>CM057826.1:24268658-25518658 GCA_030068075.1 Paguma larvata | reverse complement strand
ATGCATAATAAAAAGAGGGGATGTGGCTTTCTCGAAACCAGAGTATCACCTTACTCAGAGACTGTCCTAGATCATGTTTTCCAGGAAATCCCAGGCTGGATGGAATGAGAAGGGAAGGAGAGTGACTGGACACTCTATTTGAGAGTTTTTGTATCAAGAGAGCTCAGGGCTGCCATCCTTTCCCAGAGCATTTAGGGTCAGGAAGCCCCTGTCAATGTCTGGTCCCCTTTCTACGTTTCCTTTCCCCTGGCTTCTCACAAGAGAGTTGTGGTTACTCGTGGTGTTATCCAAGGTCCTGGTGCCTTTATAACCCTCTTTTTGAAATCATTGAAGCTAAAACTCTCAACCCGGAACAAGGCAGTTCGGTTTCTCAGAAGATCTGCCGGGCATATTTGTGGGTACTTCTTCCTCCTTCTCATGTGGGAGCAGGCCAAATGCAGGTTGGTACCTGTACCTGACCCTGAAGTGTCATCGCTGTCAAGGTGGGCATCAGGAGATGGACTGGCCTTTCCTGGGAGCCTCCTCACATTACACCATGAGATTTGGGCCTGCAGTGAGCATTGTCTTGCTTGCCACAAACTGACAGCATAAATTAAAAAAAAAAAAAAAAAAGATGAGCTGGTAGTTGTAGATAAATCATCTGGGGTTAATAGTATGACTTCATTATGAGCACATTTTTATTAGAAGTGACAGACTAGAAACCAGATATGCTACCGGGTAAATTCTGTTTTGTGAATTGCAAAGAACAGTTGGATAAGGTGCACTCTAGCACCAATAATCCATTGTCTTATAATGATGGTTTTGGAAGTGGGGCCAGTCTTCTGCCCCATCCTCAAAGGCCTGGAGTATTCTTTCAGCTCAAGGTGCTCAGGACTCAGTGATAGGCTGTGATAGGCAGGTGACCTCCACAGGCCCACAGACTCCTCTGAAGTCAAAATTACATTTCCTACTTTCCCCATTTTCTCAGTATTGCCCCAATACTGGTGAAAATGACTAATGTTTACTAGGGAAGGTGGGAGAAAGTGACTTTCTCAATGAATATATGCACCATTCTTAGTACTTTGGAAATAATCTTACCGACCCTGAAAGCCTTCCTTTGACAGAATAAATGTCTCAATAACTTTCCACCCTTACTTTTTATAATGATTCTTAATTTCTGTCAAGAAGACCCTTGAAGATAAGATAGGAGGAATCTTTCTGCCAATGACATTTTCTTATTAAAAACACTATGTTAAGAGTTGGTTAGCAAACCCTGGTTATAGGTGTATGTACTTTCTACGTAGGTGTATGATATGGCATAGATTTCTTCCTTGTGTGGGAACCTGGTTTTCTCATTTGATAAACAGAAAGGTTTATAGCCATTTATTTACATTTAAATGTCCATTAATAGCAGATTGGTTAAATAAATGAGTTTGTCATTTTTGCAGTTGTTGAAATGCTCAAAAAATATGGAAAGATATGTATCTAAAATTTAAAAAGCAATAGTTGGAATCGTTCATAGAGCATGATGCCACTTGTTTAAAAAATTGTGTGTAGATGTGCTTATACATGCCAGAAAAGATTTTGGGAGAGAATCCAGGAAACTTTTTCACCATAAATTGTCCTTGGGACATAGGACTGGGAGTGAAGGAACATTGAACCTTTTACTTTTCATTTTATACTCTTCTCAAGTGTGGGCTTTATTGTCATCTGCAAAGGAGTTTGGTGGATATATTGTGGTTCTTTTTAACTCCAAGTCACCGTAATTTTATCCTTTGGCTTTTCCCCAGATACTCTTTTGCAAATATATAGTACAAATGTGCATTACTTTTGCTCATGGCTAAATCGATCTCGGTTTACATCTTCTGTGAAATGCCTGTAGACTGTTTAGAAGCAGCACTTATATTCACTGGAAGCTTTTATTTTAAATTTGGTGTACCTCTCCTTTGAAGTTTGCAGAATCTGCCATGATAAATATTTCTAATTTTGGATTTTCTCTCTCAGGTGGAAGATAAAAAGCAAACTCTGTTTTTTTTCCATCTAGTTCCCATTGGGGTTTTTTGTGTTTGGTGGGGGAGGGGGGGATTGGATTGTTTTGCTGTTTGTCTATAAACAAAGGAGATGAGGTGGTTGGCCTGCTACAAAATGCCAGTGAGCTTTCTGTATGAGTTCTGCTCTGAGAAGGCAGGCAACATCCCAAGTCAGAAAGTGACTGCGGGTCGCAACACTCCAAAGGCATTTCAGAAAATTGCATTAGCCTCACTTCTATGTGCTAAATATTTTCCTTGAGCTACTTGTAAATGTGTAGTTTTAATCAGCTGTTCCAGGCAAGTACTGCGAGGGCCAAATGGAATTTAATCGGGTGCTACAAGACCTGCATTTTGGTCTTGGTGGATGGTAGCTGTCAGTTTGAAAAATGGGGCAGAGGTTGTGGCCTGAGCTCGTAAGCAAATTGTTCCTGCTGGCCAGCGCTAGCATCTTAGCCTCCAGGACCCCCTGCTACTTCAGTATGGATGGAGAGGGAGCAGTCAAGGGAGATGCGGGTTTGCCTGGGGCCAAAAAACCTGGTGCGTATCCGGTGGAAAATGACCAGGATGGTCAGGGACTTAAGACCATATTTTGTATGGAAAGGTTAAAGGGACAAAGAATGTTCTGCTTAGAAATGAGAAAAATAAATGACTGTGAGAGGGGCCAGCATTGTCAGACACCATCTGTTCAATCCCCTTCATTGTGCAGATGACATTCAAAGAAGTTAAAGAAGTGCATGAAAGCCGTGGAACTCATTTGTGGCGGTGCAGGAGCTGTGTTCCGACCCCCCTGCACCCGCGTGTTTGCATGCCACCTGCAAAGTCTGTGTTCTTTCCATTCTATCACACTGATGGTTCTTAAGAAACACAAATAGGATAAATGAATAAAGTGCTTGGCACGGAGTCTGCCAAAGAGGGGAAACCATTATGTGCTAATTCCTTTTCTTCCCAGTATGTCTCCTGCCATGACTACCAGTATACAAGGATAGGACTGTAGCTAGAGGTGATCATCATCTTTAAATGGATGTCTTCTGTGCTTTTTCAGGTTGGAATAGAGCACACAAGAGTAGAATGTAAGTTCATATTTCAGCAAAACATAAAAAAATAAGGAAAAAACCGTCTTTCTAATGAATACAATTGTCCAGCAATATAAAAAGGTGTACTCAGAGCTGAGTTTCTCATCACAAGCTGTATTCCAGAGTGCCAGGTGGCAAATCAATCCGTGATTTCCCCTGGGATTCTCTTATGAATTTAAGCTATGATTAGATTACTTCTAAGGGTCTGTCTTTAACTTGGAGGCAATGAGGATGAATGAGCAGAAGGATGTATCCAGTGTAATGTTGAAAAGATTAATCCAATGGCACCAACAGATGGGGGAGCAGAAATGCTCATGGGGAGCTAGTTGGGGCTGTAAATATTTGAGCTATCAACTTAAAATCACAGAAAAGTCAATGCTAGGTCAACTGAAAATGCTTCATAGTCCAATCTGCATTTATTTCATCTCTTCTCACAAAACTGTATATATACTGAGTCACAGAGCCCCTGGGAATTCTGCTCCTGGCCCAGCTCTTTAAAATTCCCGTGACTGATGCATCTCCTAGTCCCAGTGACCACTCAAGAGGAAGGCAAGGGCACTAAATCGCGGAGATGAATGATGGACCAGAAACAGACTGTGTTCCGCTAAGCTAGTGTGCTTCTTTCATTATCACATCTTCCCTCCTTAGGTTATGTGGACATTGGACTGATTCCAAAAGGAGCAAGGGACATAAGAGTAATGGAGGTTGAGGGAGCTGGAAACTTTCTGGCCATCAGGAGTGAAGACCCAAAAAAATATTACCTCAACGGAGGATTTATTATCCAGTGGAATGGGAACTACAAGCTGGCAGGGACCATCTTCCAATATGACAGGAAAGGAGACCTGGAGAAACTGATGGCCACAGGTCCTACCAATGAGTCGGTGTGGATCCAGGTAATGCAGAGGCGAAGGCAGCCGCTGATACGCACATTAGTTAGGACCTTTATGGTGTTCTTTTCCAAGGTATTTGCTAGGGGACATTGATGAAAAATACTTAAAACTTTAAGCAAGGAGCAGGGAGGGAAGCAAGATCTTACTTATGCTGTTAATCCTTTATTGCCTAGAAATTTCTGAAACCCCCATAATGAAACGATAGGGTCCCTAAAGTCATTTAATGGGAATTTTGAGTTCAGTTTCCACTAGGTTGACGTGAGCTGTTTATTTGCGGTGTTTCTCAGGTATAAAAAGGATGCCGTCAGTCTATGTCAGTGTGGCATGCGTTTCCAAGTGGCTTTCCAGCAGGGGTGATGGACTGACATGGTTTTTTCATGTTATCATATTATCATGTGCTTGTCCTCAGGCAAGAGGTTTGACTCTGTGTAACTCGTGGGGGAGAAGGGAGTTAGAATGTAGTATGTGGTCCTTAAAGGCACAAGTGGTTTGTCTTTGTGTTGGCGAGGAACAATAGAAAAGGAGCGGGTTATACCAGTAGAGACAAGGCAGTTTGGGGATGACAGATAGTCTAAGAGAAAGTCAGATGTAATCATATACAGAAGTTAGGAGGTAATTGCAGAGCCTGAGATCAGAGCACTCGTACAAACTGGAGGTCAAGGCTTGACACCTATAACTATGTCTTTTATGTCTAAAGACCTGACATCTTACTTGCCTACATGGCAAAGGATTTATATATGGGAACCCCAATCCCATAGAGCAATCAAGCCAATTTTAAACATGTGGTTAAGTAGATTACCTGCAGGAGAGGGAAGTGAGGGGAAGGTCCCAAGAATGGTATGCCTTGCCTAAAGCCCGTGACCATTTTTATCACAGATCTGTATGCTTTAAAGGAATTAACTCACCGAGCTAGAGAATAACATCATAAGGCAATAGCAACAACAATAATAAAAATTATATTTATCGAACGCTAACTATGAGGCACTATTCTATTCATATCTTTTTTTAAAGATTTTATTTTTAATCTGCACACCCAACGTGGACCTTGGATTTACAACCCTAAGATCAAAAGTTGCATGCTCTACTGAATGAGCCTGCCAGGAACCCCCTATTCTAATTTTTTTTAAAGGTTTATTCATTTTTCAGAGACAGAGACAGAGCATGAGGGGGGCGGGCAGAAAGAAAGGGAGGCACAGAATCCTAAGCAGGCTCCAGGCTCCAAGCTGTCAGCACAGAGCCTGACGTGAGGCTCAAACCCATGGACTATGAGATCATGACGTGAGCTGAAATTGGACACTTAAACTCCTGAACCACCCAGGCACCCCCAATATTATTCATATCCAGTTACTTTACATTTATTTACTTATTCAACTCTCACAACAGCCCTATTAGCCATGCTATTATTATCCTCAGTATGTAATTGAAAACTAGGCACAGATATATTAAGTAACTTACCTGTAATCACAAAGTTATTAAGCACTCAAGGGTGCAAGGCGACCTACCAGTCTGTAGTTGGAAGAGACGCTATTGCCATTCCCTCAGAGCAAACTCCATAGGATTAAATCTCCGTGGAAATTCAGCCAAGAAATAATTGAATGGAGATTAGGTAGAGAAAGATACAGATGTAGATAGATATAGATAGACATAGACATAGACATAGATAGATAGACATAGACATATATAGATATAGATAGATGGGTAGTTAGAAGTAGAGGAAGAGGTGGAGACATATTCATTTATTGGCATCGGTTTCAATGCATGTCTTCATAACTACTTTAAGATGATGGACGTTCTGTAGCGTTTGTTATTACAGCACTGTGTTTTGTAATATAAAGTCACAACAGTGATGGCAACCCTCTATTGTCTTTTAGCTTCTGTTCCAGGTGACTAACCCTGGCATCAAGTATGAGTATACAATCCGGAAAGATGGCCTTGACAATGACGTGGAAAAACTGGTGTACTTCTGGCGGTATGGCCACTGGACAGAGTGCAGCGTCACGTGTGGGACAGGTGAGAGATGACCACTGTGTCTTTGAATCCACAGCAGCTGCAGAATGGGCCGTGGAGGCAATCGGAGCCGTGGTTCATTCCCTGTGCGCGTAGGTCTGCAGGTTCCACAGACGTGGCCCAGGGGCCTCTCTGGGAGTGAATATGCTGGTCATGGTCTAAAGAGAGAGGCAGTTTTTCTTTTACCGGCTTTTTCTACTGTTGTTCATGAAAGATGTTGTTTGAAAAAAGGCTTGCATGTCTTGTTTTGTTTTCAGATTTATTGAGATAAAACTGATACACAACACTGTGTAAATTTAAGGTGTACTGATTATTTGATACACGTACATGTTGTGGAATGTTTATCAAAATAAGGTCAGCCATCATATCCATCACTCCACAAAGTTACCTTTTTGCGTGTGTGGTGAGAACATTTAAGATCTGATCTCTTAGCAACTTTCAGGCATACAATACAGTATTATATGTGTTTTACTTTTTTTAATGTTTATTTATTGATTTTTGAGAGCGAGAATGAGTGAGTGCACAAGCTGGGGAGGGTCAGAGAGAGGGAGAGGGAAAGAATCCCAAGCAGCCTCCACACTATTAGCTCAGAGCTCAGATCATGACCTGAGCTGAAATCGAGAGTTGGGTGCCCCAGTATTACATGTGTTTTAAAAGCAAAACAGAAAGGCTTAAAAGCCTGGTTGTGGACCTGAGGTTCACAAAAGTCAGACACCCCAGGGGCGTCTGGGTGGCTCAGGAGGTTAAGGGATCTACTCTTGTTTTCGGCTCAGGTCATGGTCTCATGGCTTGTGAGATTGAGCCTCCAGTCAGGCTCCACGCTGAGCCTGGAACCTGCTTGGGATTCTCTGTCTCCTTCTCTCTCTCTGCCCTCCCACACTGTGCTCTCTCTCTCAAAATAAATAAATAAACATTTAAAAAACAACAACAGCAACAGAAGTCGAACACCCCACCCAGAGGCATACTATAAATGATGGGCGAAACCAAACCATAATAAGCTCTCCTGATTCCAACCTAGTGTTCTTTTTTCTGTCTCCAATTTACCAAGCTTTTGTATCTGCTAGGAGGGTAGTTTCTTCTCATAAAATTGAGCATTGGAAAGATTCCTTGCTGTCAAGTATATCAGGATGGAATACGTTCTGCTGCCATAACAAAGAAATCAAAATCTCAGGACTTCAACACAGTGAAGGTTTATTTCTGACCCATTGTAAGTCTGATGCAGGTTGGGTGACCCAACTTCATCTCAGAACTAAGATTCTGAACTGTGTGGCTTCCAGCGTTCCCCACAGGAGAAGACAGAAATGAAAGAGGCAGACTGGCTCTTATTAAGGGCCGTAGCCTGGTGGTGACACAGATCGCTTCTGCTCTCCTTTTGTTTCATTGGTTGGCCTTAGTCCTCTGAGTACAAGCTGGGAACTGTGACCAACATACGAACATTTGTAGGACATACCCTGTCTCTGCTGAAGGCTAGGTGAAATTCCCTAAGGTCTGGGGGGAGGGCACAGGGTCAGGGCATGTCAGGTACTTGAGGATCTTCACTCATTTGGGGGGCTTTAATAGTAGTCCCGTATGAGAAGGCCTCTGCCTCTCTTTTTTGGTTCATGTCCAAGTCTGTTCTGGAACTTCCTGCCTTAAGCTTGTAACTACTGCCTGTAAAACTGGGGCAGCAACAAGGCAAAGTGCCAGATTCAGCAATGTAGCCAAGGGAATGGAAGTGAAGGAGTGAACGGGCCAGAAGAACACAGTCCACTCCTCCGTGGGCCTCTCTCTCACATACTCCTGTCTCTTCACCGCTCCTTTACTCGCTCCTCCCACCCCTGCACCTGAACCCCCTGCCCCAGGAAGTAGTCCTGGAAAGAGGTCCAGCAACGGACATTGAGTCACGCACTGTCAACCCAATCGACGATTCTTGTATTTCCAACTCCTCTCTTCCCCTCCTTGAGTACAGAAACCAAGGGTTAACTTTTAGAAATCAGAGGGATCATGTTCATTTCAAAATGTGTGATGTCGTGAAAATCCCAGTCTTCTGGAATTCCATTAGGTCAAAGGTGTGATCCGTGGCAGCAGCCGTAAGTGGGATTAGTGTCGGTACTAGTGTCAGTACAGACATCCCCACTGCGACCGCTGGCATTTCCAGATGTCCTGCCCCACTGCCCAGTGGGCTGGGCTTGCCAAGAAGCAAAAGCAATTTAAACAAAAATTAATTTGGTGAGAAATCTTTCCCTGAGGAGCAGTTGGGAGGAAAATGAGGTCATGGGGAATATAGTTGCAGATACTTTTTTGAGTTCTCATCCCCATTTTTCTCTGCTTTCAGTGATGTACAGGTTTAAGGCTTTAAGCTGAAATCCTTTGTCCCAGGACACCAAGGGGTGAAAACCCAGCCAGTCCAGGCTGGGCAGGGGCCCCTCCACAAAACAGGAGAATACCCACCCACCCCCTTTTCTGTTTCAACATGGGATGAATTCTTTGCATTATTACACATGCAATATTTCAGAGCATAGGAATACAAGATAAATGATTTGTGCCGTGATCATAAAGATGAGATGCATTCCCTTCGCTGGGAAAGGAAATATCCTTACCAGCTGTGCATCAGGCATTTGGTTCTGATAGAGCCTGATGCTTCGGCAACACCTCGGCCTGCTTGGGCAAATGTCATTCTAGTTATTAAACCTTAACAGGAACTGTCAGGGAGCTGTCACAGTGTCCACGTGCTCACCTGAATCTCAGTCACACTGCCTATTTGAGCTACAGTGCACTCTCTTATCCTGGCAGAGAAGAAAGACAACATATCTACAATCATGCTGTCAGACATAGCGGGTAAAATGCTAATACTCCCATTGGACACACGTGGCTAAATATAAAGATAGAAGACTGCCTGAAACACTGAATCACTCAACTATGTATTTTTAGCGTCTTTAAGTTAAAGCTTTCTATATTATAAAAGTAGGTTAAATATATTACTGAAAAACTAGAAATAGAAAAAGCCACCACCCTGACGCAATGAATTTTTGTAGTTTGCTTTTTTGCCTTTCGATAAAATTTTTTTAGTCATGGATGTATATAGTTGTGTGTATATGGATGTACTTATGTACATATACACATGTATGCCATTAACATGGGTACCTTTCCACGTGTTCAGTCTTCGTAGCTGTCATTTTTTGGATGCATTACATTCCACTGGCAAGACAAAGCAAAATGTCTTTTGGCCAATTCCTTATTGATCATCATCTTCTGATGAACATTTTGGGCCCATGTAAAGAATGTTTTCATTAGTGTTAATTTGTAGATGGAATTTCTGGATTCAAAGAGTATAAATATTGGGGCACTGGGTGGCTCAGTCGGTTGAGCATCTGACTTTGGCTCAGGCCATGATCTCACGGTTCATGAGTTCAAGCCCCATGTCGGGCTCTGTGCTGACAGCTCAGAGCCTGGAGCCTGCTTCAGATCTGTGTCTCCCTCTCTCTCTGCCCCCCTCCCCCACATTCACACTCTGTCTCTCTCTCTCTCAAAACTAAATATACATTTAAAAAAAGAGCATAAATATTATGGCAATGTTAAGAAATTTATTACCAAATTGATTCCCGTAGTAAAAGAGTTGCAAACAGATAGTAGCGATCATTTTATTTTATTTGTCTTGTTTTGTTTTGTTTTTATTATTATTGTATTATTTTAGCTTTACACTTTTTCACTGGGAAGCATTATAAATGTCCTAGCAAAATGGGGAACGTAACAGCAAACTCTTATATGCCAGCCACTCAGCTTTCTCAGGTCTTACCATTACTCATGCTTATTTCAATCTTCATTTTTAAAGAAAAGAAATTGCACAAATACACATGATAAAGCACTCCCTGACTCCACTCCCTTTCCACTTTCCCTAGAGTTAACCAGGGTAATGAAACTAGTATTTATTATTCTTATGCATGTTGTTAAATACTCTTATTATACATGTGAATACTCATACACATTAAAAATATTGTTTCTCAGGCATTTAAGCTGATAAATAGTATCATACTCTGTGTATCATTCCTTATCTTATTTTTACTCAGCATTATGCTTTTGAGATAAGTCCACACTAATGAAAGTAGGTCTTGTCCATTCTCTTGAAGGGCTGTGTACTATTCCATTGTGTGAATATACAATTATTTCTACATTCCACTCTTCTGCAGTTATAAACATTTTTATAACGCTGTAATGAACACCTTTCCTTAATAGCACGAAAACTCAAAATAATGATGTACATTTAAGATACGTCCACATATCCTTGATAAAACCTGAAAATTAGAAACAGGGACACACATTCCACTCTGACCCTGATGTGCAACCATATACCGATATCTAGAAGACAATTTGTTTCTTTGGAAAATCAGAATCAGATACTTCTCTGACCATTTTAAAATTGCATTTGTCTTGGTACTGATCCATCTGACTTCGTCCACTGTGATTGTCAGGTAGGGTCAACCTAGTGAAGATATTGAACTCCAACAATATTTGGAAGATTTTTTTTTAATATTTAGGACCATAAAAATAACAGAAACATTGAGATGGATTTAAGCATATGCTGTGGAATGAGCTTATATAGTTCATCATCTGCATAAATACGTAGTATTTATAAGATAGATACTTGTATATCACTTCAAGTGACATATAGTGATACATACACCATTAATTCCAATATGACACATCGTTATTAGTTTTCCCCCATGCACTCCACAGTATCTGCCTGGCCAGTCCACGTTCATCTCCATGCTGATCCACCAGATTGGCCATGCAGTAGGGATTTCATGTTATGTTTTGTGTCCTTCTGCTACTGCTGGAGTCGGGAGCACTGAGCAAGTTTTGCTATTCCTGCACAGAAACAAGCCTTTTGGGGGGATGTTTCCAAGCTCCGAGAGTCACCCGACAGTTTCCTTTTAGGTTTTGACATTAAGAATTTCCTAAACTGCCCAAAATTTTAATAAAATTTCTAAGTACCTAAGCTTTCCTTTTTTTCTGCCCTACAACGGCAGGTACACGTCGGTGTTTCTGGCTTCCGCCATTTCAGTCTCTATCCACTCACATTGTCTAAGACTTCACTACAGGTGTTTGTGTCTTTCCAAACAATGACTCATTCCTAGTACCACGAAAGTTCCTTTTATAATGTTGCTTCCAACTGTTGACAGTGTTTTATTTCTATGACAAAAAAAAATAACACAGTCTTATCAGTTGAGAAAGCCTGAATGTTTGAAAGGTTACTTATCTCTTCAAAAGAAAAAAATACTATTTTATTTCACAATAAAACACTGTCGATTCATTTAAAAAGATTCACTTACTGTATGACAACTCCCTCTGACATTTTTAAATGATGAGATGTGATCGCTGGCATCTGAGTATGAAAGCCAGCCTGAGAGATTGTGCTGGAACCAGGCATGTGAGGCAGTGTGAGGTAGCGGATGGCAGCAGAGCCGGCTCCAGTTTGGGTCCTGCCTGCTTGTGTGTCTCTGGGGAAGCCCCTCCATGTGCTAACGTGACCAGCTTATCGGTGAACTCATGGCCTTTCCAATTTGGGAATGCTGTACACCAGGAAGCCCACTCAAGGCCTGGATGTCCTGAGAGTTCAGGGCACCAACCTGTGTGCACTGATTGCTCTGTCCCCTGGTGGGGAGGGGCTCCCAGTCTTCAGTCTTCTACCCCAGTATTTCACATCCAACACTGAAGCGTTAGCCCTCTCAAGAGACATGATGGCGCCTTTCTCACCATCCCTTCAGCTCTGAGGCCCTGACATGGCGGCCACTACTCTCCCTTCTCTTGTTAACGATGTCTTAGCAAAAACTGTACTCCCTTTCCTCTCTCAGCCTGTGGGGCCTCACTGTGCCTCCATTTCATCTTTCACGTAGGAATAATGGTAGTTTTGACCTCATTGGGTTGTTGTGAGGTTTGGGTTTCTATCTATCAAAATAGATAATAAGTAATATATTTTACTTATTATATATTTGTGTACGTATGTGTATATTTGTGTGTTTGTACACACACGTACACACGTACAGTTCGGAACAGCGCCTGGGACAAGGCAAGCACTACGTGCGTGCCCTGTTATTATTTACCCAAAGCTAAACCCAGCCCACAGGTGTTCTTGGTTTGCCTACGGAAACTGCCACTCCCCGTGTGCTTTTCTTACTCACGTTACCCACCTGGTGTCCGGAGGCGGCAGTATTATCAGCCCCTGTTCTCAGAGACTCTACTTTAGAAACAACCTCTCAAACTCTCCAACATTCTATTCTTGTCTTTCAGAGTTTACTAATAATATAAACATCCCTTCCCGTCTGTTCCTTTATTAAACTAATAGCTAATTATGTTATAATACCTGGTGATAATATCTACTTTCATTATTTAAATCTCACTTTTTTTTTTAATTTGGCATATATGCATTGGTCTTGCCTCCACAGCTAGATTATAGTCTATCTATGAGATTTTGTGTTAATCTACCTATACTGTCTGTAGTCCTTCTCAAGAAGATCTTTTCCACCCACCGCGAGCTGTAGCATGGATGAATTAGAGACTCCATTCCTTATCCATACTTTAAAAGCCAGACACCTTATGGATGACTTTCCCATCAGTGATAAGCATGATCACTTGACATGACCGGGGGCCTCACCTGACACTAGGTGTGTGGGCTCAGGACTTCACGCGTGTGGACCTTTCTGCTCTGCCCCCCAGGCATTCGCCGCCAGACTGCCCATTGTGTGAAGAAGGGCCACGGGATGGTGAAAGCTACCTTCTGTGACCCAGAAACACAACCCAACGGGAGACAGAAGAAGTGCTATGAAAAGGATTGTCCACCCAGGTACCACTGATAAGAGAGCTCTGCGTGTCTGATTTACTAGTAATCTAATGCACGGTGATAAAGAGGGTTAGGAAGCTCGTCATTAGAATAAATACAGAAAACTGTCACAGGTGTCTGTGGCTATGCCGTTGAGGCCTGTGGCAACCTGTGAGTGAGGACATCTTCTCCCCATGAGCAGTATTTCTTGCAAAGATGGTGTGTTCTGTGTTTTTTTGTTTGTTTTTTGGTAAGACCAAGTCTCAGAGCATTGTTGAAGAAAATGCTCTATGGATCCCCCAAAGGTTCTTTAGATAACAGGTGTGGCTTTTCTAAGAGCCTGGACCAGTACAACAATAGCTTCCACCTTCAGATCCCAGGGTCCATCTGCACTTACAGCTGCCTGGAAGGGTGGCCTTCAGAGCAGGCTCACTCAGTCTCAGCGCTGTTGACATTCAGGGCCAGATAACTCTTCGTTTCAGGGCTGTCCTATGCGCGGTAGGATGTTTAGTGGCACCCCTGGTCTGTACCTGCTTAGATTTTAGTAGCAATCTCCCCCTTTCCTCCAGGTTGTCATGACCAAAAACACCTCCAAACATTGCTAAGTGTCTCGTGAAGGGCAAAAGCACCCTTGGCTGAGAAACAGCGTTATAGAAGTATTCATTTGCTGCTCACCATGTTGGTTCCAGATATTGGAGTCCCAGAAGATGGCTGAAATGTAGGGGCTTATGTTAAAGGGAGGGGGGGGACGAGGAGGAGAATGGAGAGAGGAAGGTGGGGGAGAAGAAGGGAGAGGAATGAAGAAAGAAAGAATGGGTTCTGGAGAGTGTCTTCATTCTCTAGTGATGGTAAACAGGGGAGCATTTAGGTTGCTGGTTCCATCAGGCATTCATTCCAATCCTAAGAAGACACACTGAGGAGTTTAGTCAAACAGGAGGGGACTCTGTTGTATCATAAATCAAACAGGTGGCGAACCGAACTCTAAAGAAGAGCTAGAAGAATGTGATAAATGTTGAAGAACTAGGTAAAAAAAAGAGTCCAGGCAAGTCAGTGAAGGCAAGCAATGTCTGCCTCTAGTGGGGGCAGACGGGCAGGCCCCAGAGGCCAGGGTCTGCAGGTTTATTCTCCGTCCAGCCCTGTGGGTTCTGGTGGAGAAAGCCCTGTGGGCTGTGAGACTGGAAGCCAGATCCCACCCCATGGTGACAGGACAGAAGCACTGCCTTACCTCGCCTAGGTCACCTCGCCTTGGTCACCTCGCCTTGGTCACCTCACCTTGGTCACCTCGCCTTGGTCACCTCACCTTGCTGCAGCTCTGGCCGGCACTAGGTTTTGTCTGCAGCTGCACTTTCTATAATTTCTTCTCAGGGAAGAGAGAGCCAGGGAAGGGTGAGCCAGGGAAGGGTCACGTCTGGGGGCCGATCGCTAGCCCACAACTCTGCAGGGCTCATGTACTTCCTCACCCTCAGTCCCTGCAAAGCCAATGACCCTGTACCAGTAAATTCCTGTCGCGCTCATTAGACAGCAGCCGTGATACACGTGCCTGCACGTCCGGGATTCTGTCCTCGCATTTCAAAGCCACTCGCTCCAGTGGGTGAGATATCCTCTTAAAACCATAACTGGTTATTTCCTGGCTCTAATTTTGTCCCTGGGGTTCAGGTTCTCATTTTTATTGTATTACATAGTCTCCCTCGGCCTTACTATTGCCAGCAAATAGTTGTTAATCTCCTGTTACTTCCCATGAGAGGTACGGTGGTGATTATAGCCAAATAACAGTTACCATTTATTGAGCATTAAGATATTGTGATACGATAAAGGATATATATTCGGTCTCTGATAAAAATCCAATAGTCCTCATGATTTTAAAACGAAAAGCTCTGGGGGCACCCAGGTGGCTTAGTCGTTTAAGCGCCTGACTTCAGCTCAGATCATGATCTCACAGTTTGTGGGTTTGAGCCCTGAGTTTGGCTCTGCGCTGACAGCTCAGAGCCTGGAACCTGTTTCAGATTCTGTATCTTCCTTGCTCCCTGCTCCTTCCCCACTTATGCTCTGACACTCTTGCTCAAAAATAAATAAACAGGGACACCTGGGTGGCTCAGTCGGTTAAGGATCCCATATCAGCGCAGGTCAGGATCTCACAGTTCATGAGCTCAAGTCCCATGTTGGGCTCTGTGCTGACGGCTCACAGCCTGGAGCCTGCTTCAGATTCTGTGTCTTCCTCTCTCTCTGCCCCTCCCCTGCTTGCACTCTATCTCTGTCTCTCAAAAATAAAAATAAAATGTTTAAATAAACAAACAAACATTAAAAAAAATTTAAAAAACCCTAACTGGAGGAGTATGGAGAGCTTCCTAGCAGTTGAATACATGGAGGTGCTGGGAGGGCGGTGTGCCCCAAGGGGGTGGAGAAGCTCTGCCACCTTTCTCCTGTACCTTGCCCCATGCATCTCTTCCATCTGATTGTCCCTGAGTTGTATCCTTTTATAATAATCCAGTAATCTAGTAAGCAAAGTGTTTTCTTGAGTTCTGTGAGCCACTCTAGCAAAGTATCAGATCCTTGGCTGGGGCTGTGGGTACCCTTGGTTCATGGCCAGCTGGTGAGAAGCAGAGGTGACAACCTGGACCTGAAGGCCAGGGGGTGGGGACCGTGTTGGGCAGCTGAGCCCCTAACCTACCTGGTCTGCACCAACCCCAGCAGTTAGGGGCAGAATTGCTTGGTGTGGAAAACCTACACATTTGTTGAAACAGAAGTAACTTGGGGGCAGCTGGGTTGCTCAGTCAGCTAAGTGACTTTGGCTCAGGTCATTATCTTATGGCTTGTGGGTTTGAGCCCTGTGTCAAGTTCTGTGATGACAGCTCAGAGCCTGGAGCCTGCTTTGGGTTTCTGTGTCTCCCTCTCTCTGGCCCTCCTTTGCTCATGCTCTGTCTCTCAGAAGTAAATAAACATTTAAAAAAAAAAAAAAAGACAGAAGTAATGTAAAAGTAAAGTAGAAGAAAACAGTGGGGTTTTTAAGTACCTACTTCACTTTCGATGATGTTTTAGAGATGCCTCATCTATTCGCTTTATTGTTCTCATCTACTGAGAAAGAGAACTGTTATCATGCCTATAGAGGAAGGACTGTCCGTACCTCACTCAGGATCATGCAGCTAACTAGTAGATGGCAGAGGTTTGAAGCCGGGGCTATCTATCTGTAAGCCTGTCGTCTCCGTTACATACCCCCAGAGAGAGGTGAGCACATTCTATTTTATCACTGCACGGAGAGCTGAAGAAGCAGGCTGTTCTTTCCAACAATGGTGAACCCAAACCACACTGGATCAATACACTTATTCTTCTTTCGTGCTGGGGAAGAGCTACACAGTGATGGAGAAGGGGAAAAAAAGAGCGCTCCCTACCACTTTCAAAAGCTATTTCTAGGGGCGCCTGGGTGGCTCAGTCAATTAGGCATCTATTTGACTGTTGATTTTGGCTCGGCTCATGATCTCACAGTTCATGAGTTCGAGCCCCAAATGGGGTTCTGTGCTGACAGTGGAGAACCTGCTTGGGATTCTCTCTCTCTCCCTCTGTCTCTGCCCCTCCCCGCTTGTGCTCTCTCTCTCTCTCAAAATATAAACAAACAAACAAACAAACAAATAAATAAATAAAATTTTTTTAAAAAGCTATTTCTATGTAGCCATGGGGTCTACCTCCAGAATCTTGAATAAATCATCCATAATAAGGGGGTAGAGAAAGAGCTCACATCTCTGTTTTCCACAGAGAATCCAGAGTATTCATTTAGCAAACACTTTCAGCTCTTTAACTTGTCAAGAATAGCTGACAAATAAGAAATTACCTTGTTTCTTCTTTTTTTTACTGCTTTCTTATCAAAGGGACCAGTGAAACTAGCAGTAGGTAGACTGGAGGAGATAGGAAATAGGAAGGCAATGCCCCTGATTCATCATCTCTTAAATAATTGAAAATTGGTAATTGTTTCAGTACCCACATTAGAATAGAAAAATATTCAATTAGAAACCAGGAAACCTAGATTCTATTGGATTCTCTTACTCAGTAGCAACCGTCAAAACAACAACTTTTCTTGGCTGAAAAGAGAGAAGGCATATTGTTTTTCATTCAGAGACATTCTTATTTAGCATCTACTTATGCTGTGTGCTCTACTGGACTTGAGCCATGGTTGAACAAGCCAGCCATGGCCCTGTCTACTCTAGCAGGCTGGAGTATCACCGAGATCCACCCGGCTCTGTAACCTGCGCTTCTGCACGTGGTCTCTCTCTCCAGTGGCTGGATGTGTACGTATACTTTTGGTGGTCTTCTCTCACATGTCCATCTGTGTCTGCAGGTGGTGGGCTGGGGAGTGGGAAGCGTGCTCAGCAACATGTGGGCCCCACGGAGAGAAGAAGCGAACCGTGCTGTGCGTCCAGACCACGGGCTCTGATGAGCAGGCTCTTCCAGCTAAAGACTGCCAGCACCTGCTGAAGCCTAAGACCCTCATTTCCTGCAACAGAGACATCTTGTGTCCATCGGACTGGACAGTAGGCAACTGGAGTGAGGTAAGCTTTATCGGTTCCCCTCCCCGGCCTCCTCATTAACCAATCCAAAGTGACCCTAGAGAAAATTGCACAGTCACCAGTGTCTATTGCCTCTGGCCTGCTTCCTGCATTCCCACTGCCTCGTATCCTATCTTGCTTATTTTCCATTCTTACAGGGTCTTCTCTGTCCAGTGGTCAGATACCAGCCAGGGATGAGCTGGATCCCTCTTGCACAGGCTCACAACAGCTAATTTGTACACGGTCAGCATTTTTCCTGTCATTAAACCACTGGTGGCAAATCAGGGCTCTCCTACCCACCCCAAGAGCTGGTTTGTTAATCACTTACATTTATGTTTCGCTGAACTACTGTAGTTAACTAAAACCAGAGACATGCTGCTCGAATGGTAGAATGATAGGCGGTATACTTGACACTTGAAGAAACCCCTCACATCGTCCATCAGCATGGGTCAAGGCCAAACCAGACCAAGATTTGGCACATCTGCTCTTACCAGCCACATAAATTCGAATAAAGGTTGCCGTGGCCCTTGTTCCGGCAAATCTAGGGGTCCACGAAGGACAGACGGTCAGGCGAAATGAAGTGAGAGAGCCACGAGTGAGATGGAATCTGATGACCAAGCAGGCAGCCCTGGCAATTCTGGCATCTCCGACCTGCTAGTCTCAGTGTCTTTATTTTTAAAGGTAGCGAGTGACAATACATCTGTGACAAGGCATCATTTACAATTTTTCTTAGGTTGACATATTTGTGAATCCCTCAGACTTAGATTAGGCAGTAACTGTTTTTATGACTTTGTTCCAAAGTTACACATTGTTTTTTAGGCAGAGCAGAGGGAATAACAAGATAAAGTTTTTAGGAAGAGAGCAGGATTGTCATAGCCCTTGGTAAACAGAGGGCGCATACATTGTTGCCTTAAGACCTATGTTAACCATTTATAGATAGATTAGGAGACATTCTATCCATAATCTTTAACCATAATGGGGGAGGTAGAGACATGATCTCTAAGTTCTTTTCCTTTATGAGTGAGTGAGCCTATATCGTAAGGGCTCATGTTTATCTGTTCTTTATACAAACAGCAGTTTCTGTAAAAGTATTTTGTTATTGCCTTTTTATTATAAAGGAGCGTGGGGATGGGAATAGCAAAAGGATTCGTGAAACGTTAACCTCAGGAAGGTACTCAATGTTTGTTGTTGATCAGTGAAGATATGTGTAGCTACTTTTATTTGGCTGTTGTTTGTACCTATCTGTAAACAGTGCTCCTAACTTCTGGACTAGGCTAACCTCCGGAGAAGGTCCCAAGTCTCTTTACAACCTCTCCTAGCAGTCTGTTAACCAAATACTGAGAGAAGCTTAATGTGCCTTGAGGTTTCATGGTGGGGCTGAGGGGATGATTAACACAATGCGATACCTGCAGGGAAAATCTAGTTTGGTTCAAGGAGTTTTGGGGCCTAACGTCTGCTAATTTCTAGCCAACTCATAACTGCCATTCTATATGATCAATTTGTGTAACTTATCCCCAAGAGGCAACTTTGAGGTTACTTCTGACCAGGTTACTCTCATTCAGATTTTATCCATCAAGACCAGGTCCCCTTTTCCATATGCCATAAAACCAAAGAGCATTATATCCCTTAGACCAGCGAAAGCAGTTCAAGAAATCCAGGCCTGAAAGATTATTTAGAAGGAGGTAAGATTAGGCGCCAGTTTGGCTGGCGGAAGCTTTGCTTCAACCTTTTCCACACAGAGAGGGGTCTCAACCTGCAAGCCCAAAATGGCTCCCAGGAAAGGGTTGTTGCATTTTCCCCAAATTAATCTGATCTAATTTCTGAGTATAATTAGAAATCAGTGAACTAGAAGGTGAGAAGAACTCCCAAGCTTCATTTTCCTTTAGGTCACCTGGAACCTGGTAGCATCTCGCCTTGTGCTCCCACAGTGCATGGTCGAAGTAGATCCCTTTTGTTCTCCAAAGGTCCTGGAGGAATGACAAAAAATAAATGATTTTTTAAACTAACTGTCCAGACTTTAAGAACAGATGAATTTCCTTGGAAAGCCCTATGTTTTCCATAATAATGCTACCATTGACCAGAATATTATAGGAACTCCTCTTAGGACTCACCTTCAGAAAAATGGAAAATACTGGATTTCAGAGAATACAGAAAGTACTATCTGTACTCATAAAGGTACTATGAAATATTATCTAAAGAAGAATTTGAAAATTTGTGTAAGCAAAGGTGCCATCTCTGGAGAGGACTCTTTGAAAGCAGAAAACAATCATTTGACTATAGCCACTTTGATAACCTTATTTTCAGAACTTCATTTCATTAGCTCATGGTCACAGTTCAGGTTTAGTTAGCTTCTAATTCTGTGCAGAATACTCTCTTGGGCACTGAAGTGAAAATAAAAGAAAAATGGCAAGCATGGTCCCTATGTTGTAAGAACTCCCTATCAAATGGGAGAGATAGGACCCGAAGAAAAGAAGGAAGGAAGGGAGGGAGGGAGGAAGAAAGGGAGGGAGGGAGGGAGAGAGGGAGGGAGGGAGGGAGGGAGGGAAGGAGGGAGGAGGAGGAGGGAGGGAGGAAGGAAGGAAGGAAGGAAGGAAGGAGAGGAAGGAAGGAAGGAAGGAGGGATTGGAGGAAGGAAGGAAGGAGGAAGGGAGGGAGGAAGATGAAGGGATCCATGCAAAGAAAACATACCTGCAAACCAACAGAGTGCTGCTAACCTGTGCACATATCAGCAATGGGCCAGTATTCCCCCTGCTGATCCCGGGAGGGGACAGTGAGAGCCTGTAGCTGGCCTGGCCTGTTAGTCCATGGTCAGCCTAGATTGCTGTAAATCACAGTGTTGTCAAAATAAGCCTGAATGAGGTATTGTGACTGGCCCATTAAATCTGTTTAGCAGAAATGTTTTTGGCTGCATCTGAAGCAGTCAATATTTCCTGTCATGTAGAATTTACTAATGGCCAGATCCTTCGTGCTTTTTTTAAAGCACGACAATTACATATTTGGCTGAGGAGTTCTTCATATTGTGCTCCTGTTTATGGAGAATAAAATGATGTGCCTTAGCTGGGGAACAGGGGACCCAAAAGTTGGCACAATGTGACAAGTACTGGTGTCTGTTGTTCCAAATACAGGCCATTGCATCGGGTATTGCCAGCAGACACAGAACCCAGTTTCTAGCTTCCTCTTGATGGAATCGAGCAGAAAGGCTGAGCCCCTGCCTTCAATTTAGGGGATGTTGTCATGAGAGGTGCTTTTAGTTAAATAAGCATCAAAATATCCATCCAGGGGGTCTTCTTTTCTTCCCTCTGCTATCTTGCTAATGTCTGTATGCATCAGCCCTGCGGTGAGCTTTGCCAGAATATGATGAAATGTCGTTGTCTTTGATGTTCTAGCTAAGCCCAGATACATTTTTAAGAGAGAGGATACAGTGCTGTCTTCTTGCTGTTGTAGTATTTATGGTCCGGACCTTGTCTTGAGACTGACATTAATTGATGCAGGGCAGTGCTCCAGCCCAGTTCACTGGGTCTGAACTGAGCCGTTTGGGTCACCCTGGATGAGTTGGAAGCTAGGAGGTAACTGGGCCAAAGATCTAAGAACCATGAGGCTCCTGGACTCCTGGACTCTGCTGAGCAGAGTCCATCCTCCCTGGGCTGACTCCCCGTCCCTGTCAAGGCACTTCTGCCAACTGCAGCAATGAGAGAGGGTGGGCTCAGTTGTGCCGCCCGGGCACACTCATCCCTGACCCAGCAGGGGTTAGAAGGAGACCTAGTGAGAGCCAGCAGTGTGGGGGGTTGGGGAGGATAACTTTCTGCCCCTATAACCAACCCCTCCCTCTCTAAGCTCATTCCCTGAGCACTGACTCCTACCCCAATCTCAGATTTCGCCAAGAATCTTATTCTGTTTTTATCCAACCTACTTTCTAAGCATGAAGAATAAAGAAAGGGGGCTCGATTTGTTGTAAAGAATCTAAGTTTCTGTGGCCCCTATTTTTATTAGATCTACCACTTCAGTGACATGCCGTGTGAGAGGAAGCCAATCTAGTGGTGAAGGACATGCATTAGTCTCTGGGGCTTGGGACCCTGGGCTTAAATCCTGGCTCTGCTACTAACTAGATGCTACTAACTAGATGTGTGACTTCAATCTCTTTGTGATGACTTTTAGTTTTCTGTAGCTTGTGTTCTCCATCCATGAAATGAGGGTAACAGCAGTACTTACACTCGAAGGAAGTTATCGGGATTAAATGAGTTAATAGTTCCCACTTCTACTAGAACAGTGTCCAGAACATAATAGGCATTTCTTAGCAGAACAAATAGATGGAAATAACAAGGTCTTCTATCATTTGCTGAGTGCTTTTCACAGTATAGAGTCTATCTCAATTAACACTTGAGGTAACGCCATGAGGTTGATGTTGTTCATTAATTCCTCTGTTACTCCTGGCAGTTAGGCTAATAGATTTAGTGGGATACTAATTTTCCTAGGTTTTCAAGCCCTGATGAATTCCTAATTATATGGCCTCGACCTAGTGTTAAAGCTCCCTCAACCTTTTCTCATTTATAAAGAGGGATTAATTTAAGTCTTGATAATCCACATAAGTCCTTTGCATGGTTCCTGGCAAATAGCAAGTGTTTACTAAATGGTGACTTCATTCTCAAGCAAGAATACAAGTGTCTGTCTTCTAGTCTAGTCTGATTTTGCAAGCTATGACCAGTCCGTGGCACCCAGATGCCCTATTAGTCTGTTCCCGCCCCCTGCATTTTCATCTAAACCCATGCTTCAAGCTCAGAGGCCATTTATGCATGGAGCACCGTAAGCACAGGGCTTGGGGCAGGGTCTACGAAAATGTTTGAGACCTAAGAAAAAAGGCTAATGTATGCTTTCCATAAAAACAAAGGACAGTGCAAAGTCAGAAATCAATACTTAATTACACATTAATGACAGATACTTACTGGGCTTTTATCATATATTTAATGCTTTTATAAGTATTAACACAATACCTCATAACAGCCTTATTAGCTCCATTGTACAGGTGAAGAAACAGACAGAGACTTGTCCAAGGTCACACAGCCTTGAAGCAAGGGAACCAGGATTTGAATGAAGGCAGCAGGACTTGTACTGTGAACACTCTACCATATGCATCTCAAACATCTGCAAAATATAACAATATGGTATTCATAAAAATGTATTTTGTTTGGAAACAATTTCTAGATCAGCTTTTGTCATTTTGCTGGAATTCCAGACTATGCGTAATGATTGCTGAGAAATCACAGCAGTCTTAAATGAGTTGCTCTCCCCCCAGATACTTTCAAAGCAAAACAGTAAAATTAAAATGCCTTTGGTTGGTTTTTATTTTTATTTTTTTAAGTTTATTTATTTATTTTGAGAGAGACAAAGACAGTGAGAGTGGGGGAGGGACAAAGGGAGAGAGAGAGAATCCCAAGCAGGCTCTGTGCTGCCAGTGCAGGTTGGATGTTTAACCAACTGAGCCACCCAGGCGCCCCTTTAAGATGGTTTTTAGAGAAGAAGATCATGTTTCGCTTGAGACTAGAAATGTTTCTTCAATACAGTTGATGGGGTGTGGGGTAGAGCCTCCAAAAACAGATATGCCCTTTCTGTGCCTGACAAAAAGCACACAAACAAATGAACAAAACCATCAATTAACCAGCTTACTGAGGACTATTAAGTGCAAAGCTGTTCATGTGGGCGTTGGAGTGTCCGAATGACCAGGTAGATGAAATGACGATTTTCACGAACCAGCTCTCCTGGCTCTTCAGACAGAAGGCCCTGCAGTACACACCGCAGCAGATCTCCTGCTAAGCAGGAAGCAAAGGAGACTCTTGTGTGAAGCCTCACAGAAATGCCTGCAGACTAAAGGAAGACGGAGCAGGAAAGCTAGGAGACATCTCTGAGTCGCTTACCTGTGGTACTCCCCAGTTGGAGTTAAGGTCCAACGCGCTTCTATGGGGACTCGACCACCTTCTCTTTGGGCCTGGGGCATCTGTACGTGCCAGCATCTCGGTTCTTCTCAGATGCCAACGGCCTGTGCTTTGCCAGGTTCCCTGGAGAACACAGATAGGAATCCTCGTTTGACACAACGGCTCACAGAAAACCAGTTCAGGACCATGGTGATTCTCTTCGTCACGTCTGGTATTTTCTTTAATTGTCTAGGGTACTGTATGAGTTTGCTAAGACTGCCATGACGAAGTAGCACAAACTGGATTGTTTAAACAACAGAAACTTATTGTCTCATAGCTCTGGAGGCCAGAAGTCCAAGATTAAGGTCCTGGCAGTGTTGGTTCCTTCTAAAGGCTGTAAGGGAGACTCTGTTCCATGCCTTCGAGCTTCTGGTGGCCTCTGGTTTCCTGGCTTGTAGATGTTAACACCCTGATCCCTGCTCTTATCTTCAGTGGCACTGTACTGATATATGTGTCTCTGCATCTGAATTTCCCTTTTTATAAGGACAGTGGTCGTATTGGATTGGGACATACCTTGTGTCCTTATTTTTACTTGACTGCCTCTGCAAAGGCCCCACCTCCAAATACGTCTCCATTCTGAGGTAGAGCGAGAGGGTTAGGCAGGGTTAGGACTCCAGTATAGCTTTTTGGGGGGGACACAGTTCAACCCATAACAGCTAAGCGTTTCAGCTTACTTTCAAAGCTGGTTTTAGCATGAGATCCAATTGTTCATTTATGAATTTCTGAGACTGTACAATTAATGTTTTCATGGCAAAGCATTAGCCGTTTCTCTACTGAGCCCTTTAGCTCTGACTCTGTGATAAGCTCCAACTGTCTTTGTGAATAAACTCTCAGCACTACAGCTCTGAGCCATTTGTGAGCTCCCCTCCTCCACGGTGCCCCTCAGGTGGGTGGCTTGACTCATTTAGCAGCAGACCTCATTCTCAGCGGGCTCCCCAGAAACCTTAATCTTGAAGTAATGGCAAGTGAGAGCAAAATGACACCCACGGAGGCCATTAGCAGATTGACAAGCTGTTTGCCCGGTACGGAGCTCAGAATTGTAAGGTAAGGGCATAAAGTAACCATAGCAGACAGTGGTTTTGAGAGTTCCCAAACTACCGGTTGAGATGAGCTCTAAGTGTGGCATTGTGCTCTGCGTTTATCTCATCCGAAGGGCTTGACGGCTCCTAAGGAGATAAACACAGTTGCAAGATGTACTGGAAGAAGCATGGGACTGAACACAAAACAGTGCTGCTTGTTCTGGCGTGACTACGAGACTACAAGAAAAAGGCATCTTCGTTTTTAGCTCCAATATACTTGGCAGAGAGTTAACACTGTCCTGCTGGGCACAATATGCCCCAGGGCTAAAGAATGGCATCCATCCATTCCTTGGAAGCTTCCGTGTCTACTGGATCAGGAAAGCAGATGGGGATGAAAGGTTAGGTGTGCTGGAAAACATCAACTCCTCCCAGACGCAGGTCTCCATTAATGAAGTTTTGAGTTGCCATTGGAATGGGGCCAATAGTTGCACTTCATCTGCTGTTTTGAGAGAAGATAAAAATCTGGAATTTTAATATGGAATCTACTAGTTTTAAAATGTTGGCTACTAATTCAGTTTTTGTATTTTGTCTGTTTACTTGTTTGTTTAAGATTGAAGAGGCCAAGGATATAATGTGTGTGGGCCAGATTTGGTCTTTAGGCTGCCACTTTGGAATTTCTGTTCTAGAACACTCTTCCGTTTTAAAAGCTCAGAATCTGGAGTGCCTGGGTGGCTCAGTCAGTTAAGTGTCCAACTTTTGATTTCAGCTCAGGTCATAATCTCACATTCATGAGTTTGAGTCTCATGCAGCCTGCTTAGGATTCTCTCTCTCTGTCTCTCTGTCTCTCTGTCTCTCTCTGGCTCTCCCCTGCTCACATGCTCGCTCTCTCTCTCTCTCTCTCTCTCTCTCTCAAAATAAATAAATAAACATTAAAAAATTTAAAAATAACAGGTCAAAATCTAATGTATTTTAACTAAACGACTAGTTAGATAGCTATTATTTACCCCTGCTTTATAATTTTAGGTTGAGCAAATTCACACAGTAAAAAAGGTTATTTAATACTTGTAATTTGTAAGTTGTAATATATATACGTACACACACACACACGTATACCTGTTAGTCCTGGGAGATCTCAATCTTAAAAAATCCAGCAATAAACCAGTGGGATGTATGGGTATGCACAGTATCTTCTAGACACGTGCCTACAGCTACTTCACCTTCACCCAGACAGCTGCTCTCCTCATACTTTGCACAGACAGGTGTGTGTCCCTGTGCTCCAGAAGGGTAATAGAAACAGAGACCCCCAAGCCCTTTGTTGTTATCACTATTATTATTACAAGCATCATTATTATAACAGTGATGATAATAATAGTTTCCAAATGCTGGTTGCCTTCTATATATTGTGCACTGTGTTAAGACCAGAGGAGAAAGCAAAGATTTAGTTGCTCTGTCATGTGTGGAGTTAATTAATAATGGCAGATTGGGAAGTCCACATGGCTACTTACAGATTTTATAGCTCTGTTGCTTCATCGTTCATTGTAGGGGTGGAAGGCACATCCCTATATACTTTTGATTTTTTTAATGCTTATAAAGTTGTAAAGTCTAACTTCCCTATGGACTTAGTAAGCATTTCAAGTCAAAACAAACAAAAAAAATGGAATGAAGAGAAAGAAACGAAATGTCTACTCTGACATTTCTTGGAAGGAAAAACCCAAAGGGAGATGCACCTGTTGCTTGAGGGCTGGTGGCCTTAGCCAGGGCCCCTTTCGTGACTCAGCTCTCAGAACCCAGCTTGCCTGAGGCAGCCGGCACAGAAACGCGATCAGACGTTCATGAAGGGTATTTGATTGGACTGATAATTTTTCCAACGTAGAGATTTGAAGACTCAGGGCGTTTGGATTAGACTGTAACAAGCAGAGAGCAAGTCAGGAGGACGAACTGGATGGAGCATAAAATAGCTTTGCACACAAGAAGGCAGAGATGTTGTAGTAAACCAGGAAAAGAACTACCTCCAGCCTGCCCTTTGCAGTCTCCAAAGTGAGGTGACCCCCAATCTGCAGTTGAACACATGGTCAGCTGCACTGTCACCAGCGTTGATAAGCATCTCCTGCTTTTCAAAGGAGCTGATTTCACAGAGCTGTCAATGTCAGTGAGTGATTATGCCGGACTGTGACAAATAAAGGGGGAGTTTTATACATCGATATTATTTTCCTACACAGAAGGAATTGAACACAGGACTTGAGAAGGCAAAAAACTTAAGCTAAAAAATGCATAATCTCACAGAAGAATTTTCCCTTTCTTGAATTTTTTCCAGGTGAAATTGTCACTTAATAAATGTATATTGGGGCATTAAAGCATCTGACTCTTGGTTTGGCTCAGGTCATGATCTCATGGTTCATGAGTTCAAGCCCCACATCAGGCTCTGTGCTGATGGTGGGGAGCCTGCTTGGGATTCTTTCTCTCTCCATCTCTCTCTGCCCCTGCCCTGCTCATGCTCTTTGTCTCTTTCTCTCTCCCCCTGCCCCAAAATAAATGAATAAATAAATTAAACTTTTAAAAGAAAAAAAATTAAAAAAAAGAAATGTGTATTAAGTGATCACTGTGCCCCAAGAACTATCCTGGAATTCAGTTATGAATAAAAAACAGCTCCTGCCTCTGGATAACTTTTCAGAAGTCAAGAGTTTGTAGTCAGGTCAAGAGGTGAAATCAGAGGACGGCCGCCTGTCCAGCATGTTGCACCAGAGTTCATGGAGGGTGCAAAATAAATCTGATTCTTACTCTGCCACTGACTAGTAGCCTTTCGAGCAGGTCGCCGAGTCTCAGGCTCCTCTCTTGTAGAAGGTGGGATCATAATTCCTGCCTTGTAAATCTCACAGTACTGTCCTGAGTATCGCACAACAGCTGTGAACGTTTCGAAATCTGCCGATCATTGTGGGAACCCCATCCTCAAAAAACCTGCTTGGAGGTTGGGAATATAAGACAGACAAATGTGAAACAGCCAGTGAAGACCCCTGGATGGTTCACATTCAGGGGCCATATATTTGGTAGCTGACTTTAAATTAGGAAGAAAAAGCTAAAGATGTCTGGTAAAAGTATAGATGTTTCAGAACATCTAGAAATTTAGTGTAATGTAGCAACGACACGTGGTTTCCAGCTGCTGAGACTGAGGAAATAAATATTCTTTACCATGAATCCTGAGGAAAGACTCCCCCATTAGGATTCCCCCGAAGGCACTCTAGCTGCCTGTGCTTTGGCATGCCCTACAGAGTGTGGAGAGAGCTCCAGAGAGAGGCACCTGTTGCGGCCCCTCGTATCAGCTACGGGACTCACTCTTTGGAAAGGGTATTTCCCTACCTTTGATGAACTACCCACCTTTAAGTTTCAGAATACGTCCTGGATCTGTGTACATGTGTGAGTATGATAGTTGTGTAGCTTTTGATCTGATTCCACCTGGCATAGGCAAGGGGAAGTGGAGCCTGTGGTGTCCGGGTGAGATAATGTTAGTTGTATAAACATTATTTATATGTATACACAACATAATATTGGTATTTTCTAAATATAAAAGAGAAGGTTCGTTATAACTAACTTAATAGATTTCAGAAAATATGTAAACATTTTGCATTAATTTAGCAGCACTGCAACCCTAGGAAAGATTATACTACTATCTCTTTAAAAAAGGGGGTGACTTGTATAAATCATTGCACTTTTTGTGAATTCACTGACCCATGTTCAAAGCCCGGGGAGACTTCGGTATTACTGTGTCATGGTTTGTATTTTCAGTTTGTGAGGGCTAATGGTTGGTCCTGAGCCGCATCTGGTCTCCAGAAGATACGCATTTCCGTGGAAAACTAAAGGAGCACAGAAACCAAATGCAAAGATGGAAGACGACAAGTTTAAGCTGCACAGTGCACTTTCCACTGGGCCTGTTCTCACTTGCTACAAACCTGAGCATGAGAACCAATGCCTCTTTCCCACTAAACTAACACCTGTCTCTCTTTCCAGTGTTCCGTTTCCTGTGGTGGTGGAGTGCGGATTCGCAGTGTCACGTGCGCCAAGAACCACGATGAACCTTGTGACATGACAAGGAAACCCAACAGCCGGGCTCTTTGCGGCCTCCAGCAATGCCCGTCTAGCCGAAGGGTTCTGAAGCCCAACAAAGGCATGGTTTCCAGTGGCAGAAAGCTACCAACATCTGAGCAGGACCCCTTAAAGCCCATCCCTCCAACCACATCCAGTCCCAGAACGCTGAGCACACCCACAGTGCCCCAGCCTATGAGTACAAGTGCCCTAGCCATCGGCAGCCCCGGTCCTACCCCAGACTCCAAAGGAGGAGACCTGGATGGGAAATGGTGGCAGAACAATTCAAACCAGACTGAACCGGTCTCCAATGATGTCATTTCCACTGGAAGTACTTCCCAGCCCATCCTCACTTCCTGGCCTTTGAGTGTCCAGCCAAATGAAGAGGATGTTCCCAATTCAGACCCTGGTCCTACCTCAGAGGGAGACTTTTTAACCACGACAGTGAGTGGTTCTGATTTGCTGTCTTCCAGCAACCCCGTGACTTGGCAGGTGACTCCATTTTATGATACCTTGACCAAAGAGCCAGAAATGGAGATTCACAGTGGCTCAGGGGACAGTGAACAATCTAAGGACAAAAATGAAAACAACTCCATAACATGGACCAAAATCAGAGTACCTGGAAATGATGCTTCAGTGGTGAGAGAAATGCCCCTTGAGCCCCCACCAACACCTTATCTCAGGGCGCCGTCCTCGTGGCCACCCTTCAGCACCGTGATGGAAGGACTGCTACCTAGTCAAAGGCCTGCTACTCTCAAAAATAGTGCATCTGGAGCTGAGGGGATGTTCACCGAAAAGCCAGAAAACTCTCCATTTCCTCTGGGAGGAGACCACCGGCCAGCACTGTCAGAACATTCAGTAAACCAGAACCCCCCAGAACCCTCAAGCAACATGAATCTGACACAGAGTTCCGGACCAGTCCTCACCGAGGAAGATGCAAAAAGTCTGATCGCTGAGGGGTTTTTGCTAAATGCTTCCAATTACAAGCAGGTCTTGACAGGCGGCAGCCCCGCATACTGGGTTGTTGGAAACTGGAGTGAGGTAGGAGTTCCATTTCTTGCCCCATGCCTGACTCTCCATGGAAATAGCAAGGGGGTGTTGCATTCTTGTGTAGATTTCAAATGGACTTGTATAAACTATAGCCCAATGTGGAAGAAACGTGAAGCAGTCAGGTCTGTGTACTCACCTCCCTCCTGTCCTCCCGAACTCTTAAATTAAAGGGGGAAAAATCTCCAGGGAGGGAGCACAAATGTAGTGAGATAAAGTGAAAAGAGCTCTGAACTACGTCAGGAGGGCTGGGCGATTCAGCTGTGTGATGGGGGAGAACTCAGTCCATGCTTCGGACTCTGCTCTTCACCTACAAACAGCAGAGCTGGTGTAGATCGCCTGTAACGCCCCCTCTGGCTACAAACCTCAGCTGCCCGGTGGGGGGGGGGGGTGGAGGCGGCTGAAGGGGCCAGAGTTTGCATTTCATTCAGAAAGCCAGTCTTTGGACTCTAGGTAAACTCTGTCAGGTAGTCCTGATTGGAGTGGACACTGAAGATAAAATTCTTTAAAAGCATTCTCTAGTTCAGTCTTATTTTCTTTTCTTTTTGCTCTGTTTGCATGCTTGCATGAAAACATCACGTTGGCTCATTAAAAGAATTAGAAAATGGAGGAAGAAGAAAATAAACATGACGACAGAATGTTGGCCCCTGTTTTGAAGCTTCCAAAATTTGGCTAGATATTTGTTTTTCCATTTCTAGAACTAATTAATATCCTTGGAAGCATCAAAATCATTTCCACCCATTTGAATTTTGAATGCACAGTATATAAACTTGTTAAAATAATTTGACAACTCGTAAGAGAACTTCATGGCAAAATGGTCACATGTTTACATTAATCAGCATTTTTATGACAATTCACGACTCCTCCCTAGCTAAAGAGAAATGAAGTATTTGTAGCTCGTATAACAACCGTGCATATAATTTATAAAGCATGTTGGTTTCCAGACTACTTTCATATGTAACCTTGTATTTTCTCCTTTTGACAGTCCCGAGGAGCAAGTGAGGTCTCATTTATGCCAATTTGCAAATAGAGAAAATAAAATTTGTGGCAGTCAAGTGACTTGTTGAGGGACCCAGCCATCAGCTGGATGATGCACCTTCTAACTCCACTCGATTGAGTTTGTAAAACAGGCATTATCTGTGAATAAAGCTCTGATGACTGTGGAGGCCAGCAATCAATAGATACATTTCGATTATAGTAAATCAAGACGCCCTTGATTTATCTCGAATGTCATCACTTGACTTTGACAGAAACAAACTGCCTTATTGAATACATCGTAGATTGCCGAAAATTTGGCAACCGTTGTGAAGCCATTGAGAGCTATAACTCCAGGCAGTTTGGAGAAAAGGAATTGGCCCAGAAGGGAGTTTTTCAGAGTTGCAAAGGATATTAGGAGAACAGAGTCTAACATTTGACAGAAATTCCCGTTGTGATAGGGTTTGGTGCCTGCTCTCTTTACACATCTTTCGAGGCAAAATGTTTAATACACAGAATTGTCGGAGAGGATCAGGACTCAGAAGGACAACTTTGGTTTTTCCACTGTCCTGTGATTTTTTTTATTCTGTCCATTTCTGAAGCTTCTTTGGGATGACCTCTTAATGACTGCATCTTAGAAACCCCACTGATATCAGTCTTCCCCAAGCCCCCTATAAAATTCTTAACAGTTTTACAAGTCAGTGTTACCTCATCATTTCTATCATCTCCTGTTTATTTCCTGTTAGTTTAGGGCCAGAGGTTTCCAGCCTAATGGTGGGAGGCACTTGGAAAAGATGGGGATGCTTTTGTTTGTTATGGCGATGGGGGAGGGGGCTACTACCAGCACTCAGTGTCCGAGAGCCGAAGATGAGAAAAGCTCTGGGACATTCAGAGAAGTCTCTCATAAGGAAGAATTGTCCAGTGCAAAATGCCAGTCAGTGTCCCACCAGTCAAGAAAGGAAGACCCTCGATGACTGTTCTTGCCTCCTCGCTGGTCTGTGCACCTCCAGGCTCTCCCCCCCCCCCCCCGCCCCCTACAATGTATTCCACGCATCACAAGAGATGTAAGACCGCCAACTTAGTCTTCTGAGGGAATTTACTAATCATTCCAAACTCCTGCTCAGAAATCTTTAATGTGTCTTCATTACATATCAGATCAGATAAATCCACTCCAGTGGACATCCAGTGGCCTTTACAACATTACATAACCGAACTTTCAAACCGCACCGCCTTCATCATCTTAAGCCCCAGCACATCTAAACCGCTTAGTTTTCCCTAAGTCTCCTGCCCCTCTCAGTCCAATGCCTTTTTTTTAATGTGGTTCCCTCTGCCTGGAATTTCCTTCCCCTCCTCCTTTGCACTTTGGAATCCCTGCTGTTCTTCAGGACCAAGCTCTGAGCTGCCATAAAGCCTTTCCTGACGGTTAAGACTGGAAGTAATTTCTAAAATTCCTAATCGTTTGACCCAAAATTGTTCTCACTGTTTCCTCCTACTTTTCTGTCTTGTGTGGAAGGGCTGTTCACACTTCCTGTTGTACACAATGTGTTCCTCCAATTGTGATTTCTAAAATTAAAGAATTGATGTAAAAATGAAGTTAACACTATAAATGGACATGAAACTTGAAACCAGACTTTCTGGGTTGGAATCCTGGCTCAACTGCTAACTATATATGTCCTCACTCTGCCTCAGTTTCCTCATCTATATAATGAGGACAGTGACCATGCCTGCTTCAGAGATTATGAGGGGATAAAAGGAATAATTATGTGTAAGGTACTCAGAAGAGTACGGGGCTATAGGAAGCACCCAGCGTTTGCTCTGATATCTGTGTGCAAATCAGAAGACCTAGGTGCCGTGCAGTGTACGAGGGTGCGGCTCCTCTTTTGTCAGAAAATCACCTCTCATTGAATTGCCCCATCATTCATTCAGATCCCCTGGGTCACTCAGCTACATGTCAGCTGTGCAGTTGCATAAATGGAAGTGACAGTATGATTTTCCACAGCCGTTCACAACAGTTGTCACGTGATACCGATCCAGCCCTCCTGGTTAGTTCCTGTTCTGAACATCCCGCAACCTCCTCCTTGATCTAGTACATCGGTTGTCCCAGGGTCACTAGTTGTAAGGAGGATGAGGGTTTCCAGGACAAAGTGAAGTTATCCTTCAACCTTGGGGTTTTTTCTTGTCTCAACGCCCATTCCCGGTTTGGAACTCATGCAAATGACAAGTGATGGAATTCCATCCCACTTTTACTGTGTTTCATGCATTTGCCCCTGTCAGCATTACCTTTGGACTGTTGTTTGCTGCCTCAATAGAAACTGTCAAAACAAGGAAAAAAAAGTGGGATGCCTGGGTGGCTCAGTCGGTTAAGCCTTTAACTCTTGATTTTGACTCAGGCCATGATCTCACAGTTTGTGAGATCGAGCCCCACATGGAGTTCTGCACAGATAGTGTGGACTCTGCTTGGGATTCTCTCTCTCAATATCTCTCTCTTTCTCTCTCTCTCTCTCCCTCTCTTTCTCTCTCTCCCTCTCCCTTTACCCATTCTATGAATTCTCTCTCTCTCTCAAAATAGATAAACTTTTTTAAAAAAAAGAATAAAAAGAAAAAAAAGTGTTCAAAAGGAATTAAATGTCTGCTCATGAGATCTGAGTCTATTAGAACTAAACTCAAAGCCCCAGGGACAACGTTCATGTATTTGCCGCATAAATACCGTACGAAGAAGCATAGACATCATTTGAGATTTACTGGGTTATCATTAGCCTGGGAATTTAGTTTACTAGGTCCTTTCCTGGATTGGGGCAAATATATTTTCTCTATGTTATAATATGAAATTAACAACAGACTATGTGGCCTTGAATGCTGCTTCTATCTCTGGATCCCAGATATCTGGAAAGTGAGACTCATAATGCGGACCTTGCAGCTGCGTTGTGTTTAGTAGGTAACATTTGTAGAGTCCTGACCATGTGCATGAATTTCTGTGATCCTAATGTTATCACCAGTTTTATCGTCTAGGGAGTTAGGCAATTAGATCACAAAAGATCACACAATTAGCCAACTGCAGAACTAGAATTGTATCCTGAATCTCAGAAGGTTAAAGAAAATGTGGGAAAGATACCTGTTATGTAGTTGTATCAATTGCCTATTGCTGCGGTAATGCTATATGACAAACCACCACAAAACCTCAGAGTTTCCTTGAGTCTGTGGGTCAGCTGAGAGATTCTGCTGATTGGGGCTGAGCTTAGCTGACCTCAGCTTGGCTTGCCGTGCATCCTGCTGGAGGGTCAGCGACAGGCTGGCTGGTCTGGGGTGGCCTCAGCTGGATGACCCAGTTCTGTTTCACATGACCTCTCATCCTCCGGCTCCCCCCACCCCACCCCCCACAGACCTACTGACTCAGAATCTGCATTTAGCAAGGCCCCGGGTGACGCATATGGACGCTAAAGTTTGGGAGAAACGGCTATAGCAGCCAGTGTATGGCATTTTGGAGGCAGAAAGCCCCAGGCTCTACTCCTTTGTCAAACCAGCTCTCTAAGCCTCAAGGGTTTTTTTCTACACCATCACAGTACCAGTCTAACCACAGGTTTGTCTTGGAGAGGAAGTGAGGTGATGTCATTGCGGGGTTATAACGGGCAGATGTATGGCTCTGACATCCCCCGTGAACGGGCAGCATTGGTATGAAATGTGGCAGGCAGTTTGCCTACAGCCCCCAGACATTCATGCCAGGATAATTTTTAAAGAGAAGCGAATTTCCACTTGCATTGGTTTGCTAATCCACTTGCTAATCAGGGATTCTCATCACCGGCTGTTTATTAGAATCACCTGGGGCATTTCTTTTTACTCCAGTGCCTAGATCCCACCTCCTACCCTGGGAGATTCAGATTAATTTGTCTAGGGCATGACTCCAGTGATGATATTTTGTAAAAAGCTCTGCGAATTTAGGTGAGCGTCCAAGGAAGAGAACTTGACTTCTGAGTATCGTGAGATACGTCTGAGAAAGTGGCCCTCAGCCTCTGTCTTCTCTGTCCCCCTCCCCACGCAGTGCTCCACCACCTGTGGGCTGGGGGCCTACTGGCGAAGCGTGGAATGCAGCACCCAGATGGATTCCGACTGTGCTGCCCTTCAGAGGCCCGACCCTGCCAAGAGATGCCACCTTCGTCCCTGCGCCAGCTGGAAAGTGGGGAACTGGAGCAAGGTAATCGGTCCGGCTCTGCTGCGCTCTGGAGGGGGACCACCTTCTCTAAGCATGAAGTAGGTGCTGAAGTAGGTGTCTCTCCTCTCTTCCTCCCTCACTGCCCCACTCTGCCCTTTTCTCTGCTAAAACTGTGGATGAGTAAATCATAGACCTCATCATAGGCCTACTCGAAGTTACACGATAGTGTTAGAGCAAGTACAGAGCTTTGATTAAACCACATGTTCTTAGGTGCCTGTCTTTTATCTTCCCAGCTAAACTGGAATTAAAAGTTAAATTTGGGTAATTAATTCCTTGTCCAGCATGCAAAGTTATTTCTAAATTACTTAAACTCACCATTATAGTTACTATGATACATCATCACATGTATAATTAAGTCATGACACAGCAGCTGCTCACAAAGCAAGTGTGCTTTTCAATCCGCCAGACCCACAATGACAAGAAGGCGAGACATAAAGAAAACATTGGTCTCTCAAAGTGTACTTCCCGTACTGATCTTTTCGCAGTGTGGTTTTACTGTCTCTGCGCTGAAGTTGGACGCTCAACTGACTGAGCCACCCAGCTGCCCCAGTAAAAGACTGTTTAGATGAAACCTTGGGCAAAAATTCTGAGCTCAAGATAAAAGTTAGGACTGGTTCTTAGGTGCTTACTAACCTCTGGCTTCCTGGACTCGGGGGGCAAGGTCTGTGGACAAGTGACAGTGGAGAAAGTCCTGTCAATGGAATGACTGGCTCCAGCAGGTGTCCACTCCTTAGTACTAAGCAGTCAAGGTGCTCAGTGTCCATGAACTTTGGAGAACTTGACCTACCTTGGGCACTAACACTCGCCAAATGCTACTACGTGCCTGACATTGCACAGAAGCTTTAGATAATCAATTCCATTGTCATCCAGCACAGAACCTTCTTTATAATTCCCACTGAGGCAACAAAAGCTCAGAGAACCGAAATCACTAACGCTTGATCACACAGATGTTACCAAACACTCCCAGTTTCACGAAACCATCCACCGGGAGAGGCAGCATCAATTTTATGACAGCTTTTCAGAAAGAAAGGGAACACTACGCAGTAAATGTGTGCATCAGTTGTAAGAAACATGCTAGTTTCAGAGCATTAAAATTTGTGTGAGGAAAAAAAGTGTGTGATGCAAGAAATGTGGATGTGACAAAATGGGCTTGAAAAGCCTTCAGTTGTGTGTGACACCAAAGCGATGCTCCATCTACAGCGCCATTCACCGCCCGATGGAACATCTTGATGGCTGCACCTTCTGAAGTTTTGTAAACTGGTGATTTGACAGCCCCTTTATTTGCTTTCTGACAACAAGCACTTCCCTTTTCATGGTTAAGTTTAACAGATCTTGATTATTTCTGAAATGAATCAGAAACAGTTTTATATTTTTTCTTGGAATGTTCTGTCTTCCCACCTAGGAAATGTTGCAATTTTATTTTAGCAGTAGTTGACTTTTGCTGGAAAATAAGAGAAAATGGCAGCCTTTCCTCATGGTCTTGGGTTTCGTATATATTGCTCATCTTTCTGTCTTATCCTGCTTCTTGCCTTTGTGTTTATTACATTTTACAGATTGTCAATGGCAGTGCTACCTTTTTTTACGTCTGAATTTTTAGAAATGAATTTAATAGGGAAAGAGCTCCTTTTTTGCTAAATACAAATTATCCCCAACTTTGATATATAAAATATTCCCAGTAACATATATTAAAGTCCAATGTGCAAAGTCAAAACGTGGTATTGCATGTTATGAGGGATCTTTTGTCCCCAGAAAGCAAAAGTGGAGTAGCAGGAAGGTCATCATACACTGAAATTCACTGAATTTATTTTATTCTTGAGATAATGTGTTATATGTCTGAACTGTCACCTTCTCTTGACATCCCTGAAGGTTTTAGACGAAGGGATCTTTAAAAAAATAAAAGGAGCGGCAATGAATTAGAAACATTTAGGAGCGCCGGAAGCATGAACCCAAGACCACTCTGGTTGAGGACTGATGTCCAGACCACAAGGCTCTCCATAATGGTCCCTGCCCATTTCTCTCTCTGCCCACTCCCACTCTTTACCCTAGCATTCTGATCAGTCCCCTCTTCCCAAACAAGCTTTGTTGTTTCATAGCACTGTGCCTCCATACATGCCATTCTCTCTACCTTGAGTGCCCCCCGCCCCATTTTGCCGGCTGCATGAGCATCTACTCATCCTGTATGCTTCAGCTCAAACCTTGGGTTCTTTATTTAGGCCTTTCCTGACCTCTTTAGGTGAAATTGACCATGTCCTCCGTTGTGCCCTTACTAGATCATGAGCAACTTATGATGTAATCTTTATATATAAATATAATCGTAATTCCTTCTACTCATTTATGTAACTCTTTCCACCTGCTAGAAATACAGAGCCTAAAGCATACAAGTGCCCAATAACTGGGAAGAAGAAAAGTGGGGGTGAGATGGGGGAAAGAGATAGGAGGATGAATTTTGGTGCTGCTCAACTTAGAATTTTTGGAATGAATTATTTAATTGTAAGGGTCTTATGAATCTGTTCAGCATAAGGAAAAGGAACAGAAAAGGATTTTTTTGTATCCGAATTTAGTATTTGGTTCAACTTGGAAAGCAAGAAAGTATTCTGAAATCAAAACAATACAAATACAGTGATCCCATACACGTTTATACCCTTCTAGAACGTTGGGATAGTTTAATCATCTAGTTTATCTTCCTTTCTGTACTGATGGAGAAACAGGCTGAGAGAAGAGAAGTGATTAATCCACACTCGGGTGGCTACTTGCGTCGGGGTCACACCCGAGTGCAACCTCCTGATTTCCCAACCCTCTGCTCGCTAATTTCACTATACTCAGCTGAGCACTCTGGATGAGCCCAACATGGAAAGTGTATACGGATGACTCCACAGATCAAAAACACCACAAGAGAGAATCACAGGGTTGTGATTTCATTTTATCTCTCCCAGCGGCTCCTATAAGCTAAGGCTGTTTTTCATTCTAATTCGATCCGGTCTACAGATCAAACTAGTTAAACTGAGGCCATAACTGGAAAACAATCAGGCGTGTTTGGTAAGCCTAAGGTGTTGGCCAGGTTTTCTGCTCTCGTTAGTCTGACTCCTGTCCTCAGTCTGGTCCAGAGGCTCCAGGTTAGGAAAACATTAATACAAATGACCCTCCTCTAGGGCAGTAAAAAAATTAATATAATAATTGGCATTCAGCACACAGGGCAAAACAGCATTAGGAGTGGCGTGATTTAATATCCTGCCACTTCTCTCTTGCTAACTGAGTCACAGAGGCCGTTTTGAAAATGGAACAGAAAAGTCATAGATTGAGTGTCTTCCCTTATTTTTTATTTCAGCATATTAATGAAGTTCATGTCTCATTGATTGTGAATACTCTAACGAAAAGGGTAATGCTAGCTTGAAAATTAAATTAGGGAATAACAGATTGCAGCAACAAATGAAAAATAGGAAAATAAAATCCAATTTTATAATTAATGTCTTATAAAATTCCCTCATCCTAATAAAGAATTCTGTTGCTTTACCATGTGCTATTTCCCAGAAATCTGTTTTGTCAGACACATGGATGCTTTGCGTGCAAATTGTTAGCAGGCGTCCTCATTTGCTCTGTGGCTGATTTCAAACTGACAGTTACTTTTTCCTTTGTGTACTCACTACGTGGCAGGAAAGTGAAGTTATTCGTTTGTTTTCCTTGGGGAGGGGTGCTGTCTGGCAAGCGTTGTTTATTTCTAAGAAGCTAAACACTCAATTTATGGAGACGTTAGAGCATCAGTCTGTCCCTTGTCGCATGGGCAAGCATCTTTCTATGTTACAGCTCAAGGTTTGAAGTCAGGTGACTTGGTACAATCTGCAGGTAGCAGAAGGGGCAACTGTCTTTGCGGTGTACCTCTATTGAAAGTTTGAGGGACTTTCAACCTTTGCAATTATGACTATTCTACCACAGCCAGAAAGAGCACAATTTTTCCACTGTGTAGAGAGGGGGCCAGACATACCTTACAGCAATGCATGCACCTTCTTGCTGGTGCCTTTCCTCAGCTAAGACCGCTAATGAGACACTAGATGGGAGGACGGGGAGGGCAAAGATGCTCTTCATCCCTTGAGTGACCAGGGGTCTCTTTAGCCCACTTGGAAACCTGCTGGGTTGCCCATTTCTCAGAATTTGTATATGCACTCAGCAAATCTGTATGGATCCTCTGAGCTGTGCCTGGCACCATGGCAGATAATTCGGGACACAACGGGAACCAGGGCAGATAGGGGTCCAGTTTCATGGCAATGAGAGTGTAAGAGAAAGGACACATAGAATAAATAAAAATTGTTCCTCATTTCGAGTTCCTGTGATAGAAATAGAGAAGGAGCTGAGAGAAATAACAAGGAGAGCCTCCTTTGGATAAAGGCATTCCAGGAGGGCCTCTCTGAGGAGGTGATATTTAAGCTGAGGCCTAAAAGAAAAGCAGCAGTGGGTAATGTGAAGAGTAGAGGAAGGAACATTCAGGGAGAAAGGACCACGGGGACGTACTGTTAACCCACAGAGTCTGGAGGGCAACGGCTGAGGAGCACCGGGGTCCGTTCCCCTCCCTCCTACCTCCAGTCCCTACCTGACTGTGGATGGTGACAAGACAGGCCAGGCAAGGACAGGACCAGGAGAGACTAGGAGATGGGGGCAAGATGAAAAGAAGGGATTCAGCTGACACTAGCATTCTAAAGAGATTGGAGACCAAGTCTTGGAAGCTCAAGTTATGATCAAATAAAATCTAGGTGGAGGATGGAGTAGCTTCTAAAATCCGAGAGGTCAGAGTCGGTCTACTTCAGGATCGGCTGTGTAAACCCTTGGTTAGGGGATGCTGGTGCATCAGTGTTTATCATGACTTTAAGGAGTCAGCAGCCTGCAGGTGACCGGAGACAGAGCAAGATGCAGGGGCTGCTACACAAGGTAGGGCACGTGGGAAAGGGGCGGCCAGGAGGGCCTTGTAACGGCTTTCAGGGAGCCTGTGCTGAGCAAACTCTCAGTGATGAAGGCAGGTGATGTTGGCTGTAGGAGGAAGGAGGGTTGTAGGGACAAGCTCAGGGTTTGCTCACTTCTGAGAGTCAAACCACCGAGCAGTTATTCAAATTATTTCCCTCGTGTAGGCCCTTCACCTGACAAAGCATAACTCATCGTGTCTTCAGAGTCCTGGAGAAAACAGGTTTCTAGCAGGATTCTGAGGGGAAGATGGGTGTGGCTTGGCTGAGAGTTCCCCTTCATCCTGGATGAATACACACCAGAGGGAATGGCCGCCCACTGGGACACATACTACAACAGCAGGCATCCAACCCCAGTGTCTGTGATCTTCATGACAGCCCTGTGAGATGACAGTTATTATTCCCAGTTTACCGATATGACACCTGAGGCTCGGAATGTTTCTGTGACTTGCCCAAGAGCTCACAAACAAGTGAGTGACAGAACTGAACTTGCCACCTAGTTCTCATGCTGCCACATCTGTGTTTTCGGACATGGGGAACCCCATCTTCGGGAGCTGCTTGAGTGACTCCCTTTATAGGGCCTGTGAGGGAAACAGTTCACTCCACCTAGACTTAACCCTTCCTCGTGGCTGGAAGCCTGGAACTTCACAGTTATCTCTCTTAGAAACCCCCTGGGATTCAGGGGATCGAAAGCCTGACACCAGCGACTCAAGTATCCCCTTTTGTCTCCCTCTCCACACAGTGCTCTAGAAACTGTAGCGGAGGCTTCCAGATCCGGGAGATTCAGTGCGTGGACAGCCGGGACCACCGGAGCCTGAGGCCGTTTCACTGCCAGTTCCTGGCCGGTGTTCCTCCCCCGCTGAGCATGAGCTGTAACACGGAGCCCTGTGAGGAGTGGCAGGTGGAGCCCTGGAGCCAGGTATGGCCTCCGGAGACATCCGCACAACCAGGGAAGTGTGAATCTCTGTGTTACCACATGATACTTCTAGAAGTCAGGGGAGACCACACGTGCGTCGTGGCAATGCCTGGCCTCCATTCAGTGGCCTAACACTGTGTGGAGGAGGCTGAACAGGTCAGCAACTTGAAGGCTACATTGTGCGGTTTCAAATGTGATAATTCAGTGTTTTAATACAACCCAGTCTCCCAGTGGACATACTGGGGAATTGGGGTTCGTGTTGGGGAAATGTACATGGACCACTCTGATGAGAGTCATTTAGGGCAGAGCCTCACAGGCCTCTCTTCTAGGCTTCTGCAATTGAACCGGAGATGGTGGTCAGATCCTTCTCACACATGGTATACTTTAGAGTTCCACCTCTCAGTCCAATGCCCAGATCATTGTTCACACAAATAAAAGGAAGCGTGTTTGTGCCTATCTGCATGTCTTCTGATTTGTGAGGGCGCAGGCTCTGCTGGGTCTTTGTCCTACTTCAGCACTTGAAAACAAAGTGACTGTTCTTTGGGTAAGTATCATAATCTCATCTGCCAAAATGCAAAAACCTCAACAGCTCAAAAAAAAAAGAAAGAAAGAAAGAAAGAAATACGCTCAGCCATACCCATGCATGGTGGAAGGAAGAGAAAAAAAAGGAACCAAACATACTGAGTGCGTCTATGGGCTAGGCATTTTACGTACCGTACTTGGTCTAATTTTCACAGCAACCTGAATGGTAGGCTTTATTAATTCCACTTTATAGGTGAAGAAATTGAGACTTGGCTATTAAGAAACTTACAAGAGGCCACACAACTAGAAAATAAATGGGGGAGTATTAGTTTAAGCACAAGGCAGTCTCCAGGGCCAGCTCGCTTTCTACCAGAGACGTTAATCCAGTAGGCATTGAACAAAGAGCAAACTGAGGAGAAAGAGTGAATCAATAACTATTTTGGGGGAAACCAAAGCTTCCATATGCCCTGGAAGGGAAGGCAGTGAACCACACTGTAGGACACAGAGTTAGAGTCAAAGCTTACAGAAGCCTGAGCCCCCTACAGCTACTCACTGCCTACAATGTCAAGCAGCCATGCTTATTCCTGAGGCTCTGGGCCACTACTGTGTGTTTTCTGGGGCAAGAGCCACCACTGTCCCCTCTTCGCCTCCTCACCTGCTCAGCTCTGGGCACATAAAGTGCCTGCTACTGCCGTGCTCTGGACTTAGGCCTCCAAGCCCTCCATGTACGATGAGCCTGGTAACAGCTTTCAGAATCCAGGAATTTGCAGAGAAGCCTAGATCGCCTTGTCAGAGAAATGGCATTTGCAGGTTTTTAGAGATGAGCGAACAGATCTGCTTTCTGGTTGTGAAAAGATGTATTCCATATGCCTCCTCGTAGCTTCTGGGAGCCCTAATCAGGCACTGTTCCCTGAAGGTCTCCCTCTTTTCCAAAATAGTACTCTGTTCTGAGTAAACCACACAGTTGGAAGACTCTCCTCTGAGGCAGCAGACGAGATGGAAAATGCAAAAGTATTTCTCTTGAGATTTACTGAGGGTCTGAACACCCTTAAGTGCTTTCCCTGATGCACGATGCTGCTTTGTCTGTACACACTATCTAACAGACTGCCATCATGAGAATATTATGGGCCCCTTTGGTATGTCAGCCTGGACTACCTGCCTGGAAGAGGCATTTCAGCTGTCCTACACTAAAGGTTCTCTAACTTTAGCTCACTTCAGAATCACCTGATGGGTTTCTTCACACACAGATGGCTAGACCTCATTCCCAGAGTGTCCAGTTTGGAGGTCTGGGGTGGAGCCTGAATTTTACATTCCTAACAAGTACGTAGAAGATGCTGAAGTTGCCAAGGTCTGGAGACCACACTTGGAGAATCACTGGTTTATGCTTTTTTTTTTACCTCCTTTCCTAGAGATTACTTGGTCAGGTGGCCCTGAATCTATAAATACACATGTAGGTAGAATGATCTCAAATGGGGGAATCCCTCCTTTCTCTCCTCATATAGGATTAAAAAGAGATAGAATAAATGGGAAAAATCCATGTTGACTCTCAAAGTTGGAGTATCATGAAATCAATAGCTTAGTTCTTTCATTGTACAGAAAGGGTTAATTATACATAATTACCCTGTTTCCTATTGTACCGCCAACACCCATCATGCCTGATATAATGGGGGAGATGTTGGCCACCATATTATTTTGTTGTTGTTGTTGTTGCCATACAATAATTAAGATTTTTTTAAGGTTCTTTTTAAAAATTATTTTTTCATGTTTGTTTATTTTTGTGAGAGAGAAGGAGAGAGAGAGAAAGCAGAGGAGGGGCAGAGAGAGAATCCCAAGAAAGCTCCATACTGTCAGTGCAGAGCCTGACACGGGGCTCAATCTCACTAACCAAACCATGAGATTGGGACCTGAGCCAAAATCAAGAGTCAGATGCTTCACTGACTGAGCCATCCAGGCATCCCTCAAAGTACTTTTTTTAAAATTTATTTATATATTTTGAGAGAGAGAGCTCATGCAGAAGTGGGGTAGGAACAGAGAAAGAGAGAGAGAGAGAGAAACCCAAGCAGGCTCTGGATTGTCAGCGCAGAACCTGAGGTGGGATTTGAAATCATGAACCACGAGATCTTGACCTGAGTTGAAACCAAGAGTTGGACCCTTAACTGACTGAGCCACACAAGTGCCCCTCAAAGTACTTTTCAAAGATTCTTGGTGGATTATGTAATTTCCTCCTAGAAACCTTATGAAAATTAGACATTAGATTTTATAAAATTATGCTAGCAAGCAAAAACCTGACATATTTTAGAGTTGTATCCCTTTAGGAATCCAGGCTGTCATCTCAAATTTATTTTGTGAGCATTACAGCGAATGCATCAGACTTCTGGGCAAACCCATCAATTTCCCTATTCTGGATATGGAGAAATTTAATTCTAAAGCTCTATGTAGTGGGAAAGGAAGACTGAATCCCATTTTGAGAGGAGATTAACACAATTGTATCACAAATGTACGCTCCCTGTTTGAGCTGTCAGAACTAAACACAAGAAAAACATCTACATTTTACATTTTGGTTTATAGATACTTGTGCCAGAAGGCAAAATGCAAATAACATAATGGCCGTTCTGGCATGACCTCTCATTTAGGTTTTTAACCAGTACTGCTTCTGTTTGGCATACTGTTTTCCATCAAACTATTTGGCACCTTCTGATTTTTTTTTCTTTTCCTCGTATCTTAGAATGTCCTTTGGGGCACCTGGGTGACTCATTTGGTTAAGCGTCCGACTTCAGCTTGGGTCATGATCTTGCAGTTCAAGTCCCGCGTCGGGCTCTGTGCTCACAGCTCAGAGCCTGGAGTCTGCTTCTGACTCTGTGTCTCCCTCTCTCTTTGCCTCTCTCTCCCTCAACAATAAACTAAAACATTAAAAAAAAGGAATGTCCTTTATCAGTCTCCTTTCGCTTTAAGTTCTGTTTCACCACTGCTATTTGGTCATTGTGAGGAACCTGGTGTATATGTTGCAGATTCCAATATTGACACTAATATTCTTAACAACACTGTGCATGGCAAAAAGGTCTTCCCTTATCACTGAAAATGTCACCATGCGATTTTTACCTAACCTCGTCCCTGTGATATATCAGTGTTCCAGGTCCTGTGGAGGCGGAGTTCAGGAGAGAGGAGTGACTTGTCCAGGAGGTCTCTGTGACTGGACGAAGAGGCCCACATCCACTGCACCATGCAACAGACACCCTTGTTGTCACTGGGCCACTGGGAACTGGGACCTGGTAAGAGTCAGTTATATTCTCTTCAGTTTATTTTAGTCTTTTAAAAAATAGTGTTTTTGTTCTTTTGATTTCATAGGAAATATATATTCATGGTAAGTGTTCGGCATATCCGTTGATTTCGTTCTGGTACTCTTCTGCCATTAATTCCTCTAAATCTGCTAAAAGTTGATCCTCAGCTGAAATGTGGTCAGTGTTTACTGTCTTGAAGAGAAAACTTCAAATACTTCAATAGAAAACAGATCAAATACCAGCATTATCCCAGAGGCACAAAGCCGAAAGAAAAGCATTTTGGGGTCTCAATAGCTTGGATCCTGTGGCTTTTCCTGAAGCAAACAGGAGCTGTTAATGTCCTGAGGCTTGAGGCTTAGCCTGATTTCCTGAGTTTCAGATCTTGTCAACTTGCAGATCAGTTTGCCAGATGGTCAGTCTGTTTGATGGAGAGACAAACAAACATGAAGAGAGATTGTAAATCTCTGTAAATGAGAGAAAGCTTTATTATTCTCTCAAAGTTTGTTATATAAATAACTGTATCAGTGACACTGAAAACAAAGAAAATTCTCCCACAGACAGATTCTCCCAGCACTTCGATTTGTCATATCCTGGATTCTCTAGAAAATAGTCTTAAGACCAAATCTAATACTTTATTAGAAAATACAATATCAGAAAAGCAGGGGTTATAGGAAAGAGGAAGGAGACAGGGAAGGAGGGGCTCAAATATGAGGTGGTGCCTTACCAGACTGACCACTTTTCCTAACTGAGTATTGCTTGGTGTCAGGAACAACTGGTTGTTTGCTCTCAAAAGAAATCCTTCTAAAAGCTAGCTATATGAACTACTGTCTCTCAGGGTAGTTTGTCCAGGGGCAAAAAGGGAGAAGATGATTTACTAGCTCCTATCTCTTAGGACTGGATAAAAAGTCTTCTCTCAGATGGCTAATATCCCCTATTGTTTTGGGTTATTCATGTGTGGGCCTTGGGCAGGCCCCACTGTGTCTCATGTCTCAACTAGAAAAGCCCAGAATCAAGAGGTGAGAGGCACACAGAATGCGCATGGGAGGTGCAGGCCAATGGACTTTGCTTTCATGAAGTTAGTTACCATCTCAGCTGGGGCAGATCAATGGCCAATATCTGGGAGACAAAGGAAGCCAAGAGGATCTGGTATACAAATCCTTCAACTACTAATATTTTGTAGTGTAACTTGTTCTTGTTTAAGCATATTTCAATAGTTATAACACAGGTCAGTGCACTATTTTGCCAAACATAACGCCCCTAGATATTTTTAAACTGCTATATCCTTGGTGATTCTCATTGTTAATTGCTGTATAGTTGCTCCTGCACAGCCATGATCAATTCACACTTTGGCATGTACTCTTGGAAAAGGCTTCTACTGGTACATCCAACTCAAGACTGTGCTGGTCTCTGGATAACACCTGCTCTAATTCAGGAAGATGATTTATTATTGCTAAAGGAACATTGTGCATTAATCACTTAGCCTGCAAAAAATTAAAAATACATATTTTATTATATTCATACCTTAAAAAATTTCCAGTAGACAAATAAGAGTGGTATCAACCACTTCATTAGCTAGACAGGGCACATCATATTTTCTGTGAATTCCCTATCTTCATTGGCATCTACTGCTGATTCATAATGAATTGCCAAAGAAGATACTGGTGTCAGGACAAGCTTTTGTTTCTGCAACCTGCTAAACCGTCTGCCAGGGCCGGCACCTGGCTTTCACCCTGTCCCCATGGGTCATGTGAACAACAGAAAATGTCACATGCAATTGTACTTTTTTTCATGTAAATATAATTTAATCACTTTATATTTGGGTATTTTAACAATATCTCCCTTGGAAAATGGCTTTATTTCCTGTTCACTAGAAATTCAGTTATTCTAAAACCAATTTTCTTCATCCATCTTTGATTTCAGAACCTGAAAAGACTTTACCCAACAAATAAATATGTCTTTCAGGATTAGGCTCGTCAAAAATACCCTGGAACCCTATATAACAATATAAGCATCACTAACCAAATCCAATGTGACCATTTGAAGAAAAGAATTGATACCACATGAACTATTATGAAAGTGTTATAAATTTGGACCCATTAAGGAACACAGCATCCCATAAAGATTAACAACTACAGATCAACATTTTTTTTAGTGTTTATTTATTTTGAGAGACAGAGAGAGCATGAGCTGGGAAAGGGGCAGAGAGAGAGGGAGACAGAGAATCCCAAGCAAGCTCATGCTGTCACGATGCGGGGCTCAAACCCACGGACCGTGAGATCATGACCTAAGCCAAAACCAAGAGTCAGATGCTCAACCGACTGAGCCACCCAGGTGCCCCTACAGATGAACATTTTTAAGTCTGTCAATTCCCTGAGGCTCTCGTAAGTTATTATTTATTGTAAAGGAAAGCTCAACAATTTATTTTTGGCAAGAAAGATACTGATAGCCCAGTAAATATTATAGTAAGCATGTGTGAAGCATATCCTGTTCTTAGGGAACTCACTAAGAAAAGAAAATTGTCGGAAACTCCCCCCATTTGCCTCTAAGAATATAGTCTTTTTCTCATTTTGGCACTCAGGTAGTATCTGCTAGAAGCAGATAGGCAAACTCACAGTTGACTTAGCATGCCAGAGAAAGCTAAATTATAAATTGTGACGTTCTGTATGGTTGTTATTCATCAGTCAAATTTTCAACACATTTTTTTCCGTTATAATCATCTGTCTGGAGTTAGAACGGAAAGTATTAAAATCGATGAAAAATTTAAAATACATAGGCTGACACAGCAGTACTGCGTGTAATAAGTTAGCCCACAAATATTCCACCAAACGTAATCCTAGCTGATGATAAAGATGTTCATTGCCATGTTGTTTGTAACAGCAATTCCTAAAAATAACCAAACAACCTTTGATAGAAGAACTGATCAGTCTACTAGTTTATTAAAGTACAGCCCTTTTAAGAATGAGGTAGACCTATATTCCTGAGTTGTAAAAATTCCTAACACTAGAAATTCAACATTGTTCTTAGAGAAAGTTAGAGGTTACTGCCTTTTGGAGGTGGACATGAGTTAAAGTTTCCTTGGAAGAGCCATTTGTCAAAAATTGATCAATTGTGCGTATCAAAGAATACGGGGCATGAAGGGTGGCTAACACCTACCAAGTCAGGCTTTGGAATTACTCTTGACCTCTGAGACCTATTATCAAGTGAAAAACATGAATCAAAGAGCCCAAGGAACACATGTGGATAGATCGAACATAGACATTTTCCTCTCTTCCCCAAACTGCATTAAATAGAAGAGATACAAAATTAAAAGTGCCTCAAATCCACAAAGACCAGAGGATAGGAGACAATGTCAGAAAAGGAATCCATAAAATTTTGGTCACTAGTAGCAGATAGGCAAACTTACAGTTGACTTAGCATGCCAGAGAAAGCTAAAAACTGTCCATAGTGCAGAGATTTTCCAGGCACCTCTGAGGCAGCAGTGAGGGAGGGGGAAAATGGGAGTTGATTGAAAGTTAGTAAGGGAGGCAGTTGTATCTTTAGAGCCTTCCTACATCCTGACCATAGCCTGGAGGTCTCGCTGGAGAAGTAAACTAAGACAGACCTTGGAATCAGTCACAGTTGGTGGGAACAAAAGAGCTGATCTCACCAATGGTTAACATTGAACACCTTATTTAAAGCCACCTCACAATAACTTCCATCCATGAAACTTCCAGTCAGCTCATAGGTACCTCATCTTAAGAAGATAGGCTGGCATTACTGGTCATTTGAGAAAATCTATCACACCAAGGACAAAATAACAAACAGAACAAAAGAAACTCCAAGGAACAGAGACCTTGAAAGGAACATCAAACTCCCCCACAAAAAAGTATAAGTAATTTCTTCAGAGAAATAAAGACTATATCCATGACCTAGCTTCCTATTGGAGCTATATAAAAAGAATATTCATAGAATATAAGTCAATCTTAAATATTTTTACAATAGCAAAGGCAAAAAAGTAAGTAGTAGGACTGGGGAAATAATGTGAAGAAATCTCTCAATAAAAGGAGAATAAAGACAAAAACCAAATGTGATAAGAGATAAGAAAATTAGAGGATCAGACCAGGAGGTACGACATCGAAATAAGATTTCAGAAAGGGAGAAAAGAGACGGAATAGAAATGAGGCAATCAAAGAATTAATACCAAAAAAAATTTCCAAATCTGAAGAACATGAGTCTCCATGCCCATTAAAAGTCAGGAGAGAGGTGAACCTGTTTCTACATCAGTAAAAGCAAAAAACAAATCTTACTTTACATGGTTGTTACCAGGACTGAACTCAAGGATTTTTCCTGTGCACTTAGAATTGTGCCTGCCACTTATTAGTAGTAAGTGTAAGAAAACTATTCAGTGAAGATGCTTGCGTTAGTTTCGAAACATCTACCAGAGTGGTTCCCTCTCTTCATATTTCTCCAATCCATCCATGTTGGTTGAGTGGTAGCAACAACAGAGTTTTATAGCTTCCCACAGAGTGAGTCTTTGCTGATCATCTGCTAAACCCTGGGAGTCAACATTTCCAAGCAGGCCAGCTTAAGCTGAAGAGAACCCTTGGGCTCCGATTGGATAGGGCATCCAGGACTGAGTGAGAGTGTGCAGTTCACCTTGGGGCATGATCAATTTAGTTACTCAGTAGCCTTAGCTGGGAGCTAATCAGCTTTAGCCCCATCCTTATTTTGGGGTGCTCACTTCTACACAAAGATTCCTTATTGTCACTGGTTCCAAAGAAGCAGAACTCGACATAAGAGAGGTGTACCTTCTCTCTAAAACCCTGAACTTACCACATCACCACAATTAACAAAACCCAAATCAGTAACCATGCTTCCTGCTTAATCCTCCAATTAAGTACAACACAAATGCATGCATCTTCTTTATCACAAATCATCATAATTGACTAAATAATGCATGGACAGTGACCTCTCTGCTTATTTTTGTGTTTGGCTTGGAATTAGTTCTTCCATCTTCATCTGCCCTAGAGAAGAGGGCCAGCAAGACTGCAGCACCCAGGACCAGCCCAGCCTTGTTCCATCAGACCCTTAGGAGCAGAAAGTAGGAAAGGAAGTCATTTGTTATTTATGTAACAACTCTATTTTACAGAGGAAGAAAGAGAGTGGTCGAGTGATTGATCCAGAAAAATATGCAGTGAGAGGAAAAAGCCCATCTCCAGAATCCTGGTCCAGTACTCTTGATCGAATTCTGACTTGATTAACTTCCCTTGTTCCCATTGTCCTCTGTCGCACACTTTTATTTACTCAAGATCAGCTCAGTAGTTACTGCTGGTTTCCGCCCCCTGGGAGGTTTTAATTCTATAATAAAGATAATGCTAAAAGTAATAAAACATGAAATGGAATGTTAATCATTAAAGTATCTGGGGTCCACAATAGCCAAAATGTGGAAGCACCCCAAGTATCCATGCACAGATGAATGGATAAACAAAGGGTGGTATATACATGCAGGGGAGTATTATTCCACCTTAAAAGAAATTCTGATACGTGCTATAACGCGGAGGAACCTTGAAGACATTATGCTAATTGAAGTAAGCCAGGGACAATTCTATTTTTATGAGGTACATACAAAGTAGTATGTATTCATAAAATAGATTCATAAAGAAGAAAAATAGATGGTGGTTGCCAGGGGTTGGTGGTGGGGGTGGGAGGTGGGGAGCAAGATCTTATAGAGTTTCGATTTGGAAATATAAAAAAGTTCTAGAGATGGGTAGAAGTGATGATTGCACAGCCATGAGAATGCACTTAGGGCCCTGGATTGTATACTTAAAAATGGTTAAAATCATGAATTTTATGTTGTGTATGTGTGTGTATATATAATATAGGTTATATATTATATACAATTATATATTTTAATATAATATATAATTATATATTATATTTTTATTAAAGAATTTTATTAAAGAATATGTTAGATTTTTATTAAAGAATTTTTTTCAAGAGTATATGTGGCAAACTCAGACACATGTTCTAACGTCTGCAGTAATCACAAGCTGCTTTCACAGGCCGGAGAACCTCCCTTCTGCTTCCGGGCCGCCCCTGGACGACACTGCAGTAGAATCCTGTCTGTGCGGCTTGAGGCCGCACATGGTCTGGCTGGACCCATTCCAGATTCTGTCTCCATTCCTCCATGGTTTCCTCTCCCACTTCTCTTTCCTCATGTCTGATTCCCAGCCCCAGATCAAATCTAGTTCAGAGAAACTGGATTTCTGAGGCACCAGGACCTAGAAATGAAATTTTATTCTATTTGCTTGCAGTTCAAACTCTGTCCACATTCCTCAGAGAACCCAACAGTCAATTAAGCCAAATTCAATCCACACAGTCAGTAATATAGACTCTGCCTAAATTCACATCTCCAAATTTTTAGCGCCGTATTCTCTGACTCTTCAAAATGATTTCTGATAATGGAGACTTTCCGTCCCTGAGTACAGTGGGGTTAGAGACGCTCTGCTAGAGTCCCCCAGTGGTCCCGGGGAAGAACTGTGACTCTTTGCGCACCCCTCTTTTTCAGTGCACTGCTTCCTGTGGAGGTGGCTTTCAGAAGAGGACTGTGCATTGTGTCTCCTCTGAGGACAACACAACTGACGATCGATGCCTGTGTGATCACAAAGCCAGACCTCCAGAACTTCAGAAATGCAGCCAGCATGCCTGCAAGAAGAGTGCTGGTGGGTGAATGTCTTTGTCCAGGGCAGGGAGAGAGCATTTCATACATAAGATGTCCTGTATGAATCGATTGTGGATAATTGTAGTCCCCTTTATTGAGCCAGGAATCTTAATGCTGAAGAGGCCAGCCAGCTCCCCTCAGAGCAAGCCATCTGTTGATCTGGTGAGGTTTGACTCTAATTCCTTGAGGGATTATCTCATCCATTTTCCTGTCTCAGAGCACGTTCACACTGATACCATCCCACACAGAAGAGAATCACTTCTGTTTTTTCAAAAATTTCTGAGAGTTGCTCCAGCCTTTCTCAGGAAACCAGTCAAGTGCTGAAAGGCCTTCTCTATCAATCCAGCACCACTGTCTTCAGTCAGGTTCCAGAGAAACAGCTCTGAGGTACAAATTTGTGTGCAAAGGATTCATTTAGGAAGTGCTCCCAAGGAAAACCATTAAGGGAATAGGAGAAGCAAGACAGAAGAGGGCGAAAGCATAGCCAGACTGCTGTTTCGGACAGGTCCCACAGGGAAGCTCCAGGGCATAAGCTATGTGTCAGAGCAGTCTGTTCCTGAGGCCTGAGAACTGAGCTTTCACACTCCCACACTCTTCAGCCATTGGCCAATGGCTACCCTGGGGAAAGTGAATTCGCAGGTGTTAAAATCTCTCTACATGGAGAGACAAAGCAGCTCCAGTAGAGTCTGTGGGCAGCCCTCCAAAAGAGCAAGAATCTCTGGGTATTAGAGGCTACAGAACAGGGATGCTGGGACTTAGAGGGTAGGGGGTTGGGATAACACCTGAAAATGGACCAAAAAACGTAAGGAGGGACGCCCAGACAGAGGAAGATCACTATTATCTGCTACGTTCAACTTACACTTTCAGAAAGCAGCCCAATCTGAATGGCATATGGTCACCTTCATCATTTTAAGTCTGTCGAGCTGCAGCCTTGAAAGGTTAAGTGGCCCATTCGTGAAGACCCGGTGGCTGATTTCAGAGCCGGAGCAAGCCAGGCCTCCTCCTCACATGCTCACTTCCTCGGAGGTGAAAAGAATCCAACTTTAGAATCAGACAGCAATGGGTTTGCACCCAGTAGCAGCCTCTTTCTATCTGTGACCTTGGTAAATTATTTAATACTCCGAGCCTGTTTCCTTTTGAATATAAAGAGAATAATAGTACAAGCCTTCCAAAGTTGTTGTGAAGATTTTAAATCGCAGACATTAAGTGCATTTAAAAAGAAAAAAAATTCCATCAACAAACCAGTTCAGTTACCTCCCTTGGGCAACTTACTGCATTTCAATGGACTACAGTTTTCTTATCCATTTATGAATGAATGGGTTCAAGCATAAGCATGAACTCTAATGTCCATTCCATATGGGGCTTCATTAATATGTGAGTTTTTAAAATTAAATTAAAAACCTAGAAAGATTTCAGGCAGGGAGAGGATTTTTTGATAGTTTACTTACATCCATTACAAAGTGGAGGATGCCTCTCATAGATGTGGTCCCGAAATTGGGTTATAGACGGTCAGGCTGAATTTACTCTGTCCCTAATTACAGAACTGACTATTAGATATCATTAGCTAAGTGAAAAACTTTGAAAAACCAGCATGTTGGTCATATGCAGTGGTAGTCTTTTCCTAAAGATACTTAAAGATTAGAGATAGTGAAGCCTGTGTTCTGTTAATCTGTTTTTGCCTCCTTCCAAGTATTGAGGGTGCTGGCATTCAACGGAGATTGCCATTAGAGTTCATACCCTGAGAAGATTTTCCTTAGAGGTTTCGTTTTTACAAATCATGCATGTATTCAGCAGATATTTGTTGGGCCCTGACTGACTACATGCTACACATAATGTCAAACAAGGAACAGAGCTGCAACCCAGTGACACTGATAAGGGAGGTAAGAATGTTACAGGAGTTCTTGGAAAGGGCATGGACTGTAAACTGGGGAGAGCAGGGAAGGCCTGTAGAGGAAGTGAACGATGTGTAGACAGGTCAGACAAGAGGTTCCTCAGAGGCTTTCTGTTTCTGCAGTAACCAGGAAGAGTACAATGTCACAGCACAGGAGTCTAACTCAAGTATGCAAGTCACAGGAAGTTAGGAACAGTCGAGCTGGAAAGGAAAGCTGGAGCTTGGGATGTATGCCGACGGGTGTGGACTTTATCCTAGAGGAGAAGGAGCATTGAAGTATTCCAAACAGGGGCATGGAGATGAGGAAGTCATGCCAGCTGGCACGTGGAAGATAGATAAGGAAGACCATGCAGGAGACTGCAGCTGCCCCCCAAGCCAGAGTGGATGTGGCATGAACCAGGGTGGTATGAAGGTAGGGAGAAGTGAGTGGATTCAGGAACTACTTGACAGGGAGATTTGGCAAGACTCTGTTCCTGGGGGAAGAAGAGGGAAGATAAGCCAACCTGGGCAGCTGAGTAGAGGAGGCTGCCATTCACTGAGACGGGCCTCCCAGGAGTGGGTTTGAGGATGAGGAAAGGAAATGAGTTCTGTTTGGGACATGTTTGTTGAGGTGACTATGAATCATTTGGGCAGGAGTGTCCTGTGATTGGTTTTCTACACAGATGTGGAGCCAAGAGGGAGATCTGAGCGGGAAATTCTGAATGCAGTACACTGAGGGACGCTTTAGACGTGATTGTCACATGCAACTTCTTTCTGACTAACTTGCATTTGGGGGTGGCTATCATTGACTTTATTTGAAACTCCAAAAGAAGCTACTACCTGGGGCTCATTTTCAGAGGTGTTATTGGTCCCTGGACTGACTGCCTTGGCATCACTGGGGAGCTTGTTAGAAATGCAGGGTCTCAGGCCTCACCTCAGACCTACTGCATTTAAATCAGAATCTGCATTTAAGCAAGATCCCCAGGTGATTTGGAAGCACACTAAAGTTTGAGAAGCACCCTGTGCTAGATCAAGGAGCCAATTCGAGACCCTCTTCCCTTTGTGTCATCTTGTCACCTTCTATGGTACCATGTTTTTCAAATGTTAAGGCGATATAGCATCTGTCTGTATTGTGCTGATTTTTATATAATCAAAGCAGCAATATAGTCTTGATTGACCATGCTCAGTGTTTTGGTCTGTTGTTTTTAAATTCTATGCAGAAAGTCTTTAACTGTGTTATCACTGGACAGTGCCATCTTCAATAATCAAAACTAGATTAAACACATACATGGTATTTTTATTTTGAAATTTCACACTGAGGAGATAGTGACTAACAGTTGGGTATCAGTGGATGCAAATAGCAATGACTTCCACGCACCAACAATTATCAGGGCAACAAAAGTTAATTACTAGCTTCTCCTGAAGGCAGAGCCATGCTTATTCATATAGAAACAACATGAAAAGCAGCTTCAAGAAATTCCTTGATTTAAAGAACCTACCACCCACCCTGACACCTGAGCCTTCTAAAATGCTTTGAAAATAAGTCATTCAGTGCCTGGATTCTTGTCAGTCAGCCAGCCATCACAATAAACATGCATCCTATGTCCGTCTGTCCAGTAGGATCAGGTATGAATTCCACGTAAGGTTTGCTTTCCTCCAGGCCATTTTACTTCCTTTAGATGCCATCTAAATTTAGAATGATTAAAATTCTAAATAAGAGACTACCATTTCCATAGTAGAGACTATTCAACCCTCTTATGTATCTAGAAATTTAAAAGAAATTTTTAATTAAAAAATTAAATAAAAATTAAATAATGAATTAAAAATTTCTTTAATTAATCCAGAAATATTTACTATCAAGTATATTCTAGGCATTATATGCATAATGATTAAAAAACTAAAGCAAAGCTCTTATGGGCACCATTCCTGGGTTGTTGTTTTTTAATTAAGGAATGAGGGGTAGAGAAGGCAAGAAAAAGAATAAGGAAAGTAATGAAGACAGTATTAGACCCAGAGTTGCTACAAGTGAACATTTGAGTCAGCAAACTTTCTACTCAGGAATGTTCTTCCAGATGCATAGAATTTTGTGTTTTCATTTATTCAGCAAATATTACTGATCATAACATATGTCTCAGACGAATGCTAAAAACTAAGGATACAGAAATGAATACAATACAGCCCCTGGCCTCAAGGAACCCAAACTCTGACAGAAACTGTATTTGTCAGCAATAATGAAATTGTTTCTAAACTTTCTTTTATGGGCAAAATATTATCCTTTCAACCTAGACACAGCTGACAACAAAGAAGCGAGCTTATAACTGTCCCTTTAAATTTCCAAGCATGGTTTCTGTTGAACAGGCAAAGACAAATTGAGATCTCCTCTCCAAGTTGTCCCTAATTATAAGCATTGTGTGTGCTTCGGCCGGGATCCAGTTTGCTGATGAATACAACAAGCCTTCATTGTTTTATAATAATGAAGAGGACTGTGCAGTTAAGCCATGCCATGATGTTGGGCTCATGGTCATTATCTAAATGAGCTGCTAAACACAGGCCTGGAACACACTCCCAATATAGGCCACCACTATCCTCTGCTCTTCTTTCAAGTCCCCTGCTCTCAAGCAGGAGGATCCCAGGATGCAGCATCCTCCCAGGGCTCTGAGGACCATTGAAAAGCAGACTTTGTGACCTCATGAACACCAGGCATGGGTTGAGCCTCTGTCAGTCACATAGGTGTCTACCTAACCTGAAAATAGGGGGCCCCCTGTGAGCAAATGAAGACGTTCTTTTCAAGGAAGATCTGTCCATGTGCCCTCTTCCTCTCCCATTACCAGTACAAGAGATTCAGTCCCTTGGTGGCAGAGTTTTAGAAGCACTGAAGCAACATTAGAATTCCAGCCACCATCTACATACCAGCTATGCGATGCTGGGCTAGTTACCAAGCCTCTTTGGAACCCTCTGTTTTTAAAAGAAGAATAGCTATACCTACAAGTAAATTTCTGCATGGATCAAATAAGATTGTATATGTGAAGTATATTGTCTGGTAATCTGGTAAGTGCTTAATAAATTGTATTTCCGTTATTATTCTTGCCATAGAAGAGGGGTGTGTTACTTTCCTAGGGCTACCATGAGAGATTACCAGGAACTAAATCACTTAAAACAACAGAAATGTATTCTCACAGTTCTGGAGGCCAGATGTTCAAAATCAAAGTCTTGATAGGGCCATACTTTCTGTCTTAGCTTCTGGTGCTTACTGGCAGTCCCTGGCTTTCCTTGGCTTGTAGCTGCCTAACTTCAATCTCTGCCCCTGTCATCACATGGCCAGCTTCCCTCTAATGTCAGTGTCTTCATGTGGCTTTCTCTTCACTATGTGTACCTGTCTCTTCCTCTTCTTTTAAGGACACCAGTCATTAAGGGTGTACCCTATTCTGATATGACCTCATCTTCATTTATGTTATTATTACATCATCATTTCTTTTAATTTTTTTAATGTTTATTTATTTTTGAGAGAGAGACAGAAAGAGTGCGAGCAGGGGTGGGTCAGAGAGAGAGGGAGACACAGAATCTGAAGCAGGCTCCAGGCTCTGAGCTGCCAGCACAGAGCCCGATGCGGGGCTTGAACCCACAAACTGTGAGATCATGACCTGGGCCGAAGTTGGGTACTTAACCGACTGGGCCACCCAAGTGCCCCTATTATTACATCTTCAAAGAAATATTTCTATATAAGGTCACATTTACATGTACCAATGGTTAGGACTCCAACTCTGGGAGACACTAAAACTTTGGAGGATGCAGTTCAGCCCACAACAGGTTAAGGGATTTGGGAGCCTCTAGGAAGCCCTTTTTATAATGGTAGACATCCTTGAGAGGTCACGCTTTAGCCCTCACAAAAAAGACTCATGTCACTATTTATTGAAGAGTTCGAGATGGAATGTAGTAGCGTGTTGGAGCAAATATTACGATAATAATACAGATTTGGAGACTGAGACAGAAAGGATCCACATGGGACCAGCATGGCCAAAAGAGGCTTTGTGGAGAAAGGGGATGCAAGATGAGCTTTCGCACTTCCTCTGTCTTCTTCTTTTCCCAAAGTGGCCTCAAAGCACTCACATTTCCCGTGGTAGGGAGAATGTGGGACTAAGAGCTATACCAGATGCGCCTCTTCCATCCACCATCCACCATCCACAAGGGCTTCAGGAGATACTGGCTAAGAAATAGGAGCATACCTGTGACACCGAGGCTTCCACTCTGGCCCTGTTCCAAAGCCAGCAGCCTAGAGAGGAATCCTTGCCTTGTTCTGTACAGCACCCCACATGGTGCATGGTCCAGCCCTCGAGGAGAATACTGGCCACTCTAGTGGAGATGAGGGAGATAAAGAGCTCAAATTCCTTTCCACAGTAGGAATCCCTGGCTGAAATGTGTACCTTTTCTGAAACGAGAGCACCTCAGAAAGTTTCCTGTGGGACTTTAAGAGAGGCTGGATAATAGGCTTGGGGAAGGAGCCTGAAGAAGAAAAGAATCAGCAGTGAGGATTTTTTTGGGGTCTAGGCACATTGTGTGTTGCCTATTCCCAAGTGCTGTTAAAACTCGCAAACAAAATGGGATTCTGACAGCTAATAGAAGACATTTATTTCTTCACAAAAAGAAAAAGAAAAAGCAAGGCACATTCAAGGGAATGATGAGTTATGAGGAGATATAAAGCATTTTTTGCCTTCATGACCTGAAGGTGAAAGAAAGTATGAAGAGGAAAGCATACTGTCACAGATTTGAGGTAAAGAGGATGTTACCTCAATTTTTACTTTTACTGACAGCCCTATTTACAAAGGACAACAGCCTGTTTGTGAAAAAGTTTTTCTTCAAGACTCTTCAAATCTCTTCTGGAAAGAAGAAAGAAAAGCAACCAGAGCTCTGAGAGGCACTCAGGCAAAGTTTGAAATAATTCACTTTATAGAAAAAAAGCGGCTAGCTGGGGCCTCACTGAATTTCTTCCAGCCCAGGAAGAGGCAGTCCAGTCCGAATACTGCCCCTAGAATGCATGTGGTGGTGGCGGTGAGAAATTCCCTGCTTCGTGGATGAGGAAAGCAGCGGCAAAGGAAAAACTTGAGGAACTTAATTAGCTAGAGCTGTTAGAGTAGAATGAGGATGAGAATCCAGGGGAATTATCTGTGTATATCTTATGGCTTCATCTACAGGGTACATTTCTGGAGGCCGGTGACCACATTTTATAGACCCGTATCCTTTGCTCTGCTGAGCTATGCTCAGAACACATTGGTTAGTTGGCTAGCTGGGTGACTGCGTGGTGCTCTGAGTGATATGACTGATAAGAGCACAAGCTCTGGAGTCAAAACCGTCTCTGTTTAGATCTGGCTGTGCCACTTACTAGCCAGGGAACATTGTGCAGGTTTTTAACTCCTGTAGGCTTTACCATCTTCATTGGTATAATGGAAAGAATCATATTTACCCGATAGTACTGCTGGGATGGTTAAATGAGACAATTCATGTGAAACGTTGCATTCAACTGTTGCAAAACAATACTGCAGAGCAAAACACCTCTAAACTTAGACGATCATGTATATTTTGCTCAGCATCTACAGGTCAGCTGATCTAGCTTGGCCTTCCTGGTCTTGGCTGAAAGCTGTAGGTCCGGTCTAGGTTTGTCACATGTGTCTCTCATCCTCCTTGGTCCGCTAGCTGCATAAACCAGGGCCTTCTCATGGTGACCGCAGAAGCTTACCAGGGCAGGCTCCTCCTCTTGCACCCCTCCCCTCCAAGGCCCTGCAGGGATCATGTGCACTAATTTCACGTTGTCCAATGCAAGTCATAGGACTAAACCCAAAGTCAAGCAATGGAGAACTATTCACCCCCCACCAGGCAGCCACGGCAAGGGTGGGAACATATATGACACCGTTACGCAGGAGTGAAGAATTGTGGCTGATAGTTCGGTTTAACACAAATACGTCGCAGAGTGTCTGATACATAATCAGTGTTCTGTGGATATCAACTATTATGAATTATTATGAAGTCATTCTTGGTAGATGCATAACCTCTTCCATTAATAGGAGCTGTGCTCATTCACTTACAAAGGATAATCTTTGTTTTTTGTTTTTTCTTATTTTTCTCTCCTTCCACAGATTTGCTTTGCTCCAAGGACAAGTTATCAGCCAGTTTCTGCCAAACACTAAAAACCATGAAGAAATGTTCTGTGCCCACTGTGAGGGCTCAGTGCTGCCTCTCATGTCCCCAGACACACATCGTCCATACCCAAAGGCCAAGGAAGCCACAGTCGCTCAAAAACCGCAAAGCGTCCTAGTCCAGAAGGAAGCCACCCTCCACCACAGACTGCAGCATCCTGCTGACCGTACCACTTTCTAGCCCCAGGGACCACTTCACTGAGGTTTTTTGGGCCCAACTTTGGCTCAAAACAACATCCACTGTGTTTTTTTAGCCACAGAACGTCCTTGCAAAAGGTGTGGGACTGTGATAGCTTCCTGTTCCCTGACAGGCAGGTGAGATACCCAGGAGAGTCAGGCATCTCCTGGGATCGGCTTCCGGGAAAGATGCCAGATTAGGTAAGTCAGTGACATGATGTCTTTTCCCTCCTTAAAAATAAAAACTAAGATACCAGGTTTTTCCCAGACTACCTCAGGAGTATCAAGAAACATAACCACATGTATCCAGGGAACAAATAATCTTGTTAATTACTAGGTGAAATCATCCTTTTTTTCCTTCCTGCTCGGGGAAGCTGTTGTTGAGTATGTCATGGGAGAGATTTCAGGAACATTCCTGTAATTCATCCAGGCAAAGGACCACTTTGTTCAGCCAGCACTCTCCTGGATCAGGGAGACAAAGTGCTGGCCATATCACGCAGTCGCCGCAGACTCCGCATCTGGGCTCGTTAGACTCCCTTGCCTGCCTGGAGATATAAGAGTAAGAGAAAATGGTCAGAAACTGTAAGATTTAGTAAAGATAAAAGATTTCGCCTAATTATGCAGAAGACGCTTCTGACTCGAGGATAATTTCTATGAAAACTCTTAAAAAGCAAATGAACAGAAATCAAATTCTTGCTATAAGAAAAGAAATGTGGACCTTTATTCTTCCCGTTTTCCTGGCAAATATGTTTCCTTTACAGAAGAGCAGATGAGTCTTCCTGTCTGACTTTTCCTCTCTAGCACATTCCCGGCCTGAGTCATCAACTCAGGTCCAGCTGCCTTTCCACCGCTGGGGGTTTACACACAGCAGCTACTGTAGCCAGGTCTGTGGCTGCAGCACACCCCCACCTACCCCCAGGACAGAAAATGGTGCTCAAGATTAAAATGTTTCAAAGAACCAGGTAGACTGTATGAAGTACAAGAACTTGGAACAAACTTCTAGTCTTGAAAAAAACAAAACAAAACTCGAGTGAGGTTAAGATGACCTGTTTCCCAGTACACCCAGGAGTTACTTTCGAAGGTCTGTTTCCTGGGAGGAGTCCAAAAAAGTGAAATGAATGTTAGAATGCTTATTCTGGATGTTCTCACCACCGATCAGGAGGCTGTGGTCTCAAATACAAGGCAAATTTCCTGGGTGGGTGGGTAGGGCCGCAAAGGGAAGAACCCTCAGAACCAGCTCTTGACAGAGGGGAAGGCAGGGATGTGGACTTCGGCTAATGGGTAGCATATTCCAGACTCCTGCACAAGCAACGTACACTTATATTCACCGCCGAGCATGGTGTCCCGTAGCTCCCGTGGATTATCTGTCTGTTCAGCAGAATGGTGCTATTGAATAATGGTGCTAATATTTAGATGGTGGCAGAACTAATATAAACATAGAGATAGATGTCCAAGTGGGCAAATCCATATACATCTGTTGAATTCATGATGGTGTTGCTGGCCAATGCCAGTTCTATTGCTTGGATACTGGAAGCTTAAAATTTTTATATTATGTGCTTTTTTATTTTTTTCAAGCCATTACTGTATATATTATTCCGATAAATTCCTGTGGAAAATAGAACACTGGGGTTGGGATGAATTTAAGAAGGAACAGAAACAGGAGGAAAGCAGAAACATTTACCTAAAGCCAGGGGGGTTATTTCTCAATAGGAATGGTCTGGTGTTCTCCATCTTCGAATGCAAACATTGCTAGCAGATGGCAGTCATTGGTGAAATAAGTTTTAGAGAGAAGAGTCTTAAATGGTTAGTGACGGGAGTGGAGCAGAATCTGATTTTTTCTAATGAGGCAGTTCACAGACACTGTCTCTGAAGCGTAGTGTGGGCTTTCAGGAGACTGAATTTAGTCAGCTGGGTTGATTTAACTTCACCTGGTACCGTACCGTCTAGCATCGGTTTATGCGTGTCGTCAGAGATCTGGACACGACCAGTCTTCCAGAGCTCAGGAACAAACCCAGATTCCTGCTGACCTCAGCAAACTCAACTAGGCCAGATTTCCCAGTGCACAAAATGGACCACGTTATTTATGACCCACGTGGCAGAGAAGATGATAGACGTGTGGGGAGGGTCTGGCCAGATACTCCATTCTGGGCCTTTCTCCAGTTTCTCAAAGGCAGGAAATGAGCCCCTAATCATGTATCACAGACGTTCACCGCCTGTATAGAGGCTGTGTTGTGAGATAGTTGTGTGGCATCTGTCATTCTGAACTCCAGGACAGAGTCATCTGACACAGTTCTTACCTTGACAATCACTCGGCTTTGGATCATCAGGGTTTTGGCTAGTCCCTCTGCCTGCGGTCATAGAGGGGCCTCAGATTTAACAGGGAGGCTCTAAAGACAAGAACCTAGATGGTGTCTTCACCATGTCTTGGGTGCTCACAGGGGACAACACGAAGTAGCATCGTTGATTTATTTAGTGCACGTCCTCCTTTCTTCCCACTCGAACAGGCAAGTGGGAAGTATAGCAGGACACACTGTACACACATCTGCCATGAGCCAGAGAGGCCACCACAGGGGCTGGTGCTTAAACACAGTGAGGTTCTCAAACCTGGTTTGGTTTATTTCCATTGCCTTTCAGAGTGGTAGAGTTCGCTGTTCTCTGAAAATTTGTGGGTGAGTTTAAGTCTTGAACATTGAAACATAATTTAACACACCATGAGAAAATATTTCAAGAGACTAGCAAAGACTTTTCAAAAAAGGGAAATAATCTCGTGGATACAAACAATTGTCTCTTTGTGGAAATGACTGGTTTTCCTGGTGCAGTCACCCCAGCATGGTGCTTTCAGATATTTAGTGAATGTTTACTTCATCGAGTTTCTGAAACCAATGTGAGAGATTTATGCTATTTCAGACTATAATTTCCCAATCAATTGGCTGAAATCCTTCAAACTCTAAAAGCTACACACTGCTACCCCAGAGATTGCCAGCCTTAGCTCTTCTCTCTCTGACTTTAAGATGAGGCCCTGGGACAGTGTATCTGCTGCTTGATGCACAGGGATTCACTCTCAGGAGAGAGCCACATGACATGAACTGCCCGGTGCTACAACTTAGCCAACATATTTGATGCTACTCCTATTTTGTTGTATTGCAAATTCAAGTATTGTTAGTATTATTATTATTTTAAGTTATGTCATTAAAAAAATCATTGGCAAAACACAATTCTACCTATGACTGTCCTCCAAAGTGGTTGTATGATGTATGTGGCCCAACCCATGTGCGCTCCCTGCATCTCTCTGCTGCACTGCTTCGCCAGGCCCAGCCTTCTTTAGGGGTACCTTGGTGGGTACCTCAATATTTAAAACCAGATTGTAATCATAGCCTGCTATTGTGTAGCATTAATAAATGGCCGAACTCATTGATGTTTGCATGTGATTCATTTACTCCTGCCATGAGACCCCCACCACCCGCAAGTGTTACCCTGGAATATGATAACTAGAGGAGGAGGGTGTCAATTTCTTCCTCCCACACTCCTGTGCAGATTTCTTCCTACTCCACCCCTAGGTCATTATGTCAACAGATGAGTCACGTCCCCGGTGAGGTGGAACGTAGGTCCCTTCTCGTGAATGATCATACAGCTGACACAATCCCCCATGTGATGATCTAAAGTGATGCCTAAAATTCTCCTCAGTACCAGGTTCAGTGTATGCAGACTTGCAGTTCACAGCATAACCTCTTCCCACAGTCTCTCCAGCATGTAGACATAATGTTTAAGGGAAACTAACCCACCTCGAGAGGATCTTGCTCTGGAAATCCAATCCTTTATCCAAAATGGTACATAGCATAGCAAGCGTGACCAGCAAAGGTAGAATCTGGAGGCAAAGACACGGAATATGCTCAAATGGAATGAGTAAGAATGAGGCTGGCAAGAGCCAGGCATCTGCAGACCTAGGGTGTTCGAGGGCATGCGTAGGAGCAGTAGGAATCATTTTTGGTCAAGAAGACATCACAGAGGGCCATAAACACCTCCTTGTTTGTACCTTAAAAACTCTTCTTTCTGTAATCACTAGGTAACTCTTATCTTACGAAACTCAGCTCAAATGCTATTTCCCCCGAGGCCTAAACTAACCCTGCCAGAAACACTGAGGAACTTCTCTGTTCTTCCTTCACCATGTCTATTTTTCTCTAGAATAGTAATTCTTTTTTTTTTTAATGTTTATTTTTGAAAGAGAGAGAGAGCATGGGAGTGCACAAGCATGACTGGGAGAGGGACAGACAGGGGGACAGAGGATCCTTACTGACAGCAGAGAGCCCGGTGCTGGGTTCGATCTCATGAACTGTGAGATCATTCCTTAAGCCAAAATTGGATACTTAACTGACTGGGCCACCCAGGCGCCTCTCTAGAACAGTAGTTCTTAATCAGGGCTGATTTTGTCCCCAGGAGACATTTGACAATGTCTGGAAACATTTTTGGTTTTCACAAGTTGGGGGGGTGGGAGGGTGGGGCGGGAGTGTATAGGAATCTAGTGAGTAGAGGCCAAGGATGCTGCTAAACGTACTACATGACAGCCCTTCTCCCAGTAAAGATTTGTCTGGTTCCAAATGTGAGCAGTTCTGCGGTTAAAAAGCTGTACTACAACAATTATCATCCTGGAGTGAGTAGCAGCATTTCTGGGTTGAGTGAGACTGAGCCTGCCCTAAAATTCAGAACTCACGAGAGGACTGATGAGGTGGGTCAGAAAACCTCCAAAGAAGAAAAAAAATTATCAGGATTCAAGACGCATTAGCTTGGAAAAGCATCTTAATGTTGGAGGAGAGAAAGGGTAGTGAGCATAACTCCAAAAGAGACTTGAATCAGCCCCTAGGGGCTCAGATGTTCGATCCTAGAGCCGGGAGCAACAAAGCAATAGCAAATAAAGGAGAAACATGACATCTCGGGGTTTTGGAATAATCATCTTCCTCCAACTGAGGCATATCCCAACACTACCAGCACGGAGTCCTCTTGTTTCTACGGAAGAGAGGTAAGAGAGCACGAAGGGAAGTGATGTGGGAGTGGGGAGAACGAAGAAGGTATTATCTAAAAATGGTCCCTTTTCCAGAAATCCTAAATGAAGGTAGGATTTTTTTTTTAATTAAAATTTTTTAACATTTATTTTTAAGAGAAAGATACAGAGTGTGACTGGGGGAGGGGGAGAAAGAGAGAGAGACACAGAACATGAAGCAAGCTCCAGGCTCTGAGCTGTCAGCACGGAGCCCAAACAGGGGGCTTGAACTCACGGACCACGAGATCATGACCTGAGCTAAAGTCAGACACTTAACCGACTGAGCCACCCAGGCACGAAGATATTTTTTTTAAGATCATAAGGAAAAGACTTGTTAGGAAGAGTAGAAAAGCAAGACCAGAAGTTAATGAGAGAGCGGTCCTGCCTTCTATGCCCACTCCCCAACCAAGCATTGACCAGTCCTTCACTGGACAACCCCAGGAGCCCTCCTTGTAGTGGAAGAGCCTGGCACACCTCCATCTCCAGCTTTGTGGAACGTTGCCACAACTAGGGGGTCCTCGGTGATGGTGCTGCCGCTTCTGCGTACAGTACCTGGCACCAACGTAATATCGAGGAATTCCCTATGAAGCAGCACAGTCTGGCTGGAGCTGGGCGTCAGACATCGGCCAGCCAGGGAAGGGGGGCAGTGGTGCCTCTAGCACCATCACTGCATAGCATCCTCTTTGGCTTCTGTGACAACTGGGAAACATCCCCACAGCCATCTGTGTTGTGGCAGGGCAGGAAAACAATAAGGCGTGGGAGAAGGTCATTCAGAGAATTAGTCCACAGGAGACATTCTCTTGTTGCCCCCAAACTATCAGAGAGGAATTTGCAGGATCTGGAAATCCCTCAGAGCAGGTAGGAACAGATCCAGGGAAAAACTCTTACCCATCACTAACTATATTCTTAATTCATGCTAAGAAAGATCTACTCACAATTCTTTTACCAACATGCCACTCCTCTCGATGCAGCCCTTTGAGGAGAGGGAAAATATTTTTTTGTTATTTCTATTCCTGGAACCTAGCTCACTGTCAATCTAGCACATAGTATGTGTTCAGTAAAAATGTGTTGATGCCAAGGCTGGGAAGACACGTGAAGGTCTTTTAGCAACTGAGAGATGAAAGATTATTCTGGATACTGAAGCAGGTAATCCATTCAGAACCAACACAGAGAGCTAAACTAACCATCTTAGCTAGTAATCAATAATTAATTATAGACACTTGGAACATTCCAGCAATTTTCAGTAGCAGTCTTTGGGAACGTGATATGCCCCATGAAACTCCCTTTCCTGCAGGATCCAGGGGTTGAAGCTAAGGAGCCCAGTGTTTCCGCTTTACTAATGTCTGATGCTCACCGTCTTTCTGAGGTCTTCCCAGTGTTTGAAAGAGAGGCAGTATGGCGGGGACCAAACACGCTAAACTGGGAGCAGAAGAACTGGATGCCAAGTGTCTGTTCTACCCCCACCAAGTTGTGGACTTTGGGCAGGTCTTGGGCAGTCATTCACCTACATTTCTGTCTCCTGATGTGTGATCAGCTCCCTTATAGCAAGAGTCATTTCGTATTTGTCATTATCTCCCCAGTTCTCAGTGCCATGCCTGACACTGAGAGGATGCCTGGTCAAGTGCAACAAACAGTTGCCTGGACAGCTCTACTTGTGAAACAAGTCCGGTGTGTGAGGGCCCTTAAAGCCACAGGGAAGGGGCGCCTGGGTGGCTCAGTCAGTAGCGTCAACTCTTCATTTTGGCTCAGGTCATGATCTCATGGTTCATAAGATTGAGCCTCACATAGGGCTTTGAACTGAGAGCACAGAGGTTGCTTGGAATTCTCTCTCTCCCTCCCTCTTTGCCCCTCCTCCTGCTTGCATGCTCTCTCTCTCTCAAAATAAGTTAATTAAAAAAAACCACAAGGAAAACATGATGCAGCTCCTGAACTATCAATTTCATACAAGGTTGGGAGAAAGAAGCGTTTTTTAAAATAAAATATGGATGGGTGCCTGGATGGCTCAGTCAGTTAAGCGTCGGACTCTTGTTTCAGCTCAGGTCATGATCTCAGTGTTCGTGGGATCGAGCCCTGCTGTTCTGACAGCATGGAGCCTGCTTGGCATTCTCTCTCCCTCTCTCTCTTTGCCTCTGTCTCTCTCTTGCTCTCTCTCAAAAAAAAAAACCACGAATTTTATGAAATAAAATACATATTGTATATGTATTTCCTCAATTGTGGAGGACACTTCAGTCAGCCCCTGGGCCTCTCTCCTGCCTCAGGGTTCTTTGTGGAAGTGTTTAAGGCCGAATTCAGTGCTCTTTGAAGTCAGATCTGTTCTGATATTCTGTGACATGTTTCTTACAATCTGGCCACTGTCAAACTCCCCCTGGACATCCCCCTCTCTCCCCCCGTGTGACAGAGCTCCTGACTGCAGCCCCCCCACAAGGCTCTTTATTTGCTAATCCAGTTTTCCTGGCAGTCGATAAAGCTTTGACGGCAGCTGACTTGCTTTTTCCACTCCACCCTTCACCCCGTCACCCTGCGCTATCCTGGAGCCCATCACGGCAGGATGCCAAGTAAAACAGCAGTACTCTTCCAGGTTCAACCCACAGCAGCCAGTTGCCGAGTGTTCTTTAGGACAAGGATGGAAGGAGCTATCCGTCCAAGGCTCTTCATCCAGCTGTTTGTTTACCCTGGTCAGAGGCAGGAGGCTGGGGGCCACTCCTGCCAAGGGGATCAACTGCAGTCTTCCAGTTACTATCCGCATCCCAAACTCCCCCAAACCTGGTGGTGTAAGAACAGCCACCATTGTATTGTGCTCACAGATTCTGTGGTTTGGAGACTCAGTATGCAGGCTCACAGAAAGATAATTCGTCTCTGCTCCATGATGTTGAGAACTGCAAAAACTTTGCATGAATGACTCTGTCCAAAGCTCTACGTTAAGGGACTTGACCAAACGGACCAAGTGTTAGCATGGATTCTAGCAGCTTAAGGCCTCGCCCCTGGGACAACCCACCCTACCCTCACCCCCCATCCCACCCCAGTTGAGTTTCTGTCTGGAAAAGCTTAAGCGTGTGGTAAGAATTTAGCATTTGTCCCAGCCAACATTTGAGGATAGGCCCCTGAATTCCCTTTTCTTAGAGTATTTATTACAAACTTATTATAAATCCTTCTCCATCCCTTTGAGACATGCGTGTATCTCCTACAACCTAGGAGTGTCTTTCTCCAGGACTGAAAGCCATTCCTTTGAAATATAATCATCAGGAAGCATAGGGTGCCTGTTTCTCAGTCTCTGTGGGAGGATAGAAACCTCATTTTGAGAGATGACCTAATCACATTGACATTGACCAACTCTCTAACTGAATTTTAGTAATTTTTCACTTTATTACTCTGCTCAAGCCCCCACTCACTCCTTCTCCCCCCCCACTCTCCCTTGAAAACACTGGTCACTTCTGCTCAAATGGGAGCTGAGCTCACAACAGGGAGATCTCTTCCTACCTTCAAGGGCAGAGGATATAGCCCCACCCCTCAATGGAGCAGACGCCAAATAACTGGGGCTAAGCTCAGAAACCGCCACATGCCCCAAGTTCCAAGTTTCCCATACAATAGAACTTCACCATTAACAGATTCTGTGCTTGCAAATTTGCTATTTGTTAAAATGTAGTCATAACTCCAAAGTCAATAGTAGCAATGCTCTCATGGATACATGCCACCCGCATGCATGTCCTCAGCTGAGGTTGAACAAGGTGATGTTCTGCCTTCTTGTTTCAGCTCTCATGTAGTCAACAAGTGTCTTTTCGCGGTCTATTTAGTGTCATGCTTTTTGCAGTTTAGTGCTTTTTGTTGATTTCACTGTTCACAATGGCCTCTGAGTGTAGTGCTGAAGTGCTTGCTGTCTGGTGCAAGAAGGCTGTGACAGGCATGCTAAAGTCTGAGAGAACATTGGGTTAGAATGACCTCCACAGGTCATGGCATTCCATGACCATGAGAGTAAAGCATTCATGTGGTATTCCGTTCTCAGTAATCTGCAAGAACTACACTACCGGTCCTAAAAGCTCATACAAGAGTGCTTATACAGCTTTATTCGAAATAGTCAAAACACTGGAAACCATCCTGGTGTCCGTCACCAGGAGAAATGATAAACAAACTGTGATATATCATGGAACACTACTCGCCAATAAAAAGGAATAAACTGTAGATATACACAACAATATGCAAGAACCTCAAGACATATGCTGAGTACAAGAAGCTGTACCCTAAAGAAGACATACTATATAATTCTTTTTTTAAATAAAATTTGAAAACACGCACAACCAATACACAGTGGAAAAAAATCAGAGTAGTAGTTGCTTCTAGGGGTTTGGGCAAAAGGGGAAATGACCAGAAAGGCCCATATGAAATATTGTTGGGCTCTGCACCCAGAATTTCTGAATCGGGATCAAGATTTTGCATTTCTAATACGTTTTCAGCAGCTAGTCTTGGAAATCATACTTTGAGAACCAGTGCTCCAACCGAGCCTTGCTTGATTGGCACAGCAGACACCCCTGGTGCCCACGTCACATTTCCAAGGCTCTATTTTCTTTCTGTACGAGCTTAGAGTCATCTTCCTTCAAGCACATGCCATACATCCAGTTGCTTTCTGGTCCAGAGCACTCTCACGTACATGTTGCTCTGAAAGGCAGAGGAGCTAAGACTGCTGAGGTCACCTCTCAACCAATGGGGGTGGACATCGTGGATAAATGTTCAGGACAAAACTGGAGGACCCTGCATGCTTCACAGCAGGGGCTAGCATTGTTGTCCACAGCGGCAACCTCTATAACACACCCTGAGGTTGGCTCTTTCCTCCTTCCCTGCTCCCTCACTTCTATTTCCTGAGACCACCCTCCATAAGCTATTCTCATCCAAGTCCTTGTCTCAGATTCTGGGGGAACCCAAACAAAGATAACTGGTGAATATTGGGAGATGAAACAATGCTGAAAATGATCACAAGGGTGGCAACCTGACATTACCATAGAAAAGAAAGATGGCGGACGATGTCCATCACTTTGAATGTGCTGCCTCCTTATCGAATCTAGTGTTCCACGTTTCCCATTTGAACCTCCAGTGCCTATTCCATTCTTCTGCGGACAAAAGATCTACCTGCTCTCACAGTCTGACCTTGGCTGGGGCAGATCCCAGGGTGGTAGCTTGGTGTCACAGGGATGAGTACAAGTGTCTCAATATAAAGCACCAGTTTGCTGCTTGTCAGTCATGCCTGTGTCTCAGGACACTCCCTGGATTCTGACCTCTAAGTCCCCAGATGTCCTGCCTGATCTCTGAGCCCTTTGAGAGTCTTCTAATTACAAATTTAATGCCTCACCCTTCATCAGTGGATCCTGCTTCCTTAGAATTAGGTTACTTTGGCCTGATCCTTATCTGTCAGGAGAAGCGTTAGTTAGAACAGCATGTATGAAACACAAAAAGATGATCGTATATGCATGTCCCATTGCATTAAACTGTGAGGCCACCAGCATCCAGACGGGACAGGCCTGGCTACTGTGGCACTCAAACATACGTGTATCCCCCAGACCCAAATATTGAATATGGAAACAATCAATATTGGCAGGAACAAGAACAGCAACTCTCTGGAATCCAGGGAATGAAACATTATCAACCCATAATGAGGAGGTATTTGGGGACAGCAAGCCTAGCCTTGGGTGTCCTCCATTCTCTCATGTCACAGGCGGCCGGCCTAATGAGCTCGCTTCTTCACTCCCACACAGCCTCTTCTTGATGCATCTCTGGAGACAGATTCTAGAGACCTCCAGGACAAGGGTAGTTCCCCTAGTCTCCTAATTGACTTCCTCTCCCAATCCTCTGCCAGTGTTGCCTCATCTTGGACCTGCACATCCATGGCGCTAGGTCATCTTTACTTCCTCTGGCTCAAACCTGGGTTTAGTCATGCGTGGGGTGCCCCCTGGTGGCTGCCTTCAGGAAGAGAAAAGTTGCACCAACCTATCGGGCCAACACTCAAAGCTGGTATTTCCCATTTAAAATTGACACCGATTCTCAACAGGAAAGAAAGCCCCTTATGAGGAGAAATTAGAGTGGAAGACAGTGGTGGTGCCAATCAGCTAATAAACAGGAATACCTTTTTCCAACTCAGTGGAAATAGCTGTTAACAGAGTCCAATGGGTGGAGCCACAGGGGACCAGCTTATAGCTGCACAAAATGGCAATTTGTTTTCGGCTGATTGTCTTTGCATCTGTTTTTGATTTCAGACAATGGATAAGCTAATGAAGCATGAGATTAAATTAGCTCTCCTTGACCCTCACGGACTGAGGAATGAATTCATTACATATTGCTGGGAAGCCAATTACCCTTTATCACCTGTATGATCCACCAAAGAGCAAGATATTAAGAAAACTCCTTTATTTGTGTTTAGGCACATGGGTATCTGAAGCCATCTGAGTGGGCATCTGAACCTCAGAAGGTAAGGAAGGAAGATGCTGACAAACATTGCTTCTCTCCTTCTTACTTAGGGAATTACAACCTGGGAGCAAGAGGGTTACTTTTAAATTAAAATTGTTGTCAGGTTAAAATGAAATCGTCAATTAAAATTAATTGTCAGATTATTGGGAGCAGGGAGACCAGAAAAGGAGGTAGTACAGCTTGTGAGCTCCATTGTAGGATTTTTTTTTTTTTCAAGATACTCACCAAGCTGAAATCTCACCAATGACTCAACGAGTACCATAGTATTCCTAATACATTTTTCACGACACAATTCCAAAGGCCACCTTCCCCCAGGATGCCTTGCTAGGTTATTGTACATGACCTCTGAGGTCCAAAGTAGAAGAAAATATCCACTCTAGTCAAGTAAACAAGAATCTTCTGGGACTCCTTAGCAGGTTACTTAGCAGATACGCCGCTGGGCCGTGTCTAATTTGACATGATCTTGTCTAGTGTCTTTGGCGAATAAGAGGGGTCTTCCTGACCTGAAAGGCTGTGTAGGTAAGAGAGTAGAAACCTAGTGTTAGCATAATTGCAGCATTCACTTGTTCATTAAGGATTTTATTGACTGCCCATTAGACAACAAGCACTGTGCTTTAACCTATGACCAATTCAAAGTATTAAGACAAGTCTCCACCCTAAGGGAGTTTGCCATCCAGCAGAGAGCTAACATAAGCATCTAAAAAGAAAAATTCAAAAAGCAAAATACAGTAAAAGGGAATAAAGCAAATGATACCACAGAGAAGAATAGTTAGTGCATAGGGAATCAGAATAACCAACCATCAGAGTCTGGAAAAATCACCCACAGGGAGAAAAGTCATCTGAGTAGCCCGGTCTAAGTACAATGTCTCACTGAAAGAAATATGGCCCCACAACCAAAAAGCGAGTGGAAGGTATTTCCAAACTTTGCTAGCTTCTCCTGAAGAACATGAAGGAATACAATTCCACACCTACAGCTCTATTTCTTCAAATTTTTTCTTCTCCCTTCTAGTTGTCCCACGTTTAGAGAGGCTAATTTTCTCCAACCCTAATACTTCCCGCAGTTGTCAGGAAGCCCCAGTCCTCCCCTACTTTGTCCAACTTCGCCAGGCCGGAGTCTAGCTAACTGCTTTCCTCAACTGACAGCATAAAACCCAGGAATGGGCTTGTCGATGACAGGACCATCCTCAGGGGGTTAGGACAGAAGGGAAGCTGGGAGGCAAGAACAAAACACAAATTCCCTCCAGCAGGCCATTGGTTTAGGGTGGAATAAGGAGGAGGTGGCACCGCAGCACTGATAAACTTTGTTCCCACCACTAATAAGAGTGTCAGATGAATGGAAACTGCCACTTATAGAAGTCGCCTCAGGCTTTGCAATATCAGATGTGGCCAGGGAGATGAGACATTGGCAGTGATGCCTCTTAGAGGAATGTCATGAGATATTAATATCTCATTCCACATTTGAACTGTGATTTATCCAAATCACCCTAAATCTACTTATATTTATTTAACAGGCTTAGGAATGTTAATCAATTCAATGCATAGTCTGTAACACACGTTATACAAATTACATACACACGTGTGTCTGAGTGAAGCAGAAGGATCAACTGTTATTACATACTTGGCCCATATTCATTTTGTTTTGGCTTTGCTAACCTTTCCTTGCAAAGAAGGAATAGTGGTCACCAATGTCTCAAGGAAAAAGTGTCGGAAAAAAAACTTCTAAAATTTTCCTACTTTCACTTACTCACTTTTAATTTTTTTTTAATGTTTATTTATTTTTGAGAGAGACAGAGAGATACAGACAGAGCATTAGCTGGGGAGAAGCACAGACAGAGAGGGAGACACAGAATCTGAAACAGGCTCCAGGCTCTGAGCTGTCAGCACAGAGCCCGATGCGGGGCTCGAACTCGGGAATGGTGAGATCATGACCTGAGCCGAAGTCGGATGCCCAACCAACTGAGCCACCCAGGCGCCCCATTATTCACTTTTAATTGTAGGATGACTCACCGGCATCTAACTTTTGGTGTGAGTTCATGGAACCCTGACAAAATTTGTGGTCATTCCCCTAATCAAAGCAGTAAGAGTTGGAACTGGAAATCCAGTCTAGTTACGCCAACCTGTGAAAGTCAGATGAGGCTCAACTGACACGATTGATCTGTTTCAGGGAAAAACATGGGGAAAGCAGTCGGCGGCTCTTCACAGCGCCTACAGGAGGCAAAGAGAGATGTTTGCTTGTGCTTTCCCACCACTTTCCAAAATAGAAAGTCATTCACCACCCGATACAACTATCACCATTAACAGATAAAATACCCCGGGAAATATAATAAGTTGACATCCTGGTTTATCCATCAATTTCCTGTGAGCTTGGTTAATATAAGTTGATACCTCTAAATCAGATAAAATTCAGTTTCTAAAGCTGCCACGCTGAAGGTCAGAACTCAGATTAGGATTGAGCCATCCCCCCCAAAATGCTACCTTTTGACATCCAGTGTGAGCATCCAGCTGACCATTCACCGTGGCATCTAAACCTCTGTTCTTTCTGATCTCACTCAGCAAGGAAGTGATAGAGGCAAAATGTTCTGAGAATTCCAGCATCCGGCATCGTGTCTGCCGTCTACTAAGAACTTAATAGCTTTTGTTGGAAATCATCTTTTCTTTTGTTCATTGATTCCTAGGAGAGATGTGTGGTCAAGAAGTTGGAACTTAGGGGAGGAGGCAGCAAATATAAGGCTGGAGGAGAGGAGGGAGGCAGAGGTGAAAAGACACAGGTCACGCTCTGTGGCCTGAGAGCAGTCTGTCTGCGATGGGGATGGAGAGGTGTGTGAGCCTGTGGGCGCCCAGGAGTGGAGCTGAGGAGTGGAATGCAGAAGAGGCTGAACTGCAGAGCAGAGGCTGTGTCCTGTCCTATTCACCCACCTCGGCGGGAGACCAGAGGCACAGCCCGGTCACCTCAGAGGGGACTAGACTTTCCTCCTGATCCTTACACCAACCTGAAACCTCCTTCTGTCCGGACCAGACCAGTAGCTGAGGGGAGCATGGGCCGGCTTTCTCTAAAGCTGCCGAAGATTTTTCCACCCAGCAAATGTTGGCACCCACCCTCCCCTGCCCATTCTGGGCCCCAAGAGATGCTTGTTTTAGCCTTGCCCCCAACATCTGTGGAGCCTGGGATAATAGTACAGTTGAGGGTCCACATACCAAATGTCATAATGCATAAAAGTTATCAAACAAGGTACATCTTCAGCCCAGTCCAGGTTTCCATCTAGCGCCCGACAGCCCCCTCTCTCCTTGTGACTGAGAAGCTTATGACTGATGAACCAACCCTGAGCCGGCCCTGCCTCTTGAGAACCTGGCTCAGACCCAGGACTGAACCCAAATCCCTAAAGGAGAAGGACCTGGCCAAGCTCCCCAGGATAGGAAGTTTCCCCTCCCCCATGCCTCCCTTTTCCAGCCCCAAATCTGCAGGCAGTCCTGAACCCCTCCCCAAATCACATGTCCCAGGCAGAGGAAGGGGAGAGCACGGTTATTTGGGGAATGCGCTCTGCCCAGCACCCCTGCGCACTTGCCTTAGGGCCTTTGGGGTGGCCACCTTGAGGAAGGAGCAGCCACGCTCTGTCTGGTTTCCTTACATCTAGGCTGTGATTCCACGTCCTCAGCCTGCTCTCACACATCCTCAGACCCAAAGGCTCCTCTGCCCTGTGTATATCTGCAGCATAAATAACAAAAACAAATAAACACACATTTGGTGTATACCCTGGTTCCAAAGTCAGTCTTTCTGAGGCATTTCAAACCAGGACCCACATCCAGGGCTTGTAATTCCAAAGGGCAATACAAGAGAGCAAATAACTCTAAATGGAGAGAACTGCCCTTTGCTACAGCATCTTCTGTGTGTAACTGAGGCATTCGGGAAGGAATCGTCTTATGTTCATAATCTCGAGTAATTCTCATGATAACTCTCCCAGCTAGTACTAGAGAGAACAGCTATATGATGTTTCTCTCATGTGACAATGCTCCAGAGAGCTGAAAGAGGACAGAGTGACACAAGGAGAGGGAGGAAAACAAGAAAGATGCTGCTGGCTCTCCTGCTGGAAGCTGAGCTTAAGTCCTTCAACAAACTGCCACAAACGCGATGGTTTAAAACAACACACGTTTATTATTGTATAATTCTATAGGTTAGACGTCCAGTAAGGACTTGTGGGGTTAAAATCAATGTGTTGGCAGAACAGGGCCCCCCATGGAGCTACATCAGGGAATTTACTTCCTTGCCTCTTCCAGCTTCTGGAAGCTTCCAGCATTCCTTGATTCAAAGCATTCAAAGCTCCTGGAAGCTTCCAGCATTCCTGTCTTCAAAGCCAGCACCAGCTGGTCAAGTTCTTCTCACATGGCCTTCCCCTGGCTCTGCTTTCATCTCCTTCTTTGACTTTTGATGAGCCTTGTGATTACCTTGGACCCACCAGGATAATCCAGGGTGCGCCCCTGTTTTAGTATGAGCTGATTAGCAACCTTAATTCCCTCTGCAATGTCAATTCCCCTTTGCCATGAACCTAATCCATCCACAGATTCTGGGAATAGGACACAGGAAGCTTTGGGAGGCCATTACTATGAAGGGTAACGTTACAAAGGGCCTTGCCACCATGTGGAGGAGTTTTTACTCTGGCCTAAGGATGGAAGGGGATCATCAAAGGGTTTTAAGCAAGTGAATAATACGATCACACTGTGCTGTAGGGTAAACCGTTGTGTTCTTTTTTTTCCTGTAGCTGGGAACGGAGACTTGATGAAATGGAACTCTACACCTAAGGTGGCCTGATACTAGGTCTTGGAGACAGACCCATCCAGGGAACAGAGGAGAAATTATAGATGCAGATGGACACTTGTAGCCCAATTCTCAAACCTCATCCTCATCAAGTCTACGCCTAAGAAGCTGAGAGTCTACTGTAACTGAGATACTGCTGCTTCACTGTCACCTCTACCTCTTTATGCAGCCAGGCTGGATCAGAGAGGGTGTTTGTGAGGAAGCCAGAGAGCTGCCAGCCAAAGTGGGGACACACATACACACACACACACACACACACACACACACACACACACACACATAGGTGCCTTACCCTCATCTTGGTTTCTCTCACCTCCCTACATTTGGCAGGAACAGCTTGAATAGCATCCCCTGTTTCTAAATCAGACGCCTTTTTGATAAGACAATTCAGGAAATATATGCCTTCACCTATTTATCTGCTTAATCATAGAGAAGATGTTTCCAAATCCTTAAGGTCTTATTTAAGTCACAAGAGTAAAATAAAATGTTGGGAACACTTTATTCTCTTTCCACTAAAACACTACTGTAAAAGAGGAACTTTTTAGAACATTCTAGAAATACTTATTGGGAGCCAAGCCTCCCTTCTAAATGACATTGGCAGCACTTCTTGACAAAGAACTGGGTCAAGCATCTCTTTCAACTACATGTGGTCAATTAGCCCCATTGTTCTGCTAGCTACAATCAATTGTCCACATCAGCCGTTTGGTTCACAGAATAAAAGACAATCCTTTGCACACCTTACTCTTTAGTTTCTGGTTGAAGGATATAGTCAACACTGAGCAACAGGGGCCTGTCAATTCTCAGACCTCCCCTCAGCCCCAGGACTAGGGGCTGGGACCCCACCATTAGTTCTTTAGTTTTACGCTTGCCTGTTATTTATGTTTCATTAAAATCATTTGATTTTTAGCCATCTCATCCATTTTACCCATTCCTAGATGACACAGACCCCTCCAGCTCACTTTCATTCCATCCCATGCCGTTTCCACAGCCTACTGATCGTTAGCTCACTCCGCTCTGGGTCTCCAAGGTGGGGAAAACCTACCTGGCACGGCTCTCCTTCCCTCCACAACATGCTACGGCCTTGGAGTCTCAAAACCTGGGTCCCAAAACTCTGACACTTACTAGTTGCCTTCGCTGGCTGTATAATAATAATCCTGTCCTTATAGAGTTATTGTGAGAATTAAATCAGTTCATACAAGTAGAAACATGTAGGAAAAGGCTATGCTAGGTGTATTTTATGGACCGATACAGTCCACGGATTGCTTGGTCCCAGTTTGCAACCAGATCAATATGAAGTACAGCAGAACTTGTTTTGAAACTTGTCAAGCAAATCTCATTGGATCACTGAGTTTAAAAAGCAAATAGAGGGGCGCCTGGGTGGCTCAGTTGGTTAAGCGGCCGACTTCAGCTCAGGTCATGATCTCACGGTCTGTGAGTTCGAGCCCTGCGTCGGGCTCTGTGCTGACAGCTCAGAGCCTAGAGCCTGCTTCGGATTCTGTGTCTCCCTCTCTCTCTGCCCTTCCTCTGCTCACACTCTGTCTCTATGTCTCTCAAAAATAAATTAAAAAAACGTTAAAAAAATAAAAAATAAAAAGCAAATAGAAAGCTCATTTGTCACATTACAAACTTTAAATATTGATGTATATGTATTATTCAAGATATGCATAAAGAACCTTAATGAAAGAATTGCTATTTCACTCATAACTATTTGTGAACTTTTATTCGTGAAATAACAAACGATTAGTAAAATAATAACTCTCTGTATTAATTGTACATACCCTTTCAGTGGACAGTAGTACAAGTTTGTAGGTTTTTTCCCTTTTTCCTATGTAATTTTCCATTCATTCCCTTTTATGTATCTTGCAAAAACACTACTCTGTGAAAAACTGGAAATTAAAGAAAAAAAGTAATCATTTGTCACAGAGACTTTGAGGAGCACTGAAACTCTCCAGAAATTATCTGGTATGCTGCAAGGTCCAGCACATTAAAAAGTGCCAAAGAGTAAGTTTTCAATTAACATTAGTTATCATTATTGTCATTTTATCATGAAGAATCTCAGGCAGAGAGAGGTTCGGCATTTTCCCCAGCGTCCTAGGTCCATGGCCCTAGTCTGCTTGAGGCAGGCTGCCCAGGACCCGGAAGTATCTGCCTGTCTGCCTAGGGGAAATTGCCAGGTCTTGTCTTAACTGGGAGAAACTCTTGCAGGGCAGAAAGCAGAACCTGGAGACAAATGGGAGCCTGTCAGCAAGTTGACACTGATGCCAGCAGTAGCCGAATTGAAATCGGATCGTCCAGAAAGCACCTCTGGGTGCATTGCCCAAGGAATAGTAACAACCCTGAGTAATACCCATCCAGATGTTGGCACAGGGGACCAGCAAGGTACCTAGTAACTCGGTGGAAAGGAAATATCCAGAAACTAGATCCATCGGGCAGCACCTGATCTCTAGAGTTCCCTGGGGACCCCAACTTCTCCCCAAAGCCACAAGGACAAGTAAGCTATTACCCTTCAATATCAGACACAATCATAGGGAAAGAGGTAAAGGAAGAGATGCTCTTTGATGGACTGCATATTCTTAACAGAAGCTGAACCCCACTTAAAGGGAATAAGCTTTAAATTGGAGTGGAGATGTAATAGATTTTCACCAAGTATCCCACGTGAGACAGCTGGAGAGAAAACAATCTCCTTTTCCCTGCACCTCTGAGTTACGACAAGACTTGAATTTTTCTGTCTTGCTTCAAGAACCTCAGGGGAGAGCTAGAGAATGAATTAAGAAATCTCTGACTCCTGTGATCGGTGATCCATTCCCCACCCCCACCCACCAAGGTCATGTGAGATCTGAGCTCCTGCACGCAGCACCCCAGTCTCTTCTGTCCTCTGAGCAAGTGTGAGACCGCCCTTCACAGCCCATCAGCCAAACAGGAGGGCAAGCAAGGCAAGTTAAGTGCCACAGCCCACTGCAGAGCACGTAGGTGTATTTCATGGAGTGGGAAGCATGACACCTCGAGGAACATACCTGTGACAGCTGCGCAGACAGTGGCGCAGGTGGGCAGGCCTTCTTTTTGGGACTAATGAAGCTTTTCTCGGCAGGAGCACATTCCCTACCCACACTGCGCTAATTATACCTTTACGGGAGAAAAACAGGACATGTAAGCGTTTTCTTCAGTGAAAGATCTTATTTCGTGTCTCTTTGTTTGATTGTGAGATTTTTAAACCTTTTTTTAAAAGTCGAACATCATTTCGTATTGCCTGTTGATATCTAAATATTTGAAAGAGAAGTGTAAGAACAGGCTTAATATTTTATACCGATAAAAATAAAAGCATCTCTAAAAACCCAACTAATTCCTGGACAGTTTTAAAAGCAAGAAACATCCATGGTTAAGGCGGCGGCTGCTGCTGCTGCTGCTGCTGCTGCTTCTTTTTTTTCCCACAGTGAAGGTTCCAAGTGCTGTTTGTAGTGATTACTTTACCATATATGTTTGTCAAAATTCATTGAACTAAACCCCCCAAAAGACTGAATTTTCAGATGTAACTTAATTTTTTCAAAGTTAGTAATTTCTTAAATCCTGAAAAGCAATTTTAAGGAAATACAAAAATCTTTTAATAGACTTTTTTGAAATAATATTAAACTTATAGAAAAGTGTCAGGAATAGTACAAAGAACTTTTTCCTCTCAACCCGTTGCCCCATCACCCCGATACTTATTTCCTATAAATAAGGCCATTCTCCTACTCCAAAACAACCATCTAAGTCAAGAAATCAATACTGATATGTATCCAGCCTCCCATCCACAGACACCATTTGAGTTTTACCAATTGTTCCAATAATGTCCTTTATAGAAAAAGGATAAAACCCAGAGTCACACATGGCATTTAGTTATCCTATTCTCCTTCTGTCTGGAACAGTTCTTCAGTCTTCCTTTGACTTTTATGGCCTTGACATGTTTGGGGATTACAGGTCAGTTGTTTGGTAGAATGCCTCTAAGTTTGGATTTGTCTGATATTTTCCATGATTAGATTCAGGTTATAGCTTGAGGCAGGAGTATCACAGAAGTGATGCTATGTTCTTCTCAGTGAATCCCATCAGGTGACACACAATTTCAAAGTGACCCATCACTAGTAATGTTATTTTGATCATTTGTTTAAGGTGGTGTCTGCGTGAGTACATGTGTATACACAAACTTTTATATCTATATGTATTTTTATACCTATCCGTATTTACTGAAAATCGTGAATCCACACTGATATCTCCATGCCAAATGAATATCGTAGGGCTATGTGAGTTTTCTCCCTTCTTGGACTGTGAGAAACCCGGCTCTCACCATTCTCCATGGATTTACTTCTTGGATTATCTCTCATCACCCCACCCCCACCTTCACACAGACGCCTCTTTACCTCACATGTGTTCAGACCTCCCGTTCTGGGCCACCCCCACCACCCGTACTGGCTGCCCTCTTCACCCAGGGGTGCTGGGCCTCTGCCTCAGCCCTGTTACTCACCTACACGATATCCTTCTCCATGTGGGGAACAAAGGCAGAAGGAAATGGCAGGTAAAATTAAATTTCCTTATAACTTGCAGCCCACTGGCAGATACCTGAGGCAGGCAGAGCAAAATATTTCTCCAGGAACTAACTCCCTACTGTCTTAGTATTAATGCTTTGCTAGAGGGAAAATCAACCTTGGCTTGACAAGAACTAGGCCTCCAGTATCCTGTGAGTCTTCTTTAGTATATGAAATTCCCTTTGGAAACTTCCCATTGACTTTACCTCCCTTGGCTCTCAAGTATATAACCAGTGTCTCTTCATGGTCCTGGGGCAGCCCTTTTCTGCCCACGGACCCTGTCCCCATGTTTTAATAAAATCACCTTTTTGCACCAAAGATGTCTTCAAGAATTCTTTCTCGGTCGTCAGCTCCAGACCCCGTGAAACCCCCATCACCTCCCAAAATTTCATCACTCCTCACCCCATTTAGGCTCTGACATCCAGCACTAATTCTGTCCCTCGCCCCCTGAGATAGATGCCTATTTTGCTCAATCCCACCGTAATATTTGGGGGTGGTTTTTCAAGAAAGGAAGGGAGGGATCAAAAGAGGGAGAGAAAGAAGACTAATCAAATGTTGCTGTGTGGGTTTTTGTGGTCTTTCTAATTCTGGCCCGAGCACACCTGGAATTAGTTCTCTCCTATCTTGAAGTTAAGGCACTAGACAGATCCCAGCTACAACTTCTTCCTTATTCTTACTCATCAGTTTTGCTGTTTCATAACCACCTGCACCTCTAGCCCTAACACGATATTGAGACAGTATCACAGTTGGGAATCTTGGTATATGTCTACCTCTTATAAGCCAGGTGCCTTCTTGCGTCCCCATTTCTGCAGAGAGAAATGGTCCATGCAGAGTCTTGAAATGATAAACCTTCTAGGATAACAATTAGAGGCTGAAAAGGCTCTATATAAGCCCAAAGGAAAAAATACTTCTTGGAGGGGTTTCAAGTCCTACAACATGCCATTGGGAAAGGGAGATTATTCCCTGAGGCCTCTCCAATGCTAAAGAATGGGCCTATTACTCCCTTTCCCAAGGCCACCTCTCTTATGTGAGAGTGTCTGGTTATGAGAGGACAGGTGTCATCCAATGGCACATCTCCACCTCAGGTTAGGAGAGGCTCCACTGGCCTGACTGAGTGGCTCAGTTTTCTCACCTGAGCTTTGCTGCCAGCCTCCTGCGCCCAGAGCTATGTTCCAAGGCTCCCTAAGAACCAGGCGTGAGTTTTATCCATCCTCATGTGCACTAAAACTGCTACAGGTGACTGCTGTCAGCCTCCTGTGACCATCCCAAGTGACCTCAAGGAGAAAACAAAACCAAGAAGAACCAGAAAACCACTTAAGCAGAGGCATGCAGGCAATACTTTTGATCAGATATGATAGAAACCTAATGTATTAAGATGACCTAAGGGCCTTTCATGTGTCCATGTGGAAAACAGTAAACCTTCATTTTTATAACCAAACAAATTACACCTCATGGCACACAATTATACTTTGGAGAACTGCTCACAAGCAAGTACTTATACTTTGTTCACTTTTTTGGATATAATCCCCTGTAAACTAACAAGCTTTGGAGCAGTTCTTCAGAGCAATCCGAAACACTACCTCCCAGGCTATTCTCCTCAGTAAGACAATGAACAAAACATTTATTAAGCTTCAGCTCAGATCATGATCTCACAGTTTGTGGGTTCCAGTCCTGTATGGGGCTCTCTGCTGAGAGATATATATTCAATACATATTAAGCTATATTGAAGTTGGGGGTTTTTTTTGTTTTGTTTTTTGTTTGTTTGTTTGTTTTTGTTTTATCTACACTCACTGATAACTGCTCAAGGCTTTCAAGTTGTGTTCTTGGGGAAGCCAATATCTCTGACCTTCGGTTTGTTTAAATGGGGCTGATAATAATAATGCCTTCCTCACAGAGTTGTTGTAAGGAGTAAGCACAAGTGCTGAACTCTTAAAAACAGTCACATTATAGTTTTTGCCAGAGACAGTTTTTGGTGTTCTAAGGAACAGGCTGCCATGCTGGAGATCCATCATCTCTCCCTTCAATTTGTCTTCCATGACATCAACAACAGTAAGTTCACCTGCCAAGTCCTTCATTAAGTAAGATATTGATGGCACAAGCCATGCCAAAAGCATGAACCCCAACAACTGTAGTCTATTCTAGGGGGGATGGTCTTCCTCAAGAAGATTCTGAATCAGCTGATCCTTGAGAGTTGCTGTATTGGACTTAGAGCCAAAAGGAATCAGGAATGCACATCAGGCAGGTGGGCGAGCATCCGTGGCACAAGGTGTTGGGTCGGAACTTGGCAGCAGTGGCTCCTGTCCCCGGATGGAGATTTTAGAACATAAGTGCTGTTTCTTCTGTTATTGTATGAGCAGTTGCCGAGAACTGCTGGTGTATGGAAGCTATTCACTCCAGATCACATAAACAAAACCTATGGGCCTCCATCTATGCAATCAGCTGTGAGCAGGTGAGGTTCCAACAGTAGGTATTTCCGAAAGTAGTTGCTACGGAAAAAAATTCAGAGTCCCATTTACATTTCAGAGAAGGATCTGGTCTGAAGCTTTGACCTTTGCAGCTTAAACACCCTCAGGGGCATTCTTTTACCTACCTGGGCATTCCGAGTGGCTGGAGCATCTCTGAATAAGAGTAAGAGTTTGAACAAGACCGTAGATAGAATGTTAATTCCCTCCTCCTATTTAGACTCAATCCCCTGTTTCCTCTCTTCACCCGTCTTTATTTCTCACTCTCGGACTAAGGAGGAAAGGGGCGAGTCATCTGGAGGGTGGGTAGGAGGAAGAGCCACCTCCTGTTAACCACCTAGTTAACCAACTTTGAACCAGTATTCCAGAAAATGCTCCGCCTCACATTTTATCAGAAGAGGGTTTTGCAGCTCTGCCTGGACCTGTTGGAGGAATTTACTTCTACCTCTGTAGAGAAGGGACAGCCAACCCACTGCCATGACAGATATGGGGCTGTGCTCTGAACACTTAATCAGTGATAAAGGTAACAATGGACTCTCCAGCTGCTAGACTTTGTCTCTCTCTTTCTCTCTCTCTCTCTGTTTCTTTCAACTGGTTCAATACCCAGGAGAGGGAGAAAGGGGAATTGTTTCCCAAACATATATAAAATATAAGGCCCTTATATTCTCATATCTCTCCCTTTCTACCTCCATCCCTATCTAGCTAATCCCCAGCCTCTGATCCCCTCATTCAACTAAAATGAACATGTTAAAATGTCCCTGCAAGGTCTCTTAGCAACAGGGCTTCGCTGATCCTCTTTAGGGAATAAGGCCATAGAAAGAAGCATTTCCTTCCAGTTAGTTATTATAACAGTAATTCTCCATATATCATAAAGTTTTGTGTCATTTTGTATTTTCTGGCCATCACCTGGGGTTCTTTGTCTGCACTGCTCCTTTTCCAAGTTTGGACACAAGGAAGGAAATTCACGAGGCGAAGCTGGCTGTGCACGGTGTGCAGGGAAGCATGGCTCTGGGGTCACGGCCAGGTGGGGACAGACACGGCGTGCAGCACAATCCACTGCTACCCTGCCTGGCAGCAAATTCATTTGACACTTCATCAACCTCCAAGCACAGCCATGGCTCAGCCATCTCTTGTCTTCAGATTGGAGGTAATGCACGTGTCTCTGTCACTCAACAGGTTAATTTCATATCCTAGTACTAGAAGAAACAAAATCATTAAATAATGAGTTAGCACCTTTTGCCCTTCACATTGGCAAAGTGGTCTTTCTTTGTTAGGTAAGCGATTATTTCCTGTGATCATGAATAGGTGGAACTAAGATCTTTGAGATTTTAGAGAATCTAAAACAGAGCTTACACAAAAACACACAGATCACAAAAACTCTGACCTTGCAATCCCACTTCTGAGAAATCACTCTACAGAGATAAGAGGGCCTTTACATAGGAATGTATGTAAGAGATGTTATTTGCCACGTAGTTTGTGTGGCAAGAAAACAGAAACAGACAAATAAAAAGCAACAACTTAAAGTTTCCATCAGTAAGAGAATCTCTGGTAAAGCTATAAGAATGCCGTATGATGGAATTGTAGTTTTTTTTTAAAGGTAAGATGGATCTATACCCACCGACCTGGAGGTTTGGCCACTGTATACTGTTAGTCAAGAAAAGCAGGATGTATATCTTATAGTGCTATTTTTTGTTTATCTAAGAAACAATCTATGTAAGTGCATAGATGGTTGTACATTACTGTATGAACTTGGAGAAAGGTATGGAGAGAAACATAACCATCACTAATGTAGAATATCTATGAATAGGGAAATAAGGAAAAAAAAGAAAACGTTTTAAAAATAAATGAGAAGACTGCATTACAAGTTGGTTCAAAATCCCTGTATATGATTTTAGAGGTCTGGGAAGCTAAATGCTCAAGTATAGGAATTTGATTAAATTTACATGTTATGGTCATTTATTGATCCATTCCATAGATATTAAAATGATGTTTGGGATATAAACTGAAAGTGAAAATCACTTTTATATGTTATATGTTATAACTGTTATATGTTATATGTATATGTATATATGTATGAAAGTGAAAATCACTGTTATATGTTTTATGTATATGTTATACACTGATAACATATAATCCTGTCTATAGGTCTAATCGTATGGATGAATATGCAAGAAAGAATAATGGTAATTATCTATGCTATGAAATTTTGAGTCCTTTATTTTTTATTTGTATTTTGTAGTTTTTCTTTTTTCTTTTTTTTAAGCTTATTTAATTTTGAGAGAGAGAGTGAGGGTGCACGTGCGAGAGAGTGCACAAGTAGGGAAGGGGCAAAGAGAGAGGGAGACAGAATCCGAAGCAGTCTCCAGGCTCTGAGCTGTCAGCAGAGAGCCCCATGTGGGACTGGAACCCACAAACTGTGAGATCATGACCTGAGCTGAAGTTAAGCAGACACTTAACCTACTGAGCTGCCCAGGCACCCCATGTATTTTCTAGTTTTTCTAAATGAGCTTGCATTTAACTTACAATAATAAATATTTACAAATATGAAACATAATCTTATATAGCTGTAATGAGGAGCATCTGGGAATGACCTGTGCAAGGGCCCGTTTTAAGAGGTAAACATAACAAGGGAATGCTGTTTGATTCCATTATCCTTCCCCGGTAAGCAGGCAACTCAGAAAGGTAGCTCCACCTGAGTTTTTTTGGCACCTCAATGGGCACCTCATTCCAACAATTCTCACAGCTGATTTTCAGCGATAATGGAGATAAACTTGGGATGTAACCATGGAGGAAACAGAAGAACCTCTCCTTAAAGTTCAAACTAGTACTAAGGTCATTTTAACGGATTTTACTTTAACCTTGTCTGAAGCGCCTATCAATCTGGATAAGGAGGACCACGTTGCCCTCTGCTGCCTGGAATTAAAATAGCTTTCATTTTTCATGACTACAGGACTCCTAGATGGGGCTTTCCCAGAGGGAATTGAATTCTTTACACTAGTAGCCAAAGGAGAGTCCCCTTTGACAAAAAAAAGTTCCAGAATCACTGGAGATTTATAATGCACTCTGAGAAAATACTTAAGTCTCTCCCGGACTGAATATTGTAAGAGCCTAGAGAAAGCACATGACTTCATAGTTTCAAAGTCAACAAATAAATGTCACTTCAAGCAGGCCATTGCATGTCTAGATCTAATGATTTCTCCCTCCTAGGATGCCACCACCTCTCAGTCATTCAACCTCTGTTCTATCCTTCAGTCATTTCACCGTCAATTCCACAGAACTCCTGCCTCCTATTCCTTGCTACTTCTCTCCCCACCCTCCTCCCAAGCCTGGGCACTTCTTTCCTGATAAGTTCCTTCCTCTCATTCTCCACAGCCCCTGATTTCATTCAGGCGTTCCTTCTTGATCTCTCTTCCACAACTCTGCAGATAATGCCTGCTTCCTCATCCCGACGCTTCCTCTGCCACAGTATATGTCAGGACTCTAAGTACTTGATTTATTCCTCTCCTGCTAGACTGTGAGCTCCACGAGGACAGGGATTTGTCCCATGTTGCAGTTCCATAGATGGATCCTGATGGGTTTTTCCCCTAAACACGTGGATTCCTTCAGAGAGAGTTTTGCAGCAAAGTACTGGAGAAAATGAGAATAACATTACTTTTCTTACATTACATATAAAACTTACTCCTTATAACCATTTCATGAAAGAGGCATCATCTACATTTTATAGATAAGGAAAGAGGCTCAGAGAAATTAAACAAATTTGCCTAATGGGTAAGTGACAGAGTTAGGATATTAACCCAACTGTCTGGCTCCAAATCTCATACCTTTGCCTCTATGTCATACTCTCCCCCACATGACCAAGATCTCCAGCAGAATGATTGGCCTCAAAGGAGGAGGAATAAGACTTTATTCACTGGAGAGAAAGAAGGAAGCATTGATATGGGTTTCCAGATTTCCCAAAGTAGGAAGAGAGCTAGTAGTCTCCTGAGAGTGGGGGGAGTAGAAAAAGTGTGAAGTGACATTTGAAAACATAGAGTCATATGATTTCCACAGTCTGTTAGATAGATTTGATCTGAGAGAGATGTAGCAGATTTGAAGAAAGTAGGGAAGGATTGAATAAAGAAACTACTCATAAGGATAAATGATGTGCATCTGAGCTGGAGATCACAAACTGGAGGAAGCACCAGTTCTTACAGTTCTATACTTTTTTCTAAAAGTACTCAGTCTTTTGGCTGTAGGAATGGAGAAACATTAAGTATTTGTCCAATGGATCAAAGTGAACAAAGAAGCTTGAAAGTTGAGAGTGTAGTGAAAAAGAGATTTGACTGATCAGCCATGGAAGTCAAGCCTCGATGAGAAGAAAAGCAAAATGCAGCTTGGGACAGGAGGAAAAAAAAGGAATTGGAAGACTAGACTCTTGTGAGATCCTAAAGCAGATAGAAATGACAGAGGATTTTCAATCCTGTTAGCTCAAATAATGACCTCGAAATGAAGATCAAAACACATGTCCATCTTTGATGAAAGGAAGTATATGAGTTGGAGATTACTTTGGCTATAATGAACCAGAAATGTGACCATAGTAATGTAATCATATGTCTATTTGACTAAACACACATATCGGCAAATCCACCATGTCACCAATGAGCTGAGTTCACTCTATCATTCTGTTCTTCACTATGAATGTGTGGCTTTCATTCTCATGGTCACCTTGTCAGTGCAAGATGGCTGTCATTTTGCCTTCCAAGAAGAAAGAGGAAGAAGGAATTGACAAGAAGGGAGGAAAGGGCAAAATATTGTCCTTTTTAGCAAACTCCCAAGAACTCCCACCCAGGACTTCCATTCTTATCTCAGTGGCCAGATCTATTTCATGTGTATTCCTAATGGAAAGCAAAACAAAACAAAACAAAACAAAAACCTCTGGGATGCTGAGCATCTTAAGGAGGGCACACTGACTTATTCAACAGAATCTGAGCTCAAGAGTAAGAAGTTGGACAGGAAATTAGCAGTCTGACATAGGGGGAGACATCTGAAACCTAAACTCAACATTTGAAGATAGAGGGTAAATGAGGCATTGACAAAGGATGCAGCAAGGAAAAGGGAGGTCAGATTTAAGTACTTGAAAAGGGTAGAAGTAGCAAGGCCATTTGAACCGAGAAGGTTCAGGAATTAGAGACATCAGATTCAAGGGAAGAAAGCAGACTAAATATAAAGGCATTGTTTGAAAGTGCATAGAGAGCAGTTAGACTTCTGTCTGTGTCTTCATTTATGCAGTCAGGTGATTGTTCCATCCTACCCAGAAGACTGTTGGGTTTATTCCTTAGAGAACCAGAGAGACTGCAGGGACAGTGGAGTCAGGGGAGGACTATGATGAAGTACTGTTCTGAACACAAGGGAGTGAAAGTCTGCATAATGGCTGATAAGGCTTCTTCCCAGCCCTCTTCCCAAATGCAACACCAAAAAAACACAGGCTTACCTCACAGGAAGACTGGAAGGAAAGTTCTCTGAAGAAACTTAATGCCTCCTACAGGATACTACAATATAAGGAAATAGGATAAGAACAAGGAAGAACTTTGACAACTTGAAAAGTGACAATTGAAATATTTTTTAAAAAATCAGTAGAATGAATGGGAAAATAAAGTTAAGAAGAACTCTTAGAAAGCAGATTATCTAATAGAAGTTCCACTAAGAACAGAACAGAATGAGAAAATAATTTGCCCACCAGATCTTAATTCAGTAGAATCTTCCAGCCTACAACCACCTTTTGTAACACACGCACACACACACACACGTGTGCGTACTTCTGATATATTTTTTTAGTGCTTTGCACTTCAACAGGATCTCTGGTAGTTAGGCATGATTCCAATATGACAGAGACCAAAATAGAAACATATAAACTTAGAAGAAAGTAGAGATAATAGTGTGCTAAACAAATATCCAATGATAAGAAAAGAAATTGAACCCAAGGAACAATAATAGGATGCCTTAATATAAGGAATAAAATAAGAACAAGAAAGAACTCTTGAAAAAAAAAAACCCAACAACCAAATAATAAAATATAGATGGTCTATTAAGGACAGAAAATAAGGGAGAAAACCATCAAAGACAACACAAAAAGCATTTCCCAGAACTGAAGGATACAAATCTCCAGAATGAAAAGGCCACTCACTACTATGAAATTTCAGAATAAGGCTAAAGATAAAGAGACCTAAAATATTTCGGAGAAAATGACAGGTGACATACAGAGGAATGGGACTAGGAATGGATTCCTCATAGAAACACCAGAAGGCAAAAGAAAATGGGATCAAGGTCTACCCAATTCTGAGAAAACAAAATTATTTTTAACCAAGAATCCTATGCATCCTTCTTTGAAAAGCAACTGGAAAATCCTGTCCACTAACATGAAGTAGTTCGCCCAGATAAAGGAAGACATGGAATCCAGGAAAGAGGACCAAACATGGAGAAAAGGTGGGGACTAACACAGGGAGGGCTGCCGTAAGCCCGGATTGGAGCAGGAGACAGGATTCTCCAAAGAAGTTGTCCCAGAAGATAAATGGAACCAATTTATTGTCTGTCAGATTTGACTTTTAGATCATAATTATGTAAGGGGATGGATGAAGGTGTGATAGTCATTTTGCAATATATATGTGTATCAAATCACTACATTGTACTCCTCAAAGTTATATAGATCAAATGTCAATAATATCTCAATAAAGCTGGAAAAAATTTTGACTTTTGGGAAAGTTGTAGTGAAAGGAATAAAATAGAGCTGGTCAAGTCAGGTATTGAAAGAAAATATTTTAAGAGATCATTATTAACTCCAATAAAACAATCAAAATAATTGTACGAGAAGAAAACATAATCATAGAAGACTATTTGGCCTATTAGAGCAATAGCATTTATGAACATAGTAAAATTAATACCTAATACAGTTTTAACAGAAGGCTGAGGTATGAGAAGGATGAAGGGAGAAGATAAAGGGATATGACCTAAAATCTTCATCTCTTGAAACAGAAAGTTAACAGAAGGGTTCTAAAAGTGATGAACAAAGGGAGAGTAGCAGGCCTTAGGGACAAGAACAGGGGCTAAGAGTGGCTGCCTGGGGGCGTGGGAATAGGTGAGGGTGAGAGAGACAAGAGGTTGGTTTCCTTATAAGCCTTTTATTACTGTTTGCTTTTTTTTTTTTTTTTCCCCAAAGTAGGATTGAGTAAGATTGTTCAGAATGGGAGGTGAGAGCTTTCTCCTCAAAGTGTGCTTCTCAGCACCAGCGGGGGGATGGTTAGATGCAGTAGTATCTCAGAACCCAGCTCAGACCTATAGAATGAGTGGGGATTTCATGCCACCTCCCGGAGACTCACAGGCCAGCAGTCTGAGAAGTGCTGGTCTGTCTTATGGTGCAGGGGCCTGAAGTGAGACACGGGGGTTCCTTGTTATAAAAAGGGGGAAGTGAGGCAAAGGGACTCATTGGGTACATGACTGATCAGAGTGTGTGTGAACTCAGTTCTCCACTCTAGGTCCTTGCCTTTCCACTTGCCTCTGCCTCCCTAACCCGTCTCCTCAGGACCCCTGACTTAATGTCTTTGCAGATTTCGGTTCGGGTGCCCTGATTTCACACATTTTGGTACCTATTTTGTTTAGGGTACCTCATTTACTTCACAAAATTGGTCTTTCAGAGTTAGTTACGTGGTAGTTGCAGCTACGCTGTCACTGTTCTAAAATTGTTCCTGTATATTTGATTACCAAGATCATTTAACTCTAAACAGATTAGATGCTTGATAAAAGCTTAGCCAATTCAGCTCTTTCAATTCTTCAAGTTAAATACCAGACTAGAACAGATGGATAAAACAGTGAAGAGAACAGTCTCTCCACTCCAGGAAAGAGCAAAACAAAAGGAACTACATAAGTCAGTCAGAAAAAGACAAGATACCATGTTTCCACGCATAGGTGGATTTTGAGAGACTTAGCAAAAACCATGGGGGAGGGGAAGAGGGGAAAAGAAAAAAAGACACAGAGAGGGAGGGAGACAAAACATAAGAGACTTTCAAAGACTAAGAACAAACTGAGGGTGATGGGGGTGTGGGAGGGGGGAGTGGGTGATGGGCACAGAGGAGGGCACTTGTTGGGATGAACACTGGGTGTTATATGGAAACCAATTTGAAAATAAATTTTTTTTATTAAAAAAAAAAAGGAACTACAGGCTTTAAGAGCTTTGATGGGACAAGCCCAGTTCTAGGAGCTCTTAGAGGGTCATGCCCTATTATTTCCAACAGAACAGAGGACTAAGCTGTCAGTTCCAAAGAGGATTCTCTGATTCCTGGTTCTGACGACCTATGGTCTTTATTATACTTTCATACCTTAAGTTCTGAAAAGTTTATAAAGCTTATTCAAACATTTCCAGGAGATTACTAATACAGAACCCATTTGTTGCTTTATGTAAAATAAGTACTGAAAAAAATCTCACTAAACCATAGTTGGTTTTTGGACTGTATTATGGAAACCATTTAAAAGGATTCTGTAGTATGGATTTTTCAAATTGAAGAAAAATCAAATTAAGATACTATGAATGTAAAGAAATAAAAATCAAATGAATCAAATCTTGGTGTCATGACTTGGGAATGCAGAGTTCTAGTTCATATATATAATTAGTTTTCCTCAAGATACATATAAAAGTTCATTACAAACCTGTCAAAGGCAAAGTCTTAAGACATTTATAAGCCAGACTTAATTATAAAGTTTCAAAAAAAAATCCCTATGATTAAAGGTCTTACCTCCTTTATTAAAGTGAGGATATAATCTATGCAAAGTGGCTGTGTTTCAAAGTGACTCTGCTAAACAACCTGTTGGGGTTATTAGAGAACGAACAGGCTGTTGCCTTTTTAAGATGACTGTATTAAGAGGAATCAATACACTGTATACCCATGTAAGGAATTCCTTATTTTGTGGGGCTCCCCCAATCACCATTCACTGGTAGAAAATTCAAAACTTACCCTTTATGAGAAGATAGGGGATTTGTAAAACCAGGGATGCTGTGGCCTTGAGCAGTCTGCCGGCCACATGTCTTTCTTTAAAGACTCATCTTCGTCTTAAAAATTTGTGCACATCTACTTTGTATTACAGCCAAGGTTGGTTTTAATTGACAAGAAGTGACAGTCCTAAAAGATTCCATCCTCTGCCCCAGAAGCAGGCACCTAGCCCATCGCCCGGTTTAAGTACAGCGAACACTCCCAATTGGCATCATATTAGAAAACATTAAAGATAAATACTGAATCGCACAACTTGTTCCAGGTGGCATATATGTATGCGAAGGACAGAGCATTGAAACTTAGGTGAATTAAAGTTTTTATTTTTACAACATAATCCATTTCTAGTCTTTCTTTTAATCAAATTTGAAAATTTTTATTTTTCAGGTACATTAAATTTTATAAAAACATTCTCCCACGTTACATTAAAGGATTCCTCATGTTTTATGTCTAGTACTCCAGCGTTCCTTTAACAAGTAAAACCATTTTAATGTTGTTTCTTTTAATTACCTCCTCCAAATACGCACTAACACCTGTCACAGTTACAAAACAGGCTGATTCTCTAGTCACCTATGCAGACTCTGCTAAACTATTCCGAATTCAGTATGAATCAATGTTTTCTAGAGTATGAGATTAAAGTTACAGAAACCCTGTCCATCTGTCCCGCTGAGACGATCCGGGGAAAGCTCTTCGTTAGAATTCCTCTTCCGCCTGCTTGCTGCGCAACTGCTTGAGCTGCTGCAGCCGCTCGAGGGTCTCGGAAATTGTACGTTCTCCGTGTACCTTATTATCTCTTGTCCGGATGTTAACGGTGCCACTGGCTTTCTCCTTTTCACCAATAACTAAAACGAAAGACACAAAGCTTTGTCAAATGGAAGGATTTTTATTGAACATTCGAACAAAAATGATCCTAGGACATAAAAACCACCATGTAGCTTTCGACTCATTAAAATGTTCAAATGAGCTATCAAGTCATGAAAAGATACACAGGAATCTTACTTAAATGCATATTACTTGCTGAAAGAAGCCAATCTAAAACGACTATGTACTGTATGATTCCAACTATGTAAGATTCTGGAAAAGGCAAAGCTATGGAAATGGTAAAAAAAAATCAGTGGTTGCCTACGGTTAGGAGAGAGAGTTTTGTATGTGCAGCACAAAAGATTTGGGGGGCAGGAAAACAATTCAGCATGATACCACAATGGTGGATACACGTCATTACATATTTATCCAAACTCACAGAATGTACAAAACTAACGGTGAACACTGATGTAAACTGTGGCCTTCGTAAAAAAGATACCAGTCTGGGCAGGCTGCTGGAGGTGGGGGAGGCTGTGTGTGTTTGGGGCAAGAGGTATATGGGACAGCTCTGTACTTCCTGCTCAATCTTGCTATGAACTTTAAGTGCTCTAAAAAATAAATAAATAAAGTCTATTTAAGAAAAAAATAAAATGTTCAGGTGACCATGTATAGTTGGATGACCAATTTAAAAATCTTTTCATTTAAAAAAATATATAAGTTTGAATTGCTTTAAACCACTGAATTCAGTCACTTAAACCAGCCAATTTAATAAAAACTTACTATATGAAGGAATAGGAGATAAAGGAAAGAAGATTTGTAAACAAACCTTTAAAGATCATTCTTTTCACACCAAAATTTCCCTTTGTTATAACAACTGAACAAAGTTAATAGTTTAAGAGTTTTTCTTTTTAATTTTTAAACTTTTTTTTAAAATTTTTAACGATTTATTGTCAAATTGAGCACTGGGTGTTGGATGGAAACCAATAGTTTAAGAGTCTAGATTGGAGGGAACTAAACTGATGACCACGATTCTCTTAGGGTTGAGTCTCAAGATTTCAGTGTTCTCCTACCGTTTGGCAGATTTTCTTTGGTAGGTTCCCTTTCTTACCTAGGATGAAGTTATATTGTGCCAACTGAGCATTTCTGATCTTCTTATTTAACGTACAGCCCGGATCCAGATCAATGTCTGCCATGAATTTAGCAGCATGGAACTGTTGCCGTACCTATTTAAACAGATAGAGGATTCTTCAGATCTAAAGTAAGAACTTTATTTTTCGATCTTAAATGATTTAACATATGATTTGGATAATCATACAAATACTAAAAAAAGAATACTAATAGATATATTGAAGCACATATTGTTAATTTGTGACTTGGGACTACATTTTCAAAAATTAAAATGTCATACTTTGTTCTTGAGAGGTAAATGTTTTAGAAAATCCTTAAAAATCAGAATTCAGGCAAAATTAAATTAAAAATTAAAAAATTTAATGAGCTCTGTTAAAATGCATTACAAAAGAAAAAAGTCCTTTTGCAAACATATCTTAAGTTTCCTAAGTAGTTGTCAGGAAACAAATTATTAATCAATCTCCATATTAATATACAACAATGGATGTCCAGTCTAAGAGAGAATGTAGTATTGCTGATTCCTCGAAGAGGCAGCAAGTTGGTAACAGGAATCCAGCCATTGTTGTCATTTGTGTATGCAACATTTTTAAATAAAATGTTGAATAGCACAAATAGGCTAAAAGCATCTTAATAACTTCTTTTATATTTCTAGAGAATGGAATACAAACCATCACATAAAACTGTCTTTTAACACTAATTATTTCTTTAATATCTTTGTGCATATGATATAAGTGAAAAGAACTCTACAAGAATAATTCGAATATAATATCGAGTTTGAGAAATATTGAAAAGTAATTTTTTTCTTTCTAAACAGTGATTTATTTTTTGATTAAAAGAAAGCTTATTAAATAAAGGAGTCAGAGGCAAAGATCAAATTGGGATTTCTTGAAATAAACTTCCAGGAATCTAGCAAGCCACACTACAGATTATCATTCCATGTCTTTTTATCTCCCTCAAAAATACCAGTTCCACTTTATCATCTTAAGTTTTTGCATAAATAGTAAATGATGTTTTCAGTATTTTTCCTTTCCAAAAAAAGCAACACCACATTAAATTTTCTTAATTTTAAGTTAAATTAAACTAGATTAAAACTTCTAGCTACAGGACAACAAATTACCACTAATATGACAAAAAGATATGAATAAACCATTTATATTCACTAATAGGCTGATATGTGTAAGTGATCATTAATCAGTGAACCTGATGGGATTGTGTAAGTACGCAAATTTCAGAAGGGTTCTTACACAGTTTATTAGAGTGCCAGAAGAAGACCACACTTTCTACTGTAACATGTTTTAAAGAATAAAGCACTAGTGTTTTAGTTTTTTTATGGGGCTTGAACTCAAGACCCTAAGATCAAGACTTGAGCTGAGATGAAGAGTCGGATGCTCAACCAACTGAGCCACCCGGGAGCCCCAAAGCACTGGTGTTTTAGCTTCTTAACATGGGCCCTTGGGTGTATGTGAGTTGGGCTATTCTATAACTGGGGAAGCGGCCTGATAATCGGAATGTTTAGCACCTCTGGTCTCCAGTCATTAAGTATCAGTAGTAGTGCTTCCCAACCCCCTGTCAACTCAATACAACCAAAAACCCCACCCCCACATAATTCTAAATGCTTCCCACCACCACTGATGGAACAGAGTTAAGTCAGTATTGTCTCCAGTTGAGAAATGAGTTATTTAGTTAGACCTTTCTCCTACCATGTGAGCTTTCACAATGCAAATAAGATAAAGTGCAATCAATGAACCATGGAACAGAACTGATTTTTCATCACTTGTAACTAAAACTGCTGTATGCAGTAACAGAAATATAGTACGTCTGAATGGTTTGCTTTTCAGCTGATTTAGTGTTCATTTATTTTTTTAAAGACAGTTAAGACCTGAGTGTAATTTATTCTGATGATCTGGAAACATGATGGTTTTGATATTATAATATTGTTCACTGGTATTCAGATTTGTCTGTATTAACTAATCAATTTATTACTTTTAGCTTGCAATTATGAAACAATGCTTATTTATAATACAACTTTTACTGATTTGAAATTCCTTAGTATAAAATTGTCTAACAGAACAAACTGTTTTTAAGGTATAAAGTATAAATGGCTATTTACATATCCGTTAGTAAGGTAGTTTTTTGGTGGGTAGGGCAAAACACATTGGTCTGGAATGCCATTCACTTAAAAAAAATTTACAAATAATTGAAGAAATGTGCATTAAGAATTGGGGCACCTGGGTGGCTCAGTTGGTTAAGCATCTGACTCTTGATGTCAGCTCAAGTCATGATATCAGCGTTCATGAGTTCGAGCTCCGCATCGGGCTCTGTGCTGTCAGTGCAGAGCCTCCTTGGGATTTCCTTCTCCCCCTCTGTATGCCTGTCTCCCACTTGCACGCATGCATGTGTGTGTGCTCTCTCTCAAAATAAATAAATAAACTTAAAAAAAAAGAAAGAAGCGAAGCAAAATTACTCTTTGAGTCAAAGAGCAGCTTAAAATACGTTGTGCACTGGGATGTACATATCATCCTGAGGCATTTACTATTTCCTAATACTAAACATTAAATAAAGGAGAATATATAAAACACTACCCAAATTACATCTTCTGATCATGAAACTGTGTAGAAAAGTATTAAAGAGGTAATATAATCTATTCAGGCTTATCACAAATTGAAAATAGTAACATTTCTCTATACCACAAGCAGGTTGGTCTACCAAGGATATGTAGCTGAATGACAGGTAGGAAATTAAAGAAAAGTCATATTTAAGGATTACCTTTTGGGCATATTCATCACATGTTGGTCCCACTGGAACTACCATTACTTGGCGAGGAGACAGCCAGAAGGGCCTTTAGAAGAAATTAAAACGATTTAATGTGGACTGGGGCCCTTTCATAAACAAGGATGGCACATTTCTTAGTCTACTTTTCAGTAGACATCTCCTGAAATATGTTAGGGCCACTTAAAAAAACTACGCCCCCCTCCCCCGCCCCCGCGATATCCAATAAAGACTTAAGGGAGGAGATTCAGGAGCAGACAAGTAACCTTAAATCAGGAAAATCCGTAACTAAGGTTTGATTTGCTAGGCAGGTGGCGAAGCACACTGGGGGCAGGGCCTATGCCTCACACCTTGACGTATCGGGAAACAGAGCACCATGCACCAGCTGCCAGCGGATAACAGAGAACTATCTAGTGACTTATTGTTCAACATTATTCTATTGATTATTCTGCATGGAGTACATGGACCAGACCATGCCATCAGCTTATTCAAGATCCATCTTGCAGGATCCAGCAAACTGTAACTGATAATAACTGGTGATGGTATTCAATAAAAATGAATGTGTTTTCACATCTATTTTTTTTGAAAGGCAGGCTGTCACCTGCAGTGCCTTGTTCGATGTGTCTGTAGAGTCTTAGAAGCCTGACACTATGTTCTCCTAGGTTTTCACTTCTTATTAAAAACTGACCATTTGTAATTCTACCTTTGGAGTATTTCAGGTGTCAAATCCTCCCTATGCTGCAGACATTAGACTAGTGTTTCTCTTAATCACTCCTCTATTTTCAGCTGTTTTATTTCAACAGACACAAGGCTGGAATCCCACCTCTCACAGGCTTGACGCGCAATCAGCTGAGATCGGCCCTATTCTCTAGACACCATGTAGGGAATGTTTCCTATATTTGACTGGATTTTGTGAAACAGGACTGAAAAGAGATGATCTCATTTCACTGACAAGTATGACAAACTACGCTTGATGTCTGAACCAATCAAATTACAGATAAAACTGAAATGACCACAACATGTACGATAAAAGAAGTTTACATTTTACAAAAGTTTTGCATCAGTACAATTAATATGGCAGACTCTACAGCACGGGGGTCTGACAACCTTGTGCCACTTTCAACCGCCTTCACTAACTGGGGGCCCAGAGAAAAGTGCTTAAAAACAAAATGGAAGGTGCGCTCAGATCTTGTCAGCAAAAGCATAACCTCACAGAAACGAGACAAAAAGTGTTGATCAGTTTGAAGTCGGTACTTCCAATTAAAAAACAAGTGGCTTCTCAAGGATGTCAAAATACATGCTTCTTATGATCAGCAACACTGAACAACGTAAGCCCAAAGCCTACTCTTGTTCACTCAGACAAAAACATCAAAACCATGTAAAACCCCAAAGTTACTCAAAGAGCAATCAAAACAACAAATGTACTTCTCAATATATAATAACTCCTAATTAGAAAGTAATACATAACATTAAAACAAATCAAGTTGTGAAATGAAAATAGTTACGACTAATAATTATTCTTAAAGGGGGAGCCTGCATAGCTCAGTCGGTTAAGCGTCCAACTTCAGCTCAGGTCATGATTACAGTTTGTGAGTTGAAGCCCTGCATCGGGCTCTGTGCTGACAGCTCAGAGCCTGGAGCCTGCTTTGGATTCTGTGACTCTCTCTGTCCCTCCCCTGCTCGTGCTCTGTCTCTTTCTCTCTCTCTCAAAAATAAATAAACATAAAAAAATTTTTTTAAATATTCTAAAAGCTAAAAATTTGGGTTTAGATTGTGATTCCTTAGTGTACACCTGTCATTAATTTGAAGTCACCTATCAGAATCATTCTTCTCTTCCATTGCATAACTAACCTGGACAGTAGACATTTCTTAGTCAATTTACATTCTCTAGACAAAAACAAGGACGAAAATTACCATTTGCCACCATAGTTTTCAGTGAGAATAGCAATCATTCTTTCCACGGACCCCAAGATGGCTCTATGGATAATCACCGGCCTTTTCTTATCATCACCATCATGGCTAGGTAGAAAAAAAAATGTTTTACTTTATATTTATATTTCTTTATATTCCCCTTAAAACAAATATTCAGAACAAACACCAGATACTCACCTTACAAAAGTAAGATTAAATCTGATGGGCAACTGGAAATCCAACTGGATTGTTGCACACTGGTGGTACCGACCAATGGCATCTTTAATCTGTATATCAATCTAAGAAGTAGAGATCGGGTTACTTTAAGATGTTGACTACATTAAAGTTAAACTCAATGGTTGTAACAGGGCAGGCTGCCTTTCTTTCTTTTTCTTTTTCTTTTCTTTCTTTATTTCCTCCCTCCCTCCCTCCTTTCTGTCTTTCTTTCTAACTTATTTTACAGTAATCTCTTCTTCACTCCAAAATAAAAATCACATTACTCAAACAGACTTTCGTACTGACCTTTGGACCATAAAAAGCTCCATCTCCAGGATTTAACTCCCACTTTTCACCAAATTCATTCAGACTGTTTTCAAGTTGCTAAGGACAAAGCAAAATCATTTGTATTTTTGGTCATTTGCAACTTCTCTTCTTTCAGGCTAATTTGAGACTAAAAATATTGTAATTACTTTCATGAGTCCCTATTCTCTGCTTTAGAATTTCATCGACCTAAAATACATACAAATCCCCTCTTTTCCAAGAAACACTGACACACATCACTGTATAAGTTTAAGTACAGCATGATGGTTTGATCTATACAGACTGTAAAATGATTTAGTGAGCATCTATCATCTCAGACAGATACAATAAAAAGAGAAAAGAAAAAAGAAAAAAATGTTCTCCCTGCGGTGAGAACTCTAGGATTTACTCTCTTACCAACCGTCCTGTATTTCATACAACAGTGTTAGCTACAGGCATCACAACGTATATTATATCCCTAGTACCTGCCTATCTTATAACTGAAGTTTTTATCTTTTGACCATCTTCCTCCAATTTCCTTTTGTTAAGTTACACCTTGATGAATGAAAAAATAGTCAACCATTTCTAATATAAAATCATACATGAAAAAAACTAGTTTACTTATTAACCTATGAACCATTTCAATTTTCTTTTGCTTTTTATCCATTTCAAGGGGCTTGGGTTTCTTGGAACAAGTTCATTTCAGGCAAATAGCATTCAAGCATGTTGAAAAACACACTTACTTTCTCAGCTTGATTCCATACTTCAATATCTCCAAGGAACTTCTCTGGGCGGGTAGACAGGTTCAGTTTAAAAGAGAATCCAAATACGCTATATACTGTATGTAGGAAATCCAAACAACCTTTTATTTCATCCTCAATCTTTAAAAACAAACAAAAAAAACAGACAGTGGTAATTTTTCCTTGACTTTCTTCACAATTCTTTCAGAATATTTCATCCCAGAGTCTCAGAATACCTGCTCTATGGCACAGAATATGTGGGCATCATCCTGCTGGAATCTTCGTACCCTCGTGAGTCCCGTGAGTGCTCCCGACAACTCATTCCTATGAAGCACCCCAAAGTCGGCTACCCGGAGAGGCAACTCTCGCCAGGATCTTGGCCGATGATCAAACATAAGGCTGAAGAAAACAGAAAATTAAAACCCACTGATATTTAACTTCACAAGAATAAAACTACTTTTCTAATATACGAAAGGCTGTCCACACAGGCAACATTTCTTAAATTCTGGACTTCCTACCACAATGTAAGCACTTGCCTAAATAAAATAGCAAAAAAATTTATTAATATGAGCATTTACAACCAAGAGAGAATAAAAATTTATTCCCATGAGTCTGGAGTCAAATCCTTGTGCTCAGTATTTCCATTCATTTGAGGACTACCTTTAATGCTCATATTAAAAAGAAACAAACATCTTAGCTCCATACAAATCATTTAACATACTGGAAACTAAAGATCGTGCTTTCTTGTCACTCCCAAAACTGCTTCAGTCTAACAGTGCTTCAGAAGCGTTAGAGAATCTGGGAGAAGTAAGAACAAATCCAGTCGGCTCCCTGACTTACAACCCAGTTCCCTCATGGAGATTCCACTCTCCCCTCACCCTTGAGGCCTTGCCGCCAGGACCTGTGGGCACTGAGCTACCTAGTCTTCTCCTGAGTCACTCTTTCCCTAACTTTCAAGGCTAGAAAGTGAAACAGCTGCAAAGTAAGGAAGATTTCTCAGTTCATTAGCAGTAAGTTTTAACAGAATACATTTAAGAAAAAAAAAAATCTAGAGAATTTGCTATGTCCACATTTAGTCTCTCTCTTTTATATTCTGCCTGTTTGCTACTATTATCCCAGTGCCATCTTGACTGTCTATATATCTGAGCATCTAACTGGGCATGGAGGATATTATAATGTCACAGTAATACTGTATTTAAACATTCTTCTGATTCCATAATTTGCTTTAAACCAAAATTATTTCAAAGGAGAGAGAGCAATCTAGGACGAATTGCACCATGGGAAAATCTTTGATAGAAAGTCAAAGCTGCTCAATACCAGTGCCCTGGGCAGTTCATGGGTTTCAGAGCAAACAGCTCCTTCTCCACTTCAAAGGAGAACATGTTCTCGCTATAGTGCTGCCAGTGGCCCGAGGTCACCCAGAGTCGGCTGTTGTAGATGTTTGGGGTAACCACTTCCTGAAATCCTCGTTTCCGGTATTCGCTCTGTTAGAAAACAAACACAACACACATGTAGGAAACAGAAGTTCATACTTCCGGTGGGAGTAAAATTTAAAGAGCAATTTTATACTATCTAGTGAAGTTCAAGATGCATATATGCTGTAATCTAGAAATTCCATTTGGAGGTATATACTGAAGAAGAAATTCTTGCACATGTTCATAAGGGGGCCTATCAAAACAACGATTTGTAATATGAGAAAATTAGAACTGACATCAGTGTCCACCAATAAAGGAATGGGCAGAGTGTGGTAGTTATAGAGAATAGTAAGTAACAAGTGAAGCTAAACTGGATTTAAAAAATCCTAACGCCGACTGAGACACAATGAGACTTCACATACATCAATTTGAGCTACACAGGCACAAATAATTTAGGGTCCATGTGTACGGGGCAGGTATTAAATAATATGGATCCGTGCTAACTTCAAATAGCACTTTCTTCTACGCAAGGAGGAAAATGGATCAGAAAGGGTCCCAAAAGGGAACTTTTTACTTTACTCTGTATTAGTTTACTTTAATAAAAAACCTGAAGCAAATATAGCCCAATGTACATATGCAGTATATTAGGTGCTGAGTATGCAGATGTTGGTGGTATTATTCACTATAAACCTATGCTTGAAAGACTTCTTATTGTATAAAGGATAAAAAAGCAGTGTAAACATTAACTTTTTTTTTTTTTTTGAGGAAAACACAAACAAATGTCCAAAGAGCATTCCGAGCTCCTGGGTAAAGCATTCCAGGTCGCACCTCAAGCTCACCAGCCTCTGTGTTGGGTACACACACCAATGTATATCGACAAAATCAAGTATTGGGAAAAAGGAACTTTTAAAACATTTTGTGAAAAATCAGACTTGCAGTTTTATTCTTTCAAATATTTTTTCTCAAATACAAGATTATCTTTCCTTTTAGCAGACCTTGTTTGATAAAAATCAACTTATATTCTAAATTTACAGAAAAAAATAATGAATAGGGTTTACCCTGATGAATTCAATAAGTGTGTTATAAATGTATGCTCCTTTCGGCAGGAAAAAGCAACTTCCAGGGCTGAGTTCATGAAAGAAATACAGTTCTTGGTCCTGAATAAAAGAAAAGCAAAAGAATGTTTGTACATGCATGTAACATTGACATGAATTTATGTGCTCCTGAGTTCGGATGACGACCATGGTATCGTGTATTTTAATGTGGCCATTCCCGAATCAAAGAAAACGTATCGACGTTTCTGGTGTATTCAGGAAGACAGAACTGAGCTGATTTACAACTTAGCACAAGTACATTCTCCACCTGTTCTTTCCTAAATCCAGTCAAGTTTACCCAAGAATGACATGAAGCAGGGGTCTTAGTTCTCTTATTATTCACTGGCAGTTCTGTTTTAATTCCTCAAAGCTCCAAGATGTGACTATTGTTTCTTTTTCTTTTTTAAAGTAGAAGTGCAGGAAGAAGACTAGAAAAACGACAGTGATATGAAAGAGAAGATGTAGATGAAGTTGGCTGACCCTGGGTCTTGGTGAAAAAAGCACACCCTCCTACCTTCTTGCCTCTCCCTTCCCCCCAAAATGCCCAGGATCCTCGGAGAGGCAACTGTTGGTGCTTTCTTACCACTGGAATTTATTTCAGACCATCAGAGGAACAGAGTAGTGGGTGGCACAGAGTGAACACAATTTTAGAAAGGCATATTTTAAACAAATACAGCTTCTGGTTCAGAGAACTTTCAGGGGTAAAGGAATAATAAAAGGAAATGACACTTTGCTATGTCACCTTAGGCAACAAGTAGATTACTTTCAGGCGAAATCAGTTTCCACATCCTTAAAATAAGTCAGTGAAACCAGGAAACTTTCAAAGCATCTCCCAGCTGTATAAAACATCGCTATACTGCTTTTACAGAAAACTGTAGGTCGTCAGCATTTGTTCTCAATAAAAGAGGTACTTAACATGAGTACGTGTGGGGCACTGAGCACACCCTAGAAAGATAATGTGGAGAGTATAAAAAGCAAGCAAGATAACAGTAAGATAATCAGGAGGTAATTAATGGATTATATGGGACACAGTAATAATAACTACTGGAAAGCGAGCGCATCTTTCCCAAAGGAAATTCCTAGTACTTAATATAGCTAAGTTTCAAATGAAAATAAAGATAATTCATTCTAGAAACATTACTATTCTTTTTTAACAAACATACCCTTCCTATTTTCCTATGATCTCGGTTTTTAGCTTCCTCTTGGAACTTCTCCCATTCTTTCAACATTTTAGGATCTGGGAATGAAATGCCATAGATTCTCTGGAGAGTCTCCATGTCTGCTTTGCCCTCCCAGTATGTGGATGAGTTCTGAAAGCAAAGACAAACCACAAAACAATACTCAAATCTGTTAATATTTCACTTATTTTGAGTTAGATGTTATTTCGCATAGTTGCTTGGAGTCAAATTCATATTAGTCCTTATGACAAAAAAAGTGGTATACAAGTGCACGCTTAGCACACGTCTCCCAGGTGCTCTGAGGCTGAGCCGGAGTACAAAGCTGGCTGTTTAATTCCCTCAAAAATACCTCCCTCTCAACTATCCACTCAAACCACAACTCCATGAATGAAATGCAAGGACATCATCCCTAAGATGACTAAACAAAAATGGAAAATAAACCAACAAAAAATATCTTGAAATGACTCAATTATTCTTAAGATTTAGAGTGCATTTGAATAATCACCCATAAAATATTTATTGACTGGTAAAAACTGGCAGGACTAGTTTGGTTAAAAAGCGCAAACAAAGTAATTATTACTTTAGACACATGAAGGGCAAAAACACGTATTAATAGTGAGTTTTAAAACTCTTAGAAGCATGACTAAGTGATTTTTGCAAACCTCCGAAAGCTCCATTCATACATGCTCTGCTGATGGATGGAGAGTCAGTCACTGTTGGAGACTTTCAGCTAAAAACGACTAGTGACATGGAGCAGTAGACAGCATGAGAAAAAAAATCCACCCTTACACATGCAACAGGAAAACAGGTAGAAAGTGAAGCCAATACAAGGTTAAACATATGCCTATAGTAGATAAATACATTCATACAGAGTCTTCAAAGTTACATTGCTTACTTTGTGGATTTTCAAAGTCTTAATTTTGCCAGTGTGTCTGACGTGAGGACCCCGGCAGAGATCTATCAAGGGGCCACACCTAGAGATAAAATGAAAGGAATTTTAACGAAGACTTAAAATGACATCTACACCAGTTACACTTAATGACACTTGATAGTCTTACCTATAGACTGTGGTAGTTGGAGTATTCACTTTTTCATTCAATATCCGGCATTTGAACTTGTTGTACTAAAAACAGGAAAAATTATTTTCTTTAAAACCCTCCTTTAATATTTACCTCCAAACACTACAGCTAAAACATAACTTGAATACATCTTATTAAAGCATTATAGGAAAATAAGTATGTCAATACTTCATGTTTTACAAATATTGTTACGTTTGTCTAAAGAACAGAACAAGCTTCAACTTAGTACATTAAACCCCTTTGTGACAACTTAAAGTAACATTAAAGAGTGATATAAAAGTGGAGGCCATATATTGCAGCTCGATTTACCTTAAACATTTCTAGTAAAGTTTCTTTCTTAACTTCCAATCTTTCAAAAGCTTGTTTTTCTTTAATGATTTTCTTACACAAAGCCTCCAAAGAAGAGAAATCATTGCTGGACACACCCCTGAAGGAAAAGGAAGAATAATTAATCTCGTTCCACTCTATTCTACTCACATCACAGGTTGGAGGAATGTATCTTTAAAAAAAATGAAGTTTTATATAAAAAGAATAGACCCTTGTATCATATATTAGAATATTAAACTAAGTATTATTATCATTTTTATGTTTTACATTTTTGGTGGTTTCTATCTTGATCATCATGGAGACTATTCCCACTAATAAATCCCCCTTCCACTGACAGCTTCATTTTATTTCCCAACATAGTTTAGAGGTATACCTCTGTCAATCTACAACAGAGCTCTCATAAATTACTACCACTTCAAAAGTTACTATAAGACTTCAAGTTTTGATAGTGGAAATAAATACCTGTTGACTATTAAGCAATAAGTTTGATATTATTCCTTCCTTCTTGAGAACTCTAAAAATAATATATGGACCCTTAGTAATACAGAATTTATTTTTCTTTATTCGGTTCAATAACTTACCCTTCTTCAAGGTACATGTCATAATAGAATCCATTTTCTATTGGTGGACCATAACATAAACATCCGCCATAGACTCTTTCCATGGCTTCACCCATTATGTGAGCGCTTGAATGCCAATATACCTGAAAATGCAAAGAAAAATGGGATGGTCTGAGTCTGAGCATATATGTTGTAAATTAATATGGCTGTCTTGAAAAATATATTTAAAGTTCACTATAAATAAACCCAAGACATAAAAAATCTAAATTTATAAATGTATCAACGGTGGTGAGATTCCATGCAGAGCCAAAATAATTTAAAAGGATTCTAATTACTAAGTTATATTTGTACCTTAGAAATCATCTGGTTTAGTTGTTTTCAAGCTAATTAAAATCAAATTATCATCATTAATTTAAATCGGATGGATTCTGTTACCTGAAAACAATCGCCACTCACAATGTCGCTGTCTTATTGACCATAGTAGCCCAGGATCTTTTGAGTCAATGTGCCCATATCCCACATCCTATGTCCCATGCTGTGGCCTTTACCGAGACGTGGAACATCACTTAAGAATTACATTTTTTCTTTATTGGCTTCAAACAGTTAAGGTGCTAGAACTTGTCCTCACAACACAATTATAAAACACAAGGACAAATATATGGATGCTGAAAACAGATAGCAGTACAGCTAACCCTTGAACAATGCAGGGGTTAGAGATGCTGACCTTCCATGTAGTCAAAACTCTTAGTATAATTTTTGACTCTCCAAAACTCTTACTAACAGCCTACTGTTGATCAGAAGCTTTGCTGATAACATAAATAATTAACACATATTTTGTATGGTGTATGTATCATATACGGTCTTCTTACAATAAAGTAAGCTAGAAAAAAATGTTATTAAGAAAATCATATGGAAAATACATTTATTTTATCAAAAAATACAGATATTTATAGAAAACAATCTGTATATTAGTAGACCCATGCAGTTCAAACCCATATTGTTCAAGGGTCATCTATACTTGGCTTTTAAGGTGGTTAGATGAGTCAGAATATACCCAAAGCTATATTTTTAAGATTTATTTGTAAGGTACCAAAATGATTTTTTAAAAATAAAGTTTATTTATTTATTTTGAGAGACACAGAAAACATGAGTGGGGAAGGGGCAGAGAGGGGGAGAGACAGAGACTCCCAAGCACGCTTTACACTGTCAGTCCAGAGCCTGATGTAGGGCTTGAACCCATGAACCATGAGGTCATGACCTATGACGAAGGCAGACACTTAACTGACTAAGCCACCCAAGTGTCCCCTAAAATGATTTTCATAACAAACTTAAGGAATTCAGAATACATCTGAAAACCACTGATACATATACATAAGCAAACTATCATAATAAAACAAAATATTTTATTTCCCTTTATACAATATGCCATCAGGGAGGAATAAGAAAACCATGACGTCAAATGCAGCTTGATTTTTATAGTGCTTTCAGCAAATCTGCATTTTAAGATGAGGAAAATATAGAAATTAATTGTCCAACAGGGGGAGTAGTTTAAGGAAATGTTCAATTTATTTGTAAAATCTATACATCTTGCTTAAGTATTGGCTGATAGGGTAGAAGCAATTTTTACTTGTTTTATCAATTTTTAATAAAAATCTCAGGGGGTGCCTGGGTGGCTAGGTCGGTTAGGCATCCAGCTTCGGCTCAGGTCATGGTCTCACAGTCCGTGGGTTCGAGCCCCGTGTCGGGCTCTGTGCTGACTGCTCGGAGCCTGGAGCCTGCTTCGGATTCTGTATCTCCCTCTCTCTCTGCCCCTCCCCTGCTCATGCTCTGTCTCTCTCTGTCTCAAAAATCAATAAACATTAAAAAAAAAAATCTCAGAACATATTTCCCACTGAAGTATCTAGTAACAAAAACAAATTTATTCAAGTTCACTTCTTAAATTTAGAAGGCGAGCACAAAATGAAGATTTCAAATAACGACCATGAGTCACCAATAAACTCTAAACCCACCGACAGTGTGAGCAGGAAGAAACTGGAAATGGGAACCTTGATCCTGAAATTCAGTGACAACTGAATAAAAACTTACTGCCTGAGCTTCCTCATCCTCAAATTTGAGAAGCTCCAAGGTACAATCTTCCTCCAGAGGACGGTCTAAGTCCCAAACAACTTGATTCACTTTAGCAATAACGGTGTTGTCAGCCAGGCCTTGACTTAAAAAATATACATGCATATATGTAAACAAAAGAATGCAAAAAACAATTTTCTGTAGCACAATGCTTATTCTGAGAATAGGAAAGTAAACCTTATATATATTCTATTATAACACAACATATATTATTTATATTATAGTTTATATATTATAGCTTTCTGAATTAAAATGGAAAAAGCAACGACCCTTCCCCCAAAGATACCCAAGTATAACTAGAGGATCCTGAAAATTGAGAACATTATTATTTCACATTTAATGCCTCTTATTTAAGCAGACATGACAACTGTGATAAGCATACAATTTTCAGCGGTTTGACTAATCTTTTAATTTCTCCAAATGGAAGTTTTCCACAAAGCCAACCTATTTAGATTCCAAAAAAGAAAAAGAGGAGCTACTGAGTAACTCTTCCACTTTTCCTCACATTTGATATCTGTGATAGATCTTTTCTCTGTGAGGTAACGCTAATCTCAGAATAAATTCTGTAAATGCCAAAGATGGTATGATTTATGGCAAGCATATAGGTAAAATAAAGGACTATTCATAAAACGTTTTTATAATATGGATTTAAAAAGTCAGTTAGACACACAGCACAGAGTACACAATATAAAGGACCACCAAGTGGTTAAGACCACACCATGAGACCACACCAAGCATGAGCCACAGGAATTCTGAGGAATGGAAAGCAGCAAAGGTCAGATAGTCTGGACAGGCTTTGAGGATAAAGAAATGAGGGGCTGAAGGATCAAAAGAACTAACAGAAGGCAAACCATAAATTCCTAATGCAATTTTCAAATTCACTGAATTTCCCACAGATTACATCCAAAGTTTTCTTTCCTTCCGAGATCATGTAAAGTTTCAAAGACATAACATGGGTTTGGCAGAGAGAAATGTATTTTATCATATTGGTGTAAAATAGTTTTCAGGAGATTAAAGAATTGATCAAAGGCAACTAATATTCTCTGTATTCTTTGGGGGAAAAATGGTTTTTATTTTAGGGTCCAAAATGGCGTCTTAAGATACTAACAACAGAGTTACTTTGAAAATGTAAATATGCACAGACCATATTAGATCATTTCAGTTTTGCGAAAAAGGGATAAAATACTCTAAACTTTCAGATTTTAAACAAAACAAAACTTCAAAGAAAAACCTTCAAAAGCAAATGGAGCATTTCTTTTTTCTTCTTCTTTTTTTTTTTTGTACTCATAACTGATCATCCAAACCTTTCAACAGTCTGTTACTCATGCTATAATTTTTCACACAGTAGTAAGAATTTATTCTGGACTTTGGAAAAAATGCCACAAAGCACCCTCACTTGCAGATCACTGACTTAACTCTAGCCCTAAAGCTCATTGACGCTTTATGTAAATTCTCACGGTTCTCGAAAAAAGTATTTTCTAACTGGTTGTTTGATAAATTACAATGTAATCTGGAGAACAATACTGTGGAATGTAGAGAAAAGGTTCCTGAACTAATAGGAGCTTGAGTCTTAATAAAAAACACAGATGGGTATCTGGGTATTTAGAAGTCTACCTAGTTATTATGATCTCACATGGAAATCTGCTTGGTATTATAATTTTCTTTCTACTTCCTTTGGAATAAGGTAGAAGTACTTTAGGTAGAAGCAACGGTCAAATTAATGGAAACACTCCATTTTCTTTGTAAAAAATACTAAACGGCATACGTGACACAATAAAGACTCATGGCTGATAGGCCAACTGCTTCCATGCTCACTGGTTGCATAGTGGGCTTACCAGTAAGCAGCTAGGTTGGTTCCCAAACCTTTCTATGTATTTGTTCTTTTGGGCCTTAGGTTCAACAATATGCAATTGATGATAATCAACCATTTTTGAAAATTACATGGTAATTGCATGTGGTTCAACTCAACATATAATGAAACAATAAAAGTAAATAGAAATAATTACATACTTATATATAGGGTGAAGGATAGAATGAATGTTTAAGACAGAAATCGGCAAACTTTCTATAAAGGGCTATATAAATATTTCAGACTGGGCCCCACATGGTCTGTCACATATGCTTCTTAGTTTTCTTATTTCTTTCCAAACCATTTAAGAACCATTCTTAGCTGCTGGGCTGTACAAAGCAGGTTTGTACAACACCTGGTATTATATATACGCATCACTTTCTGCTTTCCCATCTTTATCATTTCCCACAAACCGACCAAATACTGATCCCTCCCCCATATCAGAAAAAGGAAGCTTGACTCTATTATAAAGTGTATACACCTAATTTTCAGTTATTTCTTCCCAACCCAATAAAAGTTTTTAAGATCAAACATAGTCCGTACATTATTTTCACGTGTCTTTTATTAGTTTAACTTTTCAATGTGAGATGTTCTATCTTCATTTTTAACTTCAAAAGAGACATTTAAGTCAAAGTAGGTGAAACATTGTCTACTCTCAGAAATTAACTTTAAATCTTGAGTATAAAACTCCACATCATTTTGACTTTTAAAAATCCTAAATGAATAAATTAAACATTAAAAACACAAACAATAACAAAAATATTATGGGGATAAAACTTGACAAGATAATAAAAAAATGTTTAGTTATAAACAACAGGTCAAGACAGGTGTAGCTTATACCTGATTCCACAAGCAATTTGATATGGTGTCGTTTTCCAGGACTCTGCATTGACCTGTTTGCCATCAGGAAGAGTGACTTTAATCGGCTTGCTATCTTTTTCTGCCTTTTCTGCCAGAATGGAATCATGTTCTGCTTTTAGTTTATTATACATCTCAAGACGTGTGTTTATATATTCAGGCCAAGGATTCAACTGTTAAGACAACAAATGAGGAAATTAATGATCAGTAAATACTTGCTTTCCTTTTTAGAAAAAGAGAAGAAATAATAAAAATAGACAATACAAAATTTATGATTACTAATTCAATATGGTAATTGGATTGCCCAAATCACCAAGCACTCACTTAATCTTGTCTGAAATTAAGGTAAAAAAGGAATTAAATGCTGTCTACTTATAATTTTTATTGTAAGAATTTTTTTTAAATAGAAAAGTATAAACAACAATAGACATGTGGGCTGCCAATGTCATAAATGGACAATTATTACCATTTGCTATTTGCATAAGGTGATTTTTTTTTTTCCTTTTAAAATATTCTCTTAAGGTAACTAAAGACCTCATTCTAACTAAATGACCTTACAAGTACAGCTCTAGACAATACTAGAAATAAAAAGTAGCTGACTTTTCCACTTTGTTTCAGTCTTGTTTAGGGATGTTCTGTGCAGGAGGTGAGACTGTATGTTCACTTAACAATTCTTAACTAACCAACTATAAATTTATTTGACGTAAGGGCTCCCATTCAAGGAAAGACTTGCTGGATTCAAAGGGAAGAATAAAAGCTGCATGTTGCCCTCACAAGGGAATAAGACAAGTACATAAAGGCTGGGAACACAGGAGAGGAGGAGAGGTCTTGGACATCTCACTGTGAACTTTTTTCCGGACGGATCACTGAAGATACATATAGTCACATTTTGTACCTAAAACACTCTATTCCGAAGGGTCGCCTAATCATACCTTTTGTTTCCCACCTGCAGACTGATTCCCAAGCTGTGACGGAATACCATGTACTACTGTATTCGAAGCATGAAAAACAAACGAGGTAACATATGCATTTTTCTACTTCCTTGCAAATTTTTAAAATTCACAATCAACAATTTCCCCCACAATTACAATGGGATATAACAGAGCGTAAAAGAAATGGTTAGGTAGGGCTCTAAGCAGCACCGAGCAGTTCTCGATCACTTACAAACTGACCCTTACGTAAATGAAAGCACTATACATTTAGCAACACAGCATTAATAAAAGGAGCTCTTTAAAGCCAGGTTACTGTGCTACAGTATACTTCTAAAAAACCTGTTCCTTTGTGCTACTGTATTCTGGTAGCTTTTTAAGGAGTCTCTAATAAAACGATTGCAATGACTAAAGAAAAAAAGTGAAGCAGAGTTCATAGCAGTTCAACTCATAAAGTAGGAAGACAAGTTTAACTGCCTCCTAATATAGAATACCCAGAAACCAAGCTGACTCTGGTCTGACTTTTGAAATGCCATCTCCTTTTAGTGTGAGCTGGGGGAACGGTAAGCATTTTCTTTATAACGGAGAGGGCTCGAGGAGATCTGTCTGGCTTCAAACCAAACCCTAGTGACAAGTCCTCATGGAAATAACATGAAGGGTCAAGGAACTGGGTCTTTTCTGGTTTCTGCTGCATTCAGTGTAAACTCACACACCAAATCTCTACCCTGTAACATCTCATTTGAATGGAATGATCAGACAGCTGGCATCCAATCCGGCAAATGAGTAATTACTAGGCCCCTTCTTTCTAACTTATTTTCTATGATTTTCATGTCTAACTCCACAGGTTATTTTGTAATCGTAATTCAATGCTTGTTTCCTTTTTCAATAACAAATAGCTTCAAATCTTTTCTCCCCTCTCAGACTTTCCTTTCCTAATTTTCTTCCTGAGTGTTCTGTCTTGTGCCGTCTCACAACCCCACGTACACCATTAGACTCTTACACAGAGTAAGTCTGAGACGGCTCCTTTCAATCTTTGATAACAGAGCTCTAAAACACTTACCTCTGCTCGACCTCCATCTCCAGATCCTTCTTTGCTCTTCTTCTTGCCTCCTTCCTTCCGCTTCTCCTCCCCGGCACCTATCTATACAAACGAATAAGAAATAAGATTTTATATTTTAATCTAATTTGACACCCCTCCATGCAGCGCCCAGAAAAGTTTTGAGGATATTATCTTAGCATGTATTTAAAAAAAAGAGCAGGAAATCTGATTTTGAAAGACTAGAAAATTTCGCCGCTGTCAAAGACAAAATAACAACTGGCAATAAGGACAAATTTTTTTTTTAGTGGGTTTTTTTTTTAATGTTTATTTATTCTTGAGAGAGACAAAGTGTAAGCAGGGGAAGGGTAGACAGAAAGGGAGACACAGAATCCGAAGTGGGCCCCAGGCTCCAAGCTGTCAGTTCAACACAGGGCTCGAACTCACAAACTGAGAGATCATGACCTGAGCTGAAGTCAGATGCAACTGAGCCACCCAGGCACCCCAGGACAAATCTTTAAAAAGAGAGAGGAGTTACTTGGTAAAGTTCAAGTCCTCAAGTTTCATTTATTTTGTTTGTTCCTGTGACTCTCGCGTCAGGTTTACCTGGACATATACTCAATACACAGCCACAAAAAAGCATGCAATTTTAGTAAAAGCATGCAGTAACAGTATTTACAGGAAAAAAAAATCTAACGCAATATATATCCATCCCACAAGTACTATGGAGACTGTGCTCATAGGATTTTAACCCTAGGAAAGAACAAACATAAGACCAATGTGCAAACTTAATCTCTTTAGGGAAAGTGAGGCACACACATGTGAAAAATTTCCAGAAGAAGAAAGAATACAGCTGTAACATTATGATTAGACGTCAAATACGTTAAGACAACTGACTTTTAAGGATGAAGATTTTAACAGGTATTTTGAGAATGGAGGAAATAAATTGTTGGAAATTTTGAGAAAGATATAATAAGAAAAAAGAGAGAGAGAACAAGAAAACCACGCTGACTGAAACAGATTGTTTTAGAGGGCGCCTAAGTGGCTCAATCCGTTAAGCATCTGACTCGATTTCAGCTCAGGTCATGATCTCAGGGTTCATGAGTTTGAACCCCACATGGGATTCTCTCTCCCTTCCTTTCTCTCTGCCCCGCCCCTTCTCCTGTGCGTTCTCTCTTTCGAAACAAATAAGAAAAGAAACTTAAAAAGAAACAATATTGTTTTAGGAAATCGTGTCAGTTAAGTCAAACTAGGGCTCAGACAGAAGCAAGCACTAAAGGTTATGCGACTACCCTAAGGAATGTGGATATTAATTAGAAGTACATGAAGGCATAGAAAGTTTTAAAGTCCTGTGCAAAGTAACCAACGTAGAGTTGGTTTATGGTGGTTGTCAATCAGAAGCAATTTTGCTCCCTAGAAGACACCCAGCAATGTCGGCTCACATTTTTGGTTGTCACAACCGGGAGGTACAACTGGCATATAGTAGATGGAGACCAGGGATGTTATTAAATATCCCGTAATTCACAGGTCAGCCTCTCCAAAGAATTATCCAGTCTACGATGTCAAGAAACTCTGAAATGCATTACGGGATACTGTGAAGAGTATCTTCGCAGAAATGAATTACCTCACTGTGACTGCTCACACAGAAACACCCTAAAGCAAATCGCACTACAAAAAGTTTTGTGATTTACAAAGTTTCTCCACAAATAATCACATCTGGTTCTCAGCAACCCTGTGAGACTGCTATTATTATCATTCCCATTCAACAGATAAGATTAAATTGGAAAAAGTCAGATGCTTTTTCTAGGTTAACACATTAAGTAACAGTAAAGACACCCATGCAGGTGTTGACAATGGTCAACTCTACGGAAGGAAGTGACCACCAGCAGTCTTTTGAGAAGTTTGAGGGTAGAACTGGGAATATGAAGGGGAGACTTTATTACAGTTTTGTATATGTTTGTGGTCTTCGATTTTTTTCTAAAAGTTTTATTGAGATATTTTCCTACACCATACATTTATCTACATGAAGTATACAATTCACTGGTTTTCATGTATTCATTTAACTATCACTAGAATGAATTTTAATACATTTTCACCACCCCAAAAGGAAACCCTATACCCATTAGTAGTCACTTTGTTTTCCCTTCTCCCCAGTACTTGGCGACAACTTTTGTAGACAAAGAGATCTACTTTGTCTCTGTATATCTACCTTTTCTGGGCACTTCATATAAATGGAAACATACAATATATATTTTTTTGTGACCGGTTTCTTTCACTTAGCATGATTTCAAGATCATTCACATTACGTATTGGTACTTCATTCTTTTTTTACTGCCAAACAATATTCCTCCATTTAACAGTTGGACATTTTTGGTGATTCTTTTGAATCTCATAAAATGTATTACTTGTATAATTTAAAAAAGAAATTAAAAAAATAATACTTCTAAATTCATGCTGAGCTAAAACTTCCCCCACTCTGGGATTCTGGATTTCATAAAATTTTAAGGTTCATTTATAGTCAAGAGATAAATAATGAACATAACTTAAGTCTGTTCTATCAATGAAGTACTAACCAACAGGGTTACAAGACTCTGTATACCTTTGCTGTACTACAGAAATGATGTAACTGATCAGTATTTCTGGTAAGAAGAGGAATAAAAATTAATTACAGGTCTGTGCAGGTTTAAAATGGAGAAAGAATGAGATTCTTCTACTTTGCTGATTATGTTTTTGGTTTTGGTCATATCGATATTTGCCAAACAAATAGGAGTCGTGGAAAAGAGGGAGACAATTAACACCAAAGTTTTCTGTGTTCTCAATACCTCTCTTTTTACAAATGAGAATACTGGCCCAAGGAATATAAAGTATTTTGCCCATTTGTATACGGCCAATAAGTAGCAGAGCCAGGACATTAAAACAGGTTTCTCTAGAACCCTGCGGTCCATTCCATCTTTACTAAAACAATTAGGAAGATGTTGGGCAACTCTTCTCTATTTCTAATAAAAACAGAACGAAAGTATATGAGTTTATGGATCATGAATTTATATATAATCAATCTAAAGTTTCAACCTAAAAGTTAGAACACAGGACTGTGAAGGGAAGCTACAGAATTACTTTCTGTATCCCTCATTTCTTCAGGGATATTTAGGAGCTGCAGGAAAAGTATCTACCGAGCGTAGTTTAAATTCCACCCCAGAGACTGGGGCAGCTGGGATAGGTACGTCCTGGGAGTCCAATAGTTTGATGGAGTACCTGTCCCTGACTCATACCCAGGAGGGGCCGGGAGGCTGGACAGCACTAGCGTTATGAGCACTGGCTACGGAATATTGGGTTTGAGCAAGGTACTTATTATTCTTTGCCTGTTTCCTCATCTGATAATGAAGATAATAAGAAAACCCAGTTCATAGTTATTGTAAGGATTGAAACAGTTGAGTTAATGCATAATATAGTACCAGAACCACAGTTAGCACTCAATAAATATTGGGTATTGTATAGTTATTATTATGAAAGGGAGAAAGAATATATTTGTTAGCTATACAATTAAGAATGGCATAGCATAGTATTTGTGAACATGGAAAGTTGTTGACTATAGACTATTAAGCAAAAAAAGTAAACAAGTTACAAAAGAAAGGTATTATTTTTTAGTAAAAAAATACAGGTGGAGAAAACTCTATGAATTGGCAGCATTTATCACCTTAAATTTAATTCATGTAGTTTAGAATGTGCACATGTGTATTTTCCCTATTCTATCCTGGAGTTGGAGGACGTCTTCACTTTACTGATGGCTTTTACACAATTCATCCTATCAGAGAGGACCGAGGGTGCTTTCGCTTAAGACCTCACTACTTCTCACATGGACTACTCCAACAGCCTCCTGCTTGTGGCCGGACCTCTTTCCAACACACCTTCCATCCCAATGCCATGGTGTTCTTTAAAACTACCCTAAGAGCTGCAGGTCCACCTTCAGGCTTATCCTTTGCAAACAACCTTACAGATACTTCTGGGTGTGCCTTTCCACTGCCCTCGCAACCTTACCGAGGAAGCACGGCCCTGCCAGGCTTACCTGGTGCACTTAAGACTCATTCTTCCAAACTGAACTCAAACAAGCCCTTCCTTCCTAAGCAGTTAGGCGGTTCCTCTCTCTGCAATCCCAAAGGGTTGATCGCACTGCACAATGACTGTTTTCCTGCCTCACACACCAGGCTTTGAAGCTTTCAGTGTCAGGCACTCGGTCCTTTTCACCATCCTAGCCGCATCTCCCAATAGTGCCTGCAAGAATAAATACCTGACATCCGTTGACCATAAAAAAGCTCCACCTGGTGGTGTGAAAGTGACGTGGGAGTTGTCCCTAAGCGATGGATGACATCGAAGGCCTACAGTGGCAGGCAGGGGAAGTGTGTAACCTCTCTATGATTTGTCGGCTGGGATCATACAGCTTCCACCACTTATTATAAACCACCCAAACTTGGGTAAATTGGGTCAGATCTCGGGGACTCGGTTTTCCCTTCCTTAAACTGAAGCTCTTTACCCCTACAAGGTTTTAGGATTAAATGAGGTTCTACAGTGTTCTCTCCCGCTAAGGTGAGTCTAAAACATCATTCTGGGAGTCCCGAGTCCTAGATTCTAATTCTGTCTCGGCTTCTATTAGATGTATGGCTCTAAGCTGGTCACTCATCGGGGTCTCAGTTTCCTCATCTGCAAAAAGAGGATGGACCTAAAGATGACCTGCAAGGCTCCGCCCTACTTTATGAATGGACGATCTGTCCCCAAAAGAAGCTCTGACTCATCCAGGAGCTCCATCGTCCCCCTCAGGTCTCTCCGCCCCACACGGCCGGCGCTGCTTCCTCCTTCCCGCTTGGCCAGGCACCGTGGACACCAAGCAGCCTCCGGGTCCCACTCAGTTCGCTCACCGGCTTCTCCTCGCCTCCCATCTTCCCTGAAGGGCTTCTGTCCTTCTCCTCCGACATCAACAGACCACGAAAGGAAGACGGAACCCAAAAGCGGCGATCTGGAAGAGAGGAGAACGGACGCCGCTCAGAAGTGGGCTAGAGCTCCGAGAACACTGCGCTTGCGCCACGTGGCCCGTGACCAGCTGATGCAATCTGAATGCGCCCATTCCCCGCCTCCCAATCCTCTGGGAGAATGGGTAGCCAATCGACAACGGGGGAAGGCGGGTCCTCCCTTCTCTAAACCAATGGAAAAACTTGTTGGGTGACAGCCTATTTTGAAACCTAGCTGCGGCTGTCTGCGAGACAGATCCGCCGGCGCTAAACCTTTACTCTCTGCGGGCTCTGGATTTACCCCCTCCCTAAGCCAAGAAGTATTCAATGCACATGCGCTTTCATGTATGCAGGCTTGGCCTATTAGTCAAGGACCTTCTCAGCCACCGTAGCGGTTGGAATGGGCTTGGTCCGAGGCTTCGGGAAGTCTCCGGCGACTTGAATACTGTCCCTGTCACTGGGACGAATTCCGGAATAGAGTCCAGCGTTTCCTAAGGCTTATTCTCTGCCTGACCTGGTGTTGACTGCCGAGTTCTGGGGCCTTCCCAGGGATCTCTGTTTGTAGCGGTGAATGGAATTCTCCTCATGGAAGTCCAGGCTTCCCAAGACCCAAACCTTAATGATCCAAGGACGAGCGCCTTAATGATCCTCGGTCAGGCGCGGATATATGCCTCCGCCGATCTGTAATGCGACAGAGAGCATTTCCTTGGGCCCATGAAAATACAATGAAACCTTTACTTAAAGAATTAAACACCCTAACTCCATGGATCCGACGCATAAGCCCCAGTGTTTGGAATCGAATAGGCCTATTTTTATTTATTTTACCAGCCAATTTAAAGTGCACTGAGCTCGTTCATAGTTTATGTAGTTCATCACCTGTTGCTTGGATTTTACTTTCTAAACGTCAGCCCTCGACAACCCGCCATCTACAGGGTCATCCTTTCACAAAAAAATAACAGCTTTCTAACCCAGCATTTTGGTTTTCGCGTGGCGCCGGGATAGTCTTCAAATACAAATGTGATCACGGCAACATTTTGTTCAACACTCTTTACGTGGTTTTCAGTTTCTCTTGGAATAAATATAGTTATAGCTTTGAAGGTCCCTGATTGCCCAACTTTCTCGCCCCTTTACTACACCCTGAACTGAAATTACGGTAAACTTTTTTCCCTTAGTTCTTCTCCCACTATTTTTTTTTTTTTTTGGTATGTGTGGAGATTATTCTCCCCATCCTCGTCTCTGTGTGCTCCCACACACGTTTTACGTGTTGAGCCCCTACTTATTTGTCAGATCTCAAGAATCGTTTTCTTAGGGGAACTATTTCTTGACCACCCTAAACTGGATGGAGCAAGTCTCTCTGTTACATCTGCTGGTAGTTTCATGTAGCTCTCAGTAGCACCTATCAGTTCAATTTCACAATTTAAAAAAAAATATTTTTATTGTTTCTTAGATTGAAAACTTCAGGAAAGCACAACTTGTGTATTTTTTGCCAGCCTTTAGCAGATATAAACCTGGCACACAGTTGTTCATTAAAATGTTAAGGGGATTACAAGTGTTAAGACAAAAAAAAAAAAACAAACAAGTGTTAAGACAAACTTTATTTGAAAAATTACCTCTTAATTTGTATTGTGAAAGAAAGAGACCAAATTCTCTAAACTAACTAGATCTAGGAGGTTTATAATAAGAGTAGGTAATTGGTAGTAGTTGGTGAGTGTTATCCTTAAGAAGTTATAAGAATGGGGTGCCTGGGTGGCTCCGTTGGTTAAGTGTCTGACTTGGGCTCAGGTCATGATCTAACTGTTAATGGGTTCAAGCCCCACATCAGACTGTGTGACAGCTCAGAGCCTGGAGCATGCTACAGATTCTGTCTCTCTCTCTCTTTCTCTCTCTCTCTCTCTCTCTCTGCCCCTCCCTTGCTCATGCTCTGTCTCTGTCTTTCAAAAATGAGTAAAAGATAAAAAAGTTCCAGGAGTTACATAGAACTTTGATAGGCTTAAGTAGACCAATCTGATTTATATTTAAATGAGAATCAACAAGATTTTACTTTCCAATGTGAAACAATTTAGTTATGCTTATAGTATATATGTGTCTGAATGGTACCCTAATTTTAAATAAGGATAAAGACCAGAAAAATTGAGATTGCTGAATTTGCTGGAGGAAGAATAGTAGAGGCTAACAATTGCAAATTTCTTGCTGGTTTGCAGCATGACCTCTGGCAGCTTTTTTTATAAACCCTTATTCTCATTCAGCCTCAGAATCACTCCTGGTGAAAGGAGGGCAAAAAGGAAAAAGCAGAAGTCTTTTCTGAAAGGTTGAATGTTCTACAGGAATGCAGGAGGAACTGTAAAATTCACTCCCAGTGTGGGAACCTCTCAGGGAGATAGCCTAATGACACAGTGCCCTCTGGTGTTAGGAAGAGATTTTTTTCCTAGCTTATGTGCATTTAGGGCTAAGCAAAGATAATGGGAGCTTCCAAAAATCCCAGATCCAGAATACAACGTGCTATTTTTCTTTTTTTTAAATTTTTTTTTTTTTTAATGTTTATTTATCTTTGAGAGACATAGAGACAAAGTATGAGCAGGGGAAGGGCAGAGAGAGAGGGAGATACAGAATCTGAAGCAGGCTCCAGGCTCTGAGCCATCAGCACAGAGCCCGACGCGGGGCTCGAACTCACAGACTGTGAGATCATGACCTGAGCCGAAGTCGGCCGCTTAACCAACTGAGCCACCCAGGCGCCCCAACAACGTGCTATTTTTCAACTTTTGTCTATTTACTAACAAGAAAACTGCTGATTAACATCCAGTGTTATAATCGATGCCCTCTAACCTGCATATTCTATAGGTCCGTGACTCTCAACAGCTCTGCCTTGAGAAGTGAAACAAAGTTATTTAGGAACTATACTACAAATAATGTTACAAATAACATAAGATTGCACATAATCAACTTTTAAGAAATGTGAATTAGAGAAGATTCAAAATTATCTATAATAATCTTTTATTTATTCATGTAAAAACATTTTTTACAAAGGGAAGTACAAAGAGTGTACAACAATGGAAGATATGCCTGGAAAGTTCTACTTTGGCGACAGTACGTCTCAGAAAAAGACTAAAGCTGGGAGATGGACAGGTAAGTATAAATCTGATTACATGAAGAATAGGAAGAGGTGCTCTTTTTGTTGCAAGAAATAGTCATTTGGTGATTTTGACAAATGGGGAATTTATTCTAAAACTACATGAAGTAGAAAAGGAAACAGGAATCTCCTTTATGTAGACAGGCCACAAGGGTTGCAGAGAAAACTGAACTATTGGACCTCATGTGAGGCTGCAGGGACTGTAGTTTGATGGTCCTCTATAGGAACAAGATCCAAGTAACGAAATCCAAGGTCCTCTGTAGTAACAAGAAGTCGTGACTTTGAGCTCTAGTACTCCACTATTAACATGATTCCGTTAATCTTGTCTCTTGCTCCTCCTCCTTTTACCAGCTGACCAATTTACTGTATATATCATGGTTCAAATTCCCAAGGAGGAGAATCAGAGAGGCATAATCATAAGTCACAGGCCAGCTTATGGATTGATTGGTTGTTCCTTAAGGTCAGGTGCTTCCCCTAGTCTACGCAGCAGTGGCCGAGGGGCTGGTCATATGGTATAGCCGTCCTGGTGCAGGGGCCAGATGCCTTCCTCAGTATGGAGTACAGACACCTTTAGAAGGGGATGCTGAGCATGACAGGTGTTCTGAGTAATATCTCTAAGGCAAAATGTGTTTGTGAGTCATTTGGTAATACCTTCGCTATAAATAAATTTTGGTGCTATTTCACTTCACAAGAAGTTTTTATGGGAGTTATTTTGTGAGGAGAGGAGGCGGGGCTGCTAAACTTCTAACAGTAGGTAACAGAAATAGTCGTTTCATGAATGCATTTTGGAATATGTGACCCTACACTTTTAAAGTTTCATTATTATGGTAAGTTTTACCCATCAATCACACTTGGAGTGACAGTGCTTTCCAAATAAATCTTGGTTTATGTTTTAGTGTAAAATCTTTAGAGCTATCAGACGCGTGGTCCCTATGGATATGGATTTTTTTCCTTTCAATTTCCTTACAATTAGTCTAAAAACTATGATTAAAATTGTGAATGCCATTAGAAATGACACCAACGATCATGCACATTCATACCATACAAAATACATCTGTATAGACAATAGCACAGAAGATAAGGGGCTGATGCGGTTTTAGAAGATGATGTTCATTCTGGGCACAGGTATCATAACTGTCAACTTGAAACTCACTAATTCGGGGAGTACTTTACACCTATGTTTCTGGTTTCCCTTTCCAATCTATCCAGATGTTCTTAGGGCACTTCGAATGACCGTGTCAATCTTTGGTAGATAGTTCCAAAATAGAAAGCCAATCTATACCTTGAAGAGGGCACTCTCTATGGTATTCGAATCCTGGTTTCTTATAAGTGAGTTATTCTGGTTTGTTTAGAGACCTTGTTTTCCTTCCTCTGTTAGATTTGATTTCAGTGTATCTTAGTTATTGTTCTAATCTAACAACATCAAACATCTCCCCCCCTCCCCACTTTCTCCTACCTTTTTTGAAGAATATCTTATGGTACTACATTTTGAAGTTACTCCATATTATATGTATTTATTCTTTCCTTAAAGATATCATTTTTCCTCTCTTTCCTATGATATGATGATTTTTTAAAATGTTAAATTATTTTTGAGAGACATAGAAACAGATCATGAGCAGGGGAAGGGCAGAGAGAGAGGGAGACACAGAATCTGAAGCAGGCTCCAGGCTCTGAGCTGCCAGCACAGAGCCTGACACGGGGCTCGAATTCACAGACCGTGAGATCATGACCTGATCTGAAGTCGGCCGCTTAACCAGCTGAGCCACCCAGGCGCCCCTGATATGATGATTTTTAAGGGAACCTCTGTATTCCTCCGGCATAATCAGCCTTTCTTCTTTTATTTTGCTTTCAGTTGTCCACTGCTCATTTTTAATAAGTAAAACAAGCATATTTTCCAAGCTCCTCTAGTTTCTCCTGGATCTCCTAAGAATACCTGCTTCCTGAGATTGAGAATTCAGATACATATCTTTTTAAAAATTTAATTACTTTCTTTATCTTTGGGTTTGCAATACTTTAATTGAATGTTTCTCTACTTCAGTCCCCCAGAAGATCATATTCTCTCTATATTAAAGGCATGTGTTCTTTTTTTGTTGTTGTCAATAACACCTACCAATTTTTTTTTTTTTAATTTTCTTAACTCTCAAGAACCTGCTTAAAGCCATGTGGCTTATCAAACCTCTGAACAAACCAGAAAAGTCAAAAAAGTTACTTTCTTCAGACTTCCCCCTTTGCCTTTAATTATAGTTCCAAAACCATGCAAACAGGCATGGAATTTGGGGCAATTGATCTAGCTCTGGATACTTGTATGTAGAACTAAAACTAGAACTGGTGCTAGTACTACCATACAGCACTGCTTGCTTCATAGCCCACGTATATCTTAGCTGCCTTTGTAATTCATTGTTCTGCCCATTGGCTGAAAAATACTGTGAAAGAACAAATATTTTTTTTTTTGACAATGCCTAACAGAATCCCCCAGGTTAGTGTTTAGTGCAAGGGAAAACTGGCATAGCCTTTCTTGGAGGCCCTTACAACCTGCTTTATAAGGGTAAGTGCCTGGCTTGCTCCAGTGAAATGCCAGTTACAACTACTGTAAAATCTCAGGTCCTGGTCACAATATAAACAACTGCAAAACCATTCAGGAATTTGGCAGGTCAGTTGTTAAGCATAACCATGGTTAAAAATTAAATTACATTAAATGCTATGTGGTATCCTGAATTGGATTCTGGTACAGGGGAAAAAAAACCCACAACATTAGTGAAAAAGACTGATGAAATTCAAATAAAGTCTGCAATTTAGTTTGTATATTGCACTAGTGTCAATTTCTTAGCTTTCGTAAGTGTACCACGGACACCTAAGATGATAATATTAGAGGAAGCTGGGTGAAGGGCATATGGAAACTCTGTACTGTCTTCACAATTCTTATGTAAATGTAGAGTTATTTCAAAATAAAAAGTTTAGAAATTTTATTCTGAAATAATTTTACATTTTGGTTACATAAACACATATGCTTATAATTTATAGTTACATAAACTTACAATTAAATATATTTCAAAAGATAATAAAGATTCAAAACTTACCACTTCCTAATTATTTTACTACCTTAAATATTGTCTCTGTTCTTGAGCTCATTTTTGTCTATTTTATCAGCGTGGTAAGGTACTATATACTGCATAACTGTTCCCAACTCAGCATTCAGACATTAGAAGCTTAAGATTAGCCATAGTGGGAGTTATTTATGCCTCAGAACTGGCAAATCCTACAAATCAGGGCTTATTGTTTTCCCAGGGAGCTGGTTATTAAACATTTACCAGTATACCATGGGGTATATGCTCTAAACTTTGCCAGTATATAGGGCTTTTAATTCTATGCCCAGAATTCATGAGTTGGAGGACAAAGAAGAGATTTTTCTCATTATTAACCCTTAATAACTCATCAAAAGAATTTTTGCTTCTGGTTCTTATGACTTTGGGCTGAAGCATTTTGAAGGTCCTGGTCCCTAAGGGAGTACAGTCATAATACAGATGAATTGGTTGGGACTGCCCCCTGGCCTTTTGGGGCTCCACAGGCTGCTGTACCTACAGGCAGAATTGGAGGTTGCTGTTCAGGCCAGAATGACTGATCCTGATTAGTAGAGGGCAAATAGGTTTCTGCTACAGAAAGGAGGATTTTGCCAGGAATCCAGGATATTGACAAGCCATTTTATAGTACCTAATGTTTTACTCACTGGAAAGCCCAATAAAGGCAAGGAAGGAAGGTTTGGGCCATCTACTCTTACCTAGTAGTAAAGAACTAGCCAAATTCCAACAAAGGCTAAAGTGACTTGAATAGATGCTGTGAAAAGGAAGCTATGCAGGATTGACTACATAATTTGTAGAACCCAGGACAAAATAAAAATGTGGGGCCTCTTGTTCAATTGTTATCAAGAACTTCAGAATATTAACAGGAAAGTACTAACTAACTACAGGACCCTTCTATAGATTTAGGGCTCCAATTGGCCACACAGGATATACATCCGTGAAGCTGGTTTTGGTGCTATGATTACCAACTTAGCGTTCATGGTCAGGAAGAAGTATGGCTTGTAGCAATTATTTTACCTCACTTCTTTCTTTTTTTCCCCTTTCCCTAGACTTTTCCTTCTTTCACATATGAAGAATACAAGGGTTAGCTAATATTTTAGGTATCACGAGGAAATATTATTGAACCAACATCACTCCATGATGATACACAGTCTTAGGGGATTTCTTGGGTCTTTTATGTTAGGGACGTAAACTTTTCATATGGAGGAGAGACTAGAGAAGCAGTTGAGAGGGAAAAGGTTTGGCCTGTGTTAATAGACTCCTGAGTCATTAGCTTCTAGTTGCCTCCAATTTATGGGACTCTCAACAGGAGATGGGAGGGCAGAGAACAAAACCATTGTATTTATTTCCCAGGCACTTCCATGAGGGGAGGTTGGCCTGTTAATGTTTTACTGCCAAAGGTCACTGCTCATGTCATGGCAGTCCTTTCTACACACCTCTTTCCTTGTGGGTTCCAGTAGAGCTGGATTTCCTCATCCTTCCTGGCCTAGGAGTGGTTACAGATTTTCCACTATTACCAACCCCAGGTTCTTTATATCTCCACTATCCCTTTATAACCTGCTGTAAATAAACACTTTAAACTACTCTAATTCAACATTGCCATCTGTTTCCTGGTGGGACCCTGTGTGATATATTTGTGTTTTTCATCTTTAAAATAAGGATAAGAATAACACACGATTCTGGAACTTGCTGGGATAGTTAAATGAAAGTAGATGTATGAAAAGTACTTTGCAAACTCTAAAGGGCTATACAAGTGAATTATGTTTGGGAAAATGAATGTTCTAGCTAATGACCCTCCCAGACTTATTCTAGGTTCATTAGGAACTATACTGATATACCCCCTGAATTAATCTTCACTTTTGTCCTATCTCGTCTCTGCTAGGAACCTTACAATGGTCTTTCATTGCCTGGAGCAATGGTTGTCTTTATCCTAGCATTAAAAGATCTTCACAGCTTAGATCCTAATCGCTTTCCAGTTTATCTTTCTTCTCTGTCCTTTAACTTTCAGTGAAACAGAGGTACCCCAGGAAAACTGACATAATGTTTTTCTGTGTCCTGGCCTTTGCTCAATTGGCCATGTCTTAACCATTCAGATCCATGTAAATCTTGCCATTTCTCAATGCCTACCATAAGACCTTAGCAAACTCATAGTTACCATTTATATCTAGAGCATATATTGGGTACACAGTTCTCTTGGAAATCAAGCAAATATTGAAGAACTTACTATGCCTCATGGCTGTCAAGAGGCACATTTTCAGCTTCTCACCTCATCCTTTTTCTGAGCAGACCTACAGGACCAGTGTGTGTCCCATTACCCTTAAGATGCCAGAAGCCACTTTCTTTCCAGAGACTTTTCTCCCTCCAAGATAGATAGAGATGAGGTTCTTCTCTTTGGTTCCTCACCAGTCAGGGGCCCTCTCTCTGCCAGATAGTCATTTACATATCAAGGGTGTTAAAGAACAAAAATCCAACTGAGTAGATTTTAAGATTTAATAGGTTTTATCAAGCTATTCATGAATCTGGCATCATCCAATCTAGCAAGTAGAGGGGAGCATCCAGAGGAGTAGAACAAAATGGAAAAGGTTTTATGGGAAGAATGGTGGGACAAGAAGTCATTAGCAAAAAGAAATGTTTCCACAAGGTTACTTTCCCTGAAAGCAGGGGTGGAAGTCTAGGAGGGGTGGGGGATCTGGGGGGTCTTATCATGCAGATTACCTCATCTCCCTTTGGGGGATGGAGAGGGTCTGCCTGACAGATGACCTCGTTGGGGCTGACCAGAAAATTCCTGACTGTTCTGTTAAAACTATATTTCTGAAGGAGGTTGAAACTGCAGTTAGCTTAAGTATTAAGCCCTGGTTTAGGGATTTGGTGTAGCATAAGTGACTCCATCTTGGGCCCATGTTTTTCTTTTTAACAGGGTTCCAGTCTAGCTGTCTTTCATTTAAATATATGTGTCCAAGGTAGAAATATCATCTTAATAACAGCAACTACTTTTGAGCAACCCATTTAATCCTCATAATTATTCTGCATAGTTCTTCATCATTGAGGAAATGGATTTAGGAAAGTTAAGTGGTTTGTTCATTATACAGTTAGTAAAATCAGGGCTAGAAATGGACCACAGGTCTATTCGTCTCCAAAATTTGTTTCTTCCACTCACAAAGTGCATTACCCCAACATTAAGTTATTTCCTGGCTACCGTAGATGATCACGTGAAAGCATACGAAGGCACTTCTGTTTTATTTTGATCTTAGTGTTTGTATCTTTTATCATCTTTAGTTTTTATTTTAATGTTTAAGAATATTGTCTCCATATTATTGATGAAGCTAACTGAAGACAGAAATGTTGTTTTATGTCATTGTGTTAGCTGTTGCACCTTTACCAATGTTGAATACATAGTATGTGTTTACCATATATTTTTTGGTTAATTGTTACAGAAAGGTTTTCAAGGAAAAATAGGTTATGTTACCTGTTTTCTTTTTATATAGAGTGTAACTGGGACCATAATTCTAATTTTTCTTTTCTGAGTGACAATTTTGCGTATGAAGAGTAATCTCAGCACATGGAAAACAACAGAACAAAACTAAAAGATGTTTAAAATCGTGTGTCTATAAGGGGCCACATAGAAATGGAGTAGTGGTAAAAGAAGGTCCTGACAGAGAGGCAGAATTTAGAGATGATGGCCAATATCTGAAGAGTTTTGACTTTTTGGCAGGAGCAATGAAGACCAGTAAGAAGGAATGGACTTATCAGATTTGTTTTAGGATTGTCACTCTGTCCCATGGAGAGTGGATTGTAGTGATGTGGAGTGGACACAGAAGGAAGTGGTCTTCCTTATTTGGGATCTAGCTTTTTACTTCCTCACCTGCTCCATACCTCCCTGTACTAGCCAGGATGCCTAATCCTGTTAATCAGGAAATTGGGTTTCCATTCTACAGTGGCTATGGGGGAAGGTTATGTTTAGAACCCAGAGATTCACTAGAGTACCTCATAATACTGCTGTGACAAATAGTCCCGTTCAATGTAAAACTGTAGCTGTCCAATAAAGACAAGGTCAGCAAAGGCTTATATATCATGGGAATAAATTATTTGGATCTCTCTACCAACTAAAGAATCCAGTTGAGATGTTATCAGAGGGTAAACGGATTTTGAAATAAGCGGGGGAAGAAGACAGCCATGATTACCAGCTTTACGCTAGTGAATGGCTTTAGAGGTAGGGATTGTAGCAGCTGTGCTAAATATTATTTAACAGCTTTTTTTTATTATTTCCACCCTCGCCATAATATGAAGAATAATGATGCTAGCTAACATTTAGTTTTCAGGTGAGAACGTGAATGAATGACTATCAATCAGAATAAAATGGTTGATATGTGTTGGTGACACAAAGTTTTCATTTGAATTGAGGACAAGAATGCATGCTGAGGATCACAACGGATGGACCATGTTGCAGAGTTTCTGATTTTTTCCTCCAGATCTCCAGGGTCTGACTTGGAGACTGACTATAATAGACTGAATGTTTGTGTCCCCCCAACAATTCATATGTTGAAATCCTAGCCACCAATATGACAGTATTAGGAAGTGAGACTTTTGGGTGGTGATTATGTCTTGAGAGTGTAGGCCTTGTGAGTGGAATCAGTGTCCTTATAAAGGAGACTGCAAAGAGCTTCCTCACCCCTTCTGCCATGACACACCATGAAGACAGCTACTCACCACACATCAGAGAAGCAGCTGTCACCACACATCAAATCTGCTGGTGCCTTGATTTTGGACTTTTCGGCCTCTAGACTATGAGAAACAAATTTCTGTTTATAAGCCACCTACCTCGTCTATGGTAGCTTGAATGGATTCAGACTCTGACCTTCATCAAATGATCCTCTTGCTGTCTCAGTGCCCATTGGATTTTGTTGGTGAGAAGCATGAGCAGGTGATCAGCAGGAGCAAGGGGGCTGGAGCACCTGGGTGGCTCAGTCGGTTAAGCACCTGACCTTGGCTCAGGTCATGATCTCGCTGTTTGCACATTTGAGCCCCGTGTCAGCTCCGTGCTGACAGCTCAGAGCCTGGAGCCTGCTTCAGATTCTTGTGTCTCCCTCTCTTTCTGCCCCTCCCCTGCTCATACTTTGTCTCTCTCCTGCAAAACTGAATAAGCATTTAAAAAAATTTTAAAAAAAGGAGTGAGGGGAATGAGATGAATATATTTATTTCTTAGTTGCTTCCTTTTAGGGTCTTCATGGCCTGGTTGCATCCCTTGATTGAATGCCATAGCCCTCATTAGGCTGTCTCTCCTAAGCAGCTTTCTGAATCTAGTGGTTAGAGAAATGCTCCCTCCCAATACCCCTTCAGGAGTAAAGGTGGTATTATTAGTCCGAAGTAGTACACTATCTCCTGAGCTTTCCCTATATCATGCCCTTATCTTTGGAAATAGTCCTTTTATTAAAGCTTCTTCAAAATTACCCAGTTTGTGAATTCCAGCTGTTCTTACCAGGATTCTGGTTAATACATGAAGCTTGGAGTTAAACTGACTTAAGTTAAGCCAGGTTTTATTTTATTTTATTTTTTTGAAGTGAACATAACCTCAAGATTTTATTGTCTTCATGATGTAACAAAATATGAAGCTTAGAACTGGATCACTTGGCCCTTTCTCTTATCTCCTCCCAGTTTAAAATGCTTGGATCTCTTAATAGCCAGCATCCTCTTAGATCTGCAGTCGGGCTCAACACATTCAAGCCTCAGCGCAATCTTCTTTGTAGTTTTAGCCTTTTTTCCAGAAAATCGACTTAGTTTGCCCACCATGGCCACTCTGCTTCCTGTCATAACTCCACTTTCCCTGGGCGTAATGAAAATCTTTGCCTTTCTTGTAGTGTGTCACTCTGGTGCTTGCCACACTTCTCGCAGAAAGTCTGGAGGGTTTTAGGAACGTTCACCATGGCTGTGAGAAGGCTATCAGCATGGAAAGAAATATCAAGTTAAGCCAGGTTTTAAAAAGTAGTTCCTAGGGGCGCCTGGGTGGCTCAGTCGGTTGAGCGTCAGACTTCGGCTCAGGTCATGATCTTGCAGTCTTCAAGCCCCGCGTCGGGCTCTGTGCCGACAGCTCAGAGCCTGCAGCCTGCTTCGGATTCTGTGTCTCCCTGTCTCTCTGCCCCTCCCCCACTCATGCTCTGTCTCTCTCTGTCTCAAAAATAAATAAATATTAAAAAAAAAGTAGTTCCTACAGTGCCCTCTTGGGACGAGAGGGTGGGTTCAATGCCCAGTGTCTGACCATCCAGGGCTTAAAGACACTGGTGTAGAGACATAGCTTGGGCATTGATTCTTTGCTTCTTTTAACTCTTAGTTTTCTGCTTAATTTTGTCAGAGAGGAACCAATGAGTTCTTTTAGAAACAAAAGCTCAAGTTTGATGCACACAAGAAATCGTATGCTCCTTGCCTCCCAGGAAAGCATTTGAATATTTTGTAGGTTCTGGACCTCATCTCCAAAGGACATGCTTTCCTCTAAAGTCAGTTGTAAATTTGTAAATGTGTGTAATTTGTCTTTGGTGTTTCTCCCTTCTCATTTCTTTGTGGAGTACCTCTGCCATTCGCTGAAGGTACTCAGGAACCTCACATTCTTCTACACGCACTTTTCTCCATGAAAACCAGCTTCTAGGAAAGGTTCTGAATTCATTTTCACTAAATAAATGACTGTTTTACTTTGATATGCTATCTTGCTCAGATAGCACAATCTTTTTTCTTTTTTTTTTAAGTTTTCTTTTTAACATTTATTTATTTTTGAGAGACAGAGAGAGACAGAGCATGAGCGGGGGAGGAGCAGACAGAGAGGGAGACACAGAATCCGAAGCAGGCTCCAGGCTCTGAGTTGTCAGCATGGAGCCCAACGTGAGGCTCAAACTCACGAACGGTAAGATCATGACCTGGGCCGAAGTCAGACGCTCAACTGAGCCCCCCAGGCACCCCTACGATCTTTTTTCTAACACAGGGTTTTCTCGACCTCAGCACTATTGACATTTTGAACCAAATAATTCTTCGTTGGTGCGGGGGGCTGTTCTATGCATTGTAGGATGCTTAGCTGTCTCCCTGGCAGCAACACACAAATTCCAGTAACACCCTTCTCCTGGTTTTGACAAGTAAAAATGTCTCTGGACATTGCCAAATGTCTTGTGGGGGCAAAATCACCCCCAACTGAGAACACTGGCCTGAAAGGGTGAAGTTCCACATTTGCAATCTTTGGACATTATCAAATCTAAAGGAAAGTTGTATGTTAGGGCAAAAACCTGGAAGTGCTTCTGAAAATGTAGAATTTGAGTGCTTATTGGTAAAGGACTACCTGGTTTTCTAACCGAATGACATGACCAGCTCATTTTTCTTTCAAACAAACCTGCACACACACACACACACACACACACACACACACACACAATCTGCACATATCCATATTTTCCCTTAACATTTATTACCTAGTGATGCAATTATGATGACTTGTGATTATGAATAACAACGTATTTTCTGTTCCTGTTGTATAGGAATATATGGGTGATTAACATACGTATTTGAAATACCCTCTGTATTAGGATTCTCCAGAGAAACAAGACTAATAGGATGTGTGTGTGTGTGTGTGTGTGTGTGTGTGTGTGTATGCGTGGAGAGAGAGAGAGATTTAAAGATTGATTTGTTATCAGGATACAGGAATTGGCTCATGTAATTATGGGGGCTGAGAAGTCCCAACATCTGGAGTCAGCAAGCAGGAAATTCAGGAGAGCAGTGGTGTAAATTCTAGTCTGAAAGCCAGAAGGAGAGCTTCTGACCTAAGAGGAGCTGATATTTCAGTTGGAGTGTGAAGGCAGGAAAAGACCAATGTCCCAGCTCAAATAATCAGGCAAGAGGAGTTCCCTCTAACTCAACCTTTTTGTTCTGTTCAGGCCTTCAATTGCTTAGATGAGGCCCACCCACATTAGGAAGGGTAATCTGCTCTACTGAGTCTACTCATTAAAATGTTTTTCTTTTTTTTTTTTTTAACATTTTTATTTTATTCTTGAGAGACATAGAGGCAGAGCGTGAGCAGGGGAAGGGCAGAGAGAGAGGGAGATACAGAATCCGAAGCAGGCTCCAGGCTCTGAGCTGTCAGCACAGAGCCCGACGCGGGGCTCGAACTCACGGACTGTGAGATCATGACCCGAGCTGAAGTCGGCCGCTTAACCAACTGAGCCACCCAGGCGCCCCTAAAATGTTTTTCTTACTTGGAAACATACTCACAGACACAACCCCAAAATTGTTTTGCTGATGTCTGGGCACCCCATGGCCTACTCAAGTTGGCACACAAAATTAACTGTTACATCTTCCCATTGACTTTTTGGACAATCCTTATTCAAGAACTGCCTTGGCAGGGTTGACACTGGGATTTCAATCTGAGCCACTGAGCTAGTTTGAGGAGGACCTTTATAGTTGACTGAGTTCTGCACAGCTTGGAGGGTTAATTAAAGTGGAGCTCTCTGGTGGTAACAACTTCCTGGAAACAAACAGACCGTGGTGGAACATTTATGCTTTCCCCTAGCCATAGTGAGTCCCTATGTCCAGCAACTTTTTCTGAAAGCCAGATAGTATATATTGTAGACTTGTAGGTCAATACAGTACTTATTGCAACTACTCAACTCTGTCATTGTAGTGCAAAAGCAGTTATAGACAATATGTAAATAAATGGACTAGCTGCGTTCCAATAATATTTTATTTGCAAAAAAAAAAACAAACAAACAACAAACAAACAAAACAGGTGGCTGGTCTGTGGACTATAGTTTACTGACTCCTGGCCTAGAGAATTGTTCTCATCTGCATTGGTTCCTGGCACTTCTGTGTTTCAATGTACAATAAAAGGAAAAAGATAACGAAATTGCTCAAGCTAAGTTTTGTAAGGCCCAGACCCAGAAGTGGCATGTCATCACTTCTATTCATATTCCATTGGTCCAATCCTAGTTACACAGCTGCTAGAGAGGCTGGGTAATTCAATGTCTACCTGGATAGTCACATACCTGGCTTAATTTCTGTTGGGAAGAACTGATTTTAGTGGGAAACTAGCAGGCACAGCCACATGAGACGAACCACTTAGGAGGCAATTCTGCAAATTACATAATAAGTCTCTCCCTTATTGCAAGTTTTATTTAATTAGGAAATTCTTTATTTTCATTTGAAATAATTCTCATAAAATATTTTCTGAAGGTGTTATATACAACTGAATAGTTATACACAATTTAGACCTTATACTCATTAAGAAATATTTACTAAGTGCTTGCTTTGTTCTTTAAAAATTTTTTTTAATGTTTATTTATTTTTGAGAGAGAGTGAGAGAGAGAGAGAGGGAGAGACAGAGCACAAGTGGGGAAGGGGCAGAGAGCGAGGGAAACACAGAATCCGGAGCAGGCTCCAGGCTCTGAGCTGTCAGCACAGAGCCCAACGCAAGGCTTGAACCCACAAACCACGAGATCATGATCTGAGACAAAGTAGGATGCTTAACAAACTGACCCACCCAGGCGCCCTGCTTTGTTCTCAGCTATTCTGTGGTTTGTACCTTTGGGGAGTTCACAACATACTTAAAGAAATAAAATATCTCAACATAAAAAATGAAATCTGGCCATGTGTAGCAACATGGATGGAACTGGAAGGTATTATGTTAAGTGAAATAAGTCAGAAAAAGACAGATACCATATGTTTCCACGCATAGGTGAGTTTTGAGAGACTTAGCAAAAACCATGGGTGAGGGGAAGAGGGGAAAGGAAAAAAAGACACAGAGAGAGAGGGAGATAAAACATAAGAGACTCTCAAAGACTAAGAACTAACTGCGGGTGAGGGGGGTGAGGGAGGGGGGAGAAGGGGTGACGGGCATTAAAGAGGACACGTGTTGGGATGAACACTGGGTGTTATATGTAAACCAATTTGAAAATAAACTATTAAAAAATAAAAAAAATAAAATATCTCAACATAGAGGCTATCAATAAATATTCAATTGTGGAATCAGGTAATGCATTCTATAGGCATTTGGAGGAAGAGGAAGAGATCATTCATATTTCATATCTAGGATGTGGCTTTCTATCTTCACATCAAGTGGATACTGTTGCCTTGTTTTACATGGAAACAGTTGGGAACTAAGTTTGAAAGACTTGTCCTCAAAAAAATGCCTTTGAGTCATATATTTTAGTATTATCAGCACCTATTTTCAAGGGACAGAAGCCTACTTAAGACAGTTTAAGCAAAAAGAAAATACATGGGCAGATTCAGGGTCTTTGAAAATGCCAGGTCACTGTATCCCTGCTTTCCTTCATGTGCTTGGTCTTTTTAGGAGAGCTTTTTCCACGTGGCAGGAAGAATGGCCACTGACTATTCCAAGCATATACCATCTTTACACATTTATAGCTCAAGATTCCAGACAAAGAGGAGGCATCTTTCCCAGTAGCTTCAGAAGAAAAGTCCCCAAACAAGTCGCTTTGGCTAAGGAGAAGACAAATAGGGACTAGCCAGCCCTTGATCATAAACTTCTGGGGCTAAGAAAGACTGTATCAGCTCCATCTGAGTGAATAGAGTGGAATAGAGATAGGTAGTTTTCCAACAGAGAGTTGGGAAAAATAGTTCAGTAAATTTGTCTTGGTTTTGGCCACACGTAAAATACAGTTACGTTCTTATTTTATAAAATTGCACACTTCTCACTGAATTTTAAAAAGAATGTATTGACAGTATGTTATCAAATCTTGAGTGATAGGTAGGTAGACAGATGAAAGATAAGAGGTAGATTTGAGCCTGAATGATAGGTTCAGAATAACTCTAGGTGCTGGGGCTGCAAAAATGAGTGAGAACTGGGGTCCCTAGCATCATGAAACTCGTGACTAATGAATGGGGTCAGTTAAACATATAAACAAACATTACAAAACAGTATGATAACCACCAACAGAAAATGATGTTGCACAAAGGAATAAAATATCCTTGGTCTTTTATGGTTTTATTTCTTGGCTTTGTTGGTTTTTGTGGGGAAGATATAAGTATAAAACACAAACACAACGGATTTAGAGTCAGTAAACCTTGGGTAACCTTTAGCTGTATGTCTTTAAGCAAGGATATGGCCACTTTGGTTCTCAGTTGTCGTGAGTTTAAAGTGAGGGGTTTGAACTAGAGATTTTCTCGATTCATCTATGTTTTAAATTCTAAATATTTTAATGAATGAGATTGTAGTACTCAGTGGTGACTTCATTGGAATTGTTAGTCAAGATGTGTGTATGAACTAAGAAGCCACTAGATGTCACCCTCTCATTGATCTTGTGTTATTCAGATGAGATTTTTTAAATGCCAGGATATCTGGGAGATGAGTGGGACCTTAAAAATCATATTTGTTCAATCATGTCAGTTAATTAAAAACGAAACCAGAATATTTGGACCAGATAGATAAAACGACTCAGTCAATTTCTTGACTTCTAGTCCAGTGGACTTTCCTCTCTTTAAACTGAACAATGCTTGGAAATGATGATTTGCATCAGTTATCAACTTTAATAATGTTTTTTGTTTCTTTTTCTTCCTGAACTATTACTCAAAGCAATTTGGGGCTAAATTGTTCAAATTTCTATGACTTAAAATTATACCAATAACATTGGAACAAAAAAGTAACATTACTCAGAGATTACTACTTTGTCTTGTTTGTAAATAATTCAGAGGAGAATGTAAGAAATTGGGTAGGTGTGGAGGAAAATGGAAATTCACAAACACTTGGCTCATCTGAAGTTGAGACTTTAGCAACCTCAGGTTTTCCTTTCTTAACATGGCCCTGAATAGAAAGTCAGTTGAAAAGGGCTTTCTTTGAAAAGTGGAATAGTTTTTTTTTAAGGTCTCTGTATCAAACCCATTAACATTAATTTCTATATCATGCTTTGACCCTTATCTAACATGCAATTCTTAATGAACCTGGTAATCTAATACTTGGTTTACATGACTCTGCAGGATGTGAGACAGAGATGGAACTGTAAGAGGCAGGCCCGCTAAAATAAGAAGCCACAGCAGATAGCCTGATTAAAATAAGGGGAAAAGATGCTAGACTCAAAAAAAAAAAAAATCAAAACTATATTATACATCTTTATAAAATGACAAGATCTTTATAATGACAACCTTTTGGCTTCAAGAAAAGGTTAAATTAGGGGTACCTGGGTGGCTTAGTCGGTTAAGTGTCTGACTTCGGCTCAAGTCATGATCTCACTGCTCGTGAGTTCGAGCCCCACATTGGGCTCTGTACTGACAGCTTAAAGCCTGGAGCCTGCTTCAGATTCTGTCTCCCTCTCTCCATCCCTCTCCTGCTCGTGCTCTGTCTGTCTCTCTCTCTCCTATAAAAAAAAATAAAACATTAAAAATTTTTTTAAAGAAGTTAAAAAAATAAAAAAGAAAAGGTTAAATTACATTGCTATCCTTTGTGACATATAAGGTGTTTTTTTTTTTTTAAGTCAAAGTATAGTTGACACACTGTTATATTAGTTTCAGGTAGACAAATAGATATTGGAAGACTCTATAGGTTATGCTGTGCTCTCCATCAGTGAAGCTGCCACCTGTCACCATCCAATACTATTACAATACCACTGGCTATATTCCCTATGCTGTGCCTTTTATTCCCATGACTTATTCATTCTGTAACTGGAAACCTGTGTCTCCCACTCCCCTTCACCCATTTTGCCCATTCCGTCATCCTCGTCCCCTCTGGCAACCATCAATTTGTTCTCTGTATTTAGGGGTGTGTTCCTACTTTGGTTTGTCTTTTAAATTCTACATATAAGTGAAATCATATACTGTTTGTCTTTCTCTCCTGACTTATTTCACTTAGCATAACACCCTCTAGGTTCATCCATGTTGTCATCAATGTCATAAATTTTTTATGACTGAGTAATATTCCAGTGTGTGTGTGTGTGTGTGTGTGTGTGTGTGTGTGTGTGTGTCTGTGTATCACATCTTCTTTATCCATTCAACAATGGATACTTATGTTGCTTTCATATCTTAGCTGTTGTAAATATGTTGCAATAAATGTAAGGGTATATATATATTTTCAAATTAGTGTTTTAGTTTTTTTTGGGGGGGGGGGCAAATACCTAATAGTGGAGTTATTAGATCTTGTGATATTTCTATTTTTAATTTTTTGAAGAATGTCCATAGTGTTTTCCACAGTGACTGCGTCAGTTTACATTTCTACCAACAGTGCATGAGGGTTCTTTTTTCTCTACATCCTTGCCAACATTGTTATGTCTTTCTTTTTTTTTTATTACTAGCCATTCTGACAGGTTTAAGGTAATATCTCATTGTGATTTTGATGTTGATTTCCCCGATAATGAGTGATGTTGAGTGTCTTTTCTTGTGTCTGTTGGCCATCTGAATGTCTTCTTTGGAAAAATGTTTATTTAGGTCCTCTGCTCATTTTTAATTGTGTTATTTGTTTTTTTTTTTTTTTTTTTGGTGTTGAGTTGTATAAGTTCTTTATATGCTTTGGATATTAACCCCTTATCAGATGTATCATTTGCAAATATCTTCTCCAATTCAGTAGGTTGTCTTTTTGTCTTGTTGATTGTTTCCTTTGTTGTGCAAAAGCCTTTTATTCTGATGTAGTTCCAGTAGTTTATTTTTGCTTTTGTTTCTCTTGCCTGAGGAAACATATCTCGAAAGGTGTTGCTATGGCCAATATATTATGCCAAAGATATTATGGACTATGTTTTCTTCTGGGAGTTTTATGGTTTTAGGTCTCACATTTAGGTCTATAATCCATTTTGAATGATTTCGTGTTTGGTGTAAAAAAGTGCTTGTTTCATTCTTTGGCATGTGGCTGTCCAGTTTTTCCTATTCTTTATGACATGGAAGACTTTTGAGAAGGATTTCCTACAAAATGGTTAAAATGAAGTTTTGGCGTCCAAAGGAAGAAGTTTCACTTATATGGGAAAGTCCTTTATGTAATACTTATAAATGTGACGTCACAATACATCCTTTTCTCAGGATGGGGGTGGAAATGGATCATGCATATAAATAGTGAGTCTGTTAATACTGGCTTCATTTCCTGAGTAAACTGGGAATAATACTACTTACTGCATAGAGGTGCTGTGGGTGTTTGAAAGAATGCAAAAAGAAAATGCTATGTAATTGTAAGCTATCAAGATGAGGACAATAAGGAAAAGTGAATACATATACCCTACCAAGAAAAGCTGAGAAGATTGAGGAGCTCAAAATTTAAAAGACAGAAGAAACCAAAAAGAAGGCCATGGGTTAACTTCTCTGTTGGTGGTGACATAGCAGGACTGATCTACTTTCCAAAAAATAGAAAGCAGTCAGAGGGATTCTGCCTGGGATAGGAGAATGGGGACACTCTGATCCAATACTAAGATGTGACCCATCTTTTCATGAATGCATGTAAATCTGTGGCTCTCCAGCTGGGGGGAACTTGTGAATCTCAGGGACCAGCCCTTGTATCCTCATTTTTTTCCTATTCAATTCCATCATGAAGGAATACCACATCAGGACCTGCATTTAAGGCATTTTGTTTTATTTTATACCTGCCTTGGGTTGGACAAGTGGGGTGTTCTGGTGTTTTCCCTACTTTACGTGGTCAGGCTTCAGTATTTTCCTTCCTCTTTTTAATCTTCTTGATGAACTTATACTTGAAAAATGAAAGTTGCTTGTTGTAGGAAAATTCCAGTTGGCTTCAATGAGGAAGCAAGACAAGTTGGCCATCACCTGTGTCCAGATCGCTCATGCATGTGCTGATCGAACTTTATATTTCCTCAAGTCACCCTGTATTGTGCAAAGTTGTCATGTTGTCAGAATCCAATAAATAACCAGGAAATGTGCTCTATTTCAATGCGGCAATTTCACATTCTCTTGTCTCATACTGGAAAAAATGCACTTCTCGACTATTTTGATTACATTATAATGCTGCCAGTCATGTTATTGTGTTAAGAAGGTGTCAGCATTCCCATTATAAACTTTGTCAGGCTTTCGTCCCTTGGCTGTAAAATTCTGCCTCAAGTCTGACACTTGCTCTCAATCCCAGAGCCATTTAGGAAAGAAGAAAATAAGTTATCTTAAACTGAATAAAATGTTAAAGAATCTAAACAACAGCAAAAACCTCCCATTGTTCAAATCTAGGTGCTATTTTTCATCAACTCCAAAATCCTAAAGCACTATTTTTGAATTCAGCACGTCTCTCCTTCTGTATGACTTCGAGTATACTTTAGACGTTCATTTTTAGATCGGAGGAGGACATTTTATCTCTATAAATAAACCAAGTCAGCGTCTGGGTAAGAAAACAATTCTAATTTTAAAAACATTCTTGTTTTTAACAAAGTAGTTTTGTAAAGGTTACCCAGTGGAAGGGCAGACAACATAAAAGCCCAGGAGGAACCATTTGTGTGTGTTCTGATGCTTTCTTCAATCTTCGAGATGAACCCACAGAAATCCTGTTTCACTTGCCTTTTCTCTCAAGTTACTTGTGGATTTTTTCCCTTTTTAAAGGTTTAGTTCAAATTCTACTTTTTATTTTAATAGCAAGGGACTTCTGGGGGTGGGAGTGAACAGAACATAGATGCACATCAAATTCACTTTATAAAAATGTCTCTTTATAGCTTATCAGTAAGTGAGCCAGGGTGTTGTGGAAGTAAAACGCTTTTTCAGTTGAGCTGTCTTTCTGGAAAACTTTAATTTTTAACTGCCAATTTGTCTGCACTTCTCAGTTTTTAATCCACCGGTCCAGTGATAACTTGGGTGACCCTGAGTCTTTTGTTGAACTTACTTTCAGAGATTAGGGCTCTAGTTGGGCACACTCCCCCGCTGGGTATGTTTTTAGCTCTTACTGACTTCAAAGCTGACTGAGCACAGAGAGAGATAACAAGCATAGTGGAGACATCGGAGTCAAATTTGTGTCCAGAATATTTTTGGGGTAAGGTTCTTGGGACGAACTAGGCTATGTACAAATTTTAATAACCTTCAAACCTGTGAATGATAATAGTTGGTTTCAGTAAGTTAAATTTAAATCGAAAGCCAATCCATTGAAAAAATAGCAGATGTATTACGAGACCCTACGCTAAATATACTTCCTGAAAAAATAACTTCATTTGAGATTCTACAAGCAGGGTAAGGAATATGGGATGGGAAAGGGGATGAGAAGCTGTCTCCACCTTGCTGGGTGATTTTCACTAAGTCGCTCTGTGAATCTCAGGGACCAGCTGAAAGTCAGTTTCTCTCTACATAAAAAAAAAAAAGCAAGCTATCATAATAATAGTTATTTTTTATAGTTTTGCAGGGCTTGATTTTTTTTTCTGGGAAGGGCCAATAGCAAATATTATCAGCTTTGCAAACCACATGGTCTCTGTCTCAGCAGCAGCCATCGGCACTATGTAAATGAATAGGCGTAGCTGTGTTCGGATCAAACTTTATTTACAAAAACTGGTGGCCTACAGGCCATAGTTTGCTGACTCCTGGTTTAATGCATGCTTGTATACCTCTGAGCCAGGAAGGTGTTCACTGCTTTACATATAGTAGTCCACCTAATGAGGTAGATACTATTATTGTCAGCAGTTTATGAATGAAGATGTCCAAGCTCAGAGAGGTTAATTCACTTCCGGAAGGACACGATGCTAGTAAATGGCAGAGCTAAGTTTTGGCATCAACTCCAAGTGCCTCATCCTCACTCTTTTCTTTAGAGAGACTTGCCTCCTTACCTAAGAGATCTTCCGTAGGGGAACTGCTGAGCTCCAGTGGTGTACATCAGGAAATGTGACCCAAATCTTAATAGCTCCCAACTGATGAATGCCACAAAACAGCATCAGATTAATTTGCCTCAGAACATATTTTCCAGATGATTCTTGGAATTTAGCTTGGTAATGTAGGTCAAATTTTTTTTTCCAATATGTGGCTCTTCTTGTTTCACCCACATTTTAGCTTCGAGGGGGAAGGATTCTCCTTCTCTTTGCATGTATTTAGTAATTTTTCCACTTGTTTTTCTCCCTTGAAAGCAAGAGAAGAACTATTAAGATGTACTCTCTACTTAGTTCTGCATTTCTCTTTTTAAGTGGGAAAAACTCAAAGCATATTTTTTTCTCTTCTAAGAAAAAAATGGAAAGAATGAGAAAGCCTTGGCAAGTACCATAGAGATGAATTGTAATTCAACATGAATGTCTTTCCCATCCTCTTGTGTGATTTGACAATCATTGAAAGGTTTGCATTTTTAACTGTATGGCATTTGTAATGTGGAAAAGTATATGCATTTTTACAATGAGGTTGTTGGATTGTTACTCAGGCAGAACAGCTCATTTGGCAAGGCTTAGTGGTATATTGAGAATCCAACTTGGTTTATCTCCATCAGGCAGGGGAGAGCTCCCCCAATATCTCATGTCTTCCAACTGGCTCTGCCTGGCTCCCAGGGCAGGCTGGGACTGAATAAGAAAGCAGTAGAGTATTGACTGGAGAGTTCCCACATTTTCAGTGTGATAGAAAGAAACAGCTGTCAAACTTTTCTATAGATTGGCTGTGATCTGTGATGCCCTTCACAACTCTTCTTTTAGATTTCCCAGGAGATCTTATCAGAGGGCCTCTGAAAGGAAACATGGGCTTAAAGGAGGGTCTGTAATGGACCAAAGATTCCCAATGAACCTGACCTAACCAGGGTGAAGTTCTTTTCAAAGGTTACCTCTTAGCCAATCAGGTCTGGAATGGCAAAAACAGACCTAAGGTCTGGACTTCCAAGACAAAGGACACATAGACACCCCTACATGTGTGTGTCCTGGCTGGGATGCCTGGGGCATCCTTCCTGGTGGAGCCATTCCGGCTTCTGAAGCCCTGTGAGCTTGCCCCAGTGTTTGGATTGATTGGAATTATGACTATTTTGTGGACAGGAAGCCTCCTTGGAAATTCTTGGAAGGCCTTGATGAATTCTGTTGAAGATCTGATTCAACCAAATCAGCATTTATAGTTTATTTTCTGGGAGTAGAGATGCAAGGTGCATAGTTGCCACTAACATCATCATCAAACACTAATTAGAAACCCATTTGGGGACAACACTGTACATCAGTGCCATCACCTCTCTTTCCAGAGGCTCTCACTGCCAGGAATTTCCACATTTTGAGGTCCCGACGCTGAACCCTCATTTTTATGTCCCACTGGAGCCTGGCTTTTCCAGGCTTGCTACATATCCCTGTACCTTACTCATTTCTTGTTGCTTGTGTTGGCATAAAGTGCATTCTTTTTAGGAAAATTATTCTTCCATTTTTTTAATTGCAATTAGATCTGAAGGGGAAAAACTAGATAAAATTTCTCATTACTTTTTTTTCTAACAAAGAAATACCAACTGAATCAGGTACTGGGTTGAATTATGGTTCTCCAGGAAAAGCAACTAATGTATATAACATTAAGGTACATTGTTGCACTAGAGATAACATTAAACTTTTGAAGACTCATGTTTCAAAGAGAACTTCTTATAAATGTAGTAGAAAGTACATATTTATAATAACAAGATATAGAACACATGTAACCAACTTCATCTCTTTATGGAGCTACCAATATTTGAATTCTTGAATTGTCTGGAAAGTTCAATTAATTGCCTACTTATTGATGTAGAATTGATCTTCTAGGAAATTGTAGAGCAGATTTTTATTATTATTCCTAGAGAGATCAGTACATACTTTTTTTTTTCATTTCTGGTAAAATTTCCTTTCCTGGAACAAGTAAAAAATGCATTAAGATTAATGCTGCTTCCTCCCTAATCAAAAAAAATACTTTTTCTGTTTATTATAATAATAATATATATTCACCCTATAGCATTTGGAAATAGATAATATTATATGAGTTTATATAAAATATTCATAATCCTATTTCCCATAATAACCACTGTTGCCATTTTGGTGTATTTTCTTCCAGTCCTTATACATGCATATGTACACCAGTATGCATGTATCCGTGGAGGGCAGTAAGAATATTAACCAAAATTTAACTGGATTATGTCCTCATTTGCATAGTTCCAGCCTCCAACTACAGCCTTCTAGCTCCACTTTACTTACTTCCAGGAGTCTCTGGGTGTCCAACTGAGCTCATCAATAGTTTCTCCTGTGCTGTTCTATTTCTCTTATTGCCTTCTTCTGCCCTGCTTCTTGCTCACTATGAAATCCTCAAAATCTAGAAGAATGGCTGGCACAGAGATCTATTCAATAAGCTTTTACTGAGGTGTCCAATACATTAAAAGACCTTTTGAAGGAAATGCTCCCACAGTGTCCCAACTGCTGGTACTCTTTCTGAATAAGTGTTGTCTGCTAAGGGTGCAGCGTCCTCATGCTCTTCCTAAAGTTCTCGCTATACTGAAGGGATGCTTCACACAGAGGTGTGGAGAAGGCCCAGCTTCCTAGCTTCTTGCCATCCTTTGTCACCTAAAACATCAATGCCTCACTAAGCAGGTCTCTACATCTCATCTCCTTTTGAAAACATTTTCTTTGACTTCTACCTACAGTCCCCTCTTCACTGGACTCAGAAATAGGGCTGGGGATGACATCTGAAACAGATGCCATCATGTCTCATCCACTTTGGTGTCCTACTTCTCTTCTCTCTGAACGTTTTCAATCAAGAGAAATTTGGTTATAAGAGAGAAAAGAAATTACATACTTGGTACTTAGCACATCTGTTTAGAAGGCTTGAACAGGGGGCAGAATCACCTCAATGCCTTAGAGACGTGTTTTGCCTGAGAAATGCCTGAGGAAATGGGAGAAAGACAATACCATCTTAATTTTCACCTTGGCTATCACTCTGTGATAGTGTTACTGAGTAATGTATTAGAGTTGTACATGCCTCTCTGCATTTTTTTAACCTCAGAAAGATCATCTACCTTCTTCATTTTTTCCCTTCTAGAATCAATGCCAGTCTTCCATCCCACGATTTCATTCTCTCTCTCTCCACACATACGTAGATGCACACATATATTGGAAGGATTGTCTCCATTCTTAATAGACTGATAGGATGAGGTATGGCTTCTCTCTTTCTCTCTTTTTTCCAGGCAGTCATTCTAAGAAGCTCACAATATTAGTGAGTTGACTTCCCTCAGCTCTTTCCTGAAGATGTCTTGTCGATGGATCTTTTCTAGGTTTTGATGAAATTTTCATGTTTTGAGTTCATTTATTTATTTAATTCAATTTTTTGAACTATATAATCAGGTTCATTTTTCTCATGATCCATTATTTCATTCACTGAAGCTAGACTCATCTTTTGATACACGGGGAAAATTCAGCTTCTGCAAGACAAGAAATCAAGTCCATTTTAATATTCAAGATCAAATACTAAAGGGAAAGAAGTGATGAAATTTTCAGTTTTAGAAACACAATGATTGTTTTTTCTTCCTAGCACTGTGGTGTGTGGGAATTTCTTGAATTCATAAATTGAATCATAAAGATTATGGCTTTGGGGGCTGGCAGTTCCAAGGATGCCTGAGAGCTTGGGGATACTTTTCACCTCTAGCAATGCTGCTCTGAAAGGCCCTCTGTGAGCCAGGAGGGTATTTGCAGTTGCATATTGAAGAACAAAAGGAGGGACAATATCCAGAAAAGAAGGTAATCTGGGATTCCTCAGAATGATTTTGAAAACTGTCCCAAGTCTTATTTTCATTCTTTCCCTACATGAACTCAGTTCCTGGCTCATATCAGATGCTTTCCTGCCTCTCTGTCTCCTCTCATGTCATTCCCGACTTGGCACCAAGGCCATGGGAAAGTTACCACCGCCCTTTCAGTCTCTTTCCTGAAGCCACCTGTGATCTTTAAGGCCTGCCTCGAGTTCCTTTTCTTGTTTCCTACTCTATTCCAGCTTCCTTTCACTCTGGTCACCTCCAGAATTTGTAATCTGTCTTATATTATTTAGTGTTAGCTAATATTTGGTATTGATCCAAGTTATTGACTTGGAGTCAAGACATTTATGTTTTAGCCCAAGTTCACTTACTTATGTCCTTAAGTCATATCACCTTTCTGATTCTTCTGGATCTTAGCTTTCTCATATAAAAAACAGAGGAGTAGGTAGATCATCTCTAAGATGCCTTTAGTTTAATTCTATTACTTCTGTTGCTCAAGTAGATTTTAATTGCACATGGAACCATATCAGACCCTTCTGACTTTAGTATACTTAGCTGGCTACTATATGCAAGAGAGAACTCAGTAAATGGATTATAAGTAGTAGACTCAAATCCCTGGAAAGTGCAACTATTTTAATTTTTATTCTATTCTTCTATAAATAGGGGAACTAATATCAAACATTTATTGTGGTGTTTTGGATGTGGTCTACAATTAGCCCAAGCTTTTCTTCATTTCCTGTAGACGGTAGGATTGTAAAGTGAGAATTGGTGGTCAAAAGATGACTCTGAAACCCTATGCAATTTTAAGCATCTCTTTCTGCATGGCAAAAGTTATCTGCTGGGGCAGCTTTGTCTCTTGAGAGATACCTGTAACAATGACTAGACGTTTTTTATTCTCAAAGCTGAAGAAGTGCTGCTGGGATTTAGTGGGAAGAGGCAAGAGATGCCAATGCACACTCAGCAATGTACAGGACAGCCTCTTACAACAAAGATTTGGTCCAATATGTCAATAGTGCCAAGGTTGAGAAACTCTGCTGTATGGCACACCTATTAGGGGCAAAGATTCTATCTTTTTCATATTTGTTCCCTAGAGATCAACACTCACATCCGCCAAAGACTTACCTAATTCTGTCAATCTGGTTTTAATATTGGGTACATTTTGTGAAACTAAAATTGTTTCAAAATTGACCATTTTTGTGGACCTCTTATTTGGTAATTTTTAAATAAAGTATAAAATTAACTAGAACAATCACCATTCTAACAAATAAGATGTGGCATCAAACCTTTAACACTATAATTCTCTGAATATTAAGCCTACATAATGCTATTCACAAATAATATCTTCTTTTTATAATGAATTCACTGAAATCAACATTTCTGCCCAAGGTCAGTTTATGGCACCTAAATTACATGACTATGAAGCTCATTTCCAGATCTGAAGGTCAAAGAGTGATGATTTCCAGTTTTTCTATAACTGAATTAGTGAAGAAAGAAAGACATTTGGTGCCTATACCTTAAATGTTAATATTTTTATCCTTCCAACTTTAGCTTTGAGTGTAGCATTTTTTTTAACTATTTGAGAATTTATGTAGGTTGCATTATTATTTGCCAAATGAAAGTGAAAACATTTAGAACATCTTGACTCCCAGACTGATTGATCCATTCAATCAATTATGTATAAAGTGACCACATGTACAAGGTCTTCTATGGTAGATAAAGATTGAAGAATGAGGAATCTTTTCTCTAGCCATTGTATGGTCAATCAGGACAGGTAAGACATATCTCTATATACCTACAATATAAAAAATAAATTAAAAAGTTTATAAGACACATGCAAATAAAGATCTAGTTCAGAAGAGCGGAGATTATTTCCCACTAGTGGGAGGTTTTTGTTTTGTTTGGTTTGGTTTGGTTTGGTTGGGGGATAAGTCAGGAAGTTTGGGATCAGGAAATATGGACAGTCTTTACAGAGAAATAAAGTGCTCAGTACTCTTTGCAGTTCCTGGCCAATAACTAAAGCACCATTCGTGGAATGCAAACTGGTATAGCTACACTGGAAAACAGTATAGAGTTGCCTTAAAGAATTCAAAATAGAACTACTCTATGACCCAGAAAGTGCACTACTAGGTATTTATCCAAAGGATACAAAAATGCTCATTCAAAAGGGCACATGCACTCTGATGTTTACAGCAGCACTATGAACAATAGCCAAAAATGGAAAGAGCCCAAATGTCCATTGGCTGATGAATGGATAAAGAAGATGTGGTATATCTATACAACAGAATATTACTCAGTGATCAAAAAGAATGAAATCCTGCCATTTGCAACAAGGTGGATAGAACTAGAGTGTATTATGCGAAGTGAAATAAGTCAGAGAAACACAAATATATTATTTCACTCATATGTGGAATTTAAGAAACACAACAGATGAACATAGGGGAAGAGAAGGAAAAATAAGATAAAAACAGAGAGGGAGGCAAACCATAAGGGACTCTTAAATACAGAGGACAAACTGAGGGTTGCTGGAAGGGAGGTAGGTGTGGAGTGGGCTAAATGAGTGATAGGCATTCATTAAGGAGGGCACTTGTTGGGATGACCACTGGGTGTTATACGTAAGTGATGAATCACTGGGTTCTCCTCCTGAAACCAGTAGTACACTGTATGTGAACTAACTTGAATTTAAATAAGTAAATAAATAAATAGCGCCATTTATTGTGTGTGGAACTCCTTAGAGCCTTTAATATTGTAGGTGAACCTCAAGAGAAGATTATGCAGCACATCTCAAACTTATTAGTACGTGTGTCACTTTATTTATTTGTCAGGATTAGAATTCCATAAGACACATTCCAGAAAATGTCATTCTACTCTGAAAGAACTGAGTGAATGTGGAGCAAGGCGGGCCTTTGGATATCTGACAGCACATTTGGGGAAGGGGAAAGGAAATAACGATTCTCATGTGACAGAAATTGTGCTGTATTTTGTACATTACTGGTCCCATGGGCCACTGTAAAGTCTCAGCCCAAGGAAAGGGTTGATTTGGAGACCGGAGTTGAGCAGAGAAAGGCCTCAAGACTTTTGGGTGCCATGTAGGATTACATACCTGTTTCATGTCTTTCTTCATTATAAACCAGAAATCTGGATTAGCTTTCTGTTAACAGGCAGACTGCTGCATCACTTCCCCTGTTCCTTACTGCCATTGAACAGGAACAGTATATAAAGAGAAGGTTCTAGCTCCCCAATGTCCCCCCCCTTTATTTTCAATTTCCAGATCAGGGATTTAATCTTAGGGATTATACTTTGTTTCCCTTTTAAAAATAAAACACTGAAAGAGCTACGCGGTGTTTCTTTAATTGTAAATAATTGTTTCATATATTTGGCAATAGAGGCCACTCAGAATTGAAGGGTCTCTAGGTCAAAATGTGGAACTCATTCTGACAACATCAAAGCCTCCTCTGTCCTCTCCAGAAGGCAGAGAGCAGACATGTCAGCTTGATCCAACATGTGCTTTTCTTGCAACTGATGAGTTATTTATTGTTATTGTGCACACTGACAAACAATGAGACAAGGCAGGGACTAAGGAAGCATCATGCCAAATGTCTGCCTCCCTTAGACATCTGTAAAGGAACATTATAAAATCATAGAATGCCAGAGTTGGAAGGACCTTGTGACCCAAATAAAAGAAACCAGCTTCCCTAGACAATAAAGGAGGATACTGTGGTTTCTCAGAAAGCTTGTGACCTGCCCTAATCAGGCCATAAAGGCAGATTTTGGATTCAATATCCCACTCCTAGGTCTGCATTCGTTTTTCTACACCATAAATTAAAATTTATTATTTGGATTTTATTGTACTACAATCTCTATTCATACCTGGTTTTTTAATTCTTAGTTTGTTCAAGTGCGAATTTGGATTCCCTGCTATCCTTTCCTCAGACAAAAAGCTTTGTAGGTTTCTAACTAGAAACACCAGATGCTTCTGGCAAAGTTGGGTTTGAATGGAATGGAATGCAAACAGATTTGCAACAGGATTCAGTTTTGTTGAAAGCCCACAGAGATGGAAAAACCTTCAGGTAGGAATATGTTTGGAGTTTAGTGAATCCAGAATATTGAGTAAGTTTTTGGGGAATTTGGACCAAACTGTCCATTGCTGGACTTGCTCGGCCCTTCTCAGCAGTAATAGGGAAATTTGGTAGAAAACATTGGAAATAGGTTTAGTCTATTAATAGCCCACCTGGTGAGATGGAAAGCATCATAATGACTAGAAGGAAACATTTCTGGGCTTGGAATTAGTCCAAATATAAGAGCACAACAAGGGTGGAGACAGTGTGCAGATGTTGCTTTAAACAAGAGAATTCCAGCTCTTTCAGGAAGTCCTCCTAGATAAGTCACGGTAACAACCAGCCAAAACAATCTTGAGCTCATGCTTTTATCCTCCATATATTCAGTAAATAATCAGCCAATATTACTAAGCCTCTTGGGTGTGCCAGGTACTGAGAATACCATGCCTTTTAGAGGTGCTCTTTCCCCACAGCAGGTTGTGTTCTATTACGGAACTTCTAGAGGACCTCTGCAAGTTTTCCTTGACCTGCAGTTCAAAGATACTGTAGCAGGTATCCAGGTGCATCTTTGACTTGTTGTAGAAGGAAATTGTAATATAATCCACTACTGAAGTTCAAATATCAATACATTTGTCTGATGCATTGGGATAGGGAATAAAGTGGCAGTCTGGGGTCATGGATCCCCCGGAGAAAAAGATTATGAGTAAAGAAAGTGGGTTCGGTGTTTGAGATAGAACAACATGGTCGTGGTCTGTATACTGGAGAGTACAGTGGTTCCAGTGTTGGTATGAGACTATACTTGACCCAATCAATTCTCCTTCACCTTCCAAGGGTGCTTATTTCATTCTGTCATGTATTACGCTGTTTATATGTCTCTTTTTCTATCGAGATCATAACCCTCTTAAAAGCAGGATATATATTTTTAAAATAGTAATTTTTATTTTTTCTCTTACTTCAAGAGAAATGCATGTGTATTAATAGATGCTTAGGAAATAAATATAAGTAAAATGCAGTAACAACCAGTTAGTGTGGTAGTGCATAACTTCTAATAGTATATAGAGATCTAAATATATGTAAACATACACATTCATATGCTCATACATACATGAAACAATCACACAAATGGATAGTAAAGTGGACTATAAGTATACTACCCTATCTACCTAAAAATAACCCTGTATCTTTGTGTCATTAAATATCATCAACACCATCATTTTTAAATAACTTCATAACAATCTATCTTATAGATATACATGTTTTATTTAATTACATTTCTTGCAACTGGACATTATTCCCAAATGGACATTATTCCCTTATTTTAAAAAGTGCAGTAAATACCATTTGGCTAATTTTTCTACGTATCAAAGATTTCTCCTTAGAACAAATTTTTAGGGGGCGCCTGGGTGGCTCAGTCGCTTGGGCGACCGACTTCGGCTCAGGTCATGATCTCACGGTCTGTGAGTTCAAGCCCCGCGTCGGGCTCTGTGCTGACAGCTCAGAGTCCGGAGCCTGCTTCAGATTCTGTCTCCCTCTCTCTCTGCCCCTCCCCTGCTCATGCTCTGTCCCTCTCTTTCTCTCAAAAATAAATATACATTTAAAAAAATAAATAAAAATAAACACATATGCAAAATGATCTAGACAAAGTACAGTGGTTGGTCAAAGATGTTAGTAATCTTTCTATGGATAGTCAAGGTAAGCTTCACAGAAAAGATTCTTCATAAGGAGGCAATTCTACATAAGAAGGAGATTTTTGTAAAATAAGTAAGAAATTGTCAGCCTAGCAAAGGAAATGAAAACTTCATAAGCAAGGCCAATGAAGACAGAAAAAAATAATATGACCAAGAATCTAGAAGTTTCATTTTGTGTATCTCAATATTAACACTTACTGGTTGGTCTTAAATAATTTAGTATATTCTCCATTAGTTTGTGAAAAAAATATTAAAACAATTGTTTTGTGGATATTAGTATCTAAGTGTTCATTTTAAAAAGGAAAAATTATCTCTTTGATAATCCAAACATAATGTATGTATTTTATTAATGCAGTTGAAGTTTGAGCTTCTACAATAGGATTTTGTAATGTAAAATAGCTCACTAATGATTTGTAAATAGAGAAATGTTATTATTATTTTTTGCTGACTAATTAAGGTATAATGGAAAAATAAATTGGCATACATTTAGAGTATACGACATGATGATTTGATATACATAAATGTTGTGAGAGAATTCCCACCGTCAAGTTAATTAACACCTCACCCCACATATTTACTTTTTTGTGTATGTGTGAACACCTAAGTTTCACCCTTTTAAATTTTATTTTAATGTTTATTTATTTTTGAGAGAGAGACAGACAGCATGAGCCAGGGAGTGGCAGAGAGAGAGGCAGACACAGAATCTAAAACTGGCTCCAGGCTCTGAGCTGTCAGCACATGGCCCAACATGGGGCTTGAACTCACAAACTGTGAGATCATGACCTGAGCTGAAGTCAGACACTTAACTGAGTCACCCAGGTGCCACTAACTTTCACTCTTTTAGCAAATTTCAATTATACAATATAGTCTTATCAACCAAAATTTCCATGTTTCTCACTAGATTCTCAGACCTTATTCATCTTATAACCAAAAGCTTGTAACCTTTACCAACTTCTCCCTTTTCTGAGTCTCCCAGCTCTGAGTAACCACCATTCTGTTATCTATTTTTTTCCTATTTCTATGCGGTTGATTTTTTTTTTCTTGTAGATTGCACATATAAGAGACACCATGCAGTATTTGTCTTTCTCTTTCTGGCTTATTTCACTTAAGGAATGCTGTCATCTTTATGTGGAAGTCACAGTGTCCATAAACAGTTTTTCTGGCAAGTTATTGATTTTTTCCACCATATAACAGTAACTGAATGCAAAGTATACTTACAAAGCTGAATGAAACAAGGAGGAATTGAATACTGTCCACTTGCTCACATCTTCTGGTTGTTTAATTTGGCTCTAAGGTCTTCGACGTGTTGCACCCTTCCCCGGGCTTTGAACATTTTCACCTTACCTTCATAATTAGCATTTTCAACCCTTCGTTATATCTCCTTTCATCAAATAACTTACATCTTTTTATTTTTAAGATGAATTTCTTGGGGCTCCTGGGTGGTCCAGTTAGTTAAACCTCCAACTTTGGTTTAGGTCATGATCTCACAGTTCGTAGATTCGAGCCCCACATCGGGTAGTGTGCTGACAGCTCAGAGCCTGGAGCCTGCTTTGGATTCTGTTTCTCTCCCTCTCTCTCTCTGTCCCTCCTCTGCTTGTACTCTACCTCTCTCTCAAAAATAAAAAATAAAAACATAAAAAAAAGGAACAAATTTTTAGAATAGAATTCATTGGATGAAATGTACAATTAGATGAAATCTGACAAACACCTGCAGTTATGAAACAACCATAATAACCATGATCTAGAACATTTGTATCACCTCAGAAAGTTTCCTGTTGTCATTTGCAGTTCATCCCCTCTCCCCGTTCCTTGGCTCCATTAATCACTGACTGATTTTCTTTCTCTCTCTCTCTCTTTCTTTCTTCCTTCCTTCCTTCCTTCCTTCCTTCCTTCCTTCCTTCCTTCCTTTCTTTCTTTCTTTCTTTCTTTCTTTCTTTCTTTCTTTCTTTCTTTCTTTCTTTCTTTCTGTCAGACTTCTGTTACTTAGCATAATGTTTTAGAGATTCATACAGCTGTGTGTTTATTGGTAGTCCTTTTTTTTTTTTTCTGAGCAATATTCTATTATATGAGTGCATCTCGAAATATTTATTCCATTTACCATTTGGTGAATGTTTGTTTTTTTTTTATTCTCCCAGTTTTCAGCTATAATGAGTAAAGCTGCTATGAATATATGAGCACACATCTTCATGTAAGCATATATTTTCATTTTTCTTGAGTAAATATTTAGAGTCTTAGTTGCTGGGTCACAAATAAGCCTAACTTTGTAAGAAATCGAAATTTGTGAGCATTTAGGTTGTCCTACATCCTTGCCAATCCTTGGGTATTGTCAGTCTTTTTGATTTTAGAAGTTCTACGGTCCTAGAGTGTGAGTGGTGTATTAAATTATGGTTTTAATTGCATTTCTCTGATGACTAAGAAGGTTGAGCAGTTTTTGCCATTCATGTATCTCCTTTGGTGAAATGTCTGCAAAATCTTTGTTCCTTTTATTGTTCTCATTTTCTTCTTAATGAACTGTAAGAACTTTAAAAATATAATTTGGGTAAAAGTCCTTCATTAGATACAGATTTTGCAAATATCTGCTCCTATCATAGTTTATGGGCTGCCTTTTCGTTTTCTTAACACTGTCTTTGGAAGGGCAAATGTTTTCAATTTTAAAGAAATTCAATTTTTTTTATTTTTAAATATTTATGCTTTTTGTATCCAATTTTAAAAACTTTGCTTAACAAAAGGTCACTAAGACTTTCTCTTATGACTTCTTCTGGAAATTTTATAGTAGTTTTTATTAAAACTATGTTTGGTTCTATAAACCATTTCAAGTTAATTTTTGTATATTGGAGAATGTAAAGAGTTTTGGTTTTTTTTTTTTTGCATATGGAGATTTGGCTATTTCAGCATCATTTGTTAAAAAGATTTCCTTTCCCTCATTGAATTGCCTTGGAAACTTTGTCGAAAATCAATGGACTATATATATGAGGGCCTATTTGTGAAATTTAATTCTGTTACTTTGATCTATGTTTAACTTTATGCCAATACCATTCTCTCTTGTTTACTGTAGCATTATAGTAAGTCCTGAGGTTTTTATCCTTTTTTGCAAAATTATTTTGGCTATTTTAGTTCTTTTGTATTTCTATATTCATTTGTGAATCAGCTTGGCAGTTTCTAAAAGGTATCTTCTTGGATTTTTTGTTGGAATTTCATTGAATCTATAAATTAATTTGGAGAGAATTGCCATCTTAACAATATTGAGTGTTCAATCCATGACCATAGTATATCTCTCAATTTATTTGTCTTTTAATTTTTTTCAATAAAGTTTTATAGTTTTCTATGTATAGATCATGCATATATTTTGTTAAGTTTATATTTAAGAATTTTATAGTTTGATGTTATAATAAATAATAATTTTAAGAATTTCCATTTATGGGGCTCAGTCGGTTAAGCATCTGACTCTTGGTTTTGGCTGAGGTCATGATCTCATGGTTTCGTGAGTTCAAGACCTGTGTCAGGCTCCTCCATGCCGACAGTACAGAGCCTGCTTGGGATTCTCCGTCTCTTTCTCTCTCTGCCCCTCCCTGCTTGCACTGTCTTTGTCTCTCTCAAAATAAATATATAAACTTAAAAAATTTTCCATTTACAATTGTTTCTAGTTGATACAATATGATACATTTTTAAAATATTGACCACATAGGAGTGCCTGAGTGGCTCAGTCCATTAAGCATCCAACTCTTGATTTCAGTTCAGGTCATGACTGCAAGGTTTGTGAGATCGAGCCCTGTGTGGGATTCTCTCTCTCTCTCTCTCTCCCTTCCTCTCTCTCTCTCTTTCCCTCTCCCGCTCACACACGTGTGCTCCCTGTCTCTAAAAATAAATAAAAATAAAACTTAAAAAAAAAAAAAGATTGACCTCAGAAACTGCAAACTTGCTAAATTCACATATTAGTTCTAGTTTCTTTTAGGTAGATTCCTTAGGATTTTCTATAGTCATGCTATATTTAAATAAAGACAGTTTTATGTTTTCTTTCCAATCTGTATGCCTTTTATTTCTTTTTCTACCTGAAGGAGAATAGGGCAGATACTTAAGTCTGTCCAGAATGGTTTGAGTGACAGGAGAGACAAGTGACCTTGGGATCCAGGGGATGGGGCCAGGGGAAGTGTTACCTCTGGCCATTATTTGCATGGTTTGAATATTCTGCTGGTGCCAAAAGGAAAGACTATGTGGGCTTTATGGCTTGTTCAGCTGTGGGGTGAAAGGGGAAGCAAGAGAGGTGAGGCTTAGAAGTTGTTAAAGACTAAATGTCAAAGCTGGAATCACTCTATTATAGTTTGATTTGCTAAACTAATTTTTAAAAATTGGACCATCAGCAACAGGAATTTCAAAGTTGGTGGTTTAGGAACAAGATAACTACATTGGTTTGTGGTTTTAATTTCATCTAGATGCCCTTTAGAAACTTTAAGGAATTTAATAACATGGACAACAAGAAAATAATATGCTGTCAACTGTAAGCTCTACCACCTAAAGACCCTATGTCTGCTTAGTCATCTTTTATCTGGCTTTATTTTATTTTATTCATAGTCAATATTATTTTATTTTAGAGAGAGAACTTGCAAGTGGGAGAGAAGGACAGAGGAAAAGAGAGAGAGAATTTTAAGCAGGCTCCATGCTCAGTACAGAGCCTGATGCAGGACTTGATCTCACAACCCTGGTATCATGATCTGAGCTGAAATCACGAGTCAGAGCTCAAACGACTGAGCCACCCTGGCTCCCCTCATCTGGCTTTGTTTTAAAAGGTGGGTGTAATCCCAGACAATTATTCTTTTAGCCACCAATTTTCATCTTTTTATCTGGCCAACTCCATCACCAATTGCTCAGTTGGGGAATCCAATAATTTTTTTTCATTGTTTAATGTAGACTAGAAATATTAGTATCAGAGATGATTTTACCTATTACTAAATGAATCTTCAATAACTTGATTTCCTGCTATTGTTAATAATAACTTCTCTCTCCTTTCCTTTCTCCCTTAAATTCAGAAAGCTCAGCACTGAGGCCAACTCTGGTCTCTTCACATTGGAAATCAACTCAGTACTTGCATTCTTGAACTTCCTCCAACCAAGTTACTAGAGGATGTATTCCTGAGGCAACTGCTCTGGTGATTACACTGATTTTGCCTTTTTTCTGGTGACAGGTGTTAGGACCATGACAATTATGACTCACTGGGAAAAAAGAAATCCTAAATCAAATTCTGCCCAGGACGTAGGCACCCAGGCTGCCTGGCGTTTGTCATATTTACTAATGCTGCAGAAAGGAGATCTTGTTTACCCAGTCACCACTTACTTAAGCACAGTCCCTCACCAGGCTGTCTGGCCTGCCTAGAGAATGCTGGAGATCTGATACACTAATTTAATTCTTCCTGGTTGTGAAGGACAAAAGAGACCATATGTCCCCCACCGCGGACCCCGAGTGCAGTTAGCCCACAGAGCAGCATAGCTGGACTTGTGTTCAAGGATAGAAGTTCTTGGGGCACCTGGGTGGCTCAGACGGTTAAACGGCAGACTTCAGCTCAGGTCACGATCTCATGGTCTGTGAGTTCGAGCCCCGCGTCGGGCTCTGTGCCTGGAGCCTGCTTCAGATTCTGTGTCTCCCTCTCTCTCTCTGCCCATCCCCTGCTCACACTCTGTCTCTATGTCTCTCAAAAATAAATAAACATTAAAAAATGTTTTAAAAAAAAAGGATAGAAGCTCTTTCATTACTAGAGAGGTTAGCAGTTTCTGACTGGAAAAACACTAAAACTGTGAATACCTCAAATTTCTCTACCCTCCACAGATAAGATGTTTGGGAACAATGTGTCTTCAAGAACTTAGAATCTCACTAGGGGTATAAGATGGGTAAGTGACTCACTAAAAAAGAATCTCTTAGTGTGAATTAAGAATCCTTATAGGAAAAGTAAAAAATATGGAATATACAGTGATTGCTAATAAATAATAATTATTATTTTTATAATAATAAAATATTTTACTACTATGTGATAGATATCATACTAGTATTCTCACATACTGCAAAATAATTATTTTGATAATAATAATAATAATATGTAACATTTCTTGAACTACCATATGCCAGGCAGTACTAAGTGCTTTTATAGACTACTTCATCATTATTCAAATTAGGTGCTATTACCATCTCTATTTTTAGGTAAGGAAACTGAGGCTCAGATGGATCAAGCAACTTGACCACAATTCCACTGATGATGAGTGGCATATCTGGGATTCTGAGAGTCAAAGTTATATTTCCCCTCTCTTCTATGTAATTACTCTATGGACAATTGCCTACAGGATTTGAACCGGGATGGTGATCAGAGAAAACTTCCGAGAAGGGGCCAAATGGGATGGCTTTGAAGAATGAGTTGGAACTGGAACAATGGAAATAGTTGTGAGAGAGGGGACGTGGCATTGCAGGTAGAAGACATAATGGACAAAGGCTCTGTGAGCATTGTTTTGTCTTTTATCTGTGAGCTCATCTCTCCAATGTCCCCTGCCTGTTTGTACATCTTGGACAGGTATATGAACTACTGTATTGTGTTCTGATGTGGTTGTTTTGTTAAGGCCACTCTATCATGACTAGGTAATGGGATCCCATCTAAAGAGGGGGAGTGGGTTTCTGAGTGCCTCATCTATGGAAGAGAACACTCTCCGGACGGGACACTGATTCTCCTAGTTTTGGGAAGGAAACTCTTAGGAAGAAAACATTTGCTTCTTTTAAGTCTACTTCTTTGTGAGTCTGGATCTTGAGATGGGTTCAAGAGCCTTACTGAGCGGTAAGGAAAGATTTTTACTTCTATCTTGATATAGAGAGTGCATAGCAAGCAGTCCTCCCATAGAAGATATTTTGGAAGACACAGCTGAGAATATTCTAGAAGACAGATTATCTTGCTTCATTTTACTCTAGTTCCTTTCTGTAATGTGAGGACTTAAGCAAAGTTTTATTTAAATGCTTAAAGTTGATCTTGGCAAATTATGCCATCTGAGCCAAAACCAGTAATGCCCCCTGAGGTCAGGGTGGTGAGAGTAGCAATAATTCATTCTCTCTCCCCAATAATATCTATATTATTGTTAATTCCAACAATATCTATATCAACATACATTTTGAAAATACTGGCACTTGCATATGTGAGCTATTTTTTTTATGTGTTTTACAGAAAGTGTAGTTTGTGCATATGGATTTTCTGGTATTTTTGCAGTAACTCTGAAGCTTCCCTCCTAGGTAAAGACACACACACACACACACACACACACACACACACACACACAAACACATACCTGTCTGCCTTCTAGCCTTAGCGATAAGGTTGTCTTATTACATATTTTACCAAATGCCTCATAGGAAATGTAGGGCTGAAGTGGCCATAGGAAGGCCATCACAGCGATGACAGTCTGTTACAAGGTGCAGAGGCAGTAGCAACCTCCCTGCTTTCTACAAGTGCATATCCCTGTGTTCTCTTCAGTACATATTAGAGAAGGACCAAAACCCACGGATTTGAAAACTTCCCAGATTGAGCCTAAACGTCCATTTCTAGGTTTTTTATTAGAATTTCCTTTACCAAATGCTCTTTTTCTGCCAACACACATTTTTCTCATTTCTACTTCTTGCTTTATATAAAATATCCTCCTCATGAAAATACCTACCAGTCCCTCAGAGCCAGGTTCACTTCTTTCCTGAAGCCTTATCTCACTTGATCCTCAGCCTTTCTCTTACTTCCTGGTACCGTCCATCTTGTTACTTAACTATATTCTTATTTTTCACTTGCTTAGTTTTCCTTCGATTCAGTTCAATTCATACTTATTAGCACTTTCAGAATACCACATAGCAGGCCAGTTTCCAGCATTACAAACAGAGTGAAAATTCTGTGTCTGCTACTAAGAAACTAAGTAGTTCCCTCTTATACATTTTAGATTGCCAACTTTACTGCAAGCATTTTATTTTTATATACCCTATCGCATCAAGTAGATAGAAAGAGTTTAAAAATACATTTGAATTGAGATAATAGAAAGGAAGTCACTGACGAGATTTTTCTCTCAGGGGTTATGTATTCAAAGTCTTGAATCTTAAAAATGGTTGGATCCTGTGGCTGTAGAATATTTACCTCTGACCACAGTGAAAGGGTACTGAGGTATTGGCTCAACACTGAACCTGGGTTATTGTCTAATGAATCCACCCTAAACTCAGGTGGAGGGTAGAAAGGCAAGAGATCTTTTATTAGGGATGTGAAGAGGGAGAGGCTGATCGAAGAACACCACAGAGCCAGACTGTGGAGGGTCTGGGTGCCTGGTAGTGGTTCACTGTGTTTGTAATATATGAATGCTGGCAGAATCAGAAATGACTGGATTTGGGGTCTAAAGAAATGGATACTTCAGTTTATTCTTGGTTGCATCAACTATATGTCAAATTTTGGACTGCCTCTCTTCCATACTTTGTTGGGTGGAAGCACGACACACCAGAATCTCCCAGCAATCCCCCGTAGGCTGGCAGAAGGGACTGCCCATGAGAAATGCCCAATAAAATGTCACTTGACTTTAAGTTTTCCAATGGAATGACCGCAGTAGGATCCAGTGACTTTTCTGCCAAAGTACAATGTCGGTGGAGGAAGCAAGAAAAGTGGAGGGTCCTTGGCACACTAGCATTTCATTATATCTTATCTTCGAGCAGTAAATGCCACCAATGCTCCAGGGTTCCACTTATAGGTATACCCACATATACCCACTGAGACCTGTCTCACCTTCCCAACTCATGTGTGACAGCTACAGAGGAATCAGGAAAAAAGTGAGTATTTCCACACGTAATTAGCTAAATAGTTAAAACTGGAGCAAGGCCATTCAGAATCAATAGCTCTTCCTGGGTGTCTGCCTTAGGGAAATTGCTTTAACTCCTCGAATTTCAGTTTCTTCACCTCACTTCTAAAATGTAGATAATAGTAACTATGCCACTAGAAGTTTTACTCAGGTGTTCACTGTCATCTTGCTTGGTTTCAATGTGATAGAAAGATGGGAAGTTCAAAAGGTAATGTTCCTATTCTCTGGCATATTCCACATGCCCTGCACCCAGGAGTTTTGTGCTCCCTGGTTCCTAAAGGGATTAAGTTTCTTTGTATTATCGGGCACTCCTCTCTGCCAAGGCCATCACCACCCAGAGCTTTGTTTCGAAATCAGAGATTGCTGTGGACAGGAAAGAGGAAATTAAGTGGTGGATGAGTTTTCGTTATCTCTAGTGGGTTAAGCAAAATTTGATTTGAATTAAAAAATTAAAAGCGTGTGATAGTATTCGCATGTCAGTGTTACAGAAGAAGTTCATATTGGAGTTAACGTAAGGGCTGAAATCAGTGTATGTGAAAGTACCTAGCCCAGTGCCTGACTCAAAGTCTGGTCTCAGTAAGTGGTTATTTCTCTTTTCTGCCTGTTTATTTGTACTTTGTTATTCAGGAAATGCCTATCAGTTGAGCCATTTGAAATCCAAATGTCTACCCTCTATTTAGACCAGCCGTCAACAAACTGGATCACTTGTACCCCTAGGGTCCACAGAAACTCCTGGAGGGGTTGAGTGGGTTGAGAGAGATTTGGGGAATATGTTTCTAGATCCTCAAACTCCACACTTACTTTTTCCTCAAATTGATCAGCCTGAGTTGGATGTTATTCTAGTTCTCTTTCCCCAGCTTTCCTTTCATAATCACCTTTCTACCACTTGACAGAAGAAAGGCATACCTCACACCATTTCTGAATCTTACTGAGTCTGAATACTGTGTTTCCTCGGAAGAGGTTCTCATATAAAGCAAAAAACAGAAATGAGAAAAAAATGTGTTGGCAGAAAAGGAGAGCATTTGGTAAAGGAAAGTGCAATAAAAAAAATCTAGAAAGCGAAGTTTAGGCTCAGTTTGTGAGGTTTTCAAATCCTTGGCTGGAGATGGGGCTTTCTCCCGTATGCACTGAAGAGTCTTTGTAGAAAGCAAGGAGGTTGCCAATGCCTTCTGCACCTTGTAAAAGACTGTCATTGCTCTGATGGCCTTCCTATTGCAACTTCAGCTCTACATTTCTATGAGGGTATTTTGTAAAATGTGTAACATATTTTGTAACATATGACATATGATATGTAATATATATTATGTTTATATATTACTAAAAGATATATGTCTAGTAAAATTTTACTTTTTTATTCAATAATTATAAAATTTTGTAATATACTTACGTTGTTTGGAACGGTTTTATGCTACTAATAATCTTAATGGGTAATTCAATCTAGAAGAATTATAAACTTAAGAGTATTATGGAAATAGGAAATTAAAAACAAATACATATATGAATAACATGTATACTTTTGTTGTAGAGAACTATGATAGGGTGCTCAATAAAACATGGAAATCTATTTCTTCTATGAGGGGCCTTCTCTTTGATGACTAAAAAGCAACAGTGTAAAATATATGTTAAAAGAAGTGTTCATTTACCTACTTTCAAATGGATAGGTATCAAATCATTGTAGTATTTAGATTTCATTGGGCAGATTTATAAAGAGAGTTTTGTTTTTAAATGTTACTATTAACAATGCACTGGAAATATCATTCTTAGCAAGTATTTAAATTTATGATGAAAAATTTTAAAGGACAGAATTTAAAAATGTGTAAATGAGTACTTAACTTTCAAACTTGGGGAGTAAATAATCTAAATAGTTTGAAGATCACTATTACAGGTAATGTGCAAAATGCATTTTGGTTAAGGCTGGTGCTCTCCTTACAGTGGATAGCCAAGAGTAGTAGGGGAGAAGCGGGGAGCAGTGAAGCAGGGGAAATTATTGTGTAGATAGTATAGTGGATGTACCATAGAGGGGCGCTGGATGACTGGAAGACAGAGAGGCGTCGGCTGGGATGGGCCGGACACGCGTGGCTCTTGGAATGAGCCCGGGGCAAACAAAATGGCGATCGTTCGAGAGAAAGTTGCGGCGCCACAAAGGTCTGGCCAGGTTAGTGACGGCGAAAGGCTGCTGTCAGGACAGGCTTCCAGCGAGGTGGGACGTGAAGGGGTTCCAGCCAAGCACCGTGGGTGAGTTGGAGTCAGTGCTGGTGGAAAGGAGTCATTTTTTTCACTTGGGAGATGCGGAAAGGCCCGTTTCTGAACGCTCTTCTGAACTAACGCCGAGCAGTCTGTGTGTCTTACACATAGAAGTGAGAACACCTCAGACTTTCACACACTACTAGGAGAAGGTGTAAGGTGTTAGTTGGTTGCCACGAACAATGGGTTTGCCGACTGAAGAAGCCCACGGTCCCTTGGTGATTATAATGACATCGGTGTAAATTTCAGACTCCCTCCCCAAAGCCAATCCATATTTGGTTAATTCAACTTCTTAACTTTGCGAAAAGAGTCTTCATATCTCAGAGTTCTCTGATCTGCTGGGAAAGTAAGGCTATTTTCCGTGAAAGTAGCGACGTGGGAGAATTCCAGCAGGATGTCGCTTACAGGGACGGTTTCCTAAGTCTTGATTCAGGTGTTTAGTTGCAGCTCGTTTATCAGATTTGAAACAAAATCTAACTAGTCAAATACAAATATAAAAATATCCCCAAGACAAAAGGACCTGTTTAGATTATCTCTAATTTCACATTATCTAAACCCTGATTTCTATTCCTTTCTCTCTTTCTTTCAGTGAGTGATCAGATGATTATATTTATATTTTGTAAATACTCCCAAGTTTCCCACCAGCTACTTCTGCCTATAGAGGAAAATCTAACTTTGCAGTTTGGCATTCAGAGGCCTCCGTAATTTGCCTCAGTCTATATTTCTTATTTTATTTTCCATCATTTTCCCATGTGGAGCAGCACCTCAGTCTGGCTGTTTCACTGCCATCTGAATAAAACATGAGGATACAGTAGGAGCCAGATTAATATACAAACAAAGGATGGTAGGACATCACTTTTGATAAGGCAGTTAAGGAAGGTTTCATAACAGAGATGACATTTGAATTGATCTTTTACACGATGGATTTTCAAGGCATGGGTTTAGAGTAAAATACTGAGCTATTGGTGAGGAGCAAGGTGTGGCCTAGCTTTCTAGGACATTTGCTGTAACAACGAAGATACCAGGAAGCCAGATACTGTTCAGCCTTTTCTTATTACATACTGCACCAAGGTGGTAAACTCGCCTACATTGGATGTGTATTGAGGTCTCTTTCCACACATGGAGTTGTGAAGTCGGAACTTCCTGAGTTGATCCACTGGTGGGCAGAATTTGGAATAGGACAGTTCTGTTTAGTACCCTATTTGTGCTGGTTTATTATTACTATAATCACAGAACAACTCCATTCTTCTGTTTCACCTACAGTACTTAATTTTTTTTTTAATTTTTTTTTTTAACATTTATTTTTGAGACATAGAGACAGAGCGTGAGCAGGAGAAGGGCAGAGAGAGAGGGAGACACAGAATTCGAAGCAGGCTCCAGGCTATGAGCAGTCAGCACAGAGCCAGACGCGGGGCTGGAACTCACAGACCGCGAGATCATGACCTGAGCCTAAGTCGGCCGCTTAACTGACTGAGCCACCCAGGTGCCCCCTACAGTACTTTAATACAGGTGTTATTCAGGAGTACCCCTGGGCAAGATGGTGATTCACGTTTTATTGTCGGCCTGGGATTAAAAAAAAAAAAAAAAAAGACCCCGAACAAGGAACCTGAGTGTACGGAGTCTAGATCTGGCACTGCCACTGATGCTAATTAAAAACAAAATCATCATTTTCCCCCTCCTTAATTTCTACACCTGGGAATATATGCAGTAATAACTTCTTTGCCTTGTAAAAGTGCAGTAAATATTGAACCAGCTAATATATAGAAAAATATTTCCAAGGATGAACGAGTGACTGGAGGCATTCAGCAGCCTCCTTATAGCTGGCTGACGTGGCCACCAAAGCTTTATGTCCAGGTGACTGGCTGAGTGCAGTCCATGAACTGTGCGTTTGCTTAAGGATATCCTGCTTCCACCTGCTTTTCTTCCTGACCGTTTTATAACAGTAATAGGTAACATTGCTTAAGGACCAAATATGTGCTAGAAGCTATGAGGTGCTTTACATAAACTATCGGTAATCCTCGCAGTCCTGAACAGACGTGCATCCTTCTTTTGAACATCGGAAACTCATGCTCAGAGAAACTAAGGAATTTATTAAAAGTCGTAGCTAATGTATCGGTTTGGACAGGCTAGATTATGCTGTCGCAGTCAACAACCTCCACCTCTCAGTGACTTCAAACACAAAGGTTTGTTCTGTCACACGTTCACAGTGAGTCAGCAGGAGGGCCCTGCTCCATGTAATGGGGTCACCGATGTAGCAGAGCAGCAAGCATCACAAATATTGCTCTACCACAGGAAAAGACATCTGGAGAGAGCTTCATACCAGCCATAAAAGCTCGGCCTAGTAGTGGCATACATCTCTTCTTCTCAAAAAGCATTTGCCAGGATTAGTCCTATCACTCCACCTAACCACAGGCAAGCTTGGAAGTGCAGTCCTATCATATGCCTGGAAGACAGAGTGAGAAATTTGGGGGGCAGTGCAAATGACTACCTGCTCTAGTAAGGGAAAGGCTTGGTTCCTGAATCCAAAAATTATCTGACCCCAAAACCAGATTTCACAAAACCGCATTGCTTTACTCAGTTTACCTAGAGTTCTGGGATTGGGAGAGATCTATAGCATTTGGTTTTCTGTTGCTTTTTGGTGAGGGTTGTCTTTTTGAGGCAATCTAGGCTGAATCTTCCTGGGCTCAGAATCACTCTGTCTTCTCAGTTGTCATACAGCGAATCATGACCCCTTTGGCCTATGGCAGATGAGGACTTGAAAGGGAGAACCTCTGGGGTAGGCACTGTCCCCAACCGTGCTCTCTTCTGCTTGTGTATCTGTAGCAGAAATGTTGTCGCTAACATCGTATTTTGGTATTCTAGTTCCACAGCTGCTGGAGTGACCTAGCAGTTGGCCAGGCATACCCTGAACTACAGAAGATGTATGCTGGGCCAGAAGCAGGCCTTCTTCCTGCAGACTTGGAAGGAGCTGATGACAAAGGCCTGCCAACAGTGCTGTGACTGTAAGTTAGGCTCATTCACATTTCCATCTTTGTAGGCAGCCTGCGATGTGAGTTTGGAGGCTCCCCAGCAAAGAGCCATGAATTAGAAGTCAAGAGCTTTGAAGTCATTCCTGGCTCTATCATCACTCGTTGTGTGACCTTGGGCAAGTAATTTAATCTCTCAGGAGTCTGAGTTTTCTATCTGGAAAAAGAGTTTCAGTTCCAACATTCAGGTTTTTAAGATGAAAACTGCCAATTATGTGCACAATGTGAATGGCTGACATCTGAACAACACTTAATATTTTACAGAGCTTTTCTTCAGCTACCCTGCTATGCAGACATAATTACTGTGATTTCCTCAGTGAAGAAACTCAGTCTTGTAGGATCAGGTGAATTGCCCAAGGTCTCACAATTAATAAATAGCAGAAGTCATACTTGAACATATGTTCTGTCTCCAAATATGATATTTTTTCCCCTAATCTGAGTCATTGACTAGGACGACCCACAGGGTGTGAGAAAGAACGTACAAGTAAAGAGAATGAGTAGCAGAGAGAAAACCAGTAGAGGGCGTGGATTCTTGAAGACTAAGTTTGAATCCATTTACTGGTTTATAGTCCTGGAAAAGCCATTTCTTCCTCTCTCCTCCCCTTCTCTCGTCTCCCCTCCCTTCCCTTCCCTTCCCTTCCTTTCCCTTCCCTTCCCTTCCCTTCCCTCTCCTCTCCTCTCCTCTCCTCTCCCCTCCCCTCCTCTCCCCTCCCCTCCCCTCCCCTATCCTCCCGTCCCCTCCCCTCCTGTCCCCTCTTCTCTTCTCCTTTCCCTCTTTCTCTCTTTCTTTTCTCCCTTTCTTTCATGTTTGGCAAAAGTAGGTAGGGCTTATAGTCATCTGGTACGCACTGGTATGGCCGTACTGCTTATTAAAATATTGACATCTTTCCGTACTGTTTGGTGAATAGCTACTGTAACTGGCCCCTCCTTTAAGATCCCCACTTACCTCCTCATTTAGTAATAAAAATGTCAGTGTGGGGCTTAGCAGAAGGCATTAAGGACCCACTTCATTACAAGGTTATGGTTGGTCCCAAGCTGTATTCATTGTTAAATATTTATAATATAACTAATGAGTGGGGATAATAGTCATATTCTTCCCAACTTCAGTGCTCTTAAAGATCAGATAATATGAAACAATGAAGGTGACATACCAGCTGTAATCCTTAAAGGCAATGTTTTTTAAAATGTCATAGCAATGGCCTCTGAAAAGAGAATTCGGTTGTATTGAAAATACCACCTAGGTTTTTACCTTGGTGACATTTGTTGTCTATTAGTCTATTCAAGATTCTGAGACAGTAAAGGAACTTATTTAAAATTTTGAACTTTGAATTTTCTAATAGTTGAGAATAGAGCTCATTTCCCTCACTATAGTACACTTCTCACATCCTCTGCTAATTTCGTGAGTCTTGGTTTTTGACCCTGAGCTTATTGTTTTCTCTGTCTTTACTTATTTTTGTATGGTATGTCTTTCTGTGCACCGGATCACAAGGTTCCTATCCCAGATGCTGCTTCAGTCCAGAGTCAGAGTCAGTCAGTCCAGAATCCTACCTATGGTAGGTTTATCATAGTACAGAAGTTTCTGGAGTCTGACATCCTAGAAAAACAAGAACAAGGAAAATAGCACGTCATTAATAACAGTTGCAGCTATTTATTGAGTGCTTTTTTACATGTGGAGGAAGCTGCCGAGTGCCGTACATAGTCTCCTGGACATGGTATTTGACTGTCCCTCCATTTCACCCCACATGGTTAGTCTAAGCCAGGGGGCAGCAAACTATGGTCCATGGGCCATCCATTCCTAGGCTTGTTTTTTGAAGAGCTAAGAATATTTTAAATATTTTTATAGGGTTGCAAAAAAGAATATGCTACTGAGGTTGTATGTGGCCCACAAAGCCTAAAATTGTTACTATTTTGCCTTTTACAGAAAAGTGCCAATACATGATAATCCCACTGTGCTTACTAGTGGTTGGATTGGAGTTAGGCATACAGTCTACTCAAACAACAAACGGTTATTGAGGCCTGACCACTATTTTGAATGTTAGGGAGACATCGATAGGCAAAGGAGACAAAAATTCCTGCCCTTCTGTATTTTACTTTCAGTTCTGGTTAATGAGATATAAGTCTATTGTTGTTTGGTCAAGGTTTCTCACATTTTTGTAGGGAATAGTGAAAAAGATAATTCAAAGATAAACGTTTAGATGTTTCTCTCCTTAAATGTGATACTTCTAACTTACGATCACAAGAGAAGCCCGTTTGAGAGTCAACATATCAAGGGTGACAGAAGAAGGTTAGAAACAAATTAATTACACTGCTGAGTCAGTAAACCTTGAAATCTGTCATAAGACTTCCCAATATATTAAATAAATTTTCTTTAAATCCTTTTAAATAAGTTTTCTGTTAATTGAATTAGCAAACAACATATGTATACACATACATTATCTAATTTAATCCCACAACAATCCTATGAAATACTTACCATTCTCATTTTACAGAAGAAGAATGTGAAGATCAGAGAAATTAACTGATTGCATAGTCAACACAGTAATTGGTAGAGCCAAGATGGTAACTCTGATTCTATGGGTTTCACAGCTCTCTCTAGAACTCAGTCTCTCCTTCTTATGGAATTTCTCAGCAGTAAGGATTGTTAGAGGTCAAGAGAGGAAGTCAATATGGGGACTGTTTTTATGTCCTAAGCCTGTGTGTGTAACTGCATTACTGAGTTTCATCCTCTTTCTTAGACCTAGAATAATCTTTCTTGACCCCTGTCCCACAATGAGAAACCAGAATTTTTCCATTTATTGAGAAGTCATTGCTCTAAGACGGTTGTATTAATGTATGTAAGTAACCAGGCACTGAAATCTCCAACAGGGAGCAAATATTTTTTTGAATCTATATCAATATAAGATCAATCTATTTTCTCCATTTTTCCTATCACCATTTAGATTCCTTCTCACCTTGTCTACCTGGTCTGTGCTCAAACCACTCTGGCCTTCCAATCCAATCTTCACACTGTAACTAGAAGATAAAGGCAGTTTTTCAATATGGCCTTCAACAAAGCCTGTTCAGCTTTATCTTTCTTCAAGCATCTCCTGCTTTGTCTGTTTCAGCCACACCAGCCTTTGTCAGCCATCAACTTCTGTCCGGAATGATATTTCTTTTCTTCTTTGCCGAATAACACCTATTTGTCTCTGGCTCAAGTTTTACTTTTTTATACAAGCCTTTATTGATCTCCCTACTAGATTGACTCCTCTCATTAGCCCTCATTGTGGCATGGCACATAATTATAGTGTTCTACTAGTTTGTGTGATAATCTGTTTAATTTATCTACTATAGTTTATGTAGGAGAGCAGTTACCAAAATTGTTATTGTTGTAAATCCAGTATCTGGTACATAATAGATGCTCAATAAATAGTTGTGGAATGAACATATAAATGTATACATATAAAGGCATCTTGTATTTGTTCAGTGATCCAAAGCATCGAGAAAATTCTAGAGCTCAGGTTATATCAGTTGAAAATCTATAGGAAATACATGAGATCCTCAAATGGAAGAATCGAGGAAAATTTAACTTAGGAACTATTAATACAGGTGAAATAGGCTTAAGAGAAAGTAACAAGGGATGATCAGACATCTTGGGGCTCGCAACAGTGGGGTTTGTACCCCTAAACCTGAATGGGTAAGTGAAGGGAGAAGTTTCACCCCAAAGAGAATAGCTGTGGTTCTAGAAGAGAGCCACAGGATAGGAATGGTGGCTATTGTAGATAAGCCCAGCCAATTTGAAGGACCTCTCTTGTGTCCATTGATGTCAGAATTAAAAGAAGAAGAAAAACTTTATTATCATTCTCTTCTCTCCCTTAACCTCCATCTAGTGCCTCCCAGTGGGTAACCCTAACTGAAAGCCAGAGAGCAGGAAACTAAATGATGTAGTCCCTAAAGGCTACTTCCCAGGGCCCAAGCTGAGTGGAAAATGGATCTGGCAGGACGAATAAAAAGTATCCAGCCATTGGTCCTTGGGACGATTCCATCGCTTGCTAAGATGACACTAAAGGGTAGCTTGAAAAGTTTTAATTTAATATAACAGAAAGGAATTACTAAAGTTAGAGTTTCATAGGTAATTGAAGCTACAATAGTTTTCTTAACCATGGAGATTCCATAATAACTGTGAATAAATGAAAAGTACATGGGATTCTTAGTTAGACATAAGATCAAGTCATTGCTCTGTCACTACAAACTTTGGTATCTTGGTGTTCTTGTTTGTAGAACAAGGGTTATAGTGCTCATGTCATAGGGTCATTTTAAAAATCCAGTGTCTGGCACATGGTAGGTGCTCAGGAAATGGTAACTCCTGTGAGAAAGATATGTAGTTATCACCTGCTAGAGCCTTGCACTATGATGAAGTCTCTCCCTCAGAACTCTTGTTGTCATTAGGCAAGCAGGACATCAGGGATGGAGAAATTAGAAAATAAGAAGGCCAGGGAATAATCAAATATCAATTGCAAGTTAAAATCCTCAAGAAAGATTCAGGTCACAAGCCCTGCAGCTCTGCCATGTAACTGGACCACTCCACGCCTTTGCCCTTCCCGGGCACCCACCCACATCCTAGGATCTTTAAGGAACCTTCTAGTTCTTTACAAAGGCTAGTGCATTGCAGATCATGAGGATCGTATACATCAGACAACTACTGAGTCATTGAGCTGTGTACAGTTAAACCACAGGCTATTGAAGCCAATAATAGCAGGAGCAGTTTAGTGGGCAGTTCTACCTTAAGACAGTAGTGACGTCACACCACGTAGCTCAGATGCATTGTGGGACGGTGACAACTTTTCCCTTGCTTAAGTGAACTGCTGTTAGCTTACTTGGTGCCAAGTGGCTCACATGTAAACACTGAAGGACAGATTAAAGACCACATTGTACTTTACTTTGCCGTTGCGTGAAGGGCATTATTTTCCATGTTGATAAAATCTGGAGGAAAGAATAAGGGACAATGGACTTATTTAACCACTAAACACTCATGGCATCCCACAGAATGTCTCGGGCTCTGTTCTACCACTCTTCGTCTCAAGGCTTTTGCCATTGGGAAAAGTAATTGCACTCTGCTCAGGGTTTATCCCTAGTGGATTGATCAGCATCCTGGGAGCTCACTGGAAAGGAGTAGGGGAATGAAAAAGGAGAACTAGACGGCCTAGAGGACAAGTCGAGGTCATAGTGTTTATGCATGGAGTCCACTGCAGGCGGTATGATTCCTGCTCTCACATAGCCTGAGACATTCTGACCGAGAGGGCAGATGCCACCAAAATATTAGCGACAGACTCAAATAGCCCCATTTTACCCAAAGCCTTCCCGACTGCATCTGTCCTGTGTTGATCTCCATCTTCTCCATATTTCTGTTTTCTCTATATTTTCTCCAAACAAGGCTAGCAGTTCTTCTATCCCCACCTCTGTTTTCCCACTTATACTAATACCTTGTGTCATCTGAGTTCACTCTTGAATTTAAAGACATATTGGGCAAGGAATTGAGACCTACTTCCAGCTTTAGCTTTGCCGTATATCCTTGAACATGCCCTTTTAAAACTTACATTTTTCCCAACTTTCAAGAAATATCTATTTGCTCTAGTTAACAGTGCTGAGAAGCCAGGAAAATACATGTATGTAGAGGAATTTTTTTTTTTAATTTAAGATAGGGGCTCCTGGCTGGCTTAGTTAGTTAAGCTTTGGACTTCGGCTCAGGTAATCTCACTGTTCATGGGTTTGAGCCCCGTGTCAGGCTCTGTGCTGACAGCTCAGAGCCTGAAGCCTGCTTCGGATTCCGTGTCTCCCTCTCTCTCTCCCCTATCCTACTCGCTGTTTGTCTCTCTTTCAAAAATAAATGAATATTTAAAAAAAATTTGTGAAAAAATAAAATATAAGGTAAGAACTATTTACTTACGGTAAAATGCATATGTCCTAAGTATACAATTAGATGATTTTTAAAAATGTATATATCTGGGTAACCAACATTCTAATCAAGATATAGTATATTTCTATCATCCCAGAAAGTTCTTGCATGTCCCTTCTATATCCTCTTCCAATGAATCCCTCCCATCCAGAGGTTACCACTATTCTGACTTGTGTTATTAGAGATTTATTTTCCTCTCCTTGAATTTATCAGAAGCATTTTGAAAAGTGAAAGTCACTGTATAAAATAGAATATTACTACTATTTTCCAACTAGATGGTATATCACTTGAAAGAAGAGATCTAATCTTTTGATTAGTATCTTTTGATTAGTACAAAGAAGAGAGAGTGGTAGATACTGATTCAGTTCAATATTGAATATGTATTAAAGTAAATAAAGTATAAAGGACATTGACCTGGATTCTAGGAAAGCTGAATTCTAATCTGCTCTGCCTTTATCCAGCTTTGTGTCCTTAGGCAAGTATTTTTTTCTTTTTTTCAAAACATTTCGACCCTAAGTTTTTCTTTCATTAAACAAAGAATTAGACTAGAAGATGATGTAGAGAACCTTCCTACTTTCAGAAGTTACTTAACTAGTAATGATAATGACACTAAGATTTTGAGTGCTTATTACATCCCACCCACTATCCTTTTTAAAAAAAGTTTTTTAATGTTTATTTTTAAGAGAGAGAGACAGAGTATGAGTAGGAGAGGAGCAGAGAAAGGGAGACACAGAATCTGAAGCAGGCTCCAGGCTCTGAGCTGTCAGCACAGAGCCCAGTATGGGGCTCGAACTCACAGAGCAGATCATGACCTGAGCTGAAGCCAGATGCTTAACTGACAGAGCCACCCAGGTGCCCCTACCAGCCACTATTCTAAATACATTTATTAACCCATTTATCGTCATAACAGTCCAAAAGGCAAATTTTATCATCTCTGTTTTACAAATGAGGAGATGTGGAGGTTAGTTAACTCTCATAAGGTCAAGTGGCCAATGCTAGGACCCAAGCAATGACCTAGATATTGTAGTTCTGGAGCTTTCAACTTAACCACTAAATTCTGTTTCCAGTCATTGGAGTGATAAATCAATATAATGGATGGGTAGGAAAAATGAAAAGCATGGGTATGTAGGTAGGTAAAGGAATGGGTCACATTTCGGGAGTTTCAAAATAAACTTTTTATTATGGAAATTGTAAACATATACAAAAATAAGGAGTTGAGCAAGCCTCCATGAACTCATCACCTGGTTTCAACAACCATCAATATTATGTACTCTTTTTTACCTCTCTTCTTTGAAACTATCATGAAAAATTTCAAACATACCCTCACAACTAGACAGCATGGCATTACACCCCTAAATACTCCAGGATGCATCTAAAAAAAAAGGCCAGATTTTGAGCCAACTACAATGCCATGTAACACCTAACGAGATTAACAATAATTCCTGAATATTTATTATCTAATACCGACTCCATATTCAGATTTCTCTGATTGTCTTATCATTTCCTTTTTATTGTTTTTCCAATTAGAGCCAAAAACAGTCCCACTCATTTTATTTGGTTATGTCTTTTAAGTCTCTTTTAGTCTAAAATCTTCCCTGCTCTGAAGAGGGGAGCGTTAGGTATTTTTTGTTTTTTGTTTTTTATCTGAAGAAGGGGAAGACCATGAGACACCTTTCTACTTTTTTTCCTCATGTACAGAAATGGGGTGATAGAGTTTCAGGAGAATAAAGTAAAATCACCTGTTTCTTCCCATTTCCCAAGCCCCTCACCCACCCTCTTACCTTATAAATGACCATCCTGCTTCTGTAAGTCACTTTCTTATGTAAGTAGCATAATGTTGCCAGGAAGAAGCTTGTGGATTTCCTTGCTCTTACCAGAAATAGAGAGTATATCACTACTGAAGGAAATTACTATTCATAGCTCTCAGCAAAACCTTTCCATTATAAAAGGGATATGGTCTCAACGAGGAAATTGACACTTAAAGATATGTCTATGTATACTTTTTTTTTTTGGGTACAGGAAGGGGAAACAACAACATGAGGTTGTTTTCATTGCAGGGAGGGACTCTTTAAGGTCAGAACTGGCTCCAACCTGGCTGAGTCTCATGGATCTATGATTTCTGATATTTGGAGTAGGCATCCAAAGAACCAAACCCTTCCAGAGTCTGGACTTGATATGCACACACTTTATTACTCATAGACATGAAGTCTTAGGAAGGGCCTAGAGAATAGCAGGTCAAGTGTTTTCAAACTATATTCCATGGGGCTCCATCCACAAAGGTACTTTAAGTATTTTGCAGAAGTTTGGCTTGAATTTCACTTTAAAAAAATGTGGTCAGTTCTTGATTCTGGTACTAGTCTTTATTTTGGCTTTCTTTTACAATGTCTATCTTAGAATCCAGTTTTCAGGGTCACTTGGGTGGCTCAGTCGGTTAAGCGTCCGACTTCGGCCCAGGGCATGATCTCGCGGTCTGTGAGTTCAAGCCCTGCGTCGGGCTCTGTGGTGACAGCTCGGAGCCTGGAACCTGCTTCAGATTCTGTGTCTCCTTCTCTCTCTGTCTCTCCCCTGCTCATGCTGTGTTTCTCACTCTCTCAAAAATAAATAAAGATTAAAAAAAAATAAAAAAAAAAAAGAATCCAGTTTTCAGAAGATCATACCAACACTAAATAATAAATCAACTTCATCTCTTTATTAGACATCTCTGAAATAATCATTTCAAAACTGCTTTGGAGAAAGTACACAATCTTGATTTCAAATAAATTTTTGAAAATGTGCTTCCTTCTTGTATACCTTGTTAAAATATTTTTTTTGGAAGTCATTCTCTTTGGTGGATTCCGAAATCCAGGAAGTCCCATTTGGTAGTTAGAGAATGCCTACAAAGAGTAGGAGTTGGGTAAATCAGGGTTTTATTTTTTTGTTTGTGTATACAGTAAAAATATTTTATTCATTAACTAAACATGAAATAGCATGTATTTTATATGGCTACATATTTCTGTATATAAATGCATTTTTAAATGTCGGAAAGAGCACATACCTAATCCAATATCGTTTACCTTGGAGGAAGTAGGGAGGGGACCTGGATTAGACAGGTGGGCAAAAAGGATTTTGTTATCTATGTTTGATTTCTTTTAAAGGAGAATGATTTATTTATAGTTGATGTTCTTAGATATTAACTGAAAAATAATGAGTTAAAGACTTACTAAATAATATGCGAAACAGTTTTGAAGGAAGAAAAAAGAAATTGAGATAATTTCCTGTCATGCTATAATTGCCTGACTAGTCTTTCCCCTTGTACTTCCCCCTGCTCCTTGTCACAATGTCTAGTTTACTTACCACTAAGCAAAAACTTTCCACAAACTTTACTCATTCTGATCTTGAGAAGAGCTGGAAATGGAAACAGTCCAGAGACTAATCTCTGTGGTGTGGGTGGTGTTCCCAGGTCTATTGTCAGATAGGCCTGGAGGCAAGTGCTGCTCATGTCCTCACCTACCTTTGCCTCCTGAGTAAATCACTGAGCTTTTAGGATTTAGTTTCCTCATCTCTTAAATATAATTTTACTTATTAATATTTAATAAGTAATTTAAATATTTAATAATATATTTATATTAAATACTTAATATTTAATAATTTAAATATTTAATACTACTTATTAAAAGTGATTTTAACTACTTATCAAGGTTAAGTAGTATATTGAAAATGTCCTGCACAGTGCTCTTGTACGTATTTATATAGATTCAATAAATTTTAGATTCTTCCCTTCTCAGTCTCTTGTTCTTCTACACCCTGTGGGAGCTGATGATTAGAAAAAAGAAAAAAAAAAGTAAGAAGTGATCCTTGTCCAGGAGCTCTGTAAATAGTTAAATACAGTAAAGTGGTTTGAGTTCTATGAAAGGAAGTACTGAGAGAATGTAAAGAAAGGAGTAGTACTAATGAGACAATAGCTACAATTTATCAAAGGTTTATTCTGAGTTAGGCATTATGCTAAGTACTTTTTGTACTCTATTTGATCTAATTATCTCCACAGCCCTTTTTGGGATGACTATATTATGCCAATTTTACAAGCAAGGGGATTACAGTTCATTGATGTTAAGCTTCTTCCCCCAAGTCACATAACTACTCAATAACAGAATTGGGATTTGGTTTGGGGTCTGCCTAGCTCCAAAGCCCATGTTTTTAACCACTGCTTGGAAGTTGAGAATAGAGACAAGAAAATTTTATAAAGAAGCTTTATTAGTTCATCTATCTATCCATTCATCCTTCCTTCCATATATTTCAGAAAGTCTTTAAGGTAGCTTTTAGAAAATTAAGGTTTGAACTAAGTCTTGAAAGACGTGTGTCAATCAGGTTGGTAGAGCCAGAAAGGGCTTTCTTGACAAAGGTGATAACATGGGAAGTAGCATGAAAGTTTCCATCAACAAGTAGCTTTGTGTGGCCGCAGACAGTGGAAACAGGCTGGAAAGATAGATTTCGCTAGATTCCTTGACTGCAGTATTACAAGACTGAGAATTTATTCTGGAGGCAGTAGAGAGTTAAGGATAGTGGGTGTCATCAAACTACTAGTTTCATTAACATAGAACCACACCTCATGTTTTGGCCCCAGACAGAGTCACCTTGATTGATGGTTCTCATTCATCAGACTTTATGAATAACATTTGGTAGTTTTCAGAAATCTAATCCAGTTTCCAAAACTGAAGCTTTAATTCCATAGAGGCCTCATCTTGTAAAGACCATTTCCAAGGAGGAGTTTAAAAAAAATGATTGCATATTGGAAATATAGCTGGAATATATTTTCATTTTGAGGGTTAGGGTTGCCAGATTTAGCAAATAAAAATACGGGTTGCTCAGTTAAATTTGAATTTTAGGTAAATAACAATGCTTTTAGTTTAAGTATGCAGTATTTGGGGTATACTTAAGCTAATTTTTTTAAGCTAACATTTTTATCTGAAATTCATATTTATCTGAAATCTGTTGTTTAAAATTCAAAAACAAGGTGTTGTGCTTTTCATCAGGTGACCCTGTTGAGTTGGTTACTTTGTTCTGATATATGTAAAAGTCCAGATTTATTCATCTGTAGTCACTCTTTCTATAACCCCTTTTCCCGAAAAGCTGAGTTCCTGTAGGACTCAGTGCCAGAAGAAATGTATGCTGTGTACAATGTACTGCTACTTCCCACACATAGGGACCTGAAAGAAGTTGACCCCAGGGCAATGAGAAACAAAAGAGGAAAATCAAGGCATGGGTCTCTGTGAAGTTTTTTTTTTTTCACGGCTGACCTTGGAAGTTTTGTAGACTGCTGTGGCCTGGCAGCCAGGCCTGAGTGGTTTAATGCTGAAATTCTTTTAAGTGATTGTGTTAGTTTCCTTTTCATAAACCTTATCTCTTCCTTGGAATGTGTTTTAGTTTGCCTGGATGGAGTGGAGTATTCTGTTGGTTCCCTGAGTCCTCACGTCGGATTCTGTTTCTGTGGGATTTTTTTCTTTGCTTATTTGCTTTAGGAAGAGGCTCACTGATAAAGGAGGGCAGCCATCTGGAGGCCAGAGGATTCTCTGGTGTAGCTGCCCAGAGGGACCCTGCCTACTCCTCAGGCTACACGGAGTTGACTTGTAATCATGGAATGTTTAAAATGAGAAGCCCCTTAATATGCTCTATTAACAATGGGGCATGGGAAAGGGTCCCCTTGACCCCCATTCAGAATAGTTTCACATTTTGTCTATTATACATTGGTAGTTTCCCTGAAAGATATCATTCGATGAAAGGATTCTGCAGCTAGAAGTAAGTTCTAAAATTCTTTATTATAGCCCCCCTCATAATAAAGAAGGAATCTGAAGCCCAGAGAGGTGAAGTGACTTGCTAAAGATAATCTAGTAGCAGAAGTGGGAGATACAAGCCCAGCTCCTCTAGCTCCCAGATGGTGCTTTTTATTCAAGTGTACCCAGTTCCTAACACCATAACATGAGGAATCTGTCATTCACACTATGCACATTTCAGGGCCCAAGAGTTTCTTGGTTTTCTAGTACACATGCCTCCCCCCACAACTCAAGGAAGGTTGGAGAGTGTTTTGATTGTCAGTAGGGGTGGTGGGGACTTAAAACATAACTACCCGGGGGAGGCTAGACAGCTATCCTATTCTGTCGTAATAGGTAAATATAGATAGGAGTTTGTTGCCTGAGAGGAGTATTTAATGGAGGAGAGCACAGAACAATCCGGGAACCCACAATTAGATGGGTTGCTCTTAGGTAGAAATTGACCCCAGCACTGTAGGATGTGACACTGGCATATATACTTCTTAATTTTTCTCTAGCTCGTCCTTTTGTTTTTTTTTGTTGTTGTTGTTTTTGTCGTTGTTGTTTTTTAAATCACCTCGATTTGTAAGAGATGTATAATTCCTTTTTTTCTTTTTTCCTCTCTTAGGTGAGCACTTGGCTGAGGTCCAGTACTTCTGTTCGTATATGGTGTACTTGCCTTGTTGTAACCCTTTCCTTGAGGGATTGTCTACATTTCTATATTAAAAACCCCAAGCAACAATAGGGAATCACTAATGCCAGGAATCACAGCCCCCAAATATCTTTTTTGGTTCCTTATATACAGAGAAATTTACAGTGACATAAGGGAATAGAATACCAAGATGGTTAACGACCTGGGTTTGGATTCAAGCAGACCTGGATTAAAGTCCAGCCCTGACTTTTACTAGCATATGAGTTTGGACAATCTGTTATTTACCTCTCTGAGCTCAGTTTCATCAAATATTAAAAGAGTCGGGTTTCAGTGCTAATAATAGCCTACATGTCATAGGATTGCTGTGAGAAATATATATAAAGTGCTTTGCATACTGCCTGGCAAGTGGTAAACACTCAACTGCTGCTAGTTTTATTCTTCTTCTTATTATTATTGATGCCTTTATTAATATTTTCCATAAAAATTAACTAATTTCAATCTCCTACATCTTTTCTGGGGGTCTTCTCTTACATCGTGATCTGGCGGTTGGTATCATTCTTACCTTTATTAAAGAAAATCTCCCTCCTAATCAAAATGCTACCTCTCTTGTTTTTAATTGTGTTAAATTGTATTTCTTAAGTTCTGTTTCCAGTCTCACCTCCTCGACAAAATCTTTCACCATTCCAAACCACTTATCTCTATCTCCTTTAATTTCCTGATCGACACATTCTTTGTGCCAAATGATTTAGAGAGCAGTTTCTAATGTGTTCTACATAGTCTCTTTTTTATTATTTTCCCCATGAATTCTATAGTTGGAACCATATTTTTTAAAGTTAATTTTCTTGTTAGGGGAAATTTCAAACATTTCAAACATAAAAGTAGTGAAAGTAGTATTTTGGGATCCATTACCCAACTTCAGCAATGTTCAACATATGTCATTCTTGTTTCGCTCATCTTCCTCACTCCTATTTAATTTTGGCCAAGGTATTTTGAAGCATATCCCCAGGCATCATGTAATTACATATATAAATAGTTCATTAAGTATGTCCAAGTGATAAGGATTTTTTATTATAATTACAATGCCATCAATGTAACAATTGTTTAACACCCAGTCAATATTCTAATTTCTCTAATTGCCTCAAAAATATTTTTTGGCAGGATCTTTCTTAGCTATATACAGTATACAAAGGGATTTTCTTTCTCCCTTTATATCTGGAGACCTCCACTGTGTTCCCACTAACGCTGGTCGATGAGGCTGTTCTGGGTCTCAGTCTTTGCCTTTGGCCTGTTCATTGGCTACCCCAACCTCATGAATTTACCTTTCCCATGAGTCTGGACAATGGAGGGGTTGAGGGGAAGTATCTTACCTCTCCTGGATTTCAAAGGAGGGGAGAATATGAAGTCAGTGGAGAGAGAAACATGGAAAGAGTCAGAGATAGAAACCCTGAGAGAGACAGGAACTAGAACTAGGTTAAGAAACATATTGGTTAAGAGGAATATTTAACTTTAGCAGATGTAGAAATTTTGTTATATTCAGATTGAAAATAGAGAGTGTTTAGTCCATTTATAAACTCAAAATAAACTGAATTTTGAGTAAGAAGTGAAGTGTGGTAATAGCTGGGTCAATAAAAAAAAAAAAAATTCCGAAACAACAAAACACCTAAAAGCAAGTTATTTTTCAGTAAAACCCCGGGGAAAATTAAAAAAAAACAACTAGTAGAATCACTTGCTGAAGCCCTCAAAGGCACCTAGCTATATTACTTAGATATGCCACAGCCTTTTTAATTTTCTCTAAGAGTGATTCTCAGCTGTCACTGTCCATTAGAATTATTAGGAGCTTCGTAAACTATTGATACTGGGCCCTTTACCCCTAACCCCGAGGTTCTGATCTAGACTAGGGTGGGATCCATGAGTTAGTATTTTTAAAAAGCCTGTTATGTGATTCCAAATGCACCAACGTTAATGATGAATTTTATAGTTCTTATTACACTGTTTTTCTCCCAGTTTTAATATTGTAATTTACTGAGAAGTCCTGTGTTTTTGCTCTTTGAACACTCTTCTATAGATTCTGTAAGCTCAAATATATTTATTTATTTATTTATTTATTTATTTATTTATTTTACTATTTTAAAAATTTGAAGAACAGTTTTTTAACAACCTTATGCTAGCACTTTTTGTGGATTACGTTGAGACTTTTAAGCATCATTTTATTAAATTTGTCTTATGGGAATATCACCCATTTCAAGCTGAAAACTTGTATCCAACTAAAACCCAACGGGTTTTTAATTTGACTTTGACTGTGCTGTTTTACTCATAGTTTCTCATAGATTAATTTTCATACACAATAGCATTATAAGCTTTTTGAGAGAAGATTAGGTTTGGGTGCAAGTGATCAAAAACCCCAAAATAATAGTTGCTTGAACAAAAAAAAAAGTTTATTTCTGTCTCATGTGTAAATTGAATGTGGGAGTGGCATGATTCTCCATGATGTTGGATGCCTAGAATCCTTCTATTTTGCTTCTCTGCCAAGTGAGTCTTCTATTTTTATCATTATTATGTAGTCCAAGATGAAGGCAAAAGCTATCCGTGATGTCTACATTGCAGCAACAGAAAGCGGGTAGGAAAAGGAAGGGGAAAGCTCCTTCTCTTTAATGACATTTCTCAAAAGTAGCTCAATTCACTTGTTTATACCCAACTAACCAAACCTTAGAACTTGGCTTCAAGGAAGGTTGGGAAACATAGTCTTTATTCTGAGTGTCTTAAGGCCAGGCCGAAATGGAGGCTACTTCACTTAGGTAAAAAGAAAGAAAAGATACTAAGGGATAGTCAGCAATCATGATCTAAATTGTAATGGCAAAGTATTATACTTTTTGTACACCTGATATGCCTACCCCAGTTGCATATGCAGTAGATACCCAATAGGTAATTCTCGATTGATTCCAGTTAGAAGGGATTGTTTTCTATTATTAAAAAACATATGTATATAGTATTTTACCAACATAACTTACTGATATTGTGGCCTATCTTGGGTTTCTAAGTGCCATTTTATTAAATTGTTCCCATAGGACATCACATTTTAAGTTGCAGACTTCATCGAATTAGTGGTAGACTTCTGGATCTAATTGGGTTGTTTTAATATTGCTCACAAGTCAGTATTACTATTTTATGTAAATTCCTTGTAAAAGTTTGTGTGTGTGTGTGTATTTTCCTGAGGATAGAGGTTGATTCATAGTGTTTATCAGATTCCTTAGTAAATCTACATCCCATAAAACATTAAGAATCACTGGTATAAACTAAGAAATAATACGGGCACTTTGATTTCTAGCTAGTAATTTTGCCAAGTTTTACTTGTTATTATCATTTGTTACTCTAGTAATCTGTTCTTTCTTAATACATCAAGTTATTTAAAATTTTTTAGAGGGGCTGAATATTCAAAGGAATACTCCCAGGCTCTCTTTTTTCAAATAAATTGTAATACTCTAATTGCTTATTTTAAGAGTTTGGGTTTTGCTATTGAGATTACATCAAAATAAAAAACTTTTTCACAGGTAAGGAAATCATCAACAAAACAAAAAGACATCCCATCGAATGAGAAAAGATATTTGCAAATGATACATCTGTTAAGGGGTTAATATTCAAAAAATATAAAGAACTTAAACAAGCAACACCAAAAAAAATAATACAATTAAAAAATGGACAGAAGCCATGAACAGATATTTTTTGAAAGAAGACATACAGATGGCCAACAGACAAGACACATGGAGAGATACTTAACATCACTAATCATCAGGGAAATGCAAATCAAAACCACGGTAAGATATCACCTTATATTTCTCATAATGGCTAGAATCAACAAGAAAGAACAAGTGTTTGGTAAGGATTTGGACAAAAAGGAACCCTCATGCACTGTTGGTGGGAATGCAAACCAGTGTGTCCACTGTGAAAACAGTAAGGAGGTTCCTTAAAATTTAAAAATAGAATAACCATACGATCCAGTAAATTCTACTATTATTTACCCCAAGAAAATAAAAACACAATTTGAAAAGATATATGCACCCCCGTGTTTATTACAGCATTATTTACAATAGCCAGATAGCTATGGAAGCAACCCAAGTGTCTATCCAAAGATGAATGGATAAAGAAGATGTGGTGAATATATATATGTAATGGACTATTACTCCTCCATAAAAAGAATGAGTCTTGCCATTTACAACAACACAGATGGATCTAGAGGGTAGAATGCTAGGTGAAATAAGTTAGTCAGCGAAAGACAAACACCATATGATTTCACTCAAATATATAATTTTTTTAAAATTTTTTTAACGTTTATTTATTTTTGAGAGACATAGAGACAGAGTATGAGCAGGGGAAGGGCAGAGAGAGAGAGGAAGATACAGAATCTGAAGCAGGCTTCCAGGCTCTGAGCCATCAGCACAGAGCCCGACACGGGGCTCGAACTCACAGACCGTGAGATCATGACCTGAGCTGAAGTCGGCCACTTAACCAACTGAGCCACCCAGGCGCCCCTCAAATATATAATTTAAGAAACAAAACAAATGAACAAAGAAAAAAAGAGACAAACGAAAAACACAGACTCTTAAATACAGAAAGCAAACTGGCGTTTGCCGAGGGGATAGGCGAATGGGTGAAATCAGTGTAGGGGATTAATAGTATACCGATTGTGATGAGCACTGAGCAATGCATAGAATTGTTGAATCACTGTGCTGTATACCTGAAACTAATATAACACTGTATGTTAATTATACTGGAATTAAAAAATAATAAATAAAGGTTAAAAAAAAAGTTTGGGTCTTGGTCAGAGTGATGTTACTAAGATGGTGACATAGGTTTTTCTTGACTTTGCACCCCTCACAAGAAGAGCAGCTAGACACTGTTGAAGAACAAGACACCACTAAGAGAATCCTAGAACATGAGAGTAAGGCTGAAGCACTCCCTGCACCACAGAGACCATGACAGATTGCAGCAGATTGCATTAGAAGGGTAAGAGAAATAGCTACATGTTAACTACATTGCTTCTCTTCTGGTCCAGTGCAGTACCATGTAGAGTGGTCTCTGCTGAGCATCTGGTTCCTCCAGTGGGAAAAGAGAACCCAGAGGGGACAACCACTCCACCTGTCAACATTGTGGGTTGCTTTACAGGCGCCCCTACTCTGCTCTCCCACCATGGGGAGTGCATGGGAATCTTCAGAGTTCAACTACTGGGAATCTGTGATGGAGGGTGGGGGAGGTTATAACAACCAGCACATGGATCTTAGGAGACAAGTTCATTCCTGTGGTGCCCGAGTAGAAATTCCAAACTGTTGTTTCGCACATCTGCACAATCAGGTCAAGGGTGCTCTGTGACCAAGGAAGTCAGCAGAGTTAAAATCTGCCTGATTCTGATCTTCAAGTGAGTTTTGCCTGCCCTAGAGCCTGGTTTGCCCATGCCCAGAGAAGGAGCTGAATCATAGCCCCAACTGTGGGGACTGTCTTTGCCCCCATCTGATCAGAAAGACTGGCAACAATTCTTAGAAGCAGTATGGCCCAGTGGCACTCCAGCTGAGAGGTAGGCAGGCAGAGTAGGTCATCCCTAGAACAAAGCCACTATCAGGCATGGCATGGAGTGTTCTCATACTACACATAAGTAGGGGGATTAATTCACAGCAAAGGCTCTAGCTACTAACAACTGGAGAACCTGTTTTGGAAATTGAGAGTGGCCTGGAGTAGCTCTTCTACCTCCCACCCAGGCAAAAGAGCTCATACATAGACCCACCTGCCGTGGAGAGAAGCATCTTTTGGCCCCATCTCATTAGAAGGACTGTAGACAACTGGAAACTGTGTGGCCCAGCAACACTTGAGCTACGAGGTAGTCAGGCAAAGCCAGTAGTTTGCAGAACAAAGCCAGTGGCCCTATTCAGTCAGGGAACTTGATGTCTGAATCAGAATTTTACCAGTTGTAGAACTGCTTCTCCCACTGTACCCAGGCAGGAAATCTAATTTGTATCCCTATTTATAACTGAATACAGCCTATCTATCTGACCAGGGAACCTAACCACAGCACATGGAAAGCTGCATAGCCCATTCGACAGCCCTACATGCAGCGGCACTTGAATAGGCAACATAGTCCATGCCTTCCCCCATCTGTAGGGAAAAATCAGTGACTTCACTAGACCAGGGAAATAAATTCTTTGGCCTGGTTCAATTCCCAAACAACAAGCTATACTTACATCTCTTGCAGCTGTTTCCAGGGAAGTTAATTTATAGCCCCATCCACTACTGAATATTGTAGCCAGTCTCTATCATCTAGTAATCCTGACCAGAGAATCCAGGCAAATGTGGAACCAATCCTACACCTGCACTTGGGTAGGGATCCAAGCCAGCAGTTTTATTCAGTTGTTCTCAGCCCATGGCATATCCCTCATCCCTATCCTCAGAGCTTGAACAGTTGTTTCACCTAAAAGTAGACCATAAAAGCAGGCTTCACTTATCTAAGTACATTACTAATAAATAACCTCAGAAACCCAACTAAGGTAACTGGTGAAGAACTGTCTCTGCCAAAGTAAACCTGTAACATCTGGTAGAGTCTAATTACTCAAATGCGCAGATGCCAATGAAAGGAACCAAGGATCATGAAAAGTCACGTATATATGACACAGCAAAGGAATCCAGTAAAACTGCAGTAACTAACTATAAAGAAATGGAGATCTATGAACTGTCAGACAAAGAATTCAGAGTGAACTTCTTAGGAAGTTTAGTGAACTACAGGCACACAACAAAATGAGATTAGCAAAACAGTGCATGAACAAAATGACAAGTTTGACAAAAAAATAGCAGCCATCAAAACCAAAAATGAAAAAACCTTAGAAATCCTAGCGTTGAAAAATACAGTTACCAACCTGAAGAATTCAATAGAGTTTCAAATGTTGACTTGATCATGCAGAAAAATGAGTGATTTGGAGGATAGGACATTGAAAATTACCCAGAGGAGCAAAAAGAAAAAAAGAAATGAGAAAGAGTGAAGAAAGCCAACAGCAATAAGACAATGAAAAAAATGATACTTGCATTGTAGGAATTCCAGAAAGATAAGAGAAAGAGATTGTGACATAAACTATATGTCAAGCAATAATGGCTGAAAACTTCCTGAACCTGGGAAGAGAAATAGATATCTAGATCCATGAGGCCCAAAAGACTCCAAATAGATTGAACTTGACTAGGGCTACACCAAAACACATTATAATTAAAGTGTCAAAAGTCAAAGACAAAGAATTTTAAGAGCAGTAAGAGAAAAGAGATGTTACATACAGGGGAACCCCCCCCCCCATAAAACTATAAGCAGATTTCTCAACGGAAGTTTTTTAGGCCAGGAAAGAATGGGATGCCATTTTCAAAATATTGAAAGAAAGAATAATTGTCCGCCAAGAATTCTATATCCAATGAAACTGTTTTTCAGAAGTGAAGAAGGTACAAAGACGTTCCTGTCTTTGAAATAGAAGAGAGTTCATTACTACCAGAACTGCCTTATAAGAAATGTTAACGAGAGTTTTTTGGTGAAAATAAAAGAACACTAATTAACATAAAAACAGAAGTACAGTGTAAATCTCATAGGTACTCGTAAACATATAGTTAGATTCTGCAATTATGTAATATATATATCATATATATAATAATATAGTAACAGTGAATAAATTAAGCTCTAGTTTAAAAATTAAAAAAATGAATATAGTAAAAATAACCATAACTATAATAATTTGTTATTAGTTGGACAATATAAAAATATGGATATTGTAACATAATAACCTAGAGTGTGAGAAGTAAAAGTGTAGTTTATAAATTCTGTCAATGCTGTTATCAGTTTAAAATAAAGTGTCATAAGTTTAAGATATTTTATATAAGCCTCATGGTTACCACAAGGGGAGATCCTGTAGTAATTACACAAATGGACATGGTAAAGAAGTCAAAGCATATTGATACCAAAAGACATCAAAACACCAAAAAAGATAGCAAGATAAACAAGGAATGGTGGATCTACAAAACAACTAGGAAACAACATACAAAATGATAATAGGAAGTGTTTACCTAACAATAATTACTTAAACAAAAATGGGTAAAATTCTCTAATTAAAAGACATTGAATGGTGCAATGTATTAAAAAATAAAAATGAGGGGCACCTGGGTGGCTCAGTCAGTTAAGCATCCTATTTTGTCTCAGGTCATGATCTCGCGGTTTGTGAGTTCAGGCCCCGCATCAGGCTCTGTGGTGACAGCTCAGAGCCTGGAGCCTGCTTCAGATTCTGTGTCTCCCTTTCTCTCTGCCCCTCCCTTCCTCATTCTGTCTGTCTCTGTCTTTCAAAAATAAATAAATATTTAAAAAATTAAAAAAAATAAAAATGAGATCCAGCGATATATGCTTACTAGAGACTCACTTAAGCCTTAAAGACACACAGAGAGTATTTCAAGTAAATGGTAGACATTTCAAGCAAATGGTAACCAAAAAAAAAAAAAAAAAAAAAAAGCAAACAAGCAAGCAGGGGTAGTTATACTTCTATCGGAAAAACTAGACTTTAAACTAAAATTGGTAAAAAGAGACAAAGAAGGTCATTATATAATGATAAAGGGGTCAAAAATTAAGAAGATGTAACAATTGTAGATATTTGTGCACCCAGCATTGGATCACATAAATATATAAAACAAAAACTAAGAGAGATAAAAGGAGAAATAAATGGTAATATAATAATAGTTGAGGGCTTTAATACTCCCTTGTCAACAATGGATAGATCATCCAGAGAGAGGATCAGTAAGGAAACAGTTGATTTGAACAACAGTATAGACAAAATGGACCTAACAGACACAGAACATTCTATTCAACCACACCAGGATACACATTCTTCTCAACTGCACATGGGACATTTTCTAGGATAGACCATGTTTTAAGCTCAAAAAGTCTTAGCAAATTCAAGAAGATTGGAATCATACCAAACATCTTTTCTGACTGCAATGGCATGAAGCCAAGAACAAATAACAAGAGGAAACCTTGAAAATTCATGAACAGATGGAAATTATATAAAACTTTTCTGAACAATCAGTGGATCAAAGAGCAAATTAAAGGAGGAATACAAAAAGTTTTTTTTTGAGACAAATGAAAGTAGAAACATAACATACCAGAACTTGTGGGATGCAGGAAAAGCAGGCCTAAGAGGGAAGATCATAGCATTAAATGCCTATGTTAAGAAGCAAGGAAGATTGCAAATAAACAATCTAACTCTACACCTTAAGTTAACTAGAAACAGAAGAACTGAGTCCAAAGTTAGATGAAAGAAGTTAATAAAGATTAGAGCTAATGTAAATGAAACAGAGAACAGAAAAATATTAGAAAAGATTAACCAAACTAAGAGTTGGTTCTTTGAAAAGATAAAACTGACAAATGCTTGGCTAGACTAATCAAGGAAGAAAAAGAAAGGACTCAAATCTATAAAATTATAAATGAAAAAAGAGACATTATAACTGATACCGCAAAAATTCAAAGGATCATAAGAGGCTACTATGAACAACTATATGCCAACAAACTGGAGAAGTGCAGTAGAAGAAATGGAAAAATTCTAGAAACCTACAACTCACAAAGACTGAATCAGAAAGAAATGGAAAATCTGAAGGGACAAATTATTAGTAAAGAGATTGAATCAGTAATAAAAAATCTCTCAAGAAAAATTCAGGACCAGATGGCTTCACTGGTAAATTTTACCAAACGTTTAAAGAACACTCCCAAACTTGTTTTATGAGGCCAGCATTATTCTGAAATGAAAATCAGAAAAAGACAGTATTAGGAAAGAACACTACAGGCCTATATTGCTGATAAATATAGTTGCAAAAATTCTCAGTAAGATACTAGCAAACCAAATTTAGCAGCATTATTAAAAGGATCATGATCAAACACATTAAAAAGCATCATGATCAAGTGGGATTCATCTCTGGAATATGAAGATGGTTCAACATATGGAAATTAATAGAATTTATGTCACTTTAATAGAATGAAAGGAAAGAGTCATATGATCATCTCAATAGATGCAGAAAAAGAATTTGACAATATTCAACATCCATTCATAATAAAAACTCTTAACAAATTACACACGAAAGGAACATATCTCAACATAATAAAAGGCCATATATGACAAACACATAGCTAACATTACCATCAGTGGTGAAAGGTTGAATGCTTTTCCTCTAGGATCGAGAAGACAAAGGTACCCATTCTCCCCACTCCTATTCAAGATAGTTACATGGAAATCCTAGCTAGAGTAATTAGGCAAGAAAGAGAAGTAAAATGTATCAGAATTAGAAAGGCAGGGGTGTCTCACTTGGTAGAGCATGTGACTCTTGATCTTGGGGTTGTGAGTTCGAGCCTCACATTCGGCATAGAGCTTACTAAAAAATTAAAAAAAAAAATGAGGAAGAAGTGACATTGTCTCTGTTCAAAGGAGATGAAAGACTCTATGTTGAAAGTTATGAGACATTGATGAAAGAAATGGAAGAGGACAAAATAAATGGAAGATTATCACATGTTCCATGGATTGGGAGAATTAATATTGTTAAAATGTGATTACTACCAAAAGCCATCTATAGATTTAAGGCAATCCTTATCATGATTCTCATGGCATTTTTTTTCAGATGTAGAAAAAACATTCCTAATATTTATATGGGACCACAAAAGACTCCAAACACCCAAGGAAATCCTGGGAAAGGAGAACAAAGCAGAAGGGATCACATTTCCTGATTTTGAGGAATACTATAAAACTTTAGTAATCAAAACACTATGGAATTGGCATAAAAACAATCTATGTGGACTCAGTATGGCTGGAAAATGTAGTTGGTTTAAATGAAATTTAGGATATTTTTGCTTTTTATTTATAATCTAATTAGTAAATAAAAAAGAAGAGATTATGGGAAAACAGTGAGTAGTTATTAAATTATATACTATGTTATACAATCATCGTTTGATTGTATGCAATCTGTACAATCGAATCTGTAGGAGTACAGAGTCTGTCAATACGAGCTGAAGTAGTACATCTGTGGTTCCTGAGGAAATATTAAATTATTATTCTAGTATCTTCCTAGATGGCTATTTTATTGAAGGTCCTATTCCTCTTGTCACATATCGGAAATTCCATCTGTAATTTTTATTTCAACTTTTCCTCCCTTTTCCATTGATATAATCTTACCTTAACTACCCACCAAAGAAAACAACATAGGATTCCTTTTAGCGTGCTGGTGGCATTTTTAAAACAAAAGGACATGGCACATGCAACTAAACTGAATTATCTGAATATCTGCATGATGCTGTATCTGTGGTCCTTTGGACAAGAATTGCATGCCTCCATCTTGGGAATCAATGTACTAGTTCTAGAGTGAATGAATCTTTGGACTTTAAAACCAGTCTCCTTGGCAGAATTTTGTCTTCGAATGGAAAAGAGAACCTGAGAAAGGTGTGTGTGTGTGTGTGTGTGTGTGTGTGTGTGTGTGTGTGTGTACATACGGTGGTGGTAATGGTGAATTTCACAGATGGGGAAGAATTCCTAGTAACATTGAGTAAGCAAGGAAGTCTTTGTCTTTTAGCTTTTTGAATGGTATCAGATACAGACCGCTGGCACTAACATCTGGTATCTAGGGAGTCAGATGCTATGTTGAAAATCTCTTTCATTCACTGGGCTGGACCATATTGTAGTAACAAGCCACTCCCAAATCCAAATGGTTTAAATAACAAAGGAATATTTCTTGCTCCTCCTGCATGTCCACCATGGGTCATCAGAGGGCTTTGACAACATTGTTGTCCTCACTCTGGGACCCACATTGACAAAGAAGCTACCATTTAGAATACTGCTGGTCAAAATGGCATAGGGGGAAAAAACTCTCTAGGGTCTAGCATCTGTATTACTGTTTGGCTTAGAATAACTCAAATCAATCTTGACAGGATTTTATGAAGTTTTATAAGAAAAAAATTCCATATACAGGATTTTATATTTAGAACTTCAAATTTGCTTGCCTAGAATGAGGGTGTGTGCAAAAAGAACCGAAGGCTCAATATGAATGAGCCAGTAGTGTTATACGACAGCCAAAAAGCTAAAGTGATTTCAGGTTGGAGTAATAACATCCAGAGCAAAATTGGTCCATAATTGTTCCACTATACTTCTTGTTCATTAGACCATTTCAGAGGTATCTGTTCAGATTTGGTACCATACTTGGAGAGAGATTCATAAAGAAAAGTGAGTTTAGATGAAAACAGGAGTGTCAAGGGTCATGAAAAGTTGTATTATGAAGGATGATTGAGGAAACTGAGGCTGTGTTACCTGAAGAGAAGACGGAGAGGTAACATGATGGCTGTCTCTAAGAATGTGGAGAAGGGATTCAGCTTATTTCTATGTTTGACAGAAGAGTCCAGTGGTACCTGTGAATGGAAACCGAAGGGAGGATTTCAACTCATTCTTGAGAATTTAGTAGTAATTTGAACTGTTCAACAATGGCACAGACTGTTGAGTGCCGTTCCTATCTCGGTGAGTGAGTCTAACTGAGCATGTTTTGTTACAGAATATGATCCCATGTCATCTCTGAATTTATTCTTGTAGAGTTGTCTGCATTTGTTTCACGCAATCGGGCAGCTATCTGAATCTTATTTGGAACTTCTTAGAATGAGAACTGATCTTTGAAAAAAATTGGTAAATAAAATAATGAATTTTCGAAACTCTCAGGGCTCATTAAATGGCATATGTTGGAGTTACACTGATCTGTGTTCATATCCTAGCTCCTCTCTTACAAGCGTTGTGACCTTGAGCCTATATAGGTGCCTCTGTAAAATGGGATTAATAATGTTGTGGATAGGATTAAATTAAATGAACTAAAAATGCCCAAAAAGAACTTCTCAATGCACTTGGCACAGAGTATTCACCCAGAACATGGAGACTACATTGTTATTAATCCTTTCTTTGGCTTTTTTTTTTTTTTTTACTAAGGCTAAGATGGTACTTTTAGATTCTTAGTTCTAGCTTCTTTTCACTGTTTCTCTTGAGTTACTTCAGGTTTCAGGGTCAAGTCAAGAATATCATTGATTTTAATATTCCTCCATTCATTTATTTTCCTCACACTCAGATGTTCTGGAGTCAGGTTTTTCGATGACCTCTGCAGCTGTCATTATTGGTAAAACCTACTAGACAGCATCTAACTGTCCAACTGGCCTTTGAGCAACTGCACTTCTTGTTCCATACGCACTTCAGATCTGCGTGCCGTAGATGTACTCATGTGTATATGCCCCTTCTTAAGTTTCTCCTCACATTTGAAAGCTGTTTAGTTTTTCTTTGACAATTATCTAGAATGAGTCTCAGAATTCCATTAACTTGAACTTTCCATTAAGCTACAGAAAATTCAGAGAATGCTCACCTAAACCTCTTAGGGAGACAATGACATTTGCCAGCGTTGAAATTTGTGCTTTTTATTGGCTCATTTTACCCTTAGCATTGACGAAAAGAATTGTTACATTGTGGAGTCTATTGGAAACAGTTGGCTTTCTAAGTCCTGCATTAGGTAAAAATGTGAATAATCATACTGTATGCATGTTCTGTTTTGCAATGCTTTGCCACAAAAATGACTTCATACAGGGGTATTTCTACACATACATGGCAGGCTTGCATCCAACCTGTTCTGCTTTCTCACCTGTTCTGCTTAGGTGCCAGCTTGTCTTTATTTCTTATTGGGTCCAAACTGATGGCTTTATTGCTAAGGTTTGTAAGCAATTAATTCTCTACCTCCCTTCACAGGGACTAGTGCAGCCTAACTACATTGTGATATGGAAAAGCATGAGGCCTTTGGAACTTATGAATCATAGCAATCAATCTGGAAATAGTCATGTAGCTCTTTTCCTGAAAACATATTATTGAGAATTCAGTTTATGGTTATTGCTCTTCCCCAGTGCCAGTTTGATTGTAACTCAGTTAAAAAGCCACTCATATAGTCATTGTGTGAGGAGAGTTATGCTGGCAAACACTCTAGTGTTACATTTTATTACCAAACTGAGCAAACATTTCCATAAAGATTCAGGTTTTTTCTCCCTCTTTAGAACAGTCCTCAAAGGGCGTTTTTGCACATGGCCTCCCCACTCATTCACCAGCACCCCTTTAACTAACTGGTACTAAAGTGAGGAAGGGAGCGTGTTTCCAAGTTTTTTTTTTTTTAAGGAGAGATTCATATTTTTTTGCAGACTGATTTCTTCAGGATAATCTTAATTTTCCTTAGAAAATGTGAGCTTACTGAGCAAATTTTTGAACAGGGTTACTCTAATTTCAAGAATGGAGGAAAATATTAAGATAATTAAATTCCTTACTCTGGACAGGCCCTAATATACAAAAATGAATTACTAGAGAAATAAGTTCAGGTAACTTAATACTTGTAACTTTCACATGCAAGTTCTTTAAAGCATTAGGTGTCTCTATTTCTTCATTTATAAAATGAGGCTAATAATATGGTACTATGTCATAAAACTGTTGTGAAGTTTCAAGAAGATTGTGCATTAAGCATTTAACCCATTGCCTGTGTCATTACATGTGAATATTTAATCATCGCAAGCTTGTGAGATTGGAGGTGTGTTGGTTTTTACACTTTACTGTGAGGAAACTAAAGTTCCCAGAGGATTAACAGGGATTTGTTCAAGGTCATGGCTCAGGGTGGGATTCTAATCTGATATTCTTAGCTTCTAGTCCAGTGCTCTTTCACTACATGAAGGTCCAGGGGGAATTAATTAGGTGGATTGTTCAACATGATTTGAAGCAGTGTTTCTTAATCTTTATTGGTCACTGGAATTACCTGTAAAACTATGGAATGATGTAGATGCTTTGGTTCCAACAATGGAGTTTCTGATAGAGGAGATCTGCAATTTGTAGTTATAAACTCTCTTGGTGCTGTTGATATGTTGTTTCTCTTCCATTCTCTATTTTTTATATTTCTGGAACTCCTTTTGCATATATGTTGGAACTTTTTCTTCTACCCTTCATATCTATTCACTTTCACCTTTTTTTTTTCCTTCTTCAAATCTCTGTGCTGCATCCTGGGAAATTTCTTTATTTTATTTTTCAATACCCTAAATCTCTTTGCAGTTATATTTATTCTACTAACTCACCCATATATTGACTTTTTATTTCATGGTTACATTGTTTATAATCTATTTGTAACTAATTCTCTGTCCTGTTTCATGAATGCTAATCTTGCCTTTGTTTTTATGTTTTAAAATTATTTTTTATCAAACACATATGAAATAATGGATCAAATGAATAATTTTAAAGGTGAAATAATTCTATAAAGCTTATCATTAAGATCAGTAGTTTTCAATCACACCCCTCTCCACTTCTAGTTCCTTTTTCCTAGAGCCAACTATTTTCCAATCTTCTAGATGTTTCTACTTCTGTGTTTCTAAATAACATGTTTATTTTGCTCTCTCTTAATTTTACATATTCTTTGCAGTCTTTCTTCTATAAAATATGAAAAAGGCGAGGGTTCTGTTTCCTATTTCTTCCAATAACACAAAATTTAGTGTTTACCAAGAGTATATGAAAGATTATTCATTCCTGAATCATGTAGTGTGTCTGTTTCCTTCACTTAAACATTTTTTGTTTCCTCAAAGTTAATACGTGCTTTTTTGGGGGGAGGGGATGTTATTTTTTTACCTGCTAGTCTTGGATTCATCCCTGTATTCATCAATATCCAAGTTTATTCCTGAACTCTTAGTTCTTCAATGATAACAGATCAAGAATCTGTATTTCTCGGAGATATTCCTGTTGGATCCACCTGTTCCGATCTGGATTTGATTGCCCTCTAGCACTGCTACACACGCTGTCTTTCCAGGACTTGCCAGGACTTTGATTTTCTTACTTCCTTGATCCCATGTTTTACTATTTTTTTGTTTGTTTCCTTTTCTGTTTTGCCGGATTACATCCCCCAGTAGCCTCAGAGGGCATGTACGAAGTAAAATTTTTGAAAAAATGTATGTCTGGAAATAAATTACAGGCTTACATTCAGATGTAGAATTCTAGATTTGAAATAATTTCCCTCTTAAGGTCGAAGTACTAACTTAAGTTTTTCAAGGTTTTAGTCTTAAGGTAGGAAGTTGGAAACCATTATTATTTCTGATTTTTTAAATATGATATCTGTTTTTCTCTTTCCAAGCTTTTAGTAATTTTCTTGATCCATAGTACTCAAGAGACCCAATTTGATGTATTTTCTATGGACCTATTTGTAGTCATTGTGTTGTATACAAAGTGGGTTCATTCCATGTGAAAACTATTGTCCTTTTGAGAACATTTCTTATGTTATTTCTTTGATAACCACCTTCTCTCCACTATCTCTGTTCTCTCTTTTTTTTCTAGACCATCTGATCTGATCCCTTAGATAAAATTTGTATTTTTCTTCTTTTTGGGGGGAGAGTTTCTAACTTTATCTTCTAATCCTTCTAAACTCCTGTTTCTATGATATTTGAAAGACGTCTTTTAAAAAATTCTCTGAAATGTTTCTTGAGTTACTTGCAAAAAATACTGCATGTATGAAATAACAATAAAATGTTATAACAAGAAACATTTCTTTAATTGATTCCTTTACCAGTGCTTTCCCATGTTTAGAGATACATGGTGCATCCAATTTCTGATTCTTCCTGGGGCTCCACAGTGTGAATCTGCTTCCTTATTACCCCCACTCTCAGCCTACCACTTGTAGGTAGTTAGCTTTCTGCTTCATTCAGTATGTTTTCAGTGTTCATGCTTTATCTGCTTTCCAGCTTCCAAAAGTCTTAATGTGAATCATTTGCTGCCCTCTTCTTTTTACCTTATTCTTGTGGTTTTATATCTTTTTAAAAAATGAAATTTTTGTTTTTTAGAAAAATTTTTCTAGAGGAATTTTTTAAAAAATATTTTAATGTTTATTTATTTTTGTGAGAGATAGAGAGAGAAACAGAGTACGAGCAGAGGAGGTTCAGATAGAGCGGGAGAAACAGAATCTGAAGCTGCCTCCAGGCTCTGAGCTGTCAGCACAGAGCCCGATGCGGGGCTTGAACTCACAGACCACGAGATCATGACCTGAAATGAAGTCGGCCGCTTAACCAACTGAGCCACCCAGGCACCCCTTAGAGGAATGTTTTTAAAGAAATGGAGGAACTAAAATTATGTGTTTAATTCACACATTCACGTTTAACCAGAATCAATTCTTTTATTATTTTCAAGAATTTAATGTATATTTATTTTCAAGTTACCATAGTAACTCTACCTCTTTGGGTGTGAATTGTCCACTTTAGTTTGTTGACTGCCTTCGTGGTGATAAACTTTCTCGTATTTGCATTTTTTGTTAAACGTATGTATTTTCTTTGTGTGGTTTTATTCTGTCCATTGCTCCCCATGGTCATCTTTCCTCCTTTCCCCCCTCTCTCTGCTATCCACGGTAGTGCATGTGTTGTTTGCTAGGCTCTTCCTTCCCTGTTCAGACATTTGTTCTGTTTGCCATAACCGTAGTTGTCTAGGTTAGGACTGCAAGGGTCAAGACTTGATGGCTACAAGAAGAAAGGGATGGATCTTTCGTCCTCTTTTCCCCTCTCCAGTTCTGCTTCCTCGAATCTTTCTTCATCTCAGATCTTTGCTCTTCTGCTGGCCTCAATGCTAATTCAGAGCATAGCTGCAAGGAACAGGGATTGCAAATGCAAAGGGTGACCTTAGAAACCCAAAATGTGGGGCGCCTGGGTGGCTCAGTTGGTTGAGCGGCCGACTTCGGCTCAGGTCATGATCTCACGGTCTGTGAGTTTTAGCCCCGCGTCGGGCTCTGTGCTGGCGGCTCAGAGCCTGGAGCCTGCTTCGGATTCTGTGTCTCCCTCTCTCTCTGCCCTTCCCCTGCTCATACTCTGTCTCTATGTCTCTCAAAAATAAATAAACTTTAAAAAAGAAAAAAAAAAAAGAAAAAAAAAAAAGAAACCCAAAATGTATTCCACTAGGCCCCAGTGCTATAGCCACACTCCTCCCTGATCCACCAGTCACACCTCTATCCCAAAAGTTCAAAACTCTTAGAAAAATTTTAAGGAACTTTTTTTGTGTAAGAGGCTTAGTCTTCCTTTTGTGGATTCAAAGGGATATTAAAATTCTTGATCTTTCCCATCAGGGTCTAAATAAAAAGAAAGAGGACTCAGGAAAGGTTTTTTTTTTTATATTTTTATTTGTTTTTGTTTTGTAAACCTGATTTTGTGCATATTAGCAGCTAAGAAAAATTATGAAAACTGAAATTAGTGCTAAAACTGAAAGATAATTTTGTGTTCCTCAGATGGCCAAAGTAGGAAGAAATTGGTCAAAAGTTACAAGTGCTAGCTATAGAAGTAAAAGGCGGCAGGGCAGATTAATCCTAGGATTTCTTGACAGAACAATGTCTGCTTATAAGGCCTTCTCTTTTTTCCTTTATCTTTTCATATTCTTCCTTTTCTCAAATTCCAAATAATAAATTGATTCAGAGAAGAGATTCTAGAGCCTGTCTTTTTCTGAATCCTTTTTAAAATATTTTTTAGGCATATAAACTTAAACAAAGTTATAATAATTACAATAGTATGACACTGGCACAAGCATAGACAAATAGATGAGTAGAGGATATTCCAAAACAGACTCACTTAAATGATTTATGACAAAAGTAATACTGCAATTCAGTATGTAACCTCTATGTATCTCAGTTTCTTCATGTACAGAATAGGATAACTGTCCTTGTGAGTGCTGTGAGGATTAAATGAATTAATACAGATGTGCTCAGAATAGGGCCTGATATCTAATTAAATGCTTAGTAAGTTGTAGCTAGTATTTTTATCTTCACTTCAACAAAATTTTCCCTAGTCTGGCCTTAATCAGCTTCCTCTGGAATTTCATAATCCTTATTCTACACCGCTTCTTTTGAGACTTAATCATTCACTGTCTTGCTTTGTAACCAAGTTATTTTGCGTGTGTTAATTGTGTATTTCCAGCTATTGTAAAGCTGTTTGAGGACAGAGACCATAAAGAATGCATGTAGTTGCTTCTTTAGTTCTCATGGTGCTCAGCCCAGTGTTGGGCAGAAGGGAATTTAGTTTGTGCTCATCAGCGGACTGGGCGATGCTCATTTTAGGGCTTAGGTGATGCTTGCAGGTGATCTGCTCTTAACTTTAAAAGTAGGAGTTCTGTATTTTGCAATCCCAAATGGTATCAGAAACATTTTCTATCTTTACCTTTTTAGTAAGTAGCTCTGAATTTTATGAGTTCTTAGGATTATATCTGGTAGAATCCACAAAGAAGTAAATACACTGCAAGGAAATGTAAAAATTTGTGGTTCTTGACCTCCCTTTCACCTCCAGGGACTCTAAAGAAGACAGGAAAGAGTTTATGATTTTTCTCATTTATGAGTGTGTAAAATTTTGTCATCCATTTTGTTTTTTGGGGCCTGTTTGGCTTATGTATTTTATGTGACACCCTAAAACTTGTAGTTCCTCTTCCATTTTCACATTGCTTTTGTGTGCTCCTAGAAAATCTGTTTTTTCGAGGTCGTTTTGCTTTCCCAAGAAAGGACTCCATGTTTGTTCCTTGCGAGATGGCATATTGTCTTTATTCCTGGTTCAGACTAGTCTCATGGTGCTTTCGTTCCTGAAAGGTGGCCAAAAATTACTGTGCTGAAATGATCATTTGTGAATACAGTAACTCTCAGGAGGCATAAATTAATATCCTGTTCTCACTGTGTTTTTTATTGGCTGTTAGAGTTATTCTACTGCCAGGCCCTGACTTGGTGCCCAGTGCTAACAACTGTCTTTAAAGGCTTATAAATAGGGTCATAAACACTATTTACTTTAGTAGCAACACGTACTTTTAGTATTTCCACCACTCCTTCTCCCTCCCGCTCACTGTCACATGCACAGGCATTTTATAATGAGTGCATGGTTATTCTGCACTTTTCCCCATTTTTTGGGTTCCCATGTGCATAAATTCATTTGTTTAAACTTATTTTTCAAAATCAAGTTACTCTTGTGTCCTGGCCTCCAGTCTTCAAATAACATGAACCTTCCCATATTATATGTTCTAAGGTTTTTTCCTTCTTTTTTAACTAAGGCCAAAAATAGTAAACCTTGGTTATGATGCAAGCAGTTAAACCATTGCTGAATGTGCATTAGCAGAAGTTTAACTGCAACAGGGCCCTGTCATAGACATAACAAAACCATGGAATACTCTTTAGTTCAATAACAAACTTGATATTCACTTCCTGGGTGGCTAAGGATATTCAATCTCAATTTCACATCAAAGAAAGGTCAAAATAAAAGTTAGAAAGGCAACTCATCTTTGTTTTTCCCCAGTTTTGCTTATGAGGGAGACTGGATAGTTGAAAAAGAGATTATTCTCCCTGTTTCAAGATGCAAACACTATCATGTTATAATGTATATTAGTTGAGAAATTGGGAAAAGAAGCAATATGGTACAAAAGTTGATTTGATGGTGACTGGCTTTCCACTAAAAATATATGGTAATAAGTAGTGGATATCATTCAGATAGTTTTCAAGTTTATCTTTAGGACAGGGCTTGAATTCAGTTCAAGTAGATGGATGAATATTCACTCATTCAACATGCCAGACACTGTGTTAAGTGATGAAGTCAAAATAATGATGGCAAGGATTATAGCTGAAAGAGTCTGTCTACAAAAGACATATGGCAAAGAACTATAAAAACTTAGGTATTTTTGATCTTCATGTAGGGATAAGCGGCACCAAGGAAAGATGGTTGATTCTGTAATTTTTTTTCCCAGCCTTATTTTACATATTGTTCAGCTATATGCATTTTATATTTTGTTCTCTTAAAACTGACCACAGTATTAAGTTGGGGTGAAGAATGATTTTTATGTTTATATAATACTACTGACAAGAAATACTGGCAAACTACCTATCCTATAAAAGCAGTTTCGACTAATGCTTAAATGCCCTGGGTTTGGAAGTAGATAAAACTATCCTATTTCTTTGCAATAGGAACTTGAGCTAGTTCTCTATGAATCTCAGTTTCTTTGTCTTTAAAATTTGGATATTAGTGGTACCAACATGATATTATTAGTGTCTGGATTAAATTAAGTAATGCATGACAGTTTAGTGCCTGGAACATCGTAAGCTCTTAATAAATATTAGCTGTTATTATCCACTTACTTTTGTTCTCCTTTAACGCTCTTCACAAGGGAATGTCATGCTAACCTCCCTATTTCTCTCTTCCAACTCATCTGAACATTTTTTTACTATGAAAAAGAAGTTAGAATATATTGTTGTTAATCATTACTTTGGTATTCTACTGATAGAAGGTATCAAACATTCTGTTGGCCGGTTTTAGTAACCTCTTCTCTAGACACTGTTAGAGAAACAACTCATGTTTCACTTTTTTTGTCCATTTAATAAGTCTGTTAAGGGTTTCATTTAAGTCATTTGATTATAGCAGTGTGTTATTTCCATTAAGCCCAGTTTACAGCAGGAGATAGTTCCCAGTTGCTATTATGAAAGAAAATTAATCAGTGGATATTAAACTCTTTTTTAACATGGTGGCTTCTGCCTCTCACCATCGAGGGCTGTGCTCAGACCTCACTATAATAGGAGTAAGAGACTGAGTTTGGAGGGTAGCATTAACTATAGCGCTTGCTGAATGTTGGGCTTTGTTGGGGCTTTTGTAAATGAGAAAGGATGGATGGGGTGAAAGACATGGATTCAAATAGGGGAAACCCGGGGCATTTTCTCCTGAATCTAATACCTTTTCCACATGCCAGCGTTTGTACACCTTTATATGTGCACAAGATATGAAGAAGGAGAATCCATTTTTCATTTTGTTTTGTTACTGCTCTATAATTACTACAGACTCTTCCCCATGAGAATTTGGTGTCCCTGAAATAAATTTTACTTCATCAAAATTGAACCTTCTCTTCATAAGGTTTCTGATGGTTCTTCTTCCTTTGAATAGCAGTGGCAAGAAGCCCTTAAAATTTCTTTGCCAGTATTTTCTCCATTCTGGAACTACTTGAGTGAACATAACACTTCATTTTTTTCCCCCAGAAATCTCATTAAAATCCTTACTTGAATTTCACATACAGTTTAATAAAGTTTCCGAGTTCAGTATGAAACTAATAGTCCATTAAGAATAAGGAATGATTGACGTGTTTTCATTGACCTTTGTCGGTAAGTGACTTTAAAATACCATCTAGCGCATTCAAAATCACCAGGCATGACTGCCCAGTGCTCCACCTAACCCAGCCTCTCATTTGTTCTCTTATTAAATCTCTTAAAATGTCCAGTGGAAGAGATTGTGTCAGAGTCTCCTTTACTCTTCTATTCTAGCATCTTACAATGCATGCAATACTAAAAAGAGAACCAGGTAGCACTCTTGTGAATGTAAATGTAAGTTTTGATATTTGCTCAGGTGGAAGCCTTTTCGTATTCTGTTGACTGTCTTATTCATGTGCTAGTTGTTAATGACGCTGCAGATAGCTGATGCATGATGTCACTCTACACAACAGAAGTTGTGCCCAAAGAAGTTATGCCACAAATCACACAGCATTGAGTTGAATTTTTTTGAGTATGAGGACCATTTTTGAATATCAAAATGTCTTTCAGCCCCTTGCCCTCTGGACACATGCATACACACATACACTTTTACTTGTACTCTTTGTTATTTAAGAAAATCCATAGTGGGAAACAGTTATTATGACTGTAGTAAAGCTTTTTGGCAAATATTTTATTGTTTTACTAAATACAATAGCATCTTAATACATCTGCCAAGTATTAATGCATATGTGAGAGACGATTTTTCTGTCTAGAAAACGAAGAAATGTGTTCTGTTTATCATTGTAAGTCGCTCAGTCAGAATATTGGTGGTGTTTTACCCATAAAAATCCTTCCTTTGTTATGCATATTTTTGGGTCCAATTAAAGATAAAAATAACAAAGATTGATATGCATTTATTTATTTATTTATTCTGTTCTTCTTGTCTGTAGGCTACAAGAAGGGGCCTGCTGGAACAAAGCAATAACCCAAGATGATAAAGCATAATAAATTTGGATGCTTCATACTAGCTCTGAGCCTCAAACCATGCTACTTATGATTAAATCAGAAAATGTTTGTAAATAACAGAAAAAAATTTTTTTCCTTTCTGCAAACATCTTTATAGTGTACAAAAATTTTCTGGTTCATGGGTCTTACATAACTTAAAAGAAAAAAAATCATCTAAAGCATATATCACTTCATGAAGGAAATGCTAAAAGTATAACAATCCACTAATAAAGTATTTATGAGTGTCTACATTGTGGCTGGCAAGAAATCATTGGTTTCTTTCATGCATTTACCACATATTATCTGTTGGCTTTTGGTGAGTAATGAATATCAATTTCTATGGATGTAGGAACGAATTATATTACTGAGCTGCATTTAGACTTAGAAAGTTGACCGAGGTTCTATAGAAATAGACTGCTCTTTGATAGATATTTTCCTTTGGGTAGCCATAAAACCACTGTTGGTTTCAGTCATTTTGATATTTATAAAGGACAAGCTGATTTGTATCTTTTGGGGGCCAGTGATTATTCTTCTGCCTATATGAAGAACTGATCAAATAGTTATGCATGTGGTTCAGTGTCTCTGTTAGATAGAGGGGAATAGGAATGTGGGGTTAGAGCATTGGAAACTGATATGCTAAAGGTACCAAGAGATTGCTTTTCTTGATGTGGCACCAATAGAGGGAGAGAATTCCCCTCTCAGACCTTAGGAGGCATGGTTGTTTTTGCTTACAGAGCTGGATACATGGAGACTTACTTGGAAACAGAATATACTCAGCTAGGTTGCTCAGTAGAATATCTACTTTGGGGTACTGATATTTCTGGTTATCGTAAAAGTCAAACTGGAGTATGTACATACTATTTAAATAAAATACAAGTAAAAGACTGCTTCCCTTTCTGTGGAAACTTTCCTTGTATGTTAGCAGTATTTTGTTGGGAAAGATTGATATCACAACTCTCTAGTATGAACTTTAAAATAAAATATGTCTAAAATGCTTTCATTAATTACAAATCACAGGCCTTTCCTAGGCATTTACCACATTTAGGGCATTGAACAGTGCCTTACAGTGCGTATACAGTGATATGTAGAATTATCTGTGGTGTGATGAAAGGTGAAGTTTAATTAATGGGCTCTTTTCATCCTCCTAGTTTAGCTGTCAGTCGTACCCCATTTGGCAGTTATAGCTTGGTCATTTATTATTACTTTAGTGTTATAAACAGCACATGCCAAATTTGTACCTTCTTCCTTCAAAAGCTCCCAAATGGAGCAAGATAGAGACTATTTTAGAAAGAGATGCCAAGAGAATAAACAGGATTCTCAGCCCGTTTCCAGACTGGGTAAAAGACCCATTGAGTTGGCAGAAGTGAAGGAGCATTTGGCCAGGAAGAGGAGAATTAGACATAGCACAGTAGCCTTGCACTCTGCTCTCAGCGTCCCAGTGGGAGTAAGGCTTCTAACATTTCCCTTGAGATTTTCAGGCATTCAAAAGCAGAGGAAACATGTGCTCTACTTTTCATTTCTGAAACTTTGGAGGTGGCAGTCTCACCGACGTGTCTTGTGCTATCTCTGTACAGGTGAGTGGGATAGAGATAGTGACCTGTATGTGTGCCGAATGACTGTTGTAGTATGGTAGATACTACAGAAGTTAGGAAGAAAGTTACCTTGGCCTGGGTTTGTTTAGGAAAGCGTTTTGCTGCTTTACCAAGTTCAGTATGGCGAATACAATTATGTTGGCTAGTTGAAATTAATAAAACCTTAATTATTCCAAGAATATGAACAGTAATAATCTCAGCTTCTCCCTTTTTTTGCCCACATAGATAGTAAAATATCTATTTCATATTAATTGGAGAATAGATAGAACAAATTTTTTTCTTCACCCTTTGGGTGCTTTTTATTTCTTCAGTTATTAAACTGCTCCAGACCTGATGGTTAATAATTTTCTTTTTTCTTCCTCCCACAAAAATCCTGAGACAGCAGGAGTCTTGATCAAGTTCTACTTGTCTAATATGCAATAAAGAGAAGAGCAACGATTGCCTCTAATAGAACACATTCTAGTCATTACATCTTGGAATGATCCTAATAATTACTTAGATCATAGGGCATGCATATCCCTTGTGGATTTTTTCCTCCCATAAGTCACATTTTTTCCAGATGTTCTTTGGTCTCAAAAAACACAGAATAGTCATAGAAAAGGTACCACTACCATAAACTTTCCCTGCCCCAGAAAATCTCCAGGTAAGAGCCTCCTTATATTCAATTTCCATTCTAAGAGTAAAGTAATAAACTGAATTACAGCAAGCCAGTACAACTCCTTCCTTAGTTTTTATCCCATGCAGTTTATAGAGACTCAGAAAAGCAGTAAAATATTACCATAACCATGAATTGTACCATGTGAACTGGAAGTAATGCTGTGATGTTTATAAAAGCCCTTGGGAAATGTTGCTTAGATTTAGTTATGGATCTTTTATATTAGACTTAAGTCCTTCAAAAACTCTCAGTTATTTAGTGGATTTGCAGGATAATACAGTGTTGCATAATGTAAAATTTGAATATAGAATTTACATTATAAAACTGTAATTACATCTTGCCCTTTTGTCTTTTCTACAAGAAATGGCATTTTCTGACAATTCTGTTCCTGGCAAAGTTATAGGTGGAGGTGTGACCTTTAACCCTAAGTAAGCAATTATATAATTACTTAATAGTAATCACTTTACCATCTGCAGGCCACACTAAATTAAAAGACACCTGACCCTCAATTTTGGCATGTGGCTCCAATCTCTGCTTTTCTTTTCCTAGTTCAGTAATGAATGATCATTTCTATCTTGGTGATTCTGACTGTCAATTTGATGGATGGAAAAATAGAACACTAAGTATAGCCCCATTTATTCTGAACTGATTAGCTCCACCCAGCACTGTTCCCATCCTACAGAGCTCAGTACTAAAATAATCCAGGCTTTCATGTTTCTTCATCCCATTTTGGTCCAGTAAATAGATAGACCATTTGTATTAATTTTCCATTGTGAGGTTTTCTAGTCTTGAGTGAAATTCCATTGGGTTCTGGAGGGAAAGGGGGACAAAGAAAGGCCAAAAAGCTTTTTGTAGACATAGATTGCTTTCCCTGTCTCCATGGAGAGACGAAGCTATCCCTTGATGGGTGTTAAAATAATGTAAAAGTTCCACCCAGACCTGGATATGAGGAAAGCATTTGTTTTTTGTTCCACCATGTTGCAGGCTTTTAGCAGAATAGAAAAAAATCAATCACATTTACTGACAGTCTAAACACCTTTGTAATGTATTATTGCTCATTGCTGGTGCTGAACAGAGGGGGAAGCGGAATGGAGATGTTGGCAATCATAAAGCCTTTTTTTTTTTCCTTCAATTCCACAGATGTTTTGGCCTGAGTGTCTCCACTTTAAGTCTTTTAAAAAATACCCTCTGTCATCTTGTTATAATAGTTATACATGAAGTATTTGAATTCCACCTTTCCCCCCCTGGTTTTCTAAGTGCCTGGTTTACTTTCTTCTTCATATTCTGTTTTTTAAATTTAATTCTACCCAGTTCTCCATGTCTTTCCATACCAAGGAATCTCCTTTGCTGGATTTAAATGATTTGTACTTGTCAATGTTGCAATCTTCCCTTGGGTATTTGGCCTGCCTATATACCTTGTGAAGTATCCTATACTCTTCAGAATAAAGAAAAGGGTGGGGGTCATGGAATCTGTGACTTGCTGTTTCTGGCAGCTCAGCCTCATGAACTGTATTGATGGGAATTTAAGAACCTGATTTCTGGAGGTCACCTGGCTGCCTAACTACATTACTCTGGAAGATTCTTATTGGAAATGAGCTGTTAGTGCAGAAACATCCTTAATTAATAATGCTGAGTGACTCTGCAGCCAGCCAAGATACGATTATGGAAACATTTGTAAAGGTTGTGTGACCTACAAAATAAACTTCTTAAATATTTTTTTAAAACTCACAGGGCTTGGATTAATTTGTAGTTCTTAAGCATGATGATTGGATGTTCATGCTGTTTGTGACATGTGCCTCCCTCAAACCTTGCTACGACCTTGGCACATTATCTATCAACCATGAAGAAGAAAAAGAAGAAAAAAAAAACCTTATGAGACTTGGGATACATGAAATTTATATATGTACTCTAATTTCTCAATCATGTATATAGTGTACATATGGTATATACTCTATATGTATACTCTATATACTCTCAATATATGTTGCCTGTTATATATAGTATATGCTATATATGTCTGTATATACTATATATACTTATTACATATGTAAATACACCACCCTAAATATATTTACACATATATAGTATTTACTGTATATAGTATAAATATATAGTATATATTACATATACATATATATATCATATATACATATTATAATTTCCTTCTCCTAGATATTTCTAGGGAGATGACTATTTCCAGGTCAGCCTTGAGTATAAGGGTAGTAGATGGTCACTAATGGGGTGATTAACTTGTGTGACCCTATAAACATTTCCCTCAGACCCACCATAGAACCTCAAATTCTGTTAGTTGGGTTTTATTCCTTTAAATTCTGAAGACTTTTTGACAATATTCTTAAATACCAATTAAAATTTAAATGTTCCTAGGAACACTCATCAGCTATAACCTGCTTGAAAAGTTAAGGGAAAGCAAAAGGGGTGTCAGATGACAATTAGATAATAGCAGAATCCTAGCAAGAAGTTCTGGTAGATACCTGGATTTACTAGTGGGACAGCTGGGGGTAGGAGATGGGGCTCACAGACAAAAAAGGTGGGAAGACAGCGTTAGAGACAAGTTCACCTACTTAGTTTTGCAGAAGTCTGGCTCAGCCCCACTTTTGTGTTTAACAGGTGTTCACCCTGTCAGACAAGTGTTGAATGGTCTCTGAAGGGAGGTAGTGTAATAACTTTTCTGTCCAAGTTAACAGCCAGAATTTTCACACATCGAATAAACAACCTTCCATGCCAAACTTCACATTAGTTTATAGGTAAATGCCAGTGGTAGACCTAAAATGTTACTTTAAAAGATTTCCTGTTGGAGGGGTCTGACAGAGGATCTGGAGGACAGTTTTGCTGGGCTGGGCCAACAAATGCTCTTCAATGTTTTCCCCAATGGCTCTGTTGAGTTTTAATTCTTCACATACAAGGAATTTAATGTGTTTCCTTGAAAGTAAAATGGCCAGGATAAGACAAGGCTCAAAAAAGTAAAAACTTTCCCTTATCTATTGGATTTAGTGGTGATTGGGTAGGTGACAAGATCTTTAAGTATTACTCTAAGTCTGTCTCATTTTCAACCTTTTATGATGACCTGGTTTCTTTTGTTAGCAAATATTGATAATTATACTTTTCCCTCAACATTATTAATGAATACCAGGCTAGCTCTTTCTCTTGGTCAGTCTTATCCTACACTTGCTTTCTTGTAATATATATCATCCCTGTGGTTTCCAGATTCCAGACTTAGTATCTCCTACCCCTCCTATCCCCAGGCTTTTCAAAAATTTCCTATTGGCATAACATATTGACCAGACCAAAGGGACAGGAGTCAAAAAGTAATGAAGATAATAATAAGTACCCATTATGTAGTCAGGTACTGTGTAGAGTTATTTACACACTTTATTTTGTTAATCCTCAAAGCAATGTTGTAAGATAGATATTATTGTAACCATGTTTATATGTGTGTAAATTTTAGCTAAGGCAGATTAAATAACTCTTAACCTTACACAGTGAGGAGTTGCAATTTAAACCTAGGTATTGCTCGAGTCTAAAGTCAGTTTTGGGTTATAATCTTAACTCCACCCGTTGGCTACTCTAACATTTCCATTTTCTCATGTGTAAGCATATATGGAAATACACCACTTTTAATGTGCCTAATACTGAAAATTTTTCATGGGGCTTATAATAAAAATGCATGAAACAAGACAGCTGAAATAATTTAAAATACTATAGAGCAGTAGTTTTCAAATGATGACCATTGGGATCTAGGGTCACCTGTGGGTAGAGGATTTTTGAGAAAGGCTTAGTTGGAAGGGCTCTGAGCTCTGTTCTTAATAGTTCTACTTTTATCTGTTTTATGTATCAAGATTCCAAGTAATGATTTTTTTTAAACCAAAAATTCCATTGCTTTAAAAACAAAAAAGTGTCTAAGTCCTGATTTGTTATAATGTTGGAGAGATTTATGTTAGGAATTTGGGATGTCAAATTTAGAGCCACAAGGTTGACTGAACTTCCTGGCAGCTTCTGGGGAAAAAGAACCATGTTTGTTTATAGAGTCCCCATTATCTGATTTAGAAAAGAAAAAAACAAAACAAAACAAAAAAATGGGAGGAACAGAACAAACAAACCCGTATGGCAAGGCAAACTTTTTCTCATCATTAATTGCAGGAGGGATTTATAATGTTTTTTATATGAGGGGCATGATGGAAAGTGATGGTTTCCATCATGATTTTACATAAGATGGTCTTGTGATGGCTTTTTCTTTTAACAATTTTTGATGAAACCTAAAAACATGATGTTAACTGAAGAGCATTCTTGGGGAAGGGCAGCAAAATAAGGTGTGTAAAATGGGCATACTAACCTGCCTACCCTGCCTCCTAAGATTGTTGCTGAAACTCAGAGAGCTAACTCGTGTTGAAAATGTTTGGAAACCTGTCAGAATTACCTAGCTTTTGGTAGTTACATTAATCATTAAATCATAATATTATTGAGCTCCTACTCTGTGCCTGGCATTGTTTTAGGTTTTTGGGGATGATCAATGCCAATCTCTATAGGTTAGATTTTAGTTGTTTACCCACGTCTTTTGCAAATTATGTATTTAGTTATCTCAGTACTTTGAAAGATAAGTTGGTTACACAAAGAAATTAAGTGGGGGCTGAGTGGAATCCTTGAGTCGTCAAGTTGGAAGGGTTTATAGAGGTTAGTTATTTGGCTCATCCTGCCAATATATCGATCTTTCTTACAGAATTCCTGAGGAAGGGCAGCAGAAACTCTTCAGGTATTTCTAATTTGCAGGTAGTCCAGTCTATTATCAGACAACTTTAGATTTTAGAAAATTTCTTCTTTGTGTCAAATAGCCTGGAAGATTGGAGAACAATGGTAGAGATGGATGTTAGAAAATCCTCTATGTTCTTATGTTGATCACTTTACCTTTTTAACTTCTGCTCGTTGATACTAGTACTATGATGAGAACCATGAGGGAAAGACTCTTGCCACGTTTTCACTTAATAGCCCTTGAATTTAAAGATGTCTATGATGTCATCCCTGAAATTTTTTCTTTTATAGGCTAAATTTTTCCAGTTCTTACATTTTTCATTTAAGATAATTTCCAGACATCATCTTGGTTGCCTTTGACAATGTCCCATTTAAAATACAGCTTGCAGAAGTAAATATGGTATCCTAGGTCTTGCCTGCCTAAAATATTAGATTCCATCTGGAGAATTTATTTTTCACTTTCATTTTCTTTCTTTCTTTCTTTTTTTTCAAAGCTTCATATCCACTTACAATAGAAATATGTGTTTGTGAGTAAACTCTGATCATATGCTTTTTTTCAAATTGTTTACCAATGTCATTGTACAAATTTGTTATACCTAAAAATTATATATCACATAGAGAATGCTCAGATAAGGTAATAGATACAGGCTGTTTGTAACTCACAAAACGCTAAACAAATATGAGATGTTGCAACTAAGGTCTTCGTATTGTCAACATGTCAGTTGAAATAACCTTGCATCAATAGAACTTCTTTCTGTCATTTTATTTAGGCAGCTCATTTTAGTTAATCAAATGTCTTTTCCTGATGTTTTTTTCTTTCTTTTTTTTTGGAATAAATTAATTTGGCCTACTTTTCTGTAAATTAATTAAAAAATAGTTTTTGAGCACTAATAAATGTATTGCTAAGTAATTCAGTGATAAAAAGAGATCTACGAGTCTTATGGAAGTAGAATGGCCTTCAGTAAAACTGTAGGTCTGTCTTTGTTGCTTTCATTAAAATATTCTTTCCAAAAGGTGCTGATATGTGGGAAAGAGAGAAAGAACTCCAGCCTAGGAGGTTGGAGAAGTGGTGGATGTTGGTATATGTAGCAAATTTGTGATCTTAAGTGTTTAAACATTGCACTGAGGTGACAATGGGGACTTTTGGAAAACTGTTTTCTAGAAGTGAAGGCGGACACAGAAAGAAGGTAGGGAGAGATTGATTCAGGGTGCATAGTTCAGAGAATTATAAGGAAAAGAGAAGAAAGGAGACAAGTACTGTGTGAGGGGAGAACACCTGTCTTTTCTCTGAACCTCCTGTTCTGCCAACCTCAATATATTAGCTTTTGTTCTTAGGCTTATTTGTTATGGTGTCAATTTGATTTCAGTGATTCCAGACATCACTTCCTCATTACAGGAATACGGGAAGGTATGAGAAGTGGTCCTAACTCACCCCTCTCTTTTATTAGGTGCAAAAATCTTCTATAGAAACCCCAATATACTTTCCTTAAATATTAGTTATATTCTCACTATTCATCCACTGGCAAATGCAGTGAGAAGGATCAAGATTGGCATAGACAAATCATGGCTTATCTTTTGGAAATGGGGGAAGAGCTCACCTTTCCTGAATACATGACTTGCACTGTCTTTCACCAAATCAGGAAGGAAAAAATGAAAGGGGTAGGTACTGAATAGGTAATTAATAGTATCTGCTACAAATGATATGTCCAGCTGAGATCTCTTTAGATAAAAATATGCTTTTACTTTTGTTTTTATTTTACTCAGAGGCTTCTGATAAGGGAACAAATACTGGGTAGTGGACCCTGGAAGAGATTTACATTATTTATTTGTTTTATGTTTGCGCCTACCTGTAAAAATACTAAATTTACTTTTCTTAACCACCTTGTCCATAGGGTATCTCAGAACTTTAGGTTTCTCTAAATTCAACTTGGTAATATGAATTCTACTCCTTAGAGACTATACAGATACTAGCTTCCCTGATTAATTTCTTTTTGCGTGCGTATAGAGATTCTTTATTGGACTAAAATGTGGCTTTATTTTTCTGCCTATAATATGTTCCTCCCAGAGCAAATTACTGCTCAAACAATTTCAATGTCTAAGACATTTAGTGAGGTATAAAATAAAAATCCCAAGTGTACAATTTCATGCTGTCGTATGATTTGATACTAGTAATATAGTGAGAGAGCATTGGTTTGAAAGACAGGACACTTGGGGATGGACTACTGGCTTTTCTACAAACTAACGTGTGGTCTATTCTGTTACTTCACTTCATCGGAGCTTAATTTCATCATCTCTTGCCTTGAGAAAGTTGTATTAGATGAGTGTTTTCCTAGACTATGTTCCTTGGAAAACTAACTTTCTAAGAAACTCTAAGTTTCTAAGAAACTCTAAGAAAGTTTTATTGATACATGTGAAATCTGGAGAATCTGGTCAAATATACACGGGAAATACTGGGTTGAACCAAGTTAATCGCATTTCATCACTGCAGGATTCTCGGAGCCTTTGATATGCTAATATTCGCTGTGAATCTCCAAAAGAAATGGGCAAACATTCCATGCTCATGAATTGGAAGAACATATATTGTTAAAATGTCGATACTACCCAAAGCAATCTACACATTCAATGCAATCCCTATCAAAATAACACCAGCATTCTTCACAGAGCTAGAACAAACAGTTCTAAAATTTTATGGAACCACAAAAGACCCTGAATAGCCAAAATAATGTTGGAAAGGAAAACCAAAGCTGGAGGCATCATAATTCTGGACTTTAAGCTGTATTACAAACCTGTAATCACCAAGACAGATAGATCAATGGAATAGAATAAAGAACCCAGAATTGGACCTACAAATACTTGGCTAACTAATCTTTGACAAAGTAGGAAAGAGTATCCAATGGAAAAAAGACAGTCTCTTCAGTAAATGGTGCTGGGAAAACTGGACAGTGACATGCAGAAGAATGAATCAGACCACTTTCTTGCACCATACACAAAAATAAATTCAAAATGGATGAAACACCTAAATGTGAGACAGAAAACCATCAAAATCCCACAGGAGAAAATAGGCAGCAACCTCTTTGACCTGGGCCACAGCAGCTTCTTACTTGACATGTCTCCAGAGGCAAGGGAAATAAAAACAAAAATAACACTGTTGGGACCACATCAAGATAAAAAGCTTCTGCATGGTGAAGGAAACAACAAAACTAAAAGGCAAGCAGTGGAATGGGAGAAGATAATTGCAAACAACATACCAGATAAAGGGTTAGTATCCAAAATCTGTAAAGAACTTACCAAACTCAACACCCAAAACATGAAAATCCAGTGAGGAAATGGCAGGAGACGTGAATAGAAACTTTTCCAAAGAAGACATCCAGATGACTAACGGACACATGAAAAGATGCTCAACATGACTCATCATCAGGGAAATACAAATCAAAACCACAGTGAGAGACTACCTCACACCTGTCGGAATTGCTAAAATTAACAACTTAGGGAACAACAGATGTTGGCGAGGATGTTGAGAAAGGAATCCTTTTGCACTGTTGGTGGGAATGAAAATTGGTGCAGCCACTTTGGAAAACAGTGTAGAGGTTCCTCAAAAAATTGAAAATAGAACTACCCTATGACCTAGCAATTGCACTACTATGTTATTTAAACAAAGGATACAAAAATGCTGATTTGAAGGGGCTGCTGATTTCTAGCAGCACTGTCGACAATAGCCAAATTATGGAGAGAGCCCAAATGTCCATTGACTGATGAATGGATAAAGAAGATATGGTGTATATATACAATGGAGTACTTACTACTCGGTGATGAAAAAGAATGAAATCTTGCCATTTGCAACAACGCGGATGGAACTAGAGGGTATTATGCTAAGTGAAATAGGTCAGTCAGAGAAAGATAGATATCATTATTTCACTCATATGTGGAATTTGAGAAACACAACAGATAACATAGGGGAGGAGAAGGAAGAATGGGATAAGAACAGAGAAGGAGGCAAAGCATGGGGGACTCTTAAATGCAGAGAACACCCTGGGGGTTGCTGGAGGGGAAGTGGGTGCAGGCATGAGTTAAATGGGTGATGGACATTAAAAAGCTACGGGACCAGACACTATATTTTTTGTTTTGTTTTGGTTTGGTTTTATTTTGGTTTTGTGTTTTTGAAGAATTATGAAACACTTTGAAGCACAGTTAGTGAAACGTCGAACTACATAGTATTTGATCCTGCAGTTATGCAAAATTGATGTGCTGTTTGACCTCGGAAGTTTTCTTTAAGGATAACAGGATGGAGGGTCTCTGGCTAAGTCTATCATGGAATACATATTGAAGGAGGAAAATCAGAACTAGAATCTGAAAAATGTATAAAATTTTCATAGTTGAAGCTGAGTGAAGATATTTTATGAGTAAAAGGAATGGCATGAATAAAGACATAAACAGAAGGAAAGTGTAGTAGGTTTTGGGAAATTGTGACTGTCAAGAATGACTGGATTTAAAGTATATGCTGGGAAGTGGCAGATTGTTGAAAGTTTTGAATGTCAGAATAGAGAGGCTTTCCTTTGTATAGGCAGTGGAGAGCCGTTTGAGGAGTTAGGATGTAAGCAAAGTGATATAAACGGGAGCTTAATCTAGGATAATGTGGAAGATGGATTGGAGTGTAGGCTGAAAGTGGATGACTGTGATATGGATTTGAATTTGAATGGGGTTGGTGGCAATGGGAACAGAATGGAAGGGATGACTCTGACTATTTCTGAACATCAGAGGACTCTGGAGTGTCTGTTTCTGTCCAGAAAACACTGGAGAATTTGCTGGGTATGGACAGAGACAGATCCAGCAAGAGAAATTACTCAAGAGGTGTCAAGAGTCTTATGTTTTTTCGGTAACTAAGAATTCAAAGGGAGTGCTGGTTGTTTGGTGTGTCTCTTCACTCACTTATTTTTTGTCCACTCATGGGTTCATCAAGAACTGATTGATGGCTACATTGTGTAGGTAGATGGGTCTGAGGACATTGTAGCCTTTTTCCTAATTGACTGCTAACAATTTGCAGTGAGTTCCTTGTATATTCTTACAGTTTATTCTCACTGATATACAAGGAAGTTTTATTACTTCATTAAAATAATAAATTGTAATTGCATTAAAATATTTTTTTAATCTTTTTTCTTATTTCTCTAATTTGCTAAATTGTTAGACTCATGATTTAAAACTACACTGGACAATGGTTTCTTATGAGATAAATATTTTGAGTCCCTTAATCTACTCTAAGGGAATGTGAGGATTCAAGTGACACGATGAATTAGAACCACTTATCTGCATTAATGCTCAACAGGGATAATTGTTGCTACTATCTTTCCTCTTGCTACTGATTGTTATTACTGTTACTACTGCTACTATTACTGTCACTACTATTGTACTATAGTTGAGACTTCCTCTGGCTTTGGGTAAACCTCCAGCATATTCATTTGTAATTTCAAGTTGCTAGTGTCCTGTCTGTGCAGAAATGGGTTGAACTGGGGTACCTAATAGAGTGAATGACCTCCTGTGTAAAGTAGGCCTTGACATTTGGAAGAGTCTGAGAGGTTTAAACCTGTGGTTCCTTGTGACCTGTTGGAATTCGGGTCCCTCAGAATATACTTATGTGTGTGCTTATGAGCATGTGCACATGTGTGTTCATATGTGGTCATGAGTGGTCATGAGTGGTTATATTTTAAGCAGTTTATTTGGATGTGAGATATTATTCAGCTAATTTTAATATTCTTTGCTCCTTTTTCCTTCACACTTTGGAGGTTTTCTTGGTTATCTTAAAAGAAACTGCAGGGAAAGTCATGCTGAAGGAGAGGAAACAAGGCCACTTTAATGTTGCTAGTCTACCTGCTCTTCACTCCTCTGCCATCTGGTAACTTTGCTTTCCATAACACTTGAATTCTGGACTCAGGATGTTTAAAGGGAAGAACACATTTTTAGAAATTTTTGGAGTTAAAGAAAAATATGTATTTTCAACTCTACTTAGAAATCATGATAGTTATCATATTTAACTTTAGGAAAATTGCAGTCCCACATGATTCATGCCTTAGATTTTTCCCTTTGCTTTCATGTCTGTGCAAACATTTCCTGGCTTGTTAGAGGTCTTCTCATCCAGCCCAGGAGGGGAAAATCACAGATCATAACCATTGCTGACTGAAATCTATGCACTGGGCATGTGAAAGAGGAAGGAACAAAAGGCTCAAACCTACTGCTTCCAGCAAATTGTATGTGGATTTGGTGACTTCCTCCTCTGGGATTTTCTGGGTTTTTTTGTTTTGTTTTGTTCTTTTCCCTTTCGGCCGCCTCTTGGAATAATAACCTAGGAAATATTTTCATTCCCCCAAATTTTATTAAAATGCATTCATTCAGTCAACATATATTTATTAAGACACTATTTTGTGCCATGTACTGTTTTAAGCCCTGATACATACCAGTGGTATATAACAGTGAACAAAACACACAAAAATATTGCCCTTATGAAAATTGTGGTTCTTATGGGGACATAATTTTACACACACACACACACACACACACACACACACACACACACACAATTATACTATAGGTATTATTTTGTATACATACATAATATATATGTATATATCTATACCTAATATATGCATGACATAACATAATATATAATACATATACATAGTATACATATATAAAAATATGTGTCTATGCATAAGATGTATAAACATACCCATAGTAAATTAGGCAGTGATGAGAGCTAAAAGTAAAATAGGGAAAGGGAAATAGTGTTAGGAAGGGGAAGCATTGAGATTTTAAATGGGGGTCTTAGGGAAGCTTTGTGAAGAAGGTAAGGACTCCAACACATGGAGACATTCCAGGCAGAGGGCCTACTTTGCAGAGACCTGAGGAAAGGGGAGAAAATAAGGGAATGGGCCATGGAGTCTGATTATGTAGAACCTTGGAGATCTAGTGGGGACTTCGGCTTCTACTCTGTGTGACCTGGAAGTCATTGGAGGATTTTGAGCAGAGGGTGACATGATCTGACTTCTGTGGTAAAATGCACTGATAAGGGCAAAGGCAGAAGCAGGGAGATAAATTAATAAACTACTTGGGAATCTGAGAGTTTGTTTTCAGTTTCTTCCAGGTAGATCTTTTCGTCCAGACCTAAACTTCTGACTCGTAACTTGTGTATGTCCCACGGGAGTCCCTCCATCATCTTTGCCTCAGTAAACAGTAAATGCAGCAGCAACTACTTTTCCTTGGCTGAAGCTGCAAGCCTACCTATCTCTTGTTCTTTAGAATTTTCAGACAGGAGTCAGACACCAGTTCAGTAGGTTCCTGTCTCACAGAAAGAGAGGATGATAAATTTTCTGAGTGCTCTCCTTGTCCTCTATCTCTCTTGACTGGAGTCAAGAAGGAAGAATTCATTTTCCCCTTAGAAAGGGATGGATTCATAGAATGCCAAGAATTTTCTCTACAGAAATCTTCTTAAGAAATCCTCCCTGCATTATAAATAATATCATCGAAGCCCCTCTCATTAGACTTCGTTTTAGGAGCTAGCCTTTCTCCCACATTTCTTTCATGGAGGAAAAGAGAGAGGGTATCCTTTGAGGAAATCTTTCTCCCTGAGCTCTGTTCTTCCCTCATCTTTTATGCCCTAGATGTTAGTGAGAGATTCCAGAGTTTTATAAACATTTTTTAAAAATGCCACCTTTTAAAATTTGCATATTGGTCTGGTACTTTACCCAGATTCATAGCTATTATATTTTGATGCCTTGCTTTCAATATCATGTTACAAAGAAAAAGGCTATTTGCTAACGTATGCCTTGGTAATGATTATTAATAAATAAGAATATGTTTGGCAGGGGGAGAAAAGAATATTCAGGATGTCATGTCATTATGTCTTGGCATGGTGACATTCATGTAGCAGATACTTAAATATTTGTTGAAAGAATGATTAAACTTTGTGCTTTCAGTGGGAACTGCAAAGTAAATTCATATTAGGAAAACAGTTCATGATCAGAATTAAGTCCACCCGTCATAATGATAGTGCTAATAAAATGTGTGTTCACTCTAATCAGACTGCCAAATATTGCTTTATTTTCCCCCTGCATAGAAGTTGGTCATCAATTTTTAAGCCTCAAAGTCCTTAATGAGTCTGTAGAGAAGCTGTCACATAATTGGATAGCAAGTGCTTTCATGTGGCCACTAGTCTTTGGGTTTGTAGAATTATTAGGAGAACTTTCTGACTTTTGGAAGAAGGGCATGTGCCATCATTTCCAGCACACAGTTGGATTCAAGAAAAATGTTTTAGAAATGATGACGATAAATACTGGAACACTGCTTTAACATGCTCTGTTCTGATGTGGGATTCACACTTAGACTCTGTATTGCTTCTTATAAATAAATGTATATCAACAGGATACGGTGCCTCGTGTCATAAACTGGAAGACTACAGCGTACAGTGTGAAGGGCTAAATAACAGTATAGGAATGGTTGTGAGACATTTCATGGTTAATTGCCAGTGAGATGTCTAAACAATGAGTTCTGTGAGAACAGATGACAAAAACAATCACTGCGGAATGGGGAGGAATGTGAAGGGTTTTTTTTTGAAGATTAGAGAAGGCAGCTTTATGCTAAGCTTCTATCATATAAAGTTTGGTACTCATGTAACATATTTCATGTGAGTGTGAAATATACAAATCACTTAATCACTCTGTGTCTCAGATTTTCATCTACCTTTGATGTTATCACCTTCTTTGAAATTGAGATATATGATATATACTTAGAAAAGTATCCCAAACAGTTTAATGAGTAACAGTTCAATGAAAAACAATTTAATGAACAAATAAAATAAAATAAAATAAAATAAAATAAAATAAAATAAAATAAAATGGCCATACGTGTAATTGCCGTGACACAAGAGAACACGAACAGTGCTCTAGATGTCTTGTGCGTCTCTTCTCAAGCACCACTCCCTTGCTCTGGCTTGAGGTATCTGCTGTCCTGAATTTTATGGCAGTGGTTTCTTTTCTTTTAATTTTGTACATTATGTACTGTAAAAGAAAAATTTCCCAATTCTGGTCTGGAATAGAATCTTTCTGTGTGATGTAATTTATAACAACTTTCCTGGCGGAGATTAGTGTTCCTGATAGAGCCCCCGAACAATTTTCGAATGGACTTTAATGAGATTAAAGTTTGTTTCGGAAATTAATTACCCATAAGTTTGGTTCTCATTTTACTATCAGTCAAAAATCTACTACCTTTATGAGGCACCTCAGTGGCTCAGTCAGTTAAGTGTTGGCCTCTTGATTTCAGCTCAGGTCATGATCTCATGGTTTGTGGGTTCGAGCCCCGTATCAGGCTCCATGTTGACAATGCAGAGCCTGCATGAGAAGATTCTCTCTCTGTCTCTACCTCTCCCACTCTTTCTTTCTCTCTCAAAAATAAATACTTGGATTTTCTATTTTAAAGAAAAAATCTACTACCTTTAACCAGATTCTCATCTTTAAATGTCTAGGCTAGAATGACTACCTAATCATTTTCTTTTTCTGCAAAATATACCTACAAAGAATCAATATTTGAATGAGTCTCTAGGCATCTTTTCCCTTGTGTGCAAAATATAAAACAAAATAAAACAAAACAAAAATCCCCAAGCTTTGATATATGGTTATAACTAAATAGTCTGAAAAGTTTACTTGAATGGTATACATTGCTAAATAATAATTTTAGTATTGCACATTTTTAAACTTCATAAAAATAGATTCATAGTTTATCTTATCATCTTTGCTTCTTTTGCTTAATAATTTGTTTTTGAGAGCCAACCATCTTGTTATGTATAGTTTTTATTCCTTTTTATTGCTGTGTGTAGTATTGCATTGTTGATACATACTAAAATTTATTCATTCTTCTGTTGATGGATACCTTGTTGTTTCCAGTTTGGGATTGTTAAGGACAAGACTGCTACCAATGTTCTTGTATATGTATTTTAATGCAACTATGCAAGAGTTTCTCTAAGGAATGTACCCGGGGTAGAATTGCTGGGTCACAGGATATGTATATATTCAATTTTAGTAGAATATTAGTAGAATTTAGTAGAATTTTAGTAGAATATAACTTGTTTTCCCAGGGTAGTTGTACCAATTTGCATTCCCAGCAGTACAGTGTGAGACTTTCCATTTGCTTCCATTTCCTCACTCAACACATGCTGTTTTCAAGCTTAAAATTTTCTTACTTGGTTCACAGTACAGTGGAATCTCATTTTGGTTCTGACTTGTATTTGTCTGATTAGGCCTGAGGCTGAACACATTAACATATATTTATTGATTGCTTGGATTTTTTTTTCTTTCCTGATGTTCCTGCTCAAGTTTCCAGCCATTTTTTTTCTATTCTATTGAGCAGCCTATACTTTTTTATAGGAGTTCCTACAAATATAAAAAGCCATCTGTTGCTAATATCTTCTCCCAGATTATGCTGTTTTTATACCCTTTCCAATAAACTCAAATTCAGCAGTCTTTTCCTTTATACTATGTGGTGTGTGGTCTGTGTGTGTACACACACATCCAAATATATTTTGATGTTAAAATATTTTCGTAAGTTAGTGAATTCATTTAATAGGTTTTTTTGGTGGAATCTTAAGGGAATTTTACATATAAGATTATGTCATCTGTAAACAGACATAATTTTACTGTTTCCTTTTTAATTTGGATGCCTTTTATTTCTATTTCTTGTCTGATTGCTCTTGCTAGTACTTCCAGTACTATGTTGAATGAAATTGGAGAGAGTGGGGTTGCCTGGGTGGTTCAGTCAGTTAAGCTTCTGACTCTAGATTTTGGCTCAGGCCATGATCTCATGGTTTGTGAGATCAAGCCCCACAGTGGGCTGTATGCTGACAGTGTGGAACCTGCTTGGGAATCTCTCGGTTCCTGTCTTTCTGCCAACATCCCAACACTGTCTCTCCCTTTAAAAAAAAATAAATGAACATTAAAAAAAAAAGTAGTGAGGGTGGACATCCTTGACTTACATTGGATCTTAGAGGAAAAGCTTTCCTTTCTTTTCCGACTGATTATAATTTTAGCTGTGGCTTTTCATAAATGGCCCTTATTGCATTGAGGAAATTTCCTTTTGTACCTATTTCGTTGAAAATTTTTTTTTATCATGAATGGATGTTAAATTTTGTTAAATGCTTATTTTGCTTCTATCGAGATGATCATGTAGTTTTTATTTTTCAGTTTGTTAATGTAGTATATTACATTGATTTATTTGCATATGTAAACCAGCCTTGCATCCCAGGGATAAATCCCACTTGGTCATAGTGTAAGAGTTCTTTATACAATTTGTATATCAGCCCTTTTTCATGTATATGTTCTGCAAATGTTTTCTCCAAGTCTGTGGCCTCTCTACTCATTTTCTTAATCCCTCGGCTTATTAACCATAGCTAATTTAAATTCTTAGTCTCTGATGATAATTCTAACATCCCTGGTATATCTGATTGTGATTCTTTTGCTTGCCCTGTCTTTTTAAACTGTGTTTTTTGCCTTTTAGTGTGCCTTGTAAGTTTTTGGTTGAAAGCATGATGTAATATATGAGATGAAAGGAACTTCAGTATACAGGTCTTATTGATGTGGTGGGAAGGTGTTGCAGGAGGGAAAGCATTCTATAGAATGTTCTATGATTATGTCTTAGATTTTTAGTGAGCCTGTTGCTTGGGCTGTGACCTTCAAAAGTATTTCTCATGTCCCCCTGCTTCTACACACACACATACACACACACACACACACTCTCTTAGGTGGGACAGGAAGACTAGAAGAAGCTACAGTTATTATTATTTTTTATTATATTCAATACTTTATTTAATTTTCATAACAATTGAATAACCATAACCTTTTATAGAGGAGTAAACAGACAAAGTTGTTAAGCTCCTCACTAAATACCAATCATTAAGTGGCAGAGCCAGAATTCAAACCTAGGCTTTCTGATTGGTAATCATGCTCAATCACTACTGTTTACCTTCTGTTAAAGAAAGAGGCTGCAATTATATATTTCCCTTCCTCCACATCAAGTGCTAGAGGGTATTGGAGCTGGGTATTTCCCTTCCTCCAGGTCTCTTACATTCTAGTGAAATGATTTATTTTGTTAAGAAGAACAGAGTGCTTGGGCTTACATCAAAATGAATACTTTTCTTCTCCCCCTGATGGAAACATGAAGGGATTTTTCTCTAATCATCTCTGTGAAAACCTCAAGGGGGAATACTCACAAAATACTGTGAAGGAGCCCCCACTTACTCCAAGACTGTCCCTCCCTGGAAGTTTTAGCTCTCAAATTTGTTCACACTGTGTTTCTAGCAGTTCATCAAGTATATTCTAGATTTTTCTACCCTGGTACTGGTTTCCATGGAGGTTTCTGCTCCTAGATTTTTGGTCCAGTAAGTTATGATTCTCTGTATCTTCCTGTATTACCTCTCAGAATTTGGGGATAGTGGTTTGTTGTGTGATCTTGATTTGGTGATAGATTTAAGAAAAGTTGTTGATTCCCAGTTTGTTGTGGAGAAATAGTAAGTGACTAGTGGATATGTTTCTTTTTGAGGTGATGACAGTGTTCTAAAATTGAGTGTGGTGATTGCTGTACAATTTTGTGAATATCTAAAAACCATTGACATATACTTTATGGATGAATTGTATGGTTCATGAGTTCTATCTAAATAAAGCTATTTCCCAAGCTTCCTATAAAAAATTAGCACAGAGATTTATTCTCTTGCAGTTCTGGAGACCAGAAGTACAAAATTAGTTTCACTGGGCTGCAGTTAAGGTGTTGGCAGAGGCTATTTTCCCGCCAGAGGCTCTGTGAGAAAATTTCTTTTTTGCCCTTTCCATCTTTTGGTGGCTGCTGACATTCCTTGGCTTGTGGCTGTATCACTCCCATCTCTGCTTCTGCAGTCACATCGCTTCTTTTCTGTGTGTCTGTATGTATGTGTTTGATGTCTCTTATAATGATACATGTGATTGCATTTAGGACTTACCAGAATATCTAGGATAAACTCTACATATCAAGGGGCGCCTGAGTAGCTCAGCTGATTAATTGTCCAACTCTTGATTTCGGCTCAGGTCATGATCTCAGGGTTCGTGGGATCAAGTCCCGCATCAAGCTCTGCGCTGACAGCACAGAACCTCCTTGGGATTCTCTCTCTCTCTCCCTCTTTCTCTGCCCCTCCCCAGTGCTTGCATACACACTCTTTCTCTCTCAAAATAATTGAATAAATTTAAAACAAGTCTACATCTCAAGATCCTACATCTATAAAAACTCTTTTCCCTTAAAAGGTAGCATTTACAGGTTCTAGAGATTAAAGGCTGATATCTTGGTGGGGAGCATTATTTGACATCACAAATCCAAAAGACCTATTTTTATTTATTTATTTATTTATTTATTTATTTATTTATTTATTTAATAGTTTCTTTTCAAATTGGTTTACATGTAACACCCAGTGTTCATCCCAACACGTGCCCTCTTTAATGCCCGTCACCCCTTCTCCCCACTCCCTCACCCCCTCACCCTCAGTTTGTTCTTAGTCTTTGAGTCTCTTATGTTTTATCTCCCTCCCTCTCTGTGTCTTTTTTACTTTACCCTCTTCCCTTGTCCCCTGGTTTTTGCTTAGTCTCTCAAAATCCACCTATGCGTGGAAACATATGGTATCTGTCTTTTTCTGACTGACTTATTTCACTTAACATAATACCCTCCAGTTCCATCCATGTTGCTACACATAGCCAGATTTCATTTTTTCTCATTGCCACGTAGTACTCCATTGTATATATGTACCACATCTTCTTTATCTGTTCGTCAGTTTTTATTTATTTTTTAATGTTTATTTTTGAGAGAGAGCGTGCATGCATGCACATGAGTACATGTGAGTGGGGGAGGGGCAAAGAGAGAGAGAGACAGAGAGTCCCAAGCAGGCTCCGGGACGTCAAAGCAGAGCCAGATGCAGGGCTCGAATTCATGAATGGAACTGTGAGAAAATGACCTGAGCCGAAATCAGGAGTTGGACGCTTAACTAACTGAGCACCCAGGCACCCTATAAAAAGGGCTGTTTTTAAAAAGCATTTCCTGATGTCTACAGGGGCCACATGTACCATAAATTGTGTACATTTGATAGTAGGTTTTAGGCAACAAGACCAAATGATCAGTAATCTCATGAATCTACTTGCTGGAAACTATTTGGATATCTATGCTGTATTTAAGAACCAAGCCAAGAATTTTGGATATCATTAGCTTATGGACTTTTCAAGTTTGGGACTATCCAAGGCTTTGACTTGGCTTTATGATAAACGTGGGGTGTGTTTGTGACTAGCTGGGATGTCCCATTTTGGGTTGGTTCATATCAAGTGCTAATACTTCCCAGAAACCTCATAAGGTCAGAAACCGTTTTGGGTTTTTCCCCCTACCTTGGTTCATTTTACAAGTTCTGGTGTAAACTGTGAATATCTATAAACACAAGAGATCGTTTTATTTTATTGGCGTTACTTTCCACTGATAGTTCTCCTTGCAGGACCTAATCATGAGTCCCCCAACACAGCTTTACGTTTCTAGGGAGAATGAAAATAATGTCCCATAAATTGAAAACATAGTGTAAGGGTGTGTGCTTTAAAATATGTCTTCTAAGAGTTCTAGAGGAATGAAATTTATGGAAACTGTTCATTTTAAACTCCCATTTAATTCTTTAGGGAAGAAAATCTGAGACTCATCTATGAAGGAGGGGACAAGGAGATCATTTTTGAAATTTCAGATAGAATATTTGCATTAAAGTGGCAATTTTCCCTCAGAGTTGTTACTCTGAAGGATAGTGCACTGATTCTGATGAGATGACTACTGTGTAAAAATGTTTGTAGCTACTTTTATGAGGTAATTGTCTTCAGATCCAACTTCTGAAAAATTGAGCTCTTATTACTTCATAATTATCCTAAATGTTCAGTGTAATCTTTAATGTCCTAAAGTAACCCTTAATGTCTACAATCAGTATCACTCAACCTGGTAATCGACTTTACTTGCCATCTCTTACTTTGAGTCATTTTGGGTTATGTAAGAAAATAAAATTCACTTTTAGAGGATGAATTTTTGCTAAAACTGACACTATTCAAAAGATCTAATATCTGTAATAAAATGGAACTCTGACAAACTTGAAGTAATGGCAACTTAATGAGAATATGTGTATAGCTACCAAAGTTGAAGACCTTAAAAAGACAATACACATTTGTGTGTGTAGCTTGATGTATGTGTGTGTGACTCTGTGTATTTGTTAAAAATAAAATAAATCACATTTATTATAGTCATATTGCATATACTGCAACCAAAAGCACAGATTCCTTTTTCCTTGATACACTTTGCCTATCTACAGTCAAGAACGAATACTTTTTGATTATTCGTTGTTTCCTGGGACGGTTATAGGCTCTGGGAACAAAACAGACACACTGATTTTATGGAAGTTAAGTAAGTAGAGACAGACAAATAAAATATATTTTGTGGCAATAAGTAATGTAAAAAAAACATTAAGATCAGAGATAAAGTAATAAGGTGGAGCAGCTATTTGGATAAAATGGTTAGGAAAGAGCTGTCTGATAGGGTGATGTTTGAGCAGGCACGTAAAACATCGAGGGAGCTAGATTTATGGATATTTTGGGGAGTGTTAGGGTGGGTCGTTGAAGAGGGCATTCCCTAAAGGGAACAGCAGTTGCAAAGGGGGTATGCTTGCTTGATATAGTAAACTGTGAGAGCAAATATCCTGTCTCAAGAGACAATGCAAAACAGTTTCAGATTCAGAACTAAGTACAAATATACAGACGAGGGGAAAAACCGGTTTATACTGGGGTAAAATCGCTCCTGATCAAAGATCAGCATAAGACCTACTCCTTTTCTCTTTGTGTCTTCTGCTCTCCATTCTACCCAAGAACATTTGGACTTGCTTTCCCTTTTAATTTTCTGGTCTCAAATTACTTGAATAGGATAAATCCAATCATGTTACTTTAGATATATGTCCATGCAATTAGAATGTGTCATTCTGGTTCAGTCATTGTGTTACTCAGCTTCTGTTGAGGCATTAGAGTCAAAAAGCATATTGCTAAGGGAAAAGCAGGCTTTGATGAAATAGGGAAAATATTTTATGAGGAATTTCTTTTAGCTGAGAGAACTTTGCTGAATTGTCTATCTGTCTACCACAATCTTCATTTTCTACTCTTGGTTTCTGATGGAAAGATTTCTGTTAGGTGTAGAAGGTTCCTTTGCAAGATTGTTTCTCAAGTACTGTTAAACAGCCAAATGCGGACTTCTGTTTAACCCAAGGAAGAACTCACCTGAAATGAGGGTTCCGTTTTATAAAAGTAAGAGGAGTTGGGGCATAGTTGTAGCAATTAGAGTTTGAAGGAACCATGGAGTTCTCTGTGATTACAACTTCTTAATTTTACTTTTGGTGACATGAAGGCCCTGTTCAATTATGGTGGCATGGGAATTCACATTAACCGAGTGCTTTCTGTGTGGCTGATGTTGTGTTGAACGTTGAACACCTTCATGCATAGTATCTTATTTCATTAGCTCCTCGATTCTGTGAAATATTGGCAGAGACTTGTGCTAGGTCTTCTTTGTTTGCCCTTAAAGTCTGCTCTTCAAAGCTCTTTTTCACCTTCTGTGTGCTGAGATGCTCCCCTCTGTGTACCTCATTAACTAGACTCCTTTGCCAATGGGACACATAGGCCAGAGATCAGAGAGTGGTAGGTGAGAGAGGGAGGGGTCTTTATCCTCCTAACTCCTTACTTGCCAGGCTACATGTTGGTCATGGCTGTGTTGCTCTTTGGAAGGCCCTCTGCTATAGCTACAGCATTACTTATGTTTCTCTGGGATCAGGTAACTTTTTCCTTCTTCCAGCCAGTTTGGGGTCAGGAGGGAGGAGGGCAGAGGAAGTTATGGCTCTCTGCTTTGGTGGATCTGGAATGCTCCACCAATGCTTATTCAAGTCCTTTACCTTGTCTACACCTTTGTTAATAATCCCTTCATTAAATTCTCCTTATTTACCCCATTTGGATGTTCCTTTCTTTACTTGCTCCACTTACAGAGAAGAAATCTGAGGCTCAAAGAGGTTCAGGGATTTGTTCAAAGTTACCCAACTAATTTGTCAGAGTCAGGATTTAAAACCAGTTCTATTTGACTCTAAAGCCTTACACTTTTCAACACTTGGCATAAAGCTAGTTAATGGTGGAACTGCAGTCTGAACCCAAGTTTGTAATCCCTCTCTAGCTCCAGTAAAGCTCCAATAAAGATGTATATGAGTGTCACTCCATCATTGTTAGCTCTGTGTTTTTCTTTGTTCCTTTGAGAGAAAAAAAAATTTTCTTAATGTAGAAAGAGTTAAACATTATTTTAAAGATTAAAGATTTTAAGATTTTAAACTTAATTATAACTGGTAATAATGGTTAAAAAAAGATAGGCACAGGGGCACGTGGGTAGCTCAGTCAGTTAAGTGTCCAAGTTTGGCTCAGATCATGATCTTGCGGTCCAGTACGTGAGTTTGAGCCCTGTGTGGGGCTCTGTGGTGACAGCTCAGAGCCTAGAGCCTGTTTCAGATTCTGTGTCTCCCTCTCTTTATGCCCCTTCCCCGCTCATGTGTGTGTGTGCACTCTCTCTCTGTTAAAAATAAATGAACATTAAAAAAATTTTTAAAAAGATAGGCAAAATATTTATTTTCATAGAGTTTAGAGCTTAGAGGGAGAAAGATTGAATAGTTATGCAAATAAATGTAAAATTGTGACTGTGACTGATAGATACTATGTAGGAGAAGTACCAAACCATGAAAACTTAAATGTGAGAGAGATTTAACCTACTTATGGAGAACTGAGGATACTTCCTTAAAAAAAACAAAAACAAAAAAACAATGCTCCAGCTAAGATTTGAAGGATAAGTAGACGTAGAGTACAGTTTTCCCAAATAGAAGCTAAGATAAGTTAGTGGACAAAAGTGCTTATTTCCCAACATTAAGAAAATTTTGTTCCATATAGTGGCCTAACTGACTTCATTGCTTTTCTTCAGTCACTGAGATGAGTCATCCTGGCCCTAAAGGAGATTGCTTAAGAGGACCTCTAGCTCTGAGAACATGAGATAGGTGAAGACAAGAGTCCTGGCAACCTTGGACTCCGACAGAGAGAGTCCAGGGTACACAGGCATTGCCATAGGTCATTGTTACATATGGGGACCTTAGAGATAATCTGACCCAACTCCTGTATTTAATAGGGAGGGAAACTAGAGAGTTACTACTGTAGTCTGGGAATTAGTGTGGTATTAACAAAACACTAGAAGAGGAGACACCTACCTTCTGTCAGCTTCTCATGCTTACAGGTTGGGTAGCTGTGTCTGTCTTGATGGAATAATAAGTAGTTTGGTAGTGGAAATATCAATTCTGGTGTTTATTAGGACACAAAGATTTTTTGTTCAATAAAATTATTTGTCAGTACTTGTTGCTCTGGTTTTGATGAGGGTCTGGACAGATTAGTCAAGACCACTAATTATACTCTCATACCATACTTTATTATAGTGTATACTTTATATTATTATGTAATAATACTTCCTTGGATTTTAAAAACCATTAATTAATACATGCTTGTAATAAAGGTATTATTGCAATTGTTTCATAACAAAGAAAAGGCAATGTTTCATAATTCCTATTATGAGACTGCTATTCCTTGATGTCAAAACAAGATAAAAACAGTTCAAGAAAATAAAAGTAATCTACCTCTTGTCACAGCCTGGTAAAAGTGGACTAGCATTTGATTCCATGTCTGCTTGACTGAGATCTCCCTCTCTCAAATATCCTTTTTATTTTGGAATAGTTTTAAACTTACATAAAAGTTGCAAAGATAATACAGTCTCATATACTACTTGCCCAGTTTCCCTCAAGTTCCCTTAACATCTTACTCAAGTTCTTTTAAAATAAAAAATTTTTAATTAATTCTAACTTAGATATGGGGTGCTGAGTAAACACATGGTCCACAAAACAAAATTCTTCTCTAAGAGAAAACATCTGAAAAGTTTGTAGCATAAACTTGGAACCATATGATAATTGCTTCTTAGAAGAGGGTTTAATGGTGATGGGCAAAAAATGAGGAATGAGAGGAAAGAATAGGATGAGAAATTCAGGTAATAATCTAGATGTTTCTGTCAGATATCTGGTGTTTTTAGTTCTCTCTATTCTTTAAGCATAATTATATATTTGGAGTTTCATTTCTGTTGCTGGATAAGATTGTATCCATATCTTTTTGTTAAGAGGAAAACACTCTGACCTTTCCCAGGATATTACAACTTGTGTTTAGCTTGGACGGAGGATAAGTCAGTAATGTACTCTATTGGCATACTCCATCATAGAGATTTCTCTGTCTTACCACACATGGTACAATGCAGTGATGTTGTTTGCCTCTGGTCTCTCTTAAAATGTGTTTGGAATATATACACACATATATACTCTACATACCTTGCATTTCATCACCATGTTGTAGTTTCTGAATGTGTGGAGCTAGGAATAAAGGGAGCCATGGAGTCATTTTAAAATATGATTTTTTACAATTTTGAGAGCAAGGACTGAAAAGAACTACAAAAATGACATATGAATGTAATCACTGTCTTTTGTAGCCTTTGTCTTCTGTTCTTTTTTTTTTTTTTTTTTTTTTGACCTTGAGCCAGTTTGCCTTCTATTGTATTCAACTCTTTCCAGTAGACTGGCTTTACATTGCTTACAGCCTGGACTTGGCCCCTGAAGAGGTATTAAGAGGAACAGTTTAATGGTTAGCAAGTTATGCTGGGACCTGAGGTTGCTGAGGCAGAACAGGACAGAACTGTCCAGACTGGTTGCTTGGGGAACAAGGTTGTCTGGATGGTGTAAGTTTAACTTAATAGCTTTGGCATTGACCAAAGGCAGTGGTTAAAGAATGTCTTAAAGAGAGATGGAGTAAAGGGGCTGTTGCCCTGGAGTTCAGTTCTGGTTCAGTTGCTCATAATTTCTATCTTATCCTCAACTAATGTGGGATCCGAGTGGAGTTTGGGGGCTTATAGAGCTTTGAAAAAGGTAAGATAGGAAGACCATTAGCAAACTGCTGGTGGGGAATTAAGCGTCCCCGAGGAGCAAATCTAGTGACTGTGAATATAATGTAGAGCTGGGCTATTTATCCTTCGGTATTTTAGTGATATACCTCATGCCCTTGCCTCTTTCCCCACACCGGGGAGAACTCTGTTTGCAATAAATAAACTTAACAATGTCCAAGGAGGAGTTTTGACTATAAAACTGTATGACTTTGTTTTCCTTCACCACAAATATTTGTATTTTAAGACACTCTCCAAGCCCCATAATAAAGGATTTTAAAGCAGCCAGGCCGTAAAAGAAATCTCTGTGAAGATAATAGAAAACACGCTTGTAAGTCTGAAAAGAATTTCATGTGTTCTGTCTTGCTCATCTTCCTTTGTAGCACTGGTTTTAATGGGAGTTTATTAAGGTGTACATGTGATTGGGATAGGAGAGGGAAACTCAGGATATGTAAGGAGAATCATTCTATCTAATGGTATGCTGCAACTACAGGAGAGACTGAGTCTGGGAATCTATTTGTCCATTTAACAAAAATATTAGATACTCTGTAAAGGTCAGTTATATCAGCTAGAGGAAAAGTATATTCATGGCCATGACTACAGCCTTAATTAAGGGCCAGATAAATTAGAAAGTACTCTCATTGATCCCAAGAGGAGCCCAGGTTGAGGAAAATGTTCACATGGGTTAGTGAAAATTCATCATGTCTACAAGAGGACAAATAACTTGAAAAAAAAATGCACGTGCAGATTTTACAGGTTCACTAGCATTGTCTTAAGTTATAGGAGGCTGAGTAACAAAATTCAGGAATAATTTGAAAAATATAGTAGAATTTCTGTATTTGAATAACTCCTATTTTGAATGATTTCAGAAGGTAATTTTCAAAGATGAGCGAATGGAGATACTCAGGGATTGTATTATAATCTGTGCTAGAGAATACTAATTTGAATTCTAAAATAATTGTATCTAAGAGTTTTAAATTTGCATAAAAGAAGAGGGCACTGGCTCCTGATTATGTCCATTTACTTCAGTTGATCTTTTTTCATTCATTCATTCTTCAAGCTTTTATTGTAAACAGACTATCTGTTAGGCACTTTTTGGTGAGTGTGCAAGAATGCTACACTTCTCAGTGGGAGTTTTCACTTTTAGAGGACAAACTTTCGAAGAAGAGAAGAGAGCTTCTGGGTCTTGATAACAAGCCCATATAAATGGAGGCAAGGTAAAGCCACCTTGTGGAGAGAAGCCTCTGACAAATGTTCCATGGTCCTTTGGGTATGGTTTCACAATTTACTTGCTTGAAATGTCCTTTTTGAGTTTTAGGGAGGAGCTAAGCACAAATTTCTTTTAGGGCCTGGCTGTTTTAAAATTTTTGCTATCTATCTGTTTTACCATACAGATATTTATGGTGAAGCAAAGCACTGTTCTGGCTTTATTTGCTAGGAAAGATCTTTAATTTTTGTTTGAAGTGCCGAACTTTATAGGTCAGAAAGAGTGAACTCCAGTTTTCCCTAACAAAACTGCCCTCTGCAGTCCCTACTTTTAGTTTCTCAGTATCTATATCAACATTTTCTAAGGTTTTTCTTTTCTGTATTTCTTATTTACTAATCTTGTATCTGATTTATCTTTTTTCCCCATGGATTCAATATTTGGGCAGATTTGGTTATGGCTTTAAACCCAGATGGAAACTATTTGAGTTTTTAAATATTCAAGGTCTTTGCTGTGGTTTCTAGTATGTCTGTCCCAAGTTTCTAATAATAGCTTCCTCTGATCTTTTTGGTGGCAGCCAGGAGCTGCTTGGGTGATTGAGTTGCTCTTTCTAAATGTAATTTGTTGGGTTTCCTTTTATTGGAAGAGATGACTATTCTTGGACAGTAAAAAAGTTAGAATATAAATGATTTGATTTTATATTTTAATTCTCATAATTAGCCATTATAAACGCATAATACTTTTAGGGTTTAGAGTAGGAGGTTGGTATAAATACTGGCTATTTGTTTTCTCTGGTCCACTTGCTCTCAGAATTTTACCAGATTTATAAAACTTCAATAACAGCTTGGCATAGCAGTGGAACTTATTTCTAAGTATGTTTAGTGTTCTTATCTTTATGCTAGATATACAATAAAGGATGCTTTTATTAATGACCAACTTTTTTTCTACTTTAGCCTTCATTCATCTTGGACACTAGTTCCTCTAACTAAAAGATCCTTTAGGATTTGTTTACCAAATGCTCATTTTAAAAATAAAAAAAATCTTAGAAATTTTTGTCTTTCTTTCGTTTAGTGAAAAATACATTAAAACTCTGCCCAGTTTTATTGAAAGTGAACATTTTATTGGAAGTTAATCATCCCCTTTGTAAAAGATCTAATCATATATTGAACATAAACATGCTTTCTGTAATTTCTAGTCATTTATTCTAGAGTCTTCTGAAAACAAATGGAACTTTTTCTTTTACATATTTAAAATTGGTTACTATGTCCTGCAAAGCTTTCTTTCTTACAGAGCAAACATCCATTATAAGTTTATACAACATGGTTTTGGGAGCTATCATTGTTCATTCATTTGTCCAATCCACGTAAGTTTTTTTTGAGGAATATATTCTATGTTGGGTATTGTACTGTTAAAATTACAAAGGCAGACAAGAATTAAACAGTAGTTTCCACACATAGGTGGGCTTTGTGAGACTTAATAGAAAACCAAGGGGGAGGAGAAGAGGGGAAGGGAAAAAAAGCCACAGAGAGGGAGGGAGACATAACATAAGAGTCTCTCAAAGACTAAGAACAAACTGAGGGGAGTGTGGGAGCAGGGAGAGTGGGTGATGGGCACAGAGGAGGGCACTCGTTGGGATTAGCACTGGGTGTTGTATGGAAACCAATCTGACAATAAATTATTAAAAAAAAATAAAGTAGCCAAACTGCAGAGGGATTAGACAATGACTAAAAAAAAAAAGACAAAAAACAAAACAAAACAAAAACACAAAGAAGAATTAAACAGTAAACTCAAAAAGTTTAGAACTGTAATGGAGAATATGTTTTAGTATCACTACTGCTGAATAAAAGTATACACTAATGATATAGAATGTATAGCAGATGCATCAAAGACATTTTGTTTTCTCAAAGTGTCATCTAAATTGGGACTTGATGGAAGAGAGTTATTTGGACTGAACAGTAGCAAAAGCATAGAGATATAAAAACAGTATGACACATTCTGGTGAAATATGGCAGGAATGAAAACAGCATGTGGTATAGTGTTGGGAGATAAGACCAGAGAAGGATCTATAGATTATAGACTAGGTCCAGACCACAAAGAATCTTGTGTGTTTAATGGAGTTTGAACTTTATACTGAGCACTGTGAGTAGTCACTGAAGTATTTTAAGGAGGGAAGCAACTTGATTACGTCTAGTTTTTTGTCAGATAACCCTGGCAATAGGTAAAGAGAGAATGGGTTAAACTAGAGCAAACCTAGAATCTAGGAACCTATTTTGGCTATTAATAAGTAATTCAGGAAAACTTTGGGGGGTCTGAACTTAAGAAAGGAAAGGGAGAGAGGGTGAAGGAGGGAGAAAGAAAAAAGAAAAAGAAGAAAAGATAAGAAAGATAGAAAAATAGAAAGACAGAAGGGAAGACAGAGAAAGAAAGAAAGAAAGAAAGAAAGAAAAGGAAGGAAAGAAGGAAGGAAGGAAGGAAGGAAGGAAGGAAGGAAGGAAAGAAAGAAAGAAAGAAAGAGAGAGAAAGGGAGATGGTTAGTGGTTAAAAGAGAGTGATATGTCCTGTCTGGGTTTTCAAACTTTGCATTAGAATCACCTGGGGAGTTTTAGAAAAACCATTGTTGCCTTCAGTCCACCCCTTGAAATGGATTAATTGGTGCAGGATGTAGCCTGAGCATCAGGATTGTAAAAGCTAAGCAAGGGATTTTAACTGTGCAGCAAAATTTGAGAACCACTGATCTATGTGTTTCAGTAACTGAATAGGTTTTAAACATCATATTTATATGGCACCAAAAATAGACAACTTGCTATAAATGTGTTCTGATCAGGGGAAAATGGGAAAATTACTTCCTTGGATCAGGATACTATTCTTTACTAATGAAGCCTAAGAATTTATTTACCATTTTGAATCACATCACATCGTTTCATAGAGCAAGTCCATTATTAACTAAAACCTACATGCCTCTTTCATAAGAACTGAATTGTCTTCATTGAGCCCCCAGAAATTCATCACAGTTCAGATTTTCCCACCCTGATACAGTTTTTCCATTGCAGGAACCTCAAAATGCCATGGCTTCCTGTATTTGCCTGTCAGTCTCTCCACTATTGGGGGCAATGGTGTGCTCCTTTTCCTCCTTTCTGTCTTACTGATCCAAGAAGAGTTGTTGATTTTTCAGTTTGTTCAGCTTATTACTTATTATTAGGATGGAATGGCAACTTCCAAACTCCTTACAAACAGAACTGGAAACTGGAAGTTGCAGCTGATTTTCTAGATGTAAATACAGGTTTGACATTCAGCCATATTTAATGTTACCTTATTAGGTTTATAGGTTTAGCTCATGGTTCACCAAATCTTATATAAATCCTATAATCAAACTGTTTTAGCTTTTTCATCCATAGATATAAATATGCCTTCTATGTCTTTAATCAGATTATTGACAAAAGGCAGTAAATAGGACAAAAACAATGATCACTGAGTTTTCAACAAAGTATAGAATGCTCTGCTAGAAAAATATGTGAGTGCATGAGTATAGATAAGTCGGTTAAGCGTCTGACTTCAGCCCAGGTCATGGCGGCATTGGGCTTTGTGCTGACAGCTCAGAGCATGGAGTCTGCTTCAGATTCTGTATCTCTCTCTCTCTCTCTCTGCCTCTTCCTTGCTCGCGCACTCTCTCTCTGTCTCTTAAAAATAAATAAACATTAAAAAATTTTTTAACAAAAAGTGGAAAACAAGATCTGTCCGATCACTCATTTTAGTTTCTCTGACCTATTTTCTGTAGGATCTAGAAGAGTTGATTAGTGGATAATTTCCCCAAATGTGTAATAAAGGGAGAATACTTTTGTAACATAATGACTTATTTGATGCGGGGAGAGGTGTCTGGTAAAAAGGGACATGCTTCAAAGCCTAGGGACCCCTCTTTCATTAGCAGTGAGGCTGTGGAAAGAGCTAAAGTCTAAGAATCAAAAGAACCATGCTCTGATTCTAGTTCTGCTAGTGATTAGTCAACTGACTTTAGGTAAAACCGTTTGCCCTTTCTTTGCCTGTTTCTTTACTGTATATAATGCAACATAATAAAGAAAGATTATGTCTTTCACTGTTTACATAAAAATGATCGTGATATTGGTTTTCTTACAGAAATTTATAAAAATAAGTAACGTCTTGCTGTTTTAACAGCTAGATGGCACTATCACCTCTAACATTTGTTTTAATTTGATTTTAATTACAGCTGGTGCTGAATGTGCTGTACTTCTTTCCTTCCATGATGGCTCTTGTGAAAAGGTATGGATTACAAATGAAAGAGAACGTAGCTATGTTGCTTTGAGGCACTATGTATCTCTTCATAGAAGATTCGTCATAGACCAACTTGAAGTCTTTGAGAAAACCAAAAGCCATCCTTTTGTAGAGGATAGAATCATGGTATTGTAATCATTTCTTGGGTCTTAGTTGCCCTAGTTTCATCAGAGTTCTTTCTTTGTACTCCAGATGACATGCTGACAGGCCTAGCCTGAGGCAGTGCAGTTGTGTGAGGAGGGTTGGATTTATTTAGGAAGAATTTGTCTTTATCTCATCTCCAGATCCCAGGGAAGAGACCTGCAGAGTTACAAGCTATACTTTGTTGATTGTTGAGTCATAGATTTTAGCAATTCTGAGCAAGCCACATTCTGCATTTTAGAATCAATGAGACCTGGGGAGGTTAAGTGATTCATTCAAGTTTACTCTAAAACTAGTCTTCAGATTCCCATCCCTTGTTTTCCTATCCTTTGTTTTGTTTTAATAAACTTAGATCATCTGCCTTGGGTATCAAAACTAAGTGAGAGTTTGCAGGATCACTTTGCATTTAACAACCAACCAACCAAACAAACAAACAAATAAAATAGAATTCCATAAGCAGGACGGGATGTTTAAACTAGCACCAACTGCCTTATCACTGGACAATTATGTGTAATCAAAGTCTCTGTAATTAAAGTTCTCCATTTCTTAAAAATGGACTCAAGTGATATTTTGCCTGTCTTAAAATATTTCACTGAAAAAAATGTGAAAATTAAGTAGAAAGTGGAGTAAAAATCTGGTTCTCTAAAACAGTTTTTTAGAAATCCAGCTTATTTTAATTTTTTCTCCATCAAGGAAGTTAATTTATCTTCTTTTAAATTTATGTTTTCATTATTTATATTTTTTCCCATTTGCAAGTTGCCAGAAGAACATACTTAAAAGAGAGCCCTGTAGCTCCTCAACTTTCCCTTTGTTCATGTAAACAGGAAAGAGTTGTGCCTTTAGCCTCATCCACTTCCTGATATGCCTGCACAAAAATCATGGAAGTAGTGATATGCCAACATAATTCTAAGTGCTTTGGATTTTCTCTCTTCAAGTGTTTAGTTACCAAACTGTAAATTCTATAGAGTCACAAAAATTGTAGAAATCTGCTTGTAAGACTGTAACTCTTATTGGATAGCACATTATGCAGTAGTCATAATTTTTCCTTCTCTTTCTTCAAATATGTCTCATTCAAAATAAAAATTAAATATTTAGCAGTTTATATTTTTTCTTTTATGGTTTTATTGGCAAACCGTTTTTTCCCCCTTGTATATCATGTTGTGACTATAAATCACTGCCTAGAACTGTGAGACAGAATGGTGAATCGTTTTAGGAAATGATGCTGATAGTAATTTGATATTCTGTGAGTAGTGTTTCCTGGGCTATTTGAAACCTTTAAAATGAAGAAAATAAATGGAAGGAACTTGGCATGACAGTAGTTATAATATGTGTTGACTATGAAAATACATGATAAGAGGGGCGCCTGGGTGGCTCAGTCGGTTGAGCGTCCTTCTTCAGCTCAGGTCATGATCTCGCGGTCTGTGAGTTCGAGCCCGCGTCGGGCTCTGTGCTGACAGCTCAGAGCCTGGAGCCTGTTTAGGATTCTGTGTCTCCCTCTCTCTCTGCCCCTCCCTCACTCATGCTCTGTGTCTCTCTGTCTCAAAAATAAATAAACATTAAAAAAAAAAAAAAGAAAATACATGATAAGAAACAACTCTAAATTCAGTAACACTGTTTACTTGAGTTTGTATTTTATTACTCCTAAAACATACACATGTATTTGAAAAATAGAAGTACTTTTATGAGCAAAATATATTATGTATTCAATTAAGAGATAGTACTAGATGCATTTAGGGATTTAGATGCCGTTTTTCTGGAGCTTCTCCCAAACTGTAAGTTGGGAGCCGTTGTTACAAGATGTCCCCAAGGGAATGGGATTGTAAAGATTTGTTTCAGCTGCAGTTAAAGTGCATTGGGAGCTTAATGTGTTTCAGGCACTAAACAAAATTGCCTGACATGAATGAATTAATTTAATTCTCATAGTAGCCCTATAAGGTAGGTACTAGTATTATCCTCATTTTATAAATGTAGAAGGGAGCCTGGGTGGCTCAGTCATTTAAGCGTCCACTTAGGCTCAGGTCATGATCTCGTGGTCTGTGAGTTCAAGCCCCGCATTGGGCTCTTTGCTGACAGCTCAGAGCCTGGAGCTGCTTTGTTTTCCGTGTCTCCTACTCTCTCTGCTCCTCCCCAGCTTGTGCTCTCTCTCAAAAATAAACATGAAAAAAAATTATAAATGTAGAGAGAAGCTTAGAGGGTTTAAGTCACTTTTCAAGGTCATATAGGTAATAAGAGGCAGATCTGAAATCTGAGCCCTGGTCTCAGGAAGTCTAGAGCTGGACACTCACCACAATACTGCCTTTTCCTTCACTGAATTACAGTGGTTTTCAGTTGAGAGTTTAATATGTTTTATACCTATAGATAATTCTGATGTTCATGCCTATATCACCACACAATCAGGAAAACTGAGATAGCACCAATTTAAAGCTACTGGAACAAAGATACATTTTAATTAAAACACAAAGCCAACATAATATACCTGGAATATATATATATCATCCAATACAGTGGTTGTCAAGTAGAGTAGGAAGCTACTTGGATGAGTATTAAAATTTAGAATCCGAGACTCTACCACAGCCATACTAAATCCAAATCTCTGGGAAGCAGGTGGGCTTAGACATGTATATTTTCAAAGATAGTCTCAGATGAGTTTAATGTATATTCATGATTAAGGACTACTGGTCTAATTCACCTTCCTCACTTTGTTTTTGAAGAATTGAAATCCAGAAGTAGAGCAAGTTATTTCCACACAAGATCTAATATTAAAATCTTTGCCATCATCAACATAAACACACACACACACACACACACACACACACACATTTTTTCAGATATCTATAGAAATAAAACACCATTTGAGTGTCTTGCAATCTGAATAGGGATACAGGACTTAGGCAAAACAAACAACAAACAAAAAACCAACAAAAAAGCCCAAAACAAAGCCATAAATAATAAAAATAGCATATGCTAGAAAATAACATATGTGAAATAATGACTTATGGCAGAAAGAAAAGAGGTTTCAGAGACATCTCTAAGGTAGGCTTCAGAATGGAGATAGGTCTTAAAAGAATAGAACTCCGTGGAGTAGAGAGGAGGAATGGGAAGCTTTCCAGGTAGGAGAAGTACTGTGATAAAAAGACAGGGAGGCAGGAAAATGAACAGAAATTTGGGACAAATGAACAGATTCTTTTAGTGGTCTGTCCAAGTCGTCTCAGTCAAGTCAAGTGGCTGAGTTTAAGGGTGGGGATTCACGTGATGACTTTGGGCCCCGTCTATGGAAGTAGAACTGGTTTGCAATTAAGAGTTAGAATGGCAGCTGTAGCTTACCTGGTAGAATTCTGTCACTCTTATTCTTTTCAGATATAAACTGTGATAACACATAAGTAAGGAGAATCCTGCTTAGGAATCTCAAAAGAGTGCTCTAAACTGCTTTCCATTGTGTAACTTCTAGTATCTGTTTTTAAATTGGTTAGTGTTCTTAAATTTCAATGAGAGTTGAAGAGATGGACTTTAGTCTGAGTTTTTAAAATTTGCTCACTACTGTGTTGTTCCTATTTTAGCCAAGTATTCCTATTTTTATATTGACCTCAAGACTTTTTCACAAAATTTCCATCAATGATACCAATTTTGGCTTAGAAGGAGAAGTGAACTAAAAGACCACAGAAACTCTTTGAGAAGAATTTATTTATTTTTGTTCACTTTTGTGGGATTTTTAATTTTTAAAGTTAAACTTTTTATTCTGAAATAATTGTAGACCCACATGTGGTAGCTGCAAATAATACAGGGAGATCCTGTGCACCTTTTACCCCTTTCACATCTCTGCGGTCAGCGTAGAACCTGCTTCAGATCCTCTCCCCACCCCTCTCTGTACCTCCCCAACTCCTGCTCTCTCTCAAAAATAAATAAACATTAAAAAAATTACCATCACCACAAAGATTTCTGATGTTATCCTTTTATCCACCTATCCTTTACCCCTCCTTAACCTCTGGCAGCCATTAATCTGTTCCCCATTTTTATAATTTATATATATATATAAATATTATATATGTAATGTTATATTAATGGAATAATATAATATATAACATTTAGGGATTGGCTTTTTTTTTTTTCACTCAGCATAGTTCTCTGAAGATATGACCAGGTTGTTGCATGTATCAATAGTTTGTTCCTTTTTATTATAATCTATAATGGTTTGAGTGTATCTTTTTGTTTAGCTTCTTAAATAATTTAGGTATTATTTTATTATACTTGGTCATCACAGTCTACGGATGCCATCATTTTACCAATCTGAGTGAAGTATAAAAATCTTACCTCCTTCATTTACAATATAATTATCCTCCCCCATTTACAATATGATTGTCTTAAATATTTCCTGTACATACATTTTTAATCACATCAAATAGTACTACACTTTTTGCTTCAACTATCAAACATATAGAAAACTGAAAAGAAAAGTCCGTTGTATTTATTCATGTTTTTGCTTACTGAGTTCTTTCTTCCTGATGTTCCAAGTTTCCTTCTTTCATCATTTCTTTTCTGTTTAAAAAACTTTTAGAGTAGGTCTGCTGGTGATAAGTTCTCTTAGTTTATCTTCATCTGAAAATGGCTTGATTTCTACTCTATTTTTGAAGGATTTTTTTCATTAGATATAGAATTTTGGGTTGAGGGTTATTTTCTTCCAATTCTTTAAAAATGGTATTTTTTCCTTCTGGCCTCCCAGGTTTTTGATTAGTAATCTAGTATCATTTGAATTATTTTTCCCTTACAGGTAAGGTGCATCTTTTTTTGCTGCTTTCAAGACCTTTCATTGGTTCAGTGTTCAGCTATGATGCATAATTGGTGTGCATTTCCTTGGGTTTATCCTGTTTGGGAATATTTTCACCTTCTTGAATGTGTTTTGCCAAATTTAGGTAGTGGCCAGTCAACTATTATTTTTTTCAAGTACTTTTCCAGCCCTACTCTTTTTCTTCACTCCTTCCAGAACTCTAAAACATAAATGTTAGATTTTTTGTTATAGTTCCCCGGGTCCCTTAATTCTGTTGGTTTTTTACAGTCTATCTTCTTTCTTTTGTTCAGATTAGGTAATTTTCTATTGCTTTATCTTCTGGCTCACTGATTTTTTTTTTTTTTGGCCCATTCTGCTGTTGAGCTTATCCACTGAGTTTTTTATTTCAATTATTATATTTTTCAATTCTAAAATGTCCATTTGGTTCTAATTTATATCTTATATTCTTTGCTAAGACTTTCTCTTTGTTAAGATTTTCTATTTTGGTTTGAATGTATTTGTGATTGCTCATTGAAACATTTTTTATTATGGCTGTTTTCAAATCTTTGTTAGATAATTCTAAGATTGCTATGATCTTTATATTGGCATCTGTTGTCTGCACTTTTTTACTCAGTTTTAGATTTTTCTCTTTCTTGGTATGATAGATCTTATTTAAATCTCTAGGTGGTTTTCTCTGACACTGAGGGAAGGAAGGGTGCCACCTCCGTAATGTCAGGTCAGGGTAGAAGTCCATCCAGGTTCTTTGGCTCCCTTGGTACTCAAAGGGGAATACTGCTTGTTACTACTGGGCAAGAATAAAAGTTCCAGGTCTGTACTCGGTCTTCACTGATATCTTCCTGACTGAAAAGATTCCGTACTGCTTTCTATCTGACCACCACTGACAACACACAGAGTGGGGGTGGCCTCATTTGTCCTGGAGAATAGCATTAAGTCCTAACGTTCCTCTAGGGCTTCTCTAACACCCCTGTAGTAGGAAGAGAAAAGGGTATCGTGTTATTGCTGGGTAGGGATAGAAGTCCATGCTCCCCATGTGGTCCACACATGGCTGTGTGTGCAAGAGAGGGTGGCTTATTACTGCCCACAGGGATGAATGTCCCAGTTTCCAAATTACTTCTCTGATAAGTAAGTGGGTGGTATTAGGATGCCTTTTTATAGCCTAGTGATGGTGGAAGTCTAGGGTCCTCATTTGTCCTGTCCTGGTGGGGGTGAGGGTGGGGGATGGGTCAGTTTCTTCTGTGGGACTTATTTTCTGTGGTGTTTATTTTCTAAATATTTTTTGTCTTGTTAGACTGCTCCTTTCCTGGACTTTTGGCTAAAGAAAGCAGGCTGCTTGATGTCTGTTTTATTTATTGATGTTTCTGGGTTGCTGACTTCTTTAGCTCCAAATCTGGGATATATGAGGCAAAAAGAAAATGTAGAGAACCCACCACCATGTTGTTACTTGGGTCCTGAGTTCCTTAGCCCATCTGCCTTCTTCTCTTCACCGTTTAGTCTTCTTATGTTTGCTTACACAGAATACCAAGAGTTTTGTATTATTTAATGAGAGGAATAAGGAAAAGTACATCTACTCCACCTTCCTGGAAGGGAAATCCTTGGAAGAATTTGTTTTTAACATTAGAACTTCTGGATTCCAGATGTTCTGATTGCATTATTTGTAGGCTTGTTATTTGTGTGAAAGGTGTCCTTTCATGTTGGTTTTTTCAAACATTAATGAATATTCCCTATAAATGAGTTACTACTTTTCAAGTGAAGCATTTAAATAGATGCTATTTTTAAAACACTTGGTTTTTTTAGTGGCATTTTACTCTCTAAATCAGTGTTTTTGGAAGGATTGGAGGAGATGTCAAAGACTTTTTTGAAAATCTGATTAAAGCAATATACCTTCTGACTCCAAATTTTGCTTACCATTTATGAGGGTCAGAGATAGCATTATAGATTATTTACCTGGTAAATAATCTCTATATTAACATGAGCTTTGAAGCTGACAAACCAAGAATGGAGAAGGGAAAAAATGGTTAGGAAATATAGTACTCAGAACTCTTTCTATGACAGGCTGATAGTCCTCACACCCAAGCTCTACAAAACTCGTTTGTTAGCCTAGATAGAAAATTGACTTGCTTGTACAGGAAGGAACTTCTCTCAGTTCCTATTAATGCAGCCCTAAAACGTAGTAGAAACAACATTCCAATCTAGGTCTTCTTTATTTTAATACTTAATATTTCTTAAACAGTGTTTTCTGTCATTTATTTATTTGCAGCTATCTGTTTGGAGAATTCCCTAATCACATAGGTCACATTCTTACCTTTCGATTGGACATAACTTGGCATGAAAAACAACTGTTATGTGAAAAAAAAAGTATTACTAAAGACTGAGGGGCACCTGGATGGCTCAGTTGGTTGAGCATCCAACACTTGGTTTTGGCTCAGGTTATGATCTCATGGTTCATGTGCTGATGGTGCAGAGTTTAGTTGGGATTCTCTCTCTCTTTCTCTCTTTCTCTTCCCCTCTCCTGTTCATTCTCCCTCTCTCTTTCGCAAAACAAATAAATAAACTTAAAAAAATACTGAGATTTTCTTCCCTGTTGAACAAAAGATTGATGTGGATGGCTGTTGCTGAGGAAAGATTGCTAAAGAGGGTTTTTTCAGTTATTTATTGCTGTGTAACAAACCACCCCAACACTTACTAGCTTGAAACCACAACGTTAATTATTTCTCAAATTCTCTGGATTGGCAATCTAGATGGTCCTTTTGTTTGTCTTGACTGGGATCACATGATTGCATTTATATGATGACTTTATTTGAGCTAGAGGCTCAAGATAATCCTCCCTAATATTTCTGGCAATTGATGGTAGTAGTCAAGGCTAACCTTGGGCAACTTGGTTCTAGTCTACATGGCCTCTCATCCTCCATTTGGTGAGATTGGACTTCTTTAATGCATGGTAGCCTCAGAGTTCTGAGAGAAACAAATATGAAAGCTATATGGCCTCTGAAGACCTAGTCCTTGAAGTCACATGGTATTACTTCTACATTCTACCACACACTGCTGGTCAAAGCAAGTCACAGCACCAGCTGAGCCAGATTCACGTAGAAGGGAAATAGATTCCTTCTCTTAATGGGAAGAGGGGCAGAGTCACACTGCAAAAGGGCATATGAGATTGGAGGAATTGTGGCCATTCCTGCAAACAGTCCGCTACAGGGGACAAGGAAGTGTAATGCTAATGAGGTAGAGGAGGCGATTTGTGAAGCAGGCTAGTGAGTGGTAGGGTGAGCTGCTGACACCAGGCCATGTGTTCTGGAACAAACTCAAGCTGTGAGCAGCAGCCAAAGAAAAGAGTGTGAAGCATTTGGCAGGCAGACTTTCTGTGATGACTTTAACTCTGGGGACTACTCGTTTTGACTTGGCCAGAGGACAAAACTTGGCTTTCTTCCCTAGAGTTTTCTCCTTTTTATAAGCAAAAGCTGAAGTTAACAGGCCATAGTTCAATTTAGATACATAATCAGCCTAGGATGAAAAAAATTTTTCCTGAGCTAAGTATCTCATGGACTTAAAAAATTAAAATATGAAATGAAGCTGTCTGCAAAACACCTATTATGCAAACACTTTAGCTGCCAAAATAGTGTTGTAAGCAATGAAAAAATGACTGGGGATTTTCAAAAATTTTGGTACTTATAACCAAATGAATTAACAGCATTAGTTTAGTAACTAGCTCTAAAGAGGGTATGTGGTTATTTCCTGATAAGGCTGTTGCTATATCATTCAGAACTACACCAGTTGAATATCTCAGGTGAGATGTTCATATCAGGCCTTTACTTCTGGAACATGAGCTGTGAGTAGATCTGTGAGTGTGCCTGTGAGATTAAGTGTGTGCTGAACCAGCTGTAGCTGGGAGACATTAATCACATGGCTGCGTTCCAGTACTCACTGTGTATCTAGTCCTGTCTTATAGAATGCCAGCTCTTCAGGTTTCACCATTTGGGATCTCTGAGCTCTAGATACACAATCTCATTCCAATATAGTAGTGAGGAACAACCTGATGTGACTCAAACATGGCAGTGATTACTGAGAGGTATCTTCCATAGCTACCTTGAGTGTTGGTAATAGAGCAGGCACTCTCATGGAAGATAATCAAAGATAGTGTGTGAGGCAGATCTTACACCTGTATAGAACAGCAAAGTGATCTTAAGGATTTTAAGAAAGGAATAACTCGAAAAGAATATCCTTTCTGGATCATTTCTGATATCTGAAATTTTACCACTGAAACAATTCTTTCTCTCCATTTTCCATTTCTTTCTAACAGTTTCCTGTAGACTTTATTAAAATGCAAACACTCCTAGTATCTTGCTATATAAGTCTTTGTGATATAGTGGAAATCATATAAACCTTGATTTCTGATTATGTCCTTACTAATGGGCAAGTTACTAAACTTCTGTTAGACTCTTTGGGTTTTGTGGGGATTGAGTTTTATTATATGTACACATATACATATACGCATACATACACGTATATATTTATATATAACAGAACTTAATGCCCATATCTATTTATCTATTTATCTGTGTATCTATATATCTATCTGTAAATTCTTCATATATGTATGTATGTCCTGACAAATAATGAATGTTCAATAAACATTAATTTCCTGCTTTTCTTAAAATAGCAAATTAGTAAAATACCTAGGTAGTATTTTCCTTTCACTGCTCTTTCCTGATGTTAAGTCTCTGTGAACTTGAATGATGAACAATTATGTATTTATTTTCACTAAACTTTAACTGAAATTTTACATTTCCTTCAATTAAAAATGCAAGCTACAGACCACAGCAATATTGGCAATACCGGTGACTTTATCACCAACAGGAGTAGCAAATATTTTCATGTCACATTATAAAGTTTACAGAAAGTTTGAAGCATGATTTATATTCATGATTACTTTGACTTGATAGTTATTAGGCTGCTGCTAGATCTTGTTATTAAATTTATTAATGAAGATTCACACATATACGATCTCACAAATTTGTGTGGTGATTTGGTAAGTGTTTCATTATAATTGATTTTAGTTTTAACTTTATGTATATTTGATGGATTTAGAAACATTATTCTAAGAAGAGGTCCATGTGCAGTAAAAGGAAAAAGTTAAACATGTTGCTTGTACTCGTTCAGTCGTGATGTTTGTGGTACCAACTTATGTTGTAAGGTTTAGTCTTGTGATCACTTACACTTAGGGTTTTAAATCATTAGGCTCTGGACATGACTTTTTTTTTTTTTTTTTTAGTAATTTACCATTTTATTGTTCAAAAAAGTTCTCCACAGTGGTTGTTTATTGTTGAACAGCTAAATTTTTATCTGTAGAAGACATTAAACTCTCATGTGTCTGCCCAACAGAACAGAAACTAGTATAAGAAGGAATGAAGAATAGTTATATATACTACTGTGCAATAATCTTCAGGATAAGTACTGTTAATTTAAAGAAGAAAAATTAAGACAAACATATATAGTATTCCACCTTTTATCTAAGAAAGAGATATATAAATAAGTATAAAGTAAAAATACATGCTAGCCGTCTTGCTTTTATAAAAATGGTCTACATGAAATGGGATATCCTGGATTAGATCCTGGAACAGAAAGAGGACATTAATGGAAAAATGAGTGAAATCTGAATAAAAGTCTGTAACTTAGTTGATAAGTGTTGTACCAGTTGTCAATTTCTCATTTTTGACAAATGTACGATAGTCTTGTAAGGTATCAGCATTGGGGGGAGCTCGATGAGGGGCATATGGACCTCACTCTGCGATCTTTGCAACTTTTGTGAAAACTGAAAATTATTTGAAAATAAAGTTTAAAAAAAGAGTAAAGAAAAATGAAAGGATATGTTAGAAATTAATAAAAATGTTTGGTGGGAAGGAGGGAACAGGATAGAGACAATAGGATAGAATCTAGAAACCTCCAAATATACATGTATTCATAGGTTGAACTCAGCCTAACTACTGAACTGTTATATGTAATTATAAGAGAATTAAATAAAGAAAAAAAAAGTCCCTAAATTAACACGTAAAATGAAACCTCATATACCTACTTTTTTGCATTGCTGGCTTAATCACTTAAAGAGAGGTTATTTCAAGTGATTTTAAAACAGAATAATGTGACTACATACTGCTAGTAGGATATACCCTTTTGGCCTAAACAAACTGCAAAAAAGTTTTACACTGTCTTTAGTAATCAATAATAATAATAATAATACTAGTAATATTGGTACTGTTATTTTGAACCAACCTTTGTGTGTGTGTATGTGTGTGTGTATACAACGTGTAGTAAAATAACACTAATAAATAACTATACTAATGTCATTACTAAATCTATATTTTTAGTATAAGATAAAGAGATAAAAATATAAAATCACAGAAGTAATAAAGCTGTGTAGTTATATATTTGAATTGGAAATACTTGTATGAATTTATGATGACTTTGTCATAAGAATTATCATGGTAACATGATTTCCTAATTTATTGGTAACTAGAAGCAGCAAATTAGATGGTGGTAAAAAGAAAGGTCTGCTCTTTACAGCTACTATCAAGTGAGGGGAAAAGATGTTCTTAGGGTAATGAGTACAGGAGCAAATCATTCTTCATACTTCATCACTGAGGATATTAGAGTAAAATGAATAATCATTATTAAATCAGAAAGCCCCAATTCTGACCATATCCCTCTGTTGGAGAGCAGTCAAATGTTTCACTGTATTAGAAAATAAATAAAACATGTTTTAGCATTTAGACATAAGTTTCAGGTATATCAAAGTTTATTTATATGGCTTTCCTTATTTCCAGATGATACTGAAAAATGAGGAGTGATTATTTTGGAAACACTTCCAAATGTGAGCTAATGTCTCCTATTGATTTGCACCATGTAATTACTTAAAGCCTCTTGCTGGAATAACAAGTGTCTGAACTGAGTCTATAATTATGAAAAGAATTGGCTGGTAAATAGTTATGTGAATCCGTGTGCCTGTCAGAATGTAAGTGCTCCCTGAATAGGTCATTGCAAGATGATCAGGGCTGTCTAAATATACAGTTAATCTCCAAATGAATCTGGAGTATCTTCTCCTTTCCCCATAGTACTTTGCACATAAAAAGACATTACTGTGAAGACTTAAATATTTTTTTCAATCTAACTCTTTCTCCGTATTTTTCTCTTCATGTCTTAAAAATTAGTGGCATTATAGTTTGCTTTACATTTGAAACTTATGATTTGTTAAGTCACTAAGCTCAGCCAACAATGGCATAGAATGGCTTTAGTTGAACTTGTCCTTAGGTGAGGTAGTCAGGCATTAATAGCTTTCTTTTTTTGATACAACAGTTAATTTCTTTAAGTACATCTTTCTGTTATCTGTTTTCTGGAACTAAAAGTAGGGAAATACACTGAAATGATCATATTATAAGGAGAACAAGTGTCTTATTTTTCAGTAAATGAATACATTATATAAAATGTAATAGGGGCACCTGGGTGGCTCAATCAGTTTAGCATCTGACTCTTGATATCAGTTCACAGTTGTGAGAGCTCTGTGTTGGGCTCTGTGCTGACAGCAAGGAGCCTGTTTGGGATTTTCTCTCTCCCTCACTCTCTGCCCCTCCCTAGCTAGTGTGCTCTCTTCATTAAAACAAATAAATAAACTTTAAAGAAGTATTAATTCATTCTTTCCTAAATATCTGTGTATCAGGCACTATGCAAGATATTGTAGTGTAGATAGAAGTGAATTGTGTAGGGTGCCCCTTATCACATTCTTGCCTAATCCTGCCATTCTTTCATACTGTCTAAAATTCATGACATAGTTATGTAAACTTTCTCAACCACTATTCATGTATTTTAGCAAGCTTTTAAAATGCATATATCCTTGGAGTTGTTACAAGACTGTCATCTTAGTGTCGGTAGAATCAGAGTCCTTTCCTTTTAACACCTAGAGTAAAACTTCAGTGAGAGAATAAACTTTTTTGAAGGGCGTTTACAGAAGAAATCATTGATTACTTTGGCACATTAGGTATGAGTAGTGGGTACATTTGGACAACTAGAAGACAAATAAGGGCAGTGGGTGCCTAAAGAATCTAGAATAAGGGGGAGAAAGGAGTAAGGAAGGGAAGATCCATGTCTAAGCACAAACTCTTGTTGTGACGGCACCATGGACTGACATTGTATTCTGTCTCAGTCATTTCTCTCGGTGTCTCATTCCTTGTTCCATCTTCTCTCCCATCTTTCCTCGTGACTTCATTTATTGAGGCATTATTTTTTTAGGTCACATCAATCAGGATATTGTCACCATTTCCCTATCAACAAATATGCCAGAATGATCTTTTAAAAGCATAAGCCAAATAATATCACATTCTTGGTTAAAACATTTCAATGGCTTCCTAATGCACTTATAATAAAAGTCCAACTCTATATCTCTGCATACAAAAGTTTTCTTGCTCCGGCCCAAACTTTTTCTATGACCTCATTTCTCACTGTTCTCTCCTTATGCTTCAGCCATATGTCTCTGTAATTTGGACATACTGAGTATATTCCTGGTTCAGGTTCTTTGAAGTTGATACTGAGGCTCTATACCTGTTAAGTCTTTTCCTGGACCTTTTCTCTCACTCACCCCCATGTTACTCTCTAAATGGAAATACCTTATTTTTTGTTTACTTTTTTTTTCTGCTGTCCCACTAGCATATTAGCTCCATGAGGGTAGAGACTTGCTCTGTTGTATTCTTCACTGTTCATGAAAGATGTGTTAAATCAATAAATGTAGCAAATTTTATTGTGTTGTGTTTTTTTTTTCTAATTTTAGGGACTCCCTTCTATAAATAGTGTCACATTTTCATGTAACTTTCTCCTTATAAAAGCCTAAAGCTTTGAAATAATATATAAATATTTGCATAAACTGAAAAAAAAACCTTTACCTTATGTTTGTCTTTTTAATTTGGGGGAATTTGAGATGGTAAGACAGCACATAGCTAGTGCTATCTCTTTTGCTTGTATTTCATATTTGTGCTGAAAGGCAGAAAACATCTTCTTAAGTTCATGGGATGTGTTCTCCAACGGGTTGGTTAGTAGTAGCCAGGGAAGGTTCTCTTTCATTGAATAACAAAATGAGCAAGATGAATGTCAAACCAGCAGTATTGCTTTTTCTTATTCTTACTATAACATCTTTCTCGGTCCCATGTCCTCCAACTAGTTTGGATGCTACTTGAAGATAGAAAGTGGATCATATGTTTTTATTTGTTGCATAGTGCTGGAGGCATAGTAAATAGTAAACGCTTTTGATCAAATAAAAATAATGAAAATAATGTCAGTTTTATGTAGATCACAGCATTCTAGCAGGAAGTAACAAATCTTTTCTTACAAAAACCCAGTGAAGTAGAAAACCAAATAGTTTCTTCCTTTTACATATTGAAAGACTGAGATTGCAGAGTTTCCCAGAATTGCCTTAAATTCAATCAGCTGGTAGTGGCTAAACTGGAACTAGGGATTCCTGGGAGACTGTCCTGTTCCCCCTAAGGGCTCACATCTCCAAATGACACATCGTTAGTGATGATGACATTGCTTAAAAATTAAAATGGGCAACCAATTTCAGGTAAGATTTAGTGAAATACTGTCCATCCTTTGATAACAGAGTGAAAATGTGAATTAAGTCCTTGAAAGAGAAATCACATATAATTTTTTCAGATACCAGTGAGACCTCTGAGTATATCTGGGCATTGTGGATGGTGGAAGAGCAGCTGGTTCCAGTGGGCCTCATGAGTCTTTGAGGCATATTGTGCTTTCCAAACTTGCTTATAAGCTGTTCGGTGTGCCACGAAATTGCCTCACAGTTGGCAAATGCTGTGGTATCAAACAGCTTTGCTCTTCTAACAATTTTGAAAAACTATAAATCTCCTTGCACATTTTTAAATTGACATCCAAACTTCTTATTAAAAAAGAAATGGTTACAAACGATGCAGTTGCCATTGGATTGTAACCATTGACCATGGTATCCCTTTTTACAATGTGTCCAGTGGCATATAAATGCAGCTCTCTACTAAAATGCAATAATCTGTGTTTAAAATACATGAATAAGCTCCTCTGAATAGTTGGAAATTTTATGTCTCTTTCTCCCAGAACTCTAGCTGTTCTTCCATTTTTCTCTCAGAAGTAGTAATGTAAATAGCTTTTTTCTTGATGTTGTTTACCGACCACTTATTATATATCTTTTAAAAGAATATATGTATTCCTTATGAAATTTTTAATAATTAATTTCCTGTGACCATAAGGCACAAAGTTGCTTTTTAAAAATTTTTTTTAATTTTATTTATTTATTTTGAGAGGGACAGAGATGTGCAAGTGGGGGAGGGGCAGAGGGGGAGAATGCCAAGAGGCTCCATGCTGCCCGTGCAAAGCCTGACAGGGGGCTCAAACTCACAAAACCGCAAGATTGTGACCTGAGCCGAAAGTAAGAATCAGACGCCTAATTGACTGAACCACCCAGGCACCCCGAGGCACAACGTATTTAAAAACATTATTCTAGATTGCATTATCACTACAATTACTTTCAGTGCATGATTAATAAGAACAAAATAAATACATTAAAATTTTTGCTACCTATTAACAAAGAAAGCAAAATTTTATTAGAAATTCCCTTACTAATGACATACATAGGGCATGTTCTTTTCCCACTCAATTCGTGTATCTATGGATACTGTTTCTTGCTTGGATGAAACAGGATTTGGCATGAATTTTATTTCTATTTTTAAATACATGAATGCTGATAAATCTTTTTCATACAAATAAGTATATGAGAATGGGAGAAGTTTGTTATAACAGTATTACTCAGTGTGATATTATAGAAATATTCACTCAGTTCTTTGATTTTTTTGTAGTAAATGCCAGAATTCCCTTGGTGAACTTTTATTGAGATTAATTTTAATGATCTGTCATCTGACAGGTTGATTTTAGTCCTCCAATTTTGCTAAAAGCAAAGCATCTAAAACTACCTGATTTACAAAAGGTTTTGTTACACTGTCAGTAGAATAATTCATTTTCTCAGTACTGATGCAAATACTTGAAAAGGTTTCTTTGTATTCCAGAAGTTTTGACATTTGTGGGTCATGAACCAGAGCTAGTATGATTCTGGGTGGGTAAAAACTTGGGTCTGTCCTTTGTAAAGAGGGAGGAGATTGTAAAAGAACACCTTAGGCATATTCTCAGGCAGATCAGCTTCAGTAAACAGAATGCATGGAGACTGAGAATTTAGGAATATAATTATCTGTAAAGCCATTCGAACACCACTGGATTAATCACCGGCTGTGGGAGTTGAATGAAACATCCTGATAAACAGGATCAGGAGGAAGATGATCATAAGCTGCCACCATTCACATTGTGTTAATTATTGTTACTTGTCCCAGTTTAGAGGGAAGCAGAAAAAATGACCAAATACAACGGCTTTTCACTGATGTCTCCAAAAATTGCCAAGTCAGTAGGAGAAAATAAGACATGTCTTCAACTTTTATCATTTGGAGATGGATTATTGATTTTTTGAAACTAGAAATCTAGTGTTTGCTGAAAGCAAAAGGGTTTGCATTTTTTACAGGGATAAGTAATATGAGGGGGCAAGATTATGAGATAGGCAATGTGATTTTGGGGATTTTTCCCATTCTCTTTTAGCATATGTTTTTCTTTTCTCAGATTCTTCAGTTCTTCAACTCTTGATTTGCTACAATGACCCACTCCCCCCCAACCCCTACATCTGTGTCCAGGCAGAGAGCCTAAAAGACACAAAGAATGCAAGATAGAGAATAGTGACATGCAGTTATCTGGGCGTAAAATGTCACTGCCTCAAACATACTTCATAGATTATGGTACTTATTTCTTTCTTCCATGGGCTGCTCTGTGCAACTGGGGAGGATAAGTAAGGGACACTATCAGTTGCTGGGTGCTGGGCCACTGTATATCCTGTATAAGTAGTATTTTGGTAAGCCAAATGGCCTCCTTAGATTGATTTCCAAGGCTGGGTTATTTATTTTTTATGTATTTTTTAAATTTAAATTTTAATTTAACTTATACATGTTGAAGTTAAATTTTAGTTAGTTGACAGACAGTGCAATCTTGGTTTTGCGAGTAGAATTCAGTGATTCATTACTTACATATAAGCCCCAAGACTGGGTTATTTAGGTCATATTCATGTGATACAAATATTGCATATCATATAAAACTGAAGACCATGACCAGATACTGACCTCCAAGAATATGGTGCCAAAAGATTAATGAATGGATGAAATTTGGGTTTCTGACATCAGCTTGGCTTTTAAAAAGGAGTTGTGAGCAGTGGTAGTGATAAGCAGGCTAAAAGACTGTTGCATGTAAGTCTAAATAAACAAAATGGTAGGAACAGACTGACTATGAATAAATGAAGGGTTTCTTTAGGGCTAATTTAAAGCACACAGCAAAGCAGAATCTTCATTTATGATTATAGCATTTGGTTTGGGTTCATTGCCCTTGAGAAGAATAAGTAAATCTGTGTATTTTTGTAAATCTTCCATGCTAAATTTTATTTTAAGTGAAAGCCTGTGCATCAGTTTCAAGAGAAATAGTATTCCTGAGTGTGTATAGCTCCCCCTTTTTATGAGAAAAATGTGATTAACAAGACACTACCCTACGATTTCTTTTTAATGGGCCAGTTTTTCTTTCAAGAAACAAAACCATTCTGAACAAGTCTGTAAGATGTTAAACTGTTGTGTTCTGTATTCTAAGGAAAGTTCTTCCAACACAGTAAGCTGTGGCCATCGTGATAAACCTTTAGGCCAGTCATCAGAATATTTCTGTATTGCTCACAAAGTCTTAGCATATTTTATATCCTGTGCAGTGTATGGGATACAATTAAATAAAGGGGTGATTTGATGGGTTAAGCGTCCAACTCTTGATTTCGGCTCAGGTCATGATCTCAAGGTTGTGAGATTGAGCCCCACGTTGGGCTCCATGCTGGGCATGGAGGCTGCTTAGAATTTCCTCTCTCCCTCTCCCTGTGCCCATCCTCCCCTTCCCCCAAATTAAATCTTGCAATAGATGTGCTCCTCTAAGGGTTTATGCTAGAGTAACCCGCTTAAATGATGTCGTTACTACATAGATCATAGAACTTTTGCTGTTATAGGAGCTGAGGGGATCTTTAGTCTATTCTTCAAAAAGATCTAGAGGTCTAGAGATTTGTCAAAAACCACATTATGAGTTGGTTCTAGAGCTGTGACTGAGCTTACATTTCCTGACTCCCAATTCAGTACTCCTCCACCTATTCCATTTGCCCTCCTGAGACAGCCCACTGACCATGTGTGCACACACGCAGGAGGTACTGGAAAAGCAGGAAATAATAGTTAAAAACCTTCCATTTATCCTTCCAGAGCCTGTCTGAGGGATTTTGGCTTCAACTATTGAATTAAAATGAAGTCTTTATGAAACATCGGTGTATTTATTCTTTACATTGATGACCAGATTTATACATGTCTGAAGTTCAGGGTCTTTGGTGAACTATAACATATCCCCCTTATATTTTAAAAGAGACAGGTCAAAGAAATTCTGGGTTGAAGCAGTAATTCACTGGTCAGTATCCAGGTATAGAGACAGACAAAGCAACTCTGAATGAACTGAATTTGTTTGCTTTGACATTTGCAAGTTTGGAAACTCTTTTTTACCAGAAGGTACTCTGGTTGAAGTCAGGTGAGAGTTTTAGAGCTCTATGTGTGTGTCTTCTCCTTTGTTCTGAGTAGCTTCCCCTTCAGAGGTCTCTGGGGTTCTGCAGAAACACCACTTGGAAACCACTGTGCTAGTAAGTTGACTTTCAAAGAAATCTGCTTAAAAGCAAAGAAATGTTGCTTTATTCCTTTATTCTTTCTTTAACTCAGCAAATATTTATGTAGAGTGATATTTTGTGCCAATTTATGATGTGCTATTTTTCATTCTTGAGATAATATTATTAATATCAATATTGAGATTCTTCCTCAATAACAATTTTTACATATCAGTTGTTAGAGAGCAGACTTTACTATATGACTTGACTTGATCTTTATAACAATCCTGCAAAACATATTTTAAATATTAATTTCACAGGTGAGGCAGCTGAGCCTCAGAAAAATTAAATGACTTGTCCAAGACCACATAGTTAGAATCCAAACACCTGCATCTCAACCTAAGTCTTCTGACCACAAGTCTAGGCTTTTTGATGGTTTTCTGTTGTGGGGAATTAGCCTACATGAGTTTGCCCTCTGTCTTGGTACAAGTTGTGAAATTGCTAGTATAGTCTGTAGTCATGGAATTAATCAAATCCAGATTTGGTTTGTAAAGTACTGAAATGATGGAAGCTTAAGCATGCTTAATTGTAACTTGAAATCCTAGATTGTTTTCCTTAGTGTCTGCTTCAAGATTCACTCTTATTATTGAAGCAGATTAGTGTTAATGGGTCCTGTAATCAGAGGTATCTCTAGATATTGAGGAAATTTCCCCTAAATTTCATTCTCTATTCTTTGTGCCGTGGTGGGAGGGAAATGCCTCAGAGAGGTAGGTGATAGGGAGAAGGATGTCATCCCGCCAGCTGATGCACAAAAATACCTATGGTCGTATGAACATAACTAATCCACAAGTTCATTGTTTCATGCCAAAAGGAATAGAGTTTCTCTCATTCCACTCTTAAGCTGCCTTTTTGTTATATCATTTTAAAATTCATCCATGATGTCTATTTTAATCAAACCACATTTCATCAAAGTAGCAGAAAAGCTGCTTAAAAGCAGATTTCTTCCCGAGCCCTATCCCTCTTAGGAAAGTTGTTGCTGAGAGGCACTAGCTTGAGCCTTTTATGTGTTCTCACTGAATGTATAGCTGTGCAGTATTCCTGTGCGCTGAACAAAGACCGTCACGCAACACAAAACCAGTCATTTTGGTGGGCAAAGAAGAGTCAAGAGCTGGGGGAAAGCGGCAGTGAGATTTTGGCTGTTTCTTTTTAGGACCATGGCTTTCCTCCCTAAAATATGAGATTGGAGAATTTTGGGTTCCAGTGTATTAGCCTGGCTGGACTTTAGGAATCCTTTCCATTTGGGGAGTAGTTTTGACCTGATAGGGAGCACACACTTGTCTAATTTGGCTGGGAGTTCAGTCATCTCCCCTCTTTAACTCTTCCACTCTGGCTTTCTCACTATGTGGTTGGAATTTGAAAATATGTGATATGATTAGATCTCCAGGGTCTCTCCCATGTGAGTTTGTAATTAACACCCGAGTTTTCAACCTCGGGGATCAGTTGATAACAGCCAAGGTCTCCTGAGGCCACTGCAAACCGTAACACCCAGATAGTATTTCAGCCATGTATTTAGACTTCCTTTCCTTTCTTGTTTCTTCTTGATGTTTAAGGCCAGTGAGAAGCTTCCACCATGACAATTTCATCAGATTCACCTCCTTAGGTGTTGGGAACAATTGTGTTTGGTGCTATATTTGATCTCCCTAGGCAATCCTAGAAGCATTTTAGCAATATTTTATGCATTTATTTTTAGGAGATTCTGACAAGAAAGAACCAATTTGGTTTTTGCATTGAATTTATTGCCTTTCTCATTAAGCAGTAGTAAGAATGAAGTCTCATAGTTTTCATCTGTGCAGTTACAGTGCAGCTTTTGATGTTTTCTAGTTTATAGCCTGGTGGGAATTTCCTGCATTCAGCAAGCATTTGATCTTTTCCCCAGCAGCCCCCCCCCCCTTTTTTTAATCACATAAAGTTGAGTTCATAGAGTGGCAGAATAAAGCAGATGATGCAAGACTGTGGTATTTTTAATCCCATCAGACATTTAACTGCTAAGTCTTTGGTTGTGGGGCATAAACTCTAAATGTTAGAAGAACTCGGGAGTTGGAGAAATACCACTCTTACCCATTTACTCTTTCAGCATATATTTATTATTAAGCCTCTTTGTTTTTTTCTTAAAAGCTTCTTCACCATAAAGTTTTTCATTTGGTTTCTTTTTTTAAAAGATTTTATTTTACTCTTCTAAGTTTATTTATTTTGTGAGAGAGCGAGCAAGCGAGAGAGAGAGTGAGTGCATGTGTAAGCAGGAGAGAGGCAGAGAGAATAGGAGAGAGAGAGAGAATCCCAAGCAGGTTCCTTGCTGTCAATGCAAAGCATGATGTGAGTCTCAGTCCCACGAACCATGAAGACCATGAGCTGCACCAAAATCAAGAATCTGATGCTTAACTGACTGAGCTACCCAGGCACCCTTAAAATTTTTATTTTAATTCCAGTCAGTTAACATACAATGTTATATTAGTTTCAAGTGTACGATATATATTCATCAGGTGCGCTCCTCATTTCACCCATCTCACTGCCCATCTTCCCTCTGGTAACCATCTATTTGTTCTCTATAATGGAGTCTGTTTCTTTTTTCTTTTTCTTTTTTTACTCTAAAGTTAGTGAATATAAAGTGTAGTCTTGACTTCAGAAGTAGAACCCAGTGATTCATCTCTTACATATGACACCCAGTGCTCATCCCAAAGAGTGCCCTCCTTAAGGCCCATCACCCATTTAACCCATACCCATCAACCCTCAGTTTGTTCTCTGTATGTAAGAGTCTCTTATGGTTTGCTTTCCTCTATGTTTTTATGTTATTTTTCCTTCCCTTCTCCTATGTCCATCTGCTACATTTATCAAATTCTGCATGTGAGTGAAATCATATTATATCTGTCTTTCTCTGACTGACTAATTTCACTTAGCATTATACTTTCTGGCTCCATCCATGTTGTTGCAAATGGCATGATTTCATTCTTTTTTTATGACTCAATAATATTCCATTTGCACGCGCGCGCGTGTGTGTAGCACATCTTCTTTATCCATTCATCAATTGATGGATACTTGAGCTGTTTCTGTATCTTGGCTATTGTAAATAATATTGCTGTAAACATAGGGGATTATGGATCCCTTCGAATTAGTGTTTTTTGTATTCTCTATGTAAATACCTAGTAGTGCAATTGCTGGATCATAGAGTAGTTCTATTTTTAACTTTTTGAGGAGCCTCCGTACTTTTTTCCACAGTGGCTGCACCAGTTTATGTTCCCACCAGTAGTGCACAAGGGTTCCTTTTTCTTCATATCCTCTTGTGTTGTTAACTTTAGCCATTCTGTCAGGTGTGAGGTGATATCTCATTGTAGTTTAGATTTACATTTCCCTGATGGTGATGATGAAAATCTTTTCATGTGTCTGTTGGCCATCTAGATGTCTTCTTTGGAGAATGTCTGTTCATGTCTTCTGCCCATTTTTAATTGATCATTTGTTTTTTGGATGTTGAGTTTTATTAGTTCTTTATATATTTTGGATACTAATCCTTTATTGGATATGTCATTTGCAAATATCTTCCCTCATTCCTTAGGTTGCCTTTTAGTTTTCTTGATTGTTTCCTTTGCTGTGCAGAAGATTTTAATATTAATGTATTCCCAATAGTTTATTTATGCTTTTGTTTCCCTTGCCTCAAGAGACATAGCTAGGAAAAAAGTTGCTTGAGCTGATGTCAAAGAAGTTGCTGCTTGTGTTGTCTTCTAGGACTTTTACGGTTTCAGATCTCATATTTAGTCTTTCATCCATTTTGAATTTATTTTTGTGTAATGTGTTAGAAAGTGATCCATTTTCATTGTTTTGCATATTGCTGTACAGTTTTCCCAACAACATTTGTTGAAGAGACTGTTTTTTTCCCATTGGATATTTTTTCCTGCTTTGTCAAAGATTAATTGACCACAAAGTTGTGGATTTATATCTGGGATTTCCATTCTGTTCTATTGATCTGTGTATCTATTTTATGCCAGTACCATACTATTTTGATCACTACAGCTTTGTAATACAACTTGAAGTCTGGAATTGTGATGCCTCCAGCTTTGCTTTGCTTTGTTTTGCTTTTTCAAGATTACTTTGGTTATTCAGGGTCTTTTGTGGTTCTATGCAAATATTAGGATTGTTTGTTCTAGCTCTGTGAATAATACTGTTGGTATTTTGACAAGAATTGCATTAAATGTGTAGATTTAAGCCTGTCTTTGGAGGCAAAGTGCTGGACAGAGCAACGAACTAGGTTGTATTAATTTATTTCAAATATTTTATCTTGAGAAAAGGAACAGTGTTTCAAAGAAAGTGAAATAAGATGGTGTGTGCGTTTGTCCAATACTTGGTTGTTTTGGAAAAATGCCTATATTGATTCATGTGTGGACTGAGGAAATATATTTGAGTGCTCTTATTATGGGCTCAGTTACTAAATAGCAAATATTTAATAAATGAATGATCCTTACTGCATCTCCTCAAAATTTTTCCTGTGAAACTAGTTTGTGTTTGCAAATGGAAAAAGTGGCATTAATTGGCAAGCCTCATTTCTATAGGAATGGTGTATGATTTGAAATCCAATCTTTGGACCTTTAATTAATTGCTTGATTCTCTATCTTCTGATTTCTTAGGATATAGTACATGAGAATGGCTTTTTTTTTATAAATAGGATATATTCCGGAAATTTCTCATGGTTATATTAGAATTCTTCCTTCATGTCAGAATTTAGCGACTTAGATTATTAAAAAGAAAGATAATTCAAAATAATTTGTTTTTGTAATAAGTTATATATTTATAAAATATTTATAAGTATTTATAAAATTAGATATATCTTCACTAACTTGCCATATTTAATTAATTTTACTTGGGAGTTATCTTACAAAATTCTCTGAGATTATAAATACGTTGTGAATACCCACATACAGATAAAGCATAACTTCTATATTAATTTTTCTCTATATTTGGTAAAGAAGATTGTTCTCTTCATTTTTACTACCATTAAAACAAGAAGGGGTTTAGAATGCTGCTTATAAGGTATCGGAAATGTGCTAGATAGCTTCCATTCACCTCTCCACATCTGTCTCTTTCCATCCATATCTAGCTTCTCCCTGCTTTCACTCTCAGAGGAATGAGTGTGGTCAATACAGTGTGGTCTCTACTTCCTTTTTTTGGAGGGGAAGAGAACAAAATGGGTGAAGGGGAGTGGGAGATACAGGCTTCCAGTTATAAGATGAATAAGTCATGAAAATAAAAGATATAGAATAGGGGATATAGTCAATATATTATAATAGCATTGTATGGTGATAGATGGTAGCTGCATTTGTGGTGAGCATATGTTTATATAGAGATGTTGAACCACAGTTGATGCCTGGAACTGATGTAACATTGTGTAACAACTATACTCAAATAATTTTTGCTTAAACATTAAGAAAACCAAGAGAGAGATGTTTTAATTAGTAAGGCATATCTCTTAGGTATTTATCATTTTTTGATGAGTTAATAATGACCCTTATACTTTTACATTCTCTTAGGTTGATGAGATTAGCACACATTGCTAATGACTTGAGAGAGCCAAGAGTCAATCCTGCAAAGGATGGTTTTTCATTCTCTTTTATGGCCGCAAACTTTATTCCTAACCTGGCTGTGCACTATTAGTTATAAAGAAGGCTAGAAAACAAAACATTCCCTCACCACTAGAAGGAAGATCTTACTACTGGGATTCAAAGATACCTTAGACATAATTTTTATTCTCTCAGAGTTCATAATCCAGTAATTGAGAAGAACAAGTAGACACAGAATTACAATGTAATGTAATGAGTGGTTTAATAAGGATATGTACCAGGCATAGAGTACATAAAAACAGATTTTTTTTTTATGAGAATGGGTTTGGTGTCAGGAAGAATTACTGAGTGGAGGTAACATATGATGTGAGTTCTGAAAAGTAAACAGAGTAAGGACGCAAAGGCAAGAGTAGGGAGATAGTGGAGTTGCATGGGGTTAATGAGGATATGAATGACACAGTAGAGTTGGAATGGTTAGGTAGGTATATTGAGATACAATTATGAACAACAGTGTATGTAAGCTTTACAGTTCTCATGCACTCTCATTCAACCCATTCTGTAGGCAAGGCAAAATATTATCTCTATTTATACTTAGAAATTGTATAGTCAGATTTGAATCCGAGTCTGGTAACTCCAAATTCTGTCTTTTCAATATGTCATTTTGGCCAAGGCTGTACTAAAGTGAAAAGTGATTAGGACCATCTTAACTGATAAATTGTTCTTTCTGAGAATTATAATTTTTTGAGATATATTATGTATTCCTTAACTTTGTACTCTTAACAGTTCTTAGTGTAATGCTAGACTTAAAATAGATGACCAATCATTGTTTTCAATTGAATTGAATTTATATATAGGTATTCTAAGCTTCTCTTCAATGAAAGTCTTAGCTAGGACTTTCTGCTTTTGCAATCCTTATTTTAGTTCATTCCACTCTCTTATTACCTTTGCAAGTGTTACTGTACATTAGAATTTCACTCTCAGCACCTAAACTCGAACTTCAATTCTCCTACTCTTTAATAAAATTCTTCTTTGCACAAATACATTTGTGTAGAACTTATCCCACACATGTGTTCTTTTTTTTCCTCTCTCCATATTCTCTATTCCAAAAAACCTAGACCAAGAAAATTATGCAGTGTCTTGGCAAATGATCTTTATTATCAGATTTCATTTCTTGAAGTACCAATATAAGAAGTAGACACTTGGGTCTTCCTGTGAAGACTTTGGAGTGATTGTATCCTGTTTCTCACACTTGGTCTTGGCTAGGGAGATGATGACATTTTTTTAGTGGTCTTTATTTTTTACCTCTATTTGAAGTTGACAAAAAAAGGAAACTATATGGTTGGTCTGGAAAGGAAATTAGAGATCATTTGATGTTGACCTGATGTTAACTGAGGACAGGGTTGAATTTAAGCAGCAGAACTGGTTTGTACTGATCAGTCTTCAATTTCCAGCCTTTGGATTGTGTTGACATTCACAAGAGCTGTGTGGGGCCAATTTTGTGTCAGAAAATCTTAATTTCCAAAAAATCATACGGAGATACATCTATGGAAATAATTATATAACTCTGATGGCTCACCTTCCTCACTGTACTGTGGGAGAGCAGTCCTAAAGGACAAGCTGCATCAATCATCACTGGAAAAGCCTGTTACACCCTGCCCTGTGTTGGAGAGGCCCCTGCTGTGTGCTTTGCCCGTATCAAATGTTCCTAGTGAGGAATCCACCATTTCTTTTGGAAGCCCTTCCAATTTTGTGTCCATCACAGCTTTTTCCAGACAGAGAGACTTGTTTTTTTTTTTTGCAGCTGTGTTTGGCCAGATGGTCCCAAGGGGTCTTTCTCCAAGGCTCATCCCCATCATGTCCGATTTTGTGCAGGCTGCAAACCTCTGATTTGGCCTGGGGAGAATAAAATGGAAAATATTGTCAGTCGGCTTAACGATTCATGTTTTAGTGTTACATTTTTATTCTTAGTTAAGCCACCAGGATCCCTGTCATTTGTTCCTTACAAATGACAGATATCAAACATAATAGCATCTAGCTCTACTTTTTATCAACACTTAGTTCTACAGTAACAAACTGGTACCTCTAAGACCCACCCCTAAGTCCTCACCACTGTGGTTACATCATCATGGGGATCCAGTGTCATAAGTGACATGAGACATTCCCTTGATCAGTATACCAAATGTTCTTGGCCTCATTTTTAAGCAGTGCTCTATTGGAAAATCATCTATAATTTTCTGGCTGCTGTCATTCCTTGGTCTCTGCTTTCCATAACTTTTCATTCCTATTAACAGCTGTGCTTCTGATTAGTTTTCTCTAGAGGTATTAACTTTTCAGCACTCTGCACAAGGAAACTTTTGAAATGATGGGAACAATGGGCCTATCCTTGCTTTCTTAAAGCCAGTTAGTCTGCTGTGGTTCAGGAAAATTCTGGAAGAGATCCGAAAGTAAACAAAAGTAAGAATTTGGTTAGACTTTCTTAAAACAAATCTGAGTATGGCACCATGAAAATTGTGATTATCCATTTTGGAGTGTGGAATAATCTCATGTTTACTTGTAGATATCTCTTTTCTCTATTTTTTAATTTATTTTGAGAAGTGAATATCTACATATCAGTAACACATGCCAGTTCTCTGAAGATTTAAGCAGAGATCCCAAGTTGCTAAAAGTAATTATATATAAACACTTTTGACATATTTTCCTGGACCATAAAATTTAGGTCATATTCTTTTGTTATGTACTCTCATTGAATGGCATTTTCTTCATAACACTTATTGTTCATTTCATTAAAATAAAAACTGCCTTGTAAATTTCTTCTTAAATAAGAGTGCATAATGACTATTAATAAATGAAACTGGTTTCTTATTTTATAACTTATATAAGTTTATTTATTTTGAGAGAGAGAGAGAGAGCAGGGGAAGAGCAGAGAGAGAAAGAGAGAATTCCAAGCAGGCTCCGCACTGACAGCGTGGGGCTCAAACTCACCAACTGTGAGATCATGACCTGAGCCCAAATCAAGAGTCAGATGCTTAATTGACTGAGCCACCCAGGTGCCCCAATAATTGAAACTGTTTTAATTCCACAAATACTACTTTCTTTCCAGGAAACTTGATGAGGGAATATATTTCTATGATAACATGGGATGCAAGAATAAACCACTACTTAAAGAAATGCTGACATACAATTATAGGAAGTTATATGAATTTGCTAATAGATCTTCCTTTCTATTGATTTATGCTAGGATTGAATGCTTAGCCCTTACTTCTACAACCAACAAAATGCCAAGTTTTTGATGAAGAAATGACTGACCCAAGATTGATTGATTACACTAAGTATGTGTAGGTAAAAAGACGGGGTGATGTACTTTCTAATTATCAGGAAATGTTTTGGGGAGACAGTAGAACTTGAGGTAGACTTGGCTAGGAATTAGTATTGTATAAAGAAGGCAGTCAATACCAGTAGAAGCCCAGGGAAGGAAAAGAGGAGTATGGATTGAGAAAAGAACGAGATTTCTGACTTTATGAAGGGTTTGTGTACGAGTTCATGTATGGGTTGGTATTTAATACATGGTAGGGAATTGTTCACTATTTTTTTAAGGAATAAATGATTTCCAAGTCATAAATTCCCCTTTTCCAAAATTAAATTCCATTCACTGCTTCCTGTTATAAGTATTCTTTTTGGTCAAAATTTTTTTCAACCATGGTTATACATGGCTGTGATCTATTCATTAGAGTATCTTGTCAGGTCAGCAAATTTTTATAGTCTCATTAGGTCTTGTTTTTCCACTACAAACTCATGTTAAGACATTATTCTCCACAGTGTTAGCCCAGAAAGAGTCCAATTTGCCTTTACTTTTGAAGTTTGTTGTTTCGTAAGTTTAAGTTAAATTTCCTAGATCCTTCATTTTCAGAATACAAACATAAATTCTGTTAACTGAGGCTACCTAAAACTCCCAATTACCAAGTGTCAGTTTGAACTAACTCTAGATTTTTGGATCATTGGGGCTGTTTCCTTCTTTCATTTCCCATAGATTTTCCATTGATTTTTTTATTAGGCTTTGTTGTTGTTGTTGTTGTTGTTGTTGTTAAAACATAGAGTGGTTCCCCTATCCCCACCACCATGCACACACAGATGCCAGGAAGAAAGAAGTGTGATTCATAGGAAAATGAAAAAAAAGAATGTCTCAAATATTGGGAAGAGATGACTGCTCTTCTTATCTAACTGAATTCTCATTTCTTGCCCTGAATCATTTTTTCTCATTGAAATAGCAACAACTGTAATTCTAGCTAAGGAGGTATGAGTATGTGGGAGTGTGTGTATGGAGGCAGTGGGAGATGTTGGAGAGGACTAGAAAAAAGAGGATATGAAGCTTTTGTCATTTCCTGTTTGTGAATCTTTCTTTTGATTATGGTGGTTGGAAGGTGTGAGAATCTTTGGATCTCTGTGGTGCTTGTGGTGGTGATGGGGAGTGTTGAAGCCATCAACTGAGCCAGTATGGCACACTGAATCAGAGTTCTTTTGTGGTGGAGATAACATTAACAAATAATGAAAGGCAACCAGATGGGGGAGATGAGCAGAGTAATCATGGGTTTCACTTTCTCATCCCAGGTGACTCTTCTTTATTCATATAGTCCTGAATTTGGTCTTTTAGCGTCCATGTGAAACTAGTGAAATTTGGGAAGTTTTGATTTGTCAGAAATAAAGTAGGGAGAGGTGAAAAAGAGATAAATGATGGGTATATCAAAATGGTATCCTAAGAACTACATTCAAATTTTCAAAAATATTTATCCATTTGCATTTAAAGGATTTATTTGTAAACTTATAGAAGAAACAGTAGATCTTTGATTTGGAAGACATTTAGAAACAATAGGGATTTGTTTTTTCATGAGCCAAGATAGATTTTTGGTATTTCAAATGATTAATTGCCTTGAATTGCTTTAAAAAATATTTTCCTGCTTCTGTGATTTTTCTCATGACAAAATTTGAGGGAAATAGTAGAAATAATATCCCTCTGCCAAATTTTAATTATTTTGTGGTACTTATTAAAAACAATTTTTTGTGGATCTCTTCTTTCCCCTTTTCTGTAGGAAAATTAGAATTTAAAAGTCTTGACATTTTAGAATGCTAAAAATAACATCAACTCAACTTTATTATATGAAACATCAAAAATTTTGGGAATATGGTATTGACAGATGTCTCTGTATCTGTATACATGATCCAGATTCATTGTTTATGCTACTCTGCTTACAGTTTGATTTTGGACTTACTTCAATTTCCTCTCCTTTCACATTTCATTAAAGAGACACTCTGACTTTCTAGTCCCTAGTAGTCCCTGATAATAGCCCTTTCCCCTTCTCTAAGAAACCTCATCTCTTATTAATGAAATTCAGATCTGAGTTCACTAATCAACATTCCCAGAAGCCCCGCCTGCAGGTGGCTCTTCATAACCCTTTACCTCTGGATGAGGATGATCAGAAGTGGAATTCTTCAAGTGAATAGGTCATGTTAGAATTCTTTCAACTATAGTTATGACTCTTTTTTTTTAACCTAAAAATACAATGAAATCTCCTTTGGCCGTATAAAAGACCAGACTCTCAATTCAATAACAGGTAAAAGGGTTGACATATCATATATCAAATTAGTGCCACAGAAAAGCCTGGATTTTCTAAGATAGGAAGAAGTATACAGATCCTTAGTATCACTTGCATTAATGGGTTGCCAAGTTATCATAAACCAATTATCATTCTTATTGAGTACTGAGTACATATTATGAAAATTCTTTCCCATTTTTGTCCCTTTTTATATAAGTGTCCTGTTAAAAGTATGTCAAAACTGCTTTCTGGCAAATATTTATGATGTAATATGCTTTAGAAAAGCACCTCTTATTGTGTTATGCTTTCAGTAAACATTATTTTACTTCTCTTGTTTTACCTAATATATTTGAAAATTTTGTTTTTAAAAACATAATTTTTCTTTACTATAGGGATACTACATTATGACTTTCTTTTACATGGTTCATTCTTTTATTGACTTTAGTGTTTACAAAAATAAATTAATTCATATGTTACATTTTGGTAAAGTATAGCTATACCAGCACAAATTTAAGATTCTTATGAGAAATTTGTGCATCTTGAAATCAGTGTAAGTTTGATTCAGTTGCAGAATAACAATTGGAAAGCTATCACTGTCTGAAATTATATAAAATAAGATCTTTATTTTCTTTTTATCACCTCCTTCTGGAGAGTATTGAGTTCCATGAGAGCAAAACTTTTCATTTGTTTTCAATTGCTGGATTCCTAGCTTCTAGAATATTTCATGGCACTTAGTAAGCCATCTATAAATATTTGTTGAATGAGTTCACTTATTAAAAAAATGTTTATTGAGGGTCTGTAATGTGCCAAATATCTAGGCACTGGTGATAAAGCAGTGAATAGGCCAATGTCCTGGGCTTTTGGAGTTTACTTTCAAGTGGGAAGAGATAATAACAAACAAACAAACAATTAAATATGTAATATGTCTGGTGTTGATAAGTACTGAGAAGAAAAATAAAGCAGAGCAAGAGGATAGAGTGTAGGGTGGGGAGAGAACTGCTATCTTAGCTAGAGAATTCAGTGAAGGCCTCTCTGAGAAGGTGAGAAATAGGTGATGGTTACTGTCCTTGTGCCATTGCCATTGGGAATATTGAAGGAAAATGTAGATGACCTAGTTTATCCCCATAAAGTGGTTATAATCTGAGGCAGAGTATACTTAATATATGAAGATAGTGGCGTGCATACAGTGCTAAGGAAACAATGCTTGGAGGATGGAGCACAACCAGATATTTTTAGCAAATAAAGTGTATGGTGGTTGAGTGGTAGATGAGTATAGATAGGCTGAAAATAAAGAACTGAGTCTAGACTTTGAAGATTCTGCCAGATTAAGGACTTTGAACTTCAGCCAGCAAGTGGTGGGAAACTGATGGTAGGTTTTTAGACCTCAAAGGAGAACTATCAGGTTTGTATTCTAGAAAAATAGCTCAATGGAGGATGGACAAGGGGACATGAGATTGAGTGAGCTGATGTTTTAACAGAATATGTGGTCAAATATTACTTGAAGTAACCATCAGTTGGGCTAAACCCTTTTTTCAGACAAATAAAGTGCATGGGGGGGATTTACAAGATTATTTTTAATGGTAGCATTGAATCATTATATGAGGTCATAAGAAAAAAGTAAATAATATTTGATAAAAAAATTCTAGCTGAGATACTAAAATCAAGAGAAAGGTAAGTGTAAAATTTTATAATCTTATAATTATAGAATCATTGTGATTTATGCAGGGGAAACACCTAATTTGTCTATTTACACTTGTTTTTCTTCTTCTAATCCACATGGTGTCATTTTTTACATGTGTTTTCTGAAAGAAGTTATTTTTCATTCATGGGCAATAGTGATGACTCACTTTATCCTTTTTGAGTATTAGAGGCTCTGATTTCATTCAAGGTATTTTCTGATTCACCAGTGTATTAGACATTGTTTTCTAGTTTGAATTTGCCTGTGGGGAAAATTCTTAAATATATCAGCATCGCTTATACTACCCTCACATACAAAATTTAGTTAGCAAAATCTCAACTTGATGAGGAATCTGTGTTAGTTTTCCTACGGCTTTCATAACAAAGTGCCACAGACTGGGTAGCTAAAACAACAGATTTTTTGTCTCACAGTTCTGGAAGCTAGAAGTGTAAGATCAAGGTATAGGAGGGGTTGGTTCCTTCCTGAGGGCAGTGAGGAAGAGATCTGTCTGGCCTGTCTTTTTGGCTTGCAGATGATTTGTCTTCTCCCTGTGTCTTCATAGGTCTTCCCTGTGTGTGTTTGAATTTCTTCTTCTTGCAATGACACTGTCATATTGGACTAGGGCTTCTTTAGATGACCTAATGTTAAGTAACTTGATTACTTTTGTTAAAGACCCTATCTCCAAAAGTCACATTCTGAGATTTTGGGTTTAAAGTTTCAACATATAAAGTTTGGGGAGTGGAGGACACAATTCAGCTCTGAATGCTTTTCTGTTCTCTCCATATCTCCAATTTTCCTAAGGTGACAATTTTAGTATAAGAGACCTGTCTCGTTTTACAGGAACTTCTGACTTCTTGCTTATCATCACTTTTCCTCATTAGCAAGGTCATTAAATATCTGGCTGCACATTACTGAAAATTTATTTAGAATAATTTGCTTATAGTCTTCACTAATTATTTTAGCTTACAGTCATGTTTCCTTCTCTGATTTTCTGTAGGACAGCCATGTATAATTTAGGACTTTAATCATGAGCTTTTTTTTTTTAATCGTGGGCTTTTTTTTCTTCATTGCACATTTATAAATGTTTTTTCAAGATTTTGCGTATCTTGAAAGCTGGTATGCTTTTGGTGTTTTTTTCTCTGTTCTTCAAAATATTTAACATAGTTTCAGATCCCCAGTTGGTATTTGAGGAATTTTTTTATGGACACATTGTAGTGTAGTTACCCCAGATTTTTAAATGAGAGCTGTGGAATCTGAATTATGAAGCTTGTAGTAGGAAAAGGCTAAACTGGGGAAAGAAATTGCATAATGTGATGGAAAATGAACAGAATATTTGTGTTTGAATCCTGACTTTTCTGTTTGTGCACTTTATGATTTTAGAAAAGTTAAATAACTTTCCTCTCTGAACCACATTTTCTCATCAGTAAAATAGGGATATTATTAATAGCTAGCTCATAAAATTGCTGTGAAGATTAAATAAGATGCAGTATTAAATAAGATGCATACAGTATTTGGCACAATGTTCAACATATGTGCTTTAATCATAAAATGCATATTATTATATTCATACTTTAAGATTTCTGAATTCAGGGTAAACCTTATAATTAGTGTCAAAGAAAATTTGCCATCCTTCAGACAGGGAAGTTGGATGTCACATAGTCGTTATATCTGTATGCATGGACTTAGTCATGCAGAGAATATAACTACTCACCCAGTTGTTGCTTTGTACTAATTGCATAAGCTTAAATTTGGATGTCTGATTATTGCTTCAAACATCTTCAAAAGGATTATGTTATGATCCTTTGACATAGCTTTGACATCAATAGTTATTGTGGAGTAAAGATCACCTATCATATGACAAGTAATTTGATTAAAGACAATGGAAGTTTTCAGATTTTTTGAAATTAGTTGTATAATTTTCAGAATTAGGAAGTTATATTACCAATTCATGAATAATGAAGAACAAACATTAAAGCTAATCCTATGGAAACAGTCAACCCAAATCGAGACACATTCTGCAAAAGACATTCTGCATTCTTAAAATATATCAGTGTCAGGAAAAGCAAAGAAAGCTAAGAAAGTATTTAGCATTAAAGGAGGCTCAACTGGCATGACAACGAAATAGAATGTATGATTCTGGATTTAATCCTGAATTAGAAAAAATAAAATAAATTACTATAAAGGATAGCACTGGGATAAATGGTAAAATTTGGTATTGATTTTTAAAAAAATAATTATTTATTTATTTTAAGAGAGCGAGAAATAGAGTGGAGGAGGGCAGAGAGAGAAAGAGGGAGAGGGAGAGATTCCTAAGCAGGCTCCTGAGTAGGGAGCTCAAACTCACAAACTGTGAGATCATGACCTGAGCCGAAATCAAGAGTAGGACACTTAATAACTGATTGAGCCACCCAGGTGCCCCATGGTGTGGACTTTTGATAATAATATGCTATCAGTGTTAAATTTGCCAAACTTTCTTACTAGTATATTTACTAGATTTATATAATATTATTGAATATTGTAATTAATCTAATTATACTGAATTATTTAAGAGAACTGTCACAGATTGGGTTCCCAGAAAGTTTTGAGAGACTACCACTTGTGTGGAATGAGGAAATAGAATTAGATTGAGACAGGCACTGCAGTGCTGTCATAACAGAGAACTCAGCTATGAGACAAGTTGCTCTAAAGCTGAGCTGGCTTTATTGGGCTGTCCTGAATTTGAGGCAAGCAGGGAAGACCTTTATACCATTGCATCGTCCAGTCGTTGGGTACAAGATGCACCAGGGAAGAAGGTATGACCTTTGTCAAGGTGGGTCTCTTTAGCCAGGGACGGTTTCAGAAGGGGACTCGGTTGCAAACTATTCATTGCCAAACTCTTGTGGGTGTCAGACCACAGTGTCTACTCTGGTCATGATATTTGCAATTTACTCTAAAATGACTCTGCAAATACATATGTTCTAAGAATATAAATAAAAACAAGAATAGAGTGTATTATGCTAAAGCAAAATAAGTCAATCAGAAAAAGACAAATATATGATTTCACTCATATGTGGAATTTAAGAAACACAACAGATCAACATGAGGGAAGGGAAGGAAAAATAAGATAAAAACAGAGAGGGAGGCAAACCATAAGAGACTCTTAAATACAGAGAACAAACAGGGTTGCTCCAGGAGAGGTGGGTGGGGGGATGGGCTAAATAAGTGATGGGCATTAAGAAGGGCTCCTGATCCTGCTTCACATTCTGTGTCTCCCTCTCTCTCTGCCCCTCCCCCACTCATGCTCTGTCTTTCTCAGTCTCAAAAATAAATAAACATTAAAAAAAAAAAAAGAAGGGCTCCCGTTGGGAAGAGCATTGGCTGTTATATGTAACTGATGAATCACTGGGTTCTACTGAAACCAGTACTACACTGTATGTTAACTAACTTGGATTTAAATAAATTAATTTTAAAAAAGGAATGTGGAAAAGCAGGAAAAGGAAAGTTAAAATTGGCAAAATACTAAGTAACTGGTGAAACCAGGTGAAGAGTATACTGTTCTCAATTTTTCTATAGGTTTAAATTTTTTATTTTAAAGAACTCAAAAACTTAAAAAATGAAATTCCCCAGTGATTCCAATATACTATCAAACCAGGGGACTACTATAAGACATTGTCATCTTCAGAATTCATTTCAGCTCTAAAATGATGGGATTCTGTGACATGATCAGATAAGTTAGGATACATTTGCTTGACTCTTGATTCAACAGAACCACAGCATTTTTCCTCTGTGCTTTTTTTTTTAATCACACGAGTTTCGAAACTTTGGTGAATCATATTATTCAATTAAGTTGGCTTGAGGAATTGTGACACCAAACTGGGATTCAAAATATAAAACTGTTTTTTTTTTTCCATTTTGTTGGTCAAAAGTACACAAGTTTCTCTGTTAAAGATAAATCATTCCACATTTGTGGAAAAACAGAGAAGCTAAGAATATATTTTGTAAATTTAAGATAAAGTTACTGGATCTTTCAGTTAGTAAAATTCTGTTGTAGTAGATACATACTGTCAATACTTTCTTGAAAAACTGCATCGAGAGAAGTGGATATCTTTGTCTTTATTAAAAGTCAAAGGAATATGGCAGGCACAAATAAATTTGTCTCTTTAATTGTGAAATCTTCTTTGAGATACTTGTTTATTATGAAATACTTTTTAAAATAAACATTTTAAAGATTTAAAATAAGCAGTATATCTTTATTGTCTTGTATCTTTATCTCATTGGACTGAAATGTATCTGAAATACATTTTAGGTTTGATGACGGTCATGTCTTCCCACTTTGTTCTCAATGTTAAATTGAAAAGAATTCTAAGAACTGTTGTTTCCTTATGAAAGGTTAGGTGGCTCCTTTCTTACAGGGATCTTGAATGCATTCAACAAACATTTTTCGAGAATAGGCTCTGAAGCCAGTCTTCCTGGATCTGAATTCCAGTTTTAACACATAACTGCGTATCCTTGGGAAAATTACTTAACTCTGTGTATCTCAGTTTCCCCATACATAAAATACAGATAATAAGAGTACCTATGTTATAAAGTTTTTTTGAAGATTAACTGAGTTAAAATATGTAGAGTGCCTGGCATGTAAATGCTTAATAACTATTGAACGTTATTATTGTCATCATTACTAGGTATCTACATTCTGTAGTAGACTTATATATTTTAACTTTTATCATTATTATTTCATTGATTTTCTAAAAATGAAGATGCAAGTTAAGTAATTTTTAGCCTGAAATTGTCTAGGTCATCTAGTTAATAAGAAGAAGAGCCGGAATTCAAACTTCAAGCCCAGTTTCTTTTCACCATTGTGAACTCATGGGTAGATGAATGTATTTCTCTACTATATGCTACAGATATATGTATCTGTGTACATTGTTTCCTATCAGGTTATAAATCATTAAGAATGCACTCTATTTTTTATTGATATGTGTGTCCCCTGCAAAACCTAGTTTAGTGCCTTGAAGGTAACAATTGTTCAGTGATTATTTATCCCAGAAATTCCTCAACAAAAGTACTATTGATTCTTAAAAGATAGTTGATGCTTATATTTTGGTTTTACATGTCTCTATTCCAGCATTTAGTAAGGATGGTTCTTTGATTCCACTACAGTTTGGTGTGAAACAAACCTTGTTCTTTGCCTTTACATAGATAATTAAAATGTTAATTAGTGTGACTAAGCCTGATGATTATTTCCTGATTCGTAATTAGATATTTTGATTTAATTAACTTTAAAGCTTTATATTATTATTGTTCTATGAATTTATTGCCATTTAGATGATATCTTGCCATTCCTTTGAACTTCATTTACCTTATCTGCAACATAAAGAGGTCAGATTAGATGGGCATTTAAAATATGACTATAAGTTATTGCTTTTTATTAAGAAGAGAACTTTACAATGGGAACTAATTTATTTCCATACCAACCAAGGCTGTTTACTTTCAGATTAACAAATCAGATGGATATTAGTTTGGCTTGGTTGTTTGAGTCCTGCTGCTTTTTGACAAGCGGTATCTGTATTCTGAACTGTTGCTTGTGGGACCATTTAGGTGAACTGGTATGAATTGATTATTGATTTTAAGTTTTATTTATTTATTTAGAGAGAAACCACAGGCAGGGAAGGAGCAGAGGGAAGGAGAGACAGAATCCCAAGCAGGCTCAGCACCATCAGTGCAGAGCCTGACATAGGGCTCAAACTCATGAACTGTGAGATCATGACCTGAGCTGAGATCAAGAGTCAGGCACTTAACCAACTGTGCCACCCAGGTGCCCCTGATTATTGATTTTAATAAGAATTATCTGAATGGCTTGATCAATTTTGTCAATGTACTTCACCTTAATTACAATGTAGACAGACTCATCATTAGGATCCACGCTATGAATTTTATCTCTCTCTCTTTTATTTCCTAATTCTTTTCTCCTCACTCTTCCCTTTCTCCTCATACCCTCTTTCTGCCTTTCTTCCTTTCTCCCTCCTTTCTTTTCTTCTCCACTCCTTTATTCTCTCTTTCCACCTTCTTTTCTTCTTCCCACCCTTCCTTTCTTCATTCCTTTGTTCTTTCTTTTCTTCCTTTCTCCACAAGTTTAGTGAGAACTCATTCCCAGACACTGTGCTCAGCACTTAGCATTCAGGCCTTAAATAATAACTAGCCTTTGTCCTCAAGGAGCCTAGTCCAGTAGGACAAACACATTTAAAAAAAAAAATGGATACTAATTGTGAAATAAGTTGGTAAGTATATCAATATCAAAAACATTGGTGCATGCTGGCAGGGGTAGATAGGGTTTAGGATTAGGAAATGCATCCCAAATGAGGTGATAAAAGGTTTGGAACTAGACAGGCAAGGATGAGTCATGGTAATAGAAGGGGAAAGTGTATACATTATAGTCAGAACAAGGTTGTAATGGCACAAGATCAAGAGACAGTGGTGTGGGAGCTAAAGTTAAACAAGGAAGTTAGGGGAGATGAGGCTGCAGGGTAGGGAGAAGCAGAGATCCTTCTGTGATCCCATTTCATATAAAGTAGCTTGCACTTACTTTGTGCATGAGAGGAAACCACTGACAATAGTTTAAGCTCCATGGTGACCTAGTCAGAATCTTTTTTAGGAGCAATGAATTTCATTTGATTCAAGCACCTTGATTTGTCTGATTCTCAAGTGTGACTAAAAACATGGTTTATGATTTTATAAGGGAGGGGTGCTAATTTATAATTTATAGCACATAAATATAATGAAATTGAACTCTTTCAAAATTTACATTTATTAACATTAATAAGTGGTGTTTAATGTGCATTAATCAACAATAATGAGATATCCTACTTTAAGTAAATCTGACTTATGTTCAGGCAAATTTGCAAATCAGATAAATTAGAGAAGTATTGATAGTACTTTTTGGTGTTTTTTTTCTTCCCCTTTAGAAAGCAAAGAAAACTTCCTCTTGGAAGATCCTCTTGTGCATTTTGAAAAGTAAATTTTTATACTGAATTCATTAGGAAAAATAGATTACATAGAATGAAGTATGTTTAAGACACTGTTATGGATGTTTATGGAATATAAAAAGTCATAATCTCTATTTTTGAGAAGGCTATAATCTAATAAAACAGTCTTTTCATACCAACAGGGTATCTGTTGCTTCCTTTTTTCCCCTCGATTATTCATATTTGTTCTTTTTTTTTTTCCTGGATAGAATTGAAAAATAGTGAATAGCAAAACAAAGGGCTTCTCATTTGTTAATATTCCCTACATATCACCCTCATTTAGAAGTCAGTTTTTAGTTTTTACAGGGAATCTACTGTTGCAAAAAGAATGTGTGTTCATTAGGGAACTTTTTGGATGAGGGCAACTAGACTATTCTTGAACTTTAAGACATAAAGCTTGTAGAGGGCACTGAGGCAAAGTATTGATAGGTGGTCAACATATGTAATTTATTTAGCACTAAACCGTTTAGAAACAACTCAACAGACTAGTTAAGGTTTCCCATATACACGTTTTACTTTTTTGAGTTTCATAACTATTTTTTAGAACCTTGAAAAGAATACTAGGTACATTAAACAAAAATATACCTATCCAAACAAATTTGAGAGGCCAACCCCAGCCTATCAAATTAAGGTTCCTGACTTATGCTTGCTTCTCTTAGTGTAATACCCATATGGTTTAAGGGAAAACATGCCCTTTAAAAAACAGGGAAGACTTTCATTGTTTGGTTTGTCAAGCTTCTTGTAGTGCTCTGAATTCCATTAAAACCTCCCATCCAGTTTTGCAAAGTGCTCTTTTCCTCACTTAAAATGCCCACATATTTTACTCCATGTGTTTCATATTCATTTAGACATCTCATTTAGCTTGAGTCTAAGAACTACTTAGTCTCCAAAAAGACCTTTCCTACTAGCATTTGGTTTTTAGAAATAGAAAGTTAGACTTTGCCAACTGCAAATGAATTCCAGACCTTTATTTTTCTCATTTTTATATATAATTTATTGTCAAATTGGTTTCCATACAACACCCAGTGTTCATCCCAAAAGTATCATCCCAACAAGTATCATCCTCAATGTCTGTCACCCACCCTCCCCTCTCCCTTACCCCACATCAACCCTCAGTTTGTTCTCAGTATTTAAGAGTCTCTTGTGGTTTGCCTTCCTCCCTCTCTGTGACTTTTTTTTCACCTTCCTGTCCCTCATGGCCTTCTGCTAATAAGTCCCTCAAAATCCACCTATGTGTGAAAACATATGGTATCTGTCTTTCTCTGCCTGATTTATTTCACTTAGCATAATATCCTCCATTTCCATCCGCGTTGCTACAGATGGCCAGATTTCATTCTTTCTCATTGCCATGTAGTAGTCCATTGTATATATAAACCACATCTTCTTTATCCATTCATCAGTTGATGGACACTTAGTTTCTTTCCCTGATTTGGCTATTGTTGAAAGTGCTGCTATAAACATTGGGGTACATGTACCCTTATGCATCAGCACTCTGGTATCTCTTGGGTAAATTCCTAGCAATGCTATTGCTGGGTCATAGGGTAAATCTATTTCCATTTTTTTGAGGAACCTCCACACCATTTTCCAGAGTGGCTGTACCAGTTTGCATTCCCACCAACAGTGTCAGAGGATGCCTGTTTCTCCACATCTTCGCCAGCATCTATAGTTTCCTGATTTGTTCATTTTAGCCACTCTGACTGGCGTGAGGTGGTATCTCAGTGTGCTTTTGATTTGTATTTCCCTGATGATGAGTGACGTTGTGCATCGTTTCATGTGTCTGTTGGTCATCTGGATGTCTTCTTTGGAGAAGTGTCTATTCATGTGTTCTGCCCATTTCTTCCCTGGATTATTTGTTTTTTGAGTGTGGAGTTTGGTGAGTTCTTTATAGATTTTGGATACTAATCCTTCATGGGACAATGTTGTTTGCAACTATCTTTTCCCATTCCGTCAGTCACATATTAGTTTTGCTGATTGTTTCCTTTGCAGTGCAGAAGCTTTTTATCTTAATGAGGTCTCAATAATCATTTTTACTTTTGATTCTCTTGCCTTTGGAGATGTGTCAAGTAAGAAATTGCTACGACTGAAGTCAAAAAGGTTTTTTTCTTGCTTTCTCTTCTAAGGTTTTGATGGTTTCCTGTTTCACATTCAGGTCCTTCATCCATTTTGAGTTTATTTTTGTGTATGATGTAAGAAAGTAGTCTAGTTTCATTCTTCTGCATGTTGCTGTCCATTTCTCCCAGAACCATTTGTTAAAGATTTTTTTCCATTGAATAGTCTTCTTGCTTTGTCAAAGATTAGTTGGCCATACATGTGTGAGTCAATTTCTGGGTTCTCTATTCTATTCCATTGGTCTATGTGTCTGTTTTTGTGCCAATACCTTACAGTCTTGTGATTACAGCTTTGTAGTAGAGGCTAAAGTCTGGGATTGTGATGCCTCCATTTTGGTTTTCTTCTTCAATATTACTTTGGCTATTCAGGGTCTTTTGTGACTCCATACAAATTTTAGGATTGTTTGCTCTAGCCTTGAGAAGAATGCTGGTGCAATTTTGATTGGGATTGAATTGAATGTGTAGATTGCTTTGGGTAGTATTGACATTTTAACAATATTTGTTCTTCCAATCCATGTGCATGGGATGTTTTCCATTTCTTTGTGTCCTCTTCAGTTTCTTTCATTAGTTTTTTTTAGAGTTTTCAGCATAGAGATCTTTTACATCTTTGGTTAGGTTTATTCCTAAGTATTTTATGGTTCTTGGTGCAATTGTGAATGGGATCTGTTTCTTTATTTCTCTTTCTGCTGCTTCATTGTTGGTGTATAGAAATGCCACCGATTTCTGTACATTGATTTTGTACCCTGCAACTTCGCTGAATTCATGTATCAGTATCAGTTCTAGCAGGCTTTTGGTGGATTCTGTCGGGTTTTCCATGTAAAGTATCATGTCATCTGCAAAAAGTGAAAGTTTGACTTCCTCCTTGCCAATCTTGATGCCTTTTATTTTGTTTTGTTGTCTGATTGCTGATGCTAAGACTTCAAACACTATGTTAAATAGCAGTGGCGAGAGTGAAACCTCTGTCGTGTTCCTGATCTTAGGGGGAAGGCTCTCAATTTTTCCCCATTGAGGATGATATTAGATGTGGGCTTTTCATATATGGCTTTTATGATGTTTAAGTATGTTCCTTCTATCCCGACTTTCTCGAGGGTTTTTATTAGGAAAGGGTGCTGTATTTTGTCAAATGCTTTTTCTGCATCTATTGACAGGATCATATGGTTCTTATCTTTTCTTTTGTTAATGTGATGTATCATGTTGATTGATTTGCGAATATTGAGCCAGCCCTGCAATCCAGGGATGAATAATACTTTATCGTGGTGAATAATTCTTTCTATACCCTGTTGCATTCGATTTGCTAGAATCTTGTTGAGAATTTTTGCATCTATATTCATCAGGGATATTGGCCTGTAATTCTCTTTCTTTGCTGGGTCTCTATCTGGTTTGGGAATCAATGTGATGCTGGCTTCATAGAATGAGTCTGGAAGTTTTCCTTCCGTTTCAATTTTTTGGAACAGCTTGAGGAGGATAGGAATTAACTCTGTTTTAAATGTCTGGTAAAATTCCGCAGGGAAGCCATCTGGTCCAGGGCTTTTATTTGATGGGAGGTTTTTGATAACTGATTCTATTTCTTCACTAGTTATGGGTCTATTCAAATTTTCTGTTTCTTTCCGTTTGAGTTTTGGTAGCATGTGGCTATTTAGGAATTTGTCCATTTCTTCCAGGTTGCTGAGTTTGGTGGCATATAATTTTTCATAGTATTCTCTGATGATTGCTTGTATTTTTGAGGGATTGGTTGTAATTACTCCCTTTTCATTCATGATTTTATCTACTTGAGTTCTCTCTCTTTTCTTTTTGAAAAACCTGGCTAGAGGTTTGTCTATTTTGTTTATTTTTTCAAAGAACCAGCTCTTGGTTTCATTGATCTGTTCCACTTCTTTTTCTGTTTCCATATGATTAATTTGTGCCCTGATCTTTGTTATTTCTCTTTCCGCTGGGCTTGGGTTGTTTTAGTTGTTCTGCTTCTAGTTCTTTTAGGCGTGCTGTTAGAATTTGTGTTATTGATTTTTCTTGTTTCTTGAGGTGGGCCTGGATTGCAGGATTTCCCTCTCAGGACTGCCTTTGCCGCATACCAGAGCGTTTGGATTGTTGTCTTTTCATTTTCATTTGTTTCCATGTATTTTTTAATTTCTTCTCTGATTGCTTGGTTGACCCACTCATCTTTTAGTAGGTTGTTCCTTAGCCTCCATGTTTTTGGATATTTTCCAGGCTTTTTCCTGTGGTTGATTTCAAGTTTCAAAGCATTGTGGTCTGACAGTGTGCACGGTATGATCTCAATTCTTTTATATGTTCAGCGCTTCCTTGTGCCCCAGAACGTGGTCTATCTTGGAAAATGTACTGTGTGCAGTTGAGAAGAATGTAAATTCCTTTGCTTCTGGATGAAGGACCTTGAAGATGTCAGTTAGGCCCATCTGTTCTAATGTGTCATTCAGGGCCATTGTTTCTGTGGTGATTTTCTGTTTTGTGGATCTGTCCAGTGCTGAGAGTGGAGTGTTAAAGTCCCCTACTCTTAGGACATTCTTATCAATAAGGCTTATATTTGTAATTAGTTGTTTTACAAATTTGGGTGCCCCCGAATTCGGCGCATAGGTATTTATAATTGTTAGCTAGAAGAGGGCTTTTAAAATCAACTTCCTACTGGATAATGAAATAATAAAATGAGATCAACTGAAGAAGTGATTTAATACTTGCTTTATTTATGTTTCTGCTGTTTTCTGTGTCTTTCTCAAATATTGATTTTATTGTGTGAGGTTTTAATCTCTTTGATATTAGGATGATGTTCTTTTTAGCTTTTCGGTGTTACCCAAAAAAGCGGTAATTATGATTTGTCTCATCAAGGTTTATTTTAAAAATAAATCTGATAAGAAAAATAAATCAGTGGTTCTTGATTTTCAATTTTAGGTCTTAAATTCTAGTATTAATTGTTGTACTACATAATCTTTAAACTCTTAGTTCTGAGAGTCTATGATTCCATATGGAGTGATTTTCAATGAGGAGAGATTATTGGTTAAGAGTTGCATCCACTCTTGGCTGTTTTCCAAGAGAAACTTAGCTTCAAAAGTAGACTTATAAAATCTATCATGGACTACTAGTTTGCAATTATATCTCCAGCACCTAGTATGGTACCTGGCACGTAGCTGATGTTCAGTTATAATAACAGTAATATTGAATGAATAAATGAAATGAGTAAACACTACAAAATATGCTACTTACTCTGTCCTAGATCTGCTGTCATTCACAGATTAACCTCAGCTATTTAGTTTCGATCATTAGTCTTCTGAACAATTTAACAATTTAAAAAATCAAGTTACAACTTGTGTAAAAAGTACTAACAACAGTTTGCAACTTAGTTTACTATTTTAATAAATGTACTGAGTGAAGAAATACCTGTCTGGCTGCCATTTTTTACTTTATGAAAAATTAAAGGAGAATTAGTAATATATTTCATGGATAAATTTCAATGTGTTTATATTGGGAGATTATGTGAATTCTTAAATTTGAATTTTTAAAAATATGGTTAACGAAGAAATAAGTGGAAGGGACGATTTAAATCTGGGTGGTTGTAGAGAGAAGGAACTGGGGATGAATATGAGGAAGGAGATAAAAGTTGCTTTAAAAAAATCCCACTGATACACCTAATATGGTGAAAGTTCTCACAATAACCCATTAATTTTTTTCACTAAGAAATATTTAGAGCCATGGTGCACCTGGCTGCTCAGTCAAAAGAGTGTGAAACTCTTGATCTTGGGGTCATGGGTTTGAGCCCCACGTGGGGTACAGAGATTACTTAAATAAATAAACTTTTAAAAAAAGAAATACCTAGAGCCAGATATGAACTGTTGTGACCTCTTTGTTGTATTATATACTCAGACATAAATGAAGTCTTTTAAAATACTTATTTCTGGGAATCAGGAATAAGAAATCCTTTGGTACTTTTTGTCACAGCTACTCATCAACCACCAATTCTGGAATTAGCCTATTGGTGTTATGATAGCACTCAGTATTCAAAGGTTGGATGAGTTAAAGAAAATACTGTTTTCTCTTTGTTGTAACTCATGTACCTATTTTTGATATTACTATAAAATTAGTATAAAATAAGAGTTTCGGACACACAGTAAATGTTACGCTTTTTATTTGATAGTTACATCGGTTATAGATAAGGCAGTCCAATCCTGTACCTTACCTGTATTTATGTTGAGTATATGTATAATTCATTGAGCACAGTACAGCTATTCTCCTGGGAGATGGAAGCATTAATTTTGTTGTTATTGTGGCATTAGAATGAGTTTTGACTTTGAAGAATCAGAAGCAAATCTAGAACTGAAATCTAGGCTTTTTCAAATGACCTTGATACCTTGAGATTTTATTCAATCTCTTTGTGCTCTAGTCAAGTAGGAACAATACAATGGGAATAATGATATCATCCCTATCTTATAAGGTAGTATTGAAAATAAGGGTGAAGTAAAGCCTGTACTCTTTAAAAAATTACGTTATTTAAATCTAAGATGGTGCCGTTATTAAATGTTTTGGCTAATGCTGATAATAATTTACAGCAACCAGATCATTTATATTTTCAGTCCCCGTCATGCTTGTTAGGATTATGGAGGCAGAGATGTAACAATATAGGCAAATTATAGATAGTTCTCAGTTGTATTTTTCAAAAGCAACTATTTCTGGAAGAAATGTAGAAAGTGATTCATCCATACTATCGAAAATGTATTTTTCACTGAAAATAAGAATGCATTTGTTGAGCTTGTAATCAATAAATTCTGATTAAAGTAAGTTTAGCACTTTGGTTTTTAATCATCTTTTTCAGCTGTTGTGTTTTGGTCACTTATTTTTTTTAAGTTTATTTTTGAGAGAGGTAGAGGAAGACACATGAGTGAGCACCATTCGGGAAGGGGCAGCAAGAGAGGGAGAAAGAGAATCCCAAGCAGGCTCCACGGTGTTGGCATAGAGCCCAATATGAGGCTCAATCCCATGAACTATGAGATCATGACCTGAGCTGAAATCAAGAGTCTAATGCTTAACTGACTGAGCCACCCAGGCACCCTGTCCTTGTCACTTATTTATTGTGTAGTTACTGTTTTTCCACGTGTGTGCTGAATTTTGTGGGGAAATATGGAAACATTAAGAAACATGCCACTTATGTGGAAAGAGTTTGCAACCTTATATATTTTGCATTTTTATTCAACAGTTTTTTGGAGATAGTTTTCATACCCCCCCACACCCCTCCCACCACCACTACAAGAAAAAAATAAAGTTTTATAAAGCCTAAGGGATCTAGTCTATTAAAATTCCTTTGACTTGATTCCCCTGTTAGGATATTCACCAACACAAATGATACCCTCTTAGTTTTCTGACTTTTTATCAGCCAATGATTTCTATTGATGGGTACTTCTGTGCTTTGCATTTAAAATAGTTGTTTCTAATACTTACTTTGGGACACTGTAAAATGTTGAAATGCTTTCTATATCATCAGAGTGTGATTAAATTTTGCCAAATTTAATTTTAAGGTTAAATACAGTAGTTTAATTTTTTGTCTTCATGATTGTATCTCTCCTGGAGGGAAGATCTATGTGTTTTACTTTTTGTATATCCCAAGCATCATGTCTTGTGTATAAAATGATACTATATTTTTCTTAAAAGCTAAAGACCTTATTAGGAGTTATTATATACTTATATGCAGTTAACAATAGTTGCATGAAATACAAAAACATTGTTTAATTATACAAAGAAAAAAAGAAATTTAAGTATTAAGATTACAATGTCCATATGAAGGAAAGAATTTCAAATTATTACTTCAATAGACAATTTTTCATTTCACCCTAGTAGCTAAAATGCTGTTTATTGTAAAAGATGTTGAAAGAGTGAATAAGTAGACAAGAATATCGACTTGCTTCTTTCTACTATTTAAAATTTATTACTCTTTTTAGTATTGACTGATAATTTCTATTAAGTTAAATGTTTTCTGTGTCACAGACTCTGGCACTCAACAGGCACTCAGCAAATGTTTTTATTAGTTGAGCTAAAAATTTAAGTTAATAAAGTAACAGATGAGAACACACATACATCACCACCACCAACAACACCTGGCACAAATCCCAATGAAGAAAAAACAAAATAAAGGTAAGTTTCTTGCTCAACACCCCTGTCCCCTCACATGCATTCTGTGCTTCATAATTTTGCTGCAGGAATCCCCTGTTGAGTTGCTTTATTTAAAACCTCAGGTTTGTTGGTAAATATGACAACAGAGGGCCTGGTTCTTGGACTAAACTGCAAGTAATTATAATTGAGTGTCCGTGAATGGTCTTTCATAGAGGGCCAGCAGGAGGTATAATGGAGTAGGTCAAAACATGTCAGATCCAGTACTTGGCACTTTTCCCATTTTTTGCTTTGAGATCTGCTAAAACCTTTGTTTCAGTGAACTTTCACTGAAATATTGCAAAAGGAAATAAACCATGTTATGTTGATGGAGTGTCTGCCCCAGTATTATGTCTTCTTTCTCAAAATACACTATTTTTTTCAGTACAAGACTAATCCCAGCATGAACTTAGCCATAATTATACTGACTCCATTCACCTTGTGCAATTAACTGGATAATTGCACGAATGTGAACATTGCTTTACCCAGCCTTTCCCCCATATAATTCTGCAGGGGATATCCTCTTCAGCTGCAATGTATTCTTCTGGGACCTAATTATGATGTCTCTTGGAATCTGGCCTAAGTACAGGAATTCAAGCTGGTTTTCCAGGGCGGAGACCATGCAGAAATCCCAATTGGGTTCACTAGAATCCAGTCGTAAACATCGTGCTATTCAGTTGCATTGTAATGGAGTAATCTATTACAGTTCCAGTTTACACACTAAAATTGAATGCCAAAATGTCTTCACTATCCAACTTCTCCTTCAGCAGACCTGAGTGTTGATACTTATTGAATGTTGACTGATAACATTTGTAAGGTTAATAGGCCCTATTGTGCTATTAATGAGACAAGGTAATTGCTCTTGGTATGGAGTTATAGCAAACTGGCAACAGGCTCCAACCTGGAAGAAGGACCAACATAGTTAATTTAGAGATTGAAATTATTTCTTCCCAAGGTGAAAGAGTCTTGTGGTGATAGTCTAAATTCTGAAGCACTGTTCAGAAAAATTGAAGATGTGTGAACCATTGCTTTATACTTTGACCGAGTGGAAATAAATGAAAGTGCTTGTTACTTTTCATATTTCCTCAGCTTGTCTTATTAAAGCTTCAGAAAGAGACCACAGATGATAGCCACAGCCTCCTTCCGGGGGAATTCTGCTTTCATGGATTAGTGTTTTTGAGTTCATTGAGGACGAAGCATTATCATTTCATAAATCATTCACTATCCAAACTCCTCTTCCTCTTTAAATGGTGAAATATTCTCCAGAGAGAGAGGGATGTGTAGGAATAATGTGTGGAATGAACAAATATGGCTACATGGATTCCATTATGGAATTGAGAATAAGAATTAACCAATCTAGTTATTTAGTCGTAGTTGTATATTTGACTTTCTTGCTTATGGTGGCTTAAGCTTACTTTTGCTAATCCCTGGGTTATAGTCCCCAGTTTTGCTTCTCAGCCCTTCTTTCAACCTGTGTAATAAAATTCCCTCTTATATTACCACATCCCTGTTTTCTTGGTTGGATCTTGACTGATGGGAATAGGTTCTATTTTTTTTTAACATTTATTTATTTTGGGGCACAGGTGGGGGACGGGCAGACAGAGGGGAACAGAGGATCCCAAGTGGGTTCTATGCTGACAGGCTGACAGCATCGAGCCTGATGTGGGGCACAGACTCAGAAACCTCAAGATCATGACTTGAGCTGAAGTCGGACACTCAGCTGACTGAGCCACCCAGGTGCCCTGGTTCTGTTTTACTGATGGATAGAAAAAGTGGGAAATAGTTGAACAAGAGAAACATAGAGATATAGTTTAAGGATTGATAATGTTTATGTTTAGGACTGGCCTGTGAGTCGTCACTTTCTTCCTCCTGTTAATTCCCTAGTCACTGCTTACTTATAGTAGTTTGAAGAACCTGAGGTGAACACCTTAATTTGTCAAGTCTTCAGTGGTGATTTTCATTAGAGACTCTACCCCTGCTCAGTCACTTGACTCCCAATCAGTTCAGTTTTCCTCCAAGGGAATATGGAGTTTAATCATAGAGGGCTTCTATATTTTCTCTGTAAATGTAATACATGGAGAAGAAAGAAAGAATTCTTAACAGTTCAGTGTGGGAAATTAAACATTCAGTCCAAATGAATTTTCTTGGTCCCCCATAGAGCAGCATTTATGAAATTCAGACTTCATTTAGCATGGTTTTTGATTCTCAAGCCAAATCATAATATCAATAATTTTTCTGCATACATTTTGGCTGAAATTTTCTCCATAAATAAAACTCCTACTAAAATGACTTCCTTAATATGATGTTAGATGTGATTAGTTCACTGAAAAACCACAGAAAAATAATATTTCTATTATCAACACTGTAAAGGTAATGCCCCAGATACCGCCTGGTGATACGAGTGCTCTATAGACAGCAATGGGAATGCTCTTTACGTCTCTGCCTCTAAAGAGATCTGAAAAAACCACGATGGTCTCAGCTTCTTTAAAGGTTGATCCCTTGGTAAATTTTGTTAAAGAATGACTTACTGAAATGTATCATAAAGAAAATACAAAATAAATATGACATCCAACAATTTGTCTTCTTTATGCTTATACAACTGCAGCATAATTGCACATCTTTAAGATACATATTTTGTCTGTGGTTTTAAAGCATACACAAGATTAAATCTGTCAGTCATTTAAGAAACAATTCAGTATTAAAGATTTTGTAGAATTTGGAGAACTGAGGCCAGGATAGAAACCAAGATGGGTATTGTACTTATCCCGGCAAGCTAGCCCATTTCTTTGAGACAATCTTGAATTATTAATTGCCTCCAATTTAAAACATTTATGTTTCATATCAAAAATCTCAGGTTGAATGGAACTCAGATGACCTAGGACTCACTTTATGAATACCTTAACGTGAATGAGAATTAGGATGTGCAAAGCCAAGAAATGGCGACTAAGTGAATACAGGAGCTTTCTTTGGCTCACAGAAGAACTTGGACAGCCAGGTGCATTAATGCTCTGTGGGCATACATGCATGAAAAGCCTTATGTAAGTATCAGGTGCCAGGCTGGTGATGATGGTGTATTAAAAATTGTCCAATAGGTGGTAACACAAATCCAGGCTCCTCGTAAAATAAGCTTACATATTTTTTTTGGTAGGCACCAACACTAGGCTGGACAGTTAATGAGCTTCAGAGTTGTTTATTGGTTCCTCCTGGGAAGCCTGATGAAGTAGTTCAGTCATGCTAAGCTGCTGTTTGGGTGGTGCTGGAAACCTACCTAGCCTCAGTGCTCATTTTCTCCCACAGTATGGTGGATATTTCCATGAGCCAGATGTCTGTATTTCTTAAGGGGACTCATTGCATGGAAATTGGTGGACTTTGTTTGTGCCTTCATTTCCTTATCACATTTTGTTGGCCGGAGGAGAGGGGATTTATTGGGTCAGCTGGATGGCATTAGGTCAGAGGCAGATGGGAAAAGATGGTCTTTGCTAAAGGGTCTCAAGCCAGCTTGCAAAAGGCTGTGCTGAGAGGATGAAAGATAAGCAAACTTAGCAAGTGCAGAGAGAGGAAGCAGCACTTCCTTCAGGCAATTCTCAGAACTGTTTCTAAGCTGTTTACTTCCTATTTGATACCTAAAGCAGTAAGGAACAAGGTCCCTGGACCAGTCTTTGGTTGGCCTTGTCCTGAGCTTGTTTATCCACTATTTCTGTCAGGAAGCAATTGTGATAAGCCTCTGGCACTGCTCTGGAAGTTTTTTTTCCATTTTGTATCTGGCTTTTGATTGATCATGTTGTGAACACAGTGCTCTATTCTTGGATTGATTTATTAACAGAGTTCAAAGAACCTCCACCATTTAGAGGTTTTTTTTCCTTTTTGCTTAAAGAGAAAGGCATTATTTGCACCTCTGAATAAGGCCATTTCCAGGCTTTGAGTTTAATAACTGGTGAAGATTGAATGACTTTGTGTCTAGGGATCAATGTGTGTACATCGAAATGTATTATATGTGCATACACTTGACATCTGATTTATTGGCCTGGAGTAGATTTGTTGTTTTCTGCTGGGAAATTGGAACATGAAAGACTTCTTAAAGAAAATTCTGGTTTGGACAACTGCTTTTGAGGCTCTAGGGTTTATTCCAAGAGTTTCTATTATTTTCTACTACAAGGGGATCCCTTCTTTTCTTCATGCTGAAGCTACTTCTCCTTCTATAGTCCTCGCTTTACAGTGGTCCTGAGCTATAGCGTGTTTACTTTGAATCATTGGTTATTATTGCATTGGATCTGTGTACAGACTCTGCCTGCTTTGGTCCAGGGATTTGATTTGCTTGGCCCCACTTCAAATATTGTCAGCACCCTGTGCATTTAGGGCTCTATAAAAATATGAAATAACAACCACAACTTTATGAGCTGAAAACAGCTTTTCTCACCACACTTACTTCTCAGTGGACAACAGCAATTTCTACATTTGAAAAGCAACCAATATTAAACATCTTTTATTATCTCCATGCGACATGTAATAAAACTGATATAATGAGAAATTGTAAGCATCTCCTTTCTCTGTTTTGAGAAGATATAGATCCAAAAATACTTTTCAAAGTCAAAATAAAAAGAGTACTCAATCTGCCTAGTATTGAGAATGCTTAAAATTTCATGTTGTCCGGCAGCTGGTACCACTTGTCATATTTATTTTCCCTTCTATGCCTTGACCAATAACAGAGGAATAAAGAGAACAGAACACAGATGAGATTAGTTTCTTAAAAAAAAAATGTGACCTTTCTACAATTCAAACCAGCTCTGGTTTCTGGGAAATTATCTCAAATTCTGAGGAGTCATCGGATAAGGTAATTGTGGCACACCAGATTAGATAAACAAATTAGACATTATAATAAACAAATTAGGGAAGTTATACAAAGATTCTGGTAATGACCAAGAATAAAATGACTTTTATTAAGTCGTTTATTCACTATGGCCATATGTCATGTTGAGTCCACAAATGTTAGTCCAAGTATTGTTTTGTTCTTAAGTTCTCACTGTTTATAGTAAAGAGGGACACAATGAGTTGTTCATGAGACTAATTATTTAGAACTTAAGTCATAATCTTCTTTTATGAAATGTTTGTGACAGTAGGTAGTCATATGGTCTCTGTCTTTACAAAAAATAGAAAAATGTGACATCCCAGCATTGGTCACCAGAATTTCTGTTGATATGTAAAATTCTACTATTGTCTTAAACCTTTTTCTAAGTCTCACAGGTATTTGCTTACAAGGAAATAGCAGTAGCTCTGAGCAGGCTCCTGTGATGTCTCCAGTGAAATGTGGAAAAAGCACATCGATTCATGTATATGAACTAACACAGTGATAAGCAGAAAAGGGGAGGGTTGAAATAACAACTGAGTAAAACTTTACAAATATTCATCAGAGTACGTCGTAAATGAAGATCTTGGAACATATGCTGGGAGCCCAGAAAAGAAAGAAGTTGTCCAAGCCAACAAGTAGGATTTCTGGAGGTGATAGCTTTGGTAACACGACCTCCTTACCTCTGGTGTCCATGCTATCGCAGATCGTCAGCTGCAGACAGAGGGCAACTGCCTGAGTTCAGCAGTACACAAGCTTCTGTTCTATATTAGACTCTGTTCACAAGAGGCAGCTTCTTCCCTGGGTCCACAAACAGCTCACTCGCTCTAAAAGCAAGGTGTTCAGGTCGAAATTTGCCAGCAGGCCTTGTGGGTAATCGTGCAGTATTTTGATATGTGATGTTATTTATCGTATTATGTACTGTATGGTGAGGCTGAGGAAACACCATTGAACAACAAAATCAGGAGATGTGAGTTCTCTGTTAGGTTCTATTTCCAAGTTCTCTGGACTTTGGTTTACTCACTTATAAAATGACAGAGTTGAACTAGGTTGGTGTTTCTAGTCAGTGTCTTTTTACCACCTGCATCAGGCTCAAAATGGTTGTACAAATGCAGATTCCTGGGCGCATCTGACCTCCATTACATCAGAGTTTTATGGTATGACCCTGAAATCAGCATTTATAACACGCTCCACCTCTAGATGATTCTTTCACAAGCAAACGTTTGAGAAATACGCTGTTGGACTAAATATCTCTCTAAGGTTCCTTAGTAGTCTTCTTCAATCATAATCTTCAGGTTGGCGCTTCAGAAGTAGAAATTCTCCCTTCTCCATGAGCTGAGAGCTCTTCAGGGGTGTTTTGTCCAATGAAACTCTTGTAGATAAAGCATTTTGGAATTGAGTTATCTCCAATACTTTTGGTTAGGAAGATTGCCTACATTACAGAAATAAAACAATGCCCTCAAGGGGGAACACAAGGTTTTGAAAGCACAAATGCATTACTTTTCCCTACAGTCACCTTCAAAAGAAGCCCTTCTAGGTCCTGACTTCCTCTTTGTGGGCTCTGTGGGTCAGTCTGTGCCACAACTCTGCAGCCAGGTGATTCAGTTCTTTAGGCTTTGGTTCAATGCTCGTAAGAATTCAGCTCTTCCTTGACTCCTTCAGACTAAACATGTGAGTTACAAGCCACATAAAACCATTTGGTAGGGATTATAGCTAGGGGAATTCAGTTCACAATCTGACACCTCATAAACCTTTATTTTAGAGTTTGTGGGGTTTGGTGTACATAATTTATTTTTCTGGCCTTAAGCAAGCACCTGGATGTGGGTTTTTCTTTTTCTGGACGACAAAATAAAATGGGCCTCAGTTAATTTCTCCCCTTTAAATGCTTTATGATCTCTGCCTCATTTTATTTGGACTTAATTGGGCTAGGTAGGATCGTTGCAAATACAAAGCAGCTGGAGGAGCTTGGGTACAACCAGATGAATTTGAGGTTTCTTTTCTCCGGCATACAGAGTGGTATACAAGACTCTAAATTTGTGTGTATATTTTGGTTCTCTAGAACTCCTTTTCCACCTGATAAATATGTTGTTTAGATGAGATGATTTTGGTTTCTTCTAGCTTCAAAAAACAGCAGTTTTTATAATTCTGTTCTCATTCTAGAATTATAAGGCTTTTTGGCAGCATGACTTATAAAAATAAGATTGTGGAATATAAAACTGGAGAAAAAGGTAGATAGGTTCTCTAGAGAAAAGAAAATTTGAAATATTCAAAATATATAAAGTTAAAAGATAGATTCAACTTCTATATGGATACAAAGGGAAAAATCAGGACATTGTAGGAGTTATATCTAAGTTCAAGGAATGGAAAAGCTTTTCAAATATTTGCATTAGTTCAGTAATGGAGTAGAATAGGTTGGCTTTCAGTGCAGTAACTTGCCCATCACTGGGATTGTTCAAGCAGATATATGTTTACACGTCTCAGGAATATTGTAGAGAATATTCTTGTGATGATATGATGATGGGATGATTCCTGAGATTAGATGTTGTTGTCATATGATTTAATAAAATAATGGTTAGGTAAGTCACAAAATTAGATGAACTATTCAGGAATGTCAAAGAACTATGATTTTTTTTCAAGAAAGGAAGACAGTGGCAACAAGAAAGGAGATGTAAAACATTATTATGTATGTAGGATACTGTCATGTGGTCTTTTGTGTTTGCAAAGAAGTAAAAAGATAGAACAGAGTTTAGATTCCAGCAACAACTATTTTTTGTTCAAGCTATTAAAAAGCACCCTTTGGAATAGTAATTAAACAACTCTACATCAGAGGACTTCCAATTCATTTCATAAGTGTTTAATGAACTACTATATACAAAATGTGTGCTGAGATGAAATAGCATGTGAGTTTTAAAAAGGCATGCATATTTTTAGGGGGAAAAGAAAGAACAGTGCTGTTTTTATTAGGAATGTGCTCTAGTGGGGGGAGCCCTTGTAAAAATGGTAGTTTGGCTCTGACATCACTTCATTCCTCGTTTAGCAACTCTCTCATTCATTTGACAGACATTTATTAAATATCTACTAACTTCAAATACTATTCAAGGTATAAAAATACATCAATGAACAACAGAGACAAAGTGAGTGGTTCCTTGAATCTGCATTTTATTTTTTTGATTATCTAAATCTAAAATGAGATTGCCTCATCAGAGGCTCAACCTCTACCTGCCCCCTGCAACACACATTAATATGTTGTCAGCTCTGTTCTTCACAGTAACTGGAGTAAGTGGTAAGCATGTCAAGTCTGATCAAGGGTGCAGAGACAGAGCATCAGCACTTAATATGCTGGTAACATTTACATTTCTCCACTTTAACGCTAAATAGAAATTTGGTACACTTCATGAATACACTGGGTTATGGACTGGATGGTGCCTTTCCTCGATTCATGTGCTGAAGTCTTTAAGTCCTAATACATCATAATGTGATTGTATTAAGAGACAATTGCCCTTTAAAGAGGCAATTAATATAAAATGAGGTCATATAGGTGTTTCCTGATCCAGAATGACTGGTGTCCTTGTAAGAAGAGGAGATTAGGACACAGACACATACAGAGAAGACCATGTGAAAACAAAAGTAGCCATCTACAGACCAAGGAAAGAAGCCTCAGAAGAAACCAGCCTTACAAACACCTTGATCTTGGTTCTAAATCTCCAGAACTATGAGAAAATAAATTTCTGTTTAAGCCACCTAGACTGTGTTACTTCATTATGGCAGCCCTAGCAAACCTAGTACACATGGTAAGGGAGACTCACTAGGACATGATTTCAAACATTTTTATCATATAGACATGAGGCTGCTGTAATTCCATCCACTGCCCCACATCTTCTTCCACACATACTGCTTTGAGATCTCTGGCGTTGGAAGTCAACACCTGAAAACTTTACCCTCATTATCTCAGACCTTCCAGGGATTGGCATTGCATGTCAATGCAATGTCTGTCCAACATATCAGTGATTCCCTGAAGAGAGCAGCTTTGTGAGAAGGTATTTGTAATTATTACTATTTTTTAAGTTTCTGTTTAGAGGCAGCCTACTGAGATCTGCACAAAAGATAGATCTGATATGTCACTATAGGCAAGTTCCAGCCTCCAGGATGCAAAAAAATGCTCCTTAATCTAATTAGATATGGGGTCAAAGTAAAGAACTTCCTTCCCCAAATTGACTGTGGGAGTTCTGTGTATTTATTTGAGTTAACTGGGTAAGTTGACAGGACCAGGCAGTGTACAAACTCAAGCTGTGATCTATACTTTGGTGGGAAGGAAGAACAGCTTAGAAACTCACATATCTTCTATATATGATATGACCCTGGTCCTAGTTGGCCAGCCCCTTCTGAGGCAACGCTGTACATTGCAGTGGTTTATGCAGACAGAGTCTGCAGCTTGGACATCTTGCTGTGACTCCATTCCACCAGTCCCGTGCACATCTTGAGAATTAGGTGGCAGAGCCCACCCACCATAGTGGCCCCATGAAGAAGGGTTTGTTACCTGTTCATTCAAGGTAATGAGGAGGAGGTACTATATTTTTGAAATAGCTGCTTTAGAAGCAGAGGAACTGGTGAGTTTTTGGTTTTGTTCTTTAGTTTAAATTGAATAAAATTTTTTTAAAAAAGAAACAGAGGAAACAGCTGCAGGGAGAAGCATTTTCCAAGAAGGTCATTCTAGGTCAGATGTCATTGAGGATGTAGCATGAAGAGGAAAACCTTGAACAGTTCAGGAGAGGTCTGGATTTAATCCCAGCTCTAGCACAAGAACACAATGATTGGACAGGTCATTTAGACCCAGGGTTTCCTCCTAAGAAATGTAGCCCTTGAAGAATAATAATGGTAAAAATTTACATAGTGCTTATCTCTAGTCAGGGACTAGATGTTTTACATTTATTGTAACTCACTCCTTTCATAGGGTTCTGAAAGCCTGTTGTCTTAGAATTCTAAAATGCTTTCCACGATTCCTTCCGCCTTGTATGTACCCCCTTGTATGTACCCGTATACCCTGTATGATCTGCTCTGCCACCGCACCCACTTCGCTATGAATGAGACTTATAAATATGAAGGTTATACTCCATGATTATTTTATTTATCAAGTGAAATAATTTTGTAAGTGTTACTGAGGTCCCTAATCAGAGAGATTATCCTAGATGGGTCTGACTTAATCAGGTGAGCCCCACAAAGGGACTGGGTGCACGCCGAGAGAAGAACTGTAGAGTGTAAAAGGGATTCTTCTGCTGGTCTCTATGTAGCAAACCGCTATGTTGGGGAGAAGGCCACATGGCAGGAAGAGCAGGCAGCCTCTAAAAGCTGAGGATGGCCCTTTGATTTACAGTCAAAACGAAGTGGAAACCTTAGTCATATATTCACATGGAAATGACTCAGAGAAGTTAGAAGCAGATCTTTTTCTAGTTAAGACCCCAGATAAGGATTATATCCAGTCAACACAGTGATTTTAGCTTTGCGAAACTCTGAGCATAGTATACATAGGCACTAAAATGTACCTGACTTCTGACCCACAGAAACCATGAGATAATACATTTCCGTTGCTTTTAAGCCACTATATTTGTGTCCACAGGAACTGCTGTTTACGGCACTTTATTCTGCAACAATAGAAAATTAATACACCTGCATTATTACTTCCATTTTACAATAAGGAAACTGAGGTACAAGGTAGACTAAATTGCCCAAGGTTATAGTCAGTCAGTGGTAGAACTTGGATTTGAACCTGGATTTCTGGTTTCAAAGTATGCATATTTAACCACCATGTGGCATTAAGCTCCGCCACCTGCCTTCTCTTTGTTTCTCTCTCCCTGCAAGTTGCCATGGCTAGAGTAGATATAGGACACTTCCCTCTGGTATAGTTAGTTGGAAAGTCATTTTGAAAGTAGTAACTCTAGGCCCCTGGCCACTAGCCAATTCCCCACTCTGTAACAGCTCCCTTTTTACATAGATGGGAAATCCTAGGCTTCATTCCCAGAGGGGCTTTTTTTTTCTTTTTTTAACACTTCTCTTAAAAAAAAATCTACAATTTTGAATTATAGCCCTGTGGTTAAGGGAAAATGACATTTACTGGGGAAGTAACTTGTTATGGTCTTAGGTACTCTGCCAACTGCAATGAAAAGAGGGCTTTTAAATGTCATTTATACATTAAGAATGATTTAAAGAGACACTGAAGAATATACCCAGCTGGCATTGCCAAATCTGTAGGCGTTATATCCACAAGTATCTTGGGCTAAAATTTAATTTGTTCTTTTATGAGTGAATAGAGTAGATTTTGCCCCATGTCTGAACTAAAATGTTTTAAAGTTACACTTCATTTAAAAGGATTCATGGAGACATGCCTGATCTACAAAGATCTACAAAGATATAAAGGAGTAGACAGAAACCTTCATTGTCTACAGAATCTCTTTTTTGGGGGAAAATAGTAAAAAAAAATGAGGCAATATTCTTTTAAGTATGAGAACTTAAACTGGGTGAGTTTTCTCAAACTTTTAGAAAATCCAAACAGAACCTTCTTTAATTTAAGTAAAAGATGACTGATGTTCATAGCGGTCTAGACATTAGAAGATAATCAGGTGAGTAATCCAAATTACTCAGCAATGGCGTTGAGTCATGATGTGGCCGGTCTGATCTGATCCCTGTAGAATGAGAGTTGAAGGAAGATTATAAAATCTTAAGGATATAATGGTACCAAGTGCAACGAATTTTAGCCTCTGCCAATTACTTTCACCTATGGTCATGAATACATTAGCATTATATAACCCTGTATTTCATATTTGTCATTCATTATTTTTGCTTATAAAATGCACCTGAAAATCCCTCTCCCATTAACCTTCAGTTCTCCTAGGTATTTTTAACTCATTTACAGCCTTTGTATTTGCTTTGTAAACAATGGCAAAATACTGATACATTGTTTACTTTCTGAGGTTAATGGATCACAGACACATTAAAAAGAAAAAGGTCTTTATAATGTTAAGTGACATAAGAATCTTGGTATCAGTGGGCTATGTACATTGAGTTGCTTTCATTACAGATGATGAATTTGGGCCAAATCATCTAATGCATTTTTAGTCTTCTTTGGGACTTGATAAGATTTTCATCAGGAGTAAGTGTGCTGTGTAATGGATTAGGTTCCCATAGAATGATACTGTAGACTTTCAGAAATACAGTCGAAAGTGATACAAAGGTGAAGCTATGACTAGTTGGTTACGAAACTTGCAAAGACATTGTTTAATGATGCTAAAGATTGGATTTAAAAAAATCTAATTGAATTTAGTTGTATTTCTGTGGAACAGGGCCTGCATCTTAATAATGCTGCCCCCCCACCCCACCCATGACATAGCAAGCTCTCTTGAAGGTGATATCACCTACTTAGGATTGTTGTGATGAATTTAGGAAGTTATTCATGAGATTGTAGTGAAATTTAAAAAACAAACAAGATTTTATTGCATGCCTGTTGAATGAATAAAGGAAGGTATGAAGCATTTTAGATACTTCTGTTGGTGAGTAAGCATTAGATTTTTAGTAATGTGACTATATTACTTTTTAAAATAGAGAAACATTGTTTAAGAAAAGTCTTGCCATCACCATTTAGGACCTTGAGACAGCCAAATCCTTTTAGATAGAAAGGAATTTACATAGCGGGAATATTGGATAATTGAAGAACCTCCTAACAGAATAAATTGGGCTATACCAAACTAGATAATCTTTAATCAAAATATATAATGACACAAAATAGGGAAAAATAGATGAAGGGGGTTAACAGATACAAACTTCCACTTATAAAATGAACAAATCATGGGATAAAAAGTACAGCGTAGGGAATATAGTCAATAATATTGTAATAACTTTGTATGGTGACAAATGGCAACTACACTTATCAGGGTGAGCAGTCTGTGATATATATAATTCTTGGATCACTATGTTATATACTGAAACTAATAGAACATTGTATGCCAACCACACTTCAATTAAATATTACTAAATATTATTAAATTAAATTACAATACATATGTATGTTAATTCCATTTTACATGTATATATGCTATATTCAAATTGAATATATAATATATATTACATATTATGTACATTTATATATAATATATATCATGTAATTATATATATTTATATGTAACATATACAAATAAAAATGATTTCACGAAGATGTTCCCTGGGTAAAAATATCTGGCTCAGGAGCTTAGTCAGAATGATATCTACATGCATAATGGACAGTGGGTTTTTTTATTATTATTATTTTAATTCTAGTTAGTTAACATACAGTGCAATATTGGTTTCATGAATAGAATTCAGTGATTCATCACTTACATACAACACCCAGTGCTCATCACAAGTGCCCTCCTTAGTATCTATCATTTACCTCATCCATCTTCCACCCACCTCCTATCAACCCGTAGTTTGTTCTCTATCATTAAGATAGACAATGTTTTATTATGTACATCAGTTAAAATCTAACTTGTTGGGGGCCATTTTGGGCTCACAGGTTGAGACACCTCCCTGTGTGGAAAGGCAGTCGCTCCTGCCAGCCAAAAAGCGCCCCAATACCACCTCCTTCAAATAATCTTTCAGGCCTGGATTTCTTGAGCTGCCCTCATTGACCTCAAGGGAGGTAATGCTCTCAGATAAAAAAGGGAACTTGGAATGTGATGCATGATGGATAACATCTGAAGGAGACTATGTAAATGTACTCATGCATAAGCAAAGGACAAGCATTAAGAATTCCACCCTTGCCAGATGGGTTGCACCTCCCCCATTGTAGTTGGAAGAAAAGGCCTCAAGAAAACACCCTGTTTGCTCCCCCAACCCTAAATTTATATGTAAAGTAACCTGAAACCAACTTACAGGATTGAGGAAGTTGCTGCCTTGCTGATAAAAATGCATTATTGTTAAAGATCAAACTATGGAATGTCACTCATTGATGTAATGTCACTACACCTTTAAAAATAAAGACACTGAGACCAGCAGGCCGGAGAAGCCAGAATTGCCAGGGCTGCCTGCTTGGTGATCAGACTACATCTCTCTTGTGGCTCTCTCATTTCCTTTCCCCAACCGTCCATCCTTTGGGGACCCCTAGATTCGCCGGAACTGGACCCCGGCACTAACTCAAGCAGAAGAAACTCTGAGGGAAAAAGCCCTCTTTCTCTGAGAACTTTGCCTGTGGCCTATGGTCAAGTACCCTGCTTGAATACTCTGGTCTACACAAAAACAAATTAGTTGCAAGGATATTGACTACGTCACCCTTCTATTTCAGGAGCCATAACCTTGCCCTAATTGGCAAACCAGTCACAGAAGGCCAGTCATATTGTTTCTGAGTTTTTATAAAATCGAACAGTTTTAATTATTTAATTATCTTCACTGGATATTTCTGGTATTTTTTTCTTCTTCAAATTTTCTTTTTAATGAAAGATTACATTTGTCACTCAGGTGTTTGGGCCCTTTAACCACAAGTCCCTGTCATCCTCATTGTTCTGGGGAACATGGAAACAAATATTCAGAAATGAGGGTGGATAAGCCTGAGCCTTGGTTTAAGTAGCAGAAGGAAGTGTAGTTAGTTTAAGCATAGAGGAAATCTTTCTTAAAGAAACTGGATTGATTCCTTTAAGAAATAAAAGCCAAAATGCTCTGTGGGGAAGGTGAGACACTTAGTGACGGTTTGCTTAGCTTTCAGTACAGTGGTAAATGGTAGCTTGCTGTGTGAGAGCAGGCAGAAGGGACTCTACCAGGGCAATGAGTGGCTCAGCACAGGGCATGCCCTGAGCAAATAAGCAAGAAAGTTTGACTTCCACAACTGTGCCTTCACCTCCCACAGCCTCCTAATGCAACCTTTTACTCAATTCTACAGTTTCTTTTTGTTACTTTCTTTCCAAAGACTTCCAAAGTGTTGGGGTCCAAATCTGTTTCTGTAGTGTTAAAAAAATACATTATTTCTCTTAAGTAGTATATAAAATAGGCTAAATTACTAGCCCCATTTTGTCTCCTTTCATTTTGCGTCCTTCCCAGAGGAGATGTATACCACTATAAGACTGCATGCCCCAGTGTTTGTCACACACAGCACCTACCAATCTCCATCATTTTTGACAAATTTTGTTTTCGTTGTTTAAATAGGACTCTGTCAAACTTAGCGTTATACTGAAATGTAACAATATGACCTCCAGGGGTTGCATCTTTTTTGAAGAGGTGAAGATATGTAGTAAAGAGGGCAGGTTACGAAGTATGGCTTCTGTCCAAGTGAAAAGTATTCCAGAACAGCTATAAGCCATTAGGAAATACAGAAGCTTCAGTCTAACCTGACGAAGAAATGCATCTCAGTAAAACTCTTTTCTAATTTTTTAAATGTTTATTTATTTTTTTAGAGAGGGGGGCAGAGAGAGACAGAGAGAGAATGCAACCAGGGGAATGTATGTATGTGTGTGTGTATGTGTGTATATATATATATATATATATATATATTATCTATCTATCTATCTATCTATCTATCTATCTATCTATCTATCTATATTTATGGAGAGAGAGAGAGAGAAAAAAAAATCCCCAGCAGGCTTCTCACAGTCCATGCAGAGCTGGACTTGGGGCTCAAATTCATGAATCACGACCTGAGCTGAAATCAAGAGCTGGATGCTTAACCAACTGAGCCACCCAGGCACCCTGAATCTTTTCCGATTTTAAAAATGATTACAGTTAACTCTTCATTTGCCATCTGGGATGTATCAGAGTAGTAATTAAAGGAAGAAGAACTTTGGATTTGTAGACCTGAAGCTAGTTATTTTTACCTAGTACGCTGCTCCTCTCTACCTCCTCCAGATCAATTGCATCTTCTCTGCCAAGTTCTGCTCATGGGAAGCTTTTGGTTACATCATCTGGGGTCTGAGATCTTTGCTTTCTAGCTTCTGGTTATTTTGGTCATTGGGAGGGACGGCAGGGGATGGAGGGTGAGAAGAGAGAAAGATCAGAGTATTTCTTTTTTGACTTTGCTTTGCCACAGTTCTGAAAGTATCTAAGTTCATCACACTGTCAGACAGCCCATCTTTCAAAGTGGCAGCTCTCACCAGGCTTTGGCAAGATCGTTCTCTCTTTTTCAAGCCTTGGCTAGTTGTGGCTTCCTGCTTTTTAGTCTCTGTGTGCTTTACTACTCCTTTTCGGCCCCTCACCTCTGCCCTTCAATAAATTATTTTCAGTCAGATCTGTAGATATGCTGTTTCCTGTCAGGACTCTAACAGATACATTCAGGTTCTTGGATGAGTCAGATAGTCTCTTGGCCTTTTATTTTCTTCATCTGTAAAATTATGTAATACCTTTATTGCCTACCTTGAAGTGTTGCCAAGAGGACCGACCAATAATGCATGTGAATTTGTGAAGTGTCATAAAAAATGCAGTCTGTGACTATCAAATCATATGCTAATGTTGAATCTCCAATCAGTTTTCCTTAGATACTTGATATTTTCTATAACCTCTCCCCATGGTAAACTGATACAAGCTTTGGGAATGCAGTCTTGGGTTGACCAAAGGCATACAGAAGCATTCCAAAGCTAAATATAAACCACTCTTAGGTTTACCATGTTTCTGTCCTCTCCTCAGCAGTATGTAATTCAGAACTAGGAGGAGAATATAGAACATCCTAACATACCTTTGTTCTTGCCCAGCATTTTTTACCCTTGATAATGATTTTGTCAGACATTATTTCCTCATAGTGCATCTGTGTATGTCTTGCCCCTCTGAGACTGTAAAGCTTCTTTATAATGTTCCTGAGGATAAGGATCATACTTCATATATTTTTTATGACTCATAGTAACTCACAGGCTGTTATGCACATATTTGATAAAGTAGACAGTTGGGAAATACATGGCCGACTGTTCAGTGCATACTTGTTGATTGAGACTTCCCAACCCTAATAATAGGCACTTACTGGTTTTATAGGACAAATGTGAACTTTCTGGTTACTGTGACCGTGTCCTTGCATGGATGGAAGGTATTTAACAAATGAAGATTTTGTGGATATTTGTTGTGATTTTATGTGTATATCTTATTGTGATTTGGCACATGCAGGACTTTAAAAGTCAAGAGGGAAACTCCTCCTCCTTGTCCCCTTCTTACTAGGTTGGAGCACAGGAATATAATCATACAAAACTAAGTAAAGATTGATAATGAAAACAACTAATGGTGTCTCATAAGCCTTTCTAAAGTTGATTAAAAAAGTCATGCTACTCCTGAAAATTTCACACGCTCATATGTTATGCTCGTCTCAGGTAAATCCAAACCCGTGTGTTCAAGAGAAGCATTTAAAATTCTAGAATAATAGGCCTGGGAATAGTGACTGATGGTTTATCCACTGAACTAGCTCTAGAAAGGGCATATGGACAATGGCACCAGAGGTATTTGGCTCACTGATCCTTCCTTTCTTTGTTTTCTTACTTATGAATAGACACAATGCACTCCAGAGAACCCTTGCTATTTTTTGTTCCCACATTCTCATTCCTTCAAAAATAAAAAGAAAAATAACTTAGGTAATCAAGGACCTATTAACAGCCCTTGGGAAGTCCAGACTGATCCTACTAATTTCTCTCACAGAGAAGCCATATAAAAACAAAATTAACAGCCTGGTTAAAGGGAAAGTATAAAAATCTCTTAACCCGATGAGGTCACTGGGGTGCTGAGGAAAGTAATGAAATGCCTAGACCCTACCTAAAATATCTTTGGTACGAAGAAGTGGCCAGATGCAGAAGATTGTAGAAATATATGTGTGTATGCATTGCAGTAGATTAGCACCTGACCAACAGTAACACTTCAGTGGAAAAGTGAAAAATAAAATAAATATTGGGAACACATTTACAAAAAAGGAGCATAGGACTGCTGCGAAGTTCCAAGGGAGAGAAAAGCATGCATGAGTGTATTAAGTTTTTAAACTATTTCATGTAGGCAATAATGCCAAAGAAGTTTAGAAAGTGGAGTGATTAAAATGGAAGAAATCATCAAGGAACATTCCTTGGAGAAGATGAGCCTGAAACTGGCCTCCAAAGGGTTGGATTCATGTTAAGCAGAATGATGGGGATGATGAAAGGCCACATTCTTTCCCAGGGGAAGATTTATACCTTAAATAAATCTGTTTAAATAGAATGTCCAGCAAAAGGGGCTAGAGGTGATGAGGTAATGCTGGGAAGACTTCTATCCTTTGTTCCCTTCCTGATAAACATAGACCCGGGGGCAAAGAGATGCACCCCTCAAGATGGTCAGTGGTGATGATGGCAGAGTAAGCATTCAGGGTTTTCTTAATGGAGAGGGTGATGGAGTATCTTAGTCTGCTTGGGAAGCAATCACAATACCATAGATGGGTGCTTTAAGCAGAAATTTATTTCTCACAGTTCTGGAGGTTGGGAAGTCCCAAGATCAAGGTGCCAGAAAAGTAGGTTTCATTCTGAGGCCTCTTTTACTGGCCTGTATGCTGCTGCCATTGCCTTTTGTGGTCATATGACCTCTTCTTCATTCATATTGAGAAGGAAAGTGAGCTTAGGTCTCTTCCTTTTCTTATAAGGACACTAATCACATCATAGAGGCCCTATCACCATAACCTCATTTAAACCTAATTATCTCTCAAAGGCCTTACCTCCAAATACCATCATATTGGGGGTTAGGGCTTCATTATATGAATTGGGGAGGGGCAATACAAACATTCAGTCCAAACAGGAAGTCAGTCAGTTCCTTGGGAGGGACCTCATTATTCTTTGAAGGGCATTAGGGAAAGCTGTTGTGTGAGAGAAGGAAAAAGTAGACACAGAGTGAGGTAAATAGTATAGTCCTGAATATATGGCTGTTTAAGAAACTAGGCCCAGAAAAAATAGACGAGCAATTTTAACATATCTAAAAGTATAATTGATCAGCCATAGGAACTAACTAAGAAGACTAGTTCTACTAGTCAGACAAGTAGACAAGGCTAGTCAGACAAAAGAATCAGAATGTGCAAAAGGTAATTGGCTAGGGAAAAAACAAAGGTGGGGTCTTATTTCTGCATCTAGAATTCAGATAGAATTAATTTCAGGGAAGGAGGAGAAAGCTAAATCACCTCAGGGTGTTTTGGTTCCCAGGGAAGGACACTGTAGAATTGCATAGGGAAATGGCCTTTCTCATAAAGGGCCAGGAATTAATAGCAAAGAGATAGGTGCAGAGTGAGTGCAGAATGATCCAAATTAAAAAAGGTGTGGGCCTGGAGTACGCCTCCATGGAAGAAGGCGACTATGTTGTAATTATTGTCAATGGCATAAATGGTAAAAGATTAACCCTGTGCTGTGGATTTAGGACAAGGCTGTTTTTGTAGAGAAGACTAAGAGTCTTGACCTAACCATCACCCAGGAATCCCTAATACGTTACTCTTTTTGAGTTAGGTTATTAGTTTGATTTTCCAGAAGCTTAAAATCACTATTTAAACTAAAAATAAAATAAAATAAAATAAAACAAAATAAAATAAATAAAATAAAAACCAAGGGTTCTTAATTTGTAATGGTGAAGTATCTTTCCTGGTCTTTGTGTTTATTTTTTTTTTCTTAATACCATCTGAGCATTAGTAACTTGTTGAAAACTACATCTCTTGATTGTATCTGAGTTTTTTTATTTTTTTGTTTTTTTTAGTGTATTTTGTTAAATGAGACACAGATACTGGGTTTCTTCAGTATATTATATGGCTTTTGGAGCGCAACTGGAAATGTTAGTGGACGACAAAATAATAATAAACATGTACCATTTCTGAGAACATAGAGATTCTTCTGGAAAATAAGTGAGTTCTTTCACTTATAAAGACTACTGCTAGAAAATAAAGAAAAGAAGACCACACTCTCATGTGGTCTTGTTGATTTAGAATATAAACAAGGCCATTAATTCTGAAGTCTTACTAGTCTTACCATCTCAAGTCTGTTTTCTCCAGGCTACAGTAAGTAACCCAATGTCTGAGTCTAAGACTAATTGGCACAGATAGCAATGGATACAAAAGGTAAACATGGTTTATTCATAGTTTTATAGCTAACAAGGACTTGAGACATCATCTGGTTTGAGATTTCCAGACCTGACAGCTCATCAAAATCCCGTGGAGAGCTTTTATTTTATTTTGTTTTACTTTTCAATTTGTTATTTATATTCTAGTTAGTTAACTTACAGTGCAATATTAGATTCGGGAGTAGAATTCAGTGATTCCCAAAAATAAACTCTAAATGGATGAAGGATCTGAATGTGAGACAGGAAACCATCAAAATCCTAGAGGAGAAAGCAGGAAAAAACCTCTTTGACCTGAGCCGCAGCAATTTTCTATGTGACACATCTCCAGAGGCGAGGGAATTGAAAGCAAAAATGAACTATTGGGACCTCATCAAGATAAAAAGCTTCTGCACGGCAAAGGAAACAACCAACAAAACTAATAGACAACCGACGGAATGGGAAAGGATAATCGCAAATGACATATCAGATAAAGGACTAGTATCTAAAATCTATAAAGAACTCACCAAACTCCACACCCGAAAAACAAATAATCCAGTGAAAAAGTGGGCGGAAGATATGAATAGACACTTCTCCAAAGAGGACATTCAGATGGCCAACAGACACATGAAACGATGCTCAAAGTCACTCATCATCAGGGAAACACAAATCAAAACCACACTGAGATACCACCTTACACCGGTTCGAGTGGCTAAAATGAATAAATCAGGAAACTATAGATGCTGGCGGGGATGTGGAGAAGCAGGCACCCTCCTACACTGTTGGTGGGAATGCAAACTGGTACAGCCGCTCTGGAAAACGGTGTGGAGGTTCCTCAAAAAAATGAAAATAGAGCTACCGTATGACCCAGCAATAGCACTCCTAGGAATCTACCCAAGAGACACAGGAATGCTGATGCATAGGGGTACGTGTACCCCAATGTTCATAGCAGCACTTTCGACAATAGCCAAATCGTGGAAGCAAACCAAGTGCCCATCAACTGACGAATGGATAAAGAAGTTGTGGCACATATATACAATGGACTACTACATGGCAATGAGAAAAAATGAAATCTGGCCATGTGTAGCAACATGGATGGAACTGGAGGGTATTATGTTAAGTGAAATAAGTCAGTCAGAAAAAGACAGATACCATATGTTTCCACGAATAGGTGGACTTTGTGAGACTAAGCAAAAACCAGGGGGAGGGGAAGAGGGGAAAGGAAAAAAAGACACAGAGAGGGAGGGAGATAAAACATAAGAGACTCTCAAGGACTAAGAACAATCTGAGGGTGAGGGAGGTGAGGGAGGTGAGGGAGGGGGGAGAGGGGGGTGATGGATATTAAAGAGGGCACGTGTTGGGATGAACACTGGGTGTTATATGTAAACCAATTTGAAAATAAACTATTATAATGAAAAAATAAATAAATAAATAAACATTAAAAAAATTTAAAAAAAAAAAAAAAAGAATTCAGTGATTCATCACTTACATATAACACCCATTACTTATCATAACAAGTGCCCTCCTAATACCTATCGCCCGTCTAGCCCATCTCCCAGCTCCCTCACTCCATCAATTCTCAGTTTGTTCTCTGTCTTTAAGAATGTCTAATAGTTTGTTTCCCTCTCTTTTTCTTTTTTTCCCTTCCCATCTGTTTTGTTTCCTAAATTCCACATATGAATAAAATCATATGGTATTTTTCTTCTGACTTATTTCTCTTAGCATAATATATTCTTGCTCAATCCACACCATTGGAAATGGCAGCATTTCATTCTGCTGAGTAATATTCAGTGTGTGTGTGTGTGTTTGTATATATATCTATATATATCACATCTTCTTTATCCGTTCATCAGTTGATGGACATTTGGGCTCTTTCCATAGTTTGGCTATTGTTGATAATGCTACTATACACATTGGTATATAGCATTGTATACACATGTACACCTTTGAATCTATATTTTTGTATCCTTTGAGCAAATACTTAGTAGTATAATTGCTGGATCATAGGGTAGATCAATTTTTAACTTTTGAGGAACCTCCATACAGTTTAACATAGTGGCTGTACCAGTTTACATTCCCACCGAAAGTGAAAGAGGGTTCCCCCTTCTTCGTATCCTTGCCAACACCTGTTGTTTCTTGTTTTGTTAATTTTAGCCATTCTGACAGATGTGAGGTGATATCTCATCATGGTTTTGATTTGTATTTTGCTGATGATGAGTGATGTTGAGCATCTTTGCATGTGTCTGTTAGCCATCTGGATGTCTTCTTTGGAAAAATGTCTATTCATATCTTCTGCCCATTTCTTCACTGGATTATTTGTTTTTCAAGTGTTGACTTTGATAAGTTCTTTATAGATTTTGGATACTAACCCTCTCTTAGATATGTAATTTGTAAATATCTTCTCCCATTCCTATAGGCTGCATTTTAGTTTTGTTGATTGTTTCTGTTGCTGTACAGAAGCTTTTTATCTTGATGAAGTCCCAATAATTCACGTTTGCTTTTGTTTCCCTTGTTTTGGGTGACACGTCTAGTAAGAAGTTACTCCATCCAATGTCAGAGAGGTTGCTGCCTGCATTCTTTTCTAGGATTTTGATGGTTTCCTGTCTCACATTTAGATTTTCATTCATTTTAATTTATTTTTTGTGTATGTTGTAAGAAAGTGGTCCAGTTTCATTCTTCTTCCATATGTTGCTGTCCAGTTTTCCCAGTGCTATTTGTTGAAGAGACTGTACTTTTCCATTGAATATTATTTCCTTTATATCAAAGATTAGTTGACCATATAGTTGTGGCTCCATTTCTGGGTTTTAGACTCTTTTCCATTGATGTATGTGCCTGTTTTTGTGCCAGTAACATACTGTCGTGATGACTACAGCTTTGTAGTATAGCTTGAAGTCCAGAATCATGGTGACTCTAGCTTTGCTTTTCTTTTTCATAATTGCTTTGGTTATTTAGGGTCTTTTGTGGTCCCATACAAATTTTAGGATTGGCTGTTCTAGCTCTGTGAAAAATGCTGTGGATATTTTGATAGGGATTGCACTGAGTGTGTAGATTGCTTTGGGTAGTATAGACATTTTAACAATGTTCTCCCAATCCATGAGCATGGAATATTTTTCAATTTCCTTGTGTCATCTTCAGTTTCTTTCTAAGTTTTCTATAGTTTTCAGAGTACAGATCTTTTACATCATTCATTAGGTTTATTCCTAGGCATCATATGGGTTTTGGTGCAATTATAAATGGGATTAATTCCTTGATTTCCCATTTTACTGCTTAATTATTGGTGTGTAGAAATGCAACAGATTTCTATAAATTGATTTTATATCCTGTGGCTTTGGTGAATTCATGTATCAGTTCTAGCAACTTTTAGGTGGAATCTTTTGGGTTGTCTACATAGAGTATCATGCCATCTGCCAATAGTAAAAGTTCGACTTCCTCCTTGCCAATTTCAATGCCTTTTATTTCTTTTTGTGATCTGCTTGCTGAGGCTAAGAATTCCAGTACTATGTTAAATAGTAATCATGAGAGTGGACATCCCTGTCTTGTTTCTGACCATAGAAGAAAAGCTCTTAGCTTTTCCTTATTGAGGATGGTATTATCTGAGTCTTTTGTATGTGGCCTTTATGATGTTGAAGTATATTTCATCTATTCCTACTTTGTCGAGGGCTTTTATCAAGAATGCTTGCTATATTTTGTCAACTGTTTTTTCCATTATCTGTTGAGAAGATCATATGATTATTAGCCTTTCTTTTATTAATGTGGTGCATAATGTTGATAGATTTGTGAATATTAAACCACCCCTGAAGCAGAGGAATAAATCTCACTTGATCGTGGTGAATAATTCTTTTAATGCGCTGTTGGATTTGATTTCCTAGTATTATGTTGAGAATTTTGGCTTCCATGGTTCATCAGGGATATTGGATTATAATGCTCCTTTTTAGTGGACTCTTTGTCTGGTTTTGGAATCAAGGTAATGCTGGTGTCATAGAATGAGTCTGGAAGTTTTCCTCCCATTTCTATATATTTAACATTTTAAAAAATTACAAACATAAAAAGCAAGCTAGATCCTATTTCCCGTAGAGCTAGAGGTTTGCAGCACTCCATGATGTGTAGACTTGGTCTGTGTGAGGTTTAAGTGCTGGTCTTCTGAGCGAAGGGCCCATTGCACTGCTTCTCAGGCTCACTTGCCCTGATAGAGATGAACTTGCAGGGTGTGCAGCGGGGTGAGGCTTGGTATATGTAGCTCTAGTCTTCAGTTGGTGGTGCTGTTTAACTCACTGGGATAGGACAGTGCTGATGGGGGTGGGGGGGCGTGGAGGTGGGGGTAATGGCTTCACCTTGCTCTCTCCTCTGTGCAGGGGAGAGCTCCTACCCACCACTCTTCTCACAGAGAAGCAAACAATCACCCCTCTTGTGTCCCCAGCTTCTGTCAGATCCCTGCTTTCACTGTGTTTGAGCTGTTTTATCTCAGGTACGGGGCTGGGTTTCTAAACTCCAAATTTTAATGTCTCAATGCAGCTCCTGCACTGATCCTTTGGGGGAGGATCTTGCTGCACTTTTGTGCAGGAAAGTGGTCGCATGATCATGTAGTGGTTTGGAGTTTGTGGCAAAGTGGAGCAGTAAGCCAGTAAGTATCAAGAATCACTGCCCACAGTCTGTAACCTGCTCCTGTGCCTGGGAACAGTGTAGCATGTTGGTGCCACCGGTTCTTCTGTCCCCAGAGAAACCTTGCTGCCACTTCCAAATGTACTTGGAGCAGGGGAACCGTTCCTCCTCGTGTGACCCTGGGGATCCTCAGACCACACTGCCTGCTCCGGGTCTCCGCTGTCCTCTCCACAGGAGCACCTCTAAGTCAGGCACAACACCAACAGTGGCAGACTTCTAAAACTTCAGATTTTGCTCTCTTCTATAACTTCAGATATTTCTCGCTTCTTTAATAATACCTTGCAGTAGTCTCTGTAAGCAGGGCTCCCTCCTCTCTGCAGCATCTGCAGTACCCACAATTCTTATCTCCCCCAGATCAACTCTCCACAGCTTCTACCTGCCACAATTCTACTGGTAGTCTTGATGTTTTGTTCTTTCAATCCTCAGATTGATTTCTTGGGTGTTGAGAATGATTTCATATTTATCTAGCTGTGTTTGAGGGATGAGAGAAGCCTAGAGTCCCCTACTCTTTCACCATCTTAACTCCTCCTCATGGAGAGCTTTTAAAATACAGATTTCTGATCCTCACCCCATGAGATGTTCTGGGAGAAGAATCTAGACAATAGACTTATTAAAGCTTCTAGATAGTTTTGATGCCTAGCCAGGTTTGGAAACCACTGATCTGGTGAGGCCTCCTTGACTTCCAAATGCATAAACTGAGGTGAAGTGACACTGAGCTTGAGGTTGGCAGGGCTAGCATCAAAACCCTATGTTTCTGAGGTACAGTCTTCAGTGCATTTGAATTAAATCACACACGGCCTTTACAGCTGCCTATTTAATTGATATTTTAAGTGATCTTTCATAGTTATAGGAAACAGTAGAATAGTGAAGGGAAAGATATTTTTTTAAAGATTTTTTTAAATTAATTATTGACAGAGCATGAGTGGGGGAGGAGCAGAGACAGAGGGAGACACAGAATCGGAAGCAGGCTCCAGGCTCTGAGCTGTCTGCACAGAGCCCGACGCAGGGCTCGAACCCACAAACTGCGAGATCATGACCTGAGCTGAAGTCGGACGCCTAACTCACTGAGCCACCCAGGTGCCCCAGGGAAAGATATTTAATTGAAATCAAAGATTCAAAACACTACTGTGAGAATCTGGTGAAATGATATTTTAATGCTTCATAGACTGCGAAGTGGTAAACCAATATACATGTAATAAGGTACATTCGGGGGAGTAGAGTTCTCACATAAAGACAAATTATGTAAGAGGAAAATTAGAACCCTTGAAATGAACCTGATGGTACATTGAAGTTTCTCCAACCTTTTTCCATCACAAAGAGTCACAGCGTACAGTTGAGCAGGATGATCTATAGGTACTTTTTGTCTGTAGTTTGTGTTATTCTCCAAGATTTGTGGATCAAACATGAAACTTTCAAATTCTAATTATTTGCTGCTTGAGTATTCTGAATCCCAATTCTATCATTTGTTAAAATTGGTGATTAAAAAATATCACAAAAATTTGTTCTGGGTTTAATATTTTGTAATTTTTTTCTCTCTGCTGACTTTGTAAATCTTTTTACCATCTTGATTTTTCCTGTTTTCTGATTCTGCTTTGCGACTTTTCCCATTTTCACCTCATTTCCTATTTTGTTTTTTAATTCAGTAAATATTAAGTATCTTTTTATATATGTTACTCAGCTAAGTACTTGGGATATAAAAATGAAGAACACAGTGTTTCTGACAAAGAACTCACATAGTAGGTAGGAAGAAAGCCACAACATTGATTGGTTGATAAACACCAAAGTAGTGACATAGACAAAGTGTCATGCAAGCATATGGGAGAAAGGTTAATTCTTCCATGGGGATAGAAGATTCATGGGGATGTGGTTGAAATTTATGGAGGTTAGGGGAGTCGAGTTGCACGTATAGAATGAGTAAGAAATATCGGGAAAGCATTTCAGGTGACATATGGATAAAAGTGTGAAAGTACCTAGTGTGTTCAGGGAATAACAACTAAATCTAGAGTGGGAATTACAGTTTGGTATAAAGGGTGGAGTACTTGGTTAGGGAAGGAAAATTTGAATGAAGCCTCTGAAAAGGTGAGAGAAACATAGGAAGGTGTATTTTAGAAAGATTGCTGTGACAGCAAAGTGGTTGTGTTGAAGGGGGTAAAATGGAAAAGGAAATCATTCTGGAGGGATTGTAAATAATTCTGGCCATAGATGAAGAGAATCAGAAGACAGTGACATTATGGTTAGAAAGGAAGGGGGATATAGGAGAGATGATCTGAGAGACCTCGGCAAGTTTCTACCCGAAATGACGTTAGCATATGCATTAACAACAAAGAACCAAAGCTGCCTATAGTTTTAGGATTTTTTTTCCTTTCTTTTTCTTCTTGCCTCCTCTCCTCCTTCAGTTTTAATTTATTTCAAGCCTTTCCCTTTTGCAGAGGGGTAATATTAATGTAAGTTTCTAAAGGAGCATCCACTCCACAGGACTCTAGACCATCTGCTTCCTGTTTCTCTCTTATTTTTTCTCCTCTCCAGCATACTGGTTCCACTGCTCTGGCTTAAATGTCCTAAACATATAAGGGACTCTGCATTTGCTATTTCTTTTACTTAAAACGTCCTTCCACCATATATTTACATGACTCAGCTTTCACTTCATTCAAGTTGGCCTGCAGACTACAGGGTAATAAAAGGGCAAATCCTTTCCCCCTGCTAGAATTGTGAGGTACTATCCGTTTTCTTTCTTCTCTAGTTATTAATGTCATGTTGGAGTTTGAGTGTCCCTCTAGAGGAAGAGCTTGTTCTCTACTCAAATGGATTCCCAGGGGCTTTTTCAAAAGGAGCAATAGGGGCCTGGGGATAGGGGTATCTGAACATTGAGGTAACAGCAGGTACTTTCTTTCCCTCCGTACATAGTATTTTTATACTTCATCCTCACCACCTCAGGCTTTATACATGGAATCCACCAAATGGAGGGGGTAGGGGTTTTCTGTTCCTTCCTAGAATGGGTGGGTTTGGAGAAAGTATGTTTTTAAACAAATGTAAATTTAATAACAAGTTTCTCTAAAACAACAACGAAAACAAAAACTAAAAACCTCTACAAACCTTCCTTGGCTGTTAGATATGCTTCTTCTGTCCCCTGATCTGCGATATTTTACTTTCCACCTGACCTCTTAAGTGTGTACATGATTTGTTTATTGTATGTTTTCATGTATTATGGAATATGAGCTCCAAAGGTACAAGGTTTTTATCTCCAACTCCTATAATAATATGTGGTTCATAGTAAGAATTCAGTAAACATTTTATAAAATATACCTACATAAGATGGATTTAATTGGGATCCTGGTTAGAGTATTTATTTGTAATCATGTATCCTTATAGGAAGACAATGTTAGGATTACTTCTGGAATTCCAGGTCTGGGAGAGTAGGTTTTGTTTTCTTGGCCACGTGCTGCTTTTCTTGCTGTTCTTGCTTTTTTTATTCTTTAAATGTATCTATATCAGAAAGATAGCATGTATCAATGAGCAACAAGGCTGGGGTCTTACTGAGTATAACTCATGAAATATTTATGAACTGACTGATAATTTTGCTTAAGCTACAGGTATGAGTGTGTGTGTGTGTGTGTGTGTGTGTGTGTGTGTGTGTTTATAGATTTGTTGCTAGATGGGAAAAAGGAAATAGTATACTGGGAAGAGCTATTTCCAAAGAAATAGCTGTGTCTGATTCTTCAAGAATTTATCGACATATTTGATGAAAAAGGCTTATAAAAAGCACTTGCAAATTTTTGGTTCAACAAGCATTTTTGAGCAACATGAAAGACCCTGTGGGGAGGAGGGCACTGAATCCCTCATACTAGAGGATTTATAGTCTAGTGACACATCCAGACTATATGATTACCCTGGGCTGTACTACAAGGCTGAGTGTATTAAGTGTTACAACAGGAAAACGAAATGCTTTCAGAGGAAGCAGAGTGGAAAATGAAACACAAACTAATAGAGGTGACTTATGTGATTCTGTGACTTATTAGCAAAGGGATGCCAATAGAGAAGTGATCAGAACATTTTAGGTTAGTTAGGGAAGGCTTCAGAGGGGAGGGAAGGAAAATGTGGCACCCATTCAAAACATAGAGGAGAATGACTGTTTCCTGTATGCTCTACTTCCTGTCAGTCAGACAGAGCCTTTTCTCTTCAAGCCTGCCCCTTGTCAAATGAGTGACCCTAGAGGATATGCAAATGGCTCTTTAAGTTCTCTAAACTCTTCCAAGGTTTCTTGTAGTTGATTACAGGAGGAAAGAAGTCCTAGACTAGGATATTTGCTGTCTACTAGGGAAGTAAACTAAGAACCTATGTAACTATATTATGGTATAAGGAGCTGTTTGGGTAATGTGAACATTGTCGGGCAGTTCCTAGGAAGGAATTCATGTGGGCCTGAATCCCTTTGAAGACAGGAAAGCCCTAGGAAGGACAAGGATTTGTTTGCCAGTTTACCACTCCCCCAACCCCACCCCTCAGTGTGAGAAAGGTTATCGTTCCTTGGCTTTCAGGGTTTTCTCTGAGAAAGATCTTTTTCTTCATTCTATTTATGCTGCAGTCACTAACAAAAGCACTCATACCCCAGTTATGGAACATTGACACTCCAGCTGCAGCACATGGAAGCTGAGGGAGTCAGGCTGGCGTGGACTGGCTTATGGCCTAATTATAGAAAATAAAACAAGATTGCTTTAGATTTATGAAAACCGGAAGGTGCTATTGCTGAACATGAACAGAAAATCCTTGCTTCCAGTAAACTGTGTTCTCATTTTAACATAAAGACAGAAAGTGAGCTTCAATGAAAACTTGTCTTTTTAAGGGAAATAATGCTTTTTCTCTTTAACCTCTTGCTTCAATGAGTTAGAGCAATGAGTGGGCAACGAGGGTATGAAAAAGGGGCTGGACACAGTGGTACTGTCCACTGAATTATCTTCCATCGACAGGGAAGGCTGTTGCTTTCAGTATATTCCTTAAAGGGGAAAGAAAATTGTGAACTCAATCAAGTTTAAATATTACCTTGTAGTAGATTTAATAATAAGGAAATAGGCTTGGGTCACAGCACCGAGGGCTTGGGCAAGGCCCAGTGTTTAGGAAATATCTGTTGTATTTGTATCCCGAGTTTATCTGCATATTTGCAGTTAGAAAAGAAGTATTCGGAGTGCATGTTGGTCTTGACAGTAGCATAAAGAGGGAAGTGCATGAATAATGCAGTCTGCTGTGTATGAGGAGGGCAGGAATATCCACATGTATAGGTCTGTTTAGCAGACCAGTTAGAGTATAGGTGCTAACCACAAACTTCTTGAGCTCAAAAGTTTTCACTTGTTAGCTGCAGGCCTTAGGCAAATTCCTTAGCCTCTTTAAGTTTCTCTTAGACTCTCAGAGTTTGTTATTCCTCATCTGTAAAGTTGGAATAATAACAGTACAAATCTTATAAGGGTTTTTGAGTATTAAGATAATTCATATACTCAGCCTCTAATAAAGGCTCAATAAATGGGAATCTTTATGATGACTAAACATATCTACTGCAGCTGATATTACTAGTTACTAAGAAAAGATGTCAGTGTAATGAATGGATTTGGTGAGCAGAGCAGTGAAGATACTTATTTTCCATTACTTTCTTTCCTGTAACTAATAACACCGTTAATAACTAATAACACCGTTAATGATAATATGGTTTCCAATAATTTTGAACCTACTATACGTTGGACAGAATTCTAGAATATTTTTATTTAAACTTTTTATTTTAGGACAGTCTTGAATTTACAGAAAAGTTGCAAAGAATATATGGAGTTCTCATATGCCTCCCCCCCACCACCCATTTCCCCTATAATTAACAAATTTCATTAATACAGTGCCTTTGTCACAATGAACGAACACTGTATTGACGCAACTGTTGCTAACTGAAGTCTGTATTTTACTCAAGTTTTCCTTTGTTTTTACTTAATGTCCTTTTTTTTTTTTTTTCCAGGATCCCATCCAGGATAGTGCCTTACATTTTATCATCATGTCTCCGTAGCCTTCTTCCTGACTCTGGCAGTGTCTCAGACCTTCCCTGTTTTTGATAACCTTGACAGTTTTGAGGAGTACTGATCAGGTGTTTTCTAGAATGCTCTTCTGTTTGTGTTTGCCTGATACTTTCTTATGATTAGACTGGAGTTATGGGTTTTGGGAAGATGAACACAGAAGTAAAGTGTCACTCTCATCAAGAGGACGTAGTAGGAACATGACTTACACTGTTGATGTTAACTTTGATTTCTTGGCTTGAGGTAGTTTCTCCACTCTTGTTACTCATTCCCCTTCTCCTTATTCCATTCTGTATTCTTTTTTTTTTAATTTTTTTTAATGTTTATTTTTGAGAGAGGGAGAGAGACAGAGCATGAGCAGAAGAGGGGCAGAGAGAGAGGGAGACACAGAATCTGAAGCAGGCTCCAGGCTCTGAGCTGTCAGCACAGAGCCTGATGTGAGTCTCAAACCCACAAACCACGAGATCATGACCTGAGTCAAAGTCAGACGCTTAACTGACTGAGCCACCCAGGTGACCCGCATTCTGTATTCTTTTAAAGAAAGTTACTATGTGTAGTTTATGCTTAAAGAGTAGGGGATTACTCTACCTCTTTGAGGACTGATTATCTACATAAATTATTTGGAAATCTGTACAGGAGATTTATCTATTCTCTCCCTCCTCCATTTACTTATATATTCAATTTTTTATTTATATTAATATGAGTAGTATGGGCATTTTAACAATATTAATTCTTCTAGTCCATTAGCAGAAAATATCTTTCTGTTTATTTGTGTCTTATTTCTTTCATCACTGTCTTATAGTTTTCTGTGTAAAAATTTTTCACCTCCTTGGTTAAGTTTATTCCTAGTATTTTATCTTTATGATAATGTTGTAAATGAGATTGTTTTAATTTCTTTCTGATAGTTCATTGTTAGTGTATATAAATGCAACTGTTGGATCTATATTGACTTGTATCATGCAACTCTACTGACTCTATTTATTAATCCTAACAGTTCTTTGGTGGAGTCTTTATGGTTTTCCACATATAGTATATCTCACCTGCAAATACAGACAATTTTACTTCTTTCTTTCTTATTTAGATACCTTTATTTCTTTTTCTTGCATAATCACTCCGGCCAGGACTTCAGTAGTAAGTGGAATAAAAGTGGCTGAAACGGTAATCTTGTCTTGTTCCTGATTTTAGAGTAAAAGCTTTCAGCTTTTCATCATTGAAAGAGATATAAATTATGGGCTTGTCGTGTATGGCCTTCGGATACTTCCTTTAAGTGCCAGTGTTCTCTAATGCTCCATTTTCAAATCTTCTTTACTTTCTCTACATACTCCTGGGTTATTTTATGATATCAGGAACTGTCTGATTCTTCTGGTTTTGATTTCTATTCTGAGTGTCAGATTCTATTTATAGCTATAACTGGACAGCTTCAAATCAAATTCAGTATCTTTAAAATTAAATTCATTGTCTAATTCTCTTCCCAATCTCTTCCTATATTTCTTCTCTCACCTATGAGTTTATTTCCCATGTAGTTTCCCATATTTAAAACATTAAATTCAGTATATATCCAACTCTTCTTACTACCTTTACCTGTTCCCTATATCTATTGTTTATAAAATCTTATACAGTTTATACTTGGAATATTTCTCAGTCCAGCCCTGTTCGCTGTCCCCACGTGAGTGTCCCAGTGAAACCTAACAGGTCCTAGATAAATGCTGTAGGCTTCTAAATAGAATTCCTGGGTCCAGTGTCTCTTGCCTTTAGTATACCATACACACTGATGCCATAGTGATTTTACTATATCAGAAGTCTATATCTAACCTATATTCCTAGAACTGTTAAATGACTTAATCTGAGACATAGCATGGCATGAAAGTTACTTCCAACTCTGGATCCCATTTGATGTCTTCATATTTTTCCAGTGCCATTTCTCCCTCTCCCCACATCTTAATTTTAAAGGCACACAGAACTTATTACTACTAGTGAACATATGTTCTTTTGTTATTTTGAGATATTTGGACATATCTGGAAGAATTTCTGCCTGAGAAATATTCACCTTCCTCTGACTTGGAAGACTTCTTTTCATTTTTTTTTTATGACCTCACATACATGTTAACTAGTGTTTACTGAGAGCCTACAATATGCAAAAAACTCCAGCAGCTAACATAATTTAATCTTTGTGCTGTCAGCAAGTTTCTTGATAGTAAGTATTTTACTCTTTTTACCTTCTCTAAAAATATAAACATTTCTAGGAAGATAGAGTATTAAGTATTTTATACATTAGTGAGATTTAATTCATCAAACTGTTTTCTCCAATAACAGGAAAGTCATGTGGGAGGAAGAAACAGTTATGAGAAGGAAGAGGGGATCAAAGAAAAAGGAAATAGGAGTTGATATGGAGAGTAAACAGCCTGTTAAAATTTTTTCTAGTCGGGCAAAAATTCCATTCTGTAAGTGGTGTCTATCCTATGGATGATAGCAAGAGAAGAAATTGTCAAGGCACAAATAAGGCTGCTCATCCCTGAGTTGGATCTGAATGTTCTCAGAGATGTATAGTATGTCAAAAGCAAAGACAAATCTAGAGTTTTAAGGGAAAAAAGAGCAAAAATTTATAAAGTTTCAAACTTAGAATTCTTGGAATATGGTTTTGTGGTCAAGATTCCTCTGTATATAGGGGGCCTTTTAGGATAAATGTCAAGGTTAGGGTGAAGAATCAGACAAATTGGAGGGAACCAGGTATCTTTGGAGAAAGTATGCAATTTCAGCTGTGCTATGCAGGAAACAGGAAGATGTGGAAGGCAGGCTTTTTTTGGGTTGGAATGGACCATAGGGATAATGCAGTTCAGCCCCTTCATTTTGCAGATGAAGAAACTGAGACCTTAGAATGTTATATTTCATGAGCAGATCTCAGCCTTCCTGCTACAAGTGAGATAGGGAACTCCTTCAATCTGTTCTGTTTTTCTGCAGATAAAATTAATACCAGGATATTGCATAGAAAATGATAACAATAGTTTACATTCGTATAGAGCTTTGTTTATAAAATTCTGGGTACACTATTATCACAGAGTGCATACTGTTTCTGCTTTTGAGACACTTACTAATGTGTGACCATATAATTTATTGTCCAAACCAGGACACTTATGAGAATGAAAGGGGAAGCTGTAAATAATTATGTAGGAACAACAGGCATAAACTGGGAGGGTTCCAAGAACCTCTGGATATGTGAGGTCACCTGATTATTAATTTATCTAATTGCAGAATTACCAAGGCCAAACTACAAGTTAGGTTAAAATGTGAAACAGTTTGTAAGTTATAATAGGTCTAAAGATCAAAGTCTTGAAGATGGCAGCAGCGTGAGTTGTGGTTATACAGGAGGACGAAGGATTAATTGCCCCTGAAGTCAGTGGAACCAAACATTTATGGTTCTCCAAATGAAGTGGATAATACAAAGACCCAGAACCTGTAAAATCAAATCTCTGGAAGAGAAGAGAAAGATAAGAAATTGAACTATGTATGTTGACTTAATACTTATTATTATTAAAAACAATCCATAAGTATAAACAGAAACCACACCTGTCCCTTTTCAGAATAAGTTTCTTAAAACATTTTAACCAAGGTGAAGGTAATGTACATGCACTCACACGTATGCCCTCAATATATCACATGAGGTAACTGAATCATAAGTGTATAAAACACTGTACGTTAAGGGAGTTAAATGAATACAGAATACACTCCCAGGTGAAGGTTCTGCATTTCCTAAAGTTTTCGAACCATGATGTTTCTTACTCTGAGGTTAACTGGAAAGGCAGAAAATCACTGCAGATCATATTTATTTTGTGCATAACATTACATTTAGGTTTCCTTGGTTCTCGTCTCTTTTGGCTTCATACTCTGCTCACATTGTTCACTGAGGAGAAATGTAATTTTGCACTAGTTGTTTGTCATTCTATTCTGTTGTGAGGACAGATGATCAAAACATGTGTGTGTTTTTAAGAATGAACAGTTCTCTATATATTATCTTAATAGTATCTTACATATGTGTAGCATTTTATACTACAGATGGTTTCATGTTCATTAGCTTATTCAAATGGCACACAGAAATCCTTGGAGAGAGTCTATATTATCCCCCTTTTAGGGAGAAAGAATCTTACACTGAGAGCTATTGACCTGGTTGGAACCAGGGTATATCTCTCATCTTATATGTTTGCAGTAGGATTTCCAGAAAAGACTATGTCTGTCTCATGGTTCCAGTTTCTTCCAGAAAGCTCCAGCTCATAGGCTTTGTTAAAACTTCTTCCTCTCTTTGCCTTCCAATCCTATGGAGTGATAAAGGCTTCCTGTTCTTGTTAATCTCTGGATTGCTTCATGGTCCCCTGTTTAACCTTTCAGCACTTACAACATATTTGAAAATAGAGTCCTAGAGTTTGATTTGTGTTCCTGCATCCTGATTATTCTAAGTACTTTTACATATATTAACTCTCTAATTTATATATCAGTTCTATGAAGTTTTATTTTGCCCATTTTAGAAATGAAGGCACTAAGACATATAAGTAGTTTGTTCAAAGTTTAACAGAAAGTAGTGACCTGAACCTAAACTCTTAAACACTAAATCACATTAGGTCTCATTAAAATCAAGCCATTCACCCTTGACTCTAAACATTTCTAACTGAAGAATCCTTCCCTGAACTCTGATCTCAAGGTCATTGACGTCCTTCCAAATATATCTGGTGATGTTTCTATTTTTAGCAGGGCAAGTGGCCAAAGGACTGCTTGCATTACCTTCATGAACCCCTGAGATCCATTTTGCTGTCTCCTTTTTATGATTTTTTCTTCTCCTCCTACAGACCTCACTCATTGGCCTGTTAGTATACTCAGTGTATCCACAGGTTGTCACCCATTTTGCTTTTTGCTCCTTATCTCATTTCTGCCCTCTGCCAGTTCCACTGGTGCATAAGGACAGGTCAGAGTTACACTGCATAAGAACACATTAATGATTCCAATGATGAATTGAATACTTCAAGAACAAGAGGAGAGCTCTGCCGTTTTTCCTAGTACGACATTTTACTAAAATGTACTGACTCTCTGCTTAAGATTCTATGAATATACCATGTAATTTTAGATTTATTCTAAATACTTATATTAATTTCTATTTTTTTCCTTACTGCTTTGTTTGAAGTGTCCTTTCCTTCATTCTCCTTCACGTGAACTCTCACTTCTCTTGAAAGGCCAGGTCATGCTGAAATGCTATCTATTCTGGTAATCTTTTGTGACTCCACCACCTACCCCCTTATTTCTGTCCCAGACAGAATAAATCACCTCTTACCTTTTGGCTCCATATCACCCTGTTCACCCCTCGGACCCAGTTCTCAGTGAGTGCGTGTCAGTGTCCCAAATAAACTTGGCGGTAGAGAAGATACCTTTGCTTTTGTGTTTCCAGTCATCTAATACATATTCAGTAAATTTTGGAATTGAATCAGAGCAAGCAATTCTGTTGACTTCTGCCCTAACAAATCTAGATTTGCTGATGACAAGTAAGAAACACTTAGTGAATCCTAAGTAGGTGAAACTACCTTTCTTATAAATTTGGTTTGTACTATTTTAATCTGATATGTTATGAAATGGGAGATTTGGTGATTTTCATAAATAATTTATATCCTGGATGCTTAGTTCTAACCCAAAATTGTGAGGGGGACAATGGACAAATTTAATTGAATTGATCTTTTTCTCATTTCTTGTTTTTTTTTTACATTAAAAAATTGCAGTTTAATCAAATTACAGTTATCCAGTTGTAAGAAGTAATACAGGGTTCACATTTTTAGATTCCACAGTTCAAGATCCATTCCACTGTATGAGATTATACACTGTTTGCTTCCTGTACATCTGGATTATTTTCCTGTAGGTTCATCATGTTGTCACAAGTTACAGAATATTTTTTAAGGCTGGATAATATTACATTGTGTATATATACCACATTTTCTTTATCCATTCATCCATCGATAGACATTTAGAGTGTTACTATAACTTAGCTATTATAAATAATGCTACGATGAACGTGGAGGGTGCAGATATTTCTTCAAGACGCTGATTTATTGCCTTTTTCTTATTTCATGGAGACAACCACCTCACAAAATTATTGTGAGGAAAGATGACTGAATGATAGAATATTTTTTGGAAATATAACTAAATTCCTATGAAATATTCAGTAATGGAGGATAGGCATTCCTTAATCAGCAATGGGTTATAAACTGATTTATTTTTAATTGGGACTATTTAGGGAGAGTCTACTGTTCTGATGGCAGGGAGAAGTAATCAACATGTACAGTCTTAGCGTATATACACACTGTTTGAGTATCACATGTGTGACTTACCACAGGATGGTTGATTACTTATGTGTGTATTATAAGGACAATTTGCCAAATAGTTAAATGGTTTATGGATGGGCTAATATGAATTAATCATTGAGAAGTTTGCAAGTTTGTGGCCAATACATTCCAAGTCTTACTACCTTTGAATAGTTTATGATGTTGATCATTTACCAAATTGTTTTAGTAGCTAGACAGATCCATTGTAGTATGAAAAAGAACTATTTATTTGTTGACTTGCTTATTTACTTATAGTGGGTCATCCAGGTAATTCAGAGAGCACAATCAAAGGATTATAGCCAATAATAGTGACCGGTCCATATTGTTCTCTAGTTTTAGGCCCATGAATAGCAGTGTTCTTTTTCATGCTTTCTCTGGCTTACATGATGACCAGTGAGCCAATTCTTTTCCTTTTGAAAATTTCAAACCTATTTATTTATCCCAACATGATCCCTCTGCCATTAATTTGTGTTAAGGTGAAAAGTTTAGGGCCATGATGCCTTTTAAAAAACATCCAAGTGATTCAGCTACAAGTACCGCAGGAGTGCTGAAGAGAATTTCTTGTAATTTATGAAAATGAAGATTTTCATTGGCTGGAAGCGAGAGAGCACCCAAAAGGAAATGTATGAGAGATCAGATTATAGAGCTCAGCAGGATTTTAGACCTGGGTGGAGGCCTTTCGCAAAGAACATTATAAAGGACAATATAAACATTGTTGCAGCTGGGAAGAAGGAACCACCAATTGTACAAACAGAGGCTACACTGACTATGATCAGTATATCACAGGACTTTACAACATCTAAAGAGAATGAAATAATAGCCAGGGCAAAGAAATCAGGAAGGAAGAAAAGCATCTCCATAGAGACTACAAATGAAGCATGCCCAAACATACATATAAATACAAATACAAATACAGATTTATACATACCTAGTTATTATTTGTTTTCATTAAAATGAGTACACACTATGTACATCCCCCTGTAACTCATTTTCCTCACTCAACAGCCCCTCCCTCTTCAGGGCTGCGTTCCTACTCACAGAGGACAGCAGCACCTCCTCAGGTCTGACTGTCTCAGTTTCAGCTACTTTTGTACAATCCAAATGTGGTAGGCAGAATACTGACCCCTAAAATTTGTTTACATCATAATCCCTGGCGCCTGCGGAAATGTTTTCTTACAGAGCAAAAAAGGACTTTGCAAATATGATTAAGTTATGGATTTTAAAACTTGAGATCTAATTTATATACCATAAAATTCATCATTTTAAAGTATATGATTCAGCAATTTTTAGTATAGTCACAGACTTGTGCAACTGTTACCACAATCAATTTTGAAACATTTTCATTATCCTAAAAGATACTCCATGTCCAGTAACAGTGACTTCTCATTTTTCTCCAATTCTCTCGGTCTTTGGAGACCAGTAATCTACTTTCTGTCTGTAGGGAGTTGCCTATACTGGACTTACATATAAGTGAAATGTCTTATAGAATGTCTTTTTTGACTGGTTTTTTTTTCATGCAGCATAATGTTTTCAACATTTATCCCTATTGTAGCATGTGTCAGTACTTCATTTCTTTTTATTGCTAAATAATATTCATTGTTTGGTCATACCATATTTTATGTATCCATTTATCAGTTGATAGAGATTTGAACTGTTTCCACTTCACAGTTATAATGACTAATGCTGTTCTGAACATTCATGAACAAGTTTTTGTGTTAAAGTTTTATTTCTCGAGGGCTTAACCTAAGTATAGAATTGCTGAGTCATATCATACCCATGTTTATGCCAAACTGTTTCCAAAGAGGCTGCCCCATTCACATTACCACCAGCAAAGTATGAACTAACTAAAGAGGTTTCCTCAGTCCCAGGACTCCTTTCTGAGAAATGATGATAACATCTTGAACTGAAATGGGGAGTAACATAAAGGGTTTAACAGAGATTCCATTTAGGGAAATGTACCACTGACAGTAAATACATTTTGAAGCCTGATTTTATTACATGCTTAGTATAGATCAAGGACTATGGAATAATGATGCAGTTGTTCCTCAGAACCGCTGTGTTTATTTCTCCACAGATCATAGAAAAATAACATGTCGACAAAATATTTCATTTTAATTAGCGTTTAAAGGCAGCTTGAGGTGTTTCCAAGTTGAACATGAGTTTTTTAATCTTAGATAACTCTTTGCCCGATCACAAACATAATTTTCCACCTTATTCTAATTGATTTTGTAGAATTGTCAAACGATCTTTAATTTGACTCTAACACATGCACCCCATTCGTGGGATTATTTTATGAATATTCTAAACTTATTAAAATGTTTTTGCATGAACTTACTTATTTCATATACTATTTCTGATGTGAAAAATCGCAAATTCTTGCCACAAAAAATCAAATATTAATTTTTATATTATTTTTTCTAGAAGTGCTTTCTCAGCTGTTTATGGCACATGGTAATAATACAGCTCATTAATGATCGCTTATAGATAGTCATGGAAAGAATGATTCTGGATTGAGTTCTGTGTGCTCACTCAGAGATTTGGGTAAATGTTAAATTTTGCTACTTTAACTGTAGCTAGGAAAATAGTGCTATTTTTGCAAATGAATTTGTAAGGTTAGAACTGTTCATATTTCGATGCACACTGGTCAAGCAGAATAGTGTTGAAATTTGATTGCTTTATGACTATACACACAGGACATAAACACAAGCACAAAAATTAAGTAATTGACTTTTTTTCATAAAATTAAATAAAATGAATCAATATGGATAGAGATTTCTTAGAACTATGAAGTACTTAGAACAATTTTAGTGTTACTCAGTCTCATTGTGCTCTAATTATATCATGTATATATAAATTCAATGTGAACTTAAACCTTCCTAGAAAAATTTATCCAAAAACATGCTAATGAATTAGGCTATTCCATTGTACTGAAGGCGTAGCTTTATTTTCAGATTTCACTAAATCTAAGATTCTTTCTAGTGGAAGATGTTAACTTATATAAGACCAAGACAGAAAAATATTCTAACTAAAGTATGATATAATGCTTTCTTATTGCTTAGAATTTTAATTTTATGTTTAATAAAAGAGCTATTTTAGGCTCATTCACACATCTTTTAAAAATTTATCTTGGGGGCACCTGGGTGCCTGTCGGTTAAACATCTGACTTTTGGTGTCGTCTTCGGTCAGGATCTTACAGTTTGTGGGTTTGAGCCCCGTATTGGGCTCCATGCTGACAGTGTGGAGCCTGCTTGGGATTGTCTCTCTCCCTCTATCTGCTCCTCTGCTCACATGTGCTCTCTCTCTCTCTCAAAATAAATAAACTTAAAAAATTATTCTTGAACATTCATATAAAAAGAAAATATAAACAAAATACATTTATTATACTTCTCAAATATCTTTGCATTCAAAGTTCAATTCCTCTGAATCACTCTTAAAATTCAGAATTGTCACACGTATCATTTTTTGTGTCATCAATAATATTGGTATTATTGCCTTTCTTAAAACAGTATTCCAGTATCATCTCCAGTATTTTCTTCTTAATTGTGGACACTCAATATGCCAGTTTTGAAGTTGGTACATTCTTGTCTTGCAGATTTCAGTAAAATATATTTAGACAACAATCAGCCTCTATCTAGCAGCCTTTATAAGATGCGACCTGTTAGAACAGATCCTGATTTCCGAAATGTTAAAATATGGGAAAAGGTGTGTTTTAGAATCAGTGAAGTATGGTATTAATATTACTAAATTTCATTATAAATGCAGTTATTTTTTTAGTAGTTAGTACATTTTATGTATGTATGTATGTATTTATTTATTTATTTGAGAGAGAGAGAGCATGAGTGAGTGAGGGGCAGAGAGAGAGAGAGAGAGAGAGAGAGAGGGAGAGAGAGGGTGGAGCCTGAAACAGGTCTCAAGCTCATTCAGGGCTTGAGCTTACCTGAAGTGGGCTCCAGCTCACACAGAGCAGGGCTTAAAACTATGAACGGTGAGAACATGACCTGAGGCAAAGTCAGACGCTTAACTAACTATAATTGCACCCCTGTAATTGCAATAATTTAAAAATTGTGGCTTCCCGGCCTGCCACATTTGTTACTATACTATCTAGAGCTCCTATGAGTAAGACCCTGCCATATAAACATAAAGAAGCCCATGCAAGAAGAAGCTTATTTGCACAACAACCTGCATTTTAGAGTTTCAGCTTGTAACTAATTGAGGGTCTTGGCTCATATCCTTATGGGGAACTGGTGACCTATGAAAGCAAAGCAGTGGGAGGGAGTTCTAGGGATTCAGAGACATTCTGTTTTAAGTAAGAGTTTTTCCTTTCTTGTACTCCATTGAAGAATCTAATTATAGGGTTTTATGTTATTTTTCATCTCTAAATTCTGGATTTATCTCATTAATAAAAACTTTCAGTGGTTCTGACATGATTTAATAATAGAATTGCATATAATCTTAGGTTCACTGTTCTATTTTAGATTTTGACAAAAGAAATTTCCAGATGTTCAACAGAGTTTGAATTTCTTCAGTGTACCTAATTTGAAGCCATTATTCTTCAAATCATGTCTTGCTTTGTCCATAACATTTTAATTCTTAATGGCATGTGTCTTTAAAATTGCCAGTCAAAGGCACCAGGAGCTAGGCTTTGGCTTCAACTGCCTCTGCAAAGACAGTCATAGCATACTTTACCTGGTTATAGATGTTTTTAAAAACTACTATATTTTTTTGGTTACTCAAATATTTTTCACATTAGTGCTTACTCTTGTTTGGCCTTGAGAGAGTGTACCTCTCTCAGTGGACCCCCCAAGTACTCATCAAAAAGGACAGCACTATAGCTGGCTCCTAAAAGAGACCGCCTCTTCAGACTGATTTTCAAATAATTATCTCCTTAGAGAGATTTTTAGACTCTTTTCATTCCTCTCTTCCCTTAATGTTTAACTCTTACTCATATGAAGCTAAGACTTGTGTATCCTTGGATGGCATTCACTGTGTGAGGGACTAATGAGTATTTGGGATTCAGATTTATAAAATCAAAGCAGAATTCAAATAATAGAATTTTCTGAGTATACCATTAGCATCCTTAAAATGATGTGCCACTCCACTCTTCCTGAAAGAAAAAAATGGCCAAACTTGGTTAGTCAGGTTTATTAATTTAAGTTGGTCTAACGGTCTCCAAAATCTCATTGACATATCACAATAAAATCTTATTTCTTGATTATATAAATTCTTAGGGTTTGCCCGCTGTTTGTGCCATGCCTTATGGAAGCCAGGCTCCTTCCATCTTGTGGCTGTATTTCTCTCTCATTCCTTGGAATCCTGTTCTTTCAGACCATGCATGGGAGAATGGAGAGACTCACACAAGGTAGGATTTTATAAGCAAAGCCTAGAAGTGTGTACATCTCTTTCATTCACTTTCCAGTGATCTGAAGTCAGTCACATCATTGCACCTCACTGCACTGGAAAATGGAAAATGTATTTTAGTTGTGTGTCCTGGAATAAGAGAACAATATGTGGAATGGTGAACACCACCTAACAATACCCTAGTCAGACCCTCCAAATTTGTTGAAAATGTCCAAATAAGATATATTATTTATCATATATTAATAAATATGAACATAGATTCAATATCTGAGGGGAGATTAGAATTAGACTGATAATTCTTTTCCCAATTGAAAATAAAGGTGAAACATGAAACATGAAATTTCTTGAGAGGATTTCACGTAGTAACTGCATCACTAAGGCAATACGTGATTGTGTTTATTATGTAGATTCATATTTAAAAATTTTTTAAAGGGAAAACAATTTGAGAACAGACTTAAGAGAAACAACTCTAGGGAAAATAGTATTTAAAAATCAACTTTTTGTTATTTAATGCCTGATTACCTGGTTGGGGGATTCCAGAATTACTTGATTTTCATCATATTTGCCATAATGCCTCCAATAGGCATGTGTGGATTACACATGCATCCCCTGGAAGAGAGAAATGACAGAAATATCAAATATCTAAAATGGTTTAAAAAAAGAATTTTAAAAATGTTTTAAAATAGCGAAATGCTTTTTATCTAATTTACTTCACTCTCCCTGACATGACTAATTAAATATTGACTATAAATAGTTTTCAGTACCCTGTTGTTAATGAACCATGAATAAAAACCCATGGTAGGTATTGTCCCCAACACTACATCCTGTCATATATCGGGATAGACCTGATTTTCTCAATCATTAGTTCAAGGAAGCAGGATTAAAAAAAATTATTTTCATATCCAGAGAAGCTTTTGGATTACACTATACTCTTAACTTGCTTCTTGGGAATCAGGAATTCTCTTTGTTCATCTGTTCTGATTTATCTTTAGTTTCTCTTTCCCATTACTCTCGTTTGGATCATAGTGTAGAGATGGAATAATGGTGAGGGCAGAAGGAGACAGGCATATCATTTAAAAAATATTTGTTTACAAGAAAAATATCAGATGGTTCCTCTAAATTTGTGACTAGCTTTTTTTCTTTACCTCACCTTTTTTAGTGTTTGCTATCTAGGTAAGATTGGCTTTTCAAGTGGGCAAATATTATGTATTAGGATTGATTATTTGGTTTCAAGGAAAGAAGCATCCTATTTTGTTCCTTTAGTTGAGGGTTTGTGACCAAACTGACAATCATCAGTCTTTGGAACTGTGATTGATGCTGAGATAGTAATAGAAAGCCTTTTCCTATGACATCAGGAATGGAAAAAAAATTAAACCATTTGAAAGTATAAAGTTGGGAATTAGATTCAATCAGCAGGAATTCTTTTTATGAAAAAGATGGTTAATTTTGTATGCAAAGGTTCTTTTTTCCATCACCAGCCTATCTTATTGTTTGTAATTGAGTCTTCTTGAAGTTGAGCCTTTGTGTCTCTAGGAGTCTCCCTTAAAATGCAGAGGATCATGAGAAAGATAGTAAGATTGGGCATTAAAAGAATTATTGGAAGAATATTATTTCTGGAAAAGATAGAGTAGGAGAATAAGCATTGTAAGCATTTCAAATGAATGAATCCATTGAATAATTGATGCTCAACCAATTCATCTAAAAATACATATGGTAGCTACACTTGCAATGCACATAACATAATGCATAGAAATGTTGAATCACTGTGTTGTAATCTTGAAACTAATATAACATTGTGGGTCAACTATACTCAAAAAATTTTTAATTGTATGAAAGAAAATAATAGTAATATTTTGGTAAAAGGAATGTGATTAAAATGATATATATTTTTTAGAAAAATCAACTGTGTGCCTGCCACTATGTTAGAATCTGGTTATACACAGATAATTGAAACACCACCCCTGGCTTCAAGGACTCACAGTCCAGTAGGCAAAACAGACAAGTAAACAAAAACAGGCATACAGTGCAAATGTTTCTAAAGCTTATGAAGTTTGTATGCTTCTCCCCATTTCACAGAAAGAACAATTGTTGTTCCCCAAAGAAGAGAATCTTACTGAATTAGTGGTGGGCCCAGAAAAAGTAGACAGAAAAACAGTACAGTTGCCTGGAAACTAATAGGTTCTTAGTAAGTATTTATTCATGACTTCTACTTTGTGCTTACAAGGTCAGTTTTGCCTGTCACTAATGGGATTGGAAAAGGATTTATAGGATTATATTTCAGTCTTTTCACTTAGAAAGTACACATTCTGATTCTATAGAATATAGTCAGAAATCTTTAACAACTTATAGAGCATGGAAATTGGCCAATCAGAATGGACACAGCCGTAGCACTTAAGCAGAATCCTTGAGATCCCATGTTACGACAAGCAATGTGCCTTTTTTTTTGTTGTTGGATAGTAGGGGTTACTGGAATCCAGGGAATTGGGGAGGACAGGCATGTGGGACTAGGGTGTTGGTGAGAGGTTTCAGGTAGCAGGTATTTGCTAACTTATACAAAAGTGTTCAATTTTTTTTTTATATTTATGTTTATTTATTTATTTATTTTGAGGGAGGGATAGAGAGAAAGAGAGCATGTGTGAGCTAGTTTACATAGACAGGGGAGGGGCAGAGAAAAGGAGAGACAGAATCCCAAGCAGGCTCTGCACCATGAGTCCCCGCATGGAGTGCAGAGCTCCATGTGGGGACTCAAATTCATGAACCAAGAGACCATGACTTACGCTGAGATCAAGAGTCTGATGCCTAACTGACTGCACCACCCAGGCGCCCCAGGTGTTCAAACATTTTATCAACTGGTTTGGCCGTTCTGGTTTGTAGGGTGAATGTCAACCCTAGAATAGGTATGCTCCTGAGAAAGATTAAGTGAAACTATGAAGTAGAAGAGTCAAAGTTATTGTGATAATTGATATACATTAAACTAAACTAGATTGTTTTTTTGGAATCTGGATGATGTTATGATTCTTGGGATTATTTAAAAACTAAGAATCAGTCACATTTAGTTATTAAGAACAATACAGTACATCTGGTATTTTGCATTTCTACTCATGTATTGTCAAGTTTTGAATGTCTGCAATATGTTAGGCCTGGAAAAGATTGGGAAAGATGTGGTAGAAAACAACTACCATTTCTAACCACAAATAGTGTAAATATAACAAAAGAGACAAGAATGTGCATACATATCTGAAGACTCAAATAATGTTAGAAGAGTTAAATGAAAATTTAACATGACCACCACAAAAATATTATAAATATTATTGCTCCCCTAATAAAATGTGTATAGTTTTTGACTAGTGTAAACATAGATGTTAGATTTTTGGCAACAGGAGAAGTCAAAGAAAACCTAATGATCAATGTGTGTCTTGCACTGAAACCAGAAGGAGAGGCAGTAGTTGAAACCACCGAAGCTTTTTTTTTAATTCAAAAAAATTTTTTTAATGTAGAGGAGGGTCAGAGAGAGAGGGAGACACAGAATCTGCAATCTGAAACAGGCTCCAGGCTCCGAGCTGTCAGCACAGAGCCCATTGAAGGGTTCAGACCACAAATTGTGAGATCGTGACCTGAGCCAAAGTCGGATGCTTAACCAACTGAGCCACCCAGGTGGCTCCAAACCACAGAGCTCTTAAAACAGAGTGGACAATGTGAAAATTACATAATTTGAAGACACCTGAGTAGACCATGATAACCAAGCGGAAGCATGAGTAATTGGGAATAGTACATTAAAAAGTTAGGAAAAAATAAAAATAAGACCAGATATTGGAACATTAGAATTCCTAGCTAAGAAGTATGGAGCACAGACTATCCAGAAATTCTCAGAAGCTTTTGAGCAAAGGCATGACAATAATTAAAAATTATACCCCCAAATTACTCATGTGCACTTCATAGGAAGGGTTCAATGTTTCATTGTTTTTGGTACAAGAGTCAAAAGATAACATCAGAATCTAAACAAAATTTAAACTAATTTCTTCTATCTATTGCATTATTTTATACAAAATATTTCTGAGAAATAAAGTTGAAGGGTAGACTATATAAACAATAATTTCCCCATTTTATAGAAGTAAAGCTGACACACATATATGTGTGTGTATATATATGTGTATATAGAGACAGATTAAAAGATTAAATGAGTTCTATATCACACATTTAAGTCATAAAGGCACACCATTCAGTTATAAAAGAGCTTTTTGCCTGAAACTTGGATTTCGACATACTTGCCCAGAGATCTCTTTCTGGATTTAAATTGTGTAAGCATGGGATCAGGACTTAAAATTCATTATCACTCATGCTATTAGACTCATAATCTTTAATTTTCTGTCCACCTGGCTCAGTGGGTAGTAAAACCTGGGAATAGAAAATTGAATAATCGTAACCACCATTCCTAACCACATATGCCACATGACTTCTTCGAAAGTTTCTCTGACCAAAAATAAACTCGCCAACTGTTTATTTAGAAGACAAAGTGTTAGTGTCTCCATGTTTCTCAACATTTTTATGAATAATGCAGTAAGAGAGCCCAAGGGCAAGAACAGAATATCTTGCATCATGGAGAGACAGTTCTAAGTTATGACAATGTTCTGCAGAGAGAGGAGTTTCTTATCTTCCTGGACCCAAGAAATTAGTTCTCTAAAGGTGGGATGAGCCTTCTCTTCTCCCTAAGGCTTATAGAACACACTGGTCTTTGTGGCCAAGAGGCTTGGGAACAAGCCTCTCCTCTGGGAGCCCAGACGGGGGACTGAAAACCTGCCATGTAGCAATATTTTGCTGTATCAGTGCCACTTAAACATACATTAATAGCTGGACCTTAGTCTTAAGGTTTGTAGAGCCTTGAGGGAAGTATGCAAAGAAAAATAGTAACATAACTAAGGGGCATAGCAGCCAGAAAGAAAAAAGAAGAAAATCCAGAAAAGGCAACTGCTTTTTAACAGGATTATAAGAAGAGATAGCTCTATTTGAGTAATAGCTCTGATGGGTAATCTTATGTGTCATCTTGACTGGGCCATTAGGTGCCGGATATTTGGTTAAATAGTATTCTGGGTATACCCGTGAGGTTGTGTTTGGATGAGATAAATACTTAGATCAGTAAACTGAGTGAAGCAGATTGCCCTCCCTCATGGGGGTGGACCTCATCCAATCATTTGAAGGCCTGAATAACACAAAAGAATAGTCCTCTCCTGAGTAAGAATTCCTCCTGATTGAGTGCTTTCAAACTGGGATATTGACTTTTTTATGCTTTTTGACTAGAACTGAAACACTGACTCTTCCTGGGTCTTAAGCCTGCCAGCCTTCACACTTGAAACTATACCATCAGGTCTCCTGGTTTTGTATCTGCGTGTGTGTGTGTGTCTGTGTCTGTGTTTTGTATCTTTGGACATCCTATAGTTTCTGTTTCTCTGGAGAATCTGGATCAATAAAATAAATAGCACATGTTAGAAAAAGAAACTAAAATGGACAATTTTCTTTTATTTTAAATTTTGAGTAATTGAGTTGGAAAGGGGGTGAGCGTTGAGAACTTAGTGGCCTTAATTACTGATCTAACGGGTGAAATATCTCAAAACTACATTGAAAAATATAAAAAGCAAATTATGAGGAAAAAGATAAGAATATTAGAGGATGTGTCCATGACACTTGATATGGAAAAAATGGAAGTTGAAGAAGAAAAAAAAGCAGCAATAGAAGAGAGACACTAATTTCATAAATAAATAAAGTAAAATGACACTGAATTGAAGAAAGACTTGAGTTAGCAAACTGAAAGAGCTTAATGCATTCTGGGGATAGCTGATAAGAAAAGTCATAAATAGGGACATATGCCTGTAAAGTTCCAAGAGTCTAAAATTTAAGAAAAATACCTTAGGGGCGCCTGGGTGGCTCAGTCGGTTAAGCGGCCAACTTCTGCTCGGTCACGATCTCACAGTTTGTGAGTTCGAGCCCCGCGTCGGGCTCTGTGCTGATGGCTCAGAGCCGGGAGCCTGCTGCGGATTCTGTGTCTCCCTCTCTCTCTGCCCTTCCCTTGCTCATGCTCTGTCTCTGTCTCTCAAAAATAAAATAAAAATGTTAAAAAAATTAAAAAAAAAAGAAAAATACCTTAAAGCTTTCGGATAGAAAGTCTAAATAATTCACAAAGGAAGAAGAATCCAATTAGAATCAGGGCATTTATCTCCAAAGTGAAAAGTTATACAGTGGCAATTCTATCTGTGTAGAGGCTGCTCAGAGAAAAGAACTAGAACTTAAAAATCCTGTACCTTGGTTAGATATCATGAACATGTTGGAATAAATGTATTCCAGCTAAGAAAATACTTGAGAAAATACCTGAGAACAAATAATAAAACAACAGAAACATCAAGAAAGGTGTAAATAAAAAGAAAGGAAAACAGGAAGCAAAATATTTTAAAGGAAAACATAACAATAATCTGGAACTAGACACTAAATAATTTCAACAAAACAGAGAGAGTTGCTTGAGGGTGGAAGAAGGCTAAGCAGTTCTCATCTGGATCAGACTACAATGAGGAAGCAAAAGCATTTTAAAATCTCAGTTTATTGGGTTGGAGAAGAAGCAGTAAAGAAAATTAGGTGTTTGCTTGTTTTTGCATAAAATTAGAGAAACCTATTTGTTTATGGGATTAAAAAAGAAAAATATACACTAATAAATTGGGAATATTTGATCAAGTCATCAGAAATAAGAAACAAGAAGGGGAAAGTAAATAGTAAACATAAAATAAAATGGAATAAATAAATGGTGCTGATTAAGACTGAGCATACTTGTGCATACCAAACAACATAGCAGCTAAATATATAAAGCAAAACTATCAGAATGTATGAAGTAGATATGAATACAATTATAGTGATATATATATACATATATCTTCAGAATTAGCAATGAGAAAATATAAATAAGGACATAGGGGAATTATATAATCAAAAATTCAAATTCATATATAAATTTAAAACTTTAATTACTCAAAAAGCAAAGATAGATTTGTTGGCATATCCAAAACAAAAAGTTACTTCAGTCAATCAATGATCATGTGTTTGACCAAGGTAAAAACCTTAGTAATTGTATATCAAAATGGAGAATTTTATAGCCATATCTTCTGGTCCTAACCTAGTAAAATTATAAATGAATAATAAAATAGTGATCTAAAAGCTTAACTACTAGGAAATAGAATAAGACTCCGAAATACATTTTGTTTAAAAAAGAAAATGAGATTATGAAATGAAAATGAGATTACTTAGAATTAAACCCATGGGATCTAAACTGGGCTCAGAGGAAAATTTAAAGCTGTAAATGCATTAATTAGTAGAGGGGAAAAAAAAGAAAAATACAGAGACTTAATAATAATCAAAGGAAATTATGAATGTAAAAATAAAACCAAAATTAAATTTGGAGAGCACTGAGATATATAAAAGCTGAATAAAATACAACACGTAATAGCAAGACTCAACAAATGTATTCAAAAGCATTTCTTCAATAAAGCTGATAAACTCAATATTCTAATTAAGAAGAAAAAGATCTAGCAAACAAATACAAAGCTGGAAATGAAAAATAGAATCATGATTACAGATAATAAAAGAATTATAAGAAAATATATATGTGCCTCTGTGGTAACAAGCTTGAAAATCTAGAGAAATGAATGATTTTCTAGTAATTGCTATTGAAGAAGTTTAATGAAATAAGTAGAAAAACTGAGTAGATGAATTAGGTAGGATAGATTGAAAAGCTATTTTAAGGTCTTCCAATGGAAAATACCCATGGAAAAATTTTTTTCAGAATTGATTTTTATTTAACTTTTTAAGATTAGAAATTCCATTGTAATATAAGCTATTTCCAATCATAGAAAAAGAAAGCACAACCTAATACAAAACCATGCTATCATGGTACCCAAGAAAAGGCAAGTAAAGAAAATTATAAATAAAGGTTATATGAGATTTTGTTTACACACACACACACACACACACACACACACACACACACACACAGGATCTTCTTCAAAAGAAGACAGCATGATTTAATAGGATTTATTCTAGAACTGTAAATATAGTTCAGTGTTAGGTATTTTGTCAACATGAACAATTATATAAAAAAATTTAAATAGAAATTATAGAAATATATCAATAGGGGACTGAGGCTTTCTTTACCTTTTGAGAAGGTAAGTTCTTCAACATATTTATCAAAATCCAACCAACAGGATCCTCTCTAGTGGAACCTAAAGAATTTTTCATTAGAATTAACAGTAATATAGGGATGCTTGTTATCAACATTATTTTTCAAAATTAATTTAAAGCTTCTAGTACATGCAATAAAACAAGGAATGAAATAATTAGTATGATTAATAAAAAGAACAGATAAATGTCTTGCTGATGACCTGAGTTAGTATCCAGAATCTAGCTAAAAGAAGAAGAGAAACAAAACAACTAATATACTAGAACTGACAAGAAAATTTGCTAAGATGTTAGGGCACAAGAGAAACATTAGTTAGCATTAATGAAAATTAATTAACTTATCTAATTTATGATCTTTTAAAATATTAAAATATAAGGAAATTTTAACTAAAAATATATAAGCTAGTATATATAAAATTTAATTTTATAAAAGGTGATATTTTAGTTCAGTGGAAAGAGAATAATTTATTTAATAAATACAGAATGTACAACTGACTGTCCATTTGGAAGAGTCACTACCTAAAACATATATATATATATATAAATAAATGCAAGTTTCCACTTTCAGCATACTAGTGTGAAAGGCTCCAAAGACCTGCTCATTAGGTCCTTGTGAAACTTGTGAAAAGTATTTTTTAATTTAAATACCAGTTAGTTAATATACAGTGTAATATTAGTTTCAGGTGTAAAATATAGTGATTCAACTCTTCCATACAACACCTGGTGCTCATCACAAGAGCACTCCTTAATCCTCATCACCTATTTAACCCAATCCACCACCCATCGCCCCTCTGGTATGCTAAGTAAAATAAGTCAGTCAGAGAAAGACAAATACCATTCACTCATATGTGGAATTTAAGAAACAAACAAATGAGAAAAGTTACCAGAATGAAAATTATTTTTTAGAATTTAAAAAACCATTTAAAGTGTTTCTGGAAATGGCCCTAAGGGCACACTGCAAATGAAGAAACATTTATTCACAAAAATGTACTAAAACTTGATAAGAACTGCAAAAGTTTGTGTTATTTGAACAAAGATCCATGCCCGCTCCTAACTCTGCCAGCTCAGTGACAGAAACTATATTCTAGACTGATACAACCAAGAACACAAGGTGCTCTGTCCTCTAAACTCCCAGCCAGAGGTCTGCCTTCCTGGAAAGTCAGGATTTAAGTATTTTTTATTTCTTCCCCCACCTACTTGTTGCTGAGGCTAAGTTCTAGCTGAGTGCAGCTGAGAAATGGGGGGCTCTCTTCTTCCACTCAGCTCCCACTCATGAGACAGAGTTCTCTACTTTGGGTATGGCTCTGCGGAGAAAACTGGGGCCCACCATTTCATGGGCTGGGGGGTTCCACACTGAGAGACCCAAGCACAGGAGGTTTTTGATTCCTGCCTCTTTCCTTGGTGAATTTTACCAAACATTTAAAGAAGGGTTAATATCTATTCTTCTCAAACTATTCTGAAACATAGAAGAGAAGGAAAAGCTTCCAAATCCATTCTATGAGGCCCACAATACCCTCATAGAACACTCATGATACCAAAACCATATAAAAATACCATAAAAAAGAGAACTATAGGCCAATATCCCTGATGAACATGAATGCAAAAATCCTCAACAAAATATTAGCAAATTGAATCCAACAGTATGTTAAAAAAATCATTCACCAAGACCAACTGGGGTTTATTCATGGGATACAGGAGTGGTTCAGTATTTGCATATCGATCAACACAATATATCACATCAACAAGAGAAAGCATAAGAATCAGATGATCATTTCAATAGATGCAGAAAAGCATTTGACAAAGTACAACATCCATTCATGATAAAAACCTACAACAAAGTAGGTTTGGAAGGAACATACCTTAACATAATAAAGGCTGTATATGAAAAACCCACAGCTAACATTGTACTCAATGGTGAAAAACAGGGCTTTTTGTCTAAGATCAGGAACAAGACAAGGATGTCCACTCTCACCACTGTTATTCAGCTTAGTATTGGAAGTCCCAGCTACAGCAGTCAGGCAAGAAAAAGAAATAAAAGGCATCCAAATTAATAAGGAAGGAGTAAAATTGACACTATTTGCAGATGACATGACATTATCCCAAAAGACTCCTAAAGATTCCACCAAAGAGACTGCTAGAACTGATAAATGAATTTAGTAAGGTCATAGGACATAAAATCAATATACAGAAATCCACTGCATTTCTATACACTAATAATGAAGCCGCACAAAAAAGAAATTAAGAAACAATCCCATTTACGATTGCACCAAAATTAAAATATATAAGGAATGAACTTTTAAACTTGGCTGAAAAATATAAGACGTTGAAAGAAATTGAAGATGACACAAATGGAAAGATATTCCATGCTTATGGATTGGAAGAACAAATATTGTTAAAATGTCCATACCTCCAAAGCAATCTACATATTTAAAGCAATCCCTATCAAAATAGCAACAGGACTTTTCACAGAACTAGAACAAATAATCCTAATATTTGATTGGAACCACAAAAGACCCTGAATAGACAAAACAATCTTCAAAAGGAACAAAAACTAGAGGTATCAGAATTCTAGGTTTCAAGATATAGTACAAAGCTGTAGTAATCAAAATAGCATACGGTACTGGCACACAGTTAGACACATAAAGTAATGGAACAGAAAAGAGAGCCCCCAAATGAGCCCATGATTATATGGTCAATTAATCTTTGACAAAGGAGACAAGAATATGCAATGAGAAAAAGACAGTCTCTTCAAAGAACAGTGTGGGGAAAACTAAATAGCTACATGCAAATGAATGACATGGGACCACTTTCTCACATCATACACAATGGTAAACTCGAAATGAATTGCAGATTTAAATGTGAGACCAGACACCATAAAATCCTGGAAGAGAGCACAGGCAGTAATTTTTCTGACATCAGCTGTAGCAACATTCTTCTAGATATGTCTTCTGAGGCAAGGGAAACAAAAGCAAAAATAAACTATTGGGACTACATCAAAATAAAAAGACTCTGTACAGCAAAGCAAACAGTCAACAAAATTAAAATGAGGGAAGATATTTATAAATGACATATCAGAGAAAGGATTAGTATCCAAAATATATAAAGAACTTATACAACTCAGTACACACACAAAAACAAATAATACAATTAAAAAATGGGTAGAAGACATGAATAGACATTTCTCCAAAGAAGACATCCAGATGGCCGACACACACATGAAAATATGCTCAACATCTCTCATTATCAGGGAAATGCAAATCAAAACCACAATGCGATATTGCCTCACATCTGTTATAAGCAAATCAAAAACACAAAAAAACGACAGGTGTCGGTGAGGATATGGAGAAGAAGAAACCCTTGTCCACTATTGATAGGAATGCAAACTGGTACATGGACTGCGGAAGACAGTATGGAGGTTCCTCAAAAAATTAAAAATACAACTACCCCATGATCCAGTAATCAGACTACTGGGTATTTACCCAAAGAATACAAAAACACTAATTCAAAAGGATATGTGCATTCCTATGTTTATTGCAGCATTATTTACAATAGTCAAACTAAGGAGGCAGTCCAACTGTCCATGTATTGATGAATGGATAAAGAAGATGTACCCCACCCTACAGTGTTTACAAGTGCTTTCTGAATTCTTGGTATTTTGCTAGGTAGGGGATTCTACTTGGTTTAAAACCTAATAGCCCAGCACTTGCATTTAGATAAAAGGTTTTAAGCCTTGGACGCCTGGGTGACTCAGGTGGTTAAGTGTCGACTTCAGCTCAGGTCATGATCTCAATTCGTGGTTTCAAGCCCTGCTTCCAGCTCTGTGCTGATAGCTCAGAGCCTGGTGCCTACTTCGGATTCTGTGTCCTCCGTCTCTCTGCTCCTTCCCCACTCATGCTCTGTCTCTCTCTGTCTTTCTCAAAAAATAAATATTATGGGATGCCTGGGTGGCCTCAGTCGGTTAAGCCTCAGCTTCAGCTCAGGTCATGATCTCACGGTCTGTGGGTTCGAGTCCTGCATCAGGCTCTGTGCTGACAGCTCAGAGCCTGGAGCCTGCTTCAGATGCTGTGTCTCCCTCTCCCTCTGCCTCTCCCCTGCTTGCTCTCTGTCTCTCTCTTTCTCTTAAAAATAATACACATTAAAAAGATTTTTTAAAAATAAATAAACATTAAAAAAATTTGTTTTCAAAGGCTTTAATACTTAAGCAACAAAAACACAGGGCTTCTATGTAATCTAAGGCATTATTGAATAAAAGAGAAAGATGTATGCACCAGGACCTCTATTTCCTTTAAAACTGAGCCATAGAAGTGACAATTACCTACATGTAAGTAAGCCAATTTCTTCAGTAATACAGAGTAAAGTAATCTAAATTTGTTGGGTCTTGGATTTAGCTTATTGCTGGAAGTTCTGGGCATAAAAGTCATTGTGCAATTTTGAATGGATCTTACGGGCAATGTCAGTTTTTATAGACACCTGTCTTCCAAGAAAGAGTGCTGTATCTGTCCAGTAAGAGAGGGCATACTTCTGAAATCCTGGCTTCTTTGGCTGAAAGGAATGTTCGTGGTATGACTATGTTTTCTCAGACTGTGTGAGGTTACTATTCTAGTTCTTTGTTTTAAACTCATGATAGAAAAGGTAAATTTTAAGGAAAATCTTTAAATTATGCATATAGGGGCTTGAGAATTAAGCGTTTCATTATCATAGTCTGAGGACATTTGAAGAACTGTTGATATGTTAGAAGGGTCTTACTAAATGCAAGACACTAGAGGGTATATTAACTTAAATATTCTAGACAAATATTAGCAGATCAAATTATGTTACTGTGAGCCAGGTTGCAGAGAACCTGAAAACTATTGATGTAATTGTGGTTACATTAAATAGCTGGTTTTAGGGGCGCCTGGGTGGCTCAGTCAGTTGAGCATCCGACTGTGGCTCAGGTCATGATCTCACCGTTAGCGAGTTCGGGCCCCGCGTCGGGCTCTGTGCTGACAGCTCAGAGCCTGGAGCCTGCTTCGGATTCTGTGTCTCCCTCCCTCTCTGCCCCTCCCCCGCTTGTGCTCGCTCTCTCTCTCTCAAAAAGTAAACATTAAAAAAGAAAAGTTTGATAAATAGCTGGTTTTATTAATTAAATAGGAACTTCATCCTCCAAAGTTCCATCTCGACTGTAGTGTATATGATGCAAAGTCGGTACTGCAAATCCCAAGGTGTTGCTCTTAATAGTGCAATTTAAGCAATTTTTCAACACTGTGGTTTAATTTTCTTCCAAGGAATATCTACTTTCTGCTAAAAGTCTTTCTACTTGCCTAATACTCTAAACTTAATGAAACTAATAGGCAGTAATTTTTGTACAAATGCCATCCAGCTAAAGACCACCAGGAATAGGTCTTTAATTGAACACGTTTGTTTTATTACTTGATACAGTAAGAAAAGATGCACACCATAGAACTGGGTATCTCAGTAAACAGCCTGTTTTAAATTGAATGTGTCCCCCCACCACATTCATGTGTGGAAATCCTAACCCCCAACATGTTGGTATTTGAAGATGAGGCCTTTAGGAAGTAATCAGGGTTAGATGAAGTCATGAGGGTGGGGTCCTCATGATAGGATTAGTGCCCTTATAGGAAGAGACACCAAAAATATCTCTCTCTCTCTCTCTCTGTCTCCATTATGTTAGGACACAGTGAGAAGGCAGCTATCTACAAGTCAGGAACAGAATTCTCAGTAGATACTAACCATGATTACACCCTGTTCTTTGACTTCTAGTCCCCAGAACCACAAGGAAATAAATTTCTGTTGTTTAAGATATCCAGTCTATGGTATTTTGTTATGGTAGCCTGAGCAGAATAATACAGGGTGTTTGGAAAAATCTGTTACAGCATTTGGGCTTTGGTTGGGTGATTTGAAGGGGGAGAAGTTTACTCTACATCAGGTACTGTCAGAAAATGGGGACAATTCCATAATTGATTTTCTCAATAAGTGGATAGGGCAGACAAAAGAGTAGGTAATGCTGTAGTTCGTAAAGTAGCAGCAGTCGTTCAAATTAGCCAGGAGAGAGGGATGTTTGATACTTTATGCGTGGCACAGTGGCTGTGATTTTTGTCTATGCTTAGATTGAATTATAAAGCGACATTGTTTTATCTCACACTGTCATGATCTCAGAGTGACCTTGTCTGATATTGGTATCATGTGAGATTTTTTATGTCCAGTAGGGGAATACATGACCTAGCTGTGAACACAGGGCCAGCTTCTTAACAACAGTGAAGCTCAGCTGTAAGTGCCAAATGATTCGCTTCATTTCGATTCCTAGTTTCTTATTTTTTACTGACTAGAAAGTTTGTTTCTAGATGTATTAGAAGATTTATTTCTTCCAATAGTAAAAATATTTTATTTAAAAAAAGATATTTTTAAATTTAGGGTCTTTATACAATAAGCAAATATTAAATAGGTAATAAGGTTATATTTATAGAATCTTAAATTTCTTTCTTATGAAAGAAAGCTTAAATAACATGTAAATCAATGCCTCATTGGATGCTGGTGTCCTCTCTTTGACATACCTGCCTAGGAGTTGCCCAAAATATACTGGGATATTTCCAATACACTGAAACACTTGGATACCTGAGACAGTGCGTTCCATAATTCAGACAGTTTAGCTACTTCTTGATTCCTAATATCTTCTATCCATGGGCTGTTCTTGTACCCCTTCAAGCAATAAGGAATAAACTAATGTTATTCATAGGAAAAATATTCTCATCAAGAAAAAGAAAGCCACACAAACTAGTTCAAATTAAAAAAGAGAAAATCTTTTTGAAAGGCTACAACATGCCATCTCAAAGGCATTGATGAAAAGAAAATCCCCATTGCATTTTGGCAAGTTCCTCACATCTTCCAGAAATTCATATCATCTCTCTTTTCTGTTTCTCATGGAGTATCTTTCTCATTTTTTAAAATTCTTTCCCACAATATTTCTCTATTTCTCTTTCATTCATTACTTCAGCCAGCAGATCACTTTGGCTTATCCTGGTACCAGCTCAGAAGAAACTGGCATCTTCAATCCATAGTATATTTTATCTTAAGGGATTATGAACATCTAAGTGACTCAGTCTTGGGCCAGTTCAAATTTTGAGGTGAGGGAATCTGCTTGCATCAGTTCAACATATGAATTTCCTTTCTCTAAGTCTCATCTAATCATTGTCCTCATTCAAACTTGTAGTCAAGGGCCACCCTTGTATTCATTATAGGAACCTAATTTAAGGCTCAAATGATTATTTGTATACCAGATTAGGATAAAGGCTATGAAAATATAGTTTACAGAAAAGGAAATGTAAACAATTCCTAAATATATGAAAATGCTTAACTTACTCATGATATAAATATAAAATAAAACTACACTGTAATGCCATTTTTTACCTCTAGAATTATTAAGAATTGAAATGTTAGGTGTGTTAGATAATATACTAAATTAGCGAGACTGTAAGGAAGTAGTCCTTTTCATACATTGCTGGTGGGAGTGTACAGTTTCTATGGAGATTAATTTGGCAAAATATATAAAATTTTCATCAGTAGAAACTGATTAAGTACACTGAGACACATAAAATGAAATGAAAAACTGTGGAAAGAATAATAAAGAAGGAAACACTTCATATACGCAGATGTAAAGTTTTACAAGATGTATTGCTAAGTGAAAAAAATTCAGTGTGAAGCTGTATACATAGTAGTCTACCATTTATATAAAAACAAAAATTAGACAAATCACTTTATATATATATATATTTCATTAAAATTTCTGGAAGGACATATAAGAACTAAATATTAGAAGTGGCAGAAGACAAAATAGGCAGGAGACTTTTCACTTCTTTTGTACTTTTGTATTTTGAATCAAATTAATATATCACTCATTCAAAAATTAGCTAACAAATAATTTTATAATAGAATAAATAGAATTTCTGGTCACTATAAAAATTGTACCTGTTTTAATGTGTATCTCCCCATATTCCTTCAGATATAACACAGAACGACAGAAGAACAAACAAAACTACACATGGTTACACTCCAAGCATAACTAGAAGACAGAGAAGATTCAAACTTCAAATTAATTTTATATATATAATACATATATATTTACATATATGTAATATATATGTACACATATGTATATTTATGTGAGCTGTCTCTCATGCTCTTCCTTCTTGGTGATCAGTACAGAAAATACAGCTGGAAAGAGAGTAGAAGAGAGCTAGTGATAGGTCAAAGATCAGTAGAAAACTAACACCAGATAGGAGAAAGTTCACCCTTATATTGAAATGATTGGAAAAATATGCTGGTAGATCAGAGCACAGGAAAGCACTGACCACAGGAAAGAGATTTAAAAATCCACACAACTCCAGGTGGCAGTCTTTGTAAGATTGCTTCTGGGGGAGAAAAAAACAAAAAGATAAGGGAAAAGTACTTTTGGAGATTGGGTGGTGAAGTATAAAGGAAGCAAAAAAGAAATGTTATGGTTTTACAATTCAAAAAATAATCCAAATCTGGAGAACACACAATCCTTCTCCCACCTCACTCAGCACCCCCCCCCCCACAAAATTCATTAAACATTGTGGGTTCTGCTGCACTGACAGAAGAGGGCACCATTGAACTAAAAATATTGTAAGTCAACACAGATTCACAAAATAAATAAAAGTGAATAGATCTATTCAAAGCTGCCATAAGATAAAATCAGAATACAAGTATTTCATTTGATGAGAATTTGTCCCCAGATAATATAAAGAAGATAAATTGTAGTAAAAGAACTCTAAATTGAATTTAGAATTCTCAACAAGTACTTACAGATATGAAAACATTAAAGACAGAAATGGACAAAAAGTAGTAAAAATCAAAAGGGATCAACTAAACTCAATAAAGAAAGAAAAAGAGAAAATGATGATAAATATGATTATACAGGGTACTCAAGGGAAAACAGACTCAACTGAAATTTTTATGACACATTGAAATAGTAAAACAAAATGAAAGTGACACACAAAAATAAAAAGGAACAGAGAGAAAGTGGTTGAAATGGAAGACAGGCAAAGAAGAGAGAGAGAGAGAGTGTGTGTGTGTATGTGTATAATTGGAGTCATTAAAACAGAAAAAGAAATCAATGGGATAGGATTAACTTAAAACTGTAATATTAGAATATGTTCCAGTTACAAATGAAGATCTGAACTAATATATTGAAAAGGTTCAGCGGGTCCCTGAGAAAATGGGCCTGGAATGACCAGCTTTGAGACATGTCCTAGTAAACTTTTAGATTCTAAGATCTAGAAAAAATTTTTCTTAAGGCCTTCTAATCAAAAATATCAAATGACTTACAAGGAAGGAAAAATAGCCTGGAGTCAGACTTCTCCAAAACAACTTACAAAATAATAGAGCATGGATCGACAGTGTAAAAACGAAACACAAAAAAACTAGGAAGAAATTGTGAACCAAATATTTTGTATTCAGATCTTAAGAAAATAGAAAAGCAATCTGCTGGAGGCTGGGTTTATCCAAATAAAGAGATGACTGGGAAAACATCAGCAAAGTGTTTTATGGTAAACATTTAATATATTTTATGGTACATCTAAGACGAAAGCAAATTTGGGTACAGGGATGGACATATAATTAGAAATATTATAATTCTGACAATGAAGAAATGATGCGAATAAAATATGGGAGGATTAGAGAGAGTTAAAAATAAATAGTAAAGAAAAATAGCTCTAGGTAGTATATTCTATTTTGGGGAGTTAAATGAACCATTAAATCCTAACAAATCAGATAATAACAGGCAACTAAAAAACTAAACAGTTTTTGCTACATATAGCCAAATAAAGGGCTAATATAACCCTCCTTAATGCCCATCACACATTTAGCCCATCCCCCCAGCAGCACTCCTCTAGCAACCCTCAGTTTGTTCTCTGTATTTAAGAGTCTATTATGGTTGTCTTCCCTCTCCATTTTCATCTAATTTTTCCTTCTCTTCCTCTATGTTCATCAGGTTTGTTTCTTAAATTCCACATGTGAGTGAAATAATATGATATGTATATATATATATATATATATTACATTACATTATATATTACATTACATTATATGTATGCATACACACATACCACATCTTTATCCATCCATCAGGTGATGGACATTTAGGCTCTTTCCGTAATTTATCTATTGTTAATAGCACTGCTAAAAATATTGAGGTGCGTGCGCCTCTCTGAATCAACATTTTTATTTCCTTTGGATAAATACTTAGTGCAATTGCTGGATCATGGGGTAGTTCTATTTTTAACTTTTTGAGGAAACTCCATACCGTTTTCCAGAGTGGCTGCACCAGTTTGCATTCCCACCAATACTGCAAAAGTGTTCCCCTCATCAACAACATCTATTGTTTCCTGAGTTGTTAATTTTAGCCATTCTGACAGTTGTGAGGTGGTACCTCATTGTGGTTTTGATTTGTATTTCTCTGATGATGAATGGTGTTGAGTATCCTTTCACCGGTCTGTCAGCCATCTGGATGTCTTCTTTGGAAGTGTCTATTCTTGTGTTCTGCCCATTTCTTCTCTGGATTATTTGTTTTTGGGGGTTGAGTTTAATAAGTTCTTTATAGATTTTGGATACTAACTCTTTATCCAAAATGTTGATCAAACATCTTCTCCCATGGAATGTCTTTGGTTTTGTGATCAACATATTGATGTATTTAGGGGTAAAGAAATAATATGGAGGGAGGGAGAGAGGAGAGGAAATGATAAAGCAATTGTAATAAGATTCTCAGATTTGAGGAATCTGGGTGAAGGATGTGTAGGAATTCTTTGTACTATTTTTTTTTAGATCACAGAAGTTAATCAATTTATTTTTTTAAATAATTTATTGTCAAATTGGTTTCCACACGACACCCAGTGCTCATCCCAACAAGTGCCCTCCTCTGTGCCATCACCCACTCTCCCCCTTTCCACACCCCCCTCTCCCCTCAGTTTGTTCTTAGTCCTTGAGGGTCTCTTATGTCTTCCTTCCTCTCTGTGGCTTTTGTTTTTTTCTTCCTCTCCCTCTTCCCCTCCCCTCTGGTTTTCTGTTAGGTCTCCCAAAGCCTACCTATGAGTGGGAACATATGGCATCTGTCTTTCTCTGCCTGACTTATTTCATTCAGCATAATACCCTTCAATTCCATCCATGTTGCCACGCACGGCCAGATTTTATTCTTCCTTGTTGCTGCGTAGTATTCCATTGTATATATATACCACATCTTCTTTATCCATTCATCAGTTGATGGACACTTAGTCTCCTTCCATGATTTGGCTATTGTCGAAAGTGCTGCTATGAACGTCATAGGGTAAATCTATTTTCATTTTTTTGAAACACCTCCACACAGTTCTCCAGAGTGGCTGCACCAGTTTGCATTCCCACCAACAGTGCAAGAGAGTGCCTGTTTCTCCACATCCTTACCAGCATCTATAGTTTCCTGATTCGTTCATTTTAGCCACTCTGACTGGTGTGAGGTGATATCTCAGTGTGGTTTTGATTTGTATTTCCCTGATGATGAGTGACATTGAGCATCGTTTCATGTGTCTGTTTGCCATTTGGATGTCTTCTTTGGAGAAGTGTCTATTCATATCTTCTGCCCATTTCTTCACTGGGTTATTCATTTTTTGGGTGTGGAGTTTGGTAAGTTCTTTATAGATTTTAGATACTAGTCTTTTATCTGATATGTCATTTGCAATACTACCCAAAGCAATCTACACATTCAATGCAATCCCAATCAAAATTGCACCACCATTCTTCTCAAAGCTAGAGCAAACAATCCTAAAATTTGTATGGAACCATAAAAGACCCCGAATAGCCAAAGTAATACTGAAGAATAAAACCAAGGCGGGAGGCATCACACTCCCAGACTTAACCTCTACTACAAAGCGGTAGTCATCAAGACAGTATGGTATTGGCACAAAAACAGACACATAGACCAATGGAATAGAATAGAAAACTCAGAAATGGACCCGCAAGTATATGGCCAACTAATCTTTGACAAAGAGGGAAAGGGTATTCAATGGAAAAAAGACAGCCTCTTTAATAAATGATACTGGAATAACTGGACAGCAACATGCAAAAGAATGATACTAGACCACTTCCTTACACCACTCTTTGCACTATTTTTTGTAATTTTTCTACAAGTCTGAATTTGTTTCTAAATAAAAAGTTTAAATAAAATTAAAGTACGGTCCTCAGCTTACATTTTCAACTTTCTAATGTTGCAAAGGTGGTACACATTCAATAGAAACCATACTTTGAATTTTTAATTTTAATCTTTTCCTGGGCTAGTGATATGTGGTATATAACTCTCTCCGGATACTAAGCAGTGGCATCTACAGCTCCCATCAACCTTGTGATCATGATAAACAACTGGTACAACTATTCTGTAGCCATACAGCCATTCCATTTTTTCACTCTCACTACAGTCTTCAATAAATTATATGAGATATTCAATACTTTATTATAAAATACGCTTTATGTTAGATGATTTTGGCCAACTTTAGGCTAACATACGTGTTCAGAGAAAATTTATGGTAGATTAAATGCATTTTCGATTTATGATATTTTCAACTTACAATGGGTTTATCAGGACATAACTCTAGTGTAGGTGAAGGAAGATCTGTAGTACTCTCTACTAAGTAGAGATATCTATTTAGGGATTTGAAATTTTGCTAAAACATAAGTAAATTAAATGCATATGTATAAAATTTCCAGGTATTTTAAAACTCTGATTTGTTCATGTATTAGCTCATTTTTTAAATTATTAAGTGCCAGTTGTGCTAAATATAAGGCACAGAGTTTTTTTTATTTTTTAATTTTGTAATGTTTATTTTGGAGAGAGAGACACACAGAGTGTGAGTGGGGTAGGGGCACAGAGAGAAGTATACAAAATCTGAAACAGAGGCCAGGCTCTGAGCTGTGAGCACAGGGCATGATGCAGGACTTGAACTTACAAATCATGAGATCATGACCTGAGCCAAAGTCAGACACTTAACCAATTGAATCACCCAAGCACCCCTAAGGTACAGAGTTTATAATTAAGATAGACAAGTCTCCTAGCACTTATGGAGCTTATAGTCGTGAAGGGAGAGTGTGTTCTGGTGGACAAAATCAATATTAAAGAAAAAAATATCATAACTTCTATTAGGAATATTGTTATAAAGGAAATAAAATGAGGTGGTGTGATGGCGTGGTGGCAGAGATATATATATGGAGTTGTTTGGGAAGAACCTTGCTGAGACAGACATGTGTAAAATGATTCCTAAAGAGTGAGAAAGTGTCAGTGTTTGAAGAGCTAAGAGAATACCTCATAAAGGAATGCCTTGAATTTATAATAGATGAATAGTGGACACTCTATTAGTAGCCATTTCTTCTACAGAAATTATATATAGCTCAGTGCCAACTAGAAAATTACATAACAAGCTACCGAAACATGAGAAGTATAGAACATAATTGAAATGACAATTAAGGGGCGCCTGGGTGGCTCAGTCGGTTAAGCGTCCAACTTCCATTCAGGTCATGATCTCAGTCTGTGAGTTCAAGCCCCGCATCGGGCACTGTGTTGACAGCTCAGAGCCTGGAGCCTGCTTTGGATTCTGTGTCTCTCTCTCTCTCTGCCCCTCCCCTGCTCATGCTTTGTCTCTCCTGCTCTCAAAAATAAATAAAACATTTAAAAAAAAAAGAAATGACAAAATATATGTTCTTTATACCACTATGTAGATAGGTTTCATATGCAAATTGCTAGAATTTTCCGACTATTGATTTTATCTGTAACAAGGGCAGCAAGTGGATAATCTCTAATGCTTCACACACATTCAATATTTATGGCTTGATAATCTTTGAAATTTCAATATTTATAATTTTATAATGTATTTACATAAATGTACATATAAATAGATTCAAATTGAGGTAATGAATAAATGATGTTTTATAATCTTCCGTTGTTAGCTATGAGTAATCTCTGGGCTAGACCATACTTTGATCTTTAATAAGAAAGAAACAGTATTTCCAGGACACCAAGGAACAAAAACTAGTTAAAGGGCTTCATAAACTTATATTTCATATTAAATTTAATATTCAAACAGTATTTCAAACTTCAACAATACTCTCCCTTTTCACTCTTAATTGATGACTTTATATTTTACTTAATGGAAAAAATATAAAAATTCAGATGTGACTCTCTATACACTCCCAACAGCAAACATACCTTACTAAAATCTATGCCAATATTCTCTGCTTTAACTCCTGTTACAGTGAATTAAATGTTCCTGCTTCTATCTACTCTCTTAGCAACTTTCAAATATACAATACAGTATTATTAATGATATTAATCATGTTGTACATCATATCCCTAGAACTTATTTACCTTATAACTGTAAGTTTGTAACTATTGATCACCTTCACCCATTTCCCCCACTTTCACCTCTATCTCTGGCAACCACCAACCTGTTCTTTGTTATTGTGAGTTTCAGTTTAGATTCCCATGAGATCATGCAGTAATTATTTTTCTCTGTCTGATTTGTTTGACCTAGCATAATGCCCTCAAGCTCCATCTATGTTGTTAGACACAGCAAGATTTCCTTTCTTTTTAAGAGATAATATTCCAGTGTTTGTATGTGACTGGAATATACACATATATACAGCACATTTTCTTTATCCATTCATCTGATGGACACTCAGGTTGTTTCCATGTCTTGGCTATTTTAATAATGCTGCGATATATTTTCAAGACTGTGATTTCATTTCCTTCAGATATATTCAGAAGTGGAATTGCTGGACAGTTTGGTGAGCATCTTAAGGGGAGAAACCATAAGTTACTTGATATTACTATTGCATAACAGAATTCTTGATAACTAACTAGTAGATGGTCAACAAATATTTAATTAACTAGTCTGACTTAAATCCATAGGCATCAAGATATGGAAGAATATTAGGATATGGAAGAATATTAACTCCCTTCCCCCCATACTCTTATAACACAATACACGTAAGGAAAGGAGGCATTCTTCTATTATTAAATTTTAATCGTATATCTTTAGACTTTTTTTTTAAGATATGTGTTATATAGCCTTTGAGCTGACTTATATACTAATACTTAGTATATAATATACTTAGTATATTGTTTGCTGAAAGAATATGGGAGCTAGTAGGAATCTCCCCTCAGTAGCTGGATTCCCCAGCCTGTAGCAGGTAATGTAGTGCCTGACAGAATGCAAATGAAACTATATGAGTGTAGCTATCTTTTCAGAGTCAGTGGACATTAAGAGAGTAGAATGTGGTCAATTAATTTGAAATGCATGGTAATGTAGTGATTCATGTCAAAGATAAGCCTTCTTTCATAAATAGTCCTTCTCTCTCCAGTAAATAGGCTAGAAGAGATGATTCTCTGACAGGAATGAGACTTCAGAACTGGGGCACTCCTAAATGAAGGGGCTTATTTAGTTAATTATGGGGCCAACTTGTGAATGTGCTCCTAGAGGCTAGAAATGAATACTACCCCTTGTGCTGAAGGACCAGTAGGTAATGGTGTCAGCCAACTTCAGCCCTGTTTGTGAAGAGCCCGCACTTCTCTGGATAATCAGCTCAACTGTTAGGCCTGTTTAATAATTAGAGAATCCACATGTTGGTCAGAGCTAACAAGGAGAAGTAAAGAGCAAGGGAGGGGGGGTGATTTTTTTTTTTTTATCCCTTTCAAAAGAGAATTTTCATGAGTATATGTATGTTCTGGGTTGCGAGTCAGACTTATGTCCTGAGGCATGGGAGGGTCCTACTCCAGGGTATCCAAACTCAGATTCCAGTTCAGCGTATGGCATTCTAGCTGTGTGTTCTGTTCACAAATTTTAAGGAAATAATACAAACCAAAATTTCTACAGGACTTGGCATTTCCTGTAGAAAATTCCTTGTGTAGAACACATAAAATCAATTCAAGGAATGACATTGGTGGAGTATCTAGTAATTTCTTTTTAATTCATTCATTACTTTTTACCCAAAACTTACTAAAGGCTGGTAAGAATCTCCATTGTACCTATATCCAGTTCTGTCGATGGTATGTTTTTAAAAATTTTTGTAATTTTTTTTTATTTATTATTGAGAGACAGAGAAAGAGCATGAGCATGGGAGGGGCAGAGAGAGGGGGAGACATAGAATTTGAAGGAGGCTCCAGGCTCTGAGCTGTCAGCACAGAACCCAACGCGGGGGCTCGAACTCACAAACGGCGAGATCATGACCTGAGCCATAATCAGAAGCTTAACCGACTGACCACACAGGTGCCCCAGATTGTACTTCTTAAGGTAAAAAATGTGGGCCATAGAGTCAAAATACCTGCATTTGAATTCAAATTTATGTGAATACACATTTATGTAATCTCAGATTCTTTATGTGTAAAATCATATCTACTTCCTAAGGATAATGTGAAGAAAGAAATGTGTTAATATAGGTTAGGCATGTAGATCAGTGATTGGCATACTATAAATAAAAAACAAATTAGCCAGTCATCTCCTGAATGTGTCCTATTTTATTTCTTCCTTCTCCCTTAATTAGAGTTTTATTGTATTTTTCTTGGATTACAGTTCTCTCCACAGATCTCCTATCCTCTAGTGTTTGTTCTCCCTACATAACTATGGGGTAATTTTTTTCCAAAATGCAGCTGTGACCATGTCACTCCCCTAGTTATATTCACACTCCCCATCCTAGCATACAAGGCATCCTTTTTTCCAACCTTATCTCCTTCCTATACTCCCATTTTGTTCTTTCACAATGCTGAAGGGCTCTCAGTAATAACCCCATCATAGCAGACTCTCTTATGCTTCTGTGACTCTGTCTAATATATTCTTTCCCTTCCTGCCCACCTGGTGGGTATCCTTCAGACTCTTACCTTGTATTTCCTTTCTATTGATAAACTTTTGTAACATCCCTTCTTCTGTGACTCAGTGAATTGCTTCCTACTCTGTATTTCTTCCATTTATCAGTTATAATTTTATTATTTCACATACTACTGTATTATGACTTCACCTGGAAACAAGATGAGTTGTTTTAGGTTAATTACCCAAGAAGGTGCCAGTATACTCTGTCCAGGTGGAGAGAATTACTATTTACTTAGGAAAACATGATCTGAAATGAGAGATCCAAGAAGTTAGATGACAATAGTTTTTGAACTCTCACTTATACTGAAATAGGTATGACACTAAGGTATGTTCTCTTTGAAAGAAGAAATGTAGAAATATTTATTCATGCCTCATGATATTTAAAAATAAATATTATCTAAAATGTCTGTTGTGGAGCGCCTGGGTGGCTCAGTCGGTTAAGTGGCCAACTTCAGCTCAGGTCATGATCTCATGGTCTGTGAGTTCGAGCCTCGCGTCGGGGTCTGTGCTGATGGCTCAGAGCCTGGAGCCTGCTTCTGATTATGTGTCTCCCTCTCTCTCTGCCCTTCCCCTGCTCACACTCCGTCTCTATGTCTCTCAAAAATAAATAAAAACGTTAAAAAATTTTAAAAAATAAAATAAAATGTCTGTTGTGAAATATAGAATTAATAAAATAAAGCCAGTGCGAAAGTTGGAAGAGGATCTGTTGTTTGATTTAGAATATTCATGTTACAGAGATTTCTGGTTGCACATAAATTCCATTTTTCTCTTCTTCCTGGGTATGCCTAATTGGAGTCCTTGAAGAAGATGTGTGGGAAGGATCACAGAAAAAAATATTTGAAGAAATATTGGAGAGAATTTTTCCAAATTTAATGAAAAGTATAAAGCCACAGAAATAAGCTCAACAAAACTCAAGTAGGAAAAAAAATGTAGGATATTGTAATCAAATGGCATAAAGCCAGTAATAAAGAGATTATCTTAAAAACAACCAGAGGGAAAATGACATATTATGTGTTAAGGAAAAGAGATGAGAATGACAACAGATTTTACATGGAAAGCAGCAATTCAAACTAGAAGACAGTGGAGCAACATCAAAGGTATTCTAAGAAAAGGAAACTTTAGACCAATATCTCTCATTGACATCCATGAAAATTTTTTAATTTTAGCAAATATAGTCCGAAATATATTGAAAAGTTAGTATATCATAATCAAGAGGTTATCCCAGAATGCAAGGCTGGTTTAGAATTTCAGAGTCAATCAGTATAATTTATCATATTAAAATTTTAAATATGAAAGTTATATAATCTTCTAAATAAAGGAAGAAAATGCATTTCTTAAATTCCAACATGCATTGCTGATAAAACTTTCAGCAGACTAGACATAGAAAGAAAATATATGAAACTAATGAAAGTCCATATGAAAAAGCTAGGATAGATCTTATTTAAATGTGAAAGATTAAATGATTTCCTTCTATAATCAAGAATGAGGCAAAGGTTATTCACTCTCACTACTTACATTGAACACTTTACTGGAAATCCTAGCATGTGCAATAAGACTATAAAAATATTAAAGACATATATAATGGAAAGGAAAAATTTTATACTGACTTATTTGTAGACACATGATCATCTAAGTAGAAAATCTTAAGTAATCTACCCAGAACCTATTAGAACTAGTAAATGAGTTGAGAAATGTAGAATATTTTATATATTCACAATGGACTCATGGAAAATGGAATTAATTTAAAAAAAGTATTTACTATACCATCAAAGCCATATAATACCTTTTATTAGTTTGACAAGAATGGTGAAAGACCTATATACTAAAAACAATGAAACAATAGAAAGAGAAATTAAAGACCTAAATAAATGGAAAAATATATCTATTCATATATTCAAAGACAATATTATTTTGATGTCAGTTCTCTTCAAATTTATATGTAGATTCTGTGCAATCCCAAACAAAATATCAGCAGAAATTAGAAAGTGACAAGATGATACTAAAATTTATGTGGAAAGGTGAAAAACCCAGAATAGCCCAAATAATTTTTTAAAAGAAGACCGAAGTTGAAGGATTTACACCCCTGCTTTTAATATCTGTTATGAAACTACGTTAAAAAAAAAGATAGCCCAACTACCCAGATCTCAGTTTCTAAATACTATTCAGTTGAAGAAGCCAGTGCTCCTTGGAAAAATGGATTATTCCAGGCTAGGCAGGGGAAATACAAGATCACCCTGGAAGATCTTATACTACCAGAAAGTTAGGAAATGCTCAATAAACAAAAGGATGGCAAAGTACAAAGGGACATAGAAGCCACCTAAAAGAGCTTCTGTTGTCCAAAGCTGGAATAATGTGGCAAACAAATTAAATGATATATTGGCTCATAAGTCAAAATATAAAATAATATACATGAGTTCATGTATACATGAGTTCATTGAATCAGTAAATAAATAGGAGAGAAGAAGCAATTTTTTCTCACAGAGTTCCAAATAATATATGTTAATGTACATAGAAATATCTTCCATTAGTGGAACTTTTTGCCTTTTCTTCTCTGGAGGGTGGGCCAGTCTTAGTGACTTGCACGCAAGGAATAAAGTAGGGAAAGGAAAGGAAAATATAGTAACCTTTAGAGTGAAGAAACATGGTATACATCACACAAGTGATGAAGATTAACATCACCAGTAATATCACATATATACATAGTGATATGAAGTGCTGAGATGGGCACTATGCTTCTGTGGTCTTTCCAAAAACCCATTAACTTCAGTCTAATGTTGAGAAAAAGAACACACAGTCCACATTTGGGGGAGTGGGTGGAGCATTTTACAAAATACCTGGTTAGTACAGCTCAAAACTATCAAGGTTTTCAAAAACCAAGGAAAGACTGAGAAACTATAACAGTCCAGGGGAGAGAGAACTAAAAGCAATATGGTACCTTCAACTGTCTTGAAATAGAAAGAGGATATTAATGGAAGAACTTGTGAAATCCAAATAATCTCTAAGGTTCAGTTACTACTAATACACTAACACCAGTTTCTTAGTTTTGACAAATGTACCTTGGTAACGTAAGGTGTTAACAATGGGGGGAAACTAGGTGATGGGCATAAGGGACTTCTCTATACTATCTTTCAACTTTTCTGTAAATCTGAAATTATTCATAGGACACCTGGGTGGTTCAGTTAAGCACCTGACTCTTGATTTCAGATCAGGTCATGATCTCATGATTCATGAGATGGAGCCCCATGGGGTCTGCACTGACAGCAAGGAGCCTACTTGGGACTCTCTCCCTTTCTCTTTACCCTTCCCCTGCTCAGGCTTCTCTCTCTCTCTCTCTCTCTCTCTCTCTCTCTCTCATCTCTCTCTCTCTGTCTCTCTCTTTCTCAAATGAAATAAATATGGAAACTATAAGCAGTTACCAGGCTCAAAGGGACAGGCTCAGATTTTGCCCAAATAGATAAAATCGTGAATGAAATAGGAGAGATCACAACCAACACCACAGAAATACAAACAATTATTAGAGAATACTATGAAAAATTATATTCCAACAAACTGGACAATCTGGAGGAAATATACAAGTTATGAGACACCCACACACTGCCAAAATTCAAATGAGAAGAAATAGAAAAATTGAAAAGGCCCATAACCAGCGAAGAAATTGAATCAATAATCGAAAATCCCCCAACAAATGAGTCCTGGGCCAGATGGCTTCCCAAGGCAATCTACCAGATATTTAAAGCAGAGTTAATACCTATTCTTCTCAAGCTGTTCCAAAGAAATAGAAATAAAAGGAAAACTTCCAGACTCATTCAATGAAGCCAGCATTACCTTGATTCCCAAACCAAATACCCCACTAAAAAGAAGAATTACAGGCCAATATCACTGATGAACATGGATGCAAAAATTCTCAAGATACTAGCGAATCAAATTCAACAGTGTATTAAAAGAATTATTCACCATGACCAAGTGGGATTCATTCCTGGGTTGTACGGCTGGTTCAATATTCACAAATCAATCAATGGGATACATCACATTAATAAAAGAAAGTATAAGAACCATATGATCCTGTCAATAGATGCAGAAAAAGCATTTGAAAAATACAACATCCTTTCTTGATAAAAACCCTCAAGAAAGTCAGGACAGAAGGAACATACTTTAATATTATAAAAGCCATATATGAAAGGCCGATAGCTAATATTATCCTCAATGGGGGAAAGCTCTAAGCTCTAAGCTCTAAGCTCTAAGCTCAGCTCTAAGCTGAGGTCAGGAACACGACAGGGATGTCCACTCTCACCATTGTTGTTTAACATAGTGTTGGAAGTTTTAGCCTCAGCAATCAGACAACAAAATGAAATAAAAGGCACCAAAATTGGCAGAGAAGAACTCACACTCTTTGCAAATAACACGATACTCTACGTGGAAAATCTTAAAGACTCCACCAAAAAAACTGCTATTACCGATCCATGAATTCAGCAAAGTCGCAGGATATAAACTCAATGTGCAGAAATTGGTTGCATTTCTATATACCAATAATGAAGTAACAGAAAGAGATATCAAGAAATTGATCCCATTTACAATTGAACCAAGAACCATAAAATACCTAGGAATAAACCTAGCCAAAGAGGTAAAAGATCTATATGCTGAAAATTATAGAAAATTTATGAAAGAAATTGAAGAAGACACAAAGAAATGAAAAAACATTCCATGCTGATGGATTGGAAGAACGAATATTATCAAAATGTTGATACTACCCAAAGCAATCTACACATTCAGTACAATCCCATCAAAATAGCCTTCTTCTCAAAACTAGAACAAAGAATCCTAAAATTTGCATGGAACTACAAGAGACCCCAGATAGCCAAAGTAATGTTGAAAAAGAAAACCAAACCTGGAGGCATCACAATCTCAGACTTTAGCCTGTATTACAAAGCAGTAATCATCGAGATGGTATGGTACTGGCACGCAAAAAAGACACACACCAATGGAACAGAATAGAGAATCCAGAATGAACCCACAAATGTATGGCCGACGAATCTTTGACAAAGCAGGAAAGAGTATCCAATAGAAAAGAGACAGTCTCTTTAGCAAATGGTGCTGGAAGAACTGGACAGCAACATACAGAAGAATGAAACTGGACCACTTTCTTACAACCTACACAAAAATTAAATTAAAATGGGTGAAAAACCTAAATGTGAGAGAGGAAACTGTCAAAATCCTAGGAGAGAAAACAGCAACAATCACTTTGTCCTCAGCCACAGCAACTTCTTACTTGACACCTCTGCAAAGGTAAGGGAAATAAAAGCAAAAATGCACTTTTGGAACCTCATCAAGATAAAAAGCTTCTGCACAGCAAGGAAACAATCAACAAAACTAAAAGGCGACCAACGGAATGGGAAAAGATGTTTGCAAATCACGTATTGGATAAAGGGTTAGTATCCAAAGTCTATAAAGAACTTAACCAAACTCAAAACTTGAAAAGCAAATAATCCAGTGAAGAAATGGGCAGAAGATGTGAATAGACTTCTTTTCAAAGAAGACATCCAGATGGTCAACAGACACATGAAAAGATGCTCAACATCACTCATCATCAGGAAAATACAAATCAAAACCACAGTGAGATACCACCTCACACCAGTCGGAGTAGCTAAAATTAACTCAGGAAACAACAGATGTTGATGAGGACGTGGAGAAAGGGGAACCCTCTTGCACTGTTGGTGGGGATGCAAACAAGTGCATGCACTCTGGAATACTGCGTAGAGGTTCCTGAAAAAATTGAAAATAGAACTACCCTACAACCCAGCAGTAGTACTACTAGGACTTTATCCAAAGGATACAGGAGTGATGATTCATAGGGGCACATGTGCCCTGATGTTTATAGCAGCACTATCGACAATAGCCAAAGTATGGAAAGAGCCCAAATGTCAATCGTTGGATGAATGGATAAAGAAGATGTGATATATATACATATATGTATATACATATATATATATATATACACACACACACAATGGAGTATTACTTGGCAATTAAAAAGAACGAAATCTTGCCATTTGCAACTATGTGGATGGAACTAGAGGGTATTAGTTAAGCGAAATTAGTCAGTCAGAGAAATACAAATATTATATGACTTCATTCATATGAGGACTTTAAGATACAAAGCAGATGAAGATAAGAGAAGGGAAGCAAAAATAATATAAAAACAGGGAGGGGAACAAAAACATAAAAGACTCTTAAATACAGAGAACAAATAGAGGGTTATGGGCGGGCTTGTGGGAGGGAGGATGAGTTAAATGGGTAAGGGGCATTAAGGAATCTACTCTTGAAATCATTGTTGCACTGTGTGCTAACTAACTTGGATGTAAATTTTTTTAAAAATTAATAAAAAAATAAATGAAAAAAAATAAGTTCAAAATGGACGAAAGACCTAAATGTAAGACAGGAAGCCATCAAAATCATTTGAATATGGTTGACACAGTGCTACATTAATTTCAGGTGTGCAACATAGTCATTCAACTTCTTTGTACATGATGCTATGCTCGCCACAAAGGTAGGTACCGTCTGTCACTATATAACACTATTGCAGGGTCATTGACCATATCCCCTGGTCAAGCGATGGATATGTTCATTATCTTGATTATGATGATGATTTTACAGAAGTATACATATGTCAAAATGCATAAAATTTTCCACTTTTAATCTGTAGAATTTATTCCACATCAGTTATTCTCAAAAATGCAGATACCAGATTAAGTCATGTATTCTTTCCTTTCTCCCCATTCTTACTAGTTCTGTATTCTAGTGAAGATACTCTATCCTTTCTAGCAAAGCATTCCAAGTCTCCCCTGCAATAGTTCTGATCTAGATTTTTAAGCTTAAACATCCTTTAGATATTCCTTTAAAGATTTTGTACTCTATCTCATATGATGATGCCCTTCTAATCCTATGCTGTCCTGCCTCTTTTTGTTCCCTCAGTGTCTTCTGTCGAGATCCTCCCAGATTAATCACAAATGTCTTTTTGATACAGGCAGTGTAGTTTTAGGAAAGAGGCAGATGCCATGATAAGAAAGACTGGTTCAAATCCCAATCTACCACTTGTTAGCTTTTGGGAAAATTACATAAACCCATCTCAGCTTCAGTTTCCTAATCTGTAAAATGGAGAGAATGTCATTTTCTTAACTTTTCTGTAGGCCAATGGAAACAATATTGAGATCTTTCATTCTTCTCTTCCATCCTTTCAGTTTCTCCAAATTTATTTGAAACTTTCTTTGTGATTCTACAAAGGGAGACTTCTAAAAGTTTGTTTCAGATAGGAAATTAAAGGAAGTTCGTGGATCCTGCCCAAATATAGCTCTGAATTTATGAATGAAAAATAGGACTTCCATAAACCAACCAGCCTATTAAATAGACAGGAAAACTACTGGCTTTTAACATTTCTTATAGCGTTTTGTATAAGCCCTTATGCTACTATAAGCACACAGAACAGTTACTTAACTGAGGAACTTGAGTGAATGAGAGAATGAAAACTGAATGACATATTGATGAATAGGTTTGGAATAGAAACCTTTATCTGTGTAGTTTCTGGGTTAAATGGAAGAGCAAACTACTCATTATTTTACATTAGAACTCATGCAGCATATAGAAACATTTTTCTTAGGTATTTCAACACCTTTCACAGGGTTCTTAATAGTATAACTATTCAGTATAGTTGACATCTATACTGAATATAGATGTCGGTAGAAGTGGTTACATTTTAAAACAAGTTAATTAGATTTCATCAATATTTAATTTTATCAGTGGAGGGTTTATTTAAATTGAAAATAATAAAATTTTTGTTCTTCAAATATTTGCACTCTTACATGACAAAGAACTGTGAAAACAGATTAACTGTGAAGTCTCAGTGGCTTAACACAGTAGAAATCTGTTTCTCGCTCACGTTACATGTCTAACACTGGTCAGCAGAGGAGCTCTGATCCACAGTCACTCAGAGTCTGAGGATGACACACTCTCGCATCTCAGTACACGACCTCCTTAATTTTTACATTAGATGTGAGAGAATAGAGAACTCATGCCCTCTCTTGTTTGCTCTGCCTTAGAAGTGTTAAAGGCCATTTCTACGCTATAGTCCCTTGGGCAGAATGTTGTTGGTATACAGTTCTCCTTGGGTATCTTATGTTTCTGCACATCTTGCAAACAGAATTGACTTCTTTTGTTCTGGATTCTCTCTCCAAAGATATTGGTACAGTGAATAGGCTTAGAAAGATATATGTCTCACTCTGAAGTGAAGGACAGGCACGCTTACTCCCCAGTATAAAAACTTTGGGTTTCCTATGCTCAGCGTTTTCCCCCCTTGTAATGCAACCTATGGGCATCCATCAGGGCCCGCTTGTGGTGCCCTTATGGGACTTGAGGTAAGGGAAATTAATGCAAAAAAAAAAAATGCTGGTACTCTGGCTATTGCTACTGCTGTAATAATCTTTACTTCTTCTCTGCTCTGGAGTCTTGTTTTCTTCCACCAGCATCTGTGAGACTGGTGATTAAACTTATTACTTTGCAGATAGAGTAAAACTTCAGACCCTTCCTGATTCTTGACAAATGTATATAATAAATACATCTGATACACAACTGAAAATGGTTAATAAGAACTCTAAAGGTTAATTCATTTTATAGATATATGTATCTAGTATATGTGAGATACAATACCAGGCATTAGAGAATGTGAAGATAAAACGATAGCCTTTGTCCTCGGGTTGCTTATGGTCTATTTGGAAGACATGTATGGAAACAACTATTACAATACAGTATCATCGTAATAGAGTGTAATACATTGTAATAGATTGATATACAAAATAAAGTGAGATTCTAAGCATTAAGAATATCTCAGTCCCCTGGGGGGGAGGCTTTACATTGACGAGACAGTATTTTAACTGACGTGTAAGATGAATACAAGCTCACCAGATGGTCAAGAAAAGGATAAGACTTCTAGACATAGGAAAAATTATGACTAAAATCCCTGAGGTATGTCCTGTTTGAGGAACTGAAAGTTGCTCAGCATAGCTGAAGTTTTAAGTGCAAGGAAACAAAGGATGGGTATGAAAAGAGCAGCTTGAGAGGTAAGCACCCTGGACTGTGAAGGTTTTTATATGCCATACAGAAGACTTTAGTCATGGTCCTTTAGGTCAGGCAGAACTATTTAGGTGCACTTGAAAAAATAATAATAAAAAAGAATTTGTAGTAATAAGACTTTCAAGAGGATTTTAAGAAGTAAATCTTATTCTTTCTAGAACAGCAATTTACGAAATTACCTATACTCCCCTTCCTTTTCATATAAGGTCATTCTTTTATTCATGTTCTGAGTTATTTTCTTCTTCCAATTAAATAACTTCTCTATAATATTGCATATTGCCTTAAAATGGACATTTAAACAAGTTTTGAAATACAAAAATACAGGATACAGCTGTATCCTCAAAAGTGAGTTATGTTCATTATACCCTAATGCTAGTGAGAAAAGGTTGTGAGGTTTTATTAAATGAAACTATATTAATTCCTTTTTCAAAGGAGGCATAGTCTTTACTAATTCTATGATTTTTTTTTCTCTTTTGGAAGGCTGATCTTTTAATTTAATTTTTATGTACTATTGTAATAAAATGCATTTGGATTTCTTCTAATAATATTTCTGAAAAGACTTAAATTGAAAAATAGTTGGCAGTCATCTGTATGTGTTAAATAGATTAAATTCAACTTGGTGTTTGAAAACATAATGTTTACATATTCCTTCAAGATATGTTGGGGGCTTTTCTCCTGAAGAATAGAGTTTTCTGGGGTGCCTGGGTGGCTCAGTTGGGTAAGCATTCAACTCCTGATTTTGGCTCAAGTCATGATCTCACAGTTCATGGGATCTAGCCTTGGATTGGCCTCTGCACTGACAGTGTGGAGCCTGCTTGAAATTATCTCTCTCTCCCTCTCTCTCTGCCACTCTTTCTCTCTCTCTCTCTTTCAAAATAAATATATAAACTTAAAAAAAAATAGAGTTTTCTTTGTAGCAAGGTCAAACAGGTGCTGGAAACACAGGGCATGCATATATTCCTGGTATTTGTTCAGGCACTTGCCAAGTCCATTCAAGAGTGAGATACTGTCTATTGCTGTTATTAGAATTTACAAATGTAAGGCAAATGCTATTCTATATAGCCGCTGACCTTTTGACTCTTTTTGTCAATCTGGGAAAAAAAGAAGTAAAGGAAAAAAAATCTATGATAAGGCAGGACAAGGCATATCTTACAAAATTAGACTGTTGGTAGCTATGTTGACGTCACAGAGATGATGTCATAGTATAGTAATCTCTTACATTATAGTGTGAAATACTCAATTGATTCTCAAATGATGATTCATCCCAAGAGTTTTACTTACATCCCATTAGAAAACTGTCTCCCTGTTATGATTTTAAGATTGCTACAAAGGACTTCCTGCCCAGCAATATAGTTTCTTAACTGTTTATTGGTATATACTGGTAAGCAAATAATTCCACAATTAGTGAGGAAGTTTAAGGTACAAATATCCCTAGGTGAGGCATTTTATACCTAATATGTCCCTACGTAAGTCATTTTATACTTAATATGCCCCTAGGTGAGGCATTGTATACTTATATTGTACAGCAAATGCATTGTAAATGTAAATTCTCTTCATTATTGATGGTAAGGATAAATTACTTGGGTACCAGTTGTATGAAGGGGAAGAGGATTTGAAAAATGCAATAAAGGGTAGGTGGAGATTTCAAAGACAAATAAAATGATATTAGCTAATATTTTTTAAGTTTTAAGGAAGTTCTAAGCTCTTTAAATGGGTTATCTCCTCTAACCCACTTAAACAACACTGTGAGGTGGATACTATTCTTGTCCCCCATTTAAAGAATGTGGCAACCGAAGTACAGGGAAATTAAGTAACTTTTCCAAGGTAACATAATTGGTAAATTGTTGAGATTCTAGTCCACACAGACTGATACTAGTGCCTGCACTCTTAACCACCATCCTGTACTTCATTTATGTCATAATTTTGTGCATGTATCCTGTGATTTAGAGCTTCCTGCGGGACACAGAGTGGATGGCTCAGCAAGCTACAGTCAATTTACTGAAGGAGTGGTAGAGTATGTATAATAAATATATATGATAATATGAGGTGATAGGGAAATTCTTCTGTTCCTTCACCAGCTTTCCAAGTTATTCCTTCATTACTATAAAAAAAAAAGAATTCAATAAATGTTTGAGTAAATAAATAACTTAAGTATCAAGGTTGTAGTTTGTGTTATAAGACATTGCCAACATGCTCATTAAATTTCTAATTTCCTAGAGAGGAGCAGTACCTTAAGGTAGCATTCATATATTTCTCATTGGGAAGCTTGATGGAAAAGGCTTTGCATATATGAAAAGAAAGCACTCTGGGGTAGAGAGTTATTCCTCTGTTCATTTTTATCTCTTTTTCCCTTCCATGTAGGTCAAAAGCAAACTGGATTATTAAAGTGAGTTTTCCATTTTTGTATTCTTAGGTTTTCCCTTTCTTTGCTAAGAAGATTCTTTTTCTCAAAGGTAGAAACAGACTTACCTTCTACTTTGCCCCTTTTCAAGTAAAAGGGTGAGGGAAAAGGTACTGATGTGTGAAGATGTTTAAGAGGCCAAGCTTTAAAGTCAAACTTAATTTGGAATCCCGAGTCAACCATTTGCTAAAAGCATGACCTTGGGCAAGCTATTAATGATTTGGAACATTATTTTCTTCTTCTATAAAATAGGTGTATCAAATGTGAGTACTTACAGCTGTATGTAACAAAACTTTCAACTGTCAGTGGGTTCATTTTCCCCACTCATCAATAAATAACTGCTGATTTGGGTGCACAACTTGAGGGTTTCAAGGCCAGCTTCCCCTCCATTCTCTAGGCTGCTCCCCAATTCTTTCACCTGAAGGTAACAAATTGCTACAACTTCAGGTGTTTCATTGTGTTCAAAGCAGGAAGAAGATGGAAGTGGTAGTAATAGTCATTGCTGTCTTTCTTTTTATGTTATCAAAAAAGAAAAATCATCTCTAGGAACCCAAATTTCTACTGCCAGAACTGTGTCATGTTGTCATTTACTTCTGCCTAAGGAATTTGAAAAAACAAGTGTTTAATTCTCCCAATGGGATTCAAAAGTTGGTGAGTCAAACATTTGTTACAAAGGAGAATAGAGTATATCTGATTGGTTAGATAAATATTAAATTAGATATAAGTGCTAATTCTGTGCCTACTGTAGAGAAAGCACTAAATAACAGACATCTATAGTTATCATTGTCATTTCTTTTATTATTTTTTACTATTACCAGGGAAGATAATATAAACCCTCCATAGACTTTCTTCTAGATAAAATCCAAAGTCACAGATTCTGCTATGTCACAGGCTTTTTCATTTTCTGTCCAGTCTTATCCCTGGCAGCTGTTTCACACTTGATACAGTAATGCTAACTGCTTTACTAAAAACTAACTGCTTGGAATTCTTTCCCATACAAACCATTCTGGTTCCTCTTTGCTCCTTTCTGTCCCAATTCCTTTCCATTCTTTTTGGCTTATCTTGTACTGACTCATCCTTTAAAACTTGTATAGGTTTTACCTCTCTGATGACTACCAGCCCCACCCAAAGTGGGATGAGTGCCCCTCTTCAATGCTGTCTGTTAAACTGATTGCATCACTATCACAGACTTTACAAGAGAATAGGAATTTTCTTTTGATGGCCTCCTGTGTCCTTAGTACATGATTCTTAAACTCAAATGAGGAGTTCTGTTGAATCTTCTTTAATCTTCATTGCCTTCTGCCCAAACTCTTTATAAACATCTCTCTCATCTTTCCCCTTTTCTTGCCCTCTCTCAAGGATAATGATCATCTTTTCAAGAAATAATAACTGGATCATGATTTATTTCTTGGTGTTTTGGAAAGTAAACATTTACTTGGCTAGCCTGAGCTCCTGTTGATTCTGACTGCCAGTAGCAAGGAGTTAAAAATGGAACTACCTAACTAGCTAGAGAAAGAATCTCTGTTCTTTGAGTTTTCTGATAGTTCAACTGCCATGGAAACAGCCTTCCCCCTGTGTTAGTTCATTAGGATTTCTTTTTTTCCTTAAATAATTTGGAGGATGGCCATGTTCCACAGTAGACTACTTCATGGGAAATATCATACTTGACATCCCTTTCCTTATGCTAAACTCTGCAGCAAACAGAAAAGCAGCATTCCTTCAACATACCACACTCCATTTTAAGACTGAATTATTACATCAGGTAATTCATTTGATTAAGAAAATACTTCTTGCTGGAGTGTGAATATGAAGTAAGAACAGGGATAAATTTCTAAATCAAAACCATTCTAACAGATCTTATTAATCTATGCAGTTAGGCTACAGTCTTAGTTTATGTTTATATCAGATACAACTACCACATCCTCTTATAGGGGGAGAATCAGCCTTCCATGATAGCGACCAGGGAAATGAGTTCTCTGTCCCTTGAGGATCTCTGAGATGAAATACAGATAAGGGAAAGTTTTTTGTAGATGGCCGAAGTTATGTTTTCAACTAGTTTGGGGGGACTTTTTCTCCTGAAATAGGAAGAGTCACAGGACTGTGTTAAAAGTTTTCACCTGATTTTGATCAGGGCAGAGTGACCATAATGGATTAATTTTGATTACAAACTTTATTTCTATGGAGAAAACTCTACAATATTATAGTATATGCCTGAGTTTGCTATCAAAGGAACTAGAAGAATTTATTCCTCTCATTTTGTGAGACAGAGATCAGTAATAACTTAATTACAGCTGATTTAAAGTGTGACTATTTGACTTAGAAGTTCCGCCTGCCATAGACAAACCTGCAATTTGGCAATGTGGGCTTCCCCTTTGTAATTTCCGTAGATTGAATAATTAGGGCTTAGTCATTTTTTTCTCTATTAAAAATTATTTTTATGAAATGATCTGAAACTCCATAATTTGAAGCCCAAATTACTGCTTAAAGCTAGAGCATTTTCACTTGAAAAGAAATCACTATTTTTAGTTTAAACTGAAGTACAATTTGGGTAGGAGAGAAGCAGCTACACTCTCCCTTAGCTATAGGTGATAGTCATGCCTATAAATTTGTGATGTTTAGAAATAGAAATAGAAGTGATTTATTGTTATTAATTAATTTATTATTTTTAAAAAGTTATTGTTCTAAATTCACATCATTCCCAAGGAGGTTAGGATTCTCATAGAAATGTGATAGCTTTCCTGGTCAATAATCCTTCCCTAAAGAACAGATGGATTATTAAGAAAAAGGAGCTTATGGGGTTGATTAGAACAACTTCGACCACGTATTTTGACAAATGAACCTATGGAGACATTTTATGATGAGTGGTTTAGAAAGAATCTTCGGAGCTGAAATTCGACACCAGATGTGAAAACAGCCCATGTGTCAAATACTAAATCTGTCAATTACTCAATTGTTTTATGACAATTGCTAAAACATTGATTTTTTCCAACTTTGAGACATAATTGACATGTTACATAGAAAACATTAATCTAACTTTTCAAAACACGTGTCACTCATTCAGCAGTCAAAAAAATAAAAATAAAAATAAAAATAAACGTTGGTTTTACTCTTACTGTGGTCCAAGTACTCTGCTAAATGTTAGGAAACAAACATGAATGACTTACAGAGCTCATAGTGTAAGAGAGGAAACAGAAAAGGAAATGTTGCAATAAAATGCAGTGATAGAATCTTGCCCAGAGACTAAAGGCCAAGGTTCATTTTACACAAAAGAATCAGTCCAAGAAGAGATTTTTCTCTGTAACATTTCTTATCTACAGAGAATAGTCAATAAATATTTATAGATGCTTATGATATTAGAACAAAGCACTAGTTTAAATCTGTTAGTGTTTTTATTATTCTGTCTTACATTTCCAGCTTAAAATAAAAATTGCTTTGGGGGATATGAAATATATATAAAAGTGCTTTATAATTTGTAAAACATAATGCAATTACATGGCATAATTACAAATATTATTCGGTTATATCTTTGAAAGCAACAGTGCTGGACTGATTTTGGAGACTTGCCTAGAGTGATCACTCTTTCTGGAGATGTATAACAGGGATCAAAATTATTACACACAATCAAGCAAGAGAAACTACGTAAGAAATATAAACACATTTCTGGGGATCCCCTGCTTTTTGAACTGTTTTTTTTTTTTTCTGACATAGGCAGTATGCTTGTTTTTCCTCAGCAAGAAGACTACTTCACTTGATCAATATCCAGCTTTTAATTAGCTAGCTAATTAAATTTTGATTCTCAAATAATATAATCTTACTTATCATTACAGAATTTATAGTTTGAGTGAGTGTTGTTCTTTTAAGATAATCATTTTTGGAAATTATACCTTTATTCCACTGCTCAAAACAAAATGATTTTCAAAGTGTTTTCTCTTTCTTTCCTCTTCTTTTTTTTTTTTTTTGTTTTTTGTTTTTTTTGGAGAGAGCATGAGAGGGGAAGAGGGACAGTGAGAGAGAGAATCTCAAGCAGGTTCCACACTCAGCCCAGAGCCTAACACGGGGCTCAATCCCACGAGCCGGGGATCATGACCTGAGCTGAAATCAAGAGTCGGCCACTCAACTAACTGAGCCACCCAGACGCCCTAAAGTCAACTTTTAGACTGTCTTTTAGACATATTGAAATGTTTCATTCACAATATGCAGTACATTCTAGTGACATAGATATAGATGTAAGTCCATTACAGAATATTTGAAACTTTGATAAGCAAAATAAGAAAATTAGAATCTATATTCCCACCTCCTAGAAATAATAACCTTCAACATTTTACTTTATATTCTTCTACTTTTTAAGAGAAAGATAATTCTTTATAAATGGGATCATACTGTAATATTGTTTTGAATTATTTACCTAATGGTTGAAATATGTTATGTAGATATACTGTATTTTATCTAATCCATTTTCTACTGTTGGACACATGTTGTTTCTCTTTTTTTTTTTTCTATTAAAAAGAGCACTCTGTTGAACATGCCTGTCTTCAGGCATCCATAATCTTCATTCCATCCAAAGTAGTTCCTTAAACCAACTAACTGAAAGTAATATTGACAAAACAAAGAGAAGAGAATGCATATAATTTGCCTTCCAGCAGTATATCCCTGATTTCCTAATCCCTTGATAAATTTATATATTATTTTTAAAGTCTTTATCAATTTTAGGAAGTAAAAAAAAAGTGATTTCATTTTCAGTAACAATTTTACTTTTATTATTAATGGGGTTAATCTTATAGTTACTTGTCATTTTATTTCTTTCATCAATTACCCTATTACCTATCTTTACCTATGTTTCTTTTTTTTTAATTTTTTAAATGTTTTATTTATTTTTGAGAGAGAGACAGACAGACAGAGTGCGAGTGGGGGAGGGGCAGAGAGTGAGGGAGACAGAATCTAAAGTAGGCTCCAGGCTCCAAGTTGTCAGCACAGAGCCCAACACGGGGCTCAAACCCATGAACTGTGAGATCATGACCTGAGTGGAAGTCAGATGCTTAACTGACTGAGGTACCCAGGCACCCCTACCTGTGTTTCTATTGATGTGGAATTTTTAAAATTTATTTATTGGAAGATTCTATCTGTTAAGGCTAGTGTACAAAGTATACATAGTATACAAAGAATACATAGTATACAAAGTATATATGTGTTGCAATTACCTTAACCAATATTATTTGTCTTTTTGTAGTATTTCTGCTATATTTTAGCATAAAATTTTAATTTTAAAATAATTATTTTAATTTTGGCATTTTCATTATTTTAAAATACTTATTTGGATCTTTAGACAGAAAGATTTAATACTGAGAGAAACAGCAAAAAGTATTTGATACTAATATTGAGAAAAGATCAATATTGTAGTTGGGCAATGATATTTGGAATTTTTAAATAGATGATAAGAAGTTTTGAGATAGCTGCTTATCTAATCAAATTTTTTTCATTTATTAATTTTATTTTATTGATATGTTACAACATGTATTAAACCTACTCTGTATCATTAAGGCTCACATAAGCATTATTAGTATTTAAAAGAAACTAATACGGTTACTTTTGCTAAAAATTCTAGACATATGCTTCTGTTTTAGATTCATTTGGGATCCTTACCATGTGACTTTGCTGTGTGGGTTTCAGATTGGGGCCTCTCCTGGGTTTTGTCGGCACTGTCAGGGCTAGACTGCTCAATACTAAAGTTTCATTGACCTTACCTTTCTTTCTCACAGTCCCATTTGTATTCTTTGGGGTTGGCTGCAGGTAATGAGGCTTCTTCTTCCTTCTGTCATAGCCCAGCTTATTAAACAACTTTCATGTTTCCAGGAGAGAGGCACTCTGTCCTTCTACCTTGGTAGGTATGCATTCTAGATCTATTGCTTATGGGGCACCTGGGTGGCTTAGTCGGTTAAGCATCAGACTCTTGATTCCAGCTCAAGTCATGATCTCACGGTGGAGCCCTGCATTGCTGTTTGAGATTCTCTCTCTCCCTGTCTGTCTGTCTCTCCCCTGCCAGTGCACACTCCCTCCCCCCCCCGACAAAATAAATAAATAAACTTTAGAAAACAAATAAATAAATAAAATAAATTTATTGCTTGTAAATCACAAACTTCACAGTTAGTCAGTCTTTAGATACAGATCTTTGTAGTTGCAGAATATCCTGCTGATAACTTTCTCTGTGAACATAATCTTCCTTTTCCAAGAGTAGCACCAACTCCATCCCTCCTGACTTTGTCATTTATGGACTTTAAACTTCATTATGAACTTCTTGTTGAGTTCAGCTGCCTCATCTCTCCCTTGCATAATGTAGCTATGCGAAACAACATTATTTTTGCTTTGAGAATATGTTAGAAAAGTGTCTCAAGACCATTAGCTAGGTAGTCACTTCTATGTCTAGTTATATAACAGCCTTCTTAACCATTTAAGTGAATAGCATAAAAAAGCAGACTCCTTTTATAAAGTGAGCTGAATGATGTGATTATTGACAATAAATATAAAAGGAATCAGGTAGGTTGGAATAATTGTGGGAAGCTTCACAAAGGAGAACAAATTTGAGATACACTTTGGAGTATGTTGTATTCTTTCTTCCTTCTTTCCTTCCTTCCCCTCGCCATGATCCTGCCCTCCTCTGTGACAGGATTATACTTACATGTTCCATTGATATTGGGCTGAGTCACGTTAATTGTTTTCACTCTGAAATGGAGGCAGAAGTGGTTAATTTCGTGCTGGTTCTGAATGAGGCCTTCAGAGAAATCATGTGTTTCTTCTTTCTCTTTCGTGCCTTTGCCAGTGCCATGAGAAGAGCACGCCCCAGTTCACTGAAGGCTGTAGAACGAGGCACCTAGGACAGACCTGAACTCTGGCAACCCGAAGCCAAACCCACCTGAGCCCAACAGAGATCAGCCAAACCCATTTGACCTACAGACTTGTGAGTAAGAAAAATAAGTATTTGTCGTTAAAAGCCACTGACTTTTGGGTTGTTACTTGATATTATGGCAGCCAGCCCTGACGAATGCTAACATATTGTAAGAAATCGTTAGGTCATGAATGAGCAGCCTCTTCCTTTCTGTTTCCACTGTCACTGGCTCCGTTCAAGCTTTTATTCTGCCTCTTTGGATTGTTTAAAAAACTTTCTATTTTTTTCCCACCTGCATTATTTAGGGTAACTCAATAGCCATTAGAAGTTGACCTAAAATTTATAGTGTTTCAAACACAGTACAGGTTGCTCATATTTCTACACTATTATCATAGGTAGATGGGGATTCTCCTTCCACACAGTCTTTCAGGGTCCCAGACTGATGGAGGCTTTTCTGTTTTTTCTTTTCTTTTACATTTATCTTACAAGGTACATGCAAGAAAGCCTAGAAAATGTAGCTTTAACTGTGTGGACAAGAAAAAAAAATATCAACATTGGTTATTATGAGCAATTTATTATCGCTGCTATGTCATCACTTGTTTAACATGTGTTAATCTAGAGTTATTAGCCCTAAAAATTCAATGTGATATTAAATATCTGCTTAAAATCTCTGGTCTTCGTTGCCTGAAGTTTCAGCATCAAATTTAGCAGATAATTTCCGTATAAACGGTTTCTGTTTTCATCCAGTACTGACACTGCAGAACAGGTGAAGCCAGCTCTTCTTTGATTTCTTCAGTACATAATCCTGTCATACGGAAACATTAACAAGCAATGGGGAAGTTACCTACAATTTCATGGGAGAGGTAGAGGTCATTCACTGAATGGCAAACAACTCAATAAATCCCCATCACAGTTTTCATTCTCTTCTAGTCTTTTTTCAGCTGTGTGACCATTTATGGACTTTTTTTTTTTTTTAATCTCTCCCAGCATGAAGGACCTATAGCTTCCCAGTTCCATTTAAGTCTGTTTACCCATTTTTTTTAATCTCTCCCAGAGAGCTTCCCAGTTCCATTTAAGTCTGTTTATCCATTCCCTTTCTTACTTATTTTTGCTAAACTAAATACACCAAACATCCATGGTCATACTCTTCACCCCATTCAAGAAAATAATAAACACCCTTCAATTGCTGATTCCACCATCCTCAGAAAGCAGTGAGGGATCATAAATTATATTTTCTCCTGATATAAGCAAGACCTCTGTGGTTGGCTCATTTCCTCTTTTAAAAATTTTATCTCCATCTTTTTCCCCTCATGCCTCCAATATTCCAATCATGCTGAACTCCTCACCATGCCTTGAACACATTTTGTTTTCTTCCTATTCCTGGATCCTTTATAGAGAGTACATTCTCTGCCCAGAAGTCTTTTTCTCCTACTCTGCATGTCACGATCTCATAAACACTTTAAGGGCTAGTTCAAGTATCTCCTTCACTGTGGAGACTTTCCTACCTTTATTCCATTGCCCAACCTTCACAGAATTCATTGTTTTTCTGTGCTCTTGTAGAATTCAGTACACCTCTACTGTAATATTTATTACATTGTTTAATATAGTTGGTATCTAGTTCACCAGAATAGGGACCTTGACATCTTTGAATTCTTAGCATAGTACTTAACATGTAGCTTGAAACACAATTTCTCAGTAAATGTTTGTTGATGCAAGAGAAACTTCTCTGAGAGCTGGAAACCTGGCCTAGAGACAGGAGGCTCTCAGTTCATGACCAAAGGTTTAGTAACTAGTCTGGAACGCAGAGCTCTCCCATGAGGCAAGCCCTCAGAGTAACTTCAGTTCTTTGCCCCAAAGTGCTATCATTGAAGGGAAAAAAAATTTGGAGCATTTTAATATGCTAGTTTCCAACAACTTCTTAAATTACACTTTCTGTGAAGAAGAAGCTGAAGGGGAAAGGAGATTGAGAGAAAGGAGAATATTGAGCCAGAAGCTAAGGATATTCCAGAAATGTTACAAGAGTTAAAATGTGTAATTTTCCCCCTCACTTCTGGACTTACATGCATTTATTATAGCTTGACCTATTGAACTTCTCTTGGGTTTCCCTGTGGAGGCTGTCTCTTTCAGGCCAAATTGTCTGTCTAATGTAGCAGGTAGAGAAATAATCATATATCCTTACCATTCAATGAATGTTTTTGAATTAATAAAATAATCCAGGACCGAAATTTTCCAGAGTTAGACAGTAACAAACGCCATGACTCTTTTCACAGAACACTTTGAATGTGTTGTCAGTGTCTCACGTTTCTTTCTTATAATTTTGGCCTTAATATTGAAGCTGACCAGAAATAGGTGAGTAAAATAATATTCTCTAAGGCTCTACAGAGCAATTATGACACATCTTCTAGAGAATTAGGCAATACAGACATAGACAAGATATAAGGGAGCCTTGTTATGCTAACTGGAATGAGAGTTAGTCAGAATATTACTTAACATAGCTCTTGCTGCTGTATACAAATAAATTTCCAAATCTTAATCATTTCACACAAAAGTATATTTTTTCCTCATGTTGGGCAGTTCACCTCTGAATAATAATTGAGGAATAATGTTGTCCTGACTTTCTTTCAATGGTTTCTCCCAACCTGTGACTCTGGAAAATTTAACATAGGATTCCCAAGATTGCTCTGGGGGCTGTCTCCATCCAGAAGTGAGAAAGGGAAAAGTGTACAGGGAATCTTGTGCGGTGGTTCTGACAGGCTGTGTTTGGAAAGGGTGCATATTACTTCTGTGTCCATTCCTTTGGCAAGAAGGTTAACACAAGGCCACGCCTAATTCCAGGTAAAGCTAGAAATGTGGTCAAAGACTATGCTTTCAGGAATCATTTCTATAGTGTGTTACTAGAAATGTAGCTGAACTATTGTAAGGAGAAGGAAACAGGCATGGTACACAATGTATAATCCATTGATAAAATAAACATGCCTTAAAAAAAAAGAAAAAGAAAAACTTAGCCAATCCTCATTTATGTGGATTACATATTTACAAATTTGCCTACTTACTGAAATTTGTATATAACCCCCACACCAGACTTTCAGTGCTTTAACAGTTATTTGTGGACATGCACACAACCACACAACATTTGAGTCACCCAATCGCGCACATTACTAGCTGAGGTTGCATAAGGCAATGCCCTGCTATCTTGTTTCAGCCCTCATATTATAAATGAGTGTGCTTTTCACAGTCTATTTGGTACCATTTTTTTTTCATATTTGTGCCTTTTGTTCGTGATTTCACTGTTTACAGTGGCCCTCAATCACAGTTCTGAAGTGCTAGTTAGTGTTCTAAGCGTAAGAAGGCTGTGATGTGCCTTGAGGAGAAAATACCTATGTTAGGTCAGCTTTGTTTAGGCACAAGTTACAGTGCTATTGGCTGTGAGTTCAATGAGTCAACAGTATATATCAAATAAGATAGCTTTAAACAGAAACTCACATAAAACAAAATTGCATATAGATTGGTTGACCAGAGGCTCACAAAACCTAACCTTGTATTTCTTTTAGGGACAGTCGTTCAGTATTTGTGAATTAAATGTTGAATTCAAGTTCATGGTGACTTTATATGACATAAGTGTCATAAATAACAAGAATCAGCTCTGTGGGTGTGTGTGTGTGTGTGTAATTTTAATTTTCTTTCCCACTTACATTTTTTTGGTCAGCCACTGCCTGTTGCCTATCTCAAAAGGCATTCCCTACTTCCCCCCAATAGCACGATTTTTTATACTAACAAGACCCTGATTTTGTTCACATAGCAGGCAGAGTAACTTGATCATAGCTACAATTAGCCCAGTACCTAGGATAAGTTTTACTTACAGTTCTAGCTGGCAAAATATAAAGGGTTTTTTTTTGCACTGCATTCCATTTTCTCCTACTTCCCATGTTGTATGAGGAAGTGCTCCAACCATTTTGCAGCCATGAGAGAAGGGCCAAGAGAATTCCCTAAATTTTAACATACTTGAGCCTCTAGATCAATAACAGCAACTGTCTATATCCAGACTTCATGTTTGTGAAGAAGGTAAGTCCCTATTTTTAAGTTATTATCACTTCCTTCTTTTCTTACTTACCAGAGTGCTTATGGCCAAAAGTGTTGCTACTTACTCACATAACATTTAATCCATTCAACAAATGTTTGCTTTTTACCATAGGCAAACACTGTTAAAATCATGGATATTCAGTAATGAACAAAACAGATAAATTATACCACATGAATAAGAAAAGACTTTTTAAAAGGATGAATTTATTTCATGTGCTTATTGGCTATTTCTATATCTTCATTGCAAACATCTGTATTCAGAACGTTTGTCCGTTTTAATTGGGTTCTTTCTTTGTCCTTTTAAATTATTGAGTAAGACATGTTATATATTCTAAATAGAAAGCCCTTGCCAGACATATCATTTGCAAATTTCTTCTTTCATTCTGTGGGTTGCCTTTCATTTTCTTGAAAAACATTCTTCAAACTCCAATAAAATGTCGAATAGAAGTAGGGAGAGCTGACATCCTGGTCTTATTCTTCATCTTAAGGAGAAGCATTTAGTTTTCACCGTTTAGTATGCTATTAACTATAGGTTTTTATTTTTCTATATTCGTAAGTGATAGTAAGGTCAGTAGTTTATAAAGGTATAATATTTATAATGATATAAAAGGTCAGTAATTTTCTTATCTTGTGATGTTTTTGATTAGATTTCATATCGAGTTAAGGGCAGCCTCAGAGAATGAGTTGGAAAGTGTCCCTCCTCTTTTTTAACTTTCGAAGAATTTGTGAAAATAATTATTAATTTTTCTTTAAATGTTTGGTAGAATTTACCAGTGAAGTCACCTGGGCTTGGACATTTCTCTATAATAGGTTTTTATATTATTAAAGCAATCTCTTGTTCTAGATCTATTTAGAATTTTTTTTTCTTCTGAAGTCAGTTTTAGTACTTTAAGTCTTTTAGGAATTCTCCCATTTCACCTAAGTCATCTGCTTTATTCGGCATGTAACTATTCATAATATTTCCTGATAATCTTTTTTATTTCTGAAAGGTCTGTTTAATAATATTTTCTTTATTTTTTTATTTTTATTATCAAAGTGTAGTTGACATACAACGTTACATTAGTTACAGGTATAAACATAGTGATTCAGTAATTATGTACATTACTCAGTGCTCATCAAGATAAGAGTAGTCGCCATCTGTCACCATACAGTGTTACTACAATATTATTGACTATGTTCCTTATATTGTGCTTTTCATCTTTGTGACTTCTTTATTTTATAACTGGAAGTTTGTAATACTTAATCCCTTTCATCTACTTTGCCCATTCCTCCACTCCCTTTCCTTTTGCAAACCAACAGTTTGTTATCTGTATTTATGAATCTGTTTCTATTTTGTTTATTTGTTCATTTGTTTTGCTATTTAGATTCCACATATAAGTTAAATCATATGATATTTGTCTTTCTCATCTTCATTATTGCACTTAGCATAATACTCTCTTCATCCCACCATATTGTTACAAAGGCAAAATTTCATTCTTTTTTATTATGGCTGAGTATATATATATATATATACATATATATATATATATCTCCCATATTCTTTGTACATTTATTTATTAATGGACAATTGGATTGCTTACATATCTTGGCTATTGTAAATAATGCTGCAATAAACATAGGGGTGCATGTATTCTTTTGAATTAGTATTTTCATTTTCTTTGAATAAATACGCAGTAGTGGAATTAGTGGATCATATGGTAATTCTGTTTTTTTTTAACGTTTATTCATTTTTGAGAGAGAGGGCATGAGCAGAGGAGGGGCATAGAGAGAGGGGGCAGAGGATCCCAACCAGGCTCTGCGCTAACAGCAGTAAGCCTGATGCGGGACTCAAACTCACAAACTGTGAGATCATGACCTGAGCCGAAGTCGGACGCTCAACCAACTGAGCCCCCCAGGTGCCCCTCTATTTTTAATTTTTTGAAGAACCTCCATACTTTCTTCAAGAATGATTGTGCTAATTTACATTACTATCACAGTGCACACGGATTCTCTTTCTTCATATCCTCACCAACACTTGTTATGTCTTGTCTTTTTGAGATTTGCCTTTCTGACTGGTGTGAGGAGATATCTCATTATAGTTTTTATTTGCATTTCCCTGATGTCGAACACCTTTCCCTATGTCTGTCGGCCATATATATGTATGTCTTCTTTGGTTCTCTGCCCATTTCTTTGTTTTTTTGTTTTGATGTTGAGTTGTATATGTTCTTTTTATGTTTTGGATATTACCCACTTATTGGGCATACCATTTATAAGTATCTTCTCCATTCAGTATGTTGCCTTTTTGTTTTGTTGATGGTTCCCTTGCTGGGCAGAAGCTTCTTATTTTAGTATAGTCCCAAAAGTTTACTTTTGCTTCTTTTTTCTTTATCTGAGGAGACATATCCATAAATATGTTGCTAAGGCCAATATCCAAGATATTACTGCTCACATTTTCTTTTAGAAATTTTATGGTGTCAGCTCTCACATTTGGGTCTTGAATCCATTTTGATTTTATATTTGTGTGTGGTATAAGAAAGTGACTCAGTTTCATTTTTTGCATGTAATGGTCCACATTCTCAGCACCACTTATTAAAGAGACTGTCTTTTCCTTTTTGTATATTTTTGCATTTTTTTGTCACAGATTAATCATGAGTTTATTTCTGGGCCCTCTATCTTGTTCCATAGACCTATGTGTCTATTGTTGTGTAGTACCATGCTGTTTTGATTACTGCAGCTTTGTAGTGTATCTTGAAATCTGGGATTGTGATATCTCTAGCTTTATTCTTTTCTCTCAAGTTTGCTTTGTCTATTTTAAGGGTCTTTTGTGATTCCATTAAAATTTTAGGATTATTTGTTCTAGTTCTGTGAAAAATGGTATTGGTATTTTGATAGGGATTGCATTAAATCTGTATTCTCTTTGGGTAATATGAACACTTTAACAATATTAAATATTCCAATCCATGAGCATGATATGCGTTTCCATTTGTTTGTGTCATCTTCAGTTTCTTTCATCAATATCTTACAGTTTCTAGAATATAGCTTTTTCACTTCCTTTGTTAAATTTAGTCCTGGTTATTTTATTCTATTTGATACAATTGTTAATTGAGTTGTTTTCTGATTTCTCTTTCTGCTACTTCATTATTAGTATATTAAAATGCAGCAGATTTCTGTATATTAATTTTGTATTCTAAAACTTTACTAAAATTCATTTATCAGTTCTAATAGGTTTTTGGTGGCATTTTTAGGGTTTTCTATACATTGTGTCATGTTGTCTGCAAATAGTGACAGTTTTATTTCTTCCTTACCAATTTGAATGCCTTTTATTTTTTTTTCTCTTGTCTGATTGCTGCAGCTAAGTCTTTCAGTACTATGTTGAATAAAAGTGATCAGAGTAGATATCCTTATCTTGGTCCTGATCTTAGAGGAAAAGTTTTCATTTTTTCATCATTGAGTATGATGTTAGCTGTGAGTTTTTCATCGATGACATTATTATATTGAGGTATGTTCCCTCTAAACTCACTTTGTGAGAGTTTTTATCATGAATAGATGTTGTATTTTGTCAAGTGCTTTTTCTGCATTTGTTGAGAAGATCATATGGTTTTTATTCTTTCTCTTGTTGACGTGATGTATCACATTGATTTGTGAATATTTAATCATCTTGCCTCACTGGAATAAGTCTCACTTGATTGTGGTGAATTATCCTTCTTTTATGTTTATTTATTTATTTTGAGTGAGAGAGGGATAGAGAGCAGGGGAGGGGCAGAGAGAGAGGGAGATAGAGAATCCCAAGTAGGCTTTGCTCTGTTAAGTGCAGAGCCTAACGCAGGGCTGGAACTCATAAACCATGAGACCATGACCTGAGCTGAAATCAAGAGCCAGATAGCTTGTTATTCTCATCTTTCATTTTGTTGAGAATTTTTGTATCTGTATTCAAGGATTTTAGCCTGTAGTTTATTTTTATTTTTTATTTTTATTTATTATTTTTTGTAGTGTCTTTGCCGAGTTTTGGTGTCAGGGTAATGCTGAACTTGTATAATAAATTTGGAAAATTTCCTTTTTCCTATCGTATTTGGAATACTTTGAAAAGAATAAGTATTACATCCTCTTTAAATGTTTTGTAGAATTCTCCCATGAAGCAGTCTAGTCCTAGACTTTTGTTGTTGGAAGTGATTTTATCACTGTTTCAATCTCAATACTAGTAATTGCTGTGTTCAAGTTTTATATTTCTTCCTGATTAGTTTTGTAAGATTATAGGTTTCTAGGAATTTATTCATTTCTTCCAGATTGTCCAATTTGTTGGCACGTAATTTTTCATAGTATTCCCTTATAATTCTTTGTATTTCTGTGGTTTTGCTTGTTATTCTCATCTTCCATTTCTGAATTTATTTATTTATTTGAGTCCCCTTTCTTTTGTTCTTTATGAATCTAGCAGATGGTTTGCCATTTTGTTTATCTTTTCAAATAACCAGCCTTTGGCTTCATTGATCTTTTCTATTGATTTTTAGTCTCTATTTCATTTATTTCTGCTTTAATCTTTATTATTTCCTTTTTTCTACCAATTTTGGGCTTTGTTTTTTTCTTTTTCCAGCTTCTTTAGGTATAAGATTAGATTATTTTTTGAAATTTTTCTTTTTTCTTCAGTTAGGCCTGTCTTGCTATAAACGTCCCACTGAGAAATGTGTTTGCTGCAGCCTAAATATTTTAGACCACTGTGTTTTTACTTCTGTCTCCATATATTTTTTAATATCCTCTTTGATTTCTTTATTGACTTACTGGTTGCTCAGTATCATGTTGTTTCACTTCCATATGTTTGTGCTTTTTCAGTTTTTCTTGTAACTGATTTCTAGTTTCATACTGTTGCAGTGAGAAAAGAAGCTTGATATGATTTCAAACTTCTTAAAACTATTGACACTTGTTTTGTGCACTAACATCTGATCTATCCTGGAGAATGTTCCATGTTCACTTGAAAATCATGTTTACTATGCTGTTGTTATGCGGAATGTTCTGTATATATCTGTTAGGTTCATTTGGTCTAATGCGTTGTTCAAAGCCACTGTTTTCTTACTGGTTTTCTATCTCGATGATCTGCGCATTGATATAAGTGGGATGTTAATCTCCCTACTATTATAGTATTATTATAGTCTCCCTTTCTGTTTGTTAGTTAATATTTATGTATTTAGGTGCTTCTATGTTGGGAGCATAGATATTTATCCTCTTCTTATATTGATACCTTTATCATTATTATGTAAATGCCCTTTTTGGTCTCCTGCTACAGTCTTTGTTTTAAACTCTATTTTGTCTGTTATAAGCATTAATACCTTGCCTTTTGTTGTTGTCTCCCATTCAGTAGGCTGCCTTTTGTTTTTTGATTGCTTTTTTTATTGTTTCCTAATTTTTTCCATTTTAATTTTTATGTGCTTGGTGTGGACCTCTGTGGGCTCATTTTTCAGGGTACTCTCTGTGATTCTTGGGTCTGGATTTCTGTTTCCTTCCCCAGGTTAAGGAAGTTTTTAGCTATTATTTCTTCAAATAACTTTTCTGCCCCCTTCTCTAACTCCTCCCCTCCTGGGATCCCTTTAAGGCAAATGTTACTCATTTGATGTCGCAGAGTTTTCTTAAGCTATTCTCCTTGTTTATTATTATTTTCCCCCTTGTTTATTATTCTTTTCTTCTCTTTGCTGTTTGGCTTGGTTGCTTTCAGTTACCTTGTCTTCCAGATCACTGATCCATTTTTTTATGCATTCTCTAATATACTATTGCTTCTTTCTAGTGTATTCTTTATTTTGGTTATTGTATTCTTCAGCTGTGACTGGTTCTTTTTTATATTTTCTATCTTTTTGTTGATGTTCTTGTTGAATTTGTTCACTCTTCTCTCAAAAGTGGTGTGTATCTTTATAATCATTACTTTGAACTCTGTAAGGCATATTGCTTATCTCCATTTCATTTAGCTCTTTTTCTGTGACTTTGTCTTCTTGGTTCATTTGGGACATATTCCTCTCTCTCCTCTTTTTGTCTAACTCTCTGTGTTTGTTTCTTTGTATTAGGTAGGTCAAATATGTCTCCTGGGGATGAAAGTAGTGGCCTTGTGTCAAAGAGTTCCTGTGATGCCCTGTAATCCAATGCCTGCTGGTCACCAAGCCAGACACTCAAGGGGTATTTCCTATGTGGGCTTCATGTTGTGGCTGTTGTGGCTGAAGAATGACTGCTTTGGGCTTGCTGGTGGGTGGTGCAGGCACTTTGCCTAGCTGTCTGCAGTTAGCCTCTGTGACAGCTGCAGGCACACCAAATATCATGGCTTGCTTCCTGGGAGGTTCCTAGCTGCAGAAACTCTGGGAATGCTGGTGTGTGGGGTTATTTCCTCCTCTCCATGGCAGAAGTCACTTAGGAGGAATAATGGTCCTGGTCCTGGCCAGGGCTGCCTGCTGTGTGGCAGAGCTGTGGCACCCACTCCTAGGAGCTGGTCCTAGAGTGCATAGCTTGATGTAACGATCTCACACTAGGGCCATAGTAGGAGAGAACAATCCCCTTCCTGTGATACTTTTGGAAGAGGGTTTATTGCCTCCCCACGGACAAAAGACCCTGCAGGTGCCAGCCAAAGGCTCATCAGGGTGGAGAGGCTCTACTCTGGAGGAGGGAAGCAGATCCGTGCCTTGCGGACCCTTTACGACTTTGAGTTTTGAATCCCAACCATGCACCAAAATAAATACACAAGAGAGTTATGGCGCAAGTTGAGCTGGCTTCCCTCGCTAATCTGTGAGGGCTATGTGAACAGTGGGTGTTGATATCACCAGTCTGAGGACAAAGATTGGGGTGTCACCATTGTCCCTCCAACACAGTGGGACTTCGGAGAGCAACACAGTGACCCCCCCCCCAGTGGAGGCAAGACCCACTTACACCAAACCCTGCCCCTCCATGCCTGGCAATTGCTTCTTTACTGGGGCAAAACTGACACTTAGCCAGTGTAGCTGGCCTCTCCTCCAGACCAGCACAGCCACCAGCCCCCAGGAACCAATGGACCACTCTTTTTTTTTTTTCTTTTTTACCTGCTTTTTGTTTATCTTTTGGAATCAGGCTCATAGTTTCTGATTTGTTTTTTGTCATTTCCTCTTACTGTTACCTTCCTTTCTTTTTTTTTTTTTTGGATCAGCCTTTTTTATTGTTTACATTTTCCTTATTTTCTCTTTTCTTCTGCTTTTTCTTTCCCACCCCCCTTTCTTTTTCCTTGGAATCAGCCTGATAGTTTTTTGATTCTGTTTTTTTTTTTTTTGTTTCTATTCGTTTTTCTTTTTTTATGGGATCAGGCTCCTCCCCCCTTCTTTTTTCCAGGATTACTTCAACAAATGAATTAATAAAACACACCTAGTTAAAGGTCCAAACACTTCAACATTGTAGTCAGGGAGGAGCTCTGTAGAGGACTGACCAGTGGGAAAGAGCAGCCGGAACACAATAGCAGAGTGCACATGGCATGTGCCAGAAACCCTTCCTGGAGTGCCAGGCCCTGGACAGTGTATGGCCCCTTCTTAATATAGTAGTACTATCAGATGTAGGAAACATAACAAGCTTTTAAAACACGCAAAAGACAGAAACTTAGCCAAAATGACAAGATGGAGGAATTCTCCCCAAAAGAAAGGTCAAGAAGAAATAACAGCCAGGGACCTGCTCAAAACACATATAACCAATATATCTGAACAAGAATTTAGAATAGTCATAAAACTACTAACTAGACTTGAAAAAAAAAAAAAAAAAGCTTAGAAGACACCAGAGAAACCCTTTCTGCGGAGATCAAAGACCTAAGAACTAGTCAGGTTGAATGAAGAAAATGCTATAACTGAGATGCAAAATAAAGTAGATACAGTGATTGAAGAAGCAGAGGAGAGAATAGGTGAAATAGAAGATTAAATTATGGAAATAAGGAAGCTGAAAAAGAAGATGGAAAGTAAGTTACCTAACCATGAAGAGGGCTTAGAGAACTAAGTGATTCCATGAAACAAAATAATATTTGTACCATAGGAATCTGAGAAAAAGAAAAATGAGAAAAAGGGGCAGAAGAATTATTTGAACAAATTATAGCTGAGAACTTCCCCAGTTTGAGAAAGGAAACAGGCATCCAAGTCCAAAAGGCACAGAGAAGTCCCTTCAAAATCAACAAAAACAGGTCAGCGCCATGACTTACCATAGTAAAACTGGCAAAATACAAGGATGAAGAGAGCATTCCAATAGCAGCTAGGGACAAAATGTCCTTAACCTACAAGGTTAAACCCATAAGGTTAGTAGAAGATCTGTCCACTGAAACTTGGCAGGCCAGAAGGAAGTGGCAGGAAATATTCAATGTGCTGAATAGGAAAAATAGGCAGCCATGAATCCTTTATCCAAGGTTGTCATTCTGAATAGAAGGAGAAATAAAGAATTTCCCAGGTAAACAAAAACTAAAGTAGTTCATGACCACTAAATAAGCCCTGCAAGAAATATCAAGGGAGGACTCTTTGAGTGGAGAAACATAAACAGCAAAGACTACAAAGGACCAGACAGCAGCACCAGAAACACCAAATCCACAGAAAACACAATGGCATTGCATTCATATCTTTCAATAATGACTCCAAATATAAATGGTCTAAATGCTCCAATCAAAAGACTCAGGGTTTCAGAATGGATGAAAAAAAAAAAAATCCATGTGTATGTTGCCTACAAGAGACTCATTTTAGACCTAAGGACACTGACAGATTAAAAGTGAGGTGATGGGGGTACCTGGGTGGCTCAGTCGGTTAAGCATACGATTTCGGCTCAGGTCATGTTCTCACGGTCCGTGAGTTCGAGTCCCGCGTTGGGCTGTGTTGACTGCTCAGAGCCTGGGGCCTGCTTCAGATTCTGTGTCTCCCTCTCTCTCTCTGCCCCTTCCCTGCTCATGCTCTGTCTCTCTCTCTCAAAAATAAATAAAGATTAAAAAAAATTATAAAAGTGAGGTAATGGAGAAACATCTATCATGCTAATGGAAGTAAAAAGAAATCCAGAGTAGCCATACTTTTATCAAACAACTAGATTTTAAAACAAAGACTGTCATAAGAGATGAAGGAGTACATTATATTATAATTAGGGGGTTTATCCTTCAAATAGAGCTAACAATCATAAATGTTTATGCCCCCAATTGGGAAACACCCAAATATATCTCAACTAATCACAAACATAAAGAAACTCATTGATAATAAAACCATAACATTAGGAGACTTTAATACCCCACTTACAGCAATGGAAAGATCATCTAACCAGAAAATCAAAAAGGAAATGATGGCTTTGAATGACACACTGAACTAGATGGACTTAACAGAAGTATTCAGAACATTTCATCCTTAAGCAGCAGAAATACACATTTTTTTCCAGGGCACATGGAACATTCTCTAGCATAGATCAGATACTAGCTCACAAATCAGCCCTCAAAAGGTACAAAAATATCAATATTATACCATGTATATTTTCAGATCACAACACTATGAAACTTGAAATCAACCACAAAAAACATTTAGAAAGCCCTCAAATACATGGACGTTAAAGAACATTGTACTGCAGGATGAAGGGGTCAAGCAGGAAATTAAAGAAGATATTTAAAAATACATGGAAGCAAATGAAAACAAAAACACGACAGTATCTCTTTGGGATGCAGCAAAGGCAGTCCTAAGAGGAAAGTACATTGCAATTCAGGCTTATCTCAAGAAGTAAGAAAGGTCCCAAATACGCAACCTAACCTTACACCTAAAGAAAGTAGAAAAGGAGCAGCAATTAAAGCACAAAGACAACAGAAGAAAGGAAATAATAATGATTAGAGCAGAAATAAAAAATATAGAAAGAAAAAAATTACACACACACACACACACACACACACACACACACACACACACACTGGAATATTACTCGGTGATGAAAAAGAATGAAATATTGCCATTTGCAACAATGTGGATGGAACTGGATGATATGATGCTAAGCAAAATAAGTCAGTCAGAGAAAGACAAATATGATTTCACTCATATGTGGAATTTAAGAAACAAACCAGATGAACATAGGGGAAGAGAAGAAAAAATTAAATAAAAACAGACAGGGAAGCCAACCATAGAGACTCTTAAATACAGAGTACAAACTAGGGGTTACTGGAGGAGAGGTGGGTAGGGGGATGGACTAAATGGGTGATGGGCATTAAGGAGGGCACTTCTTGGGTTGAGCACTGGGTGTTACATGGAAGTGATGAATCATTGGGTTCTACTTTTGAAACCAATACTACACTCTATGTTAACTAACTTGTATTAAAAAAAATAAATTTAAAGTATTAATTAATTAAATGTCTCTTGTAGACAGCATATAGTAGGACCTTATTTATTCAGTCTATCTATGCATTTTGACTGGACTATTTTATCTATTCACATTTAATACTATTATTGATATAGTTGTCTGAACATTGATATAGATGTCTGAAGTGATGTTTTTGCTTTTTGTTTCATTCTTTTTTCCTGGTCCTTTTTATCCTTTATTGCTTTTCTTACATGAAATCAATGTTTCTAGTATAATATTTTAATTCCTTTCATTATTTTTTTGGTTTATGAGTTTTTTTTCTTTTTTAGTGATTTATCTGAGGCTTTCCATATATATCTTGTCATAATCTACTTCAGATTTATACTAAATTAATGCCAGTGGAGTAGAGAAACATTATTTATATATAGCTCTAGTCCTTTTTCCCCTTTTGCTGCCATTATGGTTGTACATATTATGTCTATTAAGTTACCAATCCTAAAATGCTTTCTTACAATTATCACTTTAAGTGTGTCCATTATAGAAACTGAGAAAAGAAAGAAGAGAAAGTATATATTTATAGAATTTATTATGTTGACCTTTGTTTACCATTTGTTCCTATGAATTCAAGTTACCATCTCATTTTATTTCCTTACTTCAATGCAAATTTGATTCTACCCTACATCCTTTTTGCTGTTATTGTCAATAGTTGCATTTCTATATGTCATAGGCTCAACAATATACATATTCATTTATAAAGTTGCTTTTTAAATTAATTAAAAAATACTTTATAGCTTCATTATTACCTTTACCAACACTCTTTGTTTTTCCATATGAAATCAAATTAACTACCACCTGGGTCACTTTTTTTCACCCTGAAGAACTTCCTTTAGTATTTTTTGTAAGAGTGTCTGCTACCATCAAATTCTCTCAGTTTTTGTTTATGTGGGAATGTCTTTATTTTGTTATTATTTTGGGGACATCATTTTGATGTATGTTAAATTACTGGTTTACCTTTTTTCCCCTTTCTGCTCATTTAATATCTCTTTCCACTGCCTTCTGCCCTCCATTATTTCTGATAAGAAGTCATCTGTCATTCATATTGAGACTCCCTTGTGCAAAGTAACTCTCTTTTCTTGTGTTGCTTCAAGATTTTCTCTTTGTTTTTACATAGTTTGATTTTGATGTGTCTTTCATGTGGATCGTATTCATTTTATCTGACTTAGAGTATGTTGAATTTCTTGGATGTGTAAATTAATATTTTTCAATAAATTTGGGGAGTTTTCAGCTCTAATTTCCTCGACTATTCTGCTCCATTCTCTCTCTCCTTTCTTTCTGGTATGCTCATTATGCATATATTGATGTGCTTACTGGTGTCCCATTTTTATCAGAAGCTCCATTCATTTTTCTTCATTCTTCTTTCTGTTCTTCAGACTGAATAGTAGCTATTAATCTAGCTTCAGTTTCACCAGTTCTTTCATCTCCCAGTTCAAATCTAGTTTTCAGCCTCTTTCAAGAATTTCTCATGATGATTGTACTTTTGACTTTAGTCTTCCTGTTTGGGTCTTTTGTAGAAGCTACACACATTGATATTCTTTATCTACTAAAACATTGTCACTGTAATTTCCTTTATACCTCTTTGAGGATGATTTCCTTTAGTTCTTCAAAAAATAGTTATAGTGATCATCTTGAAGTCTTTGTTTTGTTTAACATCTGGGCTCTGTTATAGGTATTTCTCTTGCCTGCTTTTTTTCCTGTATATGAATCACATTTTCCTGTTTCTTTCAATGTCTCAATTTTTATTGAAGGTGGACATTTTAGGTAATATATTGTAGCAATTCAGACATGATTTCTCTCCATTCTCTATAGGTCTTCTTTATGTTGTTGTTTTTTTCATTTACTTGTTTAGGGACTTGGCCAAACTATTTCAGTGAATTCTATTTACCCTGCAGTGTGAAGCTTCTAATGACACTCCACAGAGGGTACAGCCTTGGGCATATGTACAGTCACCCTGAGATGACAGTGGCTTTGGAGGGTTCTCTTTGAGTACCTCCTTCCATGATCTTTATTGTTGTTGACTGTTTCATATTATATGATATCACACTCAGCTATTTGGCTCCATTAATTTTAGGCAGATTGCTCTGTTTTTTTCCAAGAATTTTCTAGGCCATAAATTGCTCCATAGTTAGATTAATTACATTTGGGGAAGGGTAGTTTTTGAGACAAGTGTGAGGTTTTTTTTCTGGCCCAGGAAGGTTCTTAGCTGTCTCTTTTCCTAGTTCTCTCTGGTAAACTAACTGGCCTAATGTTTACTTTTTTGCTTTTATAAAACTATCAGCCTCCTCTTAACTTTTTACCATCAAAATTCCCATTGTTTTCAAGAGTTCCCTTAGGTTTGAACTTCTCTATAGTATTTCCAATAAAGCCAATTATTTTGGTGATAGCTTTAGAGATCACTGTTCTCATGGACTGCCTCTCCCATTAAGCAAAATCTCTGACACACTACTTCAGGTGCTATATTGTGGCAGTGTATTCATTTCCTAGGGCTGTCATAACAAAGTATCATAAACTGGGAAAACAACAGAAATCTGTTGTCTCATAGTTCTGAATATCAGAAGTCTGAAATCAAGTTGTTATTAGGGTCTGTGAAGGTTCTAGGGAAGGATCTGTTCTAGGCCTCTCGCCTAGCTTGTTCCTTAGCTTGTGATAACATAATTCTAATTTTATACAGTATTCATTCTGTGTGCCTATGTGTCTGTTTCTTCATATGGCATTTTTTATAAGGACACAAGATATTTTATATTAGGGGACACCCTAATGATCTCATCTTAACTTGATTATGTGTACAAAAACACTATTTACAAATAAAGTCATATTTGCAGATACTAGGGATTAGGACTTCAACATTTCTTTTGGGGGAAGAATGCAAAACCCGTAAAGCAAGAGAACTTAGACAATGCAGTCTATAGGGATTAGCATCTTAGGGCACAAAGCAACAGGAGAGAGGTAGAGAATGGACCTGGTGGAGGAGGATAGGAGGTGACGCAAATGCAGACTAACCAGCCTAAACCCTTACTTATCTTGTTAGGATGTTCTGGTCTAAGAAATTGTTCTTTTTCCTACTATAAATTGGTATTTTGTATGCTGATTCTTCTGGATGTGAAAAGTTGAGGACGCTATTGTCTCTTTAATCAAATTTCCACCCTATAGGTTAGTGCTAAAGTGGCTAACTAGCTTATCAAAATGACACCTCTGCCTCTTCTTTTCTTTACAATTACAATAATTTGTTATTGCATGAATAGTCACTAAAGAACTAAAATTTATTGAGTACGTACTATGTGCAATGGAATACAAGTCTCACTTATTCAATTCTCCTAATAATCCTGTGAAATATCCCTATTTTACATCTAAGGAAACTAAACCAAAGAGAGAACAACTTCGTTGTTCCCCTCAGTTGTACAGCCAGAGATTTGAACTGTGGTCTTTATGGTGACAGAGTCTGTACTATTTCCTTTAAAAAATGCTGCCTTTCTGATTGATGATCTTATAGACCAATGACCAAAGGATGTTCATGGTAATTCAATTTAATAGGTCTTTGGTTAGAACCTAATTATATTTTATATTTATATTTTATATCTTGATAGCCATTGTGGAGAACATAAAAGAATTTACCAAAAATAAATTCTGGAGATGTGCAATCTAATTTTTTAAAGAAATTAAATAAGAATGTAACAGTACATAATTAAGTCCCAAAATAACATGTTTGAGTTATAAATGCTACTAGAAATCACAAATCAGTAAGGTCTTTGTATAGTTATAGATGGCTTGATGGAGATTCAATAAGTTATACAGAGAGACATTTTAGCCAAGAGATCTACTATTAGTGAATATATTTGGGCAAGAATGAGTGCAACATTTGCAGGAATAGAGAGAAGACAGTCTTGTGTAGAAGAGAGGGGAGGTGGAATGAAAGAAAATAGTGGCAATGAGTACCCAGGAAAGACCCCAGACCTCAAACATCTGATTAATATGTCTGAAATTGGTTTGTCAGAGAGTATAGAAATACGGAAGATATTGTATAATACTGACTTTAAAAAATTATTTACTGAAAATAAATCTGTAAGGCTACGTGGAAAGCCAGAATCAAATATAGGGTTTCATTTCTTTGGTTCAGAGATGCTAGCCAAAGGTTATCAGTATGTATTCCCTAGCTAGGTCAGTACTATAGACCTTGAGAGCAGCACTTGCCGCAGGCAGCCTATATGCTTCTACTTATGAGTTGGAAATACCCTGCCTTTGGCTGCTTTCTGGATCTATGATACTAATCTGTGTAAGCCATAATAAGAGTGGTAGAGTTTGCAGATGCCCATGTTCAAGGATTTTGTCACTCTTAAGCAAGAAGATTAGTGAATTTTGGCATGGCCTTGTGAAGAGCCAGGATCTCTTTTAATGTTTAAAGTATTATTTTTAGCATTTTGGAGGAAAAGGTGCTATGCAAATTGGATCGATTCTATTTATGACTGCTTTGTTTTTATTCTACGTGTCTAGAATGTCTGCTCAGAGATTACCAATGTGGAGGCTCAAAAGGCCCAAAAGACCTTGCCACTACTGGAAGCTCTATTAACATCCAGTTATGGAAAACAGAACAGGATTCTGTCACTATTAGAAGAGCTAGTGCTGTTTATATCACATGAAAAGGTAGCCCAAAGTTGTCTCTCATACAGCCTTGGTAAATTCATCACAACATGTGGTTTTCCTCAATTGCCGGTGAAGTATCTCCTTTGGTGACACTTACCAGCAAAGGATAAAGTTCAAAGTCTTAACCTAGTATTTAATATCCTTTATAATGCTTTTCTTGCTTTCTTTTTACTACTTACCTACAAGAATTCCTGCTCTGATCAAACAGCCCTATTGCCCAAACTTTTTACTTTCTCACCATTTAGAGATGGTACCCATTCTATCCTTCTACTTAAATGCTACGTATCCTTTAAGAGGCAGTATAAATTCTGGTCCTCCTTGAGGACAGCTTCATAGATATTGTGGGCAGTCTACTGTGTACTCCTATGGTGGTGGTCTCAATACAGAATCTGTTTTACATGTTGATCCAGGTTCCCCTGAAGAATCTGTGTAGTGTGTGAAGTTTATACTTTATTATAGTATTTCATCATGAGTGGTTGGTGTCGTGGGAGGGGAGTGAATCTAGTTAGGTTAGGCTAGCTGACCAAGATTCTCAAACTAAACTTTTTTGATCTTTCCTCTGGCCATAGAGAAATGAGCTTCTCCAAGTAAACATAACTTTTCCACAAGTGCCTAGTCTTTCTAGAAAGCTGCAGGGAGCTAGCAATATGTTCCTATTTTTCTTCCGGATAGTATAATCTGTCACAACAATTGTGCCAGCATCATGAGTACTCTTCTTGGCGATGCAGATTTCTTTCAGTAGGAATGGAAGATGCTCCCACTATCACCAAGAATGACAAGCAAGAGGTGTACATATGCTGACCTAAAACCAGTCAAAACTAGAAACTTCCATCAGTCATTTAATCTCAATGATGACTTAAATGAATATTCAGCTTTCATTTCCTATCTTCTCTCCCCTCGCACCCAATTTTAGATTTACCCAAATATACTTTTAGTTATAAGGACTCAGACTGCACTATACACAGAAAGAAATGGGATGCTGCCATTTTTATGATGGCTTCTGGGTGAAACAGGTTTGGCATGTAAGTGTCTTGCCACCTGATCTTGTAACTGGTTTATAGGAGATGCTGCTTCTGAGATTGAAATAGTTACAGTCTTTTCCCTATGACCTATACAGATAGCAAATCCAGTGCCTTAGAGAATGAAACATAAGTATCTAGAGTATCTGAAAAGCCAAATCCCATTTAGTCCCATCTTTACCAACTAATACGCTAAAATGTAGATATAACATTTTTCTTTTTTGATTTTTTAAAAAAACTTGTCCTATCTTGTGACAATATGCTATAAGGATGGTAGAAACACATGGACATTCAACTCTAAACTACAGGGAGGTTTGGTACTTAGTTTTGGAACAGGCCCATCAAACAATCACCACCAGCTCATCATGTGCTATGAAGCATCAGGCCTGGTAATCAGAAAACACTTGAAGAGGTTAGACTATACATAAATATTTGTAGCCTGCCGGGGTGTTTTCCCAATTGTAAAAATGTTAGAGAAAATATGAAGAAAATGTGCACCATTTACTTAGAGAAAGAATGCTTTATATTCTATGCCAATGTCTCTTTCTTCTTTTACTTTCTTACTTTTTTTTTAGTACTAGGAATTAAAAATATTTGGTGCAGCCTTAGGTAGAATATGATCCAGTGACAAAATATAATTGTGAATTTGTCTAGCTTCTAATCTGTTTTAACTGTTTTCTTTACCTCTGTGCGCAATTGGCTCCCGGGTGAAGAACCTCACTTGTTACCACCCACCTTCTTGATTGGTATTGACTAAATCATAATATGGGTCCTCCTGGGGGATCTTCTGTTGAGTAAAGTTATTTCCTTTACTGGATCCTTCCCAGTATGGTGTCTGTAAAACATTCTGAATTTTTTGGTTGTTATCAAAACAGTCTCCTAAGCCCACGGTCTGGGTTCTGATTTGGATTGGAGAGTTGCAGTTTCATAAGGATCAAATGAATGTGCATTTCTGGAAGGAAGGAACATTTTTTGTGGTCACAGCAAATGCCACTGGACATCACCAGTTTTAGACTTAGGGGCATCCGAGAAGAATGTGATATTTTTCCATATTTTAACTTCTTGTTTTTGAAGCTGGGTTCCTTGAGTCAGTGGCATGTTCTTATGCTGGAATGATTTTTTGCTTAGTGTGATTATAGATATACTTGGTCATACTTCAGCCCCCAGTATTTGGGAGTTCCCCGAATTAAATGTGTATACTGAATCTGGCCGATGTAGTTATTGAAAATGGAAAATTGGATGCAGATGTATTACGGTCTGCTCAGATTCAGGCACTACTCTCAAAGTTAAGAAGAGGACCCACGGAGGGTATGCATAAAGGCATTTCACCAAGGATCAGGCTGCATCTTTTTTTCTCTGTCTGGTTTAATGAAATCAGGATTTTCTTGAAAGAGATAAATGGTAACTGTGGGGGAAAGCATCAATGATTTGGTGGTGGAATAAGGAGAAAGGAATAAAAATAAATGGGGATATAGATTAATTTGGTAGTGGATCAGGAAACTGATAGAAGATACACATTTCTAAGAACCTGTTTTTATATTATTTATTTTGAAACAATTTCAAACTGGGAGAAAAATTACAAAAATAAAAAACTTCTATATTCCCTCACCCAAGTTCTCCAAATGTTAACATTCTACCACATTAGTTCTCTCTCTCTGTTTCTCTCTCTCTCTCTCTGTCTCTCTCTCTCTCTCTCTGTCTCTCTCTCTCTCTCGCTAATCCTCCAGTGTGTATTTTTCAAAAAAAAAAACAAGAATACTCTCCTACATAACTAAATGCGAACATCCAAATAAATCAATAGTCATACAACACTGTTATCCAACTTACAGACTCTACTTGGATTTTACCAACTGTACCAGTTGTATCTCTTATTCCTTTCTAGTCCAGCATCCAGTTAATATCATGAACTACATTTAGTTGTCATATCTCTTTAGACTCTTCAACCCAGAATAATTCCTTAGTGTTTCTCTGGTTTTAATGATCTTGACTTTTAAAATAGTAAGGACTTTCATTTTGAAGTGTATTGCTCAACCGGGATCCATCTGATGTTACCTTGGGACCAGTGTCAAGTCCTGCTTTCTTGGAAGAAATACTACAGAAGTGGTGCTGTGCTCTTCTCCATGTGTGACATTGGGGTGTGTGCAGTAATCTACCCATCCCTCTAAGAGTAAGGCTAACCATGATCACCAGCAAGTTATTGTCTGCCATCAGCAAGCCAGATACCCAGAAGAGCCAATAATATAAGTTCCAGTCTAATGCTGAATCCAAAAGCAGGAAAAGACCAATGTCCCAGCTCAAAGACAGGTGGAGAAAGTGAATCCTCCCTACTCTGCCTCTTTTATTCTAGTCAGACCTCTAACAAATTGGATAAAGCCCATCCACATTAGGGAAGACACTCTGCTTTACTCGTTCTGCTTATTCAAATGTTCATCTCATCCAGCAACACCCTCACAGACACACCCCGAAAAATGTTTAACCAAATATCTGAACACACCATGCCAAGTCAAGTTGACATATAAAATTAACCATTGTAAGTTCAAACCTTACCAACTTGGAACTCATGCACTTCTTAAACCATATTGAATCCCCAAATAAAGACAATAAAATCCCAGCTAACATAGTACACCTGTCCTGCATACAACCAAAACCACACCAACCCCTTACCCAGAAAAGGAGGTAAAGTCCTTGAGTGATGTTTACTCTTCTCCTTGATAAATAGTAATTTCAATACAATACTTAACAAAGTATTACTATGCAAAGTCAACAATACTTAATTGCTATGATATGAACTCAGTAAATCTTATAATGGCATAAGAGAAGGAAGAAAAGAAAGATTTTATGTACAAATATATTCATAACAACATAAGAAGGAAAAACTTATGACAATTATAGTCCTCATTTCTATAACTGTTCACATGGTCGTGGTTCATATTTACAACCAACTTCTTCCACTACCCAGTTCGTATTACCTTTGCCATCAACAAGCACCTCAACTGGTTATGGTTCGCTACCTGATGGAGTGACTCACACCTTCATTCCTAAAGAGTCAAGGTTATTAGTAAGTCCTGCCTGGATTGGGTTGTAGTTTTCCATTGACCTTAATCACAGGTAATGGTAATACTCAGAAATGCCCTGAAGTATCTCACATTATTCCAAACATATTCTTCCTTAACTCCATTGGGGAGTAACAGTCCAATTTTTCTTTGGTAATCAGGATCAGTCACTCCAGACAGCGTAGTAACTGTCTATTCTTTGCCTTTTGATTCACAGTCATGAAAAAACCCAAAGGGGCTAGATGATAGTCTTAACTTCCAGTTCAGTGGAATCATTCTTGTGTCCCCTGGTAGAAGTATCTCTCCCTTTGTAACTAGGACCTCTAGGCTAGCAAAGCATAATATCATAGAAAGAAGATATTATAAGATTTACTGAGTTATACATATATAGCCTTCTGGAGAACATTGCCCCAACCCTGCAAGTATTGTCACCTAACTGGTGTCATAACTGAGTCTTCAAAAAGCCATTCACCATTCAATCAAAACAACTGCTTCAAAATAGAAACATGATAAGGTCAGTGAATTCCATGAACATGGGCCCATTGCCACACTTATTTTGCTTTGAAGTGAGTTCTTTGATCAGAAACTTGCTATGTGGAATACCATGATGACAAATAAGCATTCTGTAAGTCCATGGGTGGTAGTTTTGGCAGAATCATTGCATACAGAGAAGGCGAATCCATATCTAGAGTGAGTGTCAATTCACATAAGAACAAAATGCTCCCCTTTCATGATGAAAGTGGTTCAGTGTAATCAACCTGCCACCTAGTAGCTGGCTGATTACTCCAGGGAATAGTACCATAGAGGAAACTTGGTGTTGGTTGTTGATGCTGGCAGATTGGACACTCATCTGTGGCTATGGTGAGGTTGACCTTGGTAATTGGAAGTCCACATTGCTAAGTCCATGCATAAACCTCCATTCCTGCCACCATGACCACTTTATTCTTGAGGCTATACAGTGATGACAAGAGTAGCTGGGGAGAGCCTGATGAGTAGCCATAGAATGAATCATCCTGTACACTTCATTGCTAAAAATCCTCCTCTGCTATAGTCACCCTTTAGGTGAGCATTCACATGGAACATAAATATATCTTCATGTTTTTACCCTATTCAGAGTAGTCTGTCCACATATGTCTTCCCTAAATTTCTTTGTTACCAGTTTTGTAACCATATTTTTGCCAAGTCCCTGACCATCCAGTCAAATCATTGCCGACAGCCCATGAATCAGTATATTTACATACCTAACCATTCCTCTTTCCAAGCAGAGTGAATAACCAAGTGCACTGCTCAAAGTTCTGCCCACTGGGAAGATTTCATTTCACCACTACCCTTCAGGCAATATCCCAAAAATGGACTGTAATGCTACAGCTGTCCACTTTTTTATGGTACCCGTATGCCATGCAGAATCATCTGCAAACCAGACCCAAGTCTTCTCTTATGTTAATTGAATGTAAGGAACTCATCATGAGGTCATAGGTGCAGGCTGGGTTAGTGAAGTCAATGTGGCAGGAATGGGAGCATGGACATTTGAGCCACTTATTCACATAACTTATCTGTGCCTTCAAGGCCTCCTTGAGCCATATCACATATATACCACTTCCATATGATGATGCAGTGCTGCCGTGCATGCCCAAATTTATGTCTCGGTGAGTCAGATAACACCAAGCTCATAACCCAGGTTGCCCATGGCTAAGCATTCTGTCTCTACTACTTTCTCAAAAGGATAGTAGTTTTCTGTGGAGGATGGTAGGATTTGGCTCCAAAATCCTAAGGGCCCATAGTGCATTCACCTATAGGGACCTGCCAGAGGCTCCAAACAGCATCCGTATCTATCACTGACACTTTAAGCACCGTTGGATTTGCAGGATCATGGGCTCAAGTGGCAGAGTAGCAGGCACTGCAGCCTGACCTGTTGTAGAGCTTTCTCTACTAATCAAAATCAAAATCAAAATTAGCAGCTTTTTGGGTCATTCAGTAAATGGGCTGAAGTAATACACTCATCTGAGGAATATGTTGCCTCCAAAATCCAAAGAGGCACAATAAGTGTTGCGCCTCTTTTTGGATTGTAGGAGAGGCTAGGTGCAACAATTCATCCTTCAATTTAGAAAGGATATTTTGACATGTCCTTTGCCATTAGAGTCCTAGAAATTTCATTGAAGTAGAGCCCCTGAATTTTTTGGATTTATTTCCTGCTCTGTGTTATGCAAATGTTTTACTCATAAATGTAAAGCAGCTGCTACTTCTTGCTGATTAGATCCAGTCAGCCTAAGGTTGTCAGTGTAATGGACCAGTGTGATATCTTGTGGAAGGGAAAGGCAATCAAGATCTCTGTAAATTGAATTATGACACAGGGCTGGAGAGTTGATAATCCCCTTAGGTAAGACAGTGAAGGTGTATTGCTGCCCTTGCCAGCTGAAAGTAAACTTCTTCTGGTTGTCCTTATTGATTTGTATGGAGAAAAACACACTTGTATGCCAGGTAAAAGGGTATATTAATTTGCTCAAGCACTGAAACCACATCTGGAACAACAGCTGCAATTAGAATCACCACCTGGCTAAAGTTATGATAATCCATGGTCATTCCCCACCGGATAGGTGAGTTGAGTAAGCGTGTGATGGGAACCACCACCTCTGCATCTTTTAAGGTATTGATGGAGTCACTGATTTCCGCAGTCCCTCGAGAAATGTGGTATTGCTTTTGGTTTACTGTCTTCCTAGGTAGAAGCAATTCTAGAGACTTCCTTTGGTCTTTCCCACCATAAGAGCCCTAACTCCACAGGCCAGGGAACTAATATGGGAATCCTTCTAGTGGCTCAGTGTGTCTATTCCAGTTATGTATTCTAGAACCTGGGGAGTTGACCACAGGATGGACTTGGAGACCCACTGGGCACACTCTGATTTGGACCTGACCTCATACTTCACTGATCATTTAGTCTCTAGAAGTCCCTACCCTGACTGGTGAACTACAATGACATTTAGGTTTCTTGGAATTCATGTCAGTTCAGAGCCAGCATCTAGTGTCCCAGAAAGTTTTGGTTATTTACTTTTCCCCAGGGAGTTATCCTGATAAAAAGTTATAGGCCACCTTGGAAAGGGATGGGAGAACTATTAACAGTGTAAGTTTTTGTCAGGCCTTCCCTTCACTCAAGGAGTTTTGAGTCCATTAACTGGTTCGAGTCTGGGGATTGATTGAGGAACTGTGACTCTTTGTTTTTATATTCAGGTTAAACTTTTGTTCACTTGACCTAGAATTTTTCTGCTTATACAATTTCAGAATTTAGTAGTTTTCATATCTCTTCCACTTATAAGAACACCACAATCAGATACTCAATGCCATCAGTTTACGTGAATCAGACTGTTCTAATTGCTGCTTTGATTCTGTCCTCTATTAACATAACCATGCCAACCTTGCCTTTGGCGATTGAGTGCTACCCCTTGGCCCCTGCCTCCATGAAACCCAATTACCCCCACTGCATTTAGGTTTCCCAATTCAGTGACTGTAGTTCCCACTGTAAAGTCTGACCTGTAGAGAAGAGCTATCATAGAGTTCTTCAAGGATGCCCGGATCCTCCTTACCAATTTACTTCTCACAGTAGTGGTCAAAGGCATGCCTTTTAAACCTTCCCATTGTGAGTGACTAGGTCTTAAATGACAAATTTACTCTAAGATTCCAATATTTCCAAGCCTTTAATCCCTTTCCATTAAACCAAGGCAGGTCTGGCATTTCTAATTTGTTCACTATAGGCTAACCTCCTTTTAGTCCATGTTTCAGCCAACCAACCAAACAAACAATGAGAGTCCTTCCTAACTCCCCAAGGCGCAACATTAATTGCAGAACCTCTGCTCAGTGAGATTATGTAAGTAAATTCAGCCTGATCCAAATTTATGTTCTTTCCAACATTATCCCACACCCTCAATATTGTTTTACACACATATTCCACAAATTTCTGTCTGTATAAATTAGGAAACTTAAGTAGTTCTTTTGGAATGTAGTACACTTCCTCATGAGTTATACCTCATACCTCACTGTTAGGGGCCTGCTGCAAGGAGTCCAGTTATAGGTCAAAAACCAAAGAGGGTTGGGGCGCCTGAGTGGCTCAGTCAGTTAAGCATCTGACTTCAGCTCAGGTCATGATCTCACACCTTGTGAGTTCTAGCCCTGTGTCGGGCTTGTGCTGACAGCTCAAAGCCTGGAGCTTGCTTCGAATTCTGTGTCTCCCTCTCTCTCTGCCCCTTCCCCATTCGTGCTGTCTCTGTCTCTCAAAAAAAATTTTTTTTTAATTAAAAAAATGAAACAAAGACAGTTTGTGGAAGTGAGGCATGAGGAGAATCAGCATTGCCTGTATGGTAAGTACATTAGAGGAGGCCATTACAGTTTCCTCAGGCAATGCAGAGTTAATCCTTCAGAACAGGGTGGGGGTGCAGTCAGTGGAGAGGCTCCTGCTACCACTAGGGGTGGGGAAGCCACTGCTACCGGGATGGGCCATTTCTGCTGAGTGCAGCGAGACTATTTCCACTGGGAGTAAGGAGGCTGCTGCTACTTAAGGGGGGTAGAGAGGCTGGTTTCGCTGACAGAGAAGTCTCATCAGAATTTAGGGGCTCGATGTCACTAGTTTCATCAGAATCTTCCCACATAGCTTTATTCCAACTTACAGGAACCCCTTGTTTCCCCCATCAGGTGTCTTCATTTTAACAGTAAACACCCTGCGAAAGTCAAAGTTCAAATTGTACTGTAATTCGACCAGACCCAGGATGAGATTCTGTCTTTGATTTTCAGCAATCTCAGTCCTGCAACTATAGGAGATAAGCATATCTTTCAGAGCACCCATAGAAGCCTTCAGGTTTTTATACTTGAGCTGAGAATTCCAATCTCTGAGTTCATCCTTTTCTTTCACTATTTGTCTAGCTAATTAGGAGCAACAGCAATCTCAATATATTTGTTAAACAGTTCTCCATTAAAAATGTTCAAAAGTATCATATGCACAGTCTCCTAACTCCTTGCTTCTTTTTTTCAATGTTTATTTATTTTTGAGAGAGAGAGACAGAGCACAAGTGGGGGAGGGGCAGAAAGAGAGAGAGACACAGAATCTGAAGCAGGCTCTAGGCTTTGTGCTGTCAGCTCAGAGCCTGACTCAGGGCTTGAACTCACAGACTGCAAGATCATGACCTGGGCTGAAGTCTGTTGCTCAACTCACTGAGCCACCCAGGTGCCCCATCTTCTTCTTATAAATGATTGATTAGAAGTATCCAATAGAAATATTTTGCAGATCTCTATTGCCAGATCATATCATGGACTATTGGTGCCATCTTTACTTCTGGAAATAGAGTCATTAGTTTCTCTAAATTTAATCAGGTTTGAGATGCAATTCTGGAAAGCCTAGAACAATCCAGAAAAAATGTCCTTAAAATTTTGTTCTAGTCTGGGGCACCTGGGTGGCTCAGTAGTTGAGCATCCAACTTTGACTCAGGTCATGACCTTAAGGGTTCATGAGTTCGAGCCCCGCATCGGGCTCTCTGCTCTCAGCACAGAGCCTGCTTCAGATCCTCTGTCTCCCTCTCTCTCTGCCCCTCTCCAGCTTGCGCTCTCTCTCTTTCTCTCTCCCTCTCTCTCAAAAATAAAAATAAACATTAAAAAATTTTTAAATTTTTGTTCTAGTCTGTGTTCTCCAGAGAAACAAAACCAATAGGATGCAAGATACACACACACACACACACACATATATGTAGAGAAATCGTAGGAATTGGTTTATGTTGTTACAGAGGCTAAGAAGTCCCACAGTCTGCAATTGGTAAGCTAGGGAACTCAGGGGAGTTCATAGTATAATTCCAGCCTGAATCTAAAGGCCTAAGAATCAGAATTGCTAACGGTGTAAGTTCTAGTCCAAGTCCTTTTTCTTTTTCAGTCAGGCCTCCAGTGGATTGGATGAGGCCCATCCACATTAGGTAGAGCAATCTGCTGTCCTCAGTCCACCAATTCGAATATTAATTTCATCCAGAAACACCCTCACAAATGCACCCAAAATAACTGTTGGACAAATATCTACCCTGTGGCCCAGTCAACACATAAAATTAACCATTATGTTCCTTCTCTCTCACTCACTCATTTATATCAGTATGAATGCATAGATTCTTATTTTTCCAATGGTTTATATATATATCACACTCATTATTTTGGTGCTCAGATTGTCTCAGATTTGGTTTGTGACAGCCAGTTTAAACTGGTATCTGTGTCACTTGACATGCTCGCATATTTCTTTTAGGGATTTTTTTTTTCTGGCATAACTATTACAGGCTCACTTTATACTTTTTCTCCCCAGTCCTGAAATTTAGCCGTTTGTCTAAAAGGTCTGGTTTCTTTTATCAAAAGATGGTGTTTTTAGAATTGAAAATCTTGGCATTTAATGTGCTTATTGTTACTGGGGTGGTATTGTTGCTAGATCCACTCAGCAGAGAGAACTAGGAAAAATATCTGTATATGTACATACATACACATATAATGTGCTTTTAAATCTACCTATGTATGTGTGTATACGTGTGTGTGTTTTAAAAAATGAGCTTCCACCAACACACCAATACTCTCAATTCCCATCTAGCATCTAACACATTGACCTAAAATTTTTCGAACACTCTACCTTTCTATATTTGTAAATCCCTTCTCTAGACAAAAAATATTTACTGACATGTTCATTTACACCTGTATTTAACCAGTTTGCCAACCATACCAGCCATGTCCTCAAGACCCCAGCCTCACTCCTGTTTTTTCAGCTTTTCTATCACCTCTTTGGCCCTTGAGCATGCTGCCACCTCCATATTTCATGGTCACACTGCCACCTCCAAGAGGAGAGAACAGAAGGGAGCTTCAACAAATTCTTAGTATTATGTTTTTAAATATAGTAAGCATTTGGAATATAGACTTAATATTCACAGATTCAGATACTCATAAGAATTCTCTCAAGGTCTTTGTAAGAGTAGATAATTCTACTGAGGCATGAATTTACATTAAACATGCAGGACTGTGTTTAAGAGAAAGTCATTTACTGTGAGCTTTAAACACATCCACAAATTCTTTACTACTCTTCCTATCGACAGGTGGAATCTAATTCTTCTTCCTATGAATAAGGCCTAGCCTTAATGACTTGCCTTTAACAAATAGAATATGGCGGAAATGATACCACATTATATCCAAGGCCAGATCCTATAAGGTAATCTGTCTCTTTTTCCTCTTGGGATGCTTTCTTTTGGAACCATGCTATGAGAAAACCCAGGGTATATGGAGAGTCCACGTATAGGTGTTCTGACCAATATCCCAGCTGATGTCTCAGATTATATGATTACCAGATTATATAACTCCAGTCCCCAGCCATTTTATGACTGTAACTACGTAAGATAATCTGAGCACAAACTGCCTAGCTGAGCCCAGTCAACCCCCAGACTCATGAGAGAGAATAATGAAACATTTGTGTTTCCTTTAGGCTGCTGAGTTTTGGATGGCAGATAATCAGAACATTTATCTAATGACTATGTCTATCCACTTGTCCAGAATCTGATCTCAACACAGATTGGCCATTTATATTTATTTATTTTATTTTATTTTATTATTTTTTAAAGTTTATTTATTTTGAGAGAGAGAGAGAGAGGGGTGCATGAGAAGGGGAGGGGCAGAGAGAGAGGGAGAGAAAGAATCCCAAGTAGGCTCTATGCTGACATGGGACTCGAACTCATGAACCATGAGATCTTGACCTGATCCAAAATCAAGAGTCAGATACTTAACTGACTGAGTCACCCAGGCACCCTGCCATTTATATTTTTGTATAGGAACTTATTTAATTATTGTAACAACTATATCAAGTAAACATTAAAATTGCCATTTTTTAGAGTTGAAGAGTAATATGTTATCATGGAAACTTGAGAAATTAAGTCTTAGATAATGTTAAAGGGTCCGCTGAACTCATTTTTGTTTTGTTTCTGTTTTTTTTCAGGATCTAAAACCTTGACTATCTCAGACTTTTTCAATCATCCCCTTTGACTTTTATACAGTATTTAAAACCACACAGCATCTTTCTTTAAGATATTTTTCTTTTTTCTAGCTTCCATAACATTATAATGGCCAATTTTTTCTTCCACTTCTCCAACAATTTCTTCCCTGCCTTCTTGACTCTTCTTTCTGTCTCCAGTTTCCCAAGGTAACATTTCCCAAGGTACAAGCTTAAGTATTCTCCTCTCTTTACAGTCTTTCCCAGAAGTCTTCTCTCACTACAATTATCGTTTCTAAACAGATAAATTTCCCTATCTGTATTTATAGCCCTGGTTTTTTTTCCCTGTATTTGTGTTTTCCAACAAATCATTTCCTTTTTAAAACTCAAAATACAATTAACATCAGAACCACACTGTCAACTTTCTCATCAAATATGATTCTGTCTTTTGACACACTCATTCCAGTCTTTGGCATCATTACTTTCTTCATAACATCCAAAGTTTAAGCTTTATAGTCCTTTGATTAATCCATTTTCTTTTTCCTTTTTTATAGTGAGTCACAAAGTCCTGATTCTTTTCATCTTTTCTGTTATATTTGACATTATCTCTATATGAGCAGTTGCCTACTAACTGGTTGCTAGGCTTCCAACCTCTTTCTTCCCTAAGCTATCCTAATTACTATGAGCTCATATCGCTAAACTATTTTCGTATTAAATCCTGATTGAAAACTTCCAAATACATCTCATTATTTAGGACATAAAGATTCTCCAGTACTTGACCACAACTGTTTTACTAATTTGTCTCATCCTCACCTCTCAAATGTAATTCCAGCATCAGTTGGGTGGGTCTGTTCACTATCCCTTAAAATTTATTGCACATGCTTACCTCTTTAACTTTGTCTCCTTTGCTTCCTGGAGTTCTCTTGTTTTTTCTATTTGTTCAACTCTAACCCTCATTCTTATCACCCCAAGTGGTGAAAAAAGGGCTTTGAAGAAAAATAGAACAGTATCAAAGGGAGATATGTATGTGTGAGAGGTGGGAGGTAATATACAGTGGTCAGGGGATCCCTCTGTCACAGAGGAGATCTGGAAGAAATGAAGAGGGATCCACAGACATATCTGAGAGAAAACTATTCCCAGCAGAGAAATCAGCGAATGCAAAAGCCCTGCACCAGAATGTGCTTGTTGCAGTCAAGAAACAAGGAAGACCTCAGGGCTAGAGTAGAATGAGCAAAGGAAAGGGTTTGGAGATGAGGTCAGGGAGGTTGGGGTGCAGCTCTTCCAGAATTGTGCTGGTCATGCTAAGGACTGTGGCTTGACTCTGTATAAGAAAATCATTGGACTGGAGGATTTGGACATAATGTCATCTGGTTTATGTGTTAGATTAGAACTTTGATTATCATGGTGTCCCTTCTCTGGAAATGCCAGGAATCTGGAAATTCTCTATAAAATCAAGAATCTCCTTTTAACAAAACTCACTTAACCTATGGATTATTTTACTATAAGTATAAATCATAATGTTTGATATTTGGAGATTTCAAAAATTTATGTGCTTGTTTCTTAATTTTTTTCTGCTTTTTTTCTTTGTTTTTGGTGTTTTATAACATAATTTTATTCTCCAAAGTAATACATACACATAGTTTAAAAGATAAATATTATAAAAGAAATGGTGTTCCTTTCTTCTGCATTTCCTACCTCTGTCTCCTGCTCTCCAATCTAGCTTTTTAAATTGTTGTTGAGAAGTTTGATATTTGATTTCTAAACTGTTATTAAGTTCTGGTGTTTAGTTAGCATGAACTGAGCAACTCTATTCACACCGTCAACTAATCCCATTCTAGGACATTCCCTGTTTTCATAGATATCCTGTGCCTCTAATTTCTGACCCTTTCTAGGTTTTGCAGCACAAATTATTTTGTTCCTACATGGCATTGCTTTCTGTTGGCACTTAAGTTTTAACTTCTCTGCTCTGTTAAATTAGGGACCATTCAATTATCTATTTTCCATCTTTCAAAATTATATTTAAATCTCCCGTTTTCTTTATTTTTCCACTTGTTTTTCTTGTGGGGTTTATACTTCTTAGAAATTTCTTTGTATTGATTTATGGACCTTGCAAGGATTAATATGCCATGTTTAACGAGAAGTTAAGGATTTCAGAATTTTAAGATGTAAAATTATCTTTCCACCTTTGTTTTAAAGAACTCCAATTCCATACACAGTCTACCATATAGCAAATTCCTTAATAGTACAAAGTAACATGCTAATATAAAAGTGCTTTAAGATAGGAGCTGAATTCATGAATATCAAATCAACACATGTTCGTCAGGGTCTAACTAGGCATCAGGAAGATATAAAAGACCATATAATATGGTCTTTTCTTTTGGGACACTTACCATCTTGTTGGAATGATAAAGGATACACACTATTATATGAGAGTGTTAAAGAGTTTATTAGAAATATAAAAAAATATTAGAAGGGGACTTGAATAGAAAATCAGATTACTTAATTAAGTAGAGTAGATAAGGTATGTGCTTCTGAGAAGAATGGGAATGTTTGAGTAAAGGCATGAATATAAGTTTAAACACAAAACTGATCTGAAAATAAAATACATTTGCAACACTAACAGTTTCCTACCTATTTAGTCCACTTTATGTACTCTTTTTGGGGAGAATTTTGAAGGTAGTAGCAATAATAAATTTCAAAGAAATGTTAGTGACCTTAATTATTTACAGTCATTTTAGGACTTAAAATAGGTTTTTCTACAGACAGATTTTTGGCTTTTTCTGTTTTAGCTACATGATTCGAAGTGGAGATCAGCCCCTGTGTCTGGCAAAGCTAGACTTAATTGGATTAGCAAATGCAAGTCTAGAATTTTAAATACCAAATTCGTGCACATTCTTGGCATTCTAAACACATTGGAGGCATTTCGGAATGCTTAGAAGTCTCCAAAGGGTCCAGACTAACCAATCTACCCACTCGGGCAAAAATGTCAACCTGAGGAGACTACATTTTCATTTTAAAATGTTTTCCAATTTCTCAGTGTACCACTGCAGTTTATCTCCTTGCTCGTGAGCCTGAGCGTATCAGAGAATATACTTCCTATTCTTTTTTCTATCTCCCTGGATAGTTGCTAGGCCTTTATGTACCCATTTGCCATTTTCCCCACTTGGTAAGTGAATGCTGAATACACTTACTGTATTCAGACATGTGAATTCTCATCCAAATGTGGTCTTCAGCGAGAGAATGTTAATATCCCTTTCTCTCCTCACTGCCCTCATCTTCACAATCCTGGGAGCTTAACTAACTTGCCTTTATGAATTTTAACTATGCTGATAGCCTTCAATTTTATTCAATGTTTAATTCAAATCTACTGTTCTGACATAAAGCCTTTCTCAATTCTAATATATATTTAACCCTACATTACCTGAATTGTGTTTTATTTATCACAGATTCAGACACGTTAGCATGTACTACTTCTCTAATTATATGATATATATTTGATGTGATCAATCCCCCTAGGTTGATGAAGAAAAAAGTTTCAAAGATGTCATACTACATATAGTATGTAGTTTTGGTGGTAATTTAATCCTTTATTGGACATAGGTAAAGTAATTTTAATGCAACTGATTGTAACCAGTCATGACCATGTTTCAATTGCAGTAGTCTTAGTTAAAAACAACCATCTCTTAAGACATACACGTTTCCCTTAAAAAAAAAATACATTCTGTAACTAGATTTTTGAATGTGAAAAGTACGTTCACCTCAGAAGTTAATTTTCCACCACAGGAAAATAGTTTCATTTCAGATATCTTGAAATTTATGGAAAAAATATTTTTTCGTTGTTGAACCGTATGTTTGGTGAGTTTTATGAAGAGACAATGAACATCAAAACTCCAACTTAATCTTTAGCAGTTCTTTTGCACATATCTTCCCCTTGTACTCTGACTTGACTTCCAAGTAGTGGCTAGATCTAAGTGAAGACTAAATAACACATGTATCATTTTGCCTTTTCGTACTTGCACACACTCTTTTGGTTTTATGTTACTCTGGATCTGAAGACCAGTCTTTCTGCACTTTTTACAAACAGAGCAGTAGATAAGGGAAAGAAGGAAGGGAGGGCAGTTAGGAGGGGTGGAAAAGAAGTAGGAAGGAAATCTCTCAAGTCACATTTTTCATTGTTTGTAGTTTTCTTAAAGATGGTTATAGAGGAGGGGTTAGATTTTAGAGCTTGGAGCCTTTTCTACCTTCTATCTAGTTCATGCCTTCATTTTTCTGGAGTCATCAGTAAGTATTTCTTCTTGTCTTAAATAAAGCACACCTATTTCTATGCAGGTGCTAGAAGCATAGCTTCTCCTCTGAAATGAGCTTTTAAAACCTTGTCTTGGATAAAAGGCCACCCTCTTCTTGCAAGTGAATTTTCTATCAGTGGCCAATAAACTGAAGTTTATTGATATCCTTAGACTTTAAGATTCCTTAGCCTCTTTTGGACATCTTTAGAAGTAACCTGGACATCTAACCTTATAAACTTAGAGTAAGACACTTGGCCCATGGTTCATGAGATATCTTGTGGCCATGTATGCCTTCAATATTTCAAGATGACCTATCATAAATATGGCCTTTTTTAGCAGAAAAAAAAATATGTTGGGAAATTTGGTAACTTTAAGAACATTGTTTTGTGTTTGAAGTATCATGTATTATCTCCATAGTAGTTAACATGTAATAAGCATGTACTTGGGCCATGTACTGGTCTATCTCCATTCCCACAAAGCTCATGTAAGGTCATTGTATTTGTTTCCTTCTATAACAAGTTACCACAAATTGAGTGGCTAAAAATTCACTATATTCTCATATAGAGGCCAGAAGTTGACAACCAAAGACTCTACAGGGCCGTGTTCTCTTTGAAGGCTCTAAGGGGAATATCTGTCCTTGCCTCTTCCAGCTTCCTGTGGCTCAAGCGTTTCTTGGCTTGTGAATAATTCCAGTCTGCACCTTCATCTTCACGTGGTCTTCTCTTCTCCCGGTGTGTCTCTCCTCTGTGTGTCTCTTATGAGGGCACTGTCATTGGACTTAACACCCACTCAGAAAATCCTGAATCATGCCTCAATATCCCTGACTTAATTACATCTCCAAAGACCCTTTTTCCAAATATGATCATATTCACAGGTTCTGGAAGTTAGAACACAGACATATGGGGACTACCATTCAGCCCACTACTGTCATTAAAACTTTTTGTAATGGGTGAAGAAACCAAGGTTCAGAAAATCCACCTAACTTGGTCAAGATTAGGGAAACAATTTGATTCTGGATTAATCTCTCACCAAAGTCTGTGCTACTTTTATTACATCGTCTCTTATGTGAAGCTCTGGATTGCATGTATATCTTGAGTAGAGTTGGAAATTTATAAACACAGTGAATCTTACTCTCTTTTCCTATTAGCCTGTGCTATTATCATCCTAGTGCCCTTCCTAGCAAACCTACCTTTACCAGTAGACATACAAGTGGAACTCTTTTTGAGACTATGCCTCAGGCATAGTTATCCCAATTATCCCAAGTTAAAATACTAATAAAGAACATCAGTTCCCCAGCGAACCAATCACTGTTATGAGTAACATTTGTATCATTCTCTTTCATTTGAGCAGAAGAAGCAGGTGACTTAAGTCATACATTTGGGCTAACAGCAGGACTCAGTTTTCTACAAATGAATATAAACAGCACTTTTAAAGATGTAATTTTTATGGCATGTTTTAATCTTAGTGGTTGTTTGGCACCAAAGACACCCATAACTTAGTACACATGACAGGTCGACCTAAACCCAGTGTTCTGAGCTCACAACCTTTCTGAAGATTTTGATTTTAGTCTCAGCTGCTATTTTTTCTGACCTCTCAAATAGAATTATTTCAAAATAACAGATATTTTGTTTCATTCTTTGGCCCAAGAATGCCAGATTTTCATCATTTTTTCATGTTGTAGGTTTACTATTTCCTAATCCATTTCAGCTCTTTCCCTCAGCAGTTGCACCAAAGTGCATTTTTACAGAGAATTTCGTGGTTCTTTCTTTTAAATGAAACTTAATTCAGTGTTTTATGCTTTTGATGGTTATAACATTAGTCCCATTTTATAGCTGGGGAAGTTGGGTTGGAGGCAAACGATTTCATAAATTATAAGGCAAGTTCTCAACAGAGACTTGCTGGCTATTGCTCTCACGACCACGGCTGACTTTCTCTTGTCAAGTGTATCCTATATAAAAATAAACCCTGATTTTATAACTCATAGTCTTTCCTATCTTTGCACTTGTCACTTTCCTTAGCATCTGCTTAGCCCTTCAGGAGTTCCTCTGCAGTATATTAATTTGACGATTACTTATTTCATGATTTTATGTCTTTTTGAAGTTCTCTATCTAGACTGTAAAATCTTTTCTGCTTTGAATCCCTTTCCTTAATCCCCAAGATTCTTAGGTTGTTATTTTATTCACACTGGAAACCCAGAATGTTTGCTGATAATAGTGTCTGGAAAGGGAAGTGCATCATTTTCAGGCACATGAAACAAGGGTCACTCATTTCTACTGCGTCAGTCTGGGCTTCTTACCATAGGATTGTATGTAGTAAAGATCATGGACTTGAGTCAGGCAACCTGGGTTCACTTTAAGCTCTACTATGTACTTTGGTCAAATTACTTATTCTCTGTGTCCCTTAGTTTTCCAGTCTATGAAACAGAGATGATAATAGTACTTGGTCCTGGTTTGTAATGATTTGTAATGATTGAGTTAATACTAAAATGAGAATCATGCCTAGAATGTAGTGAGCACTAAACATATATTTATTAAAGAAGTAATTTTCACCCAAGATTGCTGCCCCTGTCATGTGTTGTGTTTCTGCCCCTAGTCTTGTTCCCCACCAATTCACTTGTGACTGCAGAGTGAACCTTCTAAAGGACAAATAGAATACTCTACTTCTCTGCTTAATTGTCTGAATAGTTTCACCTTCCAGCTATCATGGGGTAAATGGTACCAAGCTAGTCTTTTTGCCATAAACATCTCTAAGACTAGACAAAACATATTAGGCAACTGTTTTTCAGGCAGTGCACAATATCCAGTTTAAGCCTGTGACCCTCGAGGAGGGAAAGTCACAAAGTGAGCCTCACGATTGCCCAGTTCTGGATTACTGAAGCAGTTAGAAAGTGGTGGGTGGGGCATCATTGAGAAGGGGAGCTGTCCCAGAAATCTATGTGATGGACCACCTTAAGTCCATGACTGAGGAGTCCATGAGTTGTATCTTCTCAGGGAAAATCACACACAGCTTAATAGCTACCAGCTGCTATAAGTATGAGAGCTGAACAAAGATATTGGAGCTGAAGCAAAACCTACTGACATTGAAGTTCCAGCTTTGCCAGAATAGAGAGATTTTCTCTGAAGCCTCTTCGACACCCCTGACATCAAACTGAAACATCAGAAAGGCATTTTGGAAGTAAGGACCATACCCTAGAGTAAGACCTACCATAAAATTGCCTTAAGAAATTCTAACACCAGGCTCTAATGAGATCCATAAAGCAATAGAGTCTGGAGGTTGAGGAGGCACTAAGTTAGAGGGGCTGACAAAATACCTTGGGCTTTCCACAGCTCTTCACTAATAAAGCATAAAATCAAACCTATACAGATTCTAAAGGATTAGCCAGCAATTGAACTTGTTGCCAAGAAGAAAGTGAGGAAGATGGAAACATAGAAATGTAATATATAGTGAAGAAAAAAAGTCAATAGAAACAGTTGATTTTCTGCAAGGTAATTCAATGGGAAAGTGATAGTATTTTCAACAAATGATGCTAAAACAATTGTAATCTGATCCTCATGTGCAAAACAATAGACTTCAACTCTTACTTCATACCATATACAAAATTAACTCAGAATTGATGTTATACCTAAGTGCAAAGATGAACACTATAAATCTTTTAGAAACAAATATAGGAAAATAGAAAAATAAGTAATCATAAAAGAAGATATTGATAAATTGGACTTCCTCAAAAATTCAAACCAATAGCTTTTCAGAGGAGAAACTCAAGAAAGTGAAATGGCAAGTGACATAGTAAAACAAAGTACTCATAACACATACAACTGACAACGTACTTGGATATAAAGAACTCATACAATTTAATGATAAAACAATCAGCCCAATTTTTTAAAATGGCAAATGAAGTAAACACATTTTATAAAAGACAAAATACAAATGGCCAATAATCGTGTAAAAAGATGTTCAACGTTATTGGTCATTATTAGAAATACAAATTAAAATCATAATGGAATATCATTTCACAACTATAGAATGTCTAAAATTAAATGAATTGGTAATATAAAATATTGGCAGGGATATGGAAAAACAAGAATTTTCATACATTTATGGTGAGATATAAAATAGCATGACCACTTTTAAGAATAATCTGCCATTTTCTCTAAAGTTGAACATACTTATCAAATGACCTAGCAAATCTTTACTGTGGTATTTCCTGAAAAGAAATGAAAACTCATGTCCAAAAAAGACCTGTACATAAATGTTCATAGCCACTTTATTTATAGTGGCCAAACAGCCCAAATAATATTACAGAACGTCATAAAATCAATACTAGCTAGCAATGAAAAAGAAATAAGCTATTAATACATACAACATGGAGAACTTTCACAGATATGTTGGGTAAAGAAATCAAGAGTTCATATGGAAAAATCTATTTATATGAAACTGTAGAATAAGTAAAACCAAATCATAAAAGTGATTAAAAGCAGAGCAATTTTTACCCAAGTCAGAAGGTGGGGAAGCAAGAGAGGAAATGACTATAAAGGCATGCTAACAAACTTTCCCAGGAGATGAAAATGTTCTATATTTTGACTGGAGTGTGAGTTACACCTGTATACATTTGTCAGAATTATTGCGACCTTAAATGTATGCATTTTATTGAATGTAAATTCATTTCAGTCCATTTGAAAAAAATTTAGATCCTTCATATCCCATCTTCCACCCCACTCTGCAGCCTAATCTCAAACTGTTTCATCTTGAACTTTAAGTTATTTTCTCCATTTTAGGTACTTCTCATCTTCAAGTTTTTACATAAACTGTCCCCACTACTTGATAATCTTTCCACTTCTTTTTCGTCTTGAGGAAAGTGTTTCCTTCTAACCCCAAATTGGTTAAATGTTCTTCCCATCTGTTTCCAAAGCAGTCTAGAATAATGCTCAAGAAAGAATATATTTTGTCCATTGTTACTACATGTTATTGTTTTTGCTTGTTTGTCTGTCTTTCCTGTAACTGGTAACTTCCCTGAATATAACAACTGTGTCTGCTTTGTTTGCCACCATACCTATCACAGCCTTGGCATATAGTTGGCACTTATTACATATTTGTTGAGTGAGTAAATGAATGAACCAATAAATGAACAAATGAGCTCGCATAAACCTCCTAAATCTTTAGGTAGACTTTCAGTGATTTCAACGTTCTGTTTTCTAAGTAAAATTAATTGAGGGCTTCCCCTTCTGAGTATTGTTTTTGGTATGGCACCACACATTTTATTATAGGTATTTTTTTATAAATTGTATTTCTCAGAAGGCACCGTTTTTGTAGAAGCAGTGAGTCACAGAAATGCAATTCTTGGCTGTGCCTTCCCCCACCATCCCATCCCCCCCAGCTAGCCAGACCAAACATTCCATATTAACCATGTTTTTTATTGTCTACAGGATTTCTGTCTGATTTAGATTGTCTATCAAGATATTTTATAGTCTTCTTCTACTTTGAAAAGTATGGCATATTTTTCCCTTCTTATAATATTCTCTACCTTTTTGCAAATTCTTTTGAAAAATAGGTGCCTTACATATATATGTGTAAATACGTATATATATCTATATCTATATCTATATCTATCTATATATATATATAGATATATATATAATGCCTAATAAGATAAGTTCTTATCTACTCTGCCATGGTTTCTTGTGTCTTTTATTCTATTTTGACATGGAGTTTCAAAGCTTTTAGGAAAAACTATGCTACTTTTCATTCAATTCAAAGTATCAGAGAGAATATTAGGGTCCCCTTCTCAAATAGTTTAAAGTCTGGTAGGAACTTATAAATAAACAAACCGTTGTCTACTCTGTGACACAATAAAGTCATGTCCAGGTACTAGAGATTGGAATCTGTAACTCCGTGTACATTATATCTAGTTGTTAAACACTCTTCTAACATGGGTATTAATAGTCCCACTTTACAAATAAAGATAATGAATCACAGGACATAGTGTTTTCAAGGTCACATAACTAATAAGTTGCAGAATCAAAATCCAGGCCTGTCAGAATTTTAAGCCTATGTCTTTATATGTGTGCAGCATTGCTCTTCTAAGTGTAGAGAGGGAAGAAAATTAAGGAGTCAAGAATGAACCACAGTTTTCCAGCTAAGTAGACTGGGTATCAAGTGGTGGCATCCATAATCCGAAACATGTTCAGAGGAGAACATGGTATTTGGAGATATATGAAGATTAGTGTTTTGATGATGTTGAGACAGGGATGCCTGTAGGCCATTATATTCAGCTACTGCAGGCAATGGAAATGAGACTTTGGAGCACAAGCTGTAGGCTTGGATTGAAGATGAAAGTATGAACACCATAGTACCTATGCAGTGGTTGAAACTTTGTGTATATATTGAATCACCCAGGAGGAGTATGTAGATTGAGAAGAGGCTTAAATGTCCAACTTTGATTTATTGGCCTCTGGATTCCTCTTGTATATCTTATATAAAAATCTCCTGCACGTATCATAAGACATCCACAAGATGTAATATAAACATCATTGATATAAGCTCCTCTCAATTTGCTACTTCTGTTTCTGTTCTTCTCTTTGGAAGCTCTTCATCACTTAACAAATGGTAAAAACTTTTCTTTCTTGAACATGTTATACTTACACCCATTTCCACGTGCTAAAGAATGCACGTGGACCTCAGGAAGACTGGAACTTAAGAGAACTGTAGGGAGAGCTAAGAATGACCTCACTCCATTTTCTATCCCTGCTTCTCGCTGTATGTCTGGTTCATCTTCTCTCTGCCCCTCTTTGCTCCTTCTGTTCTCTCTCTCTGTCCTAAAGCTGACTGAAAAAATAGGACCACCCAGAGTAGAATATTAAGGTTAGTAAGCATTTTCCTAGTCTTGAGCCTCTTGGTTTTCCTTTCTCCACATTGCACACATATTATTTTTAATCCTTACAATAACACTTCAAGACTGAAATCGTTCTTTCTGCATTATGTACGAGGAAGCTGAAGCTGAGAGAGACTGTGGCCTTCCAGGTCACTGTCGTCTGCTGGGGATTCAAAGATGAAAAGGCCTCTGTTTTCATAGACTTCCTAGCCCAGCATTGGAGCAGATCTTTATCAGTATAAGTATAGACATAAATTACTTATTACAAAATTCTGTGAGAAGTTCTGTAATAGATCTGTAAACACAGAATTGTATTAACACAGTGTGTAACACCTGGAGAAGCAGGGAGAACGTTGTATAAAGAACATTTGAACCAAACTTGGAAGAATGTGTACACAAAAGGGGGAAATGACATTTTAGGTTACAGAGGCATAAGGGTATTTATTAGAAACAGGGAAGGCAGTGCTGTCCATGTTTCTTTGAACCCGTGCCTCACCTTCAGAGTTGGCAGCCAAAGTTCAGGTGTGCTTTATGTGAGTTTGGCTAGAGCCTGCTGAAATGGTTCAAAATAATTGGATTTCCTGTAAGCTAGAGAAGAAGACACTTGAGACCAATATTTTTTTATAAAAATTAAGTCTCTCTCTCGGGGTCCCTGGGTGGCTCAGTTGGTTAAACATCAGACTCTTGATTTCAGTTCAGCTTGTGATCTTGTGGTTCGTGAGTTTGAGCCTCACAACCTGCTTAGGATTCTCTCTTTCCCTCTCTCACTGCTCCTACCCTGCTCACTCTCTGCCCCTACCCTGCTTGCACTCTCTCTCTCTCAAAATAAAAAAACTTAAAAAAAATTAAGTCTCTCTCTTAATTTCTAGTAGTTTTCTCTGTCTCTTTCTCTCCTCCCTACAGTATAAATCAGCACAGACAACATTGTGGGATTTGGCAGTAATCGCTATTAGTTTTGAATAATGAATATATACTGAGACTTGGACATTACAAAAGCTCTTTGTGTGTACGTTATACTTTTTTTTAGGCTATCCCCAGATATATTTGTGTATCTGAAGTACACAAGTGTCTGAAGACTGTTTGTGGCTTGCGATGAATAAAGAAAAGTACTGACAATTTTTACTACTTATGAGGTGCATTTTCTCATAGCTAAGTATATACTCAGAGATGTTTAAATAAAAGGTTTTTCCTTAAGCCATAAAAAATCTCAGTAAGCAAGAAAAGTTTATTGTATAAAACATGATATTTACGTTTTGGTAGAATTGTACCTAGACATTTATTTATAAACTCGTTCTATTCCTGAAGTTCTGAAGAAGATAGATGTGTGTTTCTATAGAATGCTCTTTCAACTTAGCATTTGTCAGTAGGACAATTCAACCTGAATGTCTTTTCTGGATGCCATTGTTATCAGAAATAGCCTTATTTTTTTGAATCGTAGGTTTTGCGGGTTCAGGACATAAAAAAATATTGCCTATACTAAACTACTTCATTTCATCTAAGATAACTAAAACTTGACTAGTCCAGAAGGACTCAGGTAGAAGCAAGCACAAATCTATTTAAGTATGTCGCCCCGCTGCCCTCACCACTAGTGGGGGCGGCATACAATGATGGCATATAACTTCTGTAAACATTTTTTTGTCCAGGTAATTATATGGGTGTGTAATAAAAAATGAAAAAATATAACATATATTTGGTAAGGTGAGAGTATACCTTCTTCACTGTTACTGCCAGTGTATAGCCCTATCTCTAGAGGTATTTACCGTATCCAAACTTTCTCTGTCCTTCCCGAGATACTATGTACGTGTGTGTGTGTGTGTGTACATGCCCATTGCTTTAATTTTGCACAAATGGTAGCACACAATACACCTGTTTTGCATCTCGCATTTTCATTTAACACATCTCAGAGTTGTTGCGTATCACTTCATGTAGATATGCTTCATTCTATGTAATTGCTTCTTAGGATTCCATTATTTCATTGCACTATAATTTACTTACCAGATCGCTATTAGTGGAAATTCAATCTCCAGTTTTTTTGCTAATATAGACAATGCTGCAGTGAATATACTTTGAATATGTGTGGGAATATTTGTCAGATAAATTTCTGGAAGCAGAATTGCTGGGTTAAATATGGAGAGTGGAGGTAAAGGAATTTTTTGAGTAAAAGTTCAGAAATGATCAGAGATTTTGTGTCTTAGCTTAGCTCTCTGTCTATCTCTCTTAGTACTATCTCTCTTAGAGATTCCTTAGCTGAGACTACAGTACATCTCATTCTATTTTATTGACAGTACTCTGAATTCTTTTGTCTTTTTATCCTGTCTGTTCCATCAACCATCAAATGTGGATCAATCAAAACATCTGCTTTCTTCACTATATACCTAGACTGCCAATTGTTTGGGGGAGACACATGTAATTTGGCTCTATTACAAGCTTATGTTTCCTAAGATCATTTAGAGACTCCATATTATTCAAAAATCCTTTTACTTACACCTAACTGATTGTCCCCCTATTTCCAGCATTGGCCATTCCCCTGGCTGATCTGTATTTATAACTTTCTCTCTTACTTGTACCACCACAGGAGATGGCTTGCTTCACTACTTCTTACAGAAACACAGCTCATTAGCTAAGAATGCCCTTAATTTTTCTTTTAACCCTCAAAATTTCTACATGAAATTCTCTGATGATCTCAAAACAAGAGTATCCCTTTCACTAACCAGTACTATTCTTGCCATATATTCCTATTCCCACTGCCTCTATACTGATTTGTTTACTCCATGGTATAAATAAATTTTTTTAAATAAAAATCCACTCTCTACCCTTTATTCTCCTCCAGTGAGTGTTTTCCATTTCTTCCCAAATAGAATTCTTAAGAGAGCAAGCCAAAGAATAGATATTGCCACCATGTCTAATTTCCTGTCTGCTTGCCCATTCACTAAAGAATGCTTCTATGCCTCTACCACAACACTGTGGTCTCCAAACAATGTCAAATTTCCAAGACTTTTGAGCAGTCTTGGGCATCATCATACTTGAATATTCTCCCATGTTTGACACTTGATTTGCCCAGAACCCCAACTCCTCCAACAAAATTTCTGTTGTTTTCATTATAATTTCTCTTCTTGTTTTCCTTTCCTTTTTAAAAGTAAACTATTCTAGTTTCTTTCAGACTTTAATTCTTTAGGTCCTATGTTCCCTAGGATTAAGAGATTAAGTTCTTAGGACATTTTTCTTCTCTCTCTCCCTCTTTTTTTGTTTGTTCCATGTTATTACAGCATGAAGTCTAAATTCTTCACTCTAATTTCTTTTTTTATTAGTGTGTTTGATACACAATGTTACATTAGTTTCAGATGTACAGCATAGTGATTTTACAACTCTATAAATTATGCTATTCTCACAAGTGTAGCTACTGTCTGTCACCATACAACCCTACAACATTACAATATCATTAACTATATTCACTGCTGCACCTTTCATCCTCGAGATTTACTCATTCCATAACTGGAAGCTTGTACCTCTCACTCTCCTCTGCCCATTTTTTACCCATCCCTCCAGCCCCTCCCATCTGGCAACCACCAGTTTGTTCTCTGTATTTATGGACCTGTTTCTGCTTTTTTTGTTTGCTTTGTCTTTTATTTATTTTTTTTAATTTTATAAAAGTTTATTTTAAAATTGGTTTACTATAACACCCAGTGTTCATCCCAACATGTGCCCTTTTTAATGCCCATCACCCCCTCTCCCCCCTCCATCATCCCCCTCACTCTCAGTTTTTTCTTAGTCTTTGAGAGTCTCTTATGTTTTATCTCCCTCCCTCTCTGTGTCTTTTTTTCTTTTCCCCTCTTCCCCTCCCCCTGGTTTTTGCTTAGTCTCACAAAGTCCACCTATTCGTGGAAACGTATGGTATCTGTCTTTTTCTGACTGACTTATTTCACTTAACATAATACCCTCCAGTTCCATCCATGTTGCTACACATGGCCAGATTTCATTTAGACACTTCTCCAAAGAGGACATTCAGATGGCCAACAGACACATGAAACGATGCTCAATGTCACTCATCATCAGGGAAATACAAATCAAAACCACACTGCGATACCACCTCACACCAGTCAGAGTGGCTAAAATGAACAAATCAGGAAACTATAGATGCTGGCGAGGATGTGGAGAAGTAGGCACCCTCCTACACTGTTGGTGGGAATGCAAACTGGTGCAGCCGCTCTGGAAAACGGTGTGGAGGTTCCTCAAAAAAATGAAAATAGAGCTACCCTATGATCCAGCAATAGCACTGCTAGGAATCTACCCAAGAGACACAGGAATGTTGATGCATAGGAGCATGTGAACCCCAATGTTCATTGCTTTGTCTTTTAGATTCTACATATAAGTGAAATCCTATGGTATTTGTCTTTGTCTATTTTACTGATTTATTTTACTTTATCATTATGCCTTCTAAGTTCATCAATATTGTCCCAAATGCAAGATCTCATTTTTTATGGCTGAGTAATATTCCATTGTATGTATATACCACATCTTTATCCATACATCTATTGATGGACACTTAGATTGCTTCCACATCTTGACTATTGTAAATAATGCTGCAGTAACCATAGGGATGCATATATATTTTCAAACGAATGTTTTCATTTTCTTTGGGCAAATAGTAATGATAATTCTTTATTTTAAAATTTTTGTCCCTTACCTTGTGGCTTCCTGATTCAATCATCTTCTTTTGCATTGAGCCAATGACTAAGATGATGATGATGATTATAACGAAGAGGAGGAGGAAGAGTTAATCTGAGCAATGGCATGTTTCAAGGTACAGGGGTTCTTCTTTTGAGATTGCTGTCATGAAGAATGTGAATTTTGGAAACACTGAACATATTCATTAAGTAAAGATAGAGAAAAGTTGTTGCTTCTGTATCCCAAAGTATGAAGGGAACATGTGGTCACCAGATGTGATTAAAACAGAACTCCAGGTTCTCACTGTTTTCAACTTTTTAAACCTATCTTTTATCCCAAACTACCAGGTCCCTTTCACATGTTACCCCCACCTAGAATACACCCATACCATTTCCAAGGCAATGTTTTTAGACTCCTGGCTACATCTTCTTTTTTTCATCTCAGCCATTTGAAGCAGAACTCCAGTTTACAAAAGTTGTGAAGTATTTGGGGTGATGATAGCATCAGTAATTATTTGTCTATTCAGCTTTCCCAAAGTTGAAGAAAATAAGCGAAGTTTTATGAAAATATGTATTATCTTCACCAGCCACGGCTTGACTTTCCTCCATTTAGTCATTCTGGAGCTCCAGGCCCAGTTCAAGCTAGGCCTGTGTCTATCTCCAGCTTTGGTCTCACATGCTGTATATCAGTGCCCAGCTCTACCGTTCCCTTTGCCAGATGCAACCAGTTTTACAAATGAAATTATACATTTGAACCAGATGAGTTTGGCTGGGTGATTGGCCCTGTGCACAGTCTACAATTTGGGTCAGACTTATGAAAAGTTTGGTGAATTTGGCACCATCTTTGAGGAAGTGTGGACTGTCTTAAAACTCCAAAGAGAAACCTTTAGGATCTCAGACATTCCATCTTTTGTGGGCTTCCAGAAAAGGCCACCCTCAGCTGGCATGAGAGAGAGGGCTTATTTTCAAACTATTCAAGTCATGTTGTGACTAGAAGTTGAAGTCTGGTGCAAAACCATGAAAACTGAAGAGATAATTTGCACTGATCCTGGAATAAGCAGCTTCACTCCACTGTATAGTGACTCTGGTGTAGATGATCCAGGAAGATAATATTTCTACTGCTGAAGCATAATTTTATGAAAGAGTTTCTTTAAGCTATTTGTATTCCTTAGAATAAATATAACTTCTAAAATGTGAGAAAAAAATAGGGCCAAGTTAGCTTAAGGAATACAATGACCTGATTCCTCGTATCAATTAAAATAGATTTATAGGTTCCAAGGTGTGGGATACCTCTGTGCTATTTCTTCTTGTTGGCTTCAGTAGGAATGAAACTTAAATTAGGATCCCAGTGCTAAGGCCTGAGAATTTTTTCCATCTCAGATTTTTAAAGAATCATAAAGCAGCTTGAAAGAAAGCCTCACTCACTCACCCTTAAACCTCCGCTGAAAAATAAATAATTGAAGCCATAGCTGAGCATGATTAATGAAGATACATTATAATAATTTATTATACTGTTTTTGGAGGGCTGTTTTTCCTCCATTTTTTCTCGTCTGTCTCCTATATCACCTCTACTACTACTCTGGAGACTGAGCAAAATGCAGATGTTAGGAACATAAAGATATCAAAAAGTTAGTTTTGGCTGAGTTAGCAGTGACCACATTACAGATCTCAAAATTTCCCTCCTTTCATGTGGCTTTTCTGTAGGTTGGACAATAAATTTACTAGTATGAAGTTGCTTCGTATATGATCCCAACATGCTGCATTGGATAAAAGGGAGTAATTGTGAATAGGTCTGCAGGGAACTTCTAGATCAGGCTCAAGTATGGATGGAAGGACCCAAGAATTCAGATTAAACTTTTCCAATCTGACAAATACATTGCTTAAAACATTTGTAAAATTCTTAAATAACAGAAAGCCCTTCTTGTGCCTAATTACCACATAGATTTTTTGTACAGGAAGTTATATAAAGTAATTATAATTTGTTAATGCTGGTGCTATTTACCCGACTATATCTCTGCCTTTTGGTTAAAGTATTGCCTTTTTATCATTAAAGAACCTTCTAATTACACACCTACTCCTTGCATTTATAAAGCCCTGATATTTAAAAGTGTTTAATTTCATATAGATGATCTAAGTTCATCCTAAATAGCCAATAAGAGCTTCTGTATGTTTATCTCAAAAGAGTACATTTAGAGCAATGATTCTCAACTTTGCCTTCACATTAGAATCATCTGAGGAGCTTTAAAAAATTCTGATGCCCAGGCGGTACTCCAGACCACTTAAATCAGAATTTTAGGACATAGTACCTAGGCATCAGTACTTTTATTGGCTCCCTAGATGATTCCAACATGTAGCCAAGATTGAGACTACTGATTTAGAAAGGTAGCATTTTGTGATGAAAAGAGCAAGGGCTTTGGAATCAGCCAGTTCCTTGGTTGATATTCCATTTCCAGCACTTAATTCATTCATTCAAAAATATTTGAGCATCTAAGAAAAAATAAAATGCCTAATATACACTGATACATTCAATATAGGGGTAGAATTTATTATAGTAATGATAATATCTGTTAAAAGTATTTTATGAATAGCATTATATACATCTAGAAAACAAGCGTATTAGTTTAATAATATTGCATTTTAAGTGCCTTGCTGTGCTTCACGGTTAAATTATGTATTCTGTATTCTAAGGATAACAAAGCTAAATAGATATATCTCACTTACCTTTGAGCACTTCTAACACTTTATACTTCCTTTAAAGTGATTATTTTAATTTTATTTGGATTGTATACATATTATCTTTATCAGTTCATGAAAAAATTTCTTCTTTGGTACCTGCTAAACTCTAAGCCTCTTGAAAACAGACAGTGTTTTCTTACTCAAGCTGGCATCTTCTCTGAGCATAGCGAATTACTCTCCATGATGCTAGCATGGAACCTGTTTTCTGAAACCAATGTTATAAATAGTTTGCATTATATTAGCTTGGCCATATTTGGGAGGCGATTAAAGACAGGATATTGGATAAATTATAAATTGCACATCCATATGGATCTGTGTGTGTGTGTGTGTGTGTGTGAGAGAGAGAGAGAGAGAGACTGAGAGAGAGAGAGAGAGAGTATGTGTGTTTAGAAAGAGATTTTATATTAAAGGAAACTGTGCTTAGCTTAGTTTGTTCCTTGGCTCGTGGCCCCTTGTAGTAGGCATTTTCCTGAGGGTTGTCAGAAGATTGATCTTGTGGGTGGTCTGCCATACTGAATTTGGGAACTAAGATCTCAGCTCCAAGGCCCTCATCCTCCATAATGCCAGCAGACGGTACAGTCCATCAACGCCTAATTACTTCCTAGTAGTTTGAACCCACAATCTTTTTTGGTTTGGTACCAGAATCAACTTCAAAAGATGTTGAAGAAAGAATGTCTGGAATCGGGAGCCTAAATATGTAGACTTTCCTTTGGGAAGTGATTGATCAGAAGAACATGTGTTGTCCACAGTAGTTACAAATGACAACTTTGAAAACAAAAGACTTTCTGATCTCATGGCAACTGTTGTCCACTAAAATTTCTGCTCTGATTGTTTTGTGCCTTGCCAACCTATTTTTAATAAGAATTTGAGGTATAAACCAGTTAATTTAAAAAGATATAGTTCTTTTAAGTATCAATTGGCTGTATGTCTGACCACACTGCCCCAGACTGTACTTGCAGCTAACATCTCCACAGAACTGACTCCATGACATGTTCTAAAGTAACGTAGGGGAAAACCTTAGGTAAGGACAGGGACTGTTTCTGAAAATGGTCTTTTAACACAGAGAAAATATTTTTTAAAGAGTGATGAAATACAAGAGTCTTTCTCTAATAAATTTATAGTTATATAGAACAATATATAAAAATGCTAGGAACTATAAATAAGCTTAATTTATTTTATCCTCCTATTAAAGGGAAATCAGTCTTAAGAAATTTCACATCCTAATTAATCATCACAACTTCCACAACACCGACAAAGACAAAAGCCATGTAAATCTATTTAGGAGGCAGAAACAGAAAAATGGTGGTATGTAGATGACAACTGACGGACTAGCTTTCTTCTAATATGGATTATTTATTGTATTAAAATTCTGCTTAACAGAATAATGCGACTGGGTATAAAGTTGTGCTGAATATATTTCTCCATTGCCACAAGAGATCTCAGTCCCGATCAGTATTGGCCCTAAGTATATATGGGGATCTTCTAGCAAAACTAAGTTAACTTTTGAAAGGAAAAAGGTACATTTAATCCTGATTCTTAAAGATAATTTGAAAAACAGAAATCCTTTAGATCTAAAAAGTAATACTGATTGTCCCCAAATATTGTTAATTTGGAGGTGTTACATGGAGTAGGAGATATTGCAAAAGGAAGGAAGGAGTCTGAAGTTTCCATACCACACCTATCAATCAACACTTACAATTTGAATGTATCAGAAATCCAAAATAATTCTTCAATCAATGGTTTCTGGTATATATCTTACCTGAAGAAAGAAGAGGCTAGGACTTGCTTCAGCAGCACATATACTAAAATTGGAACAATACAGAGATTAGCATGGCCCCTGCATGAGGCAAGAGCCTGTTGATAGAACAACTTAATGCTACTATTTCCCATCCCCACCCAGATACCTCTTTGAAGACCCATCCCTTCTTCACAATGGTAATCAGATTATCTCTGATGTACAAAGATTTTTGCATTCACATAACAAATTTCTCCTGGTTTTCCTCTCACTATTAATCAGCTACTCCTGATTTGCTGTGGTCAATCAAATATTGCATCATTAATCCATTTACAGTAAAAGTGTAATACATTTTGTAGTAAAATTTTGTTAGATCAAAAAAATCCTGTTTCATCCCTGTGTGATGGGAAAACACCTGCATTTTAGAGGATCATTTTAAGTAAGTTAAAGAACACCAAGCTTGACATATTGTAAGACAAATATTTTTTGAAAACCACAGGCTTTTAAATATAAAACACCATTAATGCTATAACTGATGAACCGCAAAGCAAAATGCAAGCCAATGCAAGCCACATCATTTTTTCTAAAAGAGTTGGAAAATTCAGTTAGAAGAATATTTTACGTGGTGTTTTAAGGTGTTTTAAGATTAGTCTTGGGTCTTCCTCTCAACTTTATAATATATGTTTTGTGTACTATTTCCTCTGTTCACCCCCATGTTTCCTCACATTTAGCATTGATTTAGATGATTTGGAATAGAAAACATCTTTCTAGTACAGAAGTCTCATTGAACTCCCTTCCTGATTGGTAAGAGATACTATATAATTCTCAGTATTCCCCACCAAGAACTTTACTAGCATGGTTGAGCTATTTGGTGTTAATCTTCCCTTTACTCTGCTTTGTGATCTAGGTTAATGATGGGGCATTGCTTAAGAACACTATAGCACTAGTGAGCTGGATCCTAATTTCTTCCATAAAATTTCTTTTTTTTCTAGTGAAGACTTCAAGCTTAGCTTCTTACTATTTGTATGAAGGCAAAATATAGCTGACCCAAAGATATTCTAATAGCACATCATGAGAAAACCAACTAGCCAAAAACATCATTTGAAGTTCATTTTGTTCCCTAGTTTAAGGAGGGAAAAGCAAATCACACCTTATATGTAATGCCATAAATGTGCTTTCTTTGGTCGATTATGAGGAGCGGCATTGGATTTTAACATGTTGATCTTTGACTTTTGGGGGTGAGACATTTTATAATCATCTGATCATCTGGTTTGCTTCCAGTGTAATCATTTAATTAAAGTATAAAAATGTAATGAAGGCAACATGAAAAGTATTAATATTAATATGTAACATTTATTGAATGTCGGCATTGCCCTAGGAATTGTACAAAGCACAAGATTACAGTGCCTGCCAGTTGGCTTAGCATGCATCTGCCAATTTTTTTAAGCAATTACAAAATTTTTAAAAAGACCTAGAAAGTATCTTTGTAACCAAAAAGATTTGGCTAATCTCTTCACCCAAATCCATTATCATCAATCTATTTTTAATAATAACTGCTTAAAAATACTACTTCCATTGTCTTAAATGTGCCAAAGAGAACTGGAATAGCTAAATCTTTCTGTCAAATTATCAATGGAGTGAGGGGCAAGGTGTGGATAAATAACCTAGCAAAACTAATTCGAATCTTGAGAGCCAACTGAAGGAGAGATTGTATCTCATCCCAATAAGCCTTTTAGCAGAAGTCTCTGTATGCTACTGTATATTCCCTAGCTGAAACAGACTGTAAGTATCAGGTCAACTTTGAATTCTTCAGTGGTTTCACTGGCCATATATTCACAAAGAGGGAAAGCCAGTAGCTATTCTTGCAAATACTTCCTGTGCTTTTAAAGGATCATCTCATCTCTCCTTTTCTATTTGTGACTAAATTTATTTTAAAAAGGAGGAGGAGAGGAAGGAGGTAGAGAAGGCAGTCACATGTATGCTACCTGCTTTTCTTCAACACTCACTTTTCTTACTTTCCAGCCTGACATCCACTCCTACCACTCCTGGAATAAGACAAAGAGGTAATAAAGGAATATGAAACAGTTGACATTTCGTCGATACTGTTGAACAGTCTCTTTTATTAATTCCTCTTTCCAAGGATTTTTCGACACTTTCCTTCTGGGGTCCCCTTGCCATCTTCTTTAAAATCCTTTATTACCTCTTTCTCTTTTTCCACCTTCTAAATGGAGGCATGTCCATAAATTCTATTCTTGATATCTTATTTGCTTTCTGTCTTTAAAGATTCCCTTAATTCTCTTGCTCACTGTATGAATTTAACTGTGAGATCTAGTCCACATCTCTGTGATCTCCCTCTTGTCCCTGTTCCAGCCACACTGGCCTTTTTGGCATTCCTCATTTTTGTCAATTTAACTCTCATCTCAAAGGTTTTGCATTTGATGCTCTCTTTACTTGGACTCCTCTTCCTCGAGTATCTGAATGGCTCGTTTCCTCATCTCCTTCATCTCTCTGCTCAAACATTACCTTACGAGTGAGGCTCTCCCATATCACCCCATGTGAAATAGTAATTCCTATTCTCCATACTCACTTCCGTGTCTCATATTTCTCGATGCTATTTTAACACTATCAGACATTATATACATTTTTTTTGGTTTGCTTGTTATCTGTCTCCCCACCCTCTAATATGTACCTTGAAAAGCTGGGATCTTTACCTGTTTTGTTCACTGCTATGTTCTCAGTGCTTAGAATTGTACGCAGTAGGCACTCAGTAAATATTTGTTGCATAAACGTCTCAATGCTTAGAACTGTACACAGTAGGCACTCAATAAACATTTGTTGCATAAATGTCTGAGGTAGCAGACTCATAAGAAAGTCAAAATTCTTCACAGGTCCAAAATTCCTATGTATGGCTATCATTCATCTCCCCGTGGGATGACACCCAATCTTCTTGGGTCACCTTTCAGACTGTGGTATGAGGATTTGTGTGGAAGTGATTTACGAAGGCATTTCTCTAGAAATAGTGCTGGAGAAGAGAGACACTATTAGGCAGGAAATAGCCCTGAATCTGACTCCCGTGCTTTTGTCTGGAAAGCCCCTTACAAGGTGAGAAGAATTAGTCGAACATCAATTTTATTACAATCTTGAGTTCAGCTGAATGAATTACCTTATATCATCAAGGTATAATATGGAATTGTTGGCCAAACACAGTTTATTCAGAAAGTCAGTAATGTATGGAAGCCAAGAAAGATTTTAAAATTCCATGGTCTTGGCAGGTCATTTTACCAATAACCAAATGATATGCCACTACAAATCACAAAGGTTCTTATTTTGAATTTTCACTGTATTCATATTGGACTCTTCTAAGACCAGAGTATGGTCTCCCCATTACTTTTTATGTCCATAGGCCCATAAATCCTATTAAATTAAAAAAAAAGTATTCATAAAAATATTCTGTGAAAAGACTTTCTGTTAACAAAACTAAGTTTTTTTATACTCCTGAAAATTTGTCATAAAAATCAGAACTCTCTGAAGTCTGGTTAATTCACAGAACATTAGTTTGCTTTCAAGAAAGCAAATATCACAGTGACTTCAAAGTAAAATGTTCGGGCACAAGAGTATATAGCCATGTTAGGAAAGGTTTTATTTTAAAATACTTCCTTTGAGGAACATTTGTCTAGACATGTCTTCTTGCCTCATGTGAAATTAATAGCTTAAAAAGAACTCTGTGAATAGTTCCAAATGCAAACTTCAAAATTGTTGAATAACTTAATAAGGATACATTTCATTCCTGGTTCACCAAACATGGTTTTGACAATGCTTCCAACAGTCAAGATGGTTTCTATAATGGAGAATGCCACATTATTTAATAATAATGACACCCTAAAAGGAGAACTATAAATTTTCCTTAAGACATTACCTGCACAGGCCATCTACTTAGTATTGGAAAAATAAGTTGATGAAAATGTTCTTTGAGATCATTAGTGGAGTTGAAAAAGGTTTTCTAACTCAGAAAAAGTCCTAAGTCAAAGAAAAAGTCTGAGCCTCTCCTCTGTTAGCAAAGGGAAATGTTCACTTGAGCAAGAATTGGGTAAAATAGCATTGGTCTTCATGAAGTAGGCACACACTCTGATGGAGAAAGTAGACTCACTGAGATTCTATACACAGCATCTGTGTCTCAGATACTCTTGCAAACTCTTGCATCTTCTTCAATCCTAACAAACAACCTTGTCAGATAGGTATAATTATGTATATATTACTGATAAGAAAACTTAATAGAGATTCAGAGACTTGTGGTCAAGCTGGAATTTGAACCCAGGTCTTGTGACTCCATAGCCAGTGTTCTTTCCCCTGAATCACACTATCCCATGAGTCTGTCTAATTACCTGAGACAGAAATGGTATTCACAATCCCTTGGTCAAAAAATACCATTAGCACTGTCACAGATTTCAGTACTCCACCTATACTCTTTCAGAAACTTCTCACAGAATCATTTACATTTTCTCTGCCTGTTTCAGATCCTATGGCTGTGTAACAAACTACCCCACAACTCTGTGGCAGAAGATCAACCACTTACTATGTTCATGGATTCTGCAGTTTGGGCATTTGAACCAGGCATAGCAGAGACAGAATGGCCTCTGCCATGATGTCTGGAGCATCAACCAGAAGGTTGAGGGATTGAATCATTGGAAATCCACCTTATTCACATGTCTGTGGTTGATGCTGGCCATGGTCTTGCATCTTAGTTGGAGCTGTCAGCCAATATCTCCATGTGGCCTGAGCTTCCTCATTACATGGCACTTCAGTTCTAAGAGGAAGACTAGCCCAAAAGGACTCAGAATCAGTTGGGTAAAACACCTTTTCGAAGTTAGCCTTGAAATTCGCATAGTGTCACTTCTTCTGTATTGTGTTCATTAGTAGTGAGTCATTAGGGCAAGCCCATCTTAAAGAGAGGAAGAATTAGACTCCATCTTGTGGGAAGAGTATTGGAGACTTTGCCAAAATTTAAAAGTCTTAGATTACCACAGTGCTCCTTCCCCTGTCTTCAGAGTGCTTTTGCTTACAAGAGTTTGCCCTGTGACTCTCCCTGGAAGGACTGCCCTCACATCAAGCCATTTTGCTCCCAAGTCAGAGGTACCTGAAAGTTGACATGAGGAAACCCTTTTTACAGGGAGGAAATATATAACTCACATTCTAATCCTGCAGATTAAAAAGAAACTTCCCTCCACAGAGCTTTGCCTAAAAACACACCCTTGCTTGGTTTCTTTTTTCCCCTTATATTCTAGAACTTCCGTAATAAATTTTTGTACACAAATTTTCATCTTATGGTCCTTTCTCTGGGAACTCAACCTATGATAGGAGTAACTAGCATGTATGCAAAATTATTCTGACTCAGAAAGGCAAATTCTGATGGTACCATCTTTACTATCCCTGGTCTGCCACCAACAAGTAATATATAGTTGTTTATTCTAAAGGGTTTTGCCAAGATTTATTAATTCACAGATTTTGATCATCACAAAAAAAGTAGTTGGAAATACCTTATATTTTAAAGATCTAAGCCTTTTTTGATTGTTGAGAGGTTCAACATGTACTCTTTTTTAATTTGAGAGGGAGAGAATACATGTAAGTGAGAGAGGGGCAGAGAGAGTAGGAGAAGGAGAGAGAGAGAGAGAGAGAGAGAGAGAGAGAGAGAATCCTTAGCAGGCTCCATGCTCTGTGCGGAGCTGGACACAGGGCTCAAACTCACAAAACTATAAGATCATGACCTGAGCCAAAATCTTGAGTTGGGTGCTCAACCAACTGAGTCACCCAGGTGTCCCTCGACATGTACTATTATTAAGCTTTCTTCTCTAGTTAACTTCTTGAAGACCTATTCTCTTTGTAGTAGAGTGTCAGAATTCTCTGAGCAATCAATTGGTCATTTTCCCAGTAATTGTATTTACATACGTTATTTGTGCATTAAAGCAGAGAAAAATATATTCAATAGAATTTCCTTTGAAAAGGCAATGGATATGACAATATGGAATATAGGTACTGTCACAAAAGGCAAAGAAGTAAACAAGTACTTAGGGAAGAAACAGCAGGAAGAAAGGAGAGAGAGCAGAAGGAAAAGGAAAAGAAAGGAAGAAAAAATGAAGGGGAGAGTGAGGAGGGACAAGAAGGGAAAGGAGGGAAGTGAAAGACAGGGTGGCAGTATATTTTTCAGTATGATTTCTTCACAGTGATCTCAGAATTTTTCATTAAATCTACAAATCATAATGTGGCTCATGTGTTTGGGTTTCCTGCAGAAGCAGAAATGGAGAAAAATTTTGTGTTGAGTTTGTGCAAGATGCTAAATCTAATTGATGCTGGAATGAAAACAAAAGATTCACTAGATTTTTGTCAGATACTTGCAGAGGTCATTGTGAGGCCGCTGGACATTCCAGGTTCTGAAACTGGGAGTTTGGTGCACTCCGTAAGGGTCAGGGAAGTCCCAAGTGACATCTGGGTTACATTTGTTTTTTTTTTCCCAGTGAAGGGATGCGAGCAAAATGCCTTGTCATCACTGGAACTGCCAGAGTAGCCTGCTATAATGGTAAACTTTTTAATCTACTTTATGAACATGGTTCAGTCTGGATGTCTCTTAGGATAGTTAGTTACCTTCAAATTTTTAATTTAGTTAAAACCTGTAACCTCGCAATTTCAACTTAAAATAGCATTTGTGGTTCAATGAATGAGATGTTAGTGTCAAACTAAATTTTCTCTAATCTTCCCAGCCCAGCAGTGTTGTAATATAGATTCAGAATATTCCCTATTTCTGTGCTTTCAGAAATATCTAGGAAGCAGATTAAATCACGTTATTTTGCCCATTTTTTAATGAAATTTAAATTTCACTTGTTAGTGATTCCCCTGAATTCTATAAACCCTGAACTACCAATATTTCATACTTCTAACAGTGTAGAATTAGAAGTTAGATTCAAAGACATTCATTTTGGTGATACCATGCCTACCAGTCAGGGTTCTACAGGAAACAAAATGACAAAGGGGTTGTTCTGAATAAATTTTGGAAGAGATTATTTACAGAGATATAAGCAGGGCCGGGGCAACCAGTAAGGTATGATTGACATATGCAGGGACTATTAACAGCAAGAAACAATTGTCACTACAAGGCCTGAAGAGGCAAGAAGAGAAAACATTTCTACCAACAGAGGCTAATGGGAACTGGGACTGTGAGAAAAGGGAGAGGAACTGTTACCTTAGGGGCACAGCCACTACCATAACTGCAGTAAGACAGGGAGAGAACAAAAGGAATGACTATCTCAACCTTTCTCCAATTTCCTACTGGTTCTGCCCATTGGCAGGACCTACAAGAAAGCCAGAGAATAAGGGATCTTGGTTAACCACTCCATAGAGGTAAACTTCCCAGCCCAAAACAAGGCAGAAAAGCTGAGAAATTAGGGGAGGGAAGGTGCTACCAAATGGAAAATAACCACAATAACAAGTTTAGAATATCATTAGAATGGACTATGTTGCTTTTTTCCAATGCTATAGGAAACTCTCATTTTTTTAAACTTATGAACTCTTTTTAACCCACCTGAGTTTTACCAGGTTGAAATGAACATGAAAACATAAGACAAGATTGGGTAGAAAAATATTGCTAGGTAGAAAATCCTAAAATAACTTACAGATTTTTAAGTTCCTAACTGCCTTGGAACCTCAGAAGTAAAAATACCATGTAAACAGAAATCGAATGCAGGAGAAAATGGAAAATGAAGGAGTCTTTCTCTGCCTAAAACCTAAAACCTAGGCATCCAGTCAGATTCAAGAGGGATCTCAGAACATACCTTCCACCTTCTTTGTTCTACATGAGACAGAGTGATCTGAATATGTTGCACAACTAGAACTATTGAGTTTTACAGTTCTTATGTCACACTTAGTAAAGGAAAACTCTTATCTCAAAATGCAGACTTGTGTAAGTTTAAAATTCCTACATGAATGAAGGATTTAGAGTACTTTACACAATAAGATTTTGTTGGATATACTAGATGTGTTATTTTAGGAAAATGCAGACATTTTATTATCAAAATCTCATTTCTTTCAGAAGACTGGTTACCTTTGGATGAGAGTAATAAATGTTTTTCTTTTATGTTTTTTAGCATAATATTTTTTAACTTACTGCTGGTTTCTGAACTTTTAACTTTCTTATTTGAAAACATAAAAAACAATTACCTTATCATATCATTCCTGTATAGTTTAAATTATATAGAACATTACTAGAATGCATATATAAATTTATCTTCCAAGTCAGGACACAGTTGAAAGTAAAAGGAGTTGCTAATATTGCTAAAATTCTATAATTTTTTGAAATGTTTGTTGACTGAAAAGAAATTTTATATAATTGGCAGAAGTACAAAAGGCTTTATTCCCAAACTATTTCCAGAATCAAAGTTCTAGTTGCAAAAAGTATAAGTAACATATCCATGTACATTAAAAGCAAAAGTTTTAAAAACCTGTTTCTATTGAATATCTGAACATCAGAAATTACATGAACAGAATAATTACTCTCAATTCAATTAATATACTTTAATTAGTTTCTTAACCATATCCATCTCTGTGTCTCTGACTTTTTTTGAAGAGTATGTTTTAATATGGCCTTATTTTAAAAAACTCATAAAATTGTTTGAATATGTCTTCAAAACTGCATTTTTTTGTATATTAAGATTAAAATTGTTAGGCTCATAAAATGACACTTCTACGTATAAGAAGTTTGCTTAAGTGCAAGTATTGATAAGAATGCTTCATTCAGAAATAAAAAATCTGAAACAAAATGTAAACCTGAAGGGATGCTGGGGCTAAAGAAATAAACATAAAAGGACAGTCTCCATTCCAGGTAAACTAAGACTTATAGTCACCCTAGTATTTGCTAGAAGGTATAGTTCATCAAACTGATGATTATCTAAAATGACAAATACACAGATATTCTTTTCTCTTTGGCTATGTCTCCATATTAAATCCATGTGTCAAATGAGAGTCTTCCTTATTATTATTATTATTATAGTGGATCATTAGTATTTGATCAGATATGTTTGGGAAAAAATGAACAACTCTACACAATATGTCCTCATAAAACGATGATGAGACACCACTATACGCCTATCAGAATGGCCAAAATCTGAAACATTGACAACACTAGATACCGGTGAGGATGGGGAGCAACAGGAACTCTCATACTTTGCTGGTGGGAATGCAAAATGGAACAGCCACTTTGAAAGACTGTTTGGTGGTGTTTTACAAAATTAAAAATCCTTACTATATGATGCAGCAACTGTACTTCTTAGTATTTACCTAAAGGAGCTGAAAACTCCTGTTCATATGAAAACCTACATACAGATGTTTATAGCAGCTTTATTTGCCGGAGTCCAGCTCCGGCAAGTCCAAGAGTCCCTGAAGGATGAACAGTGTCGGCACGATGAATGACTCGAGAGAGCAGCATGGTTTCTGGAATCAGGCAGGCATCTCTGCCCTACTGATCCCAGTATTTTTATTTGAAGGTAGTAAGTGACATTCATCAGTAAGCATTGTTTGATATCTTTAACAACAATGTGTTTTTATCAGCAAAGCGGCAATTTCCTCAGTCTCTCATGTTGTTTTCAAGTTAATTAGCATATAAATTTAAGGCAGGAGGAGAAAACTGGGTGTTACCTTGAGGCCTATGTTAATTTTCTATAAACAGGTCAGGAGTCATTCTGCCTTTTCTTCCAACTACAACGGAGAAGGTACAACCCACCTGGCAAGGACAGAATTCCCAATGCTTGTCCTTTGCTTATAAATGAGTACATATACATAATCTCCTTCAGATGTTATCCATCAATGCATCGCATTCCAGGTCCCCTTTTATTTGAATGCCATAAAACAAAAGAGCATTACATTCCTTGAGGCCAATGAAAGCAGTTTAAGAAATCCAGGCATGAAAGGTTATTTATTTGAAGGAGGTAAGATTGGGTGCCATTTGATTGGCAGGAGTCTTTGCAGTGTCTGCCTTTTCACACAGGGAAATGTCTCAACCTGTGAGCCCAAGATGGCTCCCAACATTTATTCATAATTGTCAAAGCTTGGAAACAACCAAGATGTTCTTCAGTGAGGGAATGGTTAAATTGTGGTAGATCCAGAGGCACCTGGTGGCTCAGTAGATTGAGCGTCGGACTTCAGCTCAGGTCACGATTTCACAGTTTGTGGGTTCGAGCACCACATCAGGCTCTGTGCTGACAACTCAGAGCCTGGAGCCTGCTTCAGATTCTGTCTCCCTCTCTTCCTGCCCCTGTTTGTGCTCTATCTCTAAAATATATAAACATTTTTTAAAAATTAAAAAAATAAACTGTGGTACATCCAGACAATGAAATATTATTCAGAACTAAAAAGAAATGAGCTATCAAGCTGCACATGAAAAGACTCAAAGGAACCTTAAAAGCACATTACTAAGTGAAAGAAGCCAATCTGAAAAGTCTATATATTGTATGATTCCAACTATATGACATTCTGGAAAAGGCTAAAAACTATGGAGATAGTAAAAAGATCACTGGCTGCCAGGCACAGGGGATTGGGAAGATGAATAGGCAGAGCAGAGAGGATTTTTAGAGCTGTGTAAATACTCTATATGCTATTATAATGATGGCTATATGTCATTATACATTCGTACAAATCTGTAGAATGCACAACATCAAGAGTGAATTCTAAGGTAAACTATGGACTTCAGATGATTAAGATATGTCAATGTGGATTCATTCTACAATGTAGAAAAAAGTACCATTCTGGTGAGTGGTAATAGGGGAGACTGCAGGTGTGGGGGCAGGAAGTCCATGAGAAAATTCAGTACCTCCCTCTCAATTGTTGTAAACTTAAAATTGCTCTAAAAAAAAAATCTTTTAAAAATTTGAACAAACCTTCAAGGAGCTTGAGGTATATATTCCCTGCTGAATTTGGTGTCTGGAGACATTGTATTCTTAATCAATGGAACTCTTTGACCTTAAAGAATTAGGAAGTAAGGTCTCAATCCCTATCCAGACTGCTACAGACTAAGGTCCTCTAAATTTCTGTTTTTCTGTTCAGTGGTAACTTGGGATTGTAATTGTCCATATCAGTATTTTTAGAGTGTAAAATTTCTCAGATCATGTAAAAAGAGGCAAACTTAAAATCAGTTAGTGACAAATGAGGCGTTTAGTCAGACCCTAAACGTCTCCTGATAGATTTTGAAGATAAATTCTAAGCTGCAGATTATTAGAATCTTTGACAACTGGACACAGGTTAAATAATGATATTTAGGATATTTAGTGTTTCCTTTCACTTTTCCTAACTTCTACAAATATTTTCTCCAGATTCCTGGAATTTATATTCAGTTTACTGAATATATATTCTTCTCCACAATCTCTTTTTCCATTTCTAACATTACTCATGCTACCTAAGAACATAAATATTAGTATTTTATTTAAGCAAATCTACTCAGAATTGCTCCTGTGGAACAAATAATCATAAAGACTAAAGAAAAAGAAAGCAAATCTCCCAAAAACAATTTTTATTATTTCTCTTGCCTAATATTCAATGTCTGAGTTTTTACTCTGGATACATAAGCCAGTAGTTATTTTTATGATTAATGTAATAGGGAAAGAGAAGGTATTAAGTTCTGATATTCAGTAGAATATTAGTTCTTTTCATGCTTTACTACATAATGCATATAACCTATAGATAAAGAGAGGAAGAACGGGAATGGGGATGGGATGAAGAAGGAGAGTAATAAATGAAGTAGGATTTTTTTTTTCAAAGAAAGATAAAAAGAGGAAATTGGGCATTTTTTCAAAGATGAGAGAGTCTTACAGAATTCCACTAACAATTTTCAGATTGAAAAAAAAAGGAATAAATTTTTAGGGTTACTGGGGGATCCAAATCAATATGTTTTCCCTTTTCTTATTTCTTTATGATACCTAAAATCTCCCCATTAAATCATTCACTGAATCTGTAAGGCTAGGTTTTCTGAAATTTTAGTCATAGTACTCAGGAGTCTAGCTCCTCCAACATTAACAACTAACATTGGACTGGGGCTCAACTTTCCTGCAGTTCTAATCACAGTTAAACATGCTAGATATGAAACATGAAAAGTTATGTATACAGAGATTTGGTTTCTCTTGACCTCACAGCCTCATTAACGTTTCCAGTTTATAAACCTACCCTCACTTGGTTCCCACTACATAGGAACATTCTCTATAGATGTTTTAGATTTTCTACGAGTAAGATGCTGAATTGATAAACTATGAACTAAATTTCTTGTAAGGAAGAAAGAGACACTAAAAATTGGAGAAGAGAAAGTTCCAAAGACGAAACTGGCTACCTCCTAAATTTTGCCTAAGGACTCATTGTTGAGCTCTACTGTTATGGGCTGCTCATCATAGTATTAAGCCAAACTGGGAAAATAAGTCCTCCAAAGATCGTCTTGGCCTGTTCTAGTTGTATAATTGCAAATTCAGATTTTCAAACTCTGAGTTTCTAGTATAGTTTTTCTGTAGTGAAGCCTACAAGACATTTTAGCATCGTTCTGAACTTTTAGTATCAAAGTTCATATAAATGGTTACCTGTTCCAAGATGGAATTCTTGGTATTTCTGTAATATTTTCCTTTAATGATAAAATATTTTATCTTTTACTGAGGTACAGATGAAGGAAATCTCATACTTATTCCCTTACCCCCTCCCCCATTGCCCTAGGTAGTTGTTTTTCTGCTGAAATGAATGGAATTCTACAAATTTCCAAGTCTTTCAAAATAATACAATTTATAGGACAAACACATCTTTCCCTTAAATTGGCTAAGCATTTTCATTTACTCAATGGGAAAAGATAAATAAAAGTGTGTAGGAAAATATTATATGCTGCCTAATCAGGAACATTCTGAACTGCTCAAAGCAATTTTAGATCCTCTTGAACTGACTTTATTGTCCTTTTATCTGCCTCACACTATAGTGGAAATGTTTTCTTTAAGTGCCTTATTGACGATGCTGATTACTCCAAAATGCTTTTTCCAAATATCTTTTCATTATTAATTTCTAATTTAATCTTCGTATTGTCAGAGACTATACTTGGTTTAATTTCAGTCTTTTACAATTTGTTGAGATTTATTTTATGGCCTAGAATATGGGTCATTTTCAAACGTTAGATCTATACGTTTAAACATGAAACTATTGCTACTCTGTAGAATGCGTATAAGTATAAAATAGGTCAAGATGGTTGATAGTGTTGTTCACACCTTTATAATCTTTCTCATTTCATGTAATTTCATGTAATTATGTTTGAGTAATTGCTGAGAAAGGAAAGTTGAAACCTGCAGCTAAAGCTATAGATTTGTGTAATTTCTGCTTTCACGTTTGTCATTTTTTTTACTTTTTTTTATTTATTATTGGGAGACAGAGAGAGACAGAGCATGAGCATGGGAGGGGCAGAGAGAGGGGGAGACACAGAATCTGGAGGCTCCAGGCTCTGAGCTGTCTTCACAGAGCCCAATGTGGGGGTCGAACTCACAAACTGCGAGATAATGACCCGAGCCGAAATTGGATGCTTAACCGACTGAGCCACCCAGGCACCCCCGTTTGTCATTTTTTGCCTTATGAAATTTGGAGCTCTGTTATGGGGCATGTACACATTTAGGATTACTACCTTTTTTAGGCCCATTTTGGTTTTTTGTTTGTTTGTTTTATCAATTTATTGTCAAATTGGTTTCCATACAACACGCAGTGCTCATCCCAGTTCTTAGTATTTAAGAGTCTTTTATGTTTTGTCTCCCGTCTCTCTGTAGGCCCATTTTGAATTGACCCATTTATCATTATGAAATATCTGTCTTTATCTCTGATGATATATCTTATTTGATATTTATTTTGTCTAATATTAATATAGCCTCTTCAACTTTCTTTCTTCAAGTTGCTCATGGCATCTATATATTCATCATTTTACTTTAAATCTGTGACCTTATGTTAGAAGTGGTTTACTTCTAGACAGATGGTGAAATCTTTCTGTTTTATCCATACTGACAACCACTGCCCTGGGCTTGGAGTGTTTAGGCCATTTCATTTTAATGTAATTATCAATGTTGTTGAGTTTAGAACTACCATCTCTCTTTGTATTTTCCTTTTTTCCCCAATTTTTCTTCTTTTCCTGCCTCTTTAAGAATTTAAGTATTTTATAGAATTCAGTTTTATCTCTGCTAATGGCTTATTCTCTTTAGGTTTTACAATATGATTTTTTAATTTGCCTATCACATTCTACCATCAAATTATATTATATCATATATGTATAAGCATCTCACAGCAGTGTGTATTTATTTCCTCCATCTCTTGGCTATTGTTGTTATCTATTTTTCTTCTATGTGTTATAAATCTCAGTAAGTTATTATTTTTGCTTGAAACAATTATCTTTTAAAGATAATTTTAAATTCTAAATGTAAATTTCTTACATTTACTCACATTTTTACTGTGTGTGGTATTTTTCATTCCTTTGTGTAGATCTGGATTTCTATTTGGTGTCATTTTCCTTTACATTTCCTTTAACACTTCAAGTAGTATAGGTCCTCTGGCAATGAATTTACTGGTACTACTTTTGCCTTTAGATTTCAAAAAGTTTTTATTTTTTTGTTTCAGAAGGATATTTTTGCATAGAATTCCATGTGTATAGATTTTTTTGAACACTTAAAAGAATCTTTTTACTTTATTTTAGCTCACATAGTTATAGCAAGCATTCTGCGGATCCTTATCTTTGTTCCTTTGTGTGTTCTCTTTGCTCCTTTTTAAGTCTTTTTTTCCTTTAGTTGCTTTAACATTTTTCATTTCAGTGCCTATTTTCAGCAGTTTGTGATTTGCTTTGGAATGGTTTTCTTTGTGTTTATGCTGCTTGAGACTTATTGAGATTCTTAGATCTATACGTTTATACTTTCATCAAATGTGGCAGATTTGGGGCCATTATTTTTTTTAAATTCTTTAGCTTACTTTCCGCCCTGCTTCTATAGCTTATATTACAACGATGAGAGACTGCACATTATTCCACAAGGCACTGAGGCCTGTTTATATTTTTAGTCTTTTTCTCTTTTAGGTACAATATCTTTAAGTTTTTTTTATCAGTTTCATTATGAATAAAAATAAACACCATTTTTTAAATGGTTACAGATATTTTATTAGAGATTCCCTGTTTGTATCCTTTGTTTATTATCTATTTATATTGCTCAACTTTCCTTATACATTTAAGAAACTAGTCCTTTATCATTTATATTGAAGATACTTTATATTCATTCTTTATCCATTTATTTTCTTGTAGAGTATGTATGTATATTTCCATACAAAAGTCTATACATTTTTTAACATATGTACTCAAATTTATTATTTTGAGAGACAGAGACAGAGAGAGACAGAGCACAAGCAGGGGAAGGGCAGAGAGAGAGGAGACACAGAATCTGAAGCAGGCCCCAGGCTCTGAGCTGTCAGCACAGAGCCCGATGTGAGGCTCAAACTCACGCGCTGAAGTCAGACACTTAACCAACTGAGCCATCCAGATGCCCAAGATTTTCTTTCTTAAGACATGTATTTTTACTAATTGAAGAAGAAAGTTGAACATTTTAATTTTCTTCTTATAGGATAAATTTATTATTGGTTATTTTCTTTTTGTAGTTGCAGTTGTGAAAGGCATATTTCCATTATTTTTTGTAATTGTTTAAATATAGTAGAACTATTAACTTTCAGATCAATTTTATAAATAACAACTTTTCCTAAATTATATAGTATTAGTTAAACTCTGCCATAGCACAACAAATGGGTTCAAGAATTTCAACTGCATACAATATGAGATCATATTATTGTGAGGTTAATGAGGCAGGTCTATTTTGTAGCCAGCTGGGAATTCTAATGTCCACTTGTAAAATCCAAATCTATCCCAAGTCCTAATGGCAATTGCTACTGTCACTTAAAAATCAATGAGAAAGGGGTGCCTGGGTGGCTCAGTCAGTTGAGTATCTGACTTTGTCTCAGGTCATGTTCTCGCGGTTTGTGGGTTCAAGCCCCACATCAGGCTCTGTGCGGGCAGCTCAGAGCCTGGAGCCTGCTTCAGATTCTGTGTCTCCCTCTCTCTGATCCTCCATTGCGCTCTCTCTCTGTCTCTCTCTCTCTGTCTCTCTCTCTCTCTCTCAAAAATAAATAACCATTAAAAAATTTTTTAATTAAAAAGAGTCAATGAGGAAGATTCTGAACCTGATGGCTAGCTAGAATTTACAGCATAGTAGCAGTGATTCCAAATCTCTGTTATTTGGTACCTCTTTTGTTAGCCAGATCTGGAAATATTGGCCCACAAGAATTATGTGGACACAGGGACTCATACTGTGTTTCTCGGTGTCTTTAGACATAGGTTTCCTGCCATTTTTATGGTTTCCTGCCATATACCTTCCTGCCTCTCCACTTTATGCCATACCCCCCACCATAAAATGAGAACTTTAGTCTACCCCCAGGTGAAAATGAGAATTAGAACCAGTTGCCAACCACACAATATCTGAATTTGGATGATTCTAGGTTAGCTAATGACTCAATTTCTTTGCTGCAATTGGAGTCATTACCTGATTGAATTTATGATAATTAAAAGTTCTCTGTAATTCTCAACATCCATCTGTGTTCTGCACAGGCCAACTAGTCAAGTTGAAGAGAGATGTGGTGGGCACTCATCTCTACAATTCTTCAGGAATGCAGTATCGCTTTGAGTTTACCATTTTCATAGATAGAGGCAATCCTAATGGCTTACATTTTACCTTTTCTATCCTAATAGCTTCATTCCCTGGGTCAAGGAGCCACAATGATGCTTCTGCCAATGGCTGAGTAATGTTCTTCCCATTGCGCATTCCAGAACTTGGGAAATAACCACAAAGTGAATACAGGGACCCACTGGGCTCAGTGTACAGTAGACCTGAGCCAAAACTCTGTGGGTCATCCTACAGGAACACAATGATATTTTGGGTCTTCAGGAATAGTGTCAGTTCAGAGCCAGTGTGCCCAGAGCGATAGAGCTGCTTAGCAGTCTATTAGCATAACTTGTGATTCTTGTCGTTGTTGAAAGCTGGGCATGATGTATCAGGTAATAGAAACTGAGGTAAATATGCTGTATAGTGTGTGAGGTTTTATATTAATCCAGTTAGGAATTGGATTGTGTCTAATGTTTGTTCTACCTATAGAGGCCAGAGCCTTCAATTTCCTCTAGTGTCCTTGCTTTTTGTCTCTCCTGCTATCTCTGGGTTTCCCTAAGAATCCCTTTTACAAATAGAGTCTGCTACTTGCAGCTCTTTCGTCTGTAATCCACTGTTAGGGTACTGGAGCTCCGTCAATGTGGCAATAACCTGGGGGTCATGTTCTATAATATTGTGATTAAATCTGGCTTTTCATAGGTTTACATCCCTGGGCTGTGACCTTCACAAGTGTTTCTTAGTTTTTTCCTCTCTTAGATGAGTCTGGAAGTCTAGAGGGGGCTGGAGTTGTGTCATTGCCCTTCCCTCACATGGAATAGGTCTCTGGTAATGTTTTCTTTTGAAGATAGGCCTTCGTTATAAAGAATGGCCGAGTCTGTTTCAGAATGGTTACTTTTCACCTCCCGCTGCCAGAAACACTAGGGAATTTTTATTGTTTTTTACCTGAACACTGAGTGGGGTTCTCAGAGGTAAAAGCCATGAAAGCGCAGATTCATCGTAGACTGTAGCCCCCAGGAATTTTTCATTCATGCTCATCCCCATTCAGGAGTCAGCAGTTCCTCAGACTTATCACGTAAGTGTTTTCACCTTAGCAGCTTCTGTTCCAGGTAACCAGCCAATCAGCTGTGGACCCTTGAGTTTGCCTGTCTCTGCAGACATCCCGCAGATCGTGTGCTTCACAGTTTGTCCTGTGACCTCCTTCTCTAATAGGCCCAAGGAGAGCCATTGATTTGCGGTTCGCTCAGTTGTGGTTTTTGGTTTTTTTTTTTCAAGGACAGGAGTGATGACTTTTAAATTCTATGTATTGAAACTAAAACTGGAAGTTAGATTCTTTTTGTTTAATACTAGAAGTCTAATATTTTCAATAGACTATGTCTCAGTGCTGATCATTTTCCAAGAAATTATCCTAGAACAGTATACTGCCCTTGTAAATTGCAAGTTCAGTTCTTTAATTTTATCTTTGAAGTTTTTTTTCTGTTTCATCATTTCTGTATACTACCTCAAGGACACCAATTCATCTATATATGATTGGTTTCTGTTGTATATCACTATAGCTCCTCTTTACTTCCTTTTATCATTTTGTCTATTTTAACTGCATTCCGCAACATTTTCTAGAGCTCTTCCTCAGCTTGCTCTTTTGTTGTTCTCACTCATTAATTGCTGTTTATAAATAATCTATTGGTCTTAATATAATTTTATTTTGCCTCCAGTTCATTACCTAGTCTCATTTTTACCTTCTTTTGTTGCCATCTTTTCACCATGGATTCCTTCTTTCAAAAATTTCATCCTTAGGGACTCTGGGTAGCTCAATTGGTTGAGCATCCAACTCTTGATTTCAGCTAAAGTCATGATCCCAGGGTTGTGGTATCAAGCCCCGTGCTGGGCTCCGTGCTGAGCATGGAGCCTGCTTAAGATTCTCTCTCCCTCTCCCTGTGCCCTCTCCTTTGCTTGTGCAATGTCTCTCTCTCTCTCTCTAAAAAAAATGATAATAATAATAATATTTTCTCTAATTTTATTTAATACATAAAGATTTTTTTATTATTGATGTCTTCATCCAGAGTGAATTATTTTCCTGGGTTGCAAAATATGTGCTTACATTTTTTTTTTAATTTTGTTTTGTTTTTCTGTATTATTTCGGTGTAGTGGTTCTTTTTCACTTTGCCATCCCTTTTCCCAAATATATGGATAGTTTCTCCCTGCCAGCTTTCTACTCTATCTGGTCTTTTTCATAATCTCACTGGATATTTGACTGAATTCTATATTTGGCTATTTAGTTACCTAGAAGAGGGCAGTGGTGGGATGGAGGTGAGATAGAAGAGCTAGAGGTGTGCCCGGATTCCATTCACATATTTAGTCTTTAACCTTTTTCTTTGGAAGTTTGTTAAACATCTTTCCTCAGATTTTACTCTTGTTTCTTTGAGGGGGACCTCCAGATCCATGAGGGTACTGGATTATTACCCCATTTTTAGAATAGAGTGAGTCTTTCAGTTTATTTTCATTAATTCTTTGGCTATATGAAAACACCACTACTTAGCTCACCATTCCCCAGCCACCTTTTGTTCCCCACCCACAACTGTGGTTACGTTGGGGAAATACTCAAAATTCAGAAGTTCTTCCAACAATCAATGTGAATCTTTTTAGTTACTATGGAAAAGTATCCAGTGGTTTGAGGAGTGGTATTTTCCTTTTATACTCATCTTTTATTTTGCCAAACTTTTATTAATTATAGACAATTGGTTCTGGATAATTCTTCTTGAAGTAATTCTCTCGTGTTTATGTAAGCCAGAAAAAACAAATTGTGACTTTTTTATTCGTTATCTCAGCTTCTCATTCACCTACCTTTCAGTCCTCTCCCCTAGGCCATTAAGAGACTTTTCAGGAATTTGTCCACTCACTTTCTTCCCCATGGTACAGCTGCTGCTTGCTCTCTCTCTCTCTCTCTCTCTCTCTCTCTGTCTCTGTCTCTGTGTGTGTGTGTATGTATGTATGTGTGTGTGTTATATGGAAGAGGAGGTGGTAGGTAGGGAAATCTTACATTCTTCTTAAAATCTTCAATTGTCCAAAGATACTCTGTAAAATTTAAAATTCATAATTGCAGACCTTTTCTTGTTAGAGGACTGTTTCTCTTTTCTTTGTTCATATTACTTATATTCATTACTACTTTAGGGTGGAAGCTTCTATAATCCTGTATTTACTCTGTGTTTCTCATAAGTCCTTTACTATATTCAATATCTGGTATTGATCAAGCAACCTGGGTTTCTTAGAGGCGAATTGCTATGAAAATGAGCATAATGAACATACTCCTTAAAGTGAGTTATCTTCCAGTGTGGAAATTTGGATAATTGGAAAAAGAGGCCAAGTAAATGAAATCTGAGTGTATTGAATGGATTTTTGTCATTACTATCAATATCTTCTGTGACTAAATTTTTAATAGTCTCATTGATTGTGCTGACTTAATTATAAAGACAAAATGAGAGATATGAGGGTCAGATAGGGAATAAAGGGAGGACTGTGTAATTCAAATATCTGATAGGCACCACTCTCCTGTCATTCCCTAACTCCCATGTCCGGGTAGATGAAAGCTGACCTGGGTCTCTGAAATGACAGCTAACCAAAAAGGTATTTAATCTTGGAGATGAGGAATCTCTAAAACAGATGTAGTGAGGCTGAATCCAGGCAAAACTATGAGATAGGTGAAGTTTGTTGTCTAAATTTCTTAATCCTTTATTTCCTGGATCACGGGCTTCTCAAAATCCTTATATCCTACCATTATTCCCCCGGTCTCAAATTCCTTTTTCACTCTGAGGAATAAATAACTGGTGAGGAACCTCACCCAGGGCATAGTTGCATATAACCAGGATTAAATACTTAAGTAAAGAGTTAAATTATGGAATATAGGATGTTAGGATTCAGCAAACTTGTAAAAAGGATTTTTTTTCATGTTGAGACCTCTCGAGCCCCTGAAATCATATTACTTAGCTAATGCCTAATTCTCTTCTTTATATAAGGAAAACCCCAACAGTAATTAATTTCTTTTCAGGTTTTCCATTCTGCCGAAATTGGACAAAGCTTTTTGTATTCATTCAGCAAATATCAGTTTATTGTTATTTCTTTAACACAGTAGTAGAGAAGTCAGAACTATTTTTCAACAACTTTATTATTTTACTGATTTTGGCCTTCCAAGTTATGTGAGGTCTTACATACTCTACTACTTTTAAGACCTTACACATTAAAATATTTAAAATAAGGATGAGAAATATAGCCTGTGAGTTTTTTTGATTAAACATTTGCCAAGACCAGATAGAACATATAGAATCCTCCATGAAGGCCATGAAGGCTTCCTATGAAGCCTTTCTCATTTTCTGACAGTTCTTTAACTTGTGACACTGTCTCAGATTTCAGCAATGCTGTGGTGTATAGTTTGTTCTCAGGATAAGCTCTGGCCCTAAGTGATTTCAGGTAATCTACTGATAGTATTTTTATGAAAGAGGCCTCTCTTTGGTTCTCCCAGCTTCCAAGGAGATCTCTAGAATCCCTTTAACTTGTTTCCACAGAAAAGGCTCAAACGTTGCCTTGATTTCAGATTTAAACCCCTGTTGCTAGGCTACTCTGGAAATTTAAAACTCTCTGGCTCAAGGTAGAGAGCATTTATATATCCGTGTGCCAAGTACTATCAAGTCAAGAACTATAAAGAAGACAAAAAGTAGACTTTAATTCTACCTTTGACAATTGCTTGTGTTTCTTCATATTCCTGTTAGCATGACAGATCTTTGATGATAGTGTGGATGGTGGTGTAAGCAGAAGAAGGCTAAACTAAATGTAAAATGTGTCAGATGGTCATAAGTGCTGTGGAGAAAAGTGAAATAGAGAAGTGAATTGAGAATGCCAGGATGGAGGGGGATTACATTTTAATATAAGGTAGTCAGGGAAGGCCTTATTGAGAAGGTGACATATAAACAAAATGTGAAGATTTGGGACTGAACCATGCAGATATTTGTAGGAAGAGTGTACCAGGAAGAGTAGCAGCAATTGCAAACACTGTTTAGAGGTGAAGGTGTTTGCAGTTTGTTTTAGGCATGGCACAGGGTTTGGTTGTTGGCAGAATGGATAAAAGAGGAGGAAGTGATGAGAAATGATGCCAGAGAATGAAGAAGATGGATGGACAGATCTTATAAGCCATTTTAAGAATTTGACTTTCTCTAGTTTGAGTGAAATGGACTATTAGACATTCTAAATAGAAGTCTGATATGATCTATGTTTTTTAAAGTTTCAGTTTAGTTTCTGTATAGAAACTAAAGAGGGTAAAGATGGAAGCAGTGTATACAGTGTAATATTCCAGGCAAGATATGGTTAGGACTCAGTCTGTGGACGTAGTATTAAAACAGTGAGGGGCACCTGGGTTAGTCAGCTAAGCTCAGTCTGTTAAGCATCCAACTCCTGATTTCAACTCAGGTCATGATCTCACAGTTCGTTGAGTTTGAGCCCTACTGTCAATGCAGAGCTGGTTTGGGATTCTCTCTCCCTCTCTCTCTACCCCTGCTCACAGGCGCTCGCTCTCACTTTCTCTCTCTCTCTCTCTCAAATAAATAAATACGTTTAAAATTTTTTTTAAAAAAACTTTAAAACAGTGAGAAGCAATAGGACTCCAGGTAGATATTGAAGGAGAGTTAATAAGATTTGCTGAAGGACAAAATGCTGGTCATGAGAAAGAAAGGCTTTAGGAATATCTCCAAAATGTTTAAACTAAAACTGGTAAGAAGCAAGTAACTGAGATGGGAAAGACTGTGGGAGGAACAGAAATTGTGAGCTAGGAAGCTCAGGTGCTCAGTTAGGAGATGCCTAGTAGAAACTTGAAATTCAGTTCATTAAATTGAAACGCAAAAAAAGTCCAAATAAAAACCTGGCTGTTATCAGCATATAAATAGAATATAAAGAGAAGAAATCCAAGCACTCCAGGCAGCATTACCCATGCTTCTTTATCCTCCAGTTTCTTGTTGGTTTTGGCCAATGGGAGTCATTTGCAAGAGAGCAGAGAAGACAAAAGCAAGGTCATGGGATGGGGAGGACCCCTGGCTCATGTTCATGTCAGGCAGCCCCTCTGCTATTCTAAAAGGTTTCATCAGGCTCTAGTCACTGCTTCTTCCCTTGCTCTCTAGACCTAGAAGTGATGGAGTGACAACTGTTCCCAGTCCTGGGTGCTTTACCACCTCTCATTGGTTCCCTTGACCCTGTCCGCTCCATTTAACTTCTTTACGTTACTGCCTCAGAGTATGCCATCGGTTTTCTGCCAGGACTCTAATGATATAATAGTAGATCTAATAAAAATAGATTGGAGGTAGTAGCAGTTGAACCCTGAGGTCCAATCTATTTTCAGTGATTGTTGGTAATCATATATAGTTATTAAAATTACTTTTATTATGATTTTATTTGCTTAATTTTATTCTTACAGTCAAATGGATTAGAAGCATATTATAAGGAATAAATAGTTTTGACTTGTTGAATGACCTTAGAAAAGTCATGTCACTTTTCTGAACTTCAGTTTCTAGATGAGTTAAATAGACATGATAACTACTGCCTCTGCTTTTAGAAGTGCTTAAATAGTGAGTTTGTACCTCCTTCGGGCTCTTGGAAGAGAGTTGTTGGAGGAGAATAAAGGCTGATTGCTTACTGTTAAATAATATCACTGATATATAAAACCCGCAAGTGCTAGCTAGAGTTGGAAGAGACAGCTAGGGAGGAGGGAAGCCTGTCAGGACCTGCAAGGACGAAATGCATGTCATTTCAAGATGTGTTCAGTAATTGCTCTGTGTATCAGAATAGATTCTTTTGGTAAAAGACATGTAACTAAGGCAGAAAACAATCTAAAGACTTTGGAATGACAATATAAATATTGACAGTTACCAGCGTGTTTCCTCTAGGTCTTCTTGCCGAAAGCTACATCCAGGAATGACACAGAGTCACGCAGCCCTGGAGTTTGGCAGCTGAGCACCTCTGGATCTCTGGCCTTCAGCACCCAGAGTATAATTCTTAAATCTACAAACCGTCTCGTGCAGCATTTTTCCCCCCTCCTCCCCAAATAATATCCAATTACTGAGTGCTGTGCTGGGAGAACCTGGGGAAATGCTAGAAGGAAACACAGCTGAGAGCCGCTGTGGTTTGACAACTCTCCAGCTACTTTGAAAATATTTTGGCAAAAACAAGATTGTAAGTAAAACTGTTTCCTTTGGTAACATACCCGAAACTGCAGGTTTTACATTTTCAGTACTATGATTCGGGCCAAAAATGGGAAAAGAAACGAAAAAGAAAAAGGGGGGAAAAGTTTTTCTAGAGAGTGGAAGATAGAATCTAAGGAAAAGAGAGAACACTTTGCATGAGAAGCAGGAATGAGGGCAAGGAGGAAACATATGGAGACGTGTTTAACATTCTCTCCTTACTTCTTTTCTCCACTGAGGAATTTCCTCCTGTCAAAGCACAGCATTGTCTTTTGCCCTCAGATGACCTGGAAGGGATCCTCTGTGGATGACCAGGCTACGATTTGTGTTACTGCTTATTATAGGATGATGGATAGTCAACTGGGGAAGGTAAAACCACATGTGGCCATCCCACACTGCAACAGATACAGGAGGGGATGAAACGGAATGGTTTTCATCTGCACCTACTAGTTGGTTTTTAGAGGATATGCCTATCTTTTCTTGCTTCATTTTCTTCCTGGTCACAACCACACATGAAATCCCACAGTACTTGAAAATACCAGGCTCTCTCCTATCTCATAGCTTTTGTAAATGCTATTTTCTCTACCCAGAATGCTCTACCCCCAACCTCCAGCACTCTTTTTCAGAGAATCCTCCCCTTACTCTCCAGATGATGTTAGCTTCTAGTGTTCTCTTTGTGGCTGTCTGTTTACATATTCCCCAATCATTTGTAAATTCTTTGAGGGTCTGTCCATCAGCATATCCCCAGGGTCTAGCATATTGTGGATGTTTAATTTGAAAGTGTCAACCATTAGTCTGAACCTTCCTGTTTCTTACTGTACTCCTTTCCTAATAACCTACTCCTCCTTTGTTTTTATATCCCCTTATATTTCTCTTTCCCTTTTTTTTTCTAATACGCTTTCTCCTCGTCCATAGTTTAAGGCCCAGTGTAAAGGATGTAAAGTAGAAAACATACTCTTAACTATAGAATATTAAAGCCAAAATGTGCTTCGCAGATTATTAACTCAGCACCTCCAGTTGTATGATTGTCCTGTTTTTCAAGGTCACACAGCTAGTTGAAGACAGTGTTTATATTAGAATTGTGTATCTTGACTGTATTTAGTCTTCCTTTGATTGTTGTCATGCTATATAAAGTGTTAGAGGGGATGGAGGACCCCAAAAGTACTACTCATTTCTCTACCACACAAATTTCCTACCATCCAACAGTTGAAGTCTTATTGGAGAAGAAAAAAAAATGCCTCCTATATCCTTCCTAAATAGTTACTGTTCTAAGAATAACTTAGAGTTAACTCTGTCCTAAACTTCCCTCAAATTCAAGAAGATCCATCTGTCTTGGAGGGCTAAGGGGAAGTCAAGTTCAATGTTTAGTCCCTAAAATAAATGCTCATGTGAAAATGTACCCAAAGGTCTAAGACACTGTTAAAAAGAGAGAGAGAGAGAAAGAAATGGTGATCCTCATCAACAATGAGGATAACAATAGCTAACTGAAATTTGTTTATTGCTATTTATCTGGCACTGTTTTGGTAACATGTCCTAAATGAAATATATTCATTTATTCCTTCCAAAACACTGTGAGTTAAGTTCCATTGTCTCCACTTTGCAAAGGAGGAATCCGTGGCATAAAAATGTGGAATAATGTATTCAATGTCTTTAACTAGTTAAATGGAAAGCTAAGATTTGAACCTGAACAGCATACTGCAAAGTCAAAACTCTGTGGAACACCACGGATAAAGTTTCTAGCCCAAACACAAAAAATTAAGACTTTGCTCTCCAGACCAAATGTTTAATAACCTCTGTGAAAGATCTCACCCAATATAACCAAGTTCCACAGGATCTGAGATAATTTAGAGTCAAAACCTTGGGAATGGTGAGTCCTTTCATAATTATGTCTCTAACTAGCCGATGTGTTCCTAAACTAATTCTGAGATTTTGTGTTATCTGTCTGCCCTCTTCCAATAACTTCCACTTAGGCTAATTCAGTTAATTCAGGCATTAATACTTGTGTTATATCTTCTCACAAGCTAAAGAACCTCTCAAGGACATGGTCTTAACAGAAGTGAAGGGCAAGAGGCACCTCAGAAAAGCATTTTGTTTCTGCTTCACCATGGCATTTAGAATAAAATCTGTGCTATATAGGCTTGCACAATCAGGGTCCTGCCTGTTGCTTGCCATGGCCTCCAGCCATTCTCGCCGTTGTTCCCTGTGCTCCAGCCATTGATATCCATCTTCAGCCCCTTGAACTCAACAACTTTGTCCTGCAGGGCCTGTGTTCCTGTTCTTTCTTCTACTTAAAACATCTTTCCCATATGTCTTCTCATGACTGGATCCTTGCTGTCATTCAGTTTTTAGTTCAACTATCACTGTTCAGTAACCTCTTACCTATCTACCCTTTCTTTGTTCCATTCAGCGTGACTGTAATGATTTTAGGCTGGAAAAAAGTTAAAGCACCAATCATCCATAAACAACAATAGCAACAATAAAGGAAAGAACATTCAATAGATCTCCTACACAACTTGCTTCAATAATACCACTTCCCAGTATCCTGATAAGGTAAATTATTTATTAAGTAAAAGTGAACAAATAAGATTAGAGAACATCAACCAAAAATAAATTTGGTGATAGTGTAATTAATGCAAGGAATTCTATCTGATGTACTTGACTAAAAGGACCAGTTATTTATTTAAGCCACTCTTTGTTTCAAATAATAATTTCAAGAAATAAAATCACATAAAAGATGTATTTTTTCTCTATTCACTGAGTGATGAATGTCTGAATGTCTGTGTTCCTCGCAATCTCATGTGTTGAAATCCTAACTCCTATAGATGATGATATTAAGAGGTAGGGATGTGGGAGTGTGAAGAGTGTGAAGCCCTCATGAATAAGATTAGTGCCTTAGAAAAGAGGTTCTAGAGAAATCTCTTGCCCCTTCCGCCATGTTAGGACATAGCAAAAAGATGCCAGCTATGAACCAGAAAGAGGACTGTCACCCAACCATGCCAATACCTTGATCTTGGACTTCCCAGCCTTCAGAATATGAAAATAAATTTCTGTTGTTTATAAGCCACCCAGTAAGTGGTATTTTGTTATAGTAGCCTAAATAGGCTAAGAAACTGAGAAAAGATAAATGCACCTGGCCCTTTAAGAGAAATATCAGATAATTGAGAAACAAGAAACAGGAGTAGGAGTGGAAATGAGGAAGGTATAAAACATCTCCTTTTAAACCTACTGCAAAGTTAAATCTGGAGATAATTAATATTAACCCTGAGTGTCATGGAGCAATACTGTCTAAGCATCAGTATTTAGGAGTGTACATACCTCCAGCTTAGGCCAATGAACCAATTAGCAATTTCTGACCATGCAGTGAAGAGCCACAAATGATGTAGTGCTTGGTTGAATTTTCCTTGAGGTAGTGGTCTTTCATGATGATATTAAATGAGATAGCTTTATCTAAATTTCACCTGCTCCTCGTGTAAATCTTGCTCTGCAAAACTCAGAATTGCTGTTCATAAGCAAGTATTTGTTATAAATTTTAGACAGTAAATTAACAGAGCTATCACTTTTAGACAGCAAAAGGTATATTAAACTATAAAATAGTTGCACTTTTAAATATGGAATAAAATATACCTTATATTTATTCAAAGAGGACTTTGCTGACAGTTAACAAATTTACCAAGATTAGCTTAATTTCAGGACAGTTATTAATCAACCTGGAGACTATATTCTGCCCTAAACACTATATTCAGATTGACTTTTTAAATTAGCTGCACAGCGTGAGAGACTTTTCTAGGATAAAATCACAAAGCAGCCTGGGATATATAAAAACCAGCTTAGGTGATCTTGGTTTATGGCAGGGTTTCTCAGTCTCAGTCTACTACATTTGGGGTTGACAATTCTTTGTTGTGGGGGACTTGCTGGTGTATTGTTGAATGTTTAACAGCAACTTTGATCTCTACTCACTAGATACCAGAGGCACCTCCTTTCCTAGTTGTGACAAACAAAATCTTTTCCAGACATTTCCAAATGTTCCCTGGAGGAAAAATATGCCCCTTGTTTATGGAGTAGGTAAAGAAGCCTTCCACACATCCAAGACTTAGGACCATAACCTTATTCACTGGATCCAAACCTCAGGAAACTGTACCTAAGAACCTGGCCTCTCAACTACTTCTAAAAGCAGACTCATGTGCCCACTGGCAGTTTGTTGAAGTTAAGCAGTGGTAAACATATACATATACCTATAAGCTTTAATTTATATCAGGTCTTTAGGGAGCGCATGTACCTGATTTTGACTCCACTTGGTGCCTTATTTATTACCTTTGTTTATTTCATTCCAACCTCCTTGTCAAAGGGTTTCTAAAAGGATGAGGACTTGGTTTACTATCACATTTTGCAATTAAAACTACTTTAAAGTTATCTGTAACTCTATGACATTAGAGATCTCATCATCAAGTTGCCTGAGGCATATTTTTAAGGCTCAGTAAGGTTTAAGTCCTTTACCCAATCTTACTGTTTTCATTGTTTCAACACTTCCAACCTTGTATATTTGTGTTCAAATATACAAGGACAAATAATAGTTAAATGATCATTTTCTAAGCAATTCACATTACTCAATATTAATTCATTTTTAAAATGGTTAGAATCAAAATAAGGCCAATATCAAAATATAGTGATAATCTCAGAATAAATTTGTTGATTTATCATGAGATATCATGAGGCTTTGTTCATTTATGAGTGTGTCAAAAATTTCTTCTTTACATTTATATATTTATCTTTGAAAGTATGTTCCACAGGGTATCAATCCCCTCATTCCTTAGGGATTCCAAACATGGCCCCATCAGACCATCTGCCAATCTTGGTCACCACAAATAATTAACCCCACCATGAAGTATCTAAAATATGTAAAGGTTAAAAGATCATAAAAATGAGACCATATGTTCAAACATACCACGTGTGCTTTGGCAAGGGAAATGTACATGTTAAGACAAATCTTAACAAGCCTGCCAGAGAATTCGATCAAAACCAGGACAAAAAGATTCTTTTCACATAAGCTGGGTATTTCCCTAGCACTAACCCTGAGGTTAGCCAAGATGAAGAAAACCAATATACCCATATATCTGCCTGGCAAAGCCAGGAAGATCCTTAATGGCTGAGAAGATAAAAGGCCTGGAACCCCGTGTTGGGGGAGATGAACTGCCCTGATCCAAATCCTGGGTTCACAACTAATTCTGTCATCATCTTAATATGTTGACAAAATACTTAACATCTCTGATCCTCAATTTCCTCATCTATAAAATGGAAATGATTATATATTTCTTCTGGAATGTTGTGAGGAATAAACAAGAAACTGAAAGTGTTTAGAATTTTTTTCCCATCACATAATGAGGGTCACTGTTCTTATTAATAAAACAAATGTACATCCAGTCTCCTCAGGACTGCTAGCATTTTGGTGCCCACTCTTAGTCATTTTAGATAATGCTCCAAGGAAACACTGTACTTGTAAAGATGCATCCAGTTTTGCTAGGTGGCTCCACCACCAAAGCCAGAATGAGGAAGAGTATATATATTCAGAATCTAGTTGTGCACAAACCTTTGTGTTCCCTGAGTGGGTCATCTGCACTAGCATGGGGTTTATCTCACTGATGGGAAATAGCCAAAGGAGTTGACTTGAAGATCACCAGAAGATAGTAAAATATGGGGATGCTGGAGTGACTAGGAAGCGATTTCAACCCATGCATTATACATATTCAATTAGTAAGAATACCCTGTACCCTGCTTATGCTGTTCGAATGAGTGGACTGTGAACTATCAAAACCAAGGAAAAAATTACTTTCAGATAGCCAATACTTGGGCTTATCCATGTCACACTCCCTGTCCTTTAGAACTGATTATTTAATGTCTATGACACTACTATGCATCAAATTATTAAATTAGAAATTATTAAAATAAAAAATTTTAAATTATTAAGATAAAATTTCACTCTAATAGATAGCTAAGTAAATGAAAATTAGTTCATGTAACTCTGAAGTGGGGGGGCGGGGTGTAGTTTTTCATGCTCTTTTTTTAAATTTTTTATTTATTTTTGAGAGACAGAGAGAGACACAGAGCGTGAGTTGGGGAGGGGCAGAGAGAGAGGGAGACACAGAATCTGAAGCAGACTCCAGGCTCTAAGCTGTCAGCACAGAGCCTGATGCAGGGCTTGAACCTACAAACCACAAGATCATGACCTGAGCCTAAGTCAGATGCTTAACTGACTGAGCCACCCAGGCGCCCCTGGTTTCCCATGCTTTTAAAGCCTTTTAGAACTTAAAAAATAATGAAATATTCCAGACATATGAAAATGTATAAAGAATAATAAAACAAACTTTTGCTGAGGCAATAGGACTTCAGGAGTCCCGGCATTAATTTGAGGTCTCAGTTCCCACTCTATATCTTGCTAGCTCCCCTCCCCACCTATAATACCCAAGCCTCAGGGCCTAGAGATTGTCAATGCCCAGGGCAGCTAAAGATTTGGTTATCAGTTTCCCACTTTACTTTCTCTGAGCCATAAATTTAAAAAGCTATGTAAAATATTTCATTCAGCACTCTACGTGTTTTTAGTGGGAATTTTTTTCAAGTTATCTAGCCCCTTCATTTTTTTTATGAGAATGTATTCATATTATGAATTTGAGGGGTTTTTTTTCATTTCATTTTATGTATATATTTGCTTTTATAAGATACAAATTAAGACTTAAAATATTAAGATATGAATGGCAAGACAAAATGACCGTGAACAGATTGGTATGCTATATAAATTATTGTAAGAACACACAGTTTTCCATGGTAGAGAGCAATTTTTGTATTTGAATTTCTTTTCAATAGTTCCAAAATGATAACTAAAAGAAAATCAATCATTTTGTTGTTACTCAGTGAATGTGAACTCTAAAACCTAAACTATCCTCTCCCTTTCCAAATGCCTTCTAGGATACTTTCCCAATTTATAAATTCCCCATTCTAGTGTAAATTATCCTTGGAGAATGGAATGTGTGTGCCAGCAAATCCACTTAGCTGTCTCCATCTCACCTAAAGTCTGTTGAGTTAATGAGGAAATTCAATCTCTCTGTCTCTCTTCTCTCTCTCTCTCTCTCTCTCTGTGTGTGTGTGTGTGTGTGTGTGTGTGTGTGTGTGTGTGTGTGTGTGTGTGTGATATCAATCCTCAGAATTCCAACACTTTTCTTACCCTGGTATAATAATTATGCAATAAGTAAGTGCTGACCTGGTAGTTTTAACTTGCTGGGATTTGGGTGAGCCCTGGGGTATCATCAGGTGGTAAATCTTGCAATGGTAACCATCTTCCATCAGAACACTGACTTACACTCCTCTGCGTGGGCTTCTGGCCAACTAAAGCCTGATACCTCCAGCCAAATTTCTCCCTGGAGGACCTGAACTCCAGCTCTGACACCATTGGTGGTCCCATTCAGACCTTCTCGGCCCCTTTGCATGGGAATGGGGAAAAGGAAGGTGTTCTATCCAGTTTTAAGATGAGGAAACTGAGCCTTATCGAGGTTAATTTTTATAAATTTAAATAATAAACAGTGGAACCAAACTGACTCCAGAGATCATAATATTTCACTGTACTGCATTCAAATATAAAAATACCGTTTTGTAAAAAGCTGGCAGCCAGCAGTGCAGTAACTGATTTTAGGGGTGTTTTAAGTGGTTGGGGTTACGCTGGCTGCTTGTGGGAAGCCTAATTTGTTTGGAACACGGCCTAGCACATAGTAACTGTTATATAAGTGTTTGCCATCTGCCATTGCCACAAGCATGGACTCTGAGCAGCTTAGGTGTCACAAGCACGTCATAACTATCATGTGTACACTGCTATTTCCTGGATCCAGACTTAAGAAGGAGACAATTCCCTTAAAGCACAAGCAATTTTAAGCCAGTGAAAATTGCTTGTGCTCATCATCAGGGAAACACAAATCAAAACCACACTGAGATACCACCTTACACCGGTTCGAGTGGCTAAAATGAATAAATCAGGAAACTATAGATGCTGGCGAGGATGTGGAGAAGCAGGCACCCTCCTACACTGTTGGTGGGAATGCAAACTGGTACAGCCGCTCTGGAAAACGGTGTGGAGGTTCCTCAAAAAAATGAAAATAGAGCTACCGTATGACCCAGCAATAGCACTGCTAGGAATCTACCCAAGAGACACAGGAATGCTGATGCATAGGGGTACGTGTACCCCAATGTTCATAGCAGCACTTTCGACAATAGCCAAATCGTGGAAGCAAACCAAGTGCCCATCAACTGACGAATGGATAAAGAAGTTGTGGCACATATATACAATGGACTACTACATGGCAATGAGAAAAAATGAAATCTGGCCATGTGTAGCAACATGGATGGAACTGGAGGGTATTATGTTAAGTGAAATAAGTCAGTCAGAAAAAGACAGATACCATATGTTTCCACGCATAGGTGGACTTTGTGAGACTAAGCAAAAACCAGGGGGAGGGGAAGAGGGGAAAGGAAAAAAAGACACAGAGAGGGAGGGAGATAAAACATAAGAGACTTTCAAAGACTGAGAACAATCTGAGGGTGAGGGAGGTGAGGGAGGTGAGGGAGGGGGGAGAGAGGGTGACGGATATTAAAGAGGGCACGTGTTGGGATGAACACTGGGTGTTATATGTAAACCAATTTGAAAATAAACTATTATAATGAAAAAAAAAAAAAAAGAAAATTTCTGCACACTGGAGTAATATTTCTATAATGCTCAGTAAAGCCCCAATAATGTCAAGAAAGAAAACTATTTATATAATCCCATCTATATAAACAAGATTAGATATTTGCAGTGCTCTTTAACTTTGTTGTTGATCTTTAGTCCTTAAACGGGCTTCCTTATCTCTCCATACATAAGGATACCAAGCTATAAGAAGTTCGTGAATTCAGACTAAGACCTATTGATTCAATCTAGGTCATTTGGATAAAGGCTTGACAAAAGTATCCCTCTAGAATGTCTATTAAGAAAGGATCTTCTTAGGAAAATAACAATATAAACAATGTTAAAGGAAAATTATTTAAATTATCCAAGATAACGCACATTTTTAAATATCTTAAACTTCTCCAGAAACAACACAATGATAATATCTAATCATGAGATCTCTTTCCTCAATCAGATGCACAAATAATTTCTATTAGCCTGACTATCTCCTTCCAATTTTCACTTTATGAAGGTCCTAGAGGCTGCTGTCTCCCAAATATATTTTTCATACCCAACCTAAGATTTTTTTAATAGAATTTAAATTCTCTCTCTTATTAAACCACAATGCAAGCCATGTTCTTAAATCCAATTTAACTCGCATTAAATGACTTTTGATCAAAAAAACGTTTTTAATAAATAAACAAATTCTCACTCTTATTATCTCTACTTTTCTCTCTCTTTCTGATATAATGATTTTATAGTGACCATTACAGATTTTTAAATATTTTAAGACCCATAATCTCAGGAATATGTATCATAGAAAACTTGTATTTTTTTAAATTTTAGTTACAGCATTTATAAAATTGGTTAATAAATTAAGAATTATTTATTTTGATTCTACAATGTGCTTATAAATTACTTCATGTTTAGGAAATGCATGCTATTAAAGCCTTAGAAAATTAGATGGCTCTTTTCTTGGCAGTCCTGAATTTAATGTTTGTGAATAAATCTTTTATACAAATGAGAATTTCAAATATTCCTGTTTAAAGAAGAAAAATATACATATATATTTATTTGTATATATATGTATGTGTATATAATCACATGCGTGCGCGCGCGCGCACACACACACACACACAGAGTTTATGAGAAGTTTAGCCAAGTACTAAGAAACTTGAATATCTCTGTCATTTCATGTTTAGATTAGTCTGATCTTGCTATGTGGATTTTTCTGAGAGTCCAGACTTAAACACTTATATGAAGAGAAACGTTCTATAGTATCGGTTATAAGTCCACTCTGGTCTTTACAAATATCCAGCAAGCCTCAAGTGAGGCTTCATTTTATTTATCGAAATGAATTGAAATAAATTCATTGTTTCTTCAGCATGCCTTCCATGTTCTTCTTTTGGGACATTGCCCCTCTCCCATCCCTAATCCTCTTTGTTCATTGAAGTAGCATGGGGTCCAAAGAGCATCTGCCATTTTCTTGCATGATCCCACAGTCTTGGCACATGACCAAAGCCTGGCCAGTGTCCCTCCCAGGGAAGAATGTCCTTTTCTCTATGACCATTGAGAACAGATGCTATTGCCAGCCGCTGTGTCCCTGATTGTATAGAAGATCTCCAGTCTTTAAAATGATAGCACAAACTGGTATTCAGAAAGAAGGCAAGGCATGTGAAAGAGTGAAAAGAGAGTGACAGAGAAAGTGGGAAACAGAGGGAGAGACAGAAAACTGAAAAGGAGAAGCACTGCTAGGAATCTGCCCAAGAGACACAGGAATGCTGATGCATAGGGACACGTGTACCCCAATGTTCATAGCAGCACTTTCAACAATAGCCAAATCATGGAAAGAGACTAAGTGTCCATCAACTGACGAATGGATAAAGAAGATGTGGTATATATATATACAATGGACTACATGGAATACTATGTGGCAATGAGAAAGAATGAAATCTGGCCATGCATAGCAACATGGATGGAACTGGAGGGTGTTATGCTAAGTGAAATAAGTCAGTCACAGAAAGACGGATACCATATGTTTCCACACATAGGTGGATTTTGAGAGACTTAGCAGAAAACCATGGGGGAGGGGAAGAGGGGAAAGGAAAAAAAGACACCGAGAGGGAGGGAGATAAAACATAAGAGACTCTCAAAGACTAAGAACAAACTGAGGGTGAGGGGGGTGAGGCAGGGGGGAGGGGGGTGACGGGCATTAAATAAATAAATAAATAAACATTAAAAAAAAAAAGAAAACTGAAAAGGAGAGACTCCAGTAGAGAGAAAAGGAGAGAGAGAAGGGAGAATTGAGATTGTATCGGTGTGATTGTCATTTGTGTTGCTTTGGGTCTTATTCCTTTCCTTGCTCCTGCCTTCCAAGGCTTGGTCTTTAAGCCATTGCTTCTATCTGTAAAATTTTGTTGTCTTTTCACTATTCTCCTCTACCCTTCAAGTGGACTATCTTTGCAGTCAAAAGATTTCTAACAGAAAGAGCTATCACAAAGACTCTGTGGCCCTGCATTTGGATAGTACACAAGTTTGCTAATGTGGAGAGTTATTTGGACTGTACATTAAATTTTAACTATTCACCAAATATTACATCAATGTTATAAGGAAGGCGGAAAAAAATCACCTGACAGGTATTATAATTATAGAAACAATTATTTCAAAGATAAGTACCTGAAGGTATGATTGATCTGAGAATGACAAATCAGGCCCAACTAGAGCAGGTAGATGGGGAGACTGGTCCAAAGTAATCCTCTTAGGAAATTTAGACTATGTAAGGGTGCTGAAAGAACCTCAGAGTCTTCAGTTACTCAAGTTTTATTTTACCTTCATCACTCCTGGTGTACCATAGCATGCTAGTTGCAACAAATTAGAACACACTTAGTGACTCAAAATGACACATTTATTATATTCAGGCCTTGAAGAAGTCTAAAATGGGTCAGCAGGACTCTGGGGAAGTATCTTGCCCGCATTCTTTAGCCCGTGGCTTCATATTGTTCTAGTTCTGCTTCCCTCATTACATCTTTTTCTCTATGACTCTCTTGTTGCCCTCTTATAAGAACGCTTATGATTACATTGGGCCCACCTGATAGTACAAGATAAACTCTCATATTAAAACTCTAAACTTAATCCATCTACAAAGTCCCTTTTGCCATGTAAGGTAGCATATCGGGTTCTAGGCATTAGGGTGTAGACATCTTTGGGAGGACATTATTAGCCTACCATACCTGGGACTGCTTCTTGCAAAAGAGTGTCGAACTGTAGAAGAGGAATTGGTGACTTGATACATTATCTCAAATTTGTCTGAAGAAGTCACCAGCCCTAAAAGGGGCACTACGCATCTCAACATGGTATTCTTGTGGGACAAAACTTAGGACCTGGCGTATACCATCCATTTTTTTTCCTATGGCTATAGAGCAGATGAGCACTTGTTAGAAACCTCAAAAATGCTGAGAAGATGTCAGTAGTGACGCAGAATTTTTTCTTCACACAGCAGTAACAGATCCAGCTCTAGGTACCAACTGCTTAGAGTCCTTAGGATAGAACATTCTGCTTACCAACAAACTGGCCAGTATGCTTATCTAGATTAATAGATCTCCAAAAATCTAGAAACATGAGACAGAGACAGATTCCATGCTGGCTATAACCAATATTCCCACTATTCTGAAATCTATGCAACTACTGCTCTGCTCTCAGGACAAATGAGCATGTTTTGTGAGTCCTGTTGTATGGAATGCTAGGGACATTTTTGGAAACCACCTGGCCCGCCACTTGCAAAGCAGTCCATAGATTCGCAATAGCAGGAATCCCTTACTACCTGTACTGTAAAGGAAAGTGGATCTAGGACCACCCAGTAAAAGTTGGAACCATTGAGAGTCTAATGGGGAGTTTGAAACTATGAAAGAAATACCACTGTTGCAGGAAACTCCACTGAGGCAGTGGGTGGGGCAGAGGAGGAGGAATACCCTGGCTTCTCCCTTCTTCCTGTCTACTAACCTACCACCAAGCTCAGCAGGAAGCTAGTTGCCAAGGAAGCCTGAAAAAAAAGAAACAGTTTGCTAGAATACCCACTCTCTCTCACCTTTCCCCAAAATAGGAAGAGCAGGGAAAGGACAAGCAAAGGATCAACACAATAGCCAATTAACTTTGAGAAATATTGGGATAAACAACAGTTGTTTTCCTAACTATAGGATTTTCCATATGCACTATGATTCTCCTGGAAAGGATATAGTATGTGGTTGAAAATGGAACTCTTTTATGCCATGTGCTGTGCATATGTAGTCTTAATCTCTTTATTTAAGGACTATCCTTTGAGAAACTTTATCTTCAGCTAGACTAACCCAGGAAAGTAGGACTGATCTTGTGGAACTGCTCTCAGTTGGCTTCAAGAGTAAATTATCTTCTAATAGACACCATCTACCCTCTTCTTGGGGGAGGCAGTGAAGAAAATTCCAAGTACAAAAAGAGATAAAATCCTTGTGGCTTTTTCTCTGTTTCCCATAGGGGCCATATTAGAATTTGCTTTTTGCTAATACTTGCATCCAAGACCCTGGCATTCTGGACTTTGAATATTCAAACTAGAAATTGAACAGTCAAGAAAAATAAACCCTCTTCCAGGGCACCATGTGGGGGAAATCTAGCTTCTTATGGTCCCTTTACATTTGTTTTCAGCTAATACAATCCAAGATGTTTTGCTAAGACTGGTCCACCTGCCAGACATTCAGCAGTCTGGAGACATTCTCAAGTAGTAGAAGAGGTAATGAAAATAAAAGGGCATGCAAAACATGATGTTTTTCTGCATGCTTCTCTTACCATAGACACTTAAAAAAACAAAAATAAAAAGCAATTACTGAAAGCTATCACAGCACGATTTGCTGAGTCACTGAATTAAGGTTTTTTTTTAATAGACCTGTTTATTTCTAGAGAACTGTTGATTTTTAATAGAGATGTTACTATTTGAGTCCAAATGAGGTTTTTTTTGTCCACTTATATATCCAAAGCTAAGGCTATGTCAAATAGCAGTTACTATATGTCAGACACAAAGAAATTGTAAGAAGAAAGACAAAGTTTAAGGGAACTCTAAGCTTTATCAGAGCTCCTTAGTTGAAGAATTCATGCGCTGAAAATATTACAAAAGAATTTTAAATTTGGGATCAAGACAGATTTCATGCCTGTCCCCCACTTAGTAGCTGTGTGAACTGGAATGGTCACTGATTTTTTCTGATCTCCAGTTCTCTCATGTGGGAATTGAAGGTGAAAATGCATGTCCTGTATTCCTTAGGTCATTGCTGGGAGACAAAATGAGATCATGTCTGGGATAATACTTCTACATTATCAACTGCTTTTCTAAAGAAGAGGATGGCCAAAGAAGGATGCACACTTGCTCTGGAATTATGCCAGTGGCCCTAACATGCTAAGATACCTAAAAACTGAAGTCAGCCTTCTTCCCTGTCCTCAGAGACTTAAGCTTTCTACAAGCAACTCATAAAATTAGCACTTCACTGGAAATGAAATCTGATTTAAGGAATATCAGCATTGAGAAACCTCTTGGAGGCCAGGGATGTTTCTTCTTTCATAATACTATGAATAATATTCACATGGTTTTAGAAATTACTTCAATATGCCACATCGCTAGACTGCAGGTTTTTTCTTCTGACTTTCCTAGAAATTATCTTCCCCACATCCCTACTGTGAATTACTCTCTACTGCCTAAGCCACAGTCTTGGTAGTAACTATCAAGTTAATTGCTCTTCCTTCACATAGAATGCTCTGAGCCCTCTTAGTACCAGCATTTCACTTAGAAGCACGATAGGTGTTTCTATAAACAGGGAATTTTTCCATATCTGAATCGTGTAATAACATCAGAATTAACTTCAGAAATCATCTTATGTAATGATTTGCCAGATTTTTTATTAGCACAAGTCTTTTATAAAATGAAATCTTGAGTAGAGTGCCATATATAAAATAGATTTGACCACAACTGCCTTGGGTAAAGATGGAGTGAGCTCTAACATATTACTCAGTCTTTTTGTTTCACCGCAGATACTAAGGTTCCATTAAACCATTGGAAAAACCACTCTATATAGCTCAATCTCCCCTTCCTTCGCAGGTTCCAGTCTCTTCTACAGTAACCACCAATGTTTTGTTCAACCTTTCAACATTTCCAGTGATGTCCATCCTCCCAAGGTAGGCCATTCTATTTTTAGAAAGCTTTGTTTATTTAGAAATAGAAAGTTTATTCTTGTTTTGTTGGTTTCCTTGTAACTTCTATTTGTTGAATCTAGAACAAACCTGGATTGTACTGTATTCCATGTATTTGAGCCAATGATCATGTATCTCTGAAAACATTTTTTTTACAAACTAAATGTCCTGATTTTTTTCAACTTTCTCATTATGTGAGAATATGTGGTCCTAATTTCGTTCAAATCACTTTTCTTTGGGTTTCCTTCAGTTTGTCAATGTCAGTTTTAATTCGTGTGCCTGGAACTATAAGCAGTAACTCCTGTCTTTAAGGCAGCCATCAACTCTCTCATTTTGAACATTTTACTTCTGTTAATATATGGCCTGATTTGATTTTGAAGGAGATTCATGGAGCTTAGTCAGCTGAATCCCTGATACCATCCCTGAATAAGCTGCTAGGGAATGGTATGTCTTATACCTTAAACTTGTAAAAATGTTTTCATGGCTTAACATGTTCATTTTCTTTTACTGTGGCTTATGAAGCCAACCACATGGTTCTGTTAGAAAGATTTCCATGTTCTTATCATTTATAGGATCTAGTTTGTAGGATTTGGTAAATAAATGACTGTTATATTTGGTCACATCTTGTTTGTCAATCACAGAGACACCATCTTCTTAATTTTCTGTAGATCTTTATTGCTATAAATTCTGTTGCAAAAAAGTTGGTCATTATTTTAGATCAGAAATATCTAATCATGACTACTCATTTATATCTGACATAAAGAACTTTTCTACTATAGAATTTGTGAGGTTTGAAGAGGGCTGACTGTAAGCCTGAAGAGATAGGAAACCTGCTAAGTTGATTTTGTTATTTTTCAATGGTCCTGAGTCTGTAATTTCAAAAGTCTACCCTCAAACCAAGGGTTTTAGATGAATTTTTAAGCAGCAGAAATGAGTCCGAATTTTCATTTTTCCCTAGGAATTTTTTCAACTTTGTGGGTTTTAGCCAGATACTTTGCCTTCCTTGAACATATTTTCATGTGGTTTTATAATATTTATTCAACATTATTTTCCATTAGTTCTCTATTTTTAATTGTTGGTAACCATTTCAGTGTGTAGCTATTACATGGTGCAGAACTGATTTATCCACGTTAATGTCTGAGGAGACCATGACCCATTTTATTTGCTGCATGGTTAGTCCCAGTATTCATGGCAGGTTTTCTGAATATTTCTGAACTCTTTAAGCACATGTAATTCTGAAAACACATTCCCATTTAGTAAGACTTACACAGGATGGTAAGCCCAACATGGCAAAAGGTTTCTAAAAAATTCCATAAACATTAAGCATATTTATGTCATAGCATTAAGTTTGGTCAATTTGAAACTTACTGTATTGTAGTATAAGAGGCATTTTGTTTGCTTGTGTTTACTTTCCCAGGAGTAAATGCGTTTTGGTTAACCACAATGGCAAACTTAGTCAAGACATTTATGTCAACAAATCCTACTGCTTAACAAACTCACATTCTTAGTTTCTAGGACAGCAGACTGGATTCTAAGTAATAAGGTGTTTATAAGGCATGCTGTAAATCTGGGACTATAAACATGTCTACTTTTCTGTTAAACCTGCTGCTGTGCATGAGGTACAATAAGCTCCCTTTTCAGTTTGGTGGCCAGTATGTTGGTTTACCAATCCTGATTGCTGTTGATTCTGCTGTTCCCAAAGCCTCCTGCCAAGCTCTTGACCCAAGTCACGCTCCTGGTGATGTCATGATGCCGCTAAGAATTTGCTCATTCAGTGTACCTGCAGGGATGCCCCAGGAGTCACATACCTTCTCTATTAGTCACACACTACTTGGAGAATAACATTGTGAAAAAAGCAGGTCTCTCCTTCCCCTGATTTCAAAGGTATCACATTTTTAGGTCTTTCAAAATGAGCTTATAGATACAGTAAGATGATTATTATTTTTACAGAAATTATTTTTAACATGGATTTTTCTTGAGAGTTAACAATACTACTTTTGTTGTTTTGACAAGAAACAAGATTTTCTCTGCATTTATAAGCAAAATTTATTTCAATTCAACACATATGCATGAACCACAGTGACTGCTATTTGAGATTATCATCATAGTTACTAATGCCAGATATCTGTAGGAAAAGAAGAGTAACTGGTAGTAGATCTGGGTATTTACGTTACATGTCAAATGTATCTATTTGGAAAAATCTGATCACCTAAGTTCTTCACATTTAACCCAAATACTATTTATATAGAGACACCTTGCATTTTGCCTTACTTTACACTTTGATTCCCTGACCCAAATTGTTCATAAAATAATGTTCCAGAGATCCTGTTAGATCAAATATTAAAAACAAAAACAAGCAAAACCTCGACAAAACATTTCTTAAAATCAGCTGGCTTTGAGCTCAGTCCTAAGAAAACAGCTCTTGTATTTGTACACTTTTTGTTTCTCAGATGCATACTACTAAGATAACATCAGTGTTTTAACTAGACATGAACAATGACTCAATACATATGACTAAAAACCACAAGATAATTTCTCATGGACTATGATAGACTTGGAGCTTATCCTCTATCTTTGATATATCAGAATATTTCCTCTGACATGTCATTTAGTAAAAGAGTTTTTTTGGTAGAAGGTTTTCTTCTACTACCTTCAGGAAAAAACTACCTCCATAACTAAACTCTTTAACCAAAGATTTAGAGACTATTTCTGGAAGGTTTTTTGAGTTACCTTTGTTCACAATTATACCTCCATATTTGACATTCAAATTTGACAATTAACATGAATTAAGAAAAACCCATTTTCTTAAACAGTCTTTCAAATTTCAGTGATCTATAGACATTTTGCAAAAGAAAAAAGTCCTTGTGGATCCTGCATGTTATATTATTTTTGCCATGATGTTAATTAAATCTATAGATTTTATACTGTAAAACCTAACCACCTCTCATGTTCCCCTGGCACCTCAGTCTGGCCTCGCACCTGGGCCCATGGTCGCCTACCCCTGCTGCCTGAGGCCCTGGGGCTGGCCCTGCCAAAGGCGTGGTGCCACTGGACCAGAGCTCCTTGTGGAACATTTTCCAGAGGGTTATAAAGACGGGAGTGGGCTGATATTGGACAACGGGCTTCAGAAAGCATTGTCTAACAGCACATGTGCTCCCTTTTAATCAGTGATGTCAGGTCAGTCATGTCTATATTTGACTGAGAGAACGGCTGGCATGAATTTCATTGAGTTCACTTGATGTCTGGAAGTACATCACAGACTGGCAGAACATCTTTCACACTGATGACAGGGACAACTTTGGGATGATTGATAAGAACAAGCTGAAGCAGGCCCTCTCAGTGTACGGGCTCTCTGACCAGTTTCACAATATCTTCATTCACAAGTTTGACAGACAAAGATGGGGGCAGATCGCGTTTGATGACTTCATCCAGGGCTGCATTGTCTTGCAGAATGCTAGATCAGTGAAAGTGAGGTTTCTGTGACCTGCTAAGTGCAACAATCTATGATTTCCATACTGAGATTGACAGATATATTTGGGCATTACCATTTGGATCAGGACGGCTGAATTCAGGTGTCATATGAATAGTATCTGTTTATGGTCTTCAGCATCTTATAACGCTGGCCTTTGCAAGTAGCAACATGACTTATGAAAGGAAGACTAAAAATGACAAATCTCCCTTTAAAGAACAGGACACAAAGGTAATTGGATACTGGTCTTCCTTTACATTTAATATAATTAACATTTGCGGATGTGACTGTACATATGTGCATAAGCTAATTAAGGTTTTTGCAAATGTAACAATAGTTATAATCATTATTCACAAACATTTGATTTGAAACTATTCAATTGTACCATGAGGTAAGATATAATAATGTTTCAAGTATCCTGAGTGCAAGAAGTTCATCATGTGTATTTCTAGATAGCCCCAGTTCTGTAGTAGAAATACTTTTATTAGCCAATGGGAATTTTAAACTAATATGGAACTTGCACAGAGGCTTTTATATGACTTATGTTTTTAAAACAGGATCTATTGTATTTGTTTGAATATGCGACATAAGCATCAAAGAAAATGAGCCTCTTGTCCTGCCCCCCCCAAAATCCTAAACAAATGTAAAAGCACAAAAAAGTCATAACATCCATAAAATTCAATATTAATTTAACATGTTATATAGTTGCTTTAATGATACAAAATTACTATTTGCACTATGACTATGATAAACTTTTTAATATCACTGCACTATAAACTTCATGAAGACAGATCCATGTCTGAGTTTTCTCACCATTTTGAAATCTTAGAAAACATTTGGGTAGAAAATGAGTTACTGATCATTGTTAATATGGGCAACTTTTAACATATTGAGCAGAACAGGGGGCGCCTGGGTGGCTGAGTTGGTTAAGCATCCAACTCTTAATATCAGCTCAGATCATGATTTCATACTTCATGAGATCGAGCCCCGTGTCATGCTCTGTGCTGGAGCCGAGCCTGCTTGAGATTCTCTCTCTCTCTCTCTCACTCTCTCTCTCTCTCTCTCTCTCTCCCCCCTTTTTCTCTCAATAAATAAATAAACAGAAAAAACTCCCCAACAAACAAAAATCAAGGACCATGTGGCTTCATGGGTGAATTCTACCAAACATTTAAAGGAGAAATAATAACTATTCTCAAACTATTCCAAAACATAGAAAAAGAAGTAAAATTTCCAAATTCATTCTATGAGGCCCGCATTACCCTGAAATCAAACCAGGCAAAGACTCTACAAAAAAAAAAAAAAAAGAAAGGAAGAAAGATAGAAAGAAAGAAAGAAAGAAAGAAAGAAAGAAAGAAAGAAAGAAAGAAAGAAAGACCCAGAAGACTACAGGCCAATAAAATATTAGCAAGCTGGATTGAATAATACATTTAAGGGATTATTTACCACAATCAATTGGGATTTATTCCAAGGATGCAAGTGTGGTTCGATGTTTGCAAATCAATCAATGTGATACATGTGATACAATGTGATACAACCAGGTATAAATTTAATGAGGAAAGGGAAAGACCTATTCTTTGGAAACTATAAGACATTGATGAAATAAATTGAAGACGATACAAACAAATGGGAAGATATACCCTGCTCATGTTTAAGATATCCATACTACCTGAAGCAATCTGTAGATTCAGTGCAATCCCTATCAAAATACCAATAGCATTTATCACAGAAATAAAACAAATAAACCTACAATTTGAATGGAACCACAAAAGACCCTGAAAAGCCAAAACAATCTTCTAAAAAGATTTATTTATTTATTTAAGTAATCTCTACATCCAGCATGGGGCTCGGACTCAAGACTCCAAGATCAAGAGTCTCATGCTCTTCCTTCCAAGTCAGCCAGACACCCCGCCAAAGCAATCTTAAGAGAAAAGAACAAAGCAGGCTTCAAGGTATACTACAAAGCTGTAGTAATCAAAAGAGTATTGAGAGAAAATACTGGAAAGCTACATGAAGAAGAATGAAACTGGACCATTTTCTTTACACACAAAATGGATTAAAGTCCTAAATGTGAAACTTGAAATCATAAAACTCCTAAAAAAAAGAAGTAAAATTTCCAAATTCATTCTATGAGGCCCGCATTACCCTGAAATCAAACCAGGCAAAGACCCTACAAAAAAAAAGAAAGAAAGAAAGAAAGAAAAACCCAGAAATGGGCAGTAATGTCTTGGACATTGACCTTAGTAACATATTTGTGGATAAATTTCCTCAAGTGAGGAAAAAAAAAGCAAAAATAAACTGCCAGGACTATACCAAAATAAAAGTTTTTTGCACTGCAAAGGAAACCAGCATAAAACAAAAAGGCAACCTACTGAAATGGAGAATATATTTGCAAATGATATATGAGATAAGCAGTTAATATTCAAAATATATAAAGAATTTATTCAACTCAACACTAAAACTCCAGGCAGACAACCTGAATGGGTACTTTTCCAAAAAGGACGTCCACGTTCAAGTGGGATTTTTTCCTCGGATGAAAGGGTGGTTCAATATTCACAAGTCAATCATCATGATACACCACATTAATAAAAGGATAGGAACCACGTGATCATTTCAAAGACGTAGAAAAAGCATTTGACAAAGTACAACATCCATTCATAGTAACCCTCAACAAGAGGGAGAGACCCCAACGTTTTAAGGCCATGTATGAACAAACCACAGCTCATATCATCCTCAATGGGGAAAAACTGAGAGCTTTTCTTCTATGGTCAGGAACAAGACAGGGATGTCCACTTTCACCATTGTTATTTAACATAGTACTGGTAGTCCTAACCACAGCAATCAGACAACAAAAAGAAATAAAAGGCATCTAAATCGGCAAGGAAGAAGTCAAACTTTCACTCTTTGCAGATAACATGATACTCTATATAGAAAACCCAAAAGATTCCACCAAAAAACTGCTAGAGCTGATACACAAATTCACAGGGGTGAAGTCACAGGGTACACAATCAATGTACAGAAATCTGCTGCATGTCTATATACCAATGTGAAGCAGCAGAAAGAGAAATTGGGAATCAATCTCATTTACAATTGGACCAAAAACAATAACATACCTAGGAATAAACCTAACCAAAGAGGTGAAAGACCTGTACTCTAAAAACTATAAAATGCTGATGAAAGAAATTGAAGAAGACAGAAAGAAATGGGAAAACATTTGATGCTCATGGATTGTTATAAAATATCTATACTACTCAAAATAATCTACACATTTAATGCAATCTCTATCGAAATACCAACAACATTTTTCACAGAAGTATAACAAAGAATCCTAAAATTTGTAGGGAACCATAAAAAAAACCCAAAGAGCCAAAGCAACCTTGAAAAACAAAGCTGGATACATCATAATTCCAGACTTCAAGGTATATTACAAGGTTGTAGTGGTCAAAACAGTATGTTACTGGCACATATATCAATAGAGTGAAATAGAAAGCACAGAAATGAATCCATAACTAAATGATCAACTAATTTTTGACAAGCAGGAAGGAATATTCAATGGGAAAAAGACAGTCTCTTCGACAAATGGTATTGGGAAAACTGGACAGCTACATGCAAAAGAATGAAACTGGACCATTTTCTTATGCCATACACAAAAACAAATTCAGAATGGATTAAGACCTAAATGTGAACCATGAATATCCTAGAAAAGAAAACAGGGAATAACTTTTTTGATATTGGCCAAAACAACTTTTTTCTAGATATGTCTCCTGAGGTAGGTTAAATGAAAACAAAAATAAAAAGCTTCGTTAAAATAAAAAGCTTATGCACAGCAGGGGAAACAATCAACAAAACTAAAAAAGACAACCTATGGAATGGGAGAAGGTATTTCCAAATGACATATCTGATAAAGGTTTAATATCCAAAATATATAAAGACCTTATCAAACTCAACACTCAAAAAATAAATTATCCAGTTAAGAAATGGGCAGAAGACATGAATAGACATTTTCTCAAAGAAAATATCCAGATGGCTAACAGACACACATGAGAAAATGTTCATCATCACTTACCATCTGGGAAATACAAATCAATGCAAGAATGAGATATCACCTCACACCAGTCAGAATGGCTAAAATGAACAATACAAGAAACAATAGGTGCTGGCAAGGATGTGGAGAAAGGGGAACCCACTTACACTGTTGGTGGGAATGCAAGCTGGTGCAGTCACTCTGGAAAACAGCATGGAGATTCCTCAAAAAGTTAAACATAGAACTGCCCTATAATCCAAAACTAGGTATTTACCCAAAGAATAAAAAAATACTAATTCAAAGGGATACACATACCCTGATGTTTATAGCAGCATTATCTACAATAGCCAAATTATGGAAACAGCCCAAATGTCCATCAATGAATGAATGGATAAAGAAGATTTTCTTTCTCTATGGCCAAATAAACTAGACATATGAGAAGACTGGTAATCTAGATCCTAATATCTCTCCTATTGGAACTCAGAAGGAATAAGGTCATTTTGATTTGCATTAATAAAACCAGTTAGTGATGGATATTACACTTCACTTTTTTTAACCCTGATATAGCCAGAAGCTTTCTTTCACATATTGCAATCTTTACCTAACATACAGAAAAGAGTTCTTCTAAAACTTCGGTCATTATGTTTTCTCCTAATGCAGATTCTATTAATGAAAATTAAAACCAACAAGGCAAAAACTAAACAAAAATCTAAAATACTTCCTCATTAAAAACACCTCACATGAACCTTTTGTATCATTTATGGACATATCTAAAGGTAGCCCCTTTCAGGTGTCAGTTATTTTCAGGACAAATAAGACTTCTGATAACAAGCACTACAGTGGAGCTGTTTGCTTCTTCATGTTGGCCTTTTCCATTACTGTGGCCTTGCTAAGGGTTGTGGGCATGGAGCATGTGGCCTCTGATGTAATATTCTGGGGTCAACACAATCTTTGTTCTTCTCCAAAAAGTTATATTATAAAGACTCAGCATCCCCACATGTTGCTAAAATAAGCTCCCTAGCTTTGAGAGAAGTTTGTTGGGTTTTTTTTTTTAGCATACCTTCTGGACAACTCTGCACTGCACTTTTTCCATAAGAAAGAATGAAGAATATGCAGAAACACAATGAGGCCAGATTAACTGGTGCATGTTTTATTCAGTAACTCATGGCTCTCCAGAGAACATGTATGCAGAGATTTCCACTTTCAGTTTTGTAATATCACCTTATACCTGCCCCACTCCTAGAGGATTTCCTTTCCTTTCAGCAGATACTGGTTTCCTGCCAAAATTTTTTTAACTTAAATTTGTTTGCTAGAAATCCAAGTGTGTCTTTTTAACTAGAGAATACTAATCATATCTCTGTTTCTTCGAAATGGTGTGAAATAGCTATTTCACTGCACTGTTCTGCAATTTTGCTCTCATAGATTATTAGAATGTTTGCCTCAATTCTGATACCTCTAGGCCACCTGTTTTGTTTGTTGGTTTGTTTGTCTGTTATATTTTGTTTTCTCTTTCCTCCATGTCAGTGTTCTTTGTCACTGTAGGTTGCCCAAATTGTCCCTGACTTTATAAAAGCCCTCTTTTTGCAATCTATATTTTTTTTTTACTTTCAGTGTATCCCTGGGTTATAAATCAAATTACTTGACTTATTAAAATTCTATATGAAATAAAAATTCACTGTGACTGTATATCAGGAGGGCTCTTCAGTAGAGGTGAGAGCCAGAGTTTGTACTACTGGAAGCTACTTCAATAGCTCATGAGTCTTTTTCCTTCTTTTCAGGTACTTGTTAGTAATAACTAGAGAAGAAAGATGACTGACAAGTGAGTCACTATGAAAATAGAATTAGTAAGAAAGCAGGATACAGAAAACTACCAGCCCCAGCACTAGTTATGTGGTAATGTCATAGACCTTCATGAATATCCAAGTAGATTCCCTTTATGTCTTCTCTTGGCAAATGCCGATGAGGTACAAATTGGAGGACACACTAAAAAGCTCTGTAAGTTAGCTGCAGCCCTCTAAGTCCAATAGAATGTACAGAGATTTCATTCTTAAGTGTTATATTGCCAAGAATTCCTGTTGAGTTCCAAATATCTCTGGAGGTGATATCACATTTGCTAATCAACTGTCAATATCTAACAATGAAATCATTTATCTGATTAGGTACCATACAAAACCCTGACAGGACACAAGGCTGGTAAATTCTGAGAGAGGGGAGGTTGTGCTTGACAACCCATATGAGGGTTCTTGTGCCTGGAAATGGAAAGATGAAGAGGGAGAAATCCAACAAGGAGAAAGGGAAAAGAAAGTGTTGTGCAACTTCACTTCCTTCATGATTTTCCTGGAGATGGCTCCGGATCTATGGATACTCATTTTATGATCCCATTCTAAAGTTCTATGGGGAAAAAATCATATACAATCTTTCTAAGTTTTAGAAAATTTCTCTCTTTTCGGCATTTTCCTGAGTCTTTACAAGTTTGTGAAACTCATCAAAACATAGCTTCAAACCAGAAAAATACGTCAAAACATAGATTCCCTAAGGAAGCAGAGTACCTTTTTGAAAGGGTGCCAAGGTAAAGCAGTTCTTCATATATTATATATGAAGTATATTTTTATGCTTGTTTAAATAAACAGAAAAAAATTTGCTTAGCAGAGACTAGATACTCACCAAATTTGTTTATTCTTCCTAGGCGCATGGCTAAATTACATTTACCAAACCTTTAACATTCTAGACTATATAACTAATTCTTACTCATGGAATGAATAGAAATTAAAACATTTAGAATGTAAATTTTTCATATCTGTTTTCTCTTATTTCCATCTGTTGGCTGGATCACACTAAAGCAACCTAAAGAAGCCACAAATTGAAAGTAACATGACCACAGCATGGGGAAAGCAGAGCCCCAGTACTGACCCTCATTGGATTATAAGTGAGAAATAAACCTTTGTTGGGTCAAATACTAAAATTTGGGATTTATTTCAGGGGCTAGTTTTATTTAATCCTGACTCACAAAGCTGTTGAAAAGAGAAAACAGGGGTGCATCCAACTTCGGCTCAAGTCATGATCTTGCGATTCATAAGTTCAAGCCCTGCATCAAGCCCTGTGCTGACAGCTCAAACCTGGAGCCTGCTTCGGATTCTGTGTCTACCTCTTTCTCTGTCCTTCCCCTGCTCACACTCTGTCTCTCTCTCTCTCAAAAATAAATGAACATTTAAAAAAAGATTGAGAAAACATACATCATATTTGGGTAAAACATAGGACTCCCCTCATTCGTGGATTGTTGGGCCAAAATCACAATGTGTGATGGACCTATTTAGTAAACTCTAATTCCTCAACCTTCAGGATTGATACTCTCAAACAGAACTCCAGGGGCTGATTCAGGGGAGAGGCTAGGTTTCACACTGTACAATGAAAGATCTGTATATTGTGAGTAACACAGGAATAGCATTAGTCATAAAAATCAGGCTTCAAGTAAAGATGCATATAGCTTGAATTGTGGTCATGCCACTTATTAATTATGTTATCCTGGGCATGTTGTTTAGCACCTCTGTGCCTTGGTTTTCTCTATAAAATGGGAGAAAAATAGTACTGATGGTACTAATGGTACTATTTACCAACCTTGAAAAGGGAAGGTTAACTGAGTGATATATACTAAGAGCTTAGAATAATGCATGGCACAGAGATAATACTAGATGAATGTTTGCTACTACTATTAATTAGCTTAATGGCCCTGGGAACTTACATATTTCTGAATTTTAATTTTTGTATCTTAAAAGGATAGCTAGTAAACCCTCTCTGTAATTGATAAAGGGGGAGGTAATACTATAGTACTTCGGTAGATTGTTAATTAATGGCCCCCAATGACTTACACTTTTGGTATCTACATCCTGATGTAGTTGCCTCCATTGACTCTGAGTTTGGCCATGTAACTTCCTTTGCTTATTGAGATATCAGCAGATGTGACACAAGCAAAGGGAAAATAGCCATTTGTACTTCATGGCTTGCTCTCTAGATTCAACACAGCCCCAATGAAAATTCCAGCAAACTATTTTGTGGATATCAATAAACTGATCCCACAGTTTATATGGAGAGGCAAAACACTCAGAATAGCCAAATACAGTATTGAAAGAAAAGAATAAAGTCAGAGGACTTACTCCACCTAATTTCAAGACTTATTATAAAGCTCCAGCAAGCAAGACAGTGTGGTATTGGTGAAAGAATAGACAAATGGATCGATGGAACATAACAGAGAAACCAAAAATAGACCCACATAAATATAGTCAACTGATCTTTGACAAAGGAGCAAAGGCAGTGCACTGGAACAGAAATAACTTTCCAAATGGTGCTAGAACAACTGGACATCCACATGCAAAAAAAAAAAAAAAAAAAAGAATCTAAACATAGATCTTACACCTTTCACAAAAACTAAAGTGGATCATAGACTAAATGCAAAATTATAAAACTCCTAGAAGATAACATAGGAGAAAACCTAGAAGACCTTGCATACTGTAATAACTTTTTAGAAGCAACATCAAGGGTATGATCCATGAAAGAAATAATTGATAAAAACTGGACTTCATTAAAATAAAAGCTTCTCCCTCCCTCTCTGGTTTTTTTTTCTTTCCCCTCCCCCATGGTTTTCTGCTAAGTCTCTCGAAATCCACCTATGCGTGAAAACATGTGGTATCTCTCACACCGGTTAAAGTGACTAAAATGAAAAAATCAGGAAACTATAGATGCTGGAGAGGATGTGGAGAAGCGGGCACCCTCCTACACTGTTGGTGGGAATGCAAACTAGTGCAGCCACTCTGGAAAACAGTGTGGATGTTCCTCAAAACAATGAAAATAGAGCTACCCTATGACCCAGCAATAGCACTGCTAGGAATCTACCCAAGAGACACAAGAGTGCTGATGCATAGGGGCACGTGTATCCCGATGTTCATAGCAGCACTTTCGACAATAGCCAAATCATGGAAAGAGACTAAGTGTCCATCAACTGACCGAATGGATAAAGGAGATGTGGTATATATATACAATGGACTACTACACGGCCATGAGAAAGAATGAAATCTGGCCATGCGTAGCAACATGGATGGAACTGGAGGGTGTTATGCTAAGTGAAATAAGTCAGCCACAGAAAGACAGATACCATATGTTTCCACACATAGGTGGATTTTGAGAGACTTAGCAGAAAACGATGGGGGGAGGGGAAGAGGGGAAAAGAAAAAAGCCACAGAGAGGGAGGGAGACAAAACATAAGAGACTCTCAAAGACTAAGAACAAACTGAGGGGTGAGGGCGATGTTGGAGGGGGGAGAGTGGGTGATGGGCACAGAGGAGGGCACTTGTTGGGATGAGCACTGGGTGTTATATGGAAACCAATTTGACAATAAATTTAAAGAAAAATAAAAATAAAAATAAAGTAAATAAATAAATAAAAATTTTTAATGTGGTATTTATCTTTCTCTGACTGACTTATTTCACTTAGCATAATACCCTCCAGTTCCATCCATGTTGCTACAAGTGGCCAGATTTCATTCTTTCTCACTGCCACGTGGTAAAAAAAAAAAAAAGCCACAGAGAGGGAGGGAGACAAAACATAAGAAAGTCTTAAATACTAAGAACAAACTGAGGGTTGATGTGGGGTATGGGAGAGGGGAGAGTGGGTGACGGGCATTGAGGAGGGTACTTGTTGGGATGAGCACTGGTTGTTGTATGGGAACTAATTTGACAATAAATTGTTAAATAAATAAATAAATTCAAATATTCTGGGGAAAAAAAACTTCTGATCTGTGAAAGATATTATAAGACAATGGAAAGACAAGCCACATCTGGGAGAAAATATTTCCAAAACACATATCTGAAACAGGACTGGTATCCGAAATATACAAAGAACTCTAAAACCTCAGCGAGAAAACAAACAACCCAAATTAAAAAATTGGTTTAAAAACTCTAAAACCTCATCAAAGAAGATATGTAGATGATAAATAAGCATATGCAAAGATGTTCAACATCATATGTCATTAGAGAATTGAAAATTACAACAACAATGAGGTACCACTACACACCAAAATTCAAAACACTAACAATACCAAATGATGGCTAGGACGTGGAGCAACAGAAACTGTCATTCTTCGGTAGTGGAAATAAAAAATGGTACAGCCACTTTGGAAGACGATTTGTCAGTTTCTTACAAAATTAAACATACTTCTACTGTGGGATTCTTGGAATTTACAGTTGTGGTCCTTGGAATTTACCTATGTGAGTTGAGAACTTATATCCACACCAAAACCTGTACACGGATATTTATAGCAGCTTCATTCATAATTGTCAAAACTTAGAAGCAACCAAGATATCCCTCAGTAGATGAATAAATAAGCAAACTATGGTGAATCCAGACAATGGAATATCATTCAGTGCTGAAAAGAAATGAGATATATTAAGCTATAAAAAGACACTGAAGAAATTAACTGGACATGAATAAATAAAAGAAGCCAATCTGAGAAAATTACAATTGTACAATACCAACCCTATGACATTCTGGAAAAGGCTAAAGTATAGAGACAGTGAAAGGGTAGGTAGTTGCCAAGGGTTAGCAGTGAAACCACTCTGTATGATATTATAGTGACGGATGCATGTCATTATACATTTGTCCACACCCACAAAATGTACAACACCAAGAGCGAACTCTCACGTATACTGTGGACTTTGGGTGCTGATATGTCAATGTAGGTTTATTAACTATAACAAATTTACCAGTTTGATGTTAGGGTTTTGTTGGTGAGGGAGGCTTTGCATCTGTAAGGGTAAGAAGTATATTGAAATCCCTGTATCTTCTGCTCAATTTTGCTGTGAACCTCAAACTGCTCCAAAAAATAGTCTATTAAAAAAAACCAAGGATAATTTACAAGACATCTGATATTGAGCCTCTAGTATATGGCAAGAACTATAGCAGACAGAAAGGAAGGAAAGGAGTTACAAATGTAAAATGAAATATATAGTTTCTATCCCAAATACTCATACGCTAGTTGGAAAGACAAAAGACAGTAAAAAATAAACCAAGTAGCTATCCCAGTTGCACCTCTCCTCCTAACCCACATGAACACCTGTCTCTGCATGTGTGACATTTATTTGCAACATACAACTTAGAATTTTATTCAATCATCTCTAAACACAGAAAATTAATAAAAAGAAATACAACCAAGATCTTATATAACAGGTGGATAACTCAAAGGACTACAGGGACCAGTTTCAGAAGTAAGTACAGGGAGGCAGTATATAATATAGTAGAGACTTGCAGACAGGAGTGGGAGTAGGCAGAATCGTGGCCAAACTGGAGCATGCTTGCCTGACTAAAATAATTCACATTCATATTAAAAGCCAAACAAACTAAAACAAAACAAAGAAACATTTTAAATAAAATGGCTCATGTCTCATTGCACAATTAATTATGGGCCTATTTTCCCCTAAATATCAGCTTTAAGTATCTCTCAATACAAGGCATTTAGATAAACAGATCCCTGCTGCTAGAGAATTTTGAAATCCATGAAGCAATTCAACACTTTAGCATATATGGTACATAATATTTACAGTGGGTTTTAGTTATCTACTTCTATGTATCAACCAAAATAACAATTAAAATAATGCTAATAATAGAAAACATAAAAATTAAAAAAAAAAAAAAAAAGCTCATATGCCTGCTCAACAAAAGTGCCAGATGTGATCTCTGTCCTCAAGGGTATTCCCTGAAGACTAGGCCGCCAATCAGTTACGCAATACCTAATGACTGAACATTTATTTCCTTGGGAAAGGACTCTAGAGTCGATAAAGCACGTAAGAACCAAAACATTAAATGACTTGGGTTGAAAAATGAGTTGTTTCACTGGCAAGAGGAGTCTAAGGACACATAATGATTAAATGTAATGAGGTATGCTGGGTGACATCTTGAGATATAAAAAAGATACTGAATAAAAACTAAGGGAATCAAGTACAGACTTCAGTTAGCAACAACGTATCAACAGGTGTAACAAATATACCTATATCATATCAATATAAAAGATTATTGATAGGTAAAGCTGGGTGCCAAATATGTGGGAACTCTGTACTATCTTGGCAATTTTTTAGTAAATCTAAAACTGCTCTAAAAATACTTTTTTTCTTAAAAAGTGAATTAATGACTAATATAGGGATAAATCCAGGCCTCCTTGCTTTTCCCACAGGCCAGCATTTCTAATCTGTTTATGTCATGGAAGCCTTTGGTAGTCTGAGAAACATAAAAGATAATGAATTACAAAGGAAATAAATGCTATTTTAATACAGTAATAAAATAGCAAAAAACACAAGTTTGTGATGTAGAGATATATATGTTGTCATTAAGATATCAAATACAAGATCTAGTGGGAGGTCTGTTACCTACTATAATTTTGAAATGTGAGGAATATAAATGGTAGTTCAAAATACCTGCACTTACTAAAATTATGGTATGAAAATATTTTTTCATTTATATTGGTGCCAAGTCATAAGTACTAATACTACTATGGTTTGTTGCCTACATTCATAATTTAAGGAAAAGTTAAATTTCAGTTAAATGTGGAAAACAGGTATAAATTTTTCCCATCCTTGTTCATAGGCCACACGTAACTCTAGTGTCTCCTACATTCTATCGAGTCAAGCAGTTAAGAATCTGTGTACTTGCATTCCCAGTCTTGGATTTATGTCTCTTTGGATCCTGAAAGAAATTTTTAGAAAAACGCTGTCTTTCAGTGACTCTCTCCTTTGCACTATACCTCCTCACCTTAGTTCATCTTATTCTTCTCCTTGGTCTGATGTCCTTAGTACCCTTATGAAAAACTTGGAGATGAATCTGAATGTTCATTATTTTTTTTTGTTATTCACAAGATGAATCTAAAACTTCCTCTTGTTTAATATTTTCTTCCTATCCTAACTGGGTAATAAGTTCCACATGCTTAATTAAGTGCTTTATATAGGAATACTTCTTTAACTTGTCCTTAATCTCTGCACACAACATTTTGTCTGAGAAATGGTGAAAAGCAGCGCACATTCAAATCAAGTTTCTAAAGATTTACGTATATAAATACTATTCATCTGTGGTTGGTTTACACGTTATCAGTCATGGATATTTAAATATCCGTCTGAGATGTGGCTCTATGAAGTTTTTCTGTTGCCCCATCTCCCTCTCACCAAGTTACTAGGAAGAGAAATCCCATGGCATCCAAGCTACGCCATCCAAAAAATGCATAGTATCTTGCCCAGAAATGGCCGGTGACTAGCAGTTTGGCAATGCCAAGTAAAATTTTGTAGGTAAACACTTCGAAGTATTCCCCTGATGACTTTCTTCGTCTTTACACAAACTTACCTGTTGATGGTATCTGTCAGTGCCTCCTTCCCAGTAGAGCAGTGTTGGCCCCACAAATCAGAATTTCTGTTTGCTGAGAATGGAGCCTGGAAATAATTCAACCACAAGTAATCTGAAAACGTTTACCTGCCTAAACCGATCTTCCTTTCGACGTGCCAGCTCAGGTGCTGCCAAGCTTGGAGACATCTCAAACAATGTGCTATGTTTCTGAAAGAACTTAATTAATCTATAGTGATTGAAGTCTGACAAGATATCCTCAAGCTATCCCTTATTTTGTTTTGTTAAGAGCCACTTTGCATAAGCAATTTAATATTATAAAGTCTGAAAAAGACTAAGTGAATTTAAGGGAACTGGTTGACTCAGTTTTATTTGATTTTGACCAGATACTTCCAACTATTTCCTAGTTCTTACTAATACTGTCATGTTAAAATATAAATAGTGTGGATTTATAAGAGCAGAGGCTATTTGATTATATTTTTCTACTCAAGCAAAACTATGCCTGGACTTGCTGAGCACTTAAAAAAACTTGCTGTTTAGCTGTCTTTGTCCTGAAATATGAAAATAGTATATATCCCTGAATGGATTCGTTACTTTTCTATGATCCATTTTGGGTCCTTAGTAAAAGAATGCCTCCTTCGTTCTCCTTGGCAAGTTTCATGCCACTGACAAACACATCCCTCTGCACTTGCCTCCTTCTCCATGGTTTCAGACTAAAGACAGTCCTTCTAGACTTCCCACGCCTCTTGCGGTTCTGGGGTCTCTGGCCAGCAATCAGTCTGCAGTAGCTGTGAATGTTTGATACTGATTATTTTCCTCTTGTTTCTAAGATGAAAAAAAAAGCTATTAACAATATACCTTTTTCATTCAAACTGTGCTCTATGGCTTACCATTATCTTAAAGCTGTGAGTCTTTGTCTTTTTGACCTAAACAATAAAATTTTGTTGGAATTTCCATAGAGATGCCCACTTTTAAATGTGCCAGGCTAAGGACATTAAACATATCACCTCTCTAGTATTACTTTCATTTCATTAAAATTGATATCTTAATGCCAAAAAAAAAAGATAAGGAAGGACATCAATTAAGAATAAAGAAAATTGTTTTAATAAGTTTTATGAAAAATTTATTATCCTTTTTTGTTTTGGTTTAGTTTGGTTTATTTTTTAGTTTCACCACTCTCTGGCCCAGATATCAGGAATTACTGCTTTGGAGTATAATTTGGGTAACATAAAGTATCAGAAAATAGTGTGGGAGCCTGTGACAGCCATAAAAACATGCTACCTCACATCTCTTACTTCAAGAGTATGACGGGAAAGATCAAGCTGTGGCCCTTGGGACCACAGGTCCACTTCCCACTGGCCACTCCTTGGCCACGACTCATGTAGTAGGCATGATATGGCAGGCCCATTCTGTCAAGATGTAGGACTTCTCTGATGAGTGACTGGCTGAAAGACTCCCCATAGGCTGGCAGAAACTTTCTTAGAACTGAACTGTACTTTGAGACTCTTTCTACACATCCCTCCTTCCTTTCCTCTCTCCTTCACAGGGAGGAACCATACCTACATCACAGTCTTCTTCTCTTAACCCATCTCTTTCAGGTTGAATCTCGTCTAGATGACTGTTTCCTAGACAACCCAAATGAACACAAAGCCCTTTCCTATCTACTACTTCATTCACCTGTGCCTCACACCACCACTGGGAGAACTGAAGGATAGCTATAGTAAACAAGAGATGAGCATAAGTTAACATCCATGTGAAAGCTAGAACTGGAAGCTAGTCATTTTGATTCTCCTAGATTGGCTTTCTCTCAGTTTCCATTATTTTTTTTCTCTTAAGAGAAGAAAGGAGAGGAGAGCAGAGGGGAGAGAGAGAGAAAGGAAGAGAGATAAAGGGAAGAAGGGAGGGAGGAAAAGAAAGAGAAAAGATCTCTTGATAAGCAAGGATCCTGTCTTATGTGCCTTTGTCCAGAATCCATACTCTATAAATGTTTGTTGAACTCAAGATGCCTCTCTTGTAAGAGGTAAAGCCATCCAGAAGGCATTTACACTTGCATATTGGGGGCCCACTGCAATCTTGAACTTGCAGATTATGACATTTAAACCCTTCTTTGACTTTGGTAACGGGAGCAGATTTCATTCTGTCTTAGATTTTTAGGGACGATAAAGTAGTAATGTTCATTTAACAATCAGGAAGGAAGATAATTAATAATCAGATCACAGCTCACTCCCTCACCCACTCTTTTGTTTACTCCCTGCCTTTCTCTCTAGATTTCGTACTTCCAAAACTTTTTATCATCAGCCAAAATCCCAGTGCTAGAATTTCATTACTCAAGAGTCCAAGGTCCTTCTACTGTATTTTGGTGGAACTTATCCAAGTGTCTCTTTTTAGTGGAGGATTAGATGTAGGGTTGATCCCTTCAGTATCTGAGGGAATCCAGTAAAATCAAACCCCATGTTCTTTGGGTCATTTCATAGGAATCCCCAAATGCACTCCTGCCTAGTTGCATTTTTTAAAATTAATTTATCTACCTATTTATACTGTTTCTACCCTTTACTCCCCTGGGTTCTGAAGCAAGCAGAGTGATTCAGGTATAATTATACTTTCTGTTCATTAGTCTTTTGGTTACTGCGATGAACCATTTTCATCACATTTTTTTGAAAAATCAATTTTCTTTTTGATTCAAAAAGCTTCTGGATTCCATTAAAATCACTCAGTCTCTGAATCACAGAGTCAGAATTTTAGAGCTAAGGTGGATTATAAAATTATGGAGTCCAACTCTTTTATCTTACATATTAAATCATTTAGGCTTTCAAGAAATACATATTCAGCATCTTGTACATGGCAGGCACTGGGCTAGTTACTGAGGTCACATTCTTTTGGGAAAGACAAATACATAAACAATACTAAACAGTATAATTCAAGTGCAAAAGAAACCCGGAAGAAGGGAGATTGATTGCAGAGCCAACACAGAAAAGAACATCTAGAAATATTCAAGTATTTCATGCTGGGTGTTTGTTCTTCCTATTCTGTGTCAAGCTCTGCTCCAAATGTTTTATGTCTAAGAACTCCTTCATAGAGTTCATGCTTCACACGATCCTGTAAGGTAGAAACTATTGTTATCTCCATTTTAGAGATGAAAAAAATCGAGTCCCGGAGAGGTTCAGTCACATGCCCAAATAACACATCAGTAAATGGCAGAGCAAGGAGTGCATCATCCAGTTCCCATCCTCTTAACCGCTGTGCATCCTGCCACTCTGACTTCACCAAATTTCCCAGGCTAAACACTAAGAAGCCAAGATTGAATCGATTGTTCTTATTACCAGACTAGCATTAAATTCTAACTCCTAAGACCCCAGAGTGTCTATTTTTCTTAGTGGTCTGTCAGAGGCCGATGACTCTCAAGTAACTTCTTAAAAAAAGGTAAAACATTCCCTAGAATAGCAACTCTGGGGGCCTTGTTTAGAAGTGCCCGGGCTTTGGATAGTGGAATATGACAAATATAAGACTGAACTTCCATTAAACAAAAAAGTACTGTGAGCAAAAGCCTGGTGTGTTTGGGTGAATAGTGAGTTTCTACCACATGCAAGGTATAATAATAATCAGGTTTTCAAAATACTCGGCTAGACTCCACTAGCCTCTCTAAGATAGAAATGCACAGACAGATAAAAGACTGTGTTCAGGTTTTATTTTAATCTTTGCCTCCCTGTTTGTGGTCTTGAGGCCTTAGTATTGAAAGCAAGTGATATTTCTACCTCCTCCTTCCCAAGACAGGAATTTGCATTTTAATTTTGGAACACTTAGGGAAAAATCAAATGAAATAGTTTATTTACTTTTTTGAGACCTTTTTTTTTTTTTCTTCTTTCCAGGAAAAAACCCTATTGCTTTACGGAGTTATAGACTAAATACCATAAGGACCAAGGCAGAACTGGTTATGGGAGTTATAGAAAATGTGTTTGTGCTTCACCCAGGAGGAAGCAGCCCAGTTTCAAGGGGCTTAAGCATGGAATAGATTTGTATCAGAGCATAGGAGTTAGTTTACCTTCAACTGAATTTCAAATCAGGGAGTTTATATGTAAACAGGAAATATACTTTAGTAAAGATGTGCTGTGAGTTCTACCTGTTAACAAAAGCTATTCGTGTGCATTTTTGTCATCTTATTAGCAGTTTTGAAGCTCTCTGAACTATGAAAATGACAACATAGCTACCAGTGTATAATTCTTTGAGTTTGCTACCCTCTGCTCACCCAAGAAGGATGGCCACACAATTTATCATCCATACTAGACACTTAGACAGCAAAAGTATTAATTATATTGGGACGCTATATAGACCAAGACTGAACCAGCAAACTATCATGAATGATCAGCCTAATCATGAGCAAAATTCCCTTTTCAAGCAAAGAAACTGTAACAGCATTTTGTCTTGTAGGCAGAATATGACGATAAGTATGAAGCCATATTAATGGATGGTCAGTAAGAGAGTTTCCCACTTTGTACTACATTGAACACAGAAATTTAGAGCTGGAGGGGCCAGTGGAATTAGCTAGTTCAACTAAATAAAGAAGTAAAAAGAAAATGGAAAGACACATAGGTTTACAAAGAAGGAAAGGAATCTAGGCCTCCTGACTCAGCTATATCAGTCTGTCTCTTGGATAGTTTCTGAGGCTCAGCTGTCAACTGAGTGGCTAAAGTCCCAATGGAAGGACCAAATAGGGTCAGTCACTTCCCCTCCTAGCATCAGTGTCCCCCCACCTTCCCATGAAACACCCTCTATGTTTTATACCAGTTCTGACAATAATACATTTAGCTCTTCTTGCTATAGAACTAATAGATAATAACACTAGTAGATAATAGCACCAATCATTTAAGCAGCGCCCTTGAAAGTGAACAGGGTTGTTCTCATTAATTAGCACATTCATTAATCATGTATGCAGAAAACCATTTACCACTCATTATCACCCAGCAGTAAACCGAGGTCTAAGAATAAAGACATATAGGAGGACAGGTCAGTTTTGATGGGAGATGAAAAGGTCTTTAGGGAATCTGATTCTGTGAATAAGAGCAGGTGATAGAAGACATTCAACACTGTGCCTGGGATAGTGGTGGTGAGCCATGCGAAGGTTCTGCATGTTTAAGAAGGGATAGCTGAAGTCACTGAGAAGTACATGAGAGGAGAAGAAGATTCAGAAGACAAATTTTTCATGGTGTCTACCCTAGCAAAGGGATATGTTAAGGCTTCTTCAAAGTTAATTAAAAGCATGAGCTCACACACTGAGCAGGTGTGGGATGCCCAGAGCACCCAAGAGTGTTTTCTCTGCCTTTGATTATGCACAGAAACTTAGGAATCAAAGACCAGGAATTAATTATCCCCTTGAAGGCAGGTTCCACTGCATGTCTCTCTCAAACTCTTTAGTATTTCCCTGCAAGCCAAGCTGAGTTGGCAGGGAGAGAGAGATGAATTAATTCCAAATACAGAATTAATTTTTTTCTTATCAGTCATGAGTAGCTCATTCTGTTTTATACAATGAGGCCAGGAGAATTGGAATGGATGCCTCTTGCAAATCTAAGAGAAAAAAATAATGAAATTCTGGCATTGTTTGGAATGAAGAAACAGTTCTTTCTGGGGGATCAGTATATCTGTGGCTGTGTCTTTGCTGCATGAAAGCAATGTTTAGATGAAGATGGAAAAATTGAATCAGTCATTCAGACCTTTAGTCACCGTATAATCTTATTACCTATTGTATATTTGGGATTTTATAAATGATGAATATTTCCGTTTTCACCAAGATGTTGGATGCCATGGAAGATTGATAGCTCTGCAATGAGATCATAAAATATTTCTCAATTCTTTTACTTTAGATCTTCCAGAGCGCCACTTAAGAAGTTCCCTTTTAGGGCGCCTGGGTTGCTAAGTCGGTTATGCGTCTAACTTTGGCTCATGTCATGATCTCACCGTTGGTGGGTTCAGACCTTGCGTCAGGCTCTCTGCTGACAGCTTAGAGCCTGGGGCCTGCTTCAGATTCTGTTTCTCCCCTTCTCTCTGCCCCTCCCCCACTAGCGCTCTGTCTCTCTCTCTCAAAAATAAATAAAACGTTTAAAAATATTTTTAAAGTTTTTTTTAATGTTTTATTTCACATTTGAGAGACAGAGAGAGAGAGACAGAGCACGAGCAGGGGAGAGACAGAGACAGAATCTGAAGCAGGCTCCAGGCTCTGAGCTGTCAGCACAGAGCCCGATGAAGGGCTTGAACCCACGAACAGTGAGCTCATGACCTGAACTGAGATTGGATGCTCAACCGACTGAGCCACCCAGGCGCCCCTAAAAATATTTTTAAAAAGAAGTTCCCTTGGGGTTCCTGAGTGGCTCAGTAGGTTAAGCGACTGACTTCGGCTCAGATCATGATCTCATGGTACATGAGCTCAAGCCCCATGTCGGGCTCTGTGCTGACAGCTCAGAGTCTGGAGCTTGCTTCAGATTCTGTGTCTCCCTCTCTCTCTGCTCTTCTACTGCTCACACTCTGTCTCTCAAAAATAAATAAACCTTAACAAATAAAAAAAAAGTTCCCTTTTATTGGGTGGTACTCAGTAAGTATGCATTAAGTAATAATCTGTTGCACCTGGTCTAAACTAAGACATTTTGGGTACATACATTTGGGAACAAGAAGCATTAGTACAGTGCCTTTTACACTCTGATACTTTCTATTTATTAATGCTGTTCTTGTCTATAAAATTGATCTCTTAACCTTGTGTGTAATGACCCACTGTTTGAAACATGGTATTCTAGGAGGCTGTGAATCAGATTCCTGAGATAGGGTTTGTTTTTTAATGCTGATTTTCCGTGGGCATTCTGCATATACTTTCTTGCACATGGTTATCTCTGCTGCAAAGTAGGAAAACTAGAGTAATGTATAAATAATGCCACAACTAAGGCCTAGTAAATTCAGTAAAAGAAGCCAAATCAATTAATTTAAAAGTATAGAATCAGTTTCTGCCTGAATGGACTTTTCAAATTCGTCAAAATGGCCAACGCTGTAAACTTTTCTCTCCTACATATCTCTCTGGAATTAATAAAATGACCGAGAAGCACTCCAGATGATTTTTTAAAGATGCAAGAAATGAAGTTGAATTCATTTTAAATTTGTGATTATTGTTGATACTGTTTTTAAAGTGTAAATTTCAATCACTGGAAAAAGTCACGTTTTTTTTTGACTCTTCTTCGAAAGTAATTTACATCCGATCCGTTTGATGACCTTGTTTCATGCTTGAGTTGGGTCGTCTGTATTAAGGTCATTAATAAAGAACAAGGAATCCGGTTATGCACATGTCAATTATAGTATCTTTCTAAGAAATTGGATTAAATTAATATATCCACTATTCGAGTTTCAGGAATGGCTCACCCAATGAAATCTATATCTGTTGAGCCACTGTTCATGAGCCAAGCACATGGACTCACATTTTACTGAGCACTTACTAATTGACAGACACTAGAGTACACACTCAGAGCTGAATGTAGGCCATTCTAGGCCTTCATCCAGCTGCACAGAAAGCCTAACTAGTGTCCCTTTCTGCGATATGTCTGTCTTAAATGACTGCCTGTTCTGCACCCTAATTTCGGGAGAACTCTTTAGCCAGTATACACCTGATCTAAGCATCTCTATCAGTACCTGGGTTTGTTGAGGTTTATTCAGCCTGGAGCTCTGGTAAGTCACTAATTGGAAATTAATGTATAGTTTCTAGAATTTATTGTATTTAATTATACACTTAGCCACAGTGAACAAGGTGCTTAAAATTTACAATTGATTTAGATTATTTAACTACAATTTTTTGTAAGGAATTGGCTTGTTACCTTTCTCTTTGAGATATCAAAATGTTGTTGAGGGCAAGAGTCATGCCTTATGCTTCTTCTTAAGCTCAGAGCCTCAGGGTGTTTGGCACAAACCAAGTGGGCAATACTTAGTTAGATTGATGGCAGCTAAGGAGATTTATTTTTTGGAATATATTTTGAAAATATCTCCTACAGGCTTCTTCCTATTAAGGGTGAATTTGCACCCTTTCCCCTCACTGGGCTTTTCTGCCTCTTGTATTTATGTTCTAGATGCTACCCCTTAACCTGTCATATTTTGCTGAAATAATAATGTCCCAATGGTACAAACTGAAAGTGGATTCCCATTTAGAAAACCTGGATGCCAAAACATGTCCTGTGTTAGTTATTCATTTCACACCTACCATTGTACATGGTATCCATTCTAAGGTAGAGAGTTGTCCCTTCTGCCAGAAGTATAAAGGCTCTCCACCCTGGGGAGCGCTATACTAGGAAGCAATGTTGGATGATGGTTCTGAGCACCACATGCCATAGGGCAGAGCTGAGGGAGAGTGCAGAGGGGAGTGGTAGCAATCAAGGAGGCAACCTCTTGGCAACAAGTCTCAAGTCCGGAAGACTTCATAGTGTGAACTTACTGAAAGCTTTCTAGAGGGAATAGAGGAGTGAGGCAGGGTTTAAAAGTGAACAAATATTGAAGATCTGGAAAGCAGGTAGGACGTTGTTTCCACTGTATAATAGCAAAGTGGGAAAGGCCAAAACTGTGGAATTTAACAGAGAGGACACAGAAATATTCCACTGAATTTTTCATAGCTTTATTGAGATGAAATTGACATAAACTTCCCATATTGAAAATGTACAATTTGAGGGGCACGTGGGTGGCTCAGTTGTTTAAGCATCTGCCTTCTCCTCGGGTCATGATCTCGCTGTTTGTGAGATTAAGCCCTGTATCAGGCTCTGTGCTGACAACTCAGAACCTGGAACCTGCTTCAGATTCTGTGTTTCCCTCTCTCTCTGCCCCTCCCCAACTCACACTCTTTCTTTCTCTCTCTTGAAAATAAACATGAAAAATTTTTTGAAAGAAAGTGTACAATTTGATGTTTTTACCTATGTACTGTGAGACCATTGCCATCGTCAAGATGATGAACATATCCATCACTCCCAAAAGTTTCCTTGTTCCTTTTGGAATCACTGCCTTCTACTTCTCCCCACATCTCCAAGGAAACACTGATATACGTTCTGTCATGACAGTCCATTTTAAATTAATTTTTCTATATGGTATGAGGTAAGGATGGAGGTTAGTAAACTGGTTGGTTTTTGCAAATATTTATCCGACACCATTTATTGAAAAGGTTATTCTTTTTCTATTAATTGCCTCAACAATTTTGCTAAATATTAATTGATCATGCATGCGTGGGTTTATTTCTGAATTCTCTATTCTGTCCACTGATCTGTCTTTAGGCCAGTAACACTGTCTGGAGTAACTAGCATTGTCATAAAATCTGGTAATGGAAAGTCCTCCAACTTCGTTCTTTTCAAAATTGTATGGCTATTGAAATCAGATTCTCTATTTCTACAAATAAGACTACTGGGGCTCTAACTGAGATTGTTTTTAATGCATATGGCAGTTTGGGGGTAAATGAACATTATAACAGTATCAAGTTTCTCAATCCATGAGCATAATATATTTCTTCCCCATTCAGAAATTTATTTTAGTTTTCAGTGTGCAGCTCTTGCACATTTTTTGTCAAATTTATCCCTTAATATTTTTGTATGTTATGATATTAGAAATGGTGTTTTTATTTCAATATATGATTGCATGCAGCTGGTGTATGGAAATAAAATTGATTTTTGGATATCGACCTTGTATCAAGCAATCCTGCTAAACATACTTAATAATTTAAAATTAATTATATAGATTCCATAGGATTTTCTACATAGATAATCATGTCATTTGCAAATAAAGTTTTATTTCTTCCTCTCCAATTTGAATGACCTTATTTCTTTTTCTTGCTTTATTGAATGGCTAGAAACTCCAATTCAGTGTTGAATAGAACCAGTAAAGTGGACTTTGTCTTTCACCATTAACATTGATATTAGCTGTAGATTGTTCATAGATGCTCTTCATCAGATCAAAGAAATTTCCTTTTACTGCAGTAGGAATGCTGAGAATTTTTATCAGGAGTAGATATGGGATGTTACTAATGCTTTTTCTGCAACTATTGAGAAGATCATATGGTCTTTTAATATGGTGAATTATAGAGATTGATGTTAAAATATTAAATAAACTTTACATTCCAAGGATAAACTCCACTTGGTTGTAAGATATTATCTTTTTACTATATTGTTGGATTTTATTTGCTAACTTTTGTTAAGAATTTTTGTACCTATGGTCTGTAGTTTTCTTTTCTTATAATGTCTTTCATTTTGCCATACAAGTAATGATAGGTTCATAGAATGAGCTGGGAAGTGTCCCTCCTTCTTCAATTTCCTGGAAGAGACTTGCTACCATCCATTTATTAGATGTTTGATAGAATTTTCCAGTAAAGCCATCTGGGCTTGGAATTTCCTTGTGGGGAAGTTTTTAATTGTAAATTAAATTTATTCAATAGACAGGGCTACTGAAGTTATGTATTTCTTCCTGATTGAACCTTAGTACTGTGTGTCTTTAAAAGAACATTTTTCGGGGCGCCTGAGTGGCTCAATCAGTTGAGCTTTGGACTTTTGATTTTGGCTCAGGTCATGATCTTACAGTTGGCGAGTTCAAGCCCCACATCTGTCAGTGTGGAGCCTCCTTGGATTCTCTCTCTCCCTCTCTCTGCCCCTCCCCTACTTGCTTTCTCTCTCTCTCTCTCTCTCTCTCAAAATAAAGAAATAAACTTTTTTAAAAAAGAGAACATTTTTTTCATTTCATCTAAGTTGTCATATCATTGGCAGAGCTATCCATGCTAATCCCTGATTATCAGGTCTTTTATAGGACCTGAAGTGATGTCATCTCTCTCATACTTAATATTGGTAATTTGTGTTCTTTCTTTTTTTCCTCTGATCAATCTAGATAGAGGTTTATCATTTTTATTAATTTTCACCAAAAAACAACCTGTGGATTTCATTTATTTTTTTATTAATTTTTTTTAAAATTTACATCCAAGTTAGTTAGCATACAGTGCGACGATTTCAAGAGTAGATTCCTTAATGCCCCTTACCCATTTAACTCATCCTCCATCCCACAAGCCTGCCCGTAACCCTCTGTTTGTTCTCTGTTTTTAAGAGTCTTTTATGTTTTTGTCCCCCTCTGTTTTTATATTATTTTTGCTTCCCTTCCCTTATGTTCATCTGCTTTGTATGTTAAAGTCCTCATATGAGTGAAGTCATATGATATTTGTCTTTCTCTGACTGACTAATTTCACTTAACATAATACCCTCTAGTTCTATCCATGTAGTTGCAAATGGCAAGATTTCATTCTTTTTGATTGCCAAGTAATACTCCATTGTTATACTACATCTTCTTTATCCATTCATCCATTGATGGACATTTGGGGTCTTTCCATACTTTGGCTATTGTTGATAGTGCTGCTATAAACATTGGGGTGCATGTGTCCCTTCAAAACAGCATACCTGTATCCTTTGGATAAATATTTAAGAGTGCAATTGTTGGGTCATAAGGTAGTTCTATTTTTAATTTTTTGAGGCACCTCCATACTGTTTTCCAGAGTGGCTGCACTAGTTTGCATTCCCACCTACAGTGTAAAAGAGATCCTCTTTCTCCACATCCTCACCAGTATCTGTTGTTGCCTGAGTTATTAATGTTAGCCATTCTGACTGGTGTGAGGTGGTATCTCATTGTGGTTTTGATTTGTATTTCCCTGATGATAAGTGATGTTGAGCATTGTTTCATGTGTCTGTTGGCCATCTGGATGTCTTCTTTGGAGAAGTGTCTGTTCATGTCTTTGGCCCATTTCTTACACTGGATTATTTGTTTTTTGGGTGTTGAGTTTGATAAGTTCTTTATAGATTTTGGATATTAACCCTTTATCTGATATGTCATTTGCAAATATCTTCTCCCATTCCATTAGTTGCCTTTTAGTTTTGCTGATTGTTTCCTTCGCAGTGCAGAAGCTTTTTATTTTGATGAGGTCCCAGTAGTTCATTTTTGCTTTTGTATTCCTTGACTCTGGAGATGTGTTGAGTAAGAAGTTGCTGCATCTGAGGTCAAAGAGGTTCTTGCCTGCTTTCTCCTCAAGGATTTTGATGGCTTCTTGTCTTACATTTAGGTCTTTCATCCATTTTGAACTTATTTTTGTGATGGTGTAAAAAAGTGGTCCAGGTTCATTTTTCTGCATGTCGCTGTCCAGTTTTCCCCAGCACCACTTGCCGAAGAGACTGTCTTTATTCCATTGGATATTCTTTCCTGCTTTGTCAAAGATGAGTTGGCCGTATGTTTGGGGGTCTATTTCTGGGTTCTCTATTCTGTTCCATTGATGTGAGTGTCTGTTCTTGTGCCAGTACCATACTGTCTTGATGATTACAGCTTTGTAATACAGCTTGAAGTCTGGGATTGTAATGCCTCCTGCTTTGGTTTTCTTTTTCAGAATTGCTTTGGCTATTTGATTTTCTGATTCCATACAAACTTTAGGACTGTTTGTTCTAGCTCTGTGAAGAATGCTGGTGTTATTTTGATAGGTATTGCATTGATTGGGTAGTATTGACATTTTAACAGTATTTCTTCTTCCTATCCAAGAACATGAAATATTGTTCTACTTTTTTGCGTGTCTTCTTCAGTTTCTTTTATAAGCTTTCTATAGTTTTCAGTGTATAGATTTTTCACCTCTTTGGTTAGATATATTCCTAGGTATTTTATGGTTTTAGGTGTCATTTATTTTTTAACTTGTCGTTTATTTTTTACAGCTTATCTGTATTAATTCCTTTCTTCTGTTTACTTTGAATTTAATTTGCTCTTTTTCCAGTCTCTTAAGGTAGAAGTAGAGGTCATTGCTTTGAGATATTTCTTCTTTCCTAATGCAGGTATTTTAGTGCTATAAACTTTCCTCTAAATACTCATTTACCTCCATAAATTTTGATACATGTTTTCATTTTGATTCAGTTCAAAATAACTTCCTAATTTCATTTTCGATTTATTATTTGACCCATGGGTTATTTAGAAGGGTGTTTGCTTTTAATTATTAGGGAATTTTCAGGTCTCTTTCTGTTATTCATATCTAATTCCATTTTGTTCAAAGAACATACCTTTTATGTTGGATTGAATCTTTTTAAATTTTTAAGGCTCATTTTATGTCCCAGAATGTACTTATGTTGGTAATGTTCCAGATATACTTGATACCGGAAAAGAATGTTTATTTTTTTATTCTTGGGTGGAATGTTCTACAAATGCCTAATGGGCAAGTGACTTGACATTAAATCTTCTACTAGTGTCTGTCTACTTGGACTATCTATTATGAGAGGGAGTGCTGACATCTTTACTATAATCATTGGTTTATCTATTTCTCTTTGAGTTCTATCAGCTTTTGCTTCATATATTTTAAAACTCTGTTAGTAACTGTAAGAATGCTTAAAACTGTTGTGTCCTCTTGATGAATTGACCACTTTTAACAGCTTTCTTGGAATGTAATTAATATACCACAAAATTCACACTATTATATTGTACAATTCAGTGATTTTTAGTAGGATTTAGATGGTTTTGCAACCATCCTTACTATCTAACTTCAGAGCATTTTCATCACCCCAATAATAGACCACATACCCTTTAGCAATAACTCATTACTTTCTGTCTCTGTTGATTGGCCTATTTCAAATATTTCCAACAAATGGATCATATAGAATTTGGTCTTTTGTTACTGTTTGTTAGTTTGTTTGTTTTCATTTAGCATAATTTTTCAAGTTCATGTTGTAATACAGCTTGAAGTCTGGGATTGTGATGCCTCCTGCTTTGGTTTTATTTTTCAGAAAAGAGTAAATATCCAAACTTATTTTTTAAATTGACAAATAACAGTCTATGGATATACTACATTTTGTCTATCCATCCATCAGCCAATGAATATTTAAATTGCTTTCATTTTTACCTATTATTAATATGCTACAAATATTCATGTGTAAGTTTTTGTGTAAATATATGCTTTTATTTCTATTAAGTATATATGTAGAAGTAAAATTGACAGTTAACGTTTTGAGGAACTTCCAGATGTTTTCCAAAGTGCCTGCACCATTGTACAACCACCAGCATCATATGAGATTCAACTTTCTATACATTCTCAAGAACACTTGTTACTGTCTTTCTTAAGAATGTTAGCCATACTAGAGAACGTGAAAAGGTATTTCATTATGGTTTTAATTTACATTTCCCTGATTACTATGTTGAGCATCTTTTCATATGCATATTGTCTATTTGTGTATGTTTTTTGAGGAAATCTGTCTATTCAAATCCTTTTTAATTTGATTATTAGTCTTATTGCTGAAATGTAAGAGTTCTTTATTATGGATACAAGTTCCTTAACAGATATATGATTTCATAATATTTCTTCTTCGTTCTATGTCTTTTCACTTTCTCAGTAGAGTCTTTTGAAGCACAAAGGTTTACCATTCTGGTGAAGTCCAGTTTAAATAGTTTTTGTTACTTGTACTTTTGGTGTCATATTTAAAAAGCCATTACCTAATCCGAAGTCACAAATATTTACTTTAATTCTTTATTCTAAGATTTTATAATTTTAGCTTTTCCACTTAGTCCTCTTGTCCATTTTGAGTTAATTTTTGTGTATAGTATGGGAAAGGGTTCCAAGTTATTGTCGTGCATGTGGATATCCAGTTTTCCCAGCACTACTTCTTGAAAGATTATTTCTTTCTATTCACTAGTCATGGCAATATGCTTATCTTTATGCCACAACCACACTGTCTTGATTACTGTAGCTTTGTATTAAGTTTAAAAATTGGGAACTATGACTCCTCTAACATTCTTTTCCTTCTGTGAAGTTATTTGGAGATTCTAGGTCCTTTGAATTTCCATATGAATTTTAAGGTCATCTTACCAGTTTCTGCAAAAACAAAAACAAAAACAAAAAATCTGGCATTTTGATAGACATTGCATTTAACATGTGAACATGTAGACCATTGGGGGGATATTGCCATCTTAACAAAATTAGGTCCCCCAATGCATAAACATGGGATTTCTTTCTATTTACTTAGATTTTCTTTAGGTTCAACAATGTTTTGTATTTTCAGTGATCAACTCTTGCACTTCTTTTGTTGAATTTATTTCCGAAGTATTTTTCTATACCATGATAAATGAAATGGTTTCATAACTTCATTTTTAAGTTATTCATTGCTGGTATATAGAGATACAATAGATTTTTATTGATTTTGTACCCTTTAAGTTTACTAAACTCACTTATTACTTTTAGTATTTCTTTTTATTTAGGGTTTTCTATATACAAAATTATGTTACCTACATATAGAGATAGTTTTACTTCTTCTTTTCATTATGAGTGACTTTTATCTCTTTTTCTGCACTAGTTTCCGTGGCTAGAACTTCCAATGCATTGTTGAATAGAAATGTCGACAGCAAAACTTTTTTTTTCTTTCTGACAAAGGAGGAAAACATTCAGGATTTCATCACTGAATATGGTGTTAACTGTATGTTTTTTCTAGATTCCCTTTATCAGATTGAGGAAATTCCTTTCTATTCCTACTTTGATAAATGTCTTGTAGTGAAAGGAAGTTGGATTTTGTTCCTGTATCTGTTGGGATGTTCACGTGGTTTTTGTACTTTATTAAACATATTGTATTACATTGATTGATTTTGAGATGTTAAATCAATCTTGCATTCTTGGGATCATTCCCACTTGGTCATAGTGGATAATTCTTTTTATATTCTGTTGGATCTGGTCTGCTATTGTTTTGTTGAGGACTATAGCTATACGGTATATTGATACATAGTTTTACTTACTCTTGATGTCTTTGTCTAGTTTTGCTATCAGGGAATACTGGCCTCTTATATTGGGGGGAGAATTTAAGAAAGATTCATAGTAAATGAATATTTTTTAAAGGTTTGGCAGAATTCACCAGTGAAATCATCTGAGCCTGGATCCTCTTTATTGTTGTAGGTCTATTCAGACTTTCTGTTTTTTCATGAGTCAGTTTCTGTGGTTGTGTAATTTTTTGTAGATGTGTTTTTTCATCTAGATTATCTAATTTGTTGGCAAACAGTTATTCATAGCATTGTCTTATATTTGTTTTTATTTCTCTGAGGTTAGTAGTGATGACCCTTCTTTTATTCTTGATGTTAATAATTTGAGTCTTTTCTTTATTTGTGGCAAGTCTAGTTGGAGATTTGTCCATTTTGTTGATCCTTTCAAAGAACCAACTTTTAGTTTTATTAATTTTGTTGTTGTTGCCCTTCTATGCCATACCTTATTTTTGTCCTAATATTTTTATTTCCTGCCTTTCATTTGGTTTGGATACTTTTTCAAGTTTCTTAGGACAAAAGACTAAGTTATTTATTTGGGATCATTGGTTTTTTAATGCAGACATTTACAGATATAAATTTCCTTCTGAGCACTGCTTTAGCCTCATGTAATATGTTTTGTTATGTCTTGGTTTTCATTTATATCCAAGTATTTTCTAATTTTCTATGTGATTTTTTTTCTTTGACCTATTTATTATCTAGTACTGTGTTGATTTCTAACATATTTGTGAGTTTCTCAAATTTCTTTGGTATTGATTTATGATTTAATCCATATGTCCAAAGAACATATTTTGTATGATTTCAGTCCTTTTAAATGTAATGAGGCTTGTTTTATGCCCTAACATGTGGTCTATTCTGGCAATTTCTCCATGTACATTTGAGGAAAATCTATACTCTTCTGTCATTGCATAGAGCACTCTATAGATCCAGTTGAACTATATTGTTCAACTCTTCTAATCTTCTGGTTGATCTGCTGCCTAGTTATCATTGAAAGTGGGATATTAAAATCTCCAACTATTTTGAGGAATTGTATATTTCTTCTTTGAATTCTTTCAGTTTTTCCTTCATGTATTTTGTGTCTCTACTGATAACTGAATATATATTTATAATTCTATTTTCATGATACATTGACATTTTTATCATTACTAAATATCCTGCCTTACCTCTGGTAACTATTTTGGTCTGAAAGTCTATCTTGCTGATATTAGGTTAGCCACTCTAGCTTTCTTTCAGTTCATTATTTGCATGGGTATATCGTTATCCATTCTTTTATTTTCCACATTTTTGTGGCTTTGAATTTAACATATGTCTCTTATAATAGCTACATAGTTGGATAAGTATTTTTATCCACTCTGCCAGTTTTTGCCTTTGATTGGAGTATGTAGTTCATTTATATTTAATTTGATAACTAAACAGGTGCTTTTAAATCTGCCATTTTGCTATTGTTTTCTGTATTTTTTGTTCTGCAGTTCCAGTTTGTGTCAAGTATATATTTTCTAGTGTATATTTTTAATTGCCCTATTGACTCTTTTACTATATTTTTGAGTTATTAGTGGTTTCCTAGAAGATTAAAATTCTCATCTTAATTTAAAGTATTCTATTTCAGATTAATACCAAGTTAATCTCAATGGTGTATAAAAACTTTGCTCTAATAGACCTCTGGCACCTCCTCTCTTTGCTGTGCTATTATTGCCAATCAAATAAAATCTTTATAAGTTCATGAATACAGTGTTCTGACTATTCTTTTATGCAGTAGGTAAATCGGAGAAGAAAAGAATTATAAACAAAAGTACATTCATAGCGTTTTTTTACATTTACCTATGTAGTTACTTTTATTTGTGCCCTTTATTTTTTCATGTGCATTTGACTCACTGAGTTCTTTCATTCAAGACTGAAATTAGTTCTCCTAATAGGGCAGGTCTTCTAGTGATTAATTCTATCAATTTTTAATTATCTACCAGTGTCTTAATATCTCCTTCATTTTTGAAGGATAATTTTACTGGATATAGAACTCTTTGTTGACTTTGTTGGCCATCTTTTTCTTTTATCATTTTCAATATGTTATCCCACTGCCTTTTGGACTCCATGGTTTCTGGTTAGAAATGAGCTATTAATCTTATTGAAGACGCTGAACATAATGAGTTCTTTTTCTCTTGCTGCTTTCATGATATTTCACCGTCTTTATCTTTTGATAGTTTACTCTAAGGTATCTAGGTGTGGATCTTGTTGAGTTTACCTTACTTAAAGTTCATTGACTTTCTTGAATGTGTAAATTAATAGGGTTTTTAAAACCATCCTGATCTTGGACCTCCAGCCTCTAGAATTATAAGAAATAAAGTCCTATTGTCTAAGCTGCCCAGTCTATGGCATCTTATTATAACAACCTGAAATTAATAAGACAGTCTCCTTCTACACTAGTGGAAGAGAGAGCTAGTATGCTTAGTCAATAATAACACCCTTACATTAGTCAGCCATGTGCTGATGTGGAGTCCATAAAACTATGTATACAAAATAGACCTTTGCTTAAGAATTCCAACCCATTTTGATATCCACAGGAAAGTGGGGATTTTAGTTTCTTCTCTTTCGTGTTCAATTTCAAACTTCAACATGCCCCCTACCAAGAGTTGCTCAAGGCTCTTGTTGCTTTAGTCTCTATTTTCAAAGCTTACCCCTTTCCATGTTTTTTCTTCTTTCCTAATCATTAGAAGATTTTTAAGAAAAATCCTTCTTTAGATAGACCCTCTTTTCTATCTAATACCTTTGCTACTCTCCCAGCCTCTACTATGGATTACATGTGATTCCCTAGCAAGCAAATATGATATGCCTTGTACCCCTTAGGAAAGTGAATATATACCACTCCCCAGGAAAAAGGTGGAAAATAGTGGGATATGTGTGGTGGAAGGGGCAATAGAAGTGAATCCCCTTTTCTAGAGTGCCTTGAAGAAAGAAGTTCCACAGAGAGGGGGACTCTCAATATCTTGCAGAAGGTCCCACTCAAGTCTTCAGCATAATACCAATAAGCATGTGTGTGAGAGAAAGTTGCACAAAGTCAAGGAAAGGACTACCTGAAATGAGCAGTGGAAAAAGACCCCTAAAAACTCTCAGTAATTAAGTCAAGGAAAATAAAGTATGAAGTATAATATTTGATACAGTAGGGATTAAATCTAGTTCTCTTGCCTCTAGTGTTTACTTCTTATCTTTCCTCTACAGTATAGCTTGGGAAATTTTTCTCCTCAAGAATATAGATTAATTTTACACATACCCTCACTCCCAATCTGTACCCTGTGCACTTCTAGTCCTTGTTAAGAAGAAAATACTCAAATGCCAAGCTTTTTTTTATTAATGGTTAGGTCTCTATATTTAAAAATAAGCATTTCAGCTCTGCCATTGCTATCTGTTTCCTTTTTTTTTTCTCCCCCCACCCCCTTTTGCAGAGATATCTGTTCCTTTTATGCTCTGGTTGGCCATTGCCCATTGGGGTTGCTTTTGAGATGGTAAGGCATACTTTGAATTTTCCAAGGACTCACATGTTAACATATGGAATTTTTTTTGGAGAACATCTTTACCACCTCCTCTTTTCTTAGAACAAACAGTTCTAAATTATCTGTTACCCTGCAAAATATCATGAACATCAACAAATGCAAACATACTCAATTTATGGTAAGACTCCATTCCATTATTTTCTTTTTGCATTTTTTTCCTCACAGGGAAATTTTCCCCCCTGATAGTTTCTAAGACATGAAGGACACTTAGTTCTTTGCTGAAAAAACAAATAAGGCAAAATCATATTTTACAAGTAGTAATCTTTAGTTCAGCAGCTGGCCTCTAGGACTCTGGTTAATTTATTTTTAAAAGGACTTAGAGATCAAATGACTACAGTCATGTGAAAGCTTCCTAAGCCTGAATGGAGCTATTTTTTTTTTCAATTCCAGAAGTTGGGATACTTTAGATTATTCTTTTTCTTTAGTCTCCAGAATGCCATTCTCTCCCATTTCATGAGTGTGGCTGTCTTTTATCACTCTGAGAGCAACACTATCAGTAACTATTCAATTTAACTATCCTTCTAACACTCTGATAGCAACACTATTCAATAACAAGCCTCATAGCAGGAATCTTCTTGGTCTTTCCTTAAAACCTAGAGACTGGATTCAAGGCAATCTGCTTAGCAAACTTTTGCAGCATTTGCAGCATTTGATAGAAATAAAAATATCCATTACCAATAGTTTGCTGTAAGAAATAACAAGAAGAAAGTTTTAAAAAGCACTGTTTGGATACCTGAAACTAATACTACACTATATATTAACTAACTGGAATTTTTTTTTAACTTTTTATTGTCAAATTGGTTTCCAGACAACACCCAGTGCTCATCCCAACCCATGCCCTGCTCAGTGCCTGTCACCCACTCTCCTCCCCTCCCATACCCCCCTCACCCCTCAGTTTGTTCTTAGTCTTTAAGAGTCTCATGTTTTGTCTCCCTCCCTTTCTGTGTCTTTTTTCCTTCCCCTCTTCCCCTCCACCCTGGTTTTCTGCTAAGTCTCTCAAAATCCACCTATGGGTGGAAACATGGTATCTGTCTTTCTCTGATTCACTTATTTCACTTAGCATAATACCCTCCAGTTCCATCCATGTTGCTACACATGGCCAGATTTTATTCTTTCTCATTGCCGCTAGTATTCCATTGTGTGTGTACACATATACATATACCACATCTTCTTTATCCATTTATCAGTCTCTTTCCATGATTTGGCTATTGTCGAAAGTGCTGCTGTAAACATCGGGGTACACATGCCCCTATGCATCAGCACCCCTATATCTCTTGGGTAGATTCCTAGCAGTGCTGTCGCTGAGTCATAGGGTAGCTCTATTTTCTTTTTCTTTTTTTTTTTTTTTTGAGGACCCTCCACACAGTTCTTCAGAGCAGCTGCACCACTAACTGGAATTTAAATAAAAACTTAAAGGTACGCCTGGGTGGCTGAGTCCGTTAAGCATCCAACTTCAGCTCAGTTCATGATCTCATGGCTCAGCTCATGAGTTCGAGCCCCACATCAGTCTCTGTGCTGACAGACAGCTCAGAGCCTAGAGCCTGTTTCAGATTCTATGTCTCCCTCTCTCTCTGCCCCTCCCCCACTCATTCTCTCTCTCTCTCTCTCTCTCTCTCTCTCTCTCTCTCTCTCCCCCTCTCTCTTCTCTCTCAAATAAACATTAATTTTTTAATACAAACTTTAAAAAAATAAAAAGCAGTAAGTACTATTCTAAGGTCTAAAATACATTTCCTTATACTTTAGATAAATGGAGGCATGTCTTATTCCTACTCAACAAACTCTGTCTTACCCCAAAATGCCCCCATTCTACTATAACCTCTTTGAGTACTGGGATTTTTTTTTTCTATTTATCCTTGTATTTCTGCAGCAAAAAAAAAAGTGTTAGTAAGGACTCAGTAGACACTTTTGAGTTGAATTAATGAAACAGAACTCATTGTATGGACTGGTGGATCTGCCTTTGCTAAAAAGAGAAACTTTGAGGAAGATTGAAAGATTTGTTTATATTTATCTGGGAAAAGAGAGATGTTTCTTTTACTGTGCTTGACCATTCTCATATGTAACAGAATTCCTGTGAAGTATGATTTGAGAGTAATCCCTATCCCGTGAAACATCCTTCATTGACACTTGAAAGCCTACGATTTGAAATTCATTTTTCCTTCCATTGAAAAAGACATCTGAAAAAAAAAACTATGCTTATCATATTTAATGGTAGAAAACTAGATGCTTTCTCACTGTGATCAGGGACAAGGCAAGGATGTCCACTCTCACTATTTATATTTAACATCATACTGAAAGCCCTACCTGACATACTAAGTCAAGAAAGAAAGTAAGGGGTATGCATATTGAGAAGAACTGAAACTGTGTTTGTTCACACATGGCACAGTTTTCTATGTAGAAAATCTCAAAGATAAACAAAAAAATTCCTGGAACTAATAAACAATTATAACCAGATTGTGAGATACCAGGTTAATATACAAAAGTCAGTTGCTTTCCCATTCACTAGCAATGACCAGTTTGGAATTTGAAATATAAAACAATACTATTTGCAATTAGCATCCCCCAAAAATGAAATGCTTAGGTGTAAATCTAACAAAATATGTTTAAGATCTATATGAGGAAAAGTACCAAAGATCTAAAAGAAATCAAAGATCTAAATAAGTGTTAATCCATATTCATAGAAAGACTCAGTATTATTAAGATATCAGTTCTTACCCACTTGATGTGTAGATTAAATGCAATCCCATTCAAAATCCCAGCGGGTTATTTTGTGGATATGGACTGATTCTAAAATTTATATAGAAAGTCTGGAGCACCCATGTGGCTCAGGTGGTTAAGCATCCAACTTCAGGTCATGATCTCAAGGTTTGTGAGATCAGGCCCTGCGTCCCAGCTGTGCACTGACAGTGTGGAACCTGCTTGGGATTCTCTCTCTCCCTCTGTCTCTGCCCCTCCCCAGCTCACGTGCATACATTCTGTCTCTCCCCCACCTCAAAATAAATAAATAAACATTTAAAAAGAAAGTAAAAGAAAGGCAAAAGATCCATAATAGTCAATAAAATTAACTGTGTTCAGTCAGGGGACTAACACTACTCAACTTCAAGAATTATCGTAAAGCTACAATAATTAGATATTGTGGTATCATCAAAAGAATAGATAAAATGGATTAGTGGAACAGAACAAAGAGCCAGAAATAGACCCACACAGATACAGTCAATGGATTTTTGACAAAGGAGCAAAGGCAGTTCAGTAGCAAAAGGATGGTTGCTTCAACAATAATGTGAGAATGACTGGACATCCACATTCAAGAAAAGGAATCTGGATACAGAACTTACACCTTTTTCAAAAATTAGCTCAAAATGGATCATAGTCCTAAATGCAATATGAAAAACTATAAAACTCCTAGAAGAGAACATAAGAGAAAATTGAGTAACTTTAGGTTTATCAGTGACCTCTTATATACAGCACCAAAAGCGCCATCCATGAAAGAAAAAAATTAAGTGCAATTTTATTAAAATCAAAAGTTTCTGTTCTGCAAAGGACACTGTAGACAGAATGAGAAGGCAAGCCATAGAGTAGGAGAAAATGTTTGCAAAATACAAGTATTTACAGAATACTGAACAGAAACCTTACCAGAGAAACTAGACAGCTGACAACTAAGCATATGAAAAGATGCTCAACATCATATATCATTAGGGAATTACATATTGAAAAAATGAGATACCACTACACACCAATTAGAATGACTAAAATGCAAAATGCTTTACGATATCTAGTGCTAGTGAGGATATGGAACAACAGGAACTCTATTCACTGGTGTTAGGAATACAAAGTGGTACAGCCACTTTGGAATACAGTTTGGCAGTTTTGTATAAAATGAAGCATAGTCTTACCATATAACCCAGAAATCTCACTTCTTAACATTTGCCCGAATGAGTTGAAAACTCCATCCAAAAACCTGTTCTTTCTCCTCAAAATTATTTATGGCAGCTTTATTCATAGTTACGAACTCTGGAAAGTAACCAAGGTTAATGGTGAATGGATAAACAAACTGTGGTACATCTTACAATGGGATATCATTCAGCAGTAAAATGAAACTCACTATCAAACCACAAAAATACATGAAGGCATCTTTATATACATATTGCTAAATAAAAGAAACCAGCCTGTAAAGACCACATATTTTTTGATTCCAACTATAAGACATTGGAAAAGGCAAAATTTTTTTTTATGTTTTTTTTTTAATTTATTTTTGAGAGACATAGAGGCACAGCGTGAACAGGGGAGGGGCAGAGAGAGAGGGAGACACAGAACCGGAAGCAGGCTCCCGGCTCCAAGCCATCAGCACAGAGCCCGACGCGGGGCTCGACCTCACAGACCGCGAGATCATGACCTGAGCTGAAGTCGGCTGCCCAACCGACTGAGCCACCCAGGCGCCCCTAGAAAAGGCAAAATTATGGAGGTAATAAAATGATCAGCGGTTGCCAGGGATTTGAGGGAAGGGAAGGATGAATACGTGGAGCACAGGAGTAGTGAAACTATTCTGGATGATGCTATAATAGTGCATACCCAACTCATACATTTTTCAAATCCCATAGAACTCTACAACACAAAGAGCGAACCCTAATGTAAGCTATAAACTTTAGATAATAATATATCAATATTTGTTCTTAAGGTTTTTTTTAATTTTATTTTAATGTTTATTATTTTTGAGAGAGAGACAGAGTGTGAGCGGGGGAGGGGCAGAGAGCGAGAGGGAGACACAGAATCTGAAGCAGGCTCCAGGCTCTGAGCTATCAGCACAGAGCCTGATGCAGGGCTTGAACCCACAAGTCACGGAGATCATGACCTGAGCCGAAGTCAGGCGCGCTCAACTGACTGAGCCACCCAGGCGCCCCTTAAGTTTTAACGAATGTACCACACTAATGCTAGATACTAATAATAGGGGAAACTGGGGGTGGGGGTAAGTTTAAGAGATACATAGAAACTACAATTTTTCTGTAAATCTAAAACATAAACCTAAAAAATAAAGTCTATTACTTAAATTTTTTTAAATGTATTTTATTGGGTAATTCAGAGGCATTTTTAAATAATCTTCACTTATAATGTGAAATTCCTCTGGATAATAATTAACTAATGTTTGTATGTGAATGGGCGGATCACATTAATATTCTACTCGGGAGTCTCTCTCAGGGTAGAATGAAAGTTCCAGGTTCCATGAGACTGGGGGTTTCTGAAAGGGAAAGTACGATTCAGAGAAAACAATAAGTCAAATGTCACTTTCACATTCTGGTTATGAGCTGTCACAGTACCATGTCTCCCTGCTAGAAACATTTTCTCATTCTCCATGTCTGAGTAGGGGAACAGATAGAGAATTTTTCTGATACTTGAAATTAATGAAAATTCTACTACCTTGGTTCTTAGTGGCAGCAAAATGACCTCAGTATGCATTAATAGCATGTATTACCTACATTTCATCTCATTTGGGCAAATTACTTCAACCTTTCTCTAAAATAAAGACAATAACTGTCACTTCAGATCAAAGGGTTATTGTGACAATTAAATGAGGTAATTCGGGTACTTACTGAGGTCTCAATAAAATGTTAGCAATTGTTGCTATTACTTTTGCTATTTCTTGCCATTAGAATCCTTTCTGATGATATGCAGGTAAAACGCAGATTTCAGTATTTCTAGTCTGAGCTAGAGGGCTGGCTGAGGGTTGTAGGAGGTGAAAGGCTAGAGATGGGAAGGATATCTGGATGAAAAAGAAACTTTTTTGAATGACAACTGTAGATCAAGCATCATGTATTTTGTTATCTCAAGAAACCTCATGGAATCCTTAGGAATTATCCCTTTTTATAGATGGTGAAAGTAAGACTCAGGGTAGGTAATATCTCCATGGTACCCCTGGTATTGTATTAGTAGTGCTGGGGTCAGACTCAGAAATGTTCTACTTATCATGTGAACTTTTCTGTATGGCATATGATGCCACCATGAGTTGAGAGATTAGACTTCTTAGTTATTTGGGCTACTTGAGACGGCTCTAGCCATGTAGTCTTACTGGGCCTTTCTCGGGGTCAGTGCTTGATAAATATTAAAATGTTGAACATAATTTAGGGATGCCTGGGTGGCTTAGTTGGTTAAGTGTCAGATTTCAGCTCAGGTCATGGTCTCATGGTTTGTGGGTGGGTTTGAGCCCTGCGTCGGGTTCTGTGCTGACAGCTCAGAGCCTGGAGCCTGCTTCGGATTCTGTGTCTCCCTCTTTCTCTGCCCCTTCCCCGCTTGTGCTCTTTCTCTCTTTCAAAAGTAAATTTTAAAAAAATTTATTTTAAAAGAATAAATTAGTTGAACATATTTTTGATGTTTTTTGTTTGTTTGTTTTTTGTTTTATTTTGAGAAAGAGAGAGACAGAGCGTGAGCAGGAGAGGGGCAGAGAGAGAGGGAATCTGAAACAGGCTCCGGGCTCTGAGCTGTCAGCACAGAGCCGGATGCAGGGCTCAAACTCACAAACCGTGAGATCATGACCTGAGCCGAAGTTAGCCATTTAACCGACTGAGCCACCCAGGGACCCCAGTTGAACATATTTTTATACAAATAGAAAAGTGAGTGAGTGGATGAATTAGGAAAATCAAAATATACCAAATTTCAGAGTATTGAATATAAATGAAAAGTGATTCTATTTTGTACCATGGATGTGTTGCTCAAAAGTTGCAGAACTTCTGGGGGTGCCTGGGTGGCTTAGTTCATGAGTTTGAGCCCCACATCAGGCTATGTGCTGACAGCTCAGAGCCTGAAGCCTGCTTTGGATTCTGTGTCTCCCTCTCTCTCTGCCCCTCCCCTACTTGTACTCTGTATCTCTCGCTCTCAAAAATAAAAATAAACATTAAAAAAATTTTTTTAAGTTGAAGAACTTCTGGGAATATAACAATATTTTAAATGATCTAAGGGCCCTCCCCATATGAACCCGATAGTTTTGTAAAGGGAAAATTTCTTCTGGAATAGAAATGGTTACCTCATTAATCAGTAGGTTTTTATTTCACTGGGTTGAATTTTTTCTAAAATGGGTACCCCTGGAGAGGATTGAGTAAACAGTCTTAAAGATTCACTTGAAGGTCACTTCATGAAATGAGCACAGGTCAGAGCTGGGTCACCAAGGTCATTTAGTTTTTCTAAAGAACTTGAAGTCTACACATTGGTCAGCTGACCAGTTCTATTTTTGTTTCCAACTAAGTCTGTTCTAAGCTTCTGTTCACATCTTTCTTTTCTGTTCTTATAGGAAGATGAATGCGTTACTTCATATCTGAATCTCATTTGAATTTGTGTTTCTGATTAGAACTATTAATGAAAGGCAGTCCTGCTGCTGAAGGTGTTTTGATTAAATTTTAACAGGCACTTGTGAAGCCTACTATGTGCTATGGATAATAGATGGGGATGAAAAAAATAGTCCCTGTCCTCAATAAACTCATAATCTAATGAGTAGGATTGTTAGATAATTAACATTTATCTAATGTTAGAAATAATATTTCTGTCTTTATTATTAAGAATAACATCCACATTTTTCTGCAATAATATAGTCAAGCCTTTATATATAAAATTCCATAGAGAAGTAAGGGAATATGCAAGATGTGAAGGGGTTGGTGGATGGGAATTAATATTTGTTGAGTATCAACAATGTACCAGACCCTATGCCCACTAAATTCTTAAAACTAGACCCCCATTCAACATATGGAATAAAGTACCAGTGCCAGTCAGAGGCAAGATTAGGCACTGAAACCCAGTCCTACTAACTCTAAGACAATTTTCCTCCCACAGTAGACACCATTTTCTGAATACCTCTATGCCCCAGGCTCCGTCACTTCCCCAAAAAGCATTAGTGTTTGCTTAAATCCAGGCATATCACATGAACCATCTAGGTATGAAACCAGGAAGTGACAGATAATAACCTTACCTCAAGCATCAGTTGATATGCATGGGAAGTGTTTCTGGAGTTGTATAGAGTTGTCTTTTGTTTGGTGTTTTACTGGAAGATAAAGTAAAATTTGAGGCAGGTGCCTAAGAGAACAGAGAAAGCTAGAGCAATGGAGGAGAAGAAACAGTCTCCTTTCATCTATTCATCTCTCCCCACTTCCACCTTGAGCCCGATTGGTTGGTTTTCAGCCCCTACATAAGAAGAATTAGGAAAGAAGTGAAAGTCTAGGTAAGAGTCAGGGCATAAACAGTGTTGCTGTGGGGCTTAGATTGAACTGGGACCAAACTGAATTCAGAATGAAGCATGCCTCATACTACATACTCTCTGCTACCCTGCAGAGAAGCAGGGAGCAGTGCTATCCTAGTGAATTAACTTCCTAAAGTTGCTGTAACAAATTACCACAAACTCAGTGGCTTAAAACAACAGAAATTTATTCTCTCCTTGTTCTGGAAACCTGAAATCTGAGATTAGTATCACTAGGGTAAAATTAAGGTGTTAGCAGAATACCTTTTCCAGTGGAGGTGTTTTGTTTGTTTGTTTGAGAGTGAGAGATGGGGGGATGAATGGGGAAAGGGCAGAGAGAGAGAGAGAATCCCAAGCAGGCTCCGTGGGAGCCCAACTTGGAGCTCACTCTCATGAACCATGAGATAGATCATGACCTGAGCTGAAATCAAGTCAGACACTTAACCCGCTTAACTGACTGAGCCGCCCAGACGCTCCTTCCTCTGGAGGTTCTGGGGAAGGATATGTTCCTTGCTTCTTCCAACTGCAGGTGGTTGCTGGCATTCATTGGTTTGTGTCTATATCATTCCTGTCTTCAAGGCCGGCATCTTCAAATCTCTCTCTGTCTCCATCTTCACATCCCCTTCTCTTCTTTGTCAAATCTGCCTCTATCATAAAGGTATATATGTGATTATCTTTAAGGTCCACCCTGAGAATATAAAATAATTTCCCATCTCAATCAACCTGGTCATCTTAATCAAGTCTGCAAAGACCCTGTTTCCAGATAAAATAATGGTCCCAGGTTCCAGGAATTAGGGTGTGGATATCTTTGGGGACCATTTTTCAGCCTAGCACATCCAGAATCCCTGTCTTCCAAGACAGTGGGTAAGAGCCTCATTCAGGGCCCACAAGCCATGGACATCCCAAGGGAAGCACAAGATGAGGACCAAGCTGCACTGAGACCCTGGAAAACTGAATGTGGCCCAAGGAAACCTTGGGAGCAGGTAAGAACTAAGAGCCATGGCAATTCAGAAATTGTTCTTCCTGTGGTTACATGGACTCTTGCAGCCTGATAGAGGCTGAAACATTTTGATGAGCTGTAACCAGTATTTGATGGAGCAAAATACAAAAAGGTGTGGTCATAAAGCAGCTTTATTTTCATCAGTGCTTCCCTTCATACTAGCTCAATGGGTCAGTGGCTAGTAGTTCTTTCCCAACCTGGGATAGGACTCAGGTAGGGTTTGTATTTTTCTGAACCCTTTAAATATTAAAAGTCTCCTGGTAAATCTCAATCCAGTAATTAAATGCCCAGTCCAGTGTTATAATCACAATTTTATACTTTATTTTAAGCTAAAGCTTCTTCCTTCCTCTGGTTCAGTGCTACTTCCAGCCCACATGCCTACAGAGGGGAAAGAGGGCATGACCCACCTCTCTGTTTCCCAGCCTTGCACTTTCCTTCTCCCTCACCCACCCTAACCCCTCCACAGTAGTCAGTTGTGGAGGTGGAGATAACTAAAAGAAAGTTTCCACTCACTAGAAGAGATACGATTGATATTGGTGCCCTCTGGTTGTTGCAGATTCCCAGTATGGATTCTTTTTCTCATGGGCAGTTTCCCTCTGGGTTTCTCTAAGATCCTCCCCCTAGGAACATCAAGTGGTAATACATAAGACACTAACAATCTGATTCACTGCTGGGGAGCCAACCCTTAGGCCTAGGAACTCAGCAATCACCACACACATATGCAGGCATCACACACACGTCGATTGCCTCATCACTGGCTCTCTTGGATAAAATCTGGTTAACCTGGCTCTCAGCTAACTCTCTCATGGGGCTGCAATTGCCTCCAAGGTAAGCTGTCATGTGACCTGCCCGTGCAGTTCCCAAAAAGACAGTTTACCCCAATGCAGCCTGCATTTCCTCTTCTCTACCACTTCAAGCTTCTAGAAGGTAGGAAATTTACAACTTTGGGACAAAAACTCCTTGAGAAGAAATATCTTTGCAGTTATTAATTTTCCATGAAATCCTTTTCCCCATTTTTCTTCTTCCTTTTCACTTGGTATTTGAAACCATGAAGAATATAGCATGTAATTTTGACTTTCCAGGACTTGTACTAACTTCTGGCTTTCTCCCAAATGATCCAGAGCATGTTAGACTGAGTTCAGTGAACCCCAGGTACCTTTCCACCCTCTTCTTCAGCGTGAAGATTTTTCCATTGCCTGAAAGGCCATATCTTCCCTCTCCAACAAGCACAGAACTTTAGCTCTAATAAATGTAACACAGGTGTAGTAAAATACACACTCTTTGGCTGAGTAAAAAGTGGGGCTCGGGGACCCGGCTCCAAATCCCTGTCTGTCTCCCTACCCTGGTAAGATTAAACTGTCCAACCTAGAAACTTTAAATCAGATTCTATTTGTTTCCTAAAGCTTATACCAGTTGGCCTAAGAGGCCCCTCTTTCTTATTTCCTTTTCTCCTGAGTAGCAACAACACATGAGGAAAAAAGTCAAGTCTAGTTAGAGGCCGGATGCCCTTTAAGGCACTCTTGACACAAAAACCCTTCAGTAACTTCAGAAACCCTAGTTCTCAGGCCATAAGGCCATTTTGTTAAAGAAATATGTTCTTTCTAGCCTTTTCTACTTTACCTTTTCTAAACTATTTATTTCAATTCTAATTTAGTCTCATCAATGCAGAGGCAGATTTTAAATATTCTGACTTATCTGCTGGAGAAAGTATTCAAGTTTCTTATCAGCAAAAATGAGCAGAAAAGTTATTTTTCTAAATACATGTTAGTCTTGTAAAAAAGAAGGACTTTTCTTCACTATTAAGTAGTATTTTAAAGCTTAATCATCTAGATAACAACATATATCATATAATACATATTTGTTGACTATTTAGGGATCCATATAGATTTCCAAATATGTCATTTCCCTGAAAGACAAGTAACATATGGTGGAATTTAATAGTTATATGGCTTTTATGGAAAGGAATTCATTGTTTTGCAGTGGAATTTTAATGTATGATAAATGAGATTTGAAGTAAGACTTGGGTTTTTTAAAATGAATCCTAGATAAGGAATAAAGAAACAGCAGTTAAGAAATTCAAAAATTCAGATTCGAATTTTACTTATACTTTTAAAATAACCACTTGTTAAGTTATGTTAGACTTTTATGATAAAGTCAGGAATTATAAAACTATAAATCAAAATACATTGCAAGCTCAAACTGTGTTTTAGTAAAATTAATTAAAGACTGCTATAAAATAGAAAGACTTCCAATTTTGCAGACATAACATTTATAATTGATGAGACATATAAGCATGATTGTCAGTAATAAATCTTTTTATAGTGTGTTCTACTTGGAGGATAATAGCCAAAATTGCTTTTAACTAATGTAAATAGCATGAGTTTTATTTTTAGAGACAGAAAGACATAGATTCAAATTCTAAGTTTGCCACTTTCTAAATACAACCTTGAGCAATTTACTTGACTTGAACCAGTTTCCTCACCAGTAAGGGAAATAGTAATAATATTCCACTAGTTGTAAACATTAAATGACTTATCTGACCTCTGGTAAAGCTTTGGAGAGCTAATAAGACAGCAAATAATTAAAAAGACAAAAATCTCAGAAAAGAAAGAAACCCACAGAGGTAAGCTCAGTATGGGAGCCTCTTTTCTCCATCAGTGTCTCCTGGTTCCGGAAGAGGGTACTGAGGAGGCTAGAAGTGAGCAGAACTTTCCACTGGCTCACAGGAGAATAATTGAAGTTCAGAGTCAGTATTCAGCAGGGATTCTGAAAGGTGGCTTCTTAGGAATAATGGTGAATCAGAGTAAACCAGCCCTCATGGGGACTGAAGCCTAGCTTCAAATCACATTAATCCACAAATAAGAAAAGAGAGAAAAGGAGAACACACAGATGGGACTAAGTAACAGTACAATGAATTTAAATTTAAGTATATCCATAATTACATCAAGTAAAAATAGACTACTCCAATTAAAAGACAAATATTGACAGAGTGGCATATGTGTATGTTCTGCATACTGTAAATCAAACCTAACATAAGGAAACCTAAAGTCTAGAAGTAAAAGTATGAAAAAAAAATGTACCACTCAAATACTAAATGTGGTAGTTTTAAAATAGGCCCTTGAATTCTTTGATAATACTTCCTTCAAAGGTAGTGCCAATCCCCCTCTTCTTGAGAATGGGTTGCATTTAATGACTCCCTTCTAATGAATAGAATGTGGCAGAAATGAAAGTGTGCAACTTCGCACAGGTCATAAAATGTGTTGTGGCTTCCTCCTTGACCTCTCTCCCTCAGACTGCTTGCTCTGTGGGAAGCTGGCTTCCAAATCATGAGGACACTCAGGCAGCCTTTTGGGGAGGTCCACGTGATGAGGAACTAAGGATTCCTGCAAACAGCCAATAAGCAACTGAGGCCCGCAGCCAAAAGGCATGCGAGTGAGCCATCTTGGAAGTGGACTGTCCCCATTCCAGCCTTCAGCCCCGTTCAAATATCGTGAAGTTGCAGCCCCACCTGACATCTTGATTGCAACCTTGTGAAAGACTAAGCTGCTTCTATATCCCTGACTCCCTTAAACTATCAGAAACAATAAATATTTGTTGTTTTAAGCTACTGAGTTTTAGGGATACTTTGTTAGTCAGGAATAAATAACTAAAACACTAGCCAAAAGAAAGCTGGTAGAGCTACTTAATATGAGAAAAAAAATATACACTTTAAGGCAAAAATGAGAAACATTATGGAAAATGGGTATAATTTAACAGATAGATATAATAATCATAAATTTGTATCACCTAATAATATACCCTAAAAACATATAAAGTAAAAATTGGTAGCATTATAAGAAATGAGGCAAATGTACATTCATGCTGCAACATTTTTTTAAAACATAATTTATTGTCAAGTTAGCTAACATACAATGTATACAGTGTGCTCTTGGCTTCAGGAGTAGATTCCCGTGATTCATCACTTACATACAATTCCCAGCACTCATCCCAACAAGTGCCCTCCTCAATGCCCATCACCCATTTTCCCCGCCCCCAATCCCTCCCCCATCAACCCTTAGTTTGTTCTCTGCATTTAAGAGTCGCTTACAGTTTGCCTCCCTCTCTGTAACTATTTGTTTTGTCCTTTCCCTGCCCCCATAGTCTTCTGTCAAGTTTCTCAAATTCCACATATGAGTGAAAACATATGATATCTGTCTTTCTCTGACTGACTTATTTCACTTATCATCCTGGAACATTTAAAAATATACTTCTATGTAACTGATAAAACAAGCAGACAAAAAATGATATAAAATATTTGAACAACCCAGTTAGAAATGTATGTAATTGAATACCCGACCACTGCAAGCCACACATTCTTTTCAAATACACATGGAAAATTTTCAGAATTGCTGAACCATAAAGCAACTCAACAAATTTCAAAAGGATGACATCACACAAAATATATTAGATGATCACAGATCAACATATAGTAAAAAGATAACTAGAAAATTCCCATATACTTGGAAAATACAAAATATGCTTCTAAACAACCTCTGAATCAAAGAAGAGATCACAATGGAAATTAGAAAATATTTTTAACTTAATGATAATGAAAATGTGTGTGAAATTCAACTAAAGTCATGCTTTACAGGGAAATAATATATTAAGTGCATATATTAGAAAGAATAAAGGCTAAAAATCAATGATGTAAGGATCCATCTCAAGAAGTTAGTAAAAGACTAGCAACTTAAATGACTCAAAAATAGAAAAAAGAACTGAAGAAAGGAGCAGAAATTCATGGAACAGAAAACTAATATATAACAGGATCAACAAAGTAAAAATTGATTCTTTGAAAAGACTAATTAAATTAATAAACTCTGGGCAAAGCTTATTAAGAAAAAAAATCAGTAACACCTGGATTGAAAAGGGTAATATAACTACTGGTCCTATCCACATTTAAAATATAATAAGAGGATATTATTTCTAATTTTACAGTTTGGAATTCTGTGATCTCTCCACAATGATAGTTATCTTCTCGGTTTTTCAGTTTTATATTAACCTTCTTCATTTTCAGAATAGTTTTCTAAACTTTTCTACAAATTGCAGGTTCCATTTTCTTCCATTTTAAGTCCTCTTCTTATGGTCATCATTGAAAATGTTACCTCATTGGATTTTCTGTACTGTTAATCTCCCATTTTATTTTCCCCAAGTCTTATGTAATAGAGAGAATATACTAGATCATTACACTGAGGGGAAGAAGACCACTTGATTTTTAAAAACTTCTTTCTATTTGATATAAATCAATTTTAGAACTTTTCACATGCGATTTCTCTTCCTTTCTACTACAAAATATTTTTGTGGTTCTCGGATTATTTGAATGTTTTTGTAATTTGATCATCCTTTAGATTTTAAGATTTTAAATCCATCCAGAGTATCATATATAAACAAAGAGGATCTTGTTGGGACCAAGCGAAGGCCAGGCCTTATACAAACAAATGCCCCCAATATCTCTTCCTCCTCCTCGCTCCTTGCTCCCCTATACACACAAGCAGTTTGGTGCTCCCACTTCTCTCTACCCAGATCTGTAGGAGGAAGGCAACTTGGAAGGCAGAAGAGGCAATGGTCATTTTTAGGCTCCACCATTTACTGGCTGTGTGTGTAACTTTGGACAAACTAATCTACTGAGAGGTTTTCTTGGTTTTCTAACCAGTAAAATTGAAATGATAACAATAACCTCCTCACAAGTTTGTTGTGACGAATAAATAAAATTATGTATGAAAATAGTTATAACAGCACCCGACCCATAGTTAAAGCTTAGTAAACAGAAGCTAATAATAACCATCATCTCAGCTCCCCATTCCAGTTGGATTGCAAAGATGCATACAGCCAAGGGCCAGAGGCAAATAGAAGTAGCTAGAAGTCTAGCTACTCAAAGTCAAAGGCCAAAACTAAGACCTTATCATCCATCTTAAATTATGTCAAAATTTAAGGTAAAAAACTAGCTCCTCAAGGTTGCATGTACTAGATATAAAATGATGATACCAATATCTCAAAGAAAGCATTTAAGTCAATAGTCAACTGGAAACTTCTCTCAAGTAGACTTCATGAGGGTAAAAATGCCAGACACCTGTTAACACAGATCACAGCTGTACCTTTAAGTTAGTATAGCTTTTTTAGGTGTATATTGAACTTCACACTCAGATTTCTTCTCAGTTTACTCCAAAGATCCTCAGCCATCTCACACAGACTATCTTGCGCTTTTCTATGGAAATAATCTAGTCTACTTTTTAAAGTATTTTCAGATCAAAAGATTAAAGTCTTCAAATCAAGAGCTAAGAATAGAGGGAACTAGATGAACTTGTTGATTATACAGGATGTGTGTGTGTGTGTGTGTGTGTGTGTGTGTAGCTGATACCACTCTTGCAAGAGTAGAGGAGTGGTATGTGTGACTACCCAAATACCTCAGTAGCAGGGAGAGAACTATATGTTTCTCTTCTTTGGAAGAAGCCACACATTCTGGATATTGCTGAGGGAGGGCCAGGACTTGTGGTACTTACTCTATTGTTTTGAGTGAAAGAATAGTTTAAGTGTCATCATTTAGATTGCTGAAAGGATCCATCATTCACTTAGTAATTTAACAGTTACTTATTTCATGCTCTGTTCCAGTCATGACTATAGCCCTGGGCTACAGAAACAAAGTAGACAAAACACTGACCTCAAATAGCTCATAGTCTAGCTGGGAGAACAACAAATAAGCAGATGACTAAAAGATAATGTGACAACACTGGCAAAAAAAAAAAAAAAAGTAGAGTCATGGGATGTTGGGAGCCGTTTTGGGCTCGCAGGTTGAGACCACTCTCTGTGTGGAAAAGGTTGAAGCAAAGCTTCCGCCAGCCAAACTGACACCTAATCTTACCTCCTTCTAAATAATCTTTCAGGCCTGGATTTCTTGAACCGCTTTCGTTGGCCTAAGGGATATAATGCTCTTTGGTTTTATGGCACATGGAAAAGGGGACCTGGTCTTGATGGATAAAATCTGAATGAGAGTAACCTGGTCAGAAGTAACTTCAAAGTTGCCTCTTGGGGATAGGTTACACAAATTGATCATATAGAATAGCAGTTATGAGTTGGGCTAGAAATTAGCAGACGTTAGTCCCCAAAACTCCTTGAACCAAACTAGATTTTCCCTGCAGGTATCGCATTGTGTTAATCATCCCCTCAGCCCCACCATAAGACCTCAAGGCACATCTCTGTAAGGCTTCTCTCAGTATTTGATTAACAGACTGATAGGAGAGACTGAAAAGAGACTTAGGACCTTCCCCGGAGGTTAGCCTAGCCCAAAAGTTAGAAGCACTGTTTACAGATAAGGTACAAACAATAGCCAACCTTCCTGAGGTTAACATTTCACGAATCCTTTTGCTATTCCCATCCCCATGCTCCTTTATAATAAAAAGGCAATAACAAAATACTTTTACAGAAACTGCTGTTTGTATAAAGAACAGATAAACATGAGCCCTTACGATATAGGCTCACTCACTCATAAAGGAAAAGAACTTAGAGATCATGTCTCTTCCTCCCCCATTATGGTTAAAGATTATGGATAGAATGTCTCCTAATCTATCTATAGATAATTAACATAGGCAGGCCTAGGTAACTTCCTGTTCTCTCCCCCACCCTAAATTTATATGTTACCAACATACAAGATTAAGGAAGTTGCTGCCTTGCTGGTAAAAATGATTATTGTTAAAGAGATCAAACTATGGAATGTCACTCATTGTTGTAATGTAACTCGCTACCTTTAAAAATAAAGACACTGAGACTAGCAGGTCGGAGACGCCAGAATTGCCAGGGCTGCCTGCTTGGTCATCAGACTCCATCTCTCATGGCTCTCTCACTTCATTTCGCCTGACCGTCCGTCCTTCGTGAACCCCTAGATTTGCCGGAACAAGGACCCCGGCAATGGGAGTGCTTGAAAGAGCAGAGTTTTGAAAGATGAGTGGGATGTAGCTGGATGAAACATTAAAGAAAAGATAAACCACAGAAGAAACAGGTACAAAGCAAGACGAAACTGACATATGCTGGGACCTGCAAAGAGTTTTACGTAGCTATAGTGTGAGGTGTGTTGAAAGATTTTTACCTCCCAAAGGCCTAAAATTTATCCACCTTCTCCATCTCCAATGCTCAACCTTTTGGTCAGTTATTATCCTCTTTTGCCTACGCTACTGCAGAGGCCTCCCACCTTGTCTTACTACATTCATTTCTCCTCACTTTACATTCCAGTCCCCATATTGAAGCTGAAATAATTTTTTAAATATACAAATTCAATACCCAGTAACACATTTTTGTAGGAATTGTATACTCCTCCTTCATAGCATTTGTCATAGTTTGTAATTAAGTTTAATTTTATGATTATTTAATTATATCTTATCCTTCCATTGGGATGTATAGGAATGTATAGTGTTTTGTAAAGACTTGGTTAAAGTTGTGACTAAAACCTTAAGTTGTAAGCTAAAACATTATTTAATGAGAAGTTTTGATAAGGAGTAAAACCTTTAGAGACAGCAACCTCTCTGACCTTGGCCGTAGCAACTTCTTACTAGACACTTGTCTGGAGGCAAGGGAAACAAAAGCAAAAGTGAACTACTGGGAATTCATCAAGATAAAACCCTACTACACAGCTAAGATAGATATTTTCAAGTGACATACCTGATAAAGGGTTAGTATCCAAAATCTATAAAGAAGTTATCAAACTCAACACCCCAAAAATAAATAATCCCGTTATCAAATGGGCAGAAAACATGAATAGACAATTTTCCAAAGAAGATATCCAGATGTCCAACAGCCATATGAAAAGATGCTCAACATTACTCATCATCAGGGAAATAGAAATCAAAATCACAATGAGAAATCACCTCAGACTTCTCAGAATGGCTAAAATTAACACAGGAAACAGCAGTTGTTGGTGAGGATGTGGAGAAAGAGGAACCCTCTTGCACTATTGGAAATGCAAACTGATGCAGACACTCTGGAGAACAGTATTGAGATTCCTCAAAAAGTTAAACATAGAACTACCCTATAATCCAGCAATTGCACTACTAGGTATTTTCCCTAAAGGACATAAAATTACTGATTCAAAGGGACACATGAACCCTGATGTTTATAGCATTATGTATAATAGCCAGGTTATGGAAAGAACCCATCGAATGATGAACAGATAATGGAATATTATTCAGCCATCAAAAAGAATGAAATCTTGCTTCTTGTAATGAGGTGGAAGGAGCTAGAGCACATTATGCTGAGTGAAATAAGTCAGAGAAAGACAAATACCATATGATTTCACTCATATGTGGAATTTAAGAAACAAAATATAGGGTAAAGAAACATAGAGGAACATAGGGGAAGGAAAAAAAAACAGAGAGGGAAGCAAACCATAAGAGGCTCTTAACTATAGAGAACAAACTGAGGGGTGATTGAGGGAGATGGGTGGGGGATGGGCTAAATGGGTGATGAGTATTAAAGAGGGCACTTGTGATGGGCACTGGGTGTTATATGTAAGTGATGAATCATTAAGTTCTACACCTGAAACCAATGTTGCCATATATATTAACTAACTAGAATTTAAATAAAAAATTTAATTAAAAAATAAAACCATTAAGACAGGTTTCTTGAAAAAGTAATTGAACCAGTTATTATTCTTTGTTACTATACAAGATAAGAAAATAGAAGTCAGAGGATATTTACATTCCTTTGACCATAAAACACAAATACCAGAGAACCAGCCAGGCAAGATGCTGTTCTTACTAAAGTTAAATATGTACATATCTGTACTGTCATATTTTGTCATCATGAAATTGTTTCTTTTTTTCTGATAAGGATAAAATTTCTCGTAATATACTTCTATTAACTATATTTTTCCACAGAACATAAAAAAAGCTATAATTATTGCAAAACTTAATACTTTCACATTTTTTATATATTAGACTATGTTTAATAGGAAGTTGAATTTAGTCTCTTAAGTGGTAATAAACACATCAGCGTCTTGATGATTAACTCAGTGTCTGTGGGTTAACTTATGTTATTCTTAACTCCATCACTATTTAAGTTGCATATATAAGTGATATGCTAGTTAGGAAACATTAAGGCCCTTTTGTCTTTGCTTCATGCAAGTTTGTTTGAGAGAAATAAATTGTGATTATTGTAAATAATTCAATTTTAGGGCAGACGTTCGAATGGGTCGTCGCCACCACCCATGGTCACCTAAATAATTCAATTTTAAAGTAAATTTTTAATTGAAGTAAAATGCATAGATAATTTCCCAAATTATAACTCCATCACTAGATGAAACTTTACAAAATGAACACATTCCATGTAATGAGCATCTAGATCAAGAAACAGAATATTATCAATGGCTTAGGAGCTGCCCTTTCTTCCCCTTCTAGCAACTGCATCCCTAAAGGGAAGTACTTCAAACAACACAGATAAATTTTTCCTGTTTTAAACTTTATATAAATGAAACCATACAGTGAATATCTATCTTAGTCTTGCTTTTTTGCCCTACATTGTATGTGTGAGATTCATCCATGTTCTTGCATATAGCTGTGGCTCATTTATTCTCATTTTTGTGTAGTGTTCCATTGTATGATGGCAAACAAAAACAAAACTGGACTTAGATGAGGAAAGATTTTATCCAAAAAGATTACTGCAATAGGGACAACTCTCTGATCTCAGAAATCTATAAGTATCTCAAAATCAAACAGAAAAATGTTTTTTTTTTTAAATATATATGGAGGGAGAAGGACTAGCAGGAATTTTGTGGGCGAAGCAGGCACAGGTGGGCAGGAGCAATTGGCAATTGTGGTGCTTCAGCAAGAAATATCTTTCTCTGTGATTGACCGGTTTTCAGAATGAGCTGTTAAGGAGAGGGATGTTCTGCACCTTAATACTTCAGTGCTTGTTTAAAATTGGGAGTGAGCCAAAGTTTAGGGGCCTGCAGGGAGGAGAGGAGCTTAAGTGAAGTCTGGTCTAGCTAAAGCAGAAAGAAAGAACGCTTGGCCAATGACTGTTTCAAAGTTTGAGAGGATACTGCCAAACAGATTGCCAAAGTGGTTATAACAAGTCAGACTTCCACTGACAATGTGTTAGAATTCAAATTGCTTTTTATCTTCACCAAAATCGGATATTATCCTTTTTTCATTTTAGATATTCTGGTCAGTGTGAAGTATATTTCATTGCCATTTTAGATTTCATCTACCTGAAAACTGATGAAGTTGAGTGCCTTTCTTTTGTTCTAAAATATGCATCTTAAAGCTATAAACTTTTTTCAAGCGCTTTTAGCTGTATCCCACAAGTTTTGCTATCTTCATCATCAATCAGTTCTAAATATCTTCTAACTTTATTGTGTTCTCTTCTTTGACCCATGTGTCAGATTCATTTTCAAACACAGTAAAAGTCTCTTCAGTAATGGTACAATGAGAAGTGAGGGAACTACCTGATTTTGCTTGCCATCCTGTCCTCAGTATCTAGCAAAGTATGTGGAACATAGTAGGCACTCAATAAATATTTTTTGAATGAATGAATTAGCTAGTTAACTAATTAATTGAAAGTGAGAAGCCTGAAGAGTCATGCAAAAGCCGGACCAAGAAAGGCTTTATCTGATATGCAAAGGAACTTGGGTTTTCACCTAAGAAAGATGAAGAACCGTTAAAGGGTTTCATCAAGGTAATAATATGATCTGGTTCATATTCTAGGCAGATTAGTTTGACAGTAGAGTAGCGGATCAGTTAGAGGTAATATATTAAAATGAATGAGATTTGTGTATCCATCATTAAATATTTACTGACTGTCCAATGTGTGCTAGGCACTGCTCACACCATAAGGAGAGCAGTGAACAAGAGCAAAACTCCTAACGAGAGACACTAAATAAAATTTATTTTGAAAATATCCAGGGACTAGTAGTTCACAATAGTAAAATATACTACATGTAGGAAATAATGTTTGAAATGAAAAATATTAAAGAAATAGAATTGATCTTGTTTACTTGTTATTCTTTCACTAAAATGAAATGAGAAATCTAGCAATAAATGACATTTTTCTAAATTAGATACTGTTAGCTCTCCGTTACTTCCCTTTCTTTTGCTGGAACATTTTTCATAGTTTCTACATTTGTTCTCTGAAACTTGGCAGCCTCTTTATTATACATGAATAATATAGGGCAGATGATCTTCATGCCCTCATTTTACTCAGCCCTTTGCTATATTTCTTTTAACATTTTTCATTAGCTATTCACTACTAGCTCTTAATTCCAAATGGGACAATTAAACCAAACAGATGTAAACAGATCCCTTAATTTGGTGAGATTAACCCACTTTTTCACAATAGAAGACTGTATAGTTATACCTGTTTCAGAGGTGGGATTTTTTTTTTAATACCAAGAAAACTCCTGAGATCTTTCCTAGTGCCTCAGTGGCCAGATCCTTCCAAGATAGAAGGGTTATCATTCTGGACTAACAGAATGAGTGGCTTTACTAAAGAAGCCAGTTGCTTCCATGTACTCACATAATCCTTTATCAAATCTGTAACAGATGAGAAATCCAGATAAGGCATGTCCCCCTCCCATAAATATTGAAAACACCTGTTTACAAAATATCACCTTACCCCACCTCTCAATTTTATGCTTCATCTTGTTCTACCTTATTTGAAAACACATTTATTTTTCTTAATTTCCAGATAAGCCTTTATTATAATTAATAGCATATTATAGTTGTGTGTTATAATGTCGTGTGTCATAATGTTATCAATTCATGGCATTCAGTTTTTTCTGAGGAGAAAATCAGGAGCATTTCACAGTTACCCTATTCTGAAAAAGTTGATTTGTTATCAGCCCCAGATTTCAGTTAGTCTCCTAATGCACATAACTTGGTGCTAGATCCTAGATGTACAAAGACAAACAAGGAAAAACCTGACTACCATGAGATCATAGTCTAAGTGGAAGAGACAGACAAATAAACACATAATTTTTAAAAATGGAATGAATTATCTTTTGTGTGTTGAGTACAATGAATGCAGAAAGGAAAGAATACCTTGATGCAGGAAAAGGGGGAATTCCCAAAGAATACTTCGTGAAAGAGCTACTTGAGCTGAATTATGAAGGATAAATGGAAATTCAGTAGGAGTTCTTTCAACTAATAACCTCTCATCTGCAAAGATTTTAGATGGGGATATAAATTGGGAAATGGTACATGCATCTCAATTATCATGTCTGGGGCTGATGTGTGACCCCTTCTCCAAATTCTGAACAGTTTTTGCTCCACTTGAACTCCATTCCCCATGCTATTTTTGTGATTAAAATGAAGAATAAATGCCTTATCTATAATTCATTACAAGAAAACCAGTTTTAACTTGGCCAAATGCCCACTGATGTTATAGTGAAGTCAAAAGACATTTGGCTTCAGGAGTTAATGATCTATGAAGGCCAGTAGTAAATAACTTTAATTTTATGTCATAGTGAAACTTTGTGGAATACAAGCTCTATTGTTTTCAGAAAATTGACTTGCTGAGAAATTCATAAGACTCACCAAATTTCACAGTCTCCACAACCTCTTTCACTTCCTGCCCAAATAGAAGAGGAGGGCACATAAAGCCAAATCTTAGTGCAGTTAGAAAACATGGTGAATCATTTTTACTTGCCCAATTCCTATTAAAAATTAAATATTTCAATGATTTAATTTCTTAGTGCAAACCTGGCCTGTCTTGAAGCAGCACTTGCACACCACTCTTATTGAACCCATCATTAGGTGTTCTTTATTTTTTGGTAATTGGAATTGGATGTGAGGGAGGATAAACTAAAACCGCCATGTGACCTGGCTGCTATCTCATCTGCATTTTTACACCTGAAAGTGACTACTTAAAGAATATTGTGATGACAATGGCTGGAATGCTGTTTACACCCTCAACCAGAGTTATTTTAGAGACAGAACAGTAGTAAGTAAATCACATGTTTATCTTTTAGAGAAAATATGAATTCCATGTTTTCCATTTATTTTTCTAACTTATTTTTTAATATAATTTATTGTCAAATTCGTTTCCATACAACACCCAGTACTCATCCCAACAAGTGCCCTCCTCAGTGCCACCCACTTTCCCCTCTCCCTAACCCCCCATCAACCCTCAGTTTGTTTTCAGCATTTAAGAGTCTCCCATGGTTTGCTTCCCTCTCTTTCTGTAACTTTTTTTTCCCCTTCCCCTCCCCCATGGTCTTCTGTCACGTTTCTCAAGATCCACATATGAGTGAAAACACATGGTATCTGTCTTTCTCTGACTGACTTATTTCAGCCATGTTTTCCATTTATAAAAAGGAACAGAAAAAGAAAAAAAGGTGCTGTTACCTAGAAGAGTTTCTGCTGAGGAATGCCTAGAGATGTTATCATTGTGACACCATTTAACAAGTGGGTTAAGAAAACTAATACCGCAGCCAGCATTGTAGAAGACCAACTATAATTATCTGCAGTTGATTCTGGATGATTATCTGGCTTTCGGTTGTCCTGGTTCCTGGCTTTTCTTCTTTCTCTTTCCAAATCCTGCTTAGGGGCCATCTATTTTGCTCAGTAGTACCTTTCTAAGAGAGCTGGCAGGAAATAGTGGAGATGAAACTTACGTTGCTCTATGCGTATATATATATATATATATATTTTTTTTTTTAATTCATGGAAGATTTTTGAAGGAGAGAGCTCCAGAATAATTGTAAAGTGAGATTTGAAGATCTCTGGGGTGTTTAATAATAAGTTATCCTGTCTTTATCTCATAGCAATTATGAGTGCACTGATTTAACTACCTTTACTTTAAGCACTTTTATTAGATCCCCCAAGTGAACTCCATAAATATAGACTTTTTCTAAGTGCTAAGGATTACCCGATGATGAACAGTTGGTCACTGCTCCAGCCTATATTTTGCTCCTCCTTAATGTTGCTTCTATTGAATTCTTCCAAAATCAAGCTTCCCACTTGAGGGCATACATAGCGCAAACTGACAAGTACAAGAACAAAATACTATGCTGTAAAATTAATTTTTTTTAGTGTGATCATCTAGGTGTTTGACTTGTGTTCTGGCCTCTTTGAGAGCCTTTGTTACCTGGATTCTTGGCTGACTTCCTCCTCCCAGTGACAGTGTGTGGCTTTGTTTCTCCATAATCTTCATAATCGACACCTCCATTTCTGATGGCAAAGTACATTCACCAATACTCTTGAGTGGAGCATTTTACTTACTTTCCAGAAATTAAGGAAAGGTAAACAGATGTCCTTCTGGATCCTATATTCAGAGCTTATTGGTGACCCAAGGAGAGAACATACTATGACTTTCTTTTCAAAGTGTCGACACCTTATACATATCAGAATAGGATTTTATCTCTCTGTCCAAATTATCTCTTGGAAGGGAGATATTGTTCTTCCAGATGGATTGGAAACTGGATAGGATAAGTTGTGACTACTTCCGTACCAGTAGAAGTAGTTGACTGTTTGTTCCATAAGCTGTATTTTTCTCCTGCCTATCCATATCTCCCAAATTTTTTTTGGTGTGCTAGTATTTCTTTATAATGGAAAACTAAAGCATAATTGACTTGAAAACATTACATGTATTTGTGTATATGTAATTTTATATTCATAATGTTTCAAATAATTGCAGTTTTCATATTTTATATATTTATATTATAGATAGAAACATTATGTTGTAATGCCATCCACAGTTTATCTAGAGGGTCAGGAATATTTAATTTGGGAAGGCTTATGAGAGAAGAAAAAAACAATTGTGGAAGCAATGGCATGAGAAAAGACATGGAAAAAACAGAACAGGACATGCTTCCACAACGGTACAGTTCTTTGTGCCACTAATGTGGTGAGGATACATATATTATGTAAATTAAGGCTGAGTAGACTAGAAACTGATGACTAAAAATCCTAACTAGCATGTTAAGGAATATGGACTTTATTCAGCAGCAGTGGAATGCATGAATGATAACATGAGTGGTGGTGTGAAGGCTTAGAGCAAAGAGACTAGATCTCGGGAGACAGGTTAGGAAATTATGAAATAGTCCTTGAGAAAGATGCTATAGGTCTTGAGGAAAATAGCAGAGGGGATAGAGAAAAGAAAATGTAAATAAACGATATTGTATAAGGGGAATGGGTAGGACCTAGGGATAGATGGGACATGATTAAGAAAGAAAAGTACAAAGTCATGATATTGCAAAGTTCCCAGTTTGAAAGACTGTAAGAATAGTAGCTCTATTATCCAGTGTGGGGGACCTTGGAGGAAGAACAATAAGTTTTGGTTTGGACAAATGATGAATTCATGTTTATCTCTATGGAAATGTCCAAATGCTATTTGAAAACACAGAGAAGGAGCTTAGGAGCAAACTAGAACCAAGAGAATGCCTCTTCTTTCTAGGAGTGAAAGTGTAAACATGTCATAAGAAAGAACCAAGGAGGAGCCTTTGAGAAGCCCGCCAGTTATGGGGCTGGATGTAGAGTAAAACAAACTGCCATGAGAGATAAAAAGCAGAATGCAGCTAGAAGGAAGAAGGTCGAAGAGAATATGATGATACAGAAGGTGTTAATAAAAGCTTGTTGTATGCTTGCCATAGCATGAACATACTCGCTGCCTTGGCCTGACTGAATAAACAGGCTTCAGTAACCAGGGAAACTATTTTACTCCCAGAATCAACAATGGGATGGTGCCTTGTTGTCTAGGATAAGATGGGGCTGGTTCTTCATCCTAAGGCCCTTCCTTCCTGCTTCTTGACCTGTAACTTGGCCTCCCTTAGTTCTCTTATCTGCAACTCATAGGGCGCATACTCCAGTGACTAGGAAACTGCATCTCTCTTCTGCAGATACCTCCTCCTATTTCTATCTCTTATGAGCTGTAATACTATCCAAGGTTGTGATTGCAGATAGTGGTGGGCTTGGACATTCTCTCTCTAAGACCAGAGGTTATCCAAACAGCCAATGAGTAATCCCTCACAATTAATAATAATGAAAGGCATTAACAGCTAAAATTGAGACTTCCCTGACCATTTCAGAACACAACCATGTTGATCGATCTCACTTTGAATTCATGACTGCTAACCTCCAATGGGCAATCCTACCACACATGCCGTTTATTCCTGTTCTTCTAAATTATTACCAGTTCACATTTTTTCTTCTACCTGCAAGTCTCCTAACCCCCAACTTTCCCATCATTCTCAGTGATGATATATAGAGACAGTAGAAGCAGTCACCATCAGCTTTCCGCTATCGAATATTAAATTATAACTGCATTCAGCACCCAAACTCTGCATTTCTTTAGCTACATTGAATTTATATAATTTCCGTATCAAAATTCAGTCCCTTCACCTGGATCCTAAATCCTTGCAACAGCTCAGTCATTTTGCCTCTGTTATTATCCCCTTCCTACTGGAGCACTTCATCAGCACAGAAACATGTTCTGGTGTTTCACGTTAACTTTTCAGTCTCTGCCCCACCAGTGAGAATTCTCTAAACATTTAGGTTCTTCCAACAGCTCTCTTTGAGCCACCCTCCTCTTTCTTCCTGAAAGCCCTCTTGTTCCTGAAAAGCCATATCCTACTTGATTTTATTTGACACAGTACAAATGAAACCTCAATTGTGAATTTAGTCCTTGCTTAAGCCAATTATTCTGTCATTAGCTTATGGACACAATGCACTTCCTAAATCTTGGCCAGCCCTCTAGATAATGCTACCAGGTGATGGAGAAGGACAAAAAAAATGTCAATTCTTTATTTGTTAACAACAGTTTGGAACTTATTAACTAAAACCAGGTCTATATTAAAATGAGTGAAGCTTGGGAAAGATGCAAAGAGATTGTTGAAAATATGAGAAAATTACACCTGAAGAATAAAGTTCAAGTACTAAACCTATATAACTGAAAAACAACTTAATAATGGTCTTTGTTAAAGTAGGAGAATTATTCAGAAGACAATGAATCCTGATTATCAACTCCATTAATGACAAAGGTAAAAGTAGGTTTTAATAAAGCAGAAGAGGATTTGTTTATTAATTAGTTGTGATGGAAATGCATTACCAATTACATTTTAGAATCTCTTTTACTAGAATAGATATTTTCGTAAAATATAACTGCCTCATTTAGGAAGGATTCAAGAATGGTCTGCATGATCTTCAGATTGATAACCAGCAAAGAAATTAAGTCCGTAATCAAAAAACTCCCAACAAACAAAAGTCCAGGGCCAGATGGCTTCACAGGTGACATTTAGGAGAGCTAATAACTATTCTTTTCAAACTATTCAAAAAATAGAAAAATAGAGAAAATGTTCTAAAAATAGAAAAGGAAAGAAAACTTCCAAACTCATTCTATGAGGATAAAGACATTACTAAAAAGAGAACTACAGGCCAATATCCCTGATGAACATAGATACAAAACTCCTCAGCAAAATACTAACAAATTGTACTCAACAATACATTTTAAAAACTCATTCACCATGATCAAGTGGGATTTATTCCTGAGTTGTAAGGGTAGCTCAGTATTTGCAAATCAATCAGTGTGATACATCAAATCAAAAAGAGAAAGGATAAGGACCATTTGATCACTTAAATAGATGCAGAAAATAGCATTTGACAAAATACAGCATCCATTCATGATGAAAACTCTTATCAAAGTAGGCTTAGAGGGAACATACCTCAACATAATAAAGGCCATATATGGAAAAACCCACATCTCGTATCATCCTCAATGGGGAAAAACTGAGAGGTTTTCCTCTGCAGTCAGAAACAGAACAGGCATGTCCACTCTCACCTACTATCATTTAACATAGTACTGGAGGTCGTAACTACAGTCATCAGACAACAAAAGAAATAAAATGCATACAAATTAGCAAGGAAGAAGTCAAATTTTCACTATTCCCAAACAACATCATACTCTATATAGAAAACCTGAAAGACTCCACCAAAAAACTTCTAAAACTGATACACAAATTCAGTAAACTTGCAGGATTCAAAACCAACATACAGAAATCTGTTGCATAAAGAGAAATTCATTCTGCATTCATTATGCCATAATGAATTCATTATGCAATAACGAAGCAGCATAAAGAGAAATTAAGGAAACAATCCCATTTATAATTCCACCAAAAATAATAATGACTCAGAATAATCCTAACCAAAAAGGAGAAAGATCTGTACTCTGAAAACTATAAAACGCTGATGAAAGAAATTGAAGATGAAACAAAGAAATGGAAAGACAGTCCATGCTCATGGGTTAGAAGAACAAATATCATTAAAATGTCTATACCACCCAAAACAATCTATGCATTCAGTGCAATCCCTATCAAAATACCAACAGCAATTTTCACAGAATTAAAACAAACAATTCTAAAATTTATAAGGAATCACAAAAGACCCCAAATACCCAAAGCAACCTTGACAAAGAAAAGCAAAACTGGAGGCATCACAATTCCGGACTTCAAGTTCTATTACAAAGCTGTAGTGATCAAAACAGTATGGTACTGGCACAAAAATAAACACATAGATCAATGTAACAGAATAGAAAGCCCAGAAATAAACCCACACCTAAATTATCAATTAATCTTCCACAAAGAGGAAAGAATATCCAATGGGAAAAAGACAGTCTCTTCAATAAATGTATTGGGAAAACCGGACAGCCACATGCAAAAGAATGAAACTATACTACTTTCTTATACCATACACAAAAGCAAATTCAAATTGGATTAAACACCTAAATATGAACCATAAAAATCCTAGAAAAGAACTCAGGTAGTAACTTCTTTGACATTGGGTGAAGCAACTTTTTTCTAGATATGTCTCTTGAGGCAAGGGAAACAAAAACAAAAATAACCTATTTGGACTACATCAAAATAAAAAACTTCTGCACAGCAGGGGAGACAATCAATAAAACTAAAATGCAACCTATAGGATGAGAGAAGATATTTGCAACTGAATTATCTGATAAAGGGTTAGTATCCAAAAATATAAAAAGAAGTTATAAAACTCAACACCCAAAAAACAAGTAATCCAATTTAAAAACAGGCGGAAGACATTAACAGACATTTCTCCAAAAGAAGACATCCAGATTGTCAACAGACACATGAAGAGATGTCCATCATCACTTACCATCAGGGAAATGCAAATCAAAACTACAATGAGATATTACCTCACACCTGTCAGAATGGCTAAAATCAACAACACAAGAAACAACAGGTGTTGGGGAGGATATGGAGAAAAAGGAACTGAATGGGAACTGGTGCAGCCACTGTGGAAAACAATATGGAGGTTCTTCAAAACGTTAAACATAAAACAGCCCTATGATCCAGCAATTGGACTACTGGGTATTTACCCAAAGAATACAAGAACACTAATTCAAAAGGTTATATGCACCCCTGTATTTATTGTAGCATTATTTACAATAACCAAGATACGGAAACAGCCCAAGTGCCCACTGATTGATGAATGGGTAAAGAAGTGGTATATGTATATATATATGTATATATATATATATATATATATATATATATATATTACTCAGCCATAATGAAGAATGAAATCTTGCCATTTCCAATGACATGGATGGAGCTGGAGAGTATAATGCTAGCAAAATTAGTCAGGCAAAGAAAGACAAATACTATATGTTTTCATACATATGTGGAATTTAAGATACAAAACAAATGAGCAAAGGGGAAAAAGATAAAGAGACCAATCAAGAAACAGACTCTTTGGAAACCAATTTGAAAATAAATTATTTTAAAAAAAAAAGAAAAAGAAACAGACTCTGAATTGTAGAGAACAAATTGATGGTTACCAGAGAGGAGGTAGATGGAGAGATAGGCTGGCTAAACAGGTGATGAGGATTAAGGAGTGCACCTGTCGTGATGAGCACTTAATGTTGTATGGAAGATGGGCGGGGGGGGGGGGGGGGGGGTGTCACTATATTGTACACCTGAAACTAATAAACACTGAATGGTAACTAACTGGAGTAAAAAAAAAAAAAAAAAACTACGTGTGTTCTTGTGTTAATTGTATAAATACCACAAAATGGTATTAAGTACTGCATAGTGTAAATCTTCAATTCATAATAGATTTTATTGTACAATAGTCATGTATGTGAAGAATACATTTGACCCTCAATCTGTTCCCCATTTTTGTTATTAGATCCCAGGAATCCAATGTTCTATCTCCATAGATATGAGGACATGGACTTTGGAGGAAACTTTGATTATGTTTCTGTCATGCTTGTGTTTCTGTTTGTGTTTCTGTCATGTAGAGGATTTGAGCCTCTATGCTATATTATATTTATGATTATTTTTATATGACAAATATGGTAAAAGTGAATACCTGCTAAGATACACTAATCATGAAAAGTCAGAATGCACTATGAACTACAGAAGAAACTCAATAAATCATCTATTTAATACGAGTAAAAAAGCCACATTCACATGAAATATCCAAGTAATTCCAACTTTGGGGCTTCATTTATCTAGATCATGGCATTTCTACATAGTGTCTTATAGATCTAGATAATGCCTTCAGTAGTGGAAATTTTTCATCCTTTCAGGGTGATCTTTTTTTAATTTTGTAAGAAATTATAAGTTATTTGAAGAGATATATAAGTAAAACAGTTTAGTAAATTCTGTTTCACATTTCTGAGGCCAAATTAAGGTGTAACCTAAAAGTTAAAATATTGTGTGTCTGTCTCATGGCTGTCCCTGGAGGTAACTGAATGATGAACACTATGCTGGAATAAGAAAACAAACCCTAAGGGTGAATTTGAAGGGCAATATAATTGATGTGTTTAAGGCTTTTTTTGTTCTAGAATTTTTTTAAGTCTTATTTCTCTTCAGTCATACCTCATTTTTTTAAGTTTATTTATTTATTTTTGAGAGGGAGAGAGAGAGAGAGAACACAAGTAGAGGGCAGAGAGAGAGGGAGACACAGAATCCAAAGCAGGCTCCAGGCTCTGAGCTGTCAGCACAGAGCCTCATGCAGGGCTTGAACCCATGAACTGTGATATCATGACCTGAACTCAGATGCTCAACTGACTAAGCCACCTAGGTGCCCCGTCACCTCTTTTCAACAAAAGAACAGATCCAAATGTTTTCTTGAGAGTTTCTTTGGCATTTCTTACGATTACTGCCAGCCTTGTGTATGTAGAATCACAAAGTCATAGTTAGATATTATTATTCTGTGAGCAGGAAGGAAAAGTAGGACTCCCCTGGTCTCAGCTTGCCCAACAGCTCTCAGGTACATTATCCTTTGCCCCAACTGACCCTCAGTATGCCATTATCATGTCATCCTTGTCAACAGGTGAAATGTTCAAACCACACAGCTGAAGAAGTTAAGGAGAGGAGTCTAATTGGAGCATTTTTAAAAGCAATGGTACACTTAAGTCTTGAGCAGTGACGATATCATTCTGAAAACTTTTATTTCAAAATTTACTGGGATGTTCAAGAGACAGAAGTAGACATATTAATATTCTATCTTATGAGACATTAAATTTTGTTGTAGGAGATACCACCAGTGTTCTGCCTACCATTTGTGTGACCCTCCCCTGGCCTCTGTACGTTCTTGCTCCTAAAAGCTCACACCAACAACTTTGTTTGGAAGACTACTAGACCGCTCCTGAGCTTTTGCCCTTACAGGCAGGGAGCCAGAAGTCCCTCAGACAGCCCTCAGCCAGTAACTGGTGCCAGAGTACTGAAGGCACAGTTTCCTTGCCTAAGAGTCATGGGAGCCAAGGAATTCTATTTTCTCTTTGTCACTCATCAAACGAATATTAATGACCTTAAATAGCTTGCAAAAATATTAATAATTATCATCTATCCTCTGTTATATAAAGCTTTACTCCCATTAATTCATTTGAATGCATTTAGTCAAAAACTTGTTTTGAGGATTCCCTATGAACAAATACTGTGCTTATACTTAGAATCTATAAAGGATAGGTGAACCTATACCCTGAGGTATATATAGACTATTACCACTATATTTTGTTTGTTCTTTTCTAGTTGATGAGAGTAGTGACTCATTTCTACAAAGCTCAGTGAAACTTACAGTCTTTCAAAATGTATCTCTATGGAGAATTCTAGATGACAATTGGAAATTCAAGTCCCAGAGTTTGGGTTATAGCTAGAGACTAGGTGATAGTATATTCTAGGAGTCAAAATGTGACTAGATCATAGGGAGGGGTGAGGATGGGGTATTAGAGAAGGCTCTCAGTTAGGGAGCTGGAGGTAGAAGATTAGCCATAGATGAAAAGAGAGTAGGTAGGATAACCTACTACCTAGGAGAAGGTAGTGTTACACAAGATGGAAAGAATTGTTTTGAGAAAAATGTGTCAAGAGGGCTTGTTTCTTCATGAAGAAGTACAGTATTATCCTGCCTCCCTCCCGTTACTAGGGCTGCTGTATGCATTGTCCCCACCACTGCTGCTCTCCCAGGGAAATTTCATGTTCCTGATTTTATCCTTGTACCCAACAGTCTATGTTTACATGACATTGTATGTGATAGTAGAAAGCGTTAGTATCACCTTTTCTGATTAGTTCGATAGACAGTCTTCCCTTGTAAATGTTATCACAAGCCCTATGGAGTGGTAGATATGTAAGACTTCATGGCTCTCTCCTTCCTCTCTACTTTGGCTAGTTGCTTCTGGACATTTGTATGCCAAGCAGCAGTATCCATTGTAGCAGTAACAGCCAGAGAATACACAAGTTAAAAGAAAACAAAATCAACTTTAGAAAGAAGCAGTCACTTTAAATAAATAAAAAATGTACTCAAAGTCTATTTTTCACTGTTGATTTGCACCAAATGGACAGGAACACTTTCAGGTATAATTCTTTCTGGGCTGCTATATTCTAGTCCTGTTGTCGCCCTTAAAAATGTTCACAATTTCAAGTTGCAGCAGATCCCGTCAGATCTAATTCTCCCTGGGGCCCAAAGATACTCTTCTTTTTCATCTTTTATTTTAAACATGGAGGTGTTTTCACAGAGTTTATCCTCAATGGTAAATTACATTCCGATTCTTTGAGTCAGAGCAACGTTTTAACATGCATATCAACATCATGGTTGCTGTTTTGCTTCCAGTTTTGCCTGGAGATGGGATATTTTTAGAGATTAATTTAAAACATCTCAAAACCACATGAACATGGGACCATGAAGACTATTAATGATTAAAAAGGGGTTTTCTGGGCTTTGAATAATTCTTACCCAAAAGAGGAGAGCCACTTGCTATTTTCACTTCACAAGAAGAAACAGGCCTAACCACAAAGATATAGGTTAGAAAGAAGAAAGTATGATAGTGAAGACTGATATATGGTATACATTAGAAGTGATTCCAAAAGTGCAGCCACTGTGGAAAACAGTATGGAGGTTCCTCAAAAAGTTAAAAATAGAACTACCTTACCATCCAGCAATCATACTACTAGGTATTTGCCAAAGAATACAAGAAAACTAATTCAAAGGGGTACATGTACCCTGATGTTTACAGCAGCATTATTTACAACAGCCAAATTATGGGAACAGCCCATGTCGTCATCAAGTGATGAATGGGTAAAGATGTGGTGTGTGTCTATACACTAGAATATTACTCAGTCCTAAAAAATAAATGAAATCTGGCCATCTGCATTGACATAAATAGGATTAGAGAGTATAGTGCTAAGTAAAATAAATCAGGCAGAGAAAGACAAATACCATATGATTTCATTCATATGTGGAAACAAAACAAACAAGCAAAATATAAAAAGAGAGAAAGCAAGAAACAAACTCTTAATTATAGAGAACAAACTGATGGTTACCAGAGGAGAGGTGGATAGGGGGATTGGGTGAAATTGGTGATGGGGATTAAGGAGTGCACTTGTAATGAGCATCGCGTGTTGTGTGGAGGTGTTGGGTCACTATATTGTACACCTGAAACTAATGTTACACTGTATGTTAAGTAACTGGAATTTAAATGAAAACTTAAGAAAAAGCTAGGTGTAGAATCCTCATCCAAGAAGATGTTAGAAATTGAACAGATTTACACCAGTCTGGGAAAGTTTGCCATATTAGAGTAATGGCAATGGAATGTATATGGAAGTGATATGCCATTTCCAGGCCAGGATCATGAAATCCTTCCACATCTTCCAGTAAATGAAAAGGATTTCAAGGTCTCCGAGAAAGTTGAGGCCACGAAATGGTAAAGGACTGAAGCTTAAATGAGTATATAGAAAGTGACCAGACCAGAACATCTGTCTGAATTCTATGGGTTTAGTAATAAATTTTAATTATAGTAAGCCATGAGATTTTCAGAGTTTTGTTGTTGTTATTGTCATAGCAGCTAATATACACTTACCCTAACTAATACACTGACATCATTATTTTTTAAGTTTTCTTTGTTGGTGTTATGTATGCCTAGCCCGAGTTAGAAGGTATATTACTTTTCTATGGATGCTGTAACAGATTACCACAAACTTAGTGGCCTAAGACAGTACAAATTTATTATCTTACAGTTTTGCAGGTCAGAAATCCAACCTGGGTCTCACTAGGCTAAAATTAAGGTGTCGACACAGCTCTGTTCCTTTATGGAGGCTCTAGAGGAGAATCTGTTTTCTCACCTTTTGCAGCTTCTAGAAACTGCCCACATTGCTTGACTTGTTGCCCCCTTCCATCTTCAAAGCCAATAATGACAGTCAAGACTTTTCCGCATCATGTTATTCTGACAGTGACTTTTCTGCCTTCCTCATCCACATAGAAGATCCCTTATGATTACAGTGGGCTCACCTGGATAATCCTAGATAATGTCCCTATTTTAAGGTCAGCTGATTCGCAATCTCAAATCCATCTGAACTCATAATTCCCCCTTGCCATGTAAACCAACAGGTTGCAGGTGTAAGGATATAGATACTAGTGGAGGACAGGGGACATTATTCTCCCTACCACCGAAGGATATCTAAAACATTGCTTATTAAAGTGAAATTTAGCCTTAAATTAAGCATGAACTTCTTCACCCAGATCTTAGTCATATTCTGATATCTCTCAGGGTAAAAACCAGTAATACCAAATGATACTTGCTATTAACTGTCTTTTAAAATAATTAAAAGTGTATTTACCTAACAATTTAGTCATTATTTAATTTGTATCTTCTTTAGAGTTTCATATTTTTTCAAGATAGAATTTGACCACATTTGAACCACATTTCACATCTCATCTAAGGGAAAAAAATTGGAAAAGTAATGCCATAAACATCTTTGCATCGTGTAAAGTTTATTCAGAGGGTTGATCTTTGCATTTTTTGAGGATTCCCAACTAGAAAGAACTTCTACCTCTGTGTGTGTATTTATATTCACAGTCATACATGGGCATGCATTCATATATGAGAAACAAACTCTCCCCACTCCAGAAAACAGAGGTCAGGGAAAAACAAAAAGAGAAAGAGGGAGACTTGGACTAAAGTTATAATGAGAAAAGACACTGTAAAAATAACATTGTGGCTTTTGTGGGATCCCATATTTATCCTCTCAGATGCTTCCAGAGCAAACATAGTCCATTTATAAGTGAAAGGAGAATTTTGCTGTCAACCTAGAAGCTCCACCTGAGATTTGGGAAGGAAAAGCCCCACCTTCGCTCTTTTAGTCTCTTACCTCATGACCTGAGGCAAACACCATCACCACCACAGCCCACTGAAAAATGTAGGTGTAGGCAACTATGCTCATCTTTGCAGTACAGAAAAGGAAAGCAGTTAGTATTTAAATCTACTCAAGAGAGATGGTTTCAATATGGTCGTTTTTTTCAACCCCAACAATTATATCTGAAATGAGATTCAACTTGAATTAAATATCATATTTTCATGTACTCTAGTCTTAGAATGGGGTACAGACATCCTGCCTACAGAGATCCTTCCTGGCTCAGAAGTGACCTGGGTACCACAGCAGAGATGAAAAAGGAAAGTGAGTAGTTAGGAAGGAGATGTGCCTCCTCCCCACTAACCACCAATCTCCTGAGGGGTCAAGAATACAGTGGAAAGAACAGGAGGTTAATAATGAGGAAGAGGTTCATTTGAATCCTAACTTCAACCTACTTAGTGTCTGACCACAAACAAATTCCACAAATCTTCTGGTCCTGCATTTTTTCTTCTTTAAAGATGTAATAATCATTCCTACCTTCAAAGAAGGCTCTTGTGATAATTAAACAAGAATATGTTTGGAGAGATTCAAACAGAGCACTTGGCCCATGGATATTTACATTTTTATAGCTCTTTTGAAGGCTCTTTACCAGCCTTCAAATCTATTCATCACCCTTCCCCTGCTCTTCCTCTGTATGTTCCAGAGGGGCTGACCCCCTGCAGGCTATCTTCCCCAGACTTCTATATCACCTGGCTGGTTTTGACTCATGGAAAGCACTATGAATGTTAGACAACAAGTGGTACAGGGGGGATCCAAGGTATGATTTCCTTTCCCTGCTCCCTGCCTCTAGTGATTTTCTGGCAGCAGCTACATGTCCTTTATGGTTCTGCCTTCTAGCACACAGGCCCACCATATTGCCCTCTCCTCAGACGATCTCAGCCCTTTAGGCATTGTTAATACTACCTTCTTCCAGACTAGGGATAGTGATGGCTAGCTTTTGGGTTAGCTCACCAATGATGTCTATGTGGCGTGGTTTGGCTCTCCACTTCTCCATCACTTGTGTAACTACTTCCCTGCATTAGACTCCCTGTTTTAAATATTCAAAATAGCTTCTGTTTTTCTGGTGAAATCTTGACTCATAGAATTCTTTCCCTCTTTCCTAAGCAGTGACAGTAGAGGGAGCAATATAAAGGTCAGGAAAACAGCCTGCCTTGGAGTTACTTTATCCCAGCAAACGTAGGGCTGGCAGTCCTTATTTTGACTTACCCATTACCTGCTTCTTTGATGTGATAACTAAAATGACCTGTAGAGAGGGGAAGAACCAGGAATCACCTACCACTATCTAAATGGATGGTTTCAAGAGTACCATGAAGTCTAGTTGTTTGCCATCCTACACATCAGTGAGCAGGGCTTTCCAACAGATAAAATGACTAATAAACAATAGACTAGAATTGATGTGACATGCAGAGGAGATAGACAAGATTGGGAGCAGTAAATGCCTATTGAGAGACACTTGAGGGGCCTTCTATTCACTTCATTTGGATGTCTGCTCAAATGACAGCTCGAAGAAGGCTTCCTTGACCACCTGATCCAGACTAGTGCTTTCCCTGACCACTCGATTCAGATTAGTGCCTTCTGTGACCTCTTCATTTAGACTGGTGCCTTCCCCGATCACCTTACTTAAACCAGTGCCATCACCATCACCACTACTCTCTTTCCTTTTACTTCAAGGCATTTTTGAATACTGGATTTCACATTATACATTTATTTGTTTACATATGTTGCCTATACTAGTGAGGAAACCTTGGGAGATTAAGGGCTTTATTTTATTCATCATTAAATGTCAAGAACCTAGCACTGGACCTGGCATTACTATTACTAATAGTAGTAAATATGTGTTCAATGAATGAATGAATGTGAGAACACTTCCCAGCCTTGTGTCTGGATCTGCCTTCTCCCCACTACACACTCCCTACCTCAACCAAGAATATTCATTACCTACATCTACCTGTAAATCCCTAGGTAGCCACCATCAGGCCTTTTTTAATGCCCTACAGAAAGCATATAATGGCTTTTGAGTCTCAAGCAGTGGGTACCACTTTCAAGAGCCTCATGATGCTGTTCACTTTTCCCGGTTCACCTTGTTTTTGCCTTTTCAGTTATTATTGGTTTTTTGCTTCCTGAATATCTCCCTGACCTTTTCACCTATGCCTTGCCCATCTGTCTGCCTGGATTCCTAGCTAGCCTCTGTCTCAATGCTTTAAATTGGACACAAACTCATGTATATGTCTTGGGTTTTTTCTATTAACTTGGTGTCAACACCTAATTTAGATCCCCGATGTTTGGTTTTCCTTTCTTACATATATCCATGTTCTAAATACTGCATGTTAAAATAATGGAAAGAAAGGGAAGATTGAATAAGGGAAAAATACGAGATACTGAAAATAAAACACCTCTGCCTTACCATTTTGTCTATGGTTGTACTTAACCAAGAGCACCGTAAGTTCGGATTCTTTGGAGCTGATAACTTAATATATAATCTTGGGGAAGGTTTTAGGACCTTGTGGTCTAGCTTGCTCCAAAGTAGCCATGATATAAAGCAAAAAGCTCAGTGCTAATGCTGAGCTCCACATTAAAGAGGAGCCTCTAATCCTGGACTGATAAATAATAAGTAAAATTAACCCTGCTAATCCCTAGATGCTGCAGGCTTTGGTGATTATCCATGCTGTTGAAGTAAACTTAAATTATTTATTTAACAGTATTTTGTGCTTGGAAACAGCTTCATTAGTCTCCTTATTTTGTGAAGCTAATGTATCCATTGGTGGAATGGAAAAGGATTTGGCTTAAGAGTTAAGAAAGCTGGATTCTGGGATGCCTGAGTGGCTCAGTCAGTTAGGCTTCCGGCTTCAGCTCAGGTCATGATCTCACAGTTCGTGAGTTCTAGCCCCATGTCAGGCTCTGTGCTGACAGCCTGCTTCGAATTCTGTGTTTCCCTCTCTTTCTGTGTCCCTCCCCTGCTCACACTCTGTCTCTGTCTCTCTCTCTCTCTCTCTCTCTCTCTCTCTCAAAAATAAACATTAAAAAAAAAAAGAAAAAAAGCTGGATTCTGGTATCAACTCTACCACTCATTAGCTATGTGACTTTGGGCATTTCATCTCTCTAGGGCTTGATGTCCTCATCTCTAAATGAAAGGTTTAGAATTAGATAATCTCTGAAATTATTTCCTAGGAACTAAGTAAAAGCAGTCAGATGTATAGATTTCTTTGCCAAAATGGCACTCAAAACAGTATTTTCTCTTAAAATTTTTATTTTATTTATTTATTTTTAATAGAATTTATTGTCAAGGTAGCTGACATACAGTAAATTCCCACAATTCATCACTTACATACAACACCCAGTGCTCATCACAAGTGCCCTCCTCAATGACCATCGCCCATTTTCCCCTCCCCCTCCCCCCAACCAATCAACCCTCAGTTTGTTTTCCATATTTAAGAGTCTTTTATGGTTTGTCTACCTCTCTGTTTGAAACTATTTTTTCCCCTTTTCCTTCCCCCATGGTCTTGTTTTGACTGTGGATGCTGAAAAGAACTCTGGAGTCTCAGTGTCACTATTTTTCATAATTCTTTTCAGGTTTTGTTAGCTTCCATTCCTTTACCTGTAAAATCAGGAGTTTGAGCAAGAATATATCTAAACACTCTTCTTTTCTAAGGTCTTATACTTCTATGTTTCTGTGACTGTACAAGTCTATTTCCCTAACATACTGTAAACAAATTTTCACATTTTTGAAAATCAACAACTATAAAATGGCACTTGGAATTGGAGTGAGAAAAGTATTAAATCCTTTCACTTTGATAAGAGCTTTCTACCTAGTAAATTTCATGAGGATAAAAACTTACTTATTACTTCATTATTCATAATATGGGTGGATAGATAGACATATATCTATCTATATGTCTTATATATAAGGACATATATCTCCTTATATCTAAAAGGAGTAGCTAACATGAATATGTGGTTTAATGTGATTGCTAGTTTCAGGCCATAAGCCAGATTTCATCTTTGATAAAAGGTAATCCAATGGATGCAATTTTTGTTTTATTTCTCACATTTTCCAAATTTCACCCATTCCCTAGAACTTGATCTACTACAGCCAGTATACAACCAATATCTCTATGACTGATGGAAGAGCTTTTTTTTTTAACTAAACTGTCAATATTATCCTCATAAGAACCTCTTCTTAATTAATATTAATAAGAGTTAATTCTTTAACTTTATTATAAAAGATTAATTGAAATTAGGTTAAGAATCACAAGTGCTTCCTGAGAGGGAAATATATTGAAATCCAGGCCCACCTCAAGAAAAAAGAAAAATCAATAACACAAATTCTAACAGCACGCCTAAAAGAACTAGAAGCAGAACAACTAAAACAACCCAAGCCAAGCAGAAAGAGAGAAATAACAAAGATCAGGGCACAAATTAATCATATGGAAACAGAAAAGGTAGTGGAACAGATCAATGAAACCAAAAACTTGTTCTTTGAAAAAATAAACAAAAATAGACAAACCTCTAGCCAGGCTAGAAAAAGAAAAGAGAGAGAACTCGAATAGATAAAATCGTGAATGAAAAGGGAGTAATTACAACCAATCCCTCATAGAATACTATGAAAAATTATATGCCACCAAACTCAGCAACCTGGAAGAAATGGACAAATTTCTAAATAGCCACACGCTACCAAAACTCAAACGGGAAGAAATAGAAAATTTGAACAGACCCATAACTAGTGAAGAAATTGAATCAGTTATCAAAAACCTCCCAACAAATAAAAGCCCTGGACCAGATGGCTTTCCTGCGGAATTTTACCAGACATTTAAAACAGAGTTAATTCCTATCCTCCTCAAGCTGTTCCAAAAAATTAAAACGGAAGAAAAACTCCCGGACTCATTCTATGAAGCCAGCATCACTTTGATTCCCAAACCAGATAGAGGCCCAGCAAAGAAAGAGAATCACAGGCCAATATCCCTGATGAACATGGATGCAAAAATTTTCAACAAGATACTAGCAAATCGAATCCAACAGCATATAAAGAGAATTATCCACCATGATCAAGTAGGATTCATCCCTGGGTTGCAGGGCTGGTTCAATATTCGCAAATCAATCAACGTGATACATCACATTAACAAAAGAAAAGCTAAGAACCATATGATCCTGTCAATAGATGCAGAAAAAGCATTTGACAAAATACAGCACCCTTTCCTAATAAAAACCCTTGAGAAAGTCGGGATAGAAGGAACATACTTAAACATCATAGAAGCCATATATGAAAAGTCCACAGCTAATATCATGCTCAATGGGGAAAAAACTGAGAGGCTTCCCCCTAAGATCAGGAACACAACAGGAGTGTCCACTCTCACCACTGCTATTTAACATAGTGTTGGAAGTCTTAGCATCAGCAATCAGACAACAAAACAAAATAAAAGGCATCAAGATTGGCAAGGAGGAAGTCAAACTTTCACTTTTTGCAGATGACATGATACTTTACATGGAAAACCTGACAGAATCCACCAAAAGTCTACTAGAACTGATCCATGAATCAGCAAGTTTGCAGGGTACAAAATCAATGTACAGAAATCGGTGTCATTTCTATACACCAACAATGAAGCAGCAGAAAAAGAAATAAAGAAGCTAATCCCTTTCACAATTGCACCAAAAACCATAAAATACTTAGGAATAAACCTAACCAAAGATGTGAAAGACCTCTACACTGAAAACTATAAAAAACTTATGAAGGAAGTCAAGGAAGACACAAGGAAATGGAAAAACATCCCATGCTCATGGATTGGAAGAATAAATATCGTTAACATGGCAATACTACCCAAAGCAATCTACACATTCAATGCAATCCCAATCAAAATTGCACCAGCATTCTTCTCAAAGATAGAGCAAACAATCCTAAAATTTGTATGGAACCACAAAAGACCTCGAATAGCAAAAGTAATACTGAAGAATAAAACCAAGACGGGAGGCATCACGATCCCAGACTTTAACCTTTACTACAAAGCGGTAGTCATCAAGACTGTATGGTATTGGCACAAAAACAGACACATAGACCAATGGAATAGAATAGAAAACTCAGAAATGGACCGGCAAGTATATGGCCAACTAATCTTTGACAAAGCGGGAAAGAGTATCCAATGGAAAAAAGACAGCCTCTTTAATAAATGGTGCTGGGAGAACTGGACAGCAACATGCAAAAGAATGAAACTAGGCCACTGTCTTACACCACTCACAAAAATAAATTCTAAATGGATAAAAGATCTGAATGTGAGACAGGAAACCGTCAAAATCCTAGAGGAGAAAGCAGGAAAAAGCCTCTTTGACCTAAGACGCACCAATTTCTTACTCGACACGTCTCCAAAGGCAAGGGAATTAAAAGCAAAGATGAACTACTGGGACCTCATCAAGACAAAAAACTTCCGCACAGCAAAAGAAACAACCAACAAAATGGATAGGCAACCAACGGAATGGGAAAAGATCATCGCAAATGACATATTGGATAAAGGACTAATATCTAAAATCTATAAAGAACTTACCAAACTCTACACCCATAAAACAAATAATCCAGTGAAGAAATGGGCGGAAGAAATGAATAGACACTTCTCCAAAGACGGCATTCAGATGGCCAACAGACACATGAAATGATGCTCAAAGTCACTCATCATCAGGGAAACACAAATCAAAACCACACTGAGATACCACCTTACACCGGTTCGAGTGGCTAAAATGAATAAATCAGGAAACTATAGATGCTGGTGGGGATGTGGAAAGCAGGCACCCTCCTACACTTTGGTGGGAATGCAAACTGGTGCAGCCACTCTGGAAAACAGTGTGGAGGTTCCTTAAAAAAAAATGAAAATAGAGCTACCCTATGACCCAGCCATAGCACTGCTAGGAATCTACCCAAGAGACACAGGACTGCTGATGCATAGGTGCACGTGTACCCCGATGTTCATAGCAGTACTTTCAACAATAGCCAAATCATGGAAAGAGACTAAGTGTCCATCAACTGACGAATGGATAAAGAAGTTGTGGCACATATATACAATGGACTACTACGTGGCAATGAGAAAAAATGAAATCTGGCCATGTGTAGCAACATGGATGGAACTGGAGGGTATTATGTTAAGTGAAATAAGTCAGTCAGAAAAAGACAGATACCATATGTTTCCATGAATAGGTGGACTTTGTGAGACTAAGCAAAAACTAGGGGGAGGGGAAGAGGGGAAAGGAAAAAAAGACACAGAGAGGGAGGGAGATAAAACATAAGAGACTCTCAAAAACTAAGAACAAACTGAGGGTGAGTGGGGTGGGGGGGAGAGGGGGTGATGGGCATTAAAGAGGGCACGTGTTGGGATGAACACTGGGTGTTATATGTAAACCAATTTGAAAATAAACTATTATAAAATAAAAAATAAAATAAAAAATAAAAAAAAGAATCACAAGTGCTTAAAACCTATGATTTGAGTTTATATATTATTTTCCAAGAAGGCAAAAATTCTTTGCCGTACTATGACAGCAAAAAACAAAAACAAAAAAAATGGAGGGAAGGGAGGCAAGGTAGTTTCTTATTTCTTAGGGTGAAAGCATTTGAATACCATTTCCTACGTTAAAGAAGACTGTCATGGATAATTAAAAGGAAGATATATTTGGGTGCCTGGAACATGGTTAGTGTTTGACAAATGTGATTCTCCTTCCTTCTTTTCCTCCTTTTATAGATGGATTCTTAGACAGTCTTCAAGATGATTCTAAATCTGAAAGTTCTAAATCATCCCCACTCCATATTTTACTATGCCTCTGCATATAAATAAAATCTTTTAATAAAGTATCTTTATTAATATAAATTATTTATATATAATTTAATAAAGTCTTTTAATAAAGTCTAATAAACATCTCTATGCTTCACATAGCCTCAGGCTGTTCATTTTATTTCTACTAGTGTCTAAACAGATAAAAGGCACAAGACATGCAGAGTCAAGATTCAGCATGCTTTACAGTTCTGCCTTACAGAGATCTATTTTTAATTTGTGAGCTCTGAGAACACGTTGTAAAAGGAAATGAGTACTGCTTGTTCAGTCTTCCAGTTTGGGACCTTTCCCACCTCCTTCTAGGACAGTGGAGTTCCAACGCATGGGGGAGATCAACATTCTCTGTAAGCCATACCTACAGAGTCTACTGTTGGGTTCCCTGAGTTTGGGGCACAAATTTGCAGATTTAAAAGTCTTCTGTCGTCCCCTTTGCCTCACATATAACAAAGATTATTGAGTTCCATTTTCTCAGTCAATGATTTATGCCTTCCCAGTTTTTCTTAATGATAACTAAAACTGTTCTAGAATGTTTTTAGTCTATTTATATATGCTGATTAATGATAACGATGTATCATATTTGTTTATTTGTACCTGTCCTTTTTAGCACAACAAGATTAAGTTGGTTTTAAAAAATATATGATAAATTTATGAGAGAGAAAACCAGACCTCAAGAAAAAGGAGAATGCAAATGTGCCAGCCATGAGGGTCAGTGTGGTTTCTGTGACTGACCTTCACATTTAATTATAAATCCCCTGGCAACCAGGGCCGTAATGTGTATCAGAGAGGAAGAGGTATAGAAAAGAGAAAAAACTATTTTTAGAACTAAATTCTAAATAGAATGATGCATAGGGCTTTAGGTAAGAGATATGGGGTTATTTATGGACCAAATTCTTAATATATTTATAGCAAATTAAGTGGGGTTCAAATGGCAATTTTTGGTGGTAACTTTCAATAAAATGCTTATGGCATAGGATTAAAGAACAAATTGGAGGATGAATATGTGATATTGTAAAGGGTTGAGACCAATTCTGAAAGGGCCTGGAAATGCAGTTGATCCAGGGGAAGGATATAGAAGGCTTAGGGAAGGAGATAACCTAACCAGAACTCTACTTCTCACAACTCAGCTGCTAAAAGAAGGCATAAGAGATTATACTCACACCTTAAACTAATGTAACATTGTGTCTATTTACTCAAATACAAGAAATTTTAAATGAGAGAGATTATACTCTCAGAATAAAACCTAAAAGACTGGGTTTCTACACTAGGAGTGAATCCTTAAGCTAGTAAAAGCAGATAAGCAAATGTCACGGTGTTAGATGCCGAATTCATGCCCCAGCCTGAATTAAAGATCACCCACCTCCACAGGATTTGACTGCATATATGTATGGGAGCATTAGATTAAGAATCCTTACAATAATCTGACTTCACTTAGTGAAACTAGAATATGCTCTTTTAATATAGAGGTATAGTATCTTTTTATCAATCTGGGTTTTCCATATACCTTCCCATTCAAAACCTGTATGTCTTTTCAGCTGGCAGCTTTCCTGATCCCCTGTACTAAGGTGGACCTCCCCAGTGTGTGTCTCCTAGCTTACTACTCATTATACTTTAGTTATAATTAGTCATTTAAAGTTTCTCCTCTCCTTCAGAAAGGAAGAGCATAGGAAATAAACTTAACTCTTTCATTACTGATATTCTTTGTGTCTTGAATATAGTGTCTGATTTATTATCCTCAAATCCTATTTGTTTAATTATTGAATGCATGTTGCTGTTTTCAGTGTTGCTTTATAACTTTTATTTGTTTGTTTCATAGCTTTTTGGTAAATTACCACTCTACTCATCAGAAGTGAACTCATGTAGTGTGTATGTTGGATATAATGGATATGACATCTTATTCCTTAAAATCACCCTATGAAAAAAAACATGATTATTATCTTCATTTCACTAATGAGAAAACTGAGGCACCAGGAGGGAAAATACTTCCCAGAATTGTATGGTTAGTAAGCGGTAGAGCTAGGATTCACTCTCAGGCAGTCTGACTCCACATTCCACAATCTTTACCACATAATATGAGAGCTATGACTAAATTACCTTTAGGGTCTTAATAATTTCACCCTCTCACAGAGTACCCAACTCACCCCACTCTTACTTTTGTTATTAGTAACTCACTGTTTTAATCTGCTTTTCTCTGATTTGAAAGTTGAGATTGAATATTGTTTCATTGTTTATTAGCTCCTTGTGTTTCTTTAGGAAATTAGTACATATATTTTTAATTGATGGAGATAAAGGGGAAAAAAAGGACTAAGAAATAGGCTATTTTTCAGGGTAGACCAACAGGGCTAACTAACTAACTAACTAAAGTAACCAAAATGTTGATTTTAGGGACTAGAAGGCATGGGGGAATGTACCAACAACGAATGTCTCTTTTTTAAGATGGTCATGAATTTATCCTGGAAGCCAGTGCTCTTCAGAGAGAAAAGGAAGCATTATACTAATAACATCAGGCACACTGGAATATAGAGTCACCTTACCTATTTCTTACCTTAGCATCAGGCTAGCTCTAGTTCTGAGAATTAGTGGTTGCTACTGGTTACTGCAAATAGTTTTATCTAGCATATCGCGTGGGCCTTGCTCATTTTTCTAACATTTCAGGCATTGCACGACTATTTGTACTGTCGTCTTCAATATGTTCTCTTAGGAGACTACAACTTATTCTAATGATACTGCAATTCTTCAAAATATATTTTGTAATTCTGTTTGGCATCACCTTCTGAACCATTTATTGGCTTCTTTAAAAAATCCATCTGAATACATCTTATTAATCTTTTTTTATTCTCCTTACTCAGCTCCTTGCATATAGAGACACTTACTAAATATTAGAAGAATTCAATGAAATGTAATTAGATTCCAAAGCTCTAAATTACCCTGAAAGAATAAAGATTCATTACCACTGGGTCTATTCAATAGGTCGCAACTCAGAAAAAAAAGACTGGAAAGAGATAAATGTTAACCATGCTTATCTGTAGGTTTCAAATTATAAGTAAAAATTCAGAAAACAATAAAGAACAAAACAAAATCAAGCTTTCAATATGAATATGTATCGCTTTTAAATTAAGAGAACTTTCATTTTATTTTTTTTTTTTACATACAATGCCTCAGGTAATTCCAAAGAAGAATTTTTCAGATGTGTTACATAATATTACCATTTGGGGAGTATGTGTACAACTTTCAGAAGTGATTACTTTGAAAGGGACAACACACATTTATATGAGTACATTTTGTAATGTTTGTTTAAAAAAAATAATCCACTGCTTTGTAATCATGCTTCTATTTTAGATATTTTCATGAATATAAGTCATGACATGGATCTTATGAGGGACAGGATTTTAAAAATAAGAGAAATAAACATTCAAGAAATAAGTAGATGACACTTAGGGTCAGGGCACATAGCCAGCTGCCTGGGGAGTAGTCTCTAAAGCTACACTCTTCTCTAGTACTGTGAAATAGAGCAGCAACAGTGGTTCATCCAGAAGTTCTGCCTAGTGATAAGCAATATGGACATTTGCCTAGCCAGATATTTACAGACTGAGAACAAGCTTTATCATTCCAGTCTTATGGAATGAAACCATAGTATAAAAGTTCCAACAATTTGCCTGCATTGATAGTGTAATGAGAGACTGTTGAGTTTTCAGACCAGAGCATTGAGAGGGCATACATAGACAACCCACATCAATACATATACATTTCAGTCAACTGTATAACCAACTAGAATTGCCCTGCCCTCCACACACTGCCCCACAAACCATGGGCTAATTAAACACAAACAGGGTTGTTATCACTCACCTGTAGAAGGAGTGGTGTATGGTAAGGGCGTTCTGAGCAAGAGTGTCCATGTCAATAATGAGTCTTTCTATGAAGAGCTATCTGAAACTTGTAATGGGCAATGGGAAAAAGAAGAGGGAGAGGGTGCTGTGGCTGGTGGCTGAGAACTCAAGGCCACACCCAAAGGCAGCAAGAATATATGTTGAAGGAGGCCATTTTACCAGCTCCTTTTGAGCCAAGGCCATGTTCAGAGCAGATGTTCCTATGTGACTGCTGCATTCACTGTGGATGAATATTAGGCTGGGATATGAAGGAGGTGGAGACAGTGAAAAGCCAAAACTGGTTCCCTTCTCCCTGTGGAAAGGAGAAGTGTGCTGCCCGTTGTAAAAAGAAAACATTATAAAGTGCCTGTTTATGTGCTAAAGTAATTTCTAATTACTGGAGGCTGGGAACGTGGTCTGGTGTGGTTAAAGGAGGGCGCTCAGCACCAGGACAGTGACCATTCTGTTCTCTGCCCTTAGCCTCCTCATGTGACTGGCTGCAAGTCACCTACCTCCTTCCCCCTCAGAACTCCCAGCTAGATGATTTGGGTAAAGTTTCCCATTCATCTGACACTTGGGATCTGGCATTCTTAAGCCATTTAAAAATTTAGACTAATTAATAGTATCCCTTTAGACTGGAAGTTACTATTATGAACACGATGATACTTTTAGTTGACAGTGATTGGAGACATACAGAGTTTAAATGATTTCCCTCCAGGGGTTAGAATCCCTAAGTGTGGGTAAGAGCTAATCTTGGGCTATCACCACTCAACCCCACACCCTGGCAGACCACACCAGGGAACTCACAGGGTGCTTTGAGGATAAATGAGTTATTTATTCAACCTTTAAGGCAACTCAGATTAGGTGCTAAAGAAATACAAAGCAATTCTAACACAGATGAGGGTTGTATTTTCACAAAACCACACTGATATACTGAACCCTTAACTCATTGGGCAGAGCTCCTTCCTGGTCATCTCCTCTCCACTACAGACTGTCACAGGACAGACTGTTAAAACTAGGTTGAATTATTACTCCCTCATTTTAGTTGTAATTTTTTCTCTTCAAAAAATCACAACATACTCCTCAAAAAATAAAGTTTAAGTAATCAAAAATTACACATATAGAACAACACTTCCTCAACCCTTGTCCTATACCTACCCCCAACAACCCCAGTCAAATTTCCCAGTGCTAAACACTGCCCACTTTCTTCTCTGTCCTCCTAAGCAATCACAGCATTAGTAATAATATTTAGGAGGCCGTGTAGTCTGATTGCCAACTCCATGATTTCCTAGCTGTATAATCTTGGTCAACTTCATTCACCTCTCTTGAGCTTCAGTTTGCTCATCTGCAAAATGAAAATAATTATAATGCTTCTCTCATGGGGATAATTTAAAGATTCAATAAGATTCCTACTCTGTACAGTTAAATAAATATAAACTATAGTTTTTAGGAATATATGCAGTGCTTTATTTTACAGAATCGGATCATTTCAAGTGCTCCTATTTTGAGTTTTGCAAAGTGGCTTTTCACCCAACCTTCTGTCATCACCAAAGGATTACCCCCATGTTAGTTTGTAAGAATGGGGTAATGTTCAGAATATTAACAATCTGGCCCAGACACTGAGCAGTCAGGAAGAAGATAATGAACAATCAGAGGGAGATGCCAGGCAAAAACAGCAGGCGAATACCAGCTAAAATATCAGCAATGTCTAGGGAGCAACCTTATTCTCTTCTGCTTAAATCATCCCTTTAGTTTCTATTGAATGTTTAATCAGTTTTAATAGTGCTTCAAAAAACATGCTTGCATACTTTTTCATTGATTTCCTGCTTAATTACTAGTGTCAAGGATCATGCTCTATAGGACTTCTATACTTTGAAATGATTAAGGATTACTTCGGGCACATTACATAGCCAGAGTTCCATGTGTGTTTTGAAAGGTTGCATATTCTGCAATTGTAGATGTATGTTTTTTATATAGCCATAATGCAAGTTTTAAAAAATGTGTTGTTCATGGGCTCCTGGGTGGCTCAGTTGGTTGTGCATCTGACTCTCGATTTCAGCTCAGGTCATGATCTCACGGTTTGTGAGTTTGAGCCCCATGTTGAGCTCCTCACAGCATGGAGCCTGCTTGAGATTTTCTCTCTCTCCCTCTCTACCCCTCCCCCTCCCCTGCTCTCTCTCACACATGCACTCTCTTTCTCTCTCAAAATAAATAAACATTTTTTTTTTAAATGATTGTTCAGGGGTGCCTGGGTGGCTCAATCAGTTAAGCATCTGACTTCAGCTCAGGTCATGATATCACAGTTCATGAGTTCAGGCCCCACGTCAGGCTCTGTGCTGACAGCTCAGAGCCTGCAAGCCTACTTTGGATTCTCTCTCTCTCTCTCTCTCTTTCAAAAATTAATAAACATTTAAAAAATTTTTTTAATATTTTGTTCAAATCTCTGTTACGTCACTGAATTTTTGTTGCTGCTTTTATCAATCATGAAGAGCAGTATATTAGAGATTTTCCACTATGATTGTTAATTCTTATATCTCTCCTTGTTTGTTTTGTCAGTTTTGGTGGAGGCTAGACTAAATGGTAATTTACAATTACCTTTACAGGTAATTCAAAGTCTACTACTACCTCCTCGTAAATTAACTGGTTTAGTTTTGTCTACACTGGGGCCCATAAACTAATGATAATACCAATGGTTATTTTAGATGCCACATGGTTAAACTTAAAAAAAAAAATTCTAATAAACTGTTCACTATTTAATGTGGATTATAAATAATAGAAAACTAACACATCAAACCCAGTATTTCATGGATTTATTGCTTAAAATGAAACCAAACTTAATTATTTACATTTTTAAAGAGTCAACTTAAAGAAAAATATTTTTTATATAAGGTTACAGATTACACTAGAATATGGCAAGTATCTTGAAGCTAGTTCACAAATGATTGAGATTTCAAAGACCTTGAACTAAATAATAAATTAATGAAAAACCTATTAACACAATAAGAGACTTGTCTTTAAATTTCTGAACTGCTCTGCATATTGTGGGTATACAGTAAATAGAGTGATGCCTCCTTATAATGCTGTCCTAGGGTCCGAGGCTAACGCCAACATTGTAAACTAATTATGATTTTAAAGGTTTTGACTTACTTATACCCAACTTTTATGCAGAAACTATTTCAAGTGTTATCTAAGCATAATTAATTGTGCTTTTTCAAGAGATGATATTTACCTCAAATATATTTAGACATTAAAAAGTCTTACTTTACTTATTTAATTGTCTGGTGAAGCCACCAAATTTAGATTGTCGATTTTAGGTTGACTTGTGCCCTTTACTTCTGGCCGTTGGGCTATTTCACCAGCTTTTGGTGGACCAAAAAAGTGAAGAGGTTAGTTGAAGTTTTGGTTTTGGATCATTTGTGGATGTTAATTTGCCCTTCCTAAGGCCACTAACAGAAGTAGTAGAGCATTGTTAATAGTCTGATAACTTTAACTGAAGAAACTACAATTATCTAATAGTAACATAGCTTATATCTCTATAGTCTTTAAAGGCTACAAAGAACTTTCACAGACACTGATTAAATCTTCACCCCCCCCAAAAAAAAATTAGTCTTTACCCAACCTCATGAAGTAGGTATTGTCATACAAAGGGTGAGAGTGCTCTTGGGAAGATTGAAGCTAGAGAACTAGCTTCTTTTGAGGCTAGAGAACTGTCTCTTAGGACATTTAGAGCAGCCAATGCATTTCAAGAGAAAATGGATTTTATCTTTAGGAGAAGTCCTCCTTTTGTTCCAGGAGAGATTGTTGTTTTCAAGCAGATATAAAGCAGTACCTTATTCTTTGGAAACCTATTTGATTGAAATGTTAAGAATTTGGTTTCCTAATGTAAAATGAGTCTATTAACAAGAGCATGACACCAAAGATTTGGACAATTTTTAAAATTTGTTTTAAGTTCCCTTTTGCTGGAAAATACTTTTTATTCTTGGTAAATGTGTCTATATCCTTGCCTAAACACTGACTGAGTCATAGAAAAGGGGCAGTTGGCTGATGGTCAAGGGGAACAAGCAAAGTTGACCTTCTCTTTCATATCACCTAAACAACAGATTGAGAATTGCATCAGACCTGACTGTGAATTACGCTAGCTAAATCAGTGATTTCTCAAACCTGTGGTCATTAAGGGCTTTAATACCCCATGCTTCAGGCTTCGGTACATATACTATGAATCACTGTGATTGCCATGTCCAGGCCACATCTTGGAGGTAGGGATTAGCATTTCCTTGAAGGAAATGGATCTTCCTATCATGAAGCATCCTGGGAAAGAAAATAGAGCCTGTGGTGATGATTCTCCAATATGCCCATTGATAAGAGTTGAACTGGCTTCACATCTCATGGAAGCTTGACAGGAGTTATGTAGGTAGTCATTTTGGGTGTGGGAACTGCTGGGAGCAGTTATAAGCAAAGGTGAATTCACTGTGAAGCTAAAGAAGCTTAACGATCAGGGTTTTTAACTTTGCAGGGCCTCTTCAGAGGTCTTGAGAGGAGTCCTGGAAATGTGTATACATGGTCATAGATTTTCAAACATGCAAAGTAAAATATTTTTGTATTATTTTTCTTACAGGAAACCCCAAAATTATATCAATTTCATTCCATACAGAATCTGAGTCTGTTCTGATTCTTAGATCATCTATGTTGAACTTTGGTTCAAGCCTTCGGTAAAGTTCTGTTAAATATTGCAGCCATGTCTTGACTATTCTTTGAAGGAATTAAAGGGTACTGGGTCTATACTTGGGGTGAAATTGTGCAGGGTTGTGGCAATATCGTGGGGAGGCTAGTTATGAGGCGTGGTAGTTGACCAGCAGAAAGTAGAACAGTGGTCTAGGGAATGACTGTGGTCCAGTGCAGGAGTGTGCCTAGATCAAATATACTTACCACCACTCCCACATTTTTAGAGGGAAAGAAGCCTTGAAAGAAACCTTAATCCTACTATTTATGTACATAGGGGCTATTGGAGTTATATTCACTTTAGAGAGTAAGAAACTAAAGAGAACAGAAATGAAGCAAATGATTTAAGACTGAGAAGCTACTGTGTGGAATTAACAGGAATGGAGCCCAAGTCTTTTGATTTCATGGTCCGTTTCCACCATCCTGAAAGTGGTACCTTGAGGATCAGAGGTTCCCATCTAGGAAAACTGACCAAAAGGGAAAAAGCAACTTTAAGCTAATTTTGGTTGCTATTATAGTGAGTTCCTTACCTGTTCCTTACCTTATATGAATAGCTTGATAACATCCAGGATTCTTGTTTGAGTAGGAGTTTCAGAACTCTATTATTGTGTATCCATTGTCTGATTCCATTTTTAAGAAATCCAAAAGCAGGCAAAACTAATCGGTGGTTATAGCAATCAGAAAGTGATTGAGGAGGGCGTCAGGGGCATTGATGGATGGGAAAGAGAGTAGGAAGGAATTTTCTTGTTTCCTCTATATCTTATTACATTCATCACAACTCGTAAAATTTAATATCTAATAACTGTGTATGTCATTGTACATTAATTAAACCTCAATAAATATATAAAATAAATAAGACTAACAAAAACACCCATAAAACTAAAAATTAAATTAAAACTCTGTTACTCCTCAGAGACATGAGTAAAGATTCTCAAGACTTAGGGAGGTAAGATTCTCTATTTTTCCTGTTGTAAGGGAAAATGTTTCCCTGCATAGCAACTTGTCACATATCTGTCTCCTTTTTATCTCTCACTGTCACTGGAGAACAATGTCATTGGCAGACACAGTATGATTATCAGGCAAACAATAATATTATTACTGGAAAAATTGGCAAGTTGTTTTCCGCAAAATCCCTTCCCAATCATAGAGTCGCATTTCCTTTCCTCCTATTCTCTGATACTCCAATCTCTCTGCTGCAGATTGTGTGTGTGTGTGTGTGTGTGTGTGTGTGTATGTGTGTGTGTGTGTTAAATAAACTCTAGTATGGCCCTTAATTCTAAGTCCTGTATATTTTCGCTCTTCACTGCTCTAATTCAGTAGGATTAATTCCAGGTAAAGTAGTATTGATTTAGGGTTTTTACTCTATTTTTTGAAAAGTTTGGGGCGCCTGGGTGGCTCAGTCGGTTGAGCGGCCGACTTCGGCTCAGGTCATGATCTCGCAGTCTGTGAGTTCGAGCCCTGCGTCGGGCTCTGTGCTGGCGGCTCAGAGCCTGGAGCCTGCTTCGGATTCTGTGTCTCCCTCTCTCTCTGCCCTTCCCCTGCTCACGCGCTGTCTCTATGTCTCTCAAAAATAAATAAATGTTAAAAAAAAATGGAAAAGTTTATACTAACTACTCTTTCATCTATTTTTTAAATAAATGCATATATTTTTCTGATTATAAAGGAAATATATTCCTTGGTATAAATAAGTTTAATCTGAGATAACGGCTATTCACATTTGAATGTGCTTTTCTTTTGTTGTGTTCCATAGTTGAGATCATGCTACATACTCAAGTTTTCTTCACCCTGTTAAACATAACGTTATAGCGTAAGAATTTTCTGATATTATTTGAACCACTTTCAAATGCAAGATATGCTTGATGATTATTGCTTCTTTATTTCTGAATTGGTCAAATAATTCTATCAACTTTCTGCTGGTAATTATTTTCCTGTTACATCAATTAATAAATCAATGTCTGTCAACAGCTTTTTTTCAAGTTCCATGGTAATCAAAGTTGGATAACATTTGTTCAAAATAATAGGCATATTATGAGTAACTTGAGGGAAAAGATAATATTTCCTCCATCTTTGAATTCTCTACAGTGCCAGCATGTAATAGGAACTAAATAGACACTTGTGGATTGAATGAATGAATTATGGCCTTTAGATAATATTTCCAGGAATCAAGGCTTGAGGTGGATAGACCTCAGTAACTATTACTTGCCTTCTGGAAATAACATGGACTGTACTGAGGACCCTCAAGCTAAAGTGGGATAATTTTCAGGCTAGTTCTCTCCTGCTCTGAATTTGTAAGCCACCTTTTAACACTAGTGTGGATTATATGTACATTAACACTGCTCAACAAAATTTTCTTAAAAATTCAACATGTTCTAGCCATACATTTTCTAGTTTTCTAACTAGTTATTACTGAATATAGTGTGGAAAGCTTGATTTGTGATGTGACTTTATATTATACCAGCTGGTTATTAACTCAATATCATAGAAGCCTTTTAGAAAAGAATTCAAGACATTTTAGAGATTCTTTATTCATACAGTTACAAATCTTAACACATTTAGAGTAAGAGAAAACCTGAATGATCATCTATTTCAAAATCTCTTTTTAGAAAAGAGGAAGGTGGAGCCCACTGATTTTCCAAGGTGTTTCAGCTTAACAAATCTGATGTAGCAGCATTTTGGCTTCCATTTTTATGTTCTTTATATGACAATATACTACCTCATGTGGTTCTATTCTGTGGTTCATTAAGAGCAAAGCATGTTAAGGAAATATTTCCATTTTTGACAAAATAATAGAAGATCAGGATAATATATATGTATATATATGTATGTATGTTTTGTATCTAGACTTAAACAAAACACTTGACAAAGTATTTTATCTTTGCACTTATATAAGAACAATATAAACTGGATGCTGGTATAATAACATTTTTTAGTGATTCATTTTGTTTCTTGACCTTGTGAGAAATAGTACAGATATATAGTTATGCATAAAACATGAAGGTATGGCATAATGGGTTATTATAAAATAGAGACACATGTAACCACCAACCTGATCAAGAAATAAAACATAATCAATTCTAAATTAAGGCTATTATCAATAATGGCTGGGATGTTTTCATGCCTCCTATATATCTATTTATGTTGAAGACACACATACATTATAACCCAGCAGTTCTGGTCCTAGGATCATAACGTATGTGCATCCTCAACTTTAGTAGATAGTGCTTAATTTTCCAATTTGGTTGTATCAGTTTGTTCTCTCACTACTTATGTGTGAGATTTCCCATGAGCAGTTTTTCCCTCTATGGTTAGTATTTTTTGCATAATATTTAAGAAATCTCTTCCTACTCTGCAAAAATATTTTCTGGAATTAATTTCTAAAATCTTTATTATTTTGCTTATCACCTGGTTTGGTTTTTGTATATGTTATGGTACAGAATCAAATTCTTCTTTTCCATATGAACATTCTTCAACATTTCCATATGAGACCAACACCAGTAGTGAAGATTGTGTTTTCCTCAATGCTCTGCAATGCCACCTTTTGCATAAGTTCAATCTCTTTATATGGGTTTCTTCTGTAGCTCTTCTGTTCAAATGGTCTATTTATCTCTTCTGTAAATAATACACTGACTAGGTACTAAAGCTTTATAATACAGCTTCAGATATGGTAAAATAAGTCTTTCCTCCTTGATTTTCTTCTCCAAAAATTCATTGGTTTTCTGGTCATGTTTGAGTAACAGAGAAAAAGAGAAAGACAGGTAGACAGAGAAGGAAGGAGAAAGGGAAGGAAGGAAGGAAGGAAAGAGAGGGAGGGATAAAGGAAAGAAGAGAAAAGGAGAGAGGAAGGAAGGAAGAAAGGAAAGGGGGGAGGAAAGAAATGAAAGGAGGGAGGGAGGAAACATGGAAGGAAGGCAGAGAGGAATAGATTGCCTCATAACTGCCATCTCCATCCCATTATCAGGAATGCTCTAAACAGATTTATGAAGGTAGACATTGTGGGTTTCTGTAGTTTATGTAGTACTACTTCTGAAATCTTGAGTTTAACACTTCTCAATTTTAGAATATAAAAAATTCAACTCAACCCAGTAATAGTTGTTGAACATCTACTATGCACCCAACCTTGTAGTACATGTTGTGAAAGGTTGAGAAGACAGAGTCTAAATCAAAATCAAAATATTCGGAGCTCATTTATTGATTATTCTTATTTTTAAACTTTGAACTATGAGGATCAAAAAGAGCACTGAAGTTCAGATTTTACTATAATTTCTCCAGAAGAGACAGCCAAATTCCTTCTAAATACCTTAAGCGTAACAGAAGTTAACCCTTAATCCAATCTGGAATTTGAAAAAAAAAAAAACTGAACAAATATAAAAACAAAAGCAAAAACCATGTTCCAACAAACCATTGAAAATATTTAAGGAATACAGGAGTCATGCACATTGTCCAATGCTGAAAATGGATCACCACTGTTTGTCATTTTATGGATATCTCAGTCATTCTTAGGATTTATTCTAACAGGCAAAATTGTCTATTCTTAATCTTTCTAAATCTTTAGAAAATTTTTCTCTTTTTGATACCTTATTTTTAATATCTTTTTTTAAATATAATTTTTATTGTCATATTGGTTTCCATACAACATCCAGTGCTTATCTCAACAAGTAGAAAATTTTTCTTCAAAATAAATGTATCCCAGGGGCACCTGGGTGGCTCAGTCAGTTAAGTGTCCGACTTTGGCTCCGGTCATGATCTCGCAGTTTGTGAGTTCGAGCCCCACATCGGGCTCTGTGCTGCCAGCTCAGAGCCTGGAGCCTCCTTCAGATTCTGTGTCTCCCTCTCTCTCTGCCCCTCCCATGCTCATGCTCTGTCTCTGTCTCTCAATAATAAATAAAAACATTTTTAAAAAATTTAAAAAACCAAACAAAATAAATGTATCCCAGAATATTGATGTAGAAAGCAGATGGAAGTAAAACTCCTCTGATTGATCAGTAAGACCTCCCCTCCAATCTGCCCCATCCTCTCTCTAGCACCACCTATAGCTTCTGAGTCATCTCTAGCACACTCTTGGGATCCATGGATACCTAAAATGGATTACTAAAAATAAATATTCTGCATCAGTAATGATTATCTAAACTACTAAAAAAAAAAACTAACCTTGATTTAGAAAATTGAGTTGGTTCCTTCTATTTTGCTTCTAAATTGGTGCTGAGAACAGCATATGACTCCTAGTTCTATAGTAGACCTAGAAACTATGTAGAGGAAATAAGGAAGTGAAGACTGTCCACTTGAGAAGTGTCCTCTGCCTATTTCCTACTCTAAGGAACATTTGTAGTCAATTACCTTAAATCCCTGGTTAGAATAGTCTATAGAATCATATCACATAGAATAGAACTTTGTATTATTACATAACTCACGTGTCACAAGGCAGACAGGAATGGAACTTTATATTATCTTTCTTCACAGAATAAGAAAATTTCTGACCTTATCCCCCTGATTTCAGTGCTAATGATTTGATAGGGCTTAACTGAACCTCAGACACCATGAAGAGGATCTTTACAAGGAGGCATTTCCGCTATATTCAGAACATATAAACCTACATCTGGGCATAAAACCTGTTGGGTGAGTTCTCCAAAGGAACAGTAGCCTTATTCTGACTTCTCTCATCTCCCAATTTAAGGTAGGCCCCTCATCATTGCCTGGACCTTTTCCTAAACCAGGGTGGTGGTAAAACTGAGAACACATTAACAAATATGTGTAGGAAAGGTTAAAAGAAGTGAAGAAAAATAGAAGATATTACAACAAGGAAATGAAAAGGGCAAAGAATCAAGCAAGGCCACTTGCTCACCCTTGGACATGTAGTGACTTCTCTTTTCTATGTGATGCCTCATTCTCCCTTCATCCAGGTGGTGGCACTGGTGCTCTTTCCACCTTACCCTGTGGGGCAGCATTCAGCTTGTCTCCCTAAAATAGGAGGAACTCTTAACAGGTAAATGAAGAGAGGAAGAACACTTGGCTGCCTATTATTGGGTCAACTGAAGCAAAGCTTCTTGGAGGACCATTTCTTTGCAATACATTGCCTTAACAAGGATGTAACAATCTATGAGCAAAAGAAGAAAAAAAAAGAAAGGAATTGGAACTATAAATAGAATGTAGCCTAGGGATGGAGGACTCAGGGATTGGAGCTGGGAGAGCTACTCTAATTTCTTAAAGCAGTCTTAAAAATAATGGGATTAGATAGTTCATATCCTAAATTATGCAGATCGTAGCTATAAACACTATAAATCAGTTTCTGTCATCCTCAAAAACTATATAAATTCCCCATTCTGTTACTCTACATGGTGCCCAATTTTATAGAGGAAAAATTAAAAAAGCATAAAAAGATCTTCTGACTTGGGCAAGGTCACATAGCAAGTTGGTGATAAGGTTCTCTGGAGGCCTGTATTGTGTGAGCAAACACTAGATGATAAAGACACAGCTGCATGACTCTGCTAGACTCTCACTTGGAAGTTTTTCTGGTTAATATAAGAAATTCTCTCTAACTATATCATAGGTGCTTTTGGACACATCCCTTCCAAATAAGCATTTTTATTGTTCTATGTGTTTCTAAAACCTAAGACTCAAATGTGGAAATGGATCTAAATTACAAAGAGACCACCTCAGGCTGTCAAGTGGTCCTGGAAGAATGAGCACTAGTCTTCTTTATCAAGCAAATGTATTACATCATAGCCTATAAATAAAATAAATAGCATTTTTGAATATTTCTATTTGGGGATTCCTCAGTAAAGCTACAGAGAAGGGATTTCAAACAGGAACTAGCAAAACATACAAGAATATTGGTAGTGGTGACTTTGGTTTCTACTTCTTCCCTGGTCTCTATCAGATGATACAATCTGGTGTAAGCCACTTAACCTTTCTGTAGCCCAAATTTCCTTCTCTGTGAAACAAATAACTTTAATTGGATTAATCTAGCCATCATGCTTTTGAAGCTCTCTTTGTGAGTAAATGTTCCTGCACCTTAAATTGCTTCTAGCAGACTTGCTTCCTCAAAACAACTTATCCTAAAACTAAAATCTGTATGAAAAAACACCCAGGTAGGTTAGAAGTACCTGCCCACCCTTGACTTTCTCTGTGGCTTTTCTCCATGGTATTTCAAGGCCACTGTAACACACTGCCGCAGTATGTAAAACCTAAGCTTTGACCAGCAGTGTCCATGAAGCTGTTATATTTCACAGTGTATTTCCTTAAATACCATTTCCATGACTATCTAGAACTCTATTGTTAGCTCCTAGTTTTTGCAGACAAAGAGAAAACAGGGTTGGAATAGACTGGGAATGAATGTCAGTCCCATGAATGAATGTCATGCAAGGTCCTACCACCCAACTCAGGTAAGAATGACCAGAACTCACAGGGAAAGTGAAGGTAGCAAAAGTTTTTTTTTGTTTTGATTCTGTTTTTGTTTTTGTCTTTTGGCCACATATTCATTAGTCTTGGATAGTATAATGCTAAGGTAACACAAGCTGTACTTTGTATGTGGTTGTATTCTCTTTATAGGAGAAATTTTTGTGTCTGTAGAAGTTTTGAGTTGATCACTAAACAGTATTCATCCTAAATTAGGCAGCATACATATCTCAGAGTTCTATTCTGGGTAGCTGACATCATCCTGTTCATAGTGACATAATAGATTTCCCTCCTGCAACTTGGCTTTGTGCTCTCAGGAACCATGATGAGGTCACTGACTAGTGTTGATTAATGTTCATCCTGCCTAATTTATTTTTTATTTAATGAGAAGATCAGCAGGCAAAAGATATAATTCTGGTCTGACTTTCAGGAGTCCACATTTAGCCAAAGGATTTGGTCCAAATATGGTTGCATACTGATATATCTGAAAAGCAGACCATTCACATGAGCACAAGTGACTCAAGATTTGTTGTTAATGACTATCTGATAAGAGTTTTGAGGCATCCTCTCTCTTGCAGACACCATGGTAAAAAGATATTTGACAGAATCTAAAAAATGCACTGATAAAATAAAACTAAAGGGAAATGTAAACTGTTGTTGCTTGGATAATGGGTTCATTCTAGGTTTCTCAGAATTCATATACTGACACTGTCCACATTCGACTTCCCAATTGACCTCTTTTTTCTATTTTGCAAAAGAAGAAGCCATTTTCCTTTAAGATGAAAGTTATGTCTAAAAAAAATCATTACAACTAGTGTCAGAGAAATTATTGCCCGTGCTCTCTTCTAGGATTTTTATTGTTTCTCACATTTAAGTCGATCCATTTTGAATTTATTTTTGTGTATGGTATAAGATAGTAGTCCAGTTTCATTCCTTTGCATGTAGCTCTCCAGTTTTCCCAACACTGTTTGTTGAAGAGACTATCATTTTCCCATTGCATATTCTTGCCTTTGTCCAAGATTAATTGACCACAAAATCGTGGGTTTACTTCTGGGCATTCTGTTCTTTTCCATTGATCTATGTGTCTGTTTTGGCTAAAATTAAAAACTCAAGAAACAACAGGTGTTTGTGAGGATGTGGAGAAAAGAAATCTCATACACAGCTGGTAGGAATGTAAACTGTGCAACCGCTGGGGAAGACAGTATGGAGGTTCCTCAAAAAATTTAAAATAAAACTTCCCTATGACTCAGTAACCAGACTACTGAGTATTTACCCAAAGTGTACAAAAACACGAATTCAAAAGGCTATGTACCTCCCTGTGTTTATTGTAGCATCATTTACAATAGCCAGACTATAGAAGTCCATCGATAGAAGAATGAATAAATAAGATGTGAGATATATGTATAGGTGAAATAGGTGAAGGACATTAGGAGTGCACTTGTCTTGATGAGCACTGAGTAGTGTATGGAACTGTTGGATCACTGTATCGTACACCTGAAACTAAAATAGCACTATATGTTAACTACCATGAAATTAAAATTAAATTAAATTAAATTCTCTGTTTCTACAAAAGTATGAATTTCTATTCCATTAGTAATACTGAATGGTTAATGCCTTAACAGTGATAAAAATTTTTAAAACATTTAAAAATCACGGATCCCATTTTTACACCATAATTCTAATGTATTATCATGCCGTCTGTTTTGTGAAACTTTTATAGGATACAGTGCATCATATGTTGGAATCACCTGAGGAGTACAAAAAGCTACTGATGCCGAGGCTGTCCCCTAAACCAATTAAGCCTGAACCTCTGGGAGGTAGGATGCAGGCATCAGTAGGTACCAAAGGCCCCCAGGTGATTTAAAGGCCACTGAGGTTGTAAGCCACTGACCTACAGCGTACTCTTATGGCCAAAGTTTAAATGAGGATCAGTTTCCATCTTCTTTCCTTTACCAGAATTCTGCAATAAAAAGAATAAAATTTCCAAATAAAAAAATTAAATTAAAAAGATCAGTTAACTATAAAAAAAATAAAATAAAATGAAAAGTTATGGAAGGAATGTTTACAGGCCTTCAATAACTTACATTCTCTGAAACCCTAATAGAAATCTTAATGGCTTATGGCAGGAAAGCAAGGTAACCTTAAGCTCACCGAGCCTCTTCTAACCCTAAATTGTGGTCGGGATTTGTTGGGTTTGTGAGGTTTTAGACAAGTAAACAGTGCAGTTTAACTCTGTTCTGCTCCCGCCCTTCCTAAAGCCTTGCTCTTTTTCGGTTCTCCTTTGGTTAATGGTAAGTCATATGGATGGCCCCCCACTTTGCACTGCAATGCCAGAATACTCTTATCTCCTCTGGCACCTGATTTTTCACTCAAACTCTATCCCCTTTCAATCTTCTGAGAAAGTATTTACTGACTTGCCAGCCCAGAGCTTTTCAAATGTTTATAAGTTGCAGTGCTCTTTACTCAGACATAATCTTCCATGGGCGCCCAATAGATAAAGCACATAAAATGTCTCTTGAAATGCAGGGAGAGGGCCTAGAGCCCCACTTGATCTATCTTGGTAGATCACCCCATCACCTCCCAGCTGCCCATGAAGGGGACCCATGGAAATCCCAGGGCGTGCAGAACTCGGTCTGAAAACTACCATCCTACTCAAAAATATTTCCTCCCTTTCTCTGGGCTGCTATTTTATTCACTGTTTCTAATATTCATTATTTATTCATTCGACAAATATTTATTGAGTACAAGCTGTGAATATCTGGCATTTAATTATGTATGGCCTGCTTATATATAACACTTGTCTAATTATGTTGGAATTCTCAATTTAAATGTCTACTTCCCCTAGACTGTGGATTCTTCCTTGAATACTCTGATCCTACATAGAAATTAACATAATACATGCATGATTTTCCCATAAATCCACAAGTCTGCTCAAATGCCGCATTATTAAAGAGGTCCTTGCTGACCATCCAACCTCAAATCATACCTATTTCATCCTCTCTCCCTCTGTAGGCCAAGCGGCTTTATATTTTCCCCGAGACACTTGTCACCACCTGATAAATTATATATATGGTATATATAAAATGCCTATAATATTATATAATATACATGCATATGTGGATATATACATACATATATATATATCCTTCCAGATTATAGGCCCTTTTTTTTATTCACTGTTATATCCTTAGCATTTAGAACAGTGCTGGGCACTTAAAATTGGTACTCATTAAATATTTGTTGAAGGGGTGGATGAATAAATAAAGTGAGCAAATATGACTATATATTATTAGCTTTAAAAAGATATTCATGTTAAAATGTATGTGTGACTTATGTCCCTCACTGGAATGGCACCTTCTTTTTTTTTTTTAACTTGGCTCTGTTATTTAATTATTTAGCATGCTTTAAATTTAGCCAGTCTACCTACATGCTTCCCTATGATGACAGTGTGTCTGAAGAACTATAATTTCAGTACTAAGGGGAGTGCTTAATGGTTCTATATTTTAATTTTTCCTATAAATGGAAATTGATCTATATCCTGGCTTCTTTCTCTCTTTTTTTGCAAATATATCATTTTTTATTTTTTTTAATTTTATTAAGTTTTTTCTTTTTTGATATACAGTGTTTTATTAGTTCCAGGTATACAACACAATGATCCAACAATTCTGTACACTGTACTCAGTGTTCATCATGCTAAGTATACTCTTTAATCGCTGTCAACTATTTCACTCATCCCCCCACCCACCTTCCTGCTACTAACCATCCATTTGTTCCCCATAATTAAGTCTATTCCTAAGTTTCTCTCTCTCTCTCTACTCTCTCTCTCTTTTTTTCTTTGCCTGTTTGTTTTGCTTCCTAAATTCCACATATGAGTGAAATCGTATGGTATTTGTCCTCTGACTGACTTATTTTGCTTAGCATCATACTCTCTAGCTTCATCCATGTTGTTGCAAATGGCAAGATTTCATTCTTTTTTGTGGCTGAATAATTCCATTGTATATATATACCACATCTTCTTTATCCATTTGTCAATACATGGACATTTGGACTGCTTCCATAATTTGGCTATTGTAAATAATGCTGCAATAAACATAGGGGTGCATATATCTTTTTGATTTAGTGTTGTTGTATTACCCAGTTGTCTGATTACTAGATCATAAGGTAGTTCTCTTTTTAATTTTTTGAGGCACCTCCATACTTTCTCCAATGGTTGCATCAGTGTGCATTCTTACCAACAGGGCATAAGGGTTCCTTTTTCTCCACATCCTTGCCAAAACGTGTTGTTTCTTATGGTTTTGATTTCAGCTATTCTGACAGACATGAGGTGAAACCTCATTGTAGCTTTGATTTCCATTTCCGTGATGATGAGTGATGTTGAGATTCTTTTCAGGTGTGTGTTGGCCATCTGGATGTCTTCTTTGGAGAAACATCAGTACATGTCTTCTACCCTTTTTTTAATTTAATTTTTGTGTGTGTGTGTGTTAAGTTGTATAAGTTTTTTATATATTTTGGATACTAACCCTTTATCTGATACATCATTTATAAATATCTTCTCTCTTTCAGTAAGTTCCCTTTTAATTTTGTTGATCGTTTCCTTTGCTGTACAGAGCCTTCTTATTTTGATGTAGTCCCAATAGTTTATTTTTGCTTTTGTTTCCCTTGCCTCAGGAGACATATCTAGAAGAATGTTGCTACAGCTGATATCAGAGAAATTACTGCCTGTGCTTTCTTCTAGGATTTTTATGGTGTCCAGTCTCACATTTAGGTCTGCAGTTTATTTTGAGTTTTCTATTGTATATGATGTGAGAAAGTGGGGGCGCCTGGGTGGCTCAGTCGGTAAAGCGGCCGACTTCAGCTCAGGTCATGATCTCACGGTCTGTGAGTTCGAACCCCGCATCGGGCTCTGTGCTATGGCCTGCTTCGGATTCTGCTCTGCCTCTCTCTCTCTGTGCCCTTCCCCTGCTCACTCTCTGTCTCTCAAAAGTAAATAAACATTAAAAAAAATTAAAAAAGAAAAAAAAAAAAGAAAGTGGTCCAGTGTCATTCTTGTCATTCTTTTGCATGTAGCTATTTAGTTTTCCCAACACTATTTTTTGAAGAGACTGTCTTTTTCCCATTGCATATTCTTGTCTCCTTTGTCAAAGATTAATTGGCCATATAATCATGGGCTCATTTGGGGGCTCTCTTTTCTGTTCCATTGCTCTGTGTCTGTTTTTGTGCCAGTACTATGCCGTTTTGATTACTAAAGCTTTGTAGTATGTCTTGAAATCTAGAATTCTGATACCTCTAGTTTTTGTTCCTTTTCAAGATTGCTTTGTCTATTCAGGGTCTTTTGTGGTTCTATTCAATTTTAGGATTATTTGTTCTAGTTCTGTGAAAAGTCCTGTTGCTATTTTGATAGGGATTGCTTTAAATATGTAGATTGCTTTGGAGGTATGGACATTTTAACAATATTTCTTCTCTCAATCCATAAGCATGGAATATCTTTCTATTTGTTTGTGTCATCTTCAATTTCTTTCAACGTCATATTTTTTAGCCAAGCTTAAAAGTTCATCCCTAGATATTTTATTAAATTGGTGCAATTGTAAATGGGGTTGTTTTCTTTATTTCTTTTTTGTGTGGCTTCATTATTAGCGCATAGAAATGCAGTGGATATCTGTATATTGACTTTGTGTCCTATGACCTTACTAAATTCATTTATCAGTTCTAGCAGTTTTTTGGTGGAGTCTTTAGGAGTCTTTTGGGATAGTATGTCATCTGCAAAGTGTCAGGTTTACTTCTTCCTTATTAATTTGGATACCTTTTATTTCTTTTTCTTACCTGATTGCTGTAGCTGGGACTTCTAATACTAGATTGAATAACGGTGGTGAGAGTGGACATCCTTGTCTTGTTCCTGATCTTAGAAGAAAAGCTCTGTTTTTCACCACTGAGTACAATGTTAGCTGTGGGTTTTTCATATATAGCCTTTATTATGTTAAGGTATGTTCTCTCTAAAGATACTTTGTTGAGAGTTTGAATCATGAATTGATGTTGTACTTTGTCAAATGCTTTTCTGCATCTAATGAAATGATCATCTGGTTCTTATCCTTTCTCTTGTTGATGTGATATATCATGTTGATTGACATGCAAATACTGAACCACTCTTGTATCCAATGAATAAATTCCACTTGATATTGGTGAATGATTTTTTTAATGTATTGTTGGACTCACTTTACTAATATTTTGTTGAGGATTTTTGCATCCATGTTCATCAGGGATATTGGCCTATAGTTCTCTTTTTTTTATGGTTTCTTTATCTGATTTTGGTATCAGAATATTGTGGCCCTCGTAGAATGGATTTGGAAGCTTTTCTTTCTCTTCTGTGTTTTGGTACAGTTTGAGAATAAGTATTAACTCTTCTTCAAATATTTGGTAGAATTCAACTGTAAAGCCATCTGGCCCTGGACTTTTGTTTGTTTGGAGTTTTTTGATTACTGATTCAGTTTTGTTGCTGATAGTCAATCTGTTCAAATTTTTTTGATGAGTCTGGTTGAAGGTTTATCAGTTTTGTTGATCTTTAAAGGAAATAACTTATGATATCTTTGGCTGTTCTATTACTTTGAAGTATTTATTTCATTTATTTCTGCTCTAATTCATATTATTTCCCTCCTTACATGGGTTTGGAATTGTGTTTTATTTGTTCTTGTTTTTCTAGCTCTTTTAGGTGTAAGGCTAGGTTGTTTATTTGAGATTTTTCTTGCTTCTTGAGGCAAGCCTATATTGTGGAAAACTCTACTTGCTCCCTTGGTGATTGTATCTAATCTCATGACTAAATACAATATACATGCTTATGACTCCCAAATTTATGTCACCAGTTCCTACTCTGTCTGAGCATATATACAACTGTCCATTTGACTCTTACATGGTGTCTCAAATAATAAGTCCAAATTAAGCTTCTAGTATTTCTCCCAAACCTCCAACTTCTGCAGTCTTCCCATCTCAATAAATGGAAGCCTTTTTCCTCCAGTACCACAGGTTAAAATCCTTTGAGCTGTCATGGACACCATTATTTCTCTCACACTCTTCATCAGATTTATCAGAAAATCCTTGCCATCTTTATCTTCAAAATATATTCCAAATTTAACCACTTCTTAACACATGACTGCTAACACTCCAGGCAAGCCACTATCATCTCTCACCTGGATTACAACAGTCACTTATCTCACTGATTCTTTCCTGGCACCACCCCCCCCCCCCCAATTCTTTTCTCCAGAAAGAAGCCAAAGCAATCTCTTCAATACTGAAATCAGGACTTCTTGTTTGGGCCATGATAAAGTAGCTGGTATTGAACCTATTCTGGCTGCTATAAGCAACCATAAAACTGGAAAAATATTTATCACTATTTGCCATAAGAAATTGGACATAAATCAACACAGTGCTACAAACTTTAAGAGAAGGGACTCATGAGGTGATTTCCACCTTTTCCCTGACACTTTTCAAAGAATAGCAGTTTAGTGGGCAAATGAAACCAAGATGAAAGTCAGGAACACTAAATTAGCTAGGATTTGGGGGAGAGCATGGTCAGGCTACCAGAAATAAGGGAATCACAGAGAAGGAACCCCCAAGAGCTGCATGGAAATTCTCTGTGGGACTTTAGCTGAGTGTTGAGCCACATGTATGCAAGGAAAGATTCCAGGAGGCCTATCAAATTTTCTAGAATAATCACTAAAAGAACAGCACTGAAAAATATAGACAACTTGAGTCTAAAAATTTTAAGGACATGCAAGGAACCAAGAATAAGACAATTAAAAAAAATAAGGTTCAAGAACTTACATGATCACATTTCAAGATTTCTTTTAAATCTACAAAATTAAAAAAATATGGTACTAGGGAAAGATTAAATAAATAGAGCAATGGAACAGAATAGAGTCTGGAAATTAACCATATATGTTGGCTCTTGATGTATAGCAAAGGCACCAATGCAATTCAGTGAGGGAAGAATAATACATTTAATCAATAGTGTTAGAACAGTAAGATATCAAAATGGGGGGAAATATATATATATCCCCACCACAAATTAATTAATTCAAGATGGATCATAAACTTAACTGTAAAAGCTAATCAGTCAAGTGTCTAGAAGAAAACATAGACCTTTGCTTCTGGGCTAGGCAAAAATTCAAGGTACCTGGATGGCTTAGTCAGTTGAGTGTCTGACTCTAGACTTTGGCTCAGGTCATGATCCCAGAGTTGTGGGATCAAGCCCCGCATGGGGCTCTGCACTGACAGCACAGAGCCTGCTTGGGATTCTCTCTCGGCCCCTTTCCCACTCACACACAAACTCTCCCTCTCTCTCCCTCTGCCCTTCTCCCCTGCTCACACACACACTCTCTCAAATAATAATAATAATAATAATAATAATAATAATAATAATAATAAAAGATAGATTGGACTTCATTAAAATAAAGAACTTCTGTTCATTGAAATGAATCATTAGGGTAGTAAAGAGGCAAGCTACAAACTAGAAAACTATACTTGGGATACCTGTAGCTAAGAAATGTCTTGGATCTAGAATATATTAAGAGCTACAAATATGTATTTGAAAATAAACTATTATAAAAAAAATAAAAATAAATTAAATTAAATTTTTAAAAAAGAGCTACAAATCAGTAAGTAAAAAAAAAAATTTAAATGGAAAAAACTTGAATAGCTACTTCATTTCTAGATGACCAAAAATCATATTTTTTAAGAATGTTTTTAATGTTTATTTATTTTCAAGAGAGCAAGACACAGAGCATGAGCATGAGGGGGGCAGAGAGAGGAAGACACGGAATTCGAAGCAGGCTCCAGGCTCCAAGCCGTCAGCACAGAGCCCAATGCAAGGCTCAGACCCACGAACCAGGAAATCATGACGTGAGCTGAAGTTGGACACTTAGCAGACTGAGCCGCCAGGCAACCCCCCAAAATTATATTTTAAAATGCTCAATATTATTACCTATCAGGAAAATTAAAATTAAAAACACTTTGTGGTACCATTATACACCTACAGAGTGTCTTTAAAAAAAAAACTGACAGTTTTATTTCACTTAGCTTAACACCCTCCAGTTCCATCCACATTGCTGCAATAAGTCAGTCAGAGAAAGACAGATGTCATGTTTTCACTCATAGGCAGAACATGAGAAACTTAACAGAAGACCATGGAGGAAGAGAAGGGGGAAAAAATAGTTACAAACAGAGAAGGAGGGAGGCAAACCATAAGAGACTCTTAAATACAAAGAACTGAGAGTTGATGGCAGGACGAGCAGGGGAAAGGAGAAAATGGGTGATGGGCGTTGAGGAAGGCACTCGTTGGGATGAGCACTTGCCGTTGTATGTAAATGATGAATCACGGGAATCTACTCCCAAAACCAAAAGCACACTGTATACACTGTATGTTAGCCAACTTGACAAAAAATTATATTAAAAAAATAAATAAATGAATGAATGAAAAATAAATAAAAGAGTGACAATATCAAGAGTTGGCAAGAATGCCTAGCAACTGGAATTCTCATATAATGCTGATGGAATGCAAATTTGTTCAACCTCTTAACAAAATTTTTTGGCCGCCTGTTCTAAAGCTAAACAAATGCCCACCCAATGACTCAGCATTTCTGTTCCTAGGTAGACCTAAGATAAACTAGTGCATATAAAATAGTGCACTATTTTATATTGGTTACATGGGCAAATATATATGTAAAATTTTATTGAGCTGCACTCTTAAGATTTGTGCACTTGTGTTTAAGTTTACTTATGTGTAAGTTACATCTCAATTTTTTTAATTCTTTAGAAGGAAAAAGGTCCATCTCTGTTTAAACCTTCCAATGGCTGGCTTCCCATTTCATTCTTCATAAAAGCCCAAGTTCTTTCTATTTAACATGGCCTACACGATCTGCTTCCCCACCAGTTCCAATCATGCTCCATCTCACTATTTCTGAAATACACCGGCATTCTTCTATTTCAGGGCCATTGCTCTTCCCTCAAAAGCTCTTGTGCTATTTAACACACCATGTATTTTATGTATTATTTATTATCAGTCTCCTACACTTGATTGTAAACGTTATGAGGGCAGACATTTGTGTCATTTTGTTCACCATTATATCCCTAGCATCTAGAAGAGTCTGACATATGATATATATAGGTGCACAATAAATATTTTGTAATGAATGAATGTAAAATGCCATGACATGTTCGTTAAATATTGGGCACCTTTTATTCACACTTCATATTCTCTCACCCAGTCTCTTAGTCCAACCATCTGGAAGCAATTCCATACAGACTCTGACTAAATTATCCTGGGTTTAATATCTTAGTGACTTATCTTTCACTTCTTGCGTGGAGGCTTTCTCTAATGCCAAAGTGAGGGGATCTGTTACTACATTAGAGCAACCCAGAAGGCTGGGAGGGTTAGTAACTCAAAGACTCTTGACCACTGGGGAGGAAAGCTAGTGGATAAATGCTTTCTCTTTTCATCCTCTAAGGCAAAGGTAGGCAAACTCCTTTTTTGTTTGCATGTTTGTTTTTGTTTTGTTTTTTTATAAAGGGCTAGATAGAAAATAATTTAGTCTTTGGAAGTCATACAGTCTCTCTCACAGCTACTTGACTTTGCCACCATAACCTGAATACACCCATAGAAAATATATAAATGAATGATGCAGCTGTGTTCCAATAAAACTTTATTTACAAAAAGAGCTGATTTGGGGCAGATTTGCCCCAGAGGTCATAATTAACTAACTCCTACTCTAGGCAACAGCTCAAGAGACATTTCAAAAGGCTCATCAGAAGTTCCCAGCAGGATCAAGCACCTACATAACTATGTAACTGAGCCTGGGTGGCTCAGTTGGTTAAGTGTTGGCCTCTTGGTTTCAGCTCAGGTCATGATCTCATGGTTTCCTGGGTTTGAGCTCCACATCAGGCTCTATGCTGACAGCATGACTTGCTGCCTCTGTGTCTCACAACTGTGATAGTACAGTGGTTTTCAAATCAATAATGCATCCTTATATTGGCTTTCCCTCCTTCCCTGTTTAATATTCCCTGTTTTTCTTCAGAACCACTTCCCAAATAAACTACCTGCCTGCAAGTCTCAGTCTCAGGCTCTGCTTTCGGCAGAACCCAGGCAATCTCATGATTTTTGAAAGCATGATTGCATTCAAATACTATTTGATTCCTGATAATAAGTACAAATCAACCTAAATCTCATAATAAGCTGTTAAATATACCAAAGATAAAATTAAATGAACCAAACCTGACTTTTGTAAGAAATGATGTAATACCAGCCCTTTAGTTTCAAGGAACAGATGCCTTTTTTTTCCATAGAAAGTATTTTAAACAAACATTATTGCCCTGGTCAAAATAGTAAAACAAACTATGAAACAATATTTAATATAGCCACTTAGGTTATCAAACTACAAAATCCTTATTTTTGTGACTCCTCCCTTAACTTTATTCAACATATTGGAAGACTATCCAATGTGAGGAAATTTTGACAGATATTCATGAGGAAATGCCAAACCATTTTTAATGGCAGTTGAAACTTGATACAGGAATGTTAGGATTCCTGCCGTTGTACTATTTTTTCCCCATGTTTCCATGTGGCAACATAGGCTTGAGAATCAGTTCTTAAATACAACTACTAAAATACTGCTACCTCCAGTATTTTAAAGTTTTTCCTCAAAATTTTCCATGTTTACCTGTCATGACTTTGACAAGTGCTAACAAGGCTATATCTGCCATATATAAAGAGCTGAGAATATGAAATTCACTGTAATAAAATGAAGACCATGACACGAAGTCCCAGTGTGGCAGCCTGCTGTTGCAAGCAAACATGAAAAACATCAATACTTGCAGGGTGCCTGTGTGACTAGGTTAGTTAAGTGTTGGACTCTTGGTTACAGCTCAGGTCGTGAGCTCATGGTTTCCTGGGTTTGAGTCCCACATCAGGCTCTATGCTGGCAGCATGTTTGTTACCTCTGTCTCACAAAATCAATAAAAATTTTAAAAAAAAATTGATACTTGTAATCTATACATTTGTAACCATAGGCAGCCATTTCACAAGATTTGATGTTGTCCACGACAGACTTTACAAAGGAGTACTGATGGCATTACTGTTAGAAAAACAGCCAAAATGGGGCACCTGGGTGACTCAGTCAGTTAAGTGGCAGACTCAGGCTCAGGTCATGATCTTGCAGCTCATGGGTTTGAGCCCAGCATTGGAGCCTGCTGTGGATTCTGTCTCCCTCTCTCTGCCCTGCCCCTGCTTGTGTTCTGTCTCTCTCTCTCAAAAATGAGTAAACATTTTAAAAAATTTAGAAAAACAGCCAAAAAACATTTTCCAACCTGAATGGGGTTTATCTTCACTTACATGAGGAATTGAGTCCTTTCTTCAAGTTAAGATGCCCGGGTTCAATTTCTGCCTCCACTGTTTCCTAGCTTACTTCACCTCTCTAAACCTCAGGGTTTGGTTGCGGGGTTTGTTTGTTTGTTTTTGTTTTCTGAAAAGCAGGAATAATAATAGTACCGATCTCAAAGACTGTTGTGAAGATTAAATAATAATTTATGAACAGGATTTGGGGGCGCCTGGGTGGCTTGATCAGTAGAGCATCTGACTCCTGATTTCAGCTCAGGTCATGATCTCAGTTTGTGAGTTTGAGCCCCACGTCGGGCTCTGCGCTGACCACATGGAGCCTGTTTTGGATTCTTTCTCTCTCTCTCTCTCTCTCTCTCTCTCTCTCTCTCTCTCTCAAAATAAATAAACCTAAAAATTTTTTTAAAAAAATAATTCATGAACAGGATTCGACACAGTCCCTGGCATACAACAAATGCTCATTAGTAAATATTGACTGTCATCATCATCATCACCATTTATTTCAACAGACTATGAGAATTTACTTTGTCTTTGTCTTTTCTGGACCATTTAGCTCCTTTTTTTTTTCTTCCATAAGGTTTGCATCCCAAAATCTGACACAATGTTTCTTGACCCCCTTTAATTCCATTTCTGTAAGCATAAAACTGTATACAGTACACTCCACATTCTAACAGCCTACTATAAGTCAATGGAAATCTGCTTAGCTAACGGCCTATTTATTTTTGAATTTTATTTGGCTTTAGTTTATGCAGCTGGTATTACGAAATTATTTATAGTTTTATTCCTCCGGGCCTCTATGTTCCTGTTCCATTCCATATTGTATTCCCTATAGTACTTGCATCCTCCCATGTGTTCTGGTTTCCTGTCCTCAGGAGTCCTCAGGAGTCCTGTGTTCAGGAGTCCAATGAGGGTGACAGACAAGCAAACCAGTAACCGCAACACAGCTTTTCAAATTTTTCTAGGAGAATGCAATAAATTCAAGTTGGGATAGAGAGCAGATGCCCTTCCATGGAATTCTTCTGCTCCTCTAAACATCCCCAACTCCTTATTAAAACATTTTTCACTGGTCTGTCCTCCCACTCACTTGAAAATTTTCTTTTCGTTATCATCACTACCCCTTGCCCATGTCTTCCACCATTATGCACTCCCCATTAAAATTCCATTAGCTCAAAATAGGATCTAAATGAAATATCTTAAAAGTGAAGAATAGATCAAACTAGTTCACATAAAAAGAAACGAATAACTGCTGCCTCAAGGCACTAGCTCTTCTCTTTTCAGCTCTTTATATTGAAATTTCTTCCCTTTTAGTTTGGAAATAAAAGCATAAAAAGAGAATATCAAGAAATGTCAGTGTCCTCCTCCTTCTAGGGGATCTACATGAAAATCTTAAACTAGTTATCCCTAAGGGCTACATTCCCAAAGGTGGAATTTTGGTGTGACTGGCCCATGTGTATATGTGTTTAGAGTGGTGGGGGAAGTGGGGAGGTTTGCCTGGATGTGAACAATTGCCCCTTACATAGCTCTTTGGAAAGTATGAATTTTTTGCATATTAAGTGGTCTTAGAGTAGGCCCTATCTATGAAGAGAAAATTTCAAATGATACATGTATTGCTGAGGCATATAAATGGTTCTTTGCAAATGTATAAGTATCCTTTTTACAATAAGTACCTTATGTAAGGGAAACATAATTTAAAATGAAATGTAGGAGTGTGGAGTGATTATTAAGTTTTAAGGTAGATTCTTATGCTGTTGGCATCTTTGAGAAATAAAGCTTAATCCAAAATGATTTGAGAAGATGAATCAGAGGTTAAAGAACACTACACAAATACTTCTGCTGTCTAAAGCTAAATTGCTTTTGGGCATTACTCCATCTGTAAAGAGGCAGGAGACAAGATTAATGTTTGTTTGACATTCTAGCCATTAGGTATAAAGTTTAGTCTTCAGTGAGGAAAGGGAATCACTTGTAGTTTCAAAAAATGGGAGACAAAAAGCCTTCAGCTAAGGAAGGAAAAGTTTAGACTAGATATTAGGAAAAAGAATGTTCTTATGAACAAGAGCCACTGAGTATTAGAGTAGATTCCCAAAAGAGGTCAAAGGAGCTCCTGTGCAATAAAGAATGGTTTTATTAAGATGTTACTGGAATATAAGAAATGGCTTGGAAAATGCCAGTGGAGGCATCTGATCCTATAGCTGGACCACTCAATAGCAAGCTATCTGCAAGGCTACTGGGAAACACAATAAAGAAGAATGACACTCTACTAATGAAAACTATAGAGACTAAAGAATCTCTTCCTTCATACCCTCATCCAAAAAGTCTTTCAGAAATTCGCTAAGATAAACATGTCAGGTCAGAGAAGGAAAAGTCAAAGGTGAGCATGAAGCTCAGAAGTTCAGAGACTTTCAAACAGATGAACATGTGTACATTTTTAATCCCCTGAAATTTGGGAGCAGGACAATATTTTATGAACGCATCACAGGAAGGCCAAAAATTAGGCATTTTTATACATACATAATAGGTCAGCTTTTCCAGTAACAAGAAAATCTTCAAGAAAGACATCTGAAATTTACCACCAAAAAGTGATACATTATGCTTATCACCAGATCCCGTAATCTTATATGTCTCATTCAAGTCAACTGAACTCATTACAAACTGCACTTCTAAAAACCTAACCATAAAATATGAAACTGGGATCTCACTACTCCAACAGAAAGTCTAGCTTATGTGTTTGAGCTTTAAAATTTGAACTCAAGAACTTCCTACACGTTGGACAGTCAGCTCTAAAATGAAAATTTCTTTGTTAGCCACTTGTGTTGACACAGCTCCTAGGACTTAATTTGATTTATTCTTTACCGAATCAACTTATTACTTTTAATAAGTTTTAAGGTATTTTAGAGCCACAAAATGTGAGGGTATGCTATCTTTCTGAAATCTCTTTCACTCAGTTAATGGGCAGAGTTGATTTGGCTTATCTGACTGGCTAAGCTCATATTACTCCCATCCCTCACCTCTATATTTCTCCCCCATTCTCATTCAAAGAAGATGAAATTCCTTGAGAAGAAAAAAAATTTCGGAAATTTCAATAAATGTTAATGTTCTAGTCCATGTGGCTATATAGGAAATCATACTAAAATTTAGTGGGTTAAAACAATAATAATCATTTATTATTCTCACAGTTTTTATAGATCAGAAATTTAGAACCTGCTCTATTAAGCAACTCTGGCTCAGGATGTTTCATGAGGTTGCAGTCATCTGATGGCTTAACTAAGGCTGGAAGATGCATTCACTCTGTTTGCTGGCAAATCAGTACCAGCCTTTGCCTGGGACCTCCATTCCTCTCCACGTGGGCATCTCCACAGGGCTGCCTGACTGTCTTCATGGCATGAAAGCTGGTGTTCTTCAGAGTAGGGGATCCAAGACAGCAAAGCTGAAGTCGAAATGCCTTTCATGGCCTAGCTTTGGGAGTCATACACCTTTACTTCTATGGTATTATATTGGTCACATGAGGCCAGCCCCAATTCACCAAGGGACTGTCCAAGCATATGAATAACAGGAGACTGAGATTATTAGGGCCCATCTCAGTAGCTGGCTACAACACTAAAGTTTAGGCAGTATACTGACAAGACACTTGTGGATACATTAATTATTCATTCAATCCAAAGTTTGTCTCAGCTACCTGGAATAGTTGATCTTTTATCATTGTTTTTGCTGTTTCACACAAAGTGGATGGCTCTTTCTTCTCCTTGGTCTTGTGGATACCATGTCTTCTACTTCTCATTTCCAGGTATGACTTAGATTCATGTTGAAAATGCCTATTTTTATGAATACCAGTGCACCATTGGTGATTCTAGTCTCCAGGGATTCTGTAAAGCCCCTTTTGAATTTATTCATTTAACATTTGTTAAATGCCTACTGTGTACAAGCGATACAGTGTTGAACAAGACAAATAAGGTCCATATCTCTTGGAACATATTCTAGTGAAGGAAAACAAACAACAAAAAAGAAACAAATAAATATGAAAATATCAGATAATGAAAAATGCTAGGACAAAAATATGATAAAATAGCTTATTTGTTTGGGTAGGCATGGATAGGGGAATGACTAGAGAGGGTGACTTATTTAGGTTACAATATCAAGAAAGTATTTTCTAAGAAGATAATAGCAGTGTAGATATTTTAGGGAAGAGCTTGCCAGACAGAAGAAACAGTTGATGCAAGGTCCCTGAGGTAAGGAAGAGTTGATATATGGGAGAAACAAAAGAAGATATAAAGGCTGGAGCGGTGGGCATAGAGAAAGGTGTGAGAAGAGGAGGTCATATAAGTGGGCAAGGGCCAGATCTTATACAGACTTATAGAGCAGGGTAAAGGGTTTTGATATTATCCCCAGGATGATTGTGTGACATTCTTTTATAATAAATGCTTGTTTCTTTCCTTCTTTTTGTTCTTATTCCCTTCCTTCCTGCAGTGGAGTTTCTTTGTATCAATTTCTCCTCTCCTTTTAGAAACACAGAATTACATTTCCATACTCCTTCATTGGTAGGTGATGCCACATGACTAGTAATGATGATGAGTTGTGAATAGAAATGACGTGTCACTTCTTGGTTAAGGCCTTTGTCAATAAAAGACCTACAATTCTCTCTTCTTCTGTTGTAACAATCTAGAGGGTGATGTGCCACAGCTTGTACCCAGAAGGTAAAGTGATAGGATGTCTATCAGACTGGATCCTTGAGTGTTTATGTAATGCAGAGCCCCCACTGACCCACTGACATGTAATGGGAACAAAAACAAAATTTTTGTATCTTAATTTTTGTATCTTTTGTAAATTTTGTATCTTAACCACAGACATTTGGAAGTTCTTAGTTAACAGAACATCACCTAAATTAGTCTGATTAATATCCTTCCAAAATGTTCTTCATTGAAAAGTAAATTGTAAACTGGGTTGTTGCCAGTCAACCCAAATCATTTTTTTTTGTAGCCACTGCTGACAGTTCACTCAGTATAAATTATATCATCACTAATTATGATCTTCATTTTCTCTAAACAGTTCCCTTTATTCTCTATTTCTGCTCCTACCTTTATTCATTACGAGGCACAAGGTATTGTCACCACTTGTTAATAAATCATGAAATTAACATAAGGCCTACATTTTCTTGTTTAGGGAAATAAATGAAGTTCATTACTTAAGTTTAGTGAGGAGTACCTCGTTCACAAGCTGCTGCCCTCCAGATGTTGGGAAGAATTTCAGAAGGGAAAGAAAGGCATTGAGACGCCAACTCCATTTTTATATTTAAGACAGAACACAGCACCCAAGAGGGAGACAGAGTTGCTTGCCTTTTATACTTTCACTCTGAAAACCATCCATTAGGAAACACGCTTACATTTTTGCTAACTCCCTCAATTCCTTACACTCACTATATGTGTTGAGAAAGTTCCTATCAGAAAAGAAAATTTTCTCCACCTATGTTACATGGCAGCTTGATGGTTCTGCCAAGGCATATTGTAAATGGGACCCCCAGTATCTCCAAGCAACACAAAGAAGCTTAGAAAGACCTAATTTCTTTCAAATGTCCTTCTTGGCTCACACCACTTCATCCAGGCATGGCATTCTTTAAGCAATTTCCAATTCCTCTGATCAAACAAACTAGACTAATATTACATTGGGTTTTTGACTCCATTCAAGAGATCTGCTTCAGCAAAACATCTGTTAAAGCTCCTGGATTTCTTTTATTTAGTGAGGATCGCATGCCATATGGTATGCATTTTCACCCTCTGAACCATGTTATCGTATTGAAGGAACTTGCCTCAATCATCCATGATCTCTTCAGTGACATTTTCTTATTCAAAAAACTCAAAATCTCATACTTTGGCAGAACTGTTCAAAAAGTTCTACATCCATGAAATAGACATGAAACAAGGGTGCCTTCTTTTCTTCCTCGTACAGTTTCAGTTTCATAAACTAGAGGGTACCAGTTATTAAATGTTTCAGGTAAAGCTAACTTAGAATCATATAAGAATCACTCACAGATGGGAAGTGCATGAGAGGCTTTTGATGTACCAAATTAGCCATGTGCTTTTAAGAAAATGTCTCAGAACCTAGAGACTCTCCCTCTTAATTAGAACAAACCATCAGGGGCACCTGGAGTCATTTGAACTTCTGACTTCTTGATTTCAGCTTGGGTCATGATCTCAAGGTTCATGAGTTTGACCCCAGCATCAGGCTTTGTGCTGACAGTGTGGAGCCTGCTTGGGATTCTCTCTCTCTCTCTGTCTCTCTCTGTCTCTCTCTCTCTCTCTCAAAATAAATAAATAAACTTAAAAAAAAAAAAAAAGAACAAACCATGAAACGTCTAGTTTGTGAGGGCAGTAATAATGGAGCCCTAATCTCTTGTGGAGTCAGTTAACTTTGCTGGGTTTCATGGTCAAAAACAGGAACACTGACCCTCATTAATCATGCAAAAGACAGTATTTGTTCAGTACATATTTAATGCGTAGCATAGGCATTTTGCATAGTTGCTTTTGGCCCCAAAGTTGGACCTGACAGAATGAATAGGTGAAATAAATATATTATATAACATATAATAACTGAGTAAATATTTCAAAACCTCTCCTTTCATATTGAGGGCATCCTATATACAGGCAATTTCATAAAAGATTGCCCACATTTAATTTTCATGACTACATTAAGCAGTTTTTGTTTTTCCCATTTACCAGATGAGAAAAACTGAAATTCAGAATCATGAAATTACCTACTTAGCTAAGATGTAGTTCAGTTAGAACCTGAACCCAGATCCTGAGCTTCCTCCCTTTATATTTACTGCTTCTTAAAGCCTGGAAGGGAGGGGGGCATAGTTAATATCTAAAGAGTATCTTCTTTGAATATCAAAGGCAACAAATGCAATTTAAGACTGCTTCCCCAGTCATTTACCATGTGAGCTCTTAGCAGAGTAAGTGATACTTAGCCCAGTTAAGTATTCGTTGTCTACTCATAGAAATAGTAGTAAACATAACATTTGCAAATAACATATTGGTGATACTTTTGGAATATATAAATGTGTTATAAAAATGTAAGTTATTAAAACATATGATAGAATTCTTTTATCCAATGTGATCAGATAGGGTAGTTGATAATTGAAAATCAGTTTAGAACAGAAACTCATTTAATATAATATTTACTAACCTTAAACATTTATTTTAACTAAAGTATAATGAATATTCATTCACGAATCTTTTCATCTATGTCCAAAGCCTTTTTAAAGGAGTTCTTATGCACTAATAATGAACAACTCAAAAAAGAAAGTAACAGTAAAGCTGGAAAAACAAAAACAAAAAGGAAACTAAGGAAAAAAAATCCATTTGCAATAGCATCAAAAAGAATAAAATATTTATGAATGAATTTAACTAGAGAGATGCAAGATTTGCTCACTAAAAATGACAAAACAATGCCGAAAGAAATTTAAAACTTATATAAATAGAAAAACACTTCATGTTCATGGATAGGAAGACTTAAAATTGTTAAGATGGCAGTACTCCCCAAAGCAATTTACAGATTCAACACAACCCCTGTAAAAATCCCAATAGCTTTTTTTCTCAAAAATGGAAAAGCTGATTGTAAAGTTCATATGGCAGAGGGGAGGGAGGTTGCCTGGGTGGCTCAGTCAGTTAAGCGCCAGACTTCAGCTCAGGTCATGATCCCACAGTTCATGGGTTCCAGCCCCGAGTTGGGCTCTATGCTGACAGCTGAGAGCCTGGAGCTTGCTTTGGATTCTGTGTCTCCCTCTCTCTCTGCCCCTCCCCCACTAGCGCTCTCTCTCTCTCTCTCTCTCTCTCTCTCTCTCAAAAAAAAATAAACACTCAAAAAACTTTTTAAATAAAAAATAAAATAAATTTCATATGGAATTACCAGGAACTCCAAACAGCCAAAAAATTTTTGAAAGAGATGAACAGAGGACTCACACTTCCCAATTTCAAAACTAACTACAAAGCTATAGTAAACAGTGTGCTACTGGATACAACTAGTTAGACATATAAATCAATGGAATCGAATTTTGAGTACAGAAAAAAAAATCAAACATCTATAGTAAGAGTGCTGAGACCAGTCAGTGGAGGGAAGGAAGAGTCTCTTCAACAAATGGTTGAAATGGCAACTGGATATCAGCGTGCCAAAAGAATGAAGTTGCACCCATAATTCAAACCATATGCAAACATTGCTAAAGACTTAATGTTTGTATCCCCACAAATCCATACGTTGATGACATAATTCCAATGTAGGGTATTTGGAGATGGACTCTTTGGGAGCTGATTAGGTTTGGATGAGGTCATAAGGGTAGGGCCTTCATGACAGCATTAGTGCCCTTAAAAGAAAAGATACCTAAGCACTTTATCCTACTGTCTTGGCCATTAGAGTGTCAGTCAGGCTTAGGATACAATGAGAATGTAAGTCAGGTAAAAAACTCTCACCAGAAAGGAATAATGGCAGCACCTTGATCTTGGACTTCCTAGCCTCCAGAACTGTCAGAAATTTCTGAAGTCACTTAGTCTATGCTATTTCTGTGGAAGAGCTAATGAGATCAGGTTTGTGAGATTTAGAGACAAATTTCACTTAAGTAGGAGGCAGGTTCTATGACTCAGACATAGAAGGACATATTTTATAGTTTGAGAGAAGCAGCAGGGATCAATTTGGTAACTCAAGTTACTCAGACTCAGTAGAGAACACTTGGTGCTTAATAGACGTCAGAAGTAGTTTTCTGGGCTATTTGGGAAGAGGGATTTTATGTGATTTAGAAAGAGAAGATCTAAGATGTTCTTCAGTGGTCTCACCAGTTTCAACTTCAGAGATGCTGCATCCAGGGGCCACAGTCTCTCGGGATTTAACGTGGCCAAAAATATCGAGATTTCCTAGATCTACCTTCCCTTAGATGGGAATTAGCAAGAATTTTTCTCTTTTATTAGGAAAAAGAAAGAAACAGTCTCTAGCATTCTCAAAGGGGAAAGCTATATGTTAGAACTGGGGGTTGGAATAGGATTACCACTTGGCATTCAAAGCTTTTAATTTTGAAACATATTTAGTTTAGATTCATGAAAGTTTTAATTGTCATGGCCTTAGAGATCATTCTTTCTCCTTTTATTAGTGAAAAAAATGGGGGCGCCTGGGTGGCTCAGTCGGTTGAGCGTCCGACTTCGGCTCAGGTCATGATCTCGCGGTCTGTGAGTTCGAGCCCCGCATCGGGCTCTGTGCTGACGGCTCAGAGCCTGGAGCCTGCTTCACATTCTGTGTCTCCCTCTCTCTCTGCCCCTCCCCCACTCATGCTCTGTCTCTCTCTGTCTCAAAAATAAATAAACATTAAAAAAAATTTTAAAAAAAATGAAAACCAAAATGTTCAGGATCACACAATATAATCATTCTAGCAAAACTTGAACTGGAACCTAGTTTTCTTGCCTTTCTACTACTATAGTTGTTTTTTTTTTTTACTCCAAATTTTCATTACTTTTAAATTGAGAAAAATAATCACCAAAGTTCAAATGCAAGATCCATGGATGAGCTTTATGAGTCCATAACCTTCCAGAAATTACCAGTAAAATGTTGTATATGTGCTTTTTTCTGAAAAAATATTCTCAAAGGGACTCCATGATCCCCAAAAGGTTAAAACATACCTGCAATCTACTTTATGTTGTAGGGAGAAATGATCTTATATCTCTAAATGAGCATTTTTCTTTTCTCCTCCTACCACTTCTTTAGATATAAATTTTTACCTGAGTTACTTTCCTTCACAGGAGAGTCCAAAAACCAAAATGTGAATTGGACTATATATTTGGCCACATTTAGCATCCAAAATTCAGACAACTTTTAATGGTTTGAGGAAAATATTTTTATGCTCATATAAAACACAGGGTATCATTGATACCAGGGGAAAATAGGAATAAATATTACTCTCTTGATCCCACTATGTAAGACTTTTGTGTTAACAGGATTCCAATTTATGGGAAGCAGATTCTATTTAACTTATTAGTGTCCAAGCTGCAAGTAACCTCTAAACAACCAGAAGTTTGTCACTTCATACTCAGGAGGAGAAATTTTTAGCCATCTTCCTAAGCAACAGAGACCCCCTAAATAATATTCAAGAAACAGTGTTGTCTCATGTGAAGACCACTAGGAATGAATCTGAAAACCTGGTCCTATCTAAGCTCTGCCACTTACTGGCCATATAACTTTAGACATGCTACTTAACATTTCTGAGTTTCAATTTTCTCAACTATAAAAAGCACAAAAGTACTTCTTGGGTTGCTGATACATGGTGTTGTTTTCATTATTGAAGTGCCTGTTATAGTTTGGATTGTATCCCCCCCAAATTCATATGTTGAAACGTTAGTCCCACTATTTCAAAATGTGACCGTCTTTGGAGATAGAATCTTTAAAAGGATGATTAAGTTAAAATGAGGTCATTAGGGTGAGCCCTGATCCTATCTGACTGGTGTCCTTAAGAAGAGGAAATTCAAACATGCAAGAGATACTAATACATGCACACAGAGGAAAAACTATATTGAGACAGAGTGAGAAGGTGGCCACCTGTATAAGTTAGGGAGAGAGACCTCAGGAAAAACCAAACCTGCCAACTCCTTGATCTTGAACTCCCAGCCTCCAGAACTGTGAGAAATTTCTCAATACAATGTCAAAGCCCTCTATTAAAACCATTAGTTACTTGATGTATAAGAAATTGCTTTTTAGGATAGGGTAGATTTTATCTACATTTGGAAAATGGTTTCAAGTTATTGATATCATACTCCTTTTTCCTCCTGGTTGATTCTTCCCAACTTCCAGAAAGTAATTTGTTTCTGATCTTCTAAAACCTGAAACCCATTAAATATATGAATGGTATTTTTTTCACCATTCTACACTAAGCCCTTATTTTACAGACAGGAAATTGAGTCTCAAGTTCACACAGTTAGCCACTTCTGTAAAAGAGAGACCTGGAGGATAACTCAATGCCTTTGTCATAGAAGTACTGTGAAGAAAAACTTGGGTAATGCCAGTAGAGCACTTAGCACAATGCCTAGTAGATAGCAAGTGCTCAGTATAACGTGACTCCTTTTCACTGAGAAAAGCCACGTACCTTGGTCTGGTCTAGGTCACATTGCTCATTGTTGATAAACCCAGATTTCCAGGGCTTTGGGTACTGATATTCTTAGATTTCCCCCCAAATCCAATCCCAGTAAATTTTCCCAATAGTGATAAACTTGATCTGATTTAGAGTAAATCAGAGCCTGATGAGTTCGTCAAAGGGAATTTTTCAATGAATTGAACAAAAAACTTGGGGAGCTAAAGGGTGCAGACCTGCTCATAAACTTTTCCCTTGGTCCTTGGACTCAGTCAGAGCCACACCAAGCTGTTGAGCCTACAAGTTAGCAGTCCACCCCAGGATCCCTTTCCCCTGAAAAAAAAAAAAAGGCAATTCAGTAAAGGCTGACTGGACCGTGAGCTCATTTGATGAGACCATAACCAAGGGTGACAATCAGTAGCCTGAGTTTGATGTAAACCAATCCTCGCAGTCCACCATCCCCCAACATGATTCACCCCTAATCCTTAAAAAAGAAAGAAAAAAAGGTTCTGGGTTTACCTTTGACCCTTGTCCTTGGCTATCTACATGGCTTCTCTACAGCTGTGTTGAATCATTCCTTTCTACTTCTTTATCTTTGCTTTCCCAGAATCTCCTTTGCTAAGTAACACAGGCAGATGCCCAGACTCAAAACATTTCCCAATTTTCAGTTTGGATTTCAGTGGAATACTATTTCATGTTATGCTTTGAAGGCTATAGTAAGATTGTATTAGGGACAGTTACCTGCCAGCTATTAACCATTGCCTCTGGTCTGACCTGAATTCACAGAGGGCATGGTCACCCGACAACTTAATCAATGAGCCTCTTTGGCTTCAGAGTAGCAGAGGCCAAGAGCTCCATCAAAGAACCCTATGTGCTTTCAGCAACTCAGAAGATTCCAGTTGTTTTCAGCAGGCCTGAAAGGTTAAAATAAACAAATATGAAAATGCCAGATTGCCCTCTCATTTCTTCTCATACCTGGTGCCAGCCAGGGCCAGTGCTGGACAGGCTGCCCCCAAAGAGACTGGTGGTGCCTATGAGCCAAGCCACATGACCAGAGCTGTCACTGCACTAAGTGCCTGCCTTTCTTTCCTCATCCCACTCTCCATTTCTAAAAACGCATGAAATACCCATTTATGTATAATTACCAAGTGAATAAAAGGCCCTCCAACCCCTCTCCTGGCACCCAGTTGAAGGCTGTAGTTTGCAGCCTTTAACTATGTGGACACTTTCAGCGGTGTCTGAACACAAAGCTTTGTTCAGAAAATCTCAGCAATTGTGTTCGCAACTATCATTGGTTAGAATTTTTCTGCCCCAAAGCAGTGCAGCTTAGGACATGAGTGAGATCTCCATGATGGCATTACAGAGCAAGTACACATCCTCTCCGTATGCCCTCAGCCTTTATGCCTTCACAGTTCTTTTTTAAAAGCTCATAAACATGTTTGGCTGCCAGACAACTCACAGAAAAGAGGCTGCTCACTGAGTGACTGTTCAAACTGAGGGTCCTACATTTAAGGCAGCTTCTTCCTAGCAGTTTGTGTCCCTATTTCAGATGTATAGGCCTTCTGAATTGGAACGGAACTGAAAGAATTTTTAACTGTTTATTGATTAAAGTTTTAAATGCCATCATTCAGCCTTTTGACTCAATTCAAGAGCACTGTGTCCCTCTTGCCTATGATAAGAAGAAAATTGTATTAAAAAACATTTGCAAGTGTCTCTCTACATCATGCATTAATGTTGCATTTGTTACGTGTATGAATTGGGTTTGTTATGTGAATGCACATGTACATGCCCATGAAAGTAGGAGGTGGTTAAAGTAAGATATTCTTGTAACTTAAGGAAATTATTACAATTAAATCTCTGCTGATAATCAGTAATTTCCTAATTGCTAAATCCAATTGCCACCTCTCAATTATTCTTTTTGATGTCCTGGTGGAATTTGATACCATTGATCACCTGCCCCTCTTCCTCGAAACTCTTTTTTGCGAAGGCATACAGAACGTGGCACCATCATGATTCTTTCTGATCTCTGACCACTTCTTTTCCTGGTCCTCATTCTCTTTTGATCACAAAATAGCAGAATTTCTCACTCAGTATAGTCATGTCCTCATCAATCTTCTCTTCTTTTTCTGGTCTCTCTTGAGGATCTCTAGTCCCTCCTGAGACTATAAATATTGTCACTATGTGAATGATTCCCAAGTACACATATCTGGCCCTGCCTCTGCTCTCTCTTATTTCTTTCCCAGCTCAATCTAGACACATACTGGTATCTCAAAGTCAACAGCTGCACAATAGAATTTAACATGTCCACCCACCTCTCCTAATAATTCCAGCATCCTGCTTCTACTCTTGCATTCCCTATTTGGTTTGGATCACCAGCATCTGTGTAACCACCCACGTTTAAAACCCCAGAATCATCTTTGATTCTCTCTTCCATTGGTCTTTCATAAGAAACAGTGAATCTTTCTGGTGGCCTAGATGTCTTAGGTAATTTTTCCTTCTCCATTCCCTTTGCCACTACACTGATCAAGATTTTATTATTCTCACCAGGAGCATTACTAGATTCTAAGGGTTTCATGGCTTCTTTCTCCCTATCTTCCATTTCATCCTATGCATTACATTGAAATTTATTATTTTACAACACAGTTTTTATTATGTTACTCCTCACCCCTAAAAATCAATGGCCCCACTGCTGATACAATAAAGTCCAAAACTCCTTATCCTAAAATTAAGATCACTCCAGGACCTGGCCACTGGCCATCCTGTATTCAGCCAAATAGAATTTCCAATATTTCCTATAAATATTTTACATTAACATTTATGTCTTTTTTCATGCTGTTCCAACTATCTGCAATACCTCACCCATCTCTTTGTGTTCAAATTCACAGACTTTTTGAGACTTGGCATAAAAACCAACTCTTCTTTAATATTATTCAGATTATCTACTACCCCTAGCCCAGCACAACACAGAGATTGCTTAACCTGGATTCTTAATGGTTTATTGGTAGCTTTATATGGTTATTCTACTAAAGATTCAAACACATACCCACACAAATATAATCTATCTTCCTGTCTAGACTAAATATTCCATCAGAGTAGGGTTCACAACTTATTCATTATAGAGTGAATGTGTCCCCTCCTCAGATTCAATGTTGAAGCCCCAACCTCCAAAGTGATGATATTTGGCAATGGTGCCTTTGGGAGATAATTTGGGTTAGATGAGATCATGAGGGTGGGGCCCTTATAAAGGGATTAGTACCCTTGAAAGAAGAGATACCAGAAAGCTTGCTCAGTCTATCATTTATCTATCTCTCTCTCCTCCTCCTCAACCTTGTGCACAAAGTATGAGCACACAGCAGGAAGGAACCCATCTGCAAGCCAGAAACAGAGCCCTCACCAAAACCCATCCATGTAATCCTGACCTCAGACTTCCAGCCTCCAGAGCAGTTGAGAAAATAAATGTGTTATTTGAGCCATCTTAGTCTATGTATTTTGTTTTGTGAGCCCAACCTAAGACACGCATGTGCATCCCTATTGCTTTACACAGTGCCTGGCACATCATAAAAACTCCTAAATATTTGTTAAGTAAATGAGTGAATATGTCTCCAAAACTATCTTTGATCAAATAAAGCTAGTGATGGGGCACATGGGTGGCTCAGTTAGGTAAGCATCCGGCTCTTGATTTCAGCTCAGGTCATGATCCCACAGTTCATGAGTTTGAGCCCTGAGTTGGGCTCTACATCAGCACAGAGCCTGCTTAGGATCCTCTCTCTCTCTCTCTCTCTCTCTCTCTCTCTCTTTCTCACACACACACACACACACACAAAATATATAAACATTAAAAATAGATAGATAGATAGATAGATAGATAGGCCAGGCCTGCTGCTCAAGCATCTCTATATTTTGACTGCTTTCCACTGCTTCTACCACACTTCTGCCCTACCTTCACCTCAGTACAACCAGTACAAAGCTCGACCCTCCTTCTAAGCCAGAAATGGTAAACTGACAACCCAGAGGCCAGGTATTCCCCACAATTACTTTTTCTTTTTAACATCAAAATGTTTTTCAAATTTTGACTTAGTTGCCAGTATTTAAAAATTGGAAGATTTTATATGAAAATATGAATTTGAGGCAATGGTGAATCTTTAATGACAGTTGGCTGCTATTTCTAGATAGGGCTTGTACTCTTCCACTTACAGCCACAGCTAGTCTATGTTACTTGCTTGGATATCATATAACTATTTGAGTTTGATAACTATGTTCTCTTTTTCTTTTCCTACTCTGCCTCAGCTCTATAACTAAAATGTTTATTTTCTATATCTCGTATTTTTTTCCCTGCTTATGCCAGGAAGAATTCACCAACTACCACAACCAGAAATAGTTTCTCCCTCCTTTCTTTGTATTTCTGTAGCACAAAAAGTTTCTCTATTTCTGTTAGCATAAGTCTTCTAGAAATTACAGTGTATCAACATTGTACTCTCTCACTTTCCTCATTTTTCATTTCTTCACATAAGGAAGGTTAAGAGTAAGCCTCCAGAAAAGTAACCAATGGTATTAATTCTTACAAATGGTGATTGACAGAACTAGTATTCAAACCCAAGTATTATGATAATAGATTTTGTTCTTTTCCTTTGATGAATTCTTTCTTTACTAGCTTGCACTGTCTTCTACAATCAATCCAACTTAATTCAGCAAAGATTTATTGTAGTACTAAATATGTTAAAGGAACCCACTGCTCTCTAACCTGGTAACAGTAAACATTCTCATTCTAATTATTGAGAATTCTCATTCTTTGACTGGATACCCTGCCCACAGACAGAGGACATCCACTGTAGATAAATTCTCTCCTTCACTTAATACAAAATGAACATCCACTTTAAGCATCATGCTAGATCCTAAGCACCTACAGTGGTAAATAAACCCAATATTTCCTTGTCCTCATGGGGCTTAAAATAGATTTGTCCTTAAATGAATATTGTTTTTCCATCAAATTACAAAGTGTCCTACAGGGCAGGAGCTGAGTATGATTATTCAAAGGAAGTTATTATTCAATAGGTGCTTAAGTTTCGCTATTGGTGACAAATGTTCCCAATTACTCCCAGGTGGAAGTGGTAGTTGTCCCTGTCTTCTCCACTTCCCTTCAAAACCTCTCTCTTACTCCTAGCAGCTGGTTTTCATATAACCAGAGTTCCTAATCCTCAGGACAAGAATAGGTAGGGCCAGCTTCATGGGTGTCACACATGCAGTCACACAGGAACCTATGCTTAGAAGGACCCTGTGCTTGGTATAATGCTCTGCTGTTACTGTCTTGAAATTCTTAATAATTGTTTTAACAAGGAGCCCCCCGCAATTATGTAATCTGTCTTGAAAACAGAATTGGGGATAATAGCCAACATAACTTTAATGTCAACGCCATCAGTTTGCCAATAGGCTCCTCTTCAGTATGTCTTTACTACTCCTCAAATGCAGAAAAATAACAAGGACAGTTTGAAAGATATCTTTCTATTTGAAGTTATTTATATTCTGTTGTGCCTAACAGAGCCATGTCTTAAGATCCAAGACAAAAAAAAAATGGCTCTAAGATAATAATGTCATGTTTGTTCACCTAGACTACTGGTATCTTTAGGTTCAGTATGGCAATGGTTCTTAAAGGGTGAGACCCCACCAAGGGTGTGAACATCACCTGGGAACTTCTTAGAAATGCAAATACTTGGGCTCCACCCCAAACTTACTGAATTAGACATTCTAAAGGCAGAACCCAGTTATCTGTGTTTTAAGCCCTTTAGATGATTCTGGTATATGCTGAAATTTGGCAACCACTGAGTTGTGGCCTTGTCAACCTCTTGAGAGCACAAGTCTGTCGCCTACTGTTTCTCAGCCAGGTGGAAATTATTTAATAAAAACCCACTGAAGGACAACTAGCAGATATTTGGGCTTAGAAACATTGCTTAAATGAGTTTGTATGAATAGAGGAGAAAACAGCAAAACTGATTTTTTCTCTTGGCAAAGGATTTGTTTATCCTGCTCCTTTGAAGTCAGAACCAATAATATAGAAGGGTTTGCTGGCTACACCTTGATGTCTGAGTGAAATAGAGAAGCCTTCCTTTAAGTGCTGTCTTGAACAAACACGTTTGGGAGACAACACCATAGAGTGCTATTGCAGAAGACTGATATTAGATCTTAAGACCCCACTGTCACATTCTAAAAATAAGAAAATCAAGGCCTAGAGAGTGAAATAACTTTCTAGAGATCACTCAGTTGTCAGTCAGGCATTCACTAAAAGAGAAAGGTTTATTAAGTTATAGGTCAGAATCACCTTGCGGATCATTTGGTGCCCTTCATGCCTGGGCACTTAGAGAGGCAGCCACCCTTTCCAGAACCTCTGTTAATTGCATTGCCATTGAGCATTCATTTCCTCCCTGTCTACTTTTAGGTACTTTTAGGTAAAACACACACATTTTTTAAGAAACAGCCTTCACAGGCACCTGGGTGGCTCAGTCGGTTGAGCGTCCGACTTCGGCTCAGGTCATGATCTCACATTAGCCCCACATCGGGCTCTCTGCTGACAGCTCAGAGCCTGGAGCCTGCTTCAGATTCTGTGTCTCCCTCTCTCTGCCCCTACCCTACTCATGCTCTGTCTCTCAAAAATAAAAATGTTTAAAAAAAAATTTTTTAAAAAGGAAAAAACAGCCTTCGTATTCTCCACTTTTGAATGCCCAGGTTTTTCTTTGCAGTTGGACATGTCACCTAAAGAAGGTGGTAACCAGGTAGTTAACTGACTTTTCTCCTTTGAGAGGAAGATGAGCCCTGCCTGTAGGTGGCCATGCTTAGCTTCAAGCTGCTTTTCTCCACACCTGGTTCTCATTTGTAACACCAAAAGCATTTCATGCTTATTAAGCATCATCTGGTCCCAATTTTTAAACCACAAGTTTGGCTTGGTTTGTTTTTAATAAGCGGTTACAACAGAGTCCACCTTTTCAGTGTGATGATGTCTCTTAAACCTAGCTATTGACATCTTGGAGATTTAGATTAATATGGCTGTTATGGGAGGTTAGAAACATTAAAGACACAAATCCTGAAGTTTGGCTTTATCCTGCCTAGATATGATGCAGATTTGTTTTCAACCACATGTATTTGAATAAAAGGATGATCAAGTTTAAAGGGAATTTTGTAATGGTCTTTATTTTTGCATGGTACTCCACATCTCCATTTTTCTTCTCCAATTTTGAATTTAAAGGATTCCTAGATTTTATGCAAAAGCAATTTGGGAAGATAAAATCAATAGAATTCTCATCATTGCTCAATCTCTAAGTATTTTGCAATTAGTGTCACTTCGTTTTTTGACAGCCAGTGATTGGTTCTTTATGTGGTATTTTGTCACTGTGCTTGGCCAACACAAGAGAGCAGAGTTAAGACATTCATTTTCTAAGAAGAGTTAGGAATCTCTTAGTTCCAAGTTAAATATAATTGTAAAGTCACAAGATATTAAAAAGATGTGTAACTGCTAGTTAAATTTTAATAGGATTTTCCAGCTTTCTTTATAATGTATTTTTAAATGCCCATTGCCTGGTATTAAATACTCATAACTATTCATGTATTTTTATTTAAGTTTATTCATGTATTTTGAAAGAAGGCAAGGAGGAGGAGAGAGGGGGATAGGGAGAGGGAGAGAGAGAATCCCAAGCAGGCTCTGTGCTGTCAGAGCAGAGCCCCATGCAGGGCTGCATCTCACAAACCACAAGATCATGACCTGAACCGCGATCAAGAGTCAGACACTTAATGGACAGAGCCACCCAGGCACCCCACCATTCGTATATTGAGCAGGGATATTTTAAATCTAGCTTGTGAAATTCCTTGATCTTAAGTTAGTGTCACAAGCTTAGACCAGCATGGTGCAAGTTCGAAGCTATCTGAACTCCTTTAAATCAGAGGTTAACCTGAATTGATAGAAAATGTTTACTTCTTCTAAAATAAGTATAATGGATATTTTCAATTTGTACCTTCAGGAGAAACAGCCCTCATATGAATGACCAGTAACCAAGTCTAAATCATCTTCCTGTGTGATTTCGAAAGTTTTGTCCTCTCCACAACTATTTCCAAAAGGCTCTGAAACATGCTTATATGTTTCACAGATCTCTCCACCACACCCTTTACTCCACCCTGTTGTTCGGATTTAATTGTCCAGTATCATCATCTCTAAGCTACAATAGATAAAGTTCTTATCTCTCTCTTCACCACTGTTTCCTCAGTGCCTAGAACAGTGTCTGGCCTATGATAGATACTAAATTAATCTCCTGGGTAATCAATTGAATGAGAGACTAAATGAATGAGTGAATGCATTGCAAACATATGCTCTTTCATCCTTAAAACTCAAAATGTAGCTTTTATATGAGAATGAGAGAAAAGTAGGGAAATCACATGAATAAATCTAAATTTCCCTCTTATTACTAGAGACTGTCTCTAAATTAATATTACCATTTAGTAATGATATATTAATTGAATGTATTAATTGAATTAGATGGTCTAATAATCATTGCAGTGATTCCTATAGATAGGGAACTTATTTTTTCATTCGCTGTTTATGAATTCCTATGTGATATTTTGCCTACAGCTGATCTCTTAATATATTTCCTCATGGGAAAAGTAGAAATTGTGTTTTTCCTTCCCAATGGGTTCTGCAAATTAGAGAAGGGATATAAGAACTTTACAAATGTTCAACAGTGTGTTATATTTTTGTTCCCTTAAAAAAACATGAATTAATGACTGAAAGAGATCACAAAAGAAATTCTTTCTTACATCTGTTCATGCTTTTATAAGTCAAATTTCCAGATGAAAAAATTAAAAAAAAACAAAGAAAGATTATTCCTCTCAATGATCACACTTTGTGATAGACTCCCCTGTCAGTGCTATCAGTCACTAACTCCATGAGTTAGACTCTTGAATCTTTGAATAAAATGTTTCTGCTGCTATGTCCTTGTGTCTTCAGCTGCTGGCACTCGAGGTGGTGCTTACCTCTCGTGAATTCACATATTTTCAAACCTGCTTCTATCAATATTTGCCATACCTCTCAGGGTGATTTTAATCCCAGCGAGAAAGAGAGTTGCCTCTCTTTGGGAAGGATTCAGATTCTAGCTGCTAGCTTTTGTAAATTCTGCTGTCTTCTATATTTACCGTGTCTTTCAGGAAGATCCTAATCTTTATCAATCTCACATGTCAATGGCCCAAATGAAAGCAGTGTTTACCCAGCCCACAATACACAAGTATCTTTATTTAACCTAGAAGGAATCTGAGTTTTAACAAAGCAGTGAACAGATCTGTTACAGCATCTTCTCAAACAGTAGGATGGCTTCCTACATTCCCACTCACAGACTCAGCTGTTTTTCTTACTGACTCTTCTTGGTGTCTTACATTCTTTTGGTTTTTTTTACATTTTTTTATGTTCTTTATTCTGTCTTTTCCTAGTACATAAACAGAATGTTTATTTTTTTCTTTATTTATGTTTTTTTAAGTTTTTATTTAAATTCCAGTTAGTTAACATACAATGCAACATTAGTTTCAGATGTACAATATAATGATTCAAAACTTCCATAAAACGCCCAGTGCTCATAACAGCAAGTGCACTCTGTTATCACCATCACCTAATTTATCCATCCCCTACCAACCCCTCTACTAACCATCAATTTGTTCTCCACAGTTAAAAGTCTTTTTCTTGGTTTGTTTCCCTCTCTCTTTTTTCCCCCTTTGTTTGTTTGTTTTGTATCTTAAGTTCCACATATGAGTGAAATCATACGGTGTTAGTCTTTCTCTGACTTGTTCCACTTAGCATAATACTCCCTGACTCTATCCATGTCATTGTAAATGTCAAGATTTCATTTCTTTTATGGCTGAGTAATATCCCATTGTGTATATAAACCACATCTTCTTTATCCATTCATCAGTCAATGGACACTTGGGCTGCTGCCATAGTTTGGTTATTGTAGATAATGCTGCTATAAACAGGGTACATGTATCCATTTGAATTAGTATTTTTGCATTCTTGAGGTAAAACCTGAGTAGTGCAATTTCTGGATCATAGGGTAGTTCTCTGTATAACTTTTTGAGGAACCTCAATATTTTTTTCCAAAGTGGCTGCACCAGTATCCATTCCAACCAACAGTGTACAAGGGTTCCCCTTTCTCCACATCTTTGCTAGCACCTGCTCTTTCTTGTATTGTTGATTTTAGCCAATCTGACAGGTGTGAGGTAGTATCTCATTGTAGTTTTGATTTGTATTTCCCTGATGATAATTGATATTGAGCATTTTATCATGTGTCTGTTGGCCATCTAGATGTCGTCTTCACAGAAATGTCTATTCATGCCTTCTGCCCATTTTTTAATTGGATTATTTGCTTTCTTGGGTGTTGAGTTTTACAAGTTCTTTATATATTTTGGAAACTAACCCTTTATCAGATATGTCACTTGCAAAGATCTTCTCCCATTTCATATCCCATAGGTTGCCTTTTAGTTTTGTAGAATGTTTCCTCTGCTATACAGAGGCTTTTTATATTAATGTTGTCTCAACACTTTATTTCTGCTTTTGTTTTTCTAACTTCTGGAGCATATCTAGAAGAAGTTTCTCCAGCTGATGTTAAAAAGGTCACTGCCTATGTTCTCTTCTAGGATTTTTATGGTTTCAAATCTCACATTTAGATCTTTAATCCATTTGAATTCATTTTTGTGTATGGTGTAAGAAAGTGGTCCACTTTCTTTTGTGCATGTGGCTGTACAGTTTTCCCAGCACCATTTGTTGAAGAGACTGTATTTCCCATCAGATATGCTTTCCTGTTTTGTCAAAAACTAATTAACCATATAGCCATGAGTTCACTCCTCATGGCTCGATTTTGTTCTATTGATCCACATTTCTATTTTTATGCCAATACCATACTGTTTTGATCACTACGGATTTGCAATATAAATTGAAATCTGGAATTGTGATTCCTCCAGTTTTACTTTTCTTCTTCAAGGTTGCCTGGGTTATTCTGTGTCTTTCGTGGTCGCTGGAGAGCCAGTGAGCTGCACAGCTTTCAGGAGTTGGCACAGCCCTCCTGGTCAGGTGGGGCAAGAAGACAGCCTCCACAGTGGATGAGGATGTGTCAGCTCCCTTGCCTAAGCAGGAAGGGGGAGGGTTGCTTCAGGCTACTCTAAATTTCCCAAACTGTCTTTCTGATTAGGGTGAAGACAAGACTACCCTCAGCCTTGGCTAGGAACTAAATCCTCTGTCCGTGTATAGCATGAGAACCCTCTACACCCCATACTGGCTTTATTTGGGGGCAATCAGCTTTTCCCCTCTACTCAGCTGGAGCACCACTGGGCTACACAGCTTACAGGAGTTGTTTCCAGCCCTTCTGGTCAGATGTGGCTAGAAGACACTCTCCACAGTGGGTAGGACTGTGACTCTGCTTCTTACCTGGGTGTGAGCAAACTGGGATCTAAGGCCAGCAAAACTCTTCGTGTGGAGATCTGAATCAGGCATCTCTGTACTCCCATTGAGCAACCTGGTCATAGTCCACCCCCAAATTGGTTCCGCAGATGAACAAAACTCCTGGTTAGGATTTCTACATGGACACTGCAGGTATGAATTTGGTCTGCCAAAATCTGTATGCTGGGTGCAAGTCCTTCCCCCTATTCATCACAGTCAGATTCCCAGTGGTTGAGCCCTACAGATTCTCCTGCAATCTCCATGGTGCGAGAGCAGAGTAGGAACTCCCACAAAATGGCCCCAATGCTGGAAGCGGGGGAATGATTGACCCACCCTGGGTTCTATTTTCCCACTGAAAGAACCAGAGGTTCAGGGAAGACCTCTCCCCTTGCCCTTCTAATGCAAACTTTCTTGGTCTCTATATTGCAAGGGAGTGGTTTTACCCTTACTTTTGTGTTCTAGGATTCTCTCAGTAGTATCTTTTCTTAAATAGTTGTTAATCTGTTCTTGTGATGGGGAGCAAAGTCAGAAACAACCTATTTCACCATCTTGGTGACATCACTCCATGTCTATCTTTCTTATAAGCACACAGTGATTTTCCATTTGTTGTCTCATTTGACCACAGTAATGTTCTGTAAATTGTAAAGACAACATACAATAATGGATAGGGCATACTTTGCAGTAAAGTTGAGGTATTACCTCTGACTAATTGTGTCAACTTGAGCAACTTTTTTAACCTTTCTGAGCTTAGCATTCTCATTGTAAACAAATAATAATATTTCTTACCCCATATAATATAAAGGGGAAATATTTGGTAACAAGGAATACATGTGCTAATAGCAAAATTTAATTACACATTACCTACATGTGAATTTGATCAATAGGTACACTGGCTTCAAGCAATGTCACTTTTTCACTCAAATATATATTTTGGAACTCTAGGTGTGTTGGTAAAAAGAGATTGGCCTTTTAAATAGCCATATGATATGTCTCAGTTTAAATACTCCACTATGTTTTTGTGTGTGTGTTTATGATTTTGTTTTTGCTTTTATTTTTGGCTGTTCCCCTAAGCGTGACCATTTAGATTGCTGTCAGAATTTTTGCTGTTCCAACAATAATGCAATAAACATCTTATACATATTCTTTTGCACATTTGTGCTAGCATTTACTAGAGTGGATGCCAACAAGTAAAATGCTGGCATGTAAGGTATGCATATTTTTAGTTTCAATAGTTAATACCAAATTGCTTTCCAAAAAGACTCCAAAAACTCATTTCACTTCATCTTTGACAATGTGTCAAATGTCATAAAATTATCAAAAATTCTTAGACTCAACAAACTTAGAATAGAAGGAAAGTGCCTCAACACAATAAAAACCATTTGTGTAAAATCCACAACTAATGGTGAAAGACTAAAACTTTTCCTTTAAGAAAGCAAGGCAAGTATGTTTCCATTCAACATAGTGTTGGAAGTCCCAGAGCTATTAGGCAAGAAAAAGAAATAAAAGGCATCTAGATTGGAAAGGAAGAAGTAAAATTATCTCTGTTGACAGATGACATGGTCTTACGTAGAAAAGCCTACATACTCTTCAAAAAAAAAAAAAAAACAAACACCAAATTCAAATGGCACCATGCACTCTTCAGCATTCTAACTTTTAGAAATTCTATAGAACAAATAACCTGGTTTCTTCAAATATTACATTAGAAAATACATAAATGAGGAGGATATTAGATAAATTTATATGTAAGCATAAAATTTGACACTAAATACTTAATGAATCTAAGAAATAATTGTTAATTTACCTTTGGTGTGATAAACTATTGTGTTTTGTCTACAAAAAGAACCCTATCTATTAGAAATATGTAGTTAAATATTTATAGGTGAAATGATACAATGTTTGGAATTTTCTTCACTGTAATCCCGGGGGCAGGATAAACAAGTGGAAATATAGATAAAAGAAGATTGTCCATTAGTCAGCTGGTCGTCATTGGAGCTGACTGTGTGGAAATTCACTGTACCATTTTCTCTTCCTTAGTACATGTTTGAAATTTTTTAAACTAATTTTTTTAACTACAAGTGTTTTAATAAGTTAAATCAAGATTACAAAGCATATGGTAAAACATAGTTGTATGCACTATTTCTAAAGGTATAAACTGTTCTGCAGTCTGTTGGAAAAGAACCTTGTTTTATAATTAAAAAGCTAAACAATGTAAAAAAAAAACCTAAGGAGGGAGGGGCCAACATGGCAGAGGAGTAGGGGGACCCACTATCCTTGTCTTTCAAACTAAGAAGGACTAAAGCCAAAGGACTCTCAACCCCAAGAGTCAGAGAGGAAAGGTGTTGCAGTCTACAAGGAACGGAAAGGGAAACCCAGAAAATTCCCGAGGAACCTCTGTTTTCCTTTCCAGGGCGACTTCAATAAACAATCCAAAGCACACCTAGCCAAAATGACGAAACGGAAGAATTCTCCTCGAAAGAGTCTACACGAAGTAGTGACAGGCCAAGAATTGATGAAAACAGATATAAGCAACATAACAGAACTTGAATGTAGAATGATAATCATAAAACTAATCGCTGGGCTTGAAAAAAACATAGATGAATGCATGGGGTCCCATGCAGCAGAGTTCAAGGACCTTAAAAACAGTCAGGAAGAATTAAAAAAGGTCTTGAATGAGGTGCAAAACAAATTGGAGGCAGCCACAGTGCGGATTGAAGAGGCAGAAGAAAGAGTAAGTGAATTAGAAGATAAAATTATGGAAAAAGAGGAAGCAGAGAAAAAGAGAGAGAAGCTGATCCAGGAACAGAAAAGGAGAATTCGAGAGCTGAGCGATGCACTCAAATGAAACAATATCCTATCATAGGAATTCCAGAGGAAGAAGAGAGAGAGAAAGGAGTCGAAGGAGTACTTGAACAAATCATTGCTGAGAACTTCCCCAACATGGGGAAGGAAACGGGCATGGAAATCCAAGAGGCACTCGAGAACTCTCCTCAGACATAACTTGAATAGACCTTCTGCATGACACATCATAGTGAAACTGGCAAAATATAAAGACAGAGAGAGTATTCTGAAAGCAGCTAGGGAAAAATGGGCGTTAACATACAAAGGTAGATACATAAGGGTTGTAGCAGACTTATCTACAGAAACTTGGCAAGCCAGAAAGAAATGGCAGGATATCTTCAATGTGATGAGCAGGAAGGATATGCAACCAAGAATCCTGTGTCTGGCTAGCCTGTCATTCAGAATAGAAGGAGAGATCAAGGTTTTTCCCAACAAACAAAAACTGAAAGAATTTATCACAAATAAGCCAGCACTGCAAGAGATCCTGAGGGGCATTCTATGAAGGCAAACCTGCAAAGAACACAAACTGCCAGGGACAGCCTTACAAGCATTCGACCTACAGATAACACAGTGACTATAAGCCCCTATTTTTCAATATTAACACTGAATGTAAATGGACTAAATGCGCAAATCAAAAGACACAGGGTAACAGAATGGATTAAAAAACAAGACCCATCTATTTGCTGTCTTCAAGAGACTCATCTTAGAGCTGAGGACACCTTCAGATTGAAAGTGAGGGGATGGAGAACTATCTACCATGCTACTGGAAGTCAGAAGAAAGCTGGAGTAGCCACACTTATAGAAGACAAACTAGACTTTAAAATGAACAATGTAATAAGAAATGAAGAAGGACATTATATAATAATCACAGGGACCATCCAGCAGGAAGAGCTAACAATTATAAATATCTACGTGCCAAATTCGGGGGCACCCAAATTTGTAAAACAACTAATTACAAACATAAGCAACCTTATTGATAAAAATGTCCTAAAAGTAGGGGACCTTAACACTCCACTCTCAACATTGGACAGATCCACAAAACAGAAAATCACCACAGAAACAATGGCCCTGAACGACACATTAGAACAGATGGGCCTAACAGACATCTTCAGGGTCCTTCATCCAGAAACAAAGGAATTTACATTCTTCTCAACTGCACACAGTACATTTTCCAAGATAGACCACATTCTGGGGCACAGGGAAGCTCTGAATAAATATAAAAGATTTGAGATCATACCATACACACTGTCAGACCACAATGCTTTGAAACTTGAAATCAACCACTGGAAAATATCCAAAAACATGGAGGCTAAGGAACAACCTACTAAAAGACGAGTGGGTCAACCAAGCAATCAGAGAAGAAATTAAAAAATACATGGAAACAAATGAAAATGAAAATACAACAATCCAAATGCTCTGGGATGCAGCAAAGGCAGTCCTGAGAGGGAAATATATTGTAATCCAGGCTCACCTCAAGAAACAAGAAAAATCAATAACACAAATTCTAACAGCACGCCTAAAAGAACTAGAAGCAGAACAACTAAGACAACCCAAACCCAGCAGGAAGAGAGAAATAACAAAGAACAGGGCAAAATTAATCATATGGAAACAGAGAAAGTAGTGGAACAGATCAATGAAACCAAGAGCTGGTTCTTTGAAAAAATAAACAAAATAGACAAACCTCTAGCCAGGCTTTTCAAAAAGAAAAGAGAGAGAACTAAAATAGATAAAATCATGAGTGAAAAGGGAGTAATTACAACCAATCCCTCAGAAATACAAGCAATTATCAGGGAATACTATGAAACATTATATGTCACCAAATTGGACAACCTGGAAGAAATGGACAAATTCCTAAATAGCCACACGCTACCAAAACTCAAACGGAAAGAAACAGAAAATTTGAACAGACCCATAACTAGTGAAGAAATTGAGTCAGTTATCAAAAATCTCCCATCAAATAAAAGCCCTGAACCAGATGAATTCTCTGAGGAATTTTACCAGACATTTAAAACAGAGTTAATTCCTATCCTCCTCAAGCTATTCCAAAAAATTGAAACGGAAGGAAAACTCCCGGATTAATTCTATGAAGTAAGCATCACTTTGATTCCCAAACCAGATAAAGACCCAGAAAAAAAGAGAATTACAGGCCAATATTCCTGATGAATATGGATGCAAAAATTCTCAACAAAATACTAGCAAATCGAATACATCATCATATAAAAAAAAATTATTCACCATGATAAAGTAGGATTCATCCCTGTGTTGCAGGGCTGGATCAACATTCGCAAATCAATCAATGTGATAAATTACATTAACAAAAGAAAAGATAAGAACCATATGATCCTGTCAATAGATGCAGAAAAAGCATTTGACAAAATACAGCACCCTTTCCTAATAAAAACCCTCGAGAAAGTCGGGATAGAAGGAACATACGTAAACATCATAAAAGCCATATATGAAAAGTCCACAGCTAATATCATGCTCAATGGGGAAAAAACTGAGAGCCTTCCCCCTAAGATCAGGAACACGACAGGGGTGTCCACTCTCGCCACTGCTATTTAACATAGTGTTGGAAGTCCTAGCATCAGCAATCAGACAGCAAAACAAAATAAAAGGTATGAAGATTGGCAAGGAGGAAGTCAAACTTTCACTTTTTGCAGATGACATGATACTTTACATGGAAAACCCGACATAATCCACCAAAAGCCTACTAGGACTGATCCATGAATTCAGCAAAATTGCAGGGTACAAAATCAATGTACAGAAACCGGTGGCATTTCTATACACCAACAATGAAGCAGCAGAAAGAGAAATAAAGAAGCTAATCCCTTTCACAATTGCACCAAAAACCATAAAATACCTAGGAATAAACCTAACCAAAGATGTGAAAGACCTCTAAGCTGAAAACTATTAAAAACTTTTGAAGGAAATTGAGGAAGACACAAGCAAATGGAAAAACATCCCATGCTCATGGATTGGAAGAATAAATATCGTTAACATGGCAATACTACCCAAAGCAATCTACACATTCAATGCAATCCCAATCAAAATGGCACCAGCATTCTTCTCAAAGCTAGAGCAAACAATCCTAAAATTTGTATGGAACCACGAAAGACCTTGAATAGCCAAAATAATACTGAAGAATAAAACCAAGGCGGGAGGCATCACAATCCCAGACTTTAACCTCTACTACAAAGCAGTAGTCATCAAGTCAGTATGGTGTTGGCACAAAAACAGACACATAGACCAGTGGAATAGAATAGAAAACTCAGAAATGGACCCACAAGTATATGGCCAACTAAGCGGGACAGAATATCCAATGGAAAAAAGACAGCCTCTTTAATAAATGGTGCTGGGAGAATTGGACAGCAACTTGCAAAAGAATGAAACTAGACCACTTTCTTACACCACTCACAAAAATAAATTCTAAATGGATAAAAGATCTGAATGTGAGACAGGAAACCGTCAAAATTCTAGAGGAGAAAGCAGGTCTTTGACCTAAGACGCACCAATTTCTTACTCGACACGTCTCCAAAGGCAAGGGAATTAAAAGCAAAGATGAACTACTGGAACCTCATCAAGATAAAAAGCTTCTGCACAGCAAAAGAAACAACCAACAAAACGAATAGGCAACCAACGAAATGGGAAAAGATCATCGCAAATGACATATCGGATAAAGGACTAATATCTAAAATCTATAAAGAACTTAAAAAACTCCACATCCGAAAAACGAATAATCCAGTGAAGAACTGGGCAGAAGATAGGAATAGACACTTCTCCAAAGAAGACATCCAAATGGCCAACAGACACATGAAACGATGCTCAACGTCACTCATCATCAGGGAAATACAAATCAAAAGCACACTGAGATACCACCTTACACCAGTTAGAGTGGCTAAAATGAACAAATCAGGAAACTATAGATGCTGGCGAGGATGTGCAGAAACAGGCACCCTCTTGCACTGTTGATGGGAATGCAAACTGGTGCCACCACTCTGGAGAACTGTGTGGAGGTTCATAAAAAAAAATGAAAATAGAATTATTCTATGACCCAGCAAAAGCACTGCTAGGAATCTACCCAAGAGACACAGGACTGCTGATGCATAGGGGCATGTGTACCCCGATGTTCATAGCAGCACTTTGACAATACCAAATCATGGAAAGAGACCCAGTGTCCATCAACTGATGAATGGATAAAGAAGATGTGGTATATATATACAATGCAATACTATGCAGCAATGAAAAAGAATGAAATCTGGCCATGTGTAGCAACATGGATGGAACTGGAGGATATTATGCCGAGTGAAATAAGTCAGGCAGAGAAAGACAGATGCCATATGTTTCCACCCATAGGTAGGCTTTGTGAGACCTAACAGAAAACCAAGGGGGAGGGGAAGAGGGGAAGGAAAAAAAAGCTACAGAGAAGGGAGGAAGACATGACATAAGAGACTCTCAAAGACTAAGAACAAACTGTGGGGAGAGGGGGGAGTGGGAGGGGCGAGAGTGGGTGATGGGCACAGAAGAGGGTGCTTCTTGGGATGAGCACTGGATGTTGTATGGAAACCAATTTGACAATAAATTATTAAAAAAAAAACTAAAGATCCACACAAAAATAATAAACTAATAACCAAATTCAGCAAAGTTTCAGGATACAAAGTCAACACAAAAGAAATAAGTTTAATTTCTGTGCACTAACTATTAAGAATTCCATTTATGATAGCAAAAAGAATAAAATACTTAGGAATAAACCTAATCAAGGAGATGAAAGACTTATATACTGAAAATACAAAGCATTGCTGAAAGAAATTAAAGAAGATACAAATAAATGGAAAGGCATCCTGTGTTCACAGATTGGAAGAATTAGTATTTTTAAGATTCCCATACTACCCAAAGCAATTTACAGATTCAGTGCAATCTCTATCAAAATCTCAATGACATATTTTGCAGAAATAGAAATCCTCATCCTAAAATTCATATGGAATCTCAAGGAACCTGGAATAGTCAAAAAATTTTTGAAAAAGAAAAACAAAGTTGGAAGACATATACTGCCTAGAGTCAAAATACATTACAAAGCTACAGTAATGGAAGCAGTGTGATACTGGCATAAACAGACAGTATAGAATAGAAATCCAAGAAATAAACCCTCTCATTTGGCTAAATAATCCTTGACTAAAATACCAAGAGCACTTAATGAGGGAAGAACAATCCCTTCAACCAATGGTATTGGGAAAACTGGATATCCACATGCAAAAGTGTTGGGAGCCATCTTGGGCTCACAGGTTGAGATGTCTCCCTATGTGGAAAAGGCAGATGTTGCAAGGCCTCCTGCGGACCAACTAGCACCCAATATTATCTCCTTCAAATAACCTTTCAGGCCTGGATTTCTTGAACTACTCTCTTCGGCCTCAGGGGATGTAATGCTCTTTTGTTTTTTGGCATTTAAATAAAAAAAGGGACCTGGAATGCGATGCATTGGTGGATAACATCTGAAAGAGATTATGTATATGTACTCATTCATAAGCAAAGGGCAAGCATTAGGAATTCTGTCCTTGCCAGGTGGATTGCACCTCCCCCATTGTAGTTGGAAGAATAGGCAGAGTGACTCCTGGCCTGTTTATAGATAATTAACATAGGCCTCAAGGTAACACCCTGTTCTCGCCCCCTGCCTTAAATTTATATGCTAATTAACTTGAAAACAACATGCAAGATTGAGGAAATTGCCAATTTGCTGATAAAAACACATTGTTGCTTAAGATACCAAACTATGCTTGCTGATGTAATGTCACTCTTTGATGTAATGTCACTTACTATCTTTAAATAAAAATACTGAGATCAGCAAGGTGGAAACACCTGCCTGGCTCCAGAAGCCATGCTGCTGTCTCGAGTCATTCATCGAGCTGACACCATTCATTCTCCAGGGACACCTGGGAGTGCCGCGGCTGGTCCGTGGCACAAAAGGATGATGTTTGACCCTTTTCTTAAACCATACATAAAAAATAACTCAAAACAGGGGCGCCTGGGTGGCTCAGTTGGTTAAGCGGCGGGCTTTGGCTCAGGTCATGATCTTGCAGTCTGTGGGTTTGAGCCCCGCGTCGGGTTCTGTGCTGCCAGCTCAGAGCCTGGAGCCTGCTTCGAATTCTGTGTCTCCCTCTCTCTCTCTCTGTCCTTCCCCTGCTCACGCTCTGTCTCTATGTCTCTCAAAAATAGATAAATGTAAAAAAAATTTTTAAAAATAACTCAAAACAGTAAAGATCTAAACATAAAACACAAACATAAAACTGTTAGAAGAAAATATAGAGGGAAATACTTATGACATTGGACTTGGCAATGGTTTCTTGGATCTGACAACAAATGCACATGCAACAAAAGCAAAAATAGACCGATAGGACTGCATTAACTAAAAAACTTTGTGTATCAAAGGACACAATCAACAAAGAAAAAAATCAACTTACAGAAGGGAAGAAAAACTGTAAATCAAATACCACATAAAAAGTTAATATCCAGAATCCATAACTCCTACATTTCAACAACAAAAGATCAAATAACCCAGTTTGAAAATGACAATATGATTCCATTTATATGAAGTACTTAGAGTAGTCAAAATTCTAGAGACAAAAAATATACTGGTGGTTGTCAAGGATTGGAGGAAGGAAGAATGGAGAGTTATTGTGTAATGTGTATAGTGTTTCATATTTTCAAAATGAAGAGTTTTGAAGAAGAAAGGTGGTGATGGTGTCACACAACATGAATGTACTTTATACCATTGAACTATATACTTTTTTTTTGAACTATATACTTTAAAATGGTAAATTTTATGTTATGTGTATTTCAACATAATAAAGGGGGGGGTGGGCAAAGGACTTGAATAGACATTTTTATTTTATTTTTTTTAACATTTTATTTATTTTTGAGACATAGAGACATAGAGACAGAGCATGAGCAGGGCAGAGAGAGAGGGAGACAAAGAATCCGAAGCAGGCTCCAAGCTCCGAGCTGTCAGGACATTTTTAATTAAAAAGATGACCAATAAGCATGTGAAAAGATTGAAAAGATGTTCAACATCACCAAACATCAGAGAAGTGCAAGTCAAAACCATAATGAAATATCAACTCACATTCATAGGATAGCTACTATTTTAAGAAGCAAACAAACAAACAAAAACAGAAAATAACAAGATTTGGTTAGGATGTGGAGAAATTTGTACCCTGTGCACTGTTGCTCAGAATGTAAAATGGTGCAGCTGCTATGGAAACAGCACAGAATTTCCTCAGAAATTTAAAAATAGCACTACCATATGATCTGGCTATCTCACTTCTGGGTATATACCAAAAGAATTGGAAGCAGGTCTTGAAGAGATCATTGCATACTCATTATCAGTAGCCAGGAGGTGGAAATAACCCAAGTGTCCATCAGCAGACAAATAGACAAATAAAATGTGAATATAATGGAATATAATCAAGCCTTAAAAATGAAAGAAATCCTATCACATGCTAGAACATGAAAGAACTTCAAGAACATTGTACTAAGTAAGCCAGTCACAAAAACCAAACACTGTATCATTTAACTTATATGAAGCAATAAAATGAAAATTAATGGTAATGAAAAATATTTAGATTGTTACCAATCTGATAAATGGAAAGCTCTTTTGTTGCTTCACTAATGAAGCTAAGTACCTATTTATATGTTTATTGACTATTTGTAGCTCTTCTCTGTATTTCCTGTCCACACTCTTTGCCTGTTTTTCTTCTGCATGTTTTTTTTTTCCTTATTGACATATAAAGGTTTTTTTCAGTATGTTCCAGAAGCTAATTCTTTATCTATTAAATGTGTTGCAGGTATTTTCTTCCTATTTTTCTCTTACCTTTTGGCTTTCCCTGCAATGAATTTCCTTTTTTTTTTATTGTGGTAAACATAAAATTTACCATTTTAACCACTTTTATGTGTATGGTTCCATGGTGTTAAATATATTCACTTTGTAGAACAACCATCACCATCATCCACCCCCATAAATTTTCATCTCGTAAAACTGAAACTCTGTGCCTATTTAACAATAACTCCCATTTCTCCCCCCACCCAGCTTTCTGTCTTTATGATTTTGACTACTCTGAGTACCTCATGTAAGTGGAATCACACAGTATTTGACTTTTACTCTTTGTGACTGGCTTATTTTTTTTATTATAATGTCTTCAAGGCTCATCTGTGTTGTAACATGTGTCAGAATTTACTCATTTTTAAGGCTGAATAATATTCCATTATATGTATGTGCCACGTCTTGCCAATCCATTCATCCATTGATGGGCACTTGGATTGCTTCCATATTTTAGCTGTTATGAATTAATGCTATTTGTGTTTTGTTTTAAGAAAGAGAGAGAGCATGCACAAGCGGGAGAGGGGCAGAGGGAGAGAGAAAATCCCAAGTAGGCTCCATACCCAGCACTGAGTACAACATAAGGCTCAGTCTCACAACCATGAGATCATGACCTGAGCCAAAATCAAAAGCGGTACATTTAAGTGACTGAGCCACACAGGTGCCTTGAATAATGCTTCTTTGAATATAGATATACAAATATCTCTTTGAGACCCTACTTCCAATATAACCAGAAGTGGAATTACTGGATCATATATAATTCTACTTTTAATAATTTGAGGAACCACCGTACCATTTTCCATAGAGCTGTGCTGTTTTACATTTCCAGCAACGGTGCACAAGAGAACATTTCTAATTTTTGTTTTTTAGATATTAGCCATCCTAATGGATGTCACATGATATCTCACTGTAGTTTTCATTTGCATTTCTCTAATGATTAATGATGTTGAATACTTCTTCATGTGTTTTTTTGCCATTCACTTAACTTTTTTAGAGAGATGTTAGGCCACTCTGACCCAGGCCAGCTGTTCACTGAATTCACAGGGCTTCCCCCATCCTGTCAGGGATGGCAATATTAAGCCTCAGGGACAAAATCTAAAGCCACATTGAGCATATACATATTCAGCACACATAGGTGGATTTTTATCTTGGTAAATCTGAAATAACAATTTGCAGACAAAGGCTGAAAATCTCTAAAATTCTTAAAGCCACACACTGCTAGCAAGGTGATTAAGATAATAATAGAAGCTTTTGGTATTCTTTTCCCCATGAAGTTAATAAGACTCAAATATTAAGTGGTATGTACTTATTGGACAGGGGGCAAGAGTGGAATGTTTTATGGGAGGTTTTTCGGAAAAATGTTTATTCAGATCTTTTGCCCATTTTTTAATTGATTTGTTTGGTTATTTGTTGTTGAGTTTTAGGAGTTCTTTATTTATTCTGGATATTTTCTCCCAGTTTTCCCTGGCCTTTGACTTTGCCTATGATAATTTTTGATAGATAAAAATTTTCATTTTTATTTAGTCAAATGTATTCTTTTCCTTATAATTAGTTTATTTTGTAGTCTTGTTTAAGAAAATCTTTTCTAAACCTATGTAAAAAATATATTCTCCTCTATGTTTATGGCTTTAGGTGGGTTTTTTTTTCATATTTCCATCTTTAATGGATCTGGAATTTATTTTTGTGAATGGTACATTTTGGGTATCTAATTCATTTTTCCCAAATGCATAGCCTGGTATCCAAAAATTATCTAATGACTAGCTTTTCCTTTCTTTACCAATTTGAAATGCTATATTGATTATATTGTAAATTCTTAATGATTTTTAAAAATTAAACTATAGTTTGGGGTGCCTGGGTGGCTCAGTCAGCTAAGCATCTGACTTCAGTTCAGATCATAATCTCACGGTTCATGAGTTCAAGCCCTACGGCGGGCGTTATGCTGACAGCTCAGAGCCTGGAGCCTGCTTTGGATTATGTGTCTCCCTCTCTCTCTCTGCCCCTCCGCTTTCATGCTCTGTCTCTGTCTCTGTCTCTCAAAAATAAATAACCATTAAAAAATTTTAAATTAAAGTATAGTTTAAATACAATGTTATATTAGTGTACAACATAGTGATTCTACAATTCCATACATTGCTTTGTGCTCACCACAATAAATGCAGTCACCATCTGTCAGCATACATTATTACAACATTATTGACTATATTCCCTATGCTGTGTTTTTCATCTCTATAATTTATTTATTTTATAACTGTAAGTTTGTACCTCTTAACCCCCTTTCACCTACTTTGCCCATGCCTCCTAACCACCTCCCCTCTGGCACCCATAAGTTTGTTCTCTTATTTACGAATCCGTTTCTGGTTTTGTTTGTTTGTCTATTTGATTTGTTTTTTAGATTCTACATATAAGTGAAATCATATGGAAATTTATCTTTCTCTGACTTGTTTCACTTAACATAATATCCTCTAGGTCTATCCATGTTGTCATAAATGGCAAAATCTCGTTCTTTTTATGGTTGAGTAGTATTCCATTGTATATGTATATAAATGTATATGTGTGTATGTATATATATATATATACACACACATAATGCACATATATACACATATACATATGTATGTGTATACTTAGGTATATATACATGTGTGTATATATCTTCTTTATCCATTCATCTATCAATGGATATGCTTCCACATCTCTGCTATTATAAATAATGTTGCAATAAACATAGGAGTGCATATACCTTTTCAAATTAATATTTTAACTTTGTTTGGGTAAATACCCAATAGGAACCAGAGGCAACCAAATAGTGGAATTGCTAGATCACAGTGGGTGCACCAATTTGCATTTCCATCAACAGTACACAAGGGTTCCCTTTTCTCCACATCCCACAGATTTTTTTGTTTCTAAAGTTCCTAAATGTTCCATTGATATATGTGTCTCTTTTTGTACCAGTATCACACAGTTTTATCAAGGTTTTATAATATATTTTGATTAGCAGTAGAGAAAATCTCATAATTTTTAGAATCAATTTTTCAAGTAGCATAAAAATTTTCGAGGGGATTTTGATTGGAATCCCATTGATTTTATTGGTTAATTTGAGAAAAATTGACACCTTTAAGGTATGAGATCATTCCATCTACAAACATGAGTCTTTGAGTCTTTTTATTCAGTTCTTTCATGTTCTTCAATAAAGTTTTATACTTCTTTCCATAAAGTTTTGCACACTTATTTTTAGACTTATTTCTCAGCAGTTTAGGGTTGTTGCTACTATGATGAAATTTTTCTATTATTTTCTAGTTCATTGTTGCTGGTACATATTGGTTTTTTATATGTTTAACTCGCTTTCTGGCTAACTCACTGTATTCCCATATTAGTTCTGTCTGTTCATTAATTATCTTGTGATTTCTAGATGTATGATAATATCAAAGGTCTCACGAGACTGTAATCAAGGTGTCAGCCAGACTGCATTCTCATCTGGAGGCTTAACTAGAGAAGAATATGCTTCTAATCTTACTCAGATTGGAAAAATTCATTTCCTTATGGTTATAGGACTGAGGGCTTGGCTCCTTGTTGGCTGTCAGGTAAAGGACCCTCTGCTCTTAGAGGTTGCCTCTGGTTCCTATAGGCTGTCCACAAGTCCTTGCCAAGTGGGCTTTTCCAACATGGTCACTCCATTAGGTGAGCGGCAAGAATGTCTAAAGAGAGTCTGCTAGTAAGACAGGGTCATATATAATGTAATATAATTATGAGAGTGACATTTATTCACTTTTGTCATACTCTGTTAGTTAAAGTAGGTTCTGCCCACACTCATGGAGAGGAAATTACACAAAAGCATAAACACCAAACATCAGGGACATTATAAAGGGAACCATGATAACCTGTATATGATATCAAATTATTAGAATATGTTAAAATTCCCTGTTTGGGTCAGGATTTAAATACTATTTTGTAAATAAATTACATGTATTTAAAGATAAAGTGTAATTAAGTTGAAATCCTACATTCAATTATCAGATCAAATTTATTTGAATCCTTTCATCCTTACTTATCATGTTTGCTTGATCAGAGTTTCTAAGAGGTTTTATAAAGGTATCTATTATTGTAAATTTACAAAATTATTATTGTATTTTTTTTTGAAAAATGCTCTGAAGTTACATGGCTAGGTATATAGTTTAGGATGGCTATATCTTCATGATGGAGTATTCCTTTCATCTGAGCTACCCCTTCATCTCCTTTAGTACTCTTAGTCCATTTATTTGCTTTTGCCTGGTGTTAATATTGCTACATTAGGCTTTTTTATTCTTTTTGGTACAAAATCTGCATTCCCCCTAGATTCTCCACTGAATGCACATTATTTTTACAATCCCAAAAGGCAGCTTCTTTCAATTATCATTCAATGGAATGCTAATAACACTACTTCTTGATTTTTTTTATTTTAGTCATAAAAAGGAAAATATTTCCCTATATATATACATACACACACACCCCACCACTTGGACATACACTTACTTCCTCTTTTCCTAACATAGTAAATCATAACATTGGTTAAATTCATATTTAATGTTTACATTATTCTGACAATATAAATACTGCTTAGAGCTGAGATATATATTATGCTATAATGAGTTTTCCTTATTTGGACTGCTTTTGATTTTTCTTTGACTTAATAATTATCTTGTGTTTTCATTTATTTATTTTTCCATCTACTTATTTATCATCAAACTCTTCCTTATTTGGTAAATCCCTCTGGATACATTTGTAACCCTTTATTCCATATTTCTTCTTGAAAAAATCTCCCTCACAGCCTCTGCCAGACTCTAATCTGGATTGTTGAATGTAAGGCCTGCTATGGGCTATTCCTATAAAATGACTTTTTGGTACATTGCTCCCTTCCCCATCCTTGGGATTACCTTCACCTCTTTCTTGTATAGGATCCCTATTCCCTGCAGAATGTTCTTGCTCTTAGTTACTTCTACATTTTAGTGGAACACATTCTGTTTTAGCTTCCTGACAAGGTGAATTTTTAATCCTTGAATTAAATTTTTTTTAATCCTTGAATGTCTGAAAAAGTTGAAGGGATACTTTGCAAGACAGTATGTTAGCAAAAATTATGGTATGAGTCAAAAACCTTGTTCTCTGGTAATATATGATCTTGGGAAAATCACAGAACTCTCTGGGCCTCATTTCTCTTTCTGAAATGGGTAATAATCCAAATTGTGCCTGCTTAGAGGATACACAGGAAGGGTCTTTGAATGGTGAAAGTTCTATACAAACTATGTGCTGGGACCTACTCCTACTGGCTCACAAGAGCTAGTTGCTAGTTGTCGATAGCTTGAAATCAACCATGGTGGGAGTATTTACACCATGGAAATTGGCAAGTACTACAAGGGGCTTTTATTTTTCCTTTTTTGGGAAAGCCTGTTTATGAGCACACCATTTACTTACAAATAGAAGTGATTATTTTAATTGTGTTTATTGCTGTGCCTTCCTTGATGTTATCATGGCCTAATGTATAGCTCAATTGTAGTATTGATTATGCTATAACATTATTATGTAATGGGCCATGAATTCCTTGGGACATAGGATTGTGTCTTTTTATGGAAATACGTCTTCCTGCACGGTACTTTTTCCAGTACCTAAAACATTGGCTGGCACTTAGTTAATATTTAAATCCATATTTGTTGAATGAGTGGCAAAAATGTTTGTTTGTTTGTTTTTATGAGTTGGAAACAAGCATGGATAGAGGAGAATTGAGGGAAAGGGTTAGGAAAAGTGTAACACAGAAATACTTTTTGAGAGAAATTCCCCCAAATAGCTATCCTTAATTGGGAGTTTTCTATGAATAGGCATGTAGTAGGCATACAGTAGGCTGTATAGTAATCATTTCATATACTCCCCATGATAGCTTATGAATGAAGTATTATTATCCCCATTTCACAATGAGAAAAAGATGTCCAGAGTTAAGTAATGTGCCCTCCATCACACAGGCTGGGGTTCAAATCTAATGAATGCCTGTATTGCTTACCCATATTCTTACATTAGGAGGTAGCAAACCACAATATTTATGAGCCTATATATATATTTTTAAATCGAATAAAACAAATCCATTTAAATTAAAAGGGAGAGGTGAGGGTAGCAAAATGAAGAGCCCAAACTCCATCTAAAGGGGATAGCTTTACGACATGAGGAAATGTGGTCTATATTAAGACTAGAAATTTGGAATCTTTTCATGAAAAGCTGAGAGTCTGGGATTTTGTTTCTCGAATTTCAAATGTTAGTAATTAGTTCTAAATAAAAATGTAAAAGACACTTGAGATAAAATATCTATAAATAGACTATCTATTTTTGCAAATTTTAATATATACTGCATCTCCCCAAATAAGTTTTGAACAGCCAGGGGGCAGCACGAGGGTATAAAGTGTCATTAGGATGAAACGGATGAACTGAAAGGCAAGTCTAATCCACTTCACAGTTTTGCCCAGAGTGCAGACGCAGAGGGCAGGGAGGTCTAGCTATCATGTTGCAGAACAAGGGCCCACAGAGACTGGAGGAGGATGAGGTAAGGCACCACTGTTGGTGCACATTCCGTCTTCTCCAGGCATCCCCAGGGAGGGCACATTCCTCATGGTCAAGCAACAGAGCTGTTGATTTAAAAGATTCTTAGAATATTCTGTTCAGTACCCCAGTGGAGTTTTCTTTGCCTGGAAACAATATATCTAGACCATGTCTTGGACTGTAGGACATCTATAAGAGTGAGTGGGAAGATTATCATGACTGTAGGCCCCTAGGCAGTTTCCTGGGGCCTGGAAAGTCCCTTCAGGTCCCTCATCCTTTGATTTATTTTTCCCTTCCCAGGGCAGAGAGTTCTGGTAACAACACCAAATCTCAAACCAATTGTCCACTCTTTCCCATAAATTTTGGCTTCTGAAAAAAACTGGAAGATTGATTTGTCATATAGTGAATCTGCAGAGTTGTTTCTTTTTTCAATGAAGTTTTAAAATATTTGTATAGTTACCTACAATTACTTCTTGAAAATCTAAGTAGCTAACCAATAAGCCCGCCCTTCCTCGAACGCAACTGGCCCCCTAAGATTATTTAGAGAATTTGGGCAGGATGAGGTGAAGAGGACTACAAAGAGGTTTCCACAGGTACAGGTGTAAGAAAAGAGCCACCTGACTGAGAAATTGGACTCAAGGGGGCACCTAATATGGAAGCCCACCTCGACTAAAAGTCCACGAAAGACCAACCAAGAATCCCTGTGGTAAAAGAAAAGAGAGATGAAAAAGTCATCCTGGGAAAGCAAAGCTGTGGATTGGCCAAGCTAGACACAAGCAGAGAAGTCAGTCCTAGGAAAGATGTGAGAAGGTCCTTAGTGTTTTATTGCAACCTCACTGTGACTTGGTTGCCTTTAACAGTCCCCAAGGGAAATAATAAATAGACACAGTGCTTTACAGAGCAATGCGCCTATTGTTCCTCTACAGCACAAGGCTACTCAGAGATGGTGCCCTGAGGCTGTAACCCTCATTTCTTTTTAACATTCACAAGAAACCCAATAGTGCTTGCAGATAAAGACCTCAGAGATATTGTGCTACTTTCTCAACGAAAAAGAATTGAGGCTATGCTAAATTCCACTGCATAACAGAGCACAGTATAATACATTCCATTATGCATTTATTCCCTCCACTGTGGGCATAGAAGAATAGTCCCAACATGCACAGGCTCTGCTCCTCCCTTAGTGCTCCTACCATACCCTCTCCCTTCTCACCTTCCTGCTCCAGTGCATTCCAGACAATACCCAGCCAGTGCTCCGCCCCTATTGCCTATGTGCACACTGCCACCCCACTGGCCTGTAGCAGCACTCTTAGCGATGACTCTTATTTTTGGATTCCTTTACTCTTGGTATTAGCTACAATCTCTCGTTTAATCCTCACACCAATTTTATGAGGCAGACTTTCTTCATTTTACAGATGAGGAAATTAAGGGAGTAATTTATCCAGAATTACAATTTGTCCAGAATGCAAGTCCAAGTCAAGGTGGACTCCAAAAACCTCACTCTTTCCATCAACTTGCACTGGATTATCCATATATCGAACCCCTGCCTTTCTTTTACACACCTCTAGCCCACTCATCAAAGCATGCTGTCTTTTGAATATTCTGTCATACTTTCTCTAACCTCTTTTCTTTGTGTCTTCTCGCTTTCCTGATAAAAATTTCTGCTTATTTTTTGTTTATTCTTATTTGACTTGTTCTAAATGTGAAAAAGTAGTACTTAAACAGATACCTATTGAAGAAAACAAAAGTTGTGCCTTTACAAGTAAAAATAAACAGAATAAGCAGCACTATTTAAAAATGGAGAGACACCCAAAATTCCTCCAGAATTCTACAGGATGTACATCTACTTTCTCCTCCTTCTCAAATTAAATATTTTTAACTTATCCATCAATAGTAAATTATATTATTTTCAATTTGGTGTAGGTTTTACACAAAAATTGCAATATTTCATGTCAAAAAGACCTGTGAAGACTGGTCTGGGAACCCAACCACCAAACATGCTATGGTAACTTAGGAAAAGGAATTTTTGAAACCCCACTTTAGTTGGTAATAGTTTGTTAGTTTGTAGAAATGTATAATATGGAAAAGTATATGTATTATGTCTCCAATCAATGTCTGTGCAAGCTCCTATTTAAGTCAGGACAGCAGCCTTCCCTTACCCATAATCTTATACACCAAAGAGTTGTTGCTTATTTTTTTTCCAGAGAGATAATTATCTAAATGTGTTTATCCTCTTATCCCTTTCAGTTGCCTCCCTGCTTGATCATTGAATGCATAGTTCATGCTCCTTGCCTTAGTTTCCTGTTCTTCCTCATTATTTCAGCCCTGCTGTCACTGACTATCTTGCCTGGACAGCATGAAGGTGAGGGTACACGATGGTACAGATTATTGGGAGATGAGATGAGATCCAGTGTTTCATTTCTGGCACCCTGCCTCTTATTCCTTAGTTTGATGTCAGGAAGACATGCTTTGGTGTCCTTAGGAAGTACATTTTGCCATAAAAATATTTTTATAAAGGCTTCATTTATCTATGAGTTCGACATCTATCAAAAATGAATCCTGGTCTGGTTTTTATGAGAACTGAATCCAGTTCTATTTCAGGACCATTTGTATGATCTTGGGCAATAAAATAATCCTATAATCCTCTCTGTGAATAAGATGCAGTTGCTTTCCTCAAAGGGAACTTGGCACCAGGGACCTGTATTTGTTTCAGCCTCTGCCCTCATAAAGTAGCTTGTACTTAATGTGGGAGACCAGAAGCACCTACATAAAACAGAGAACAAGTCAATGCAAACTATAATCAAACTCTAAAAATTGTCATTTACCTAAAAATGCTATAAAAAATCAGTAAACGGATGTCCCTGTGGACTAATATATTTGGCAATGACTTAATGGAGGAGGAGAGATTTAAGATGAGTCTAAACACATAGATAAGTGTATTATTACAAAACACCAGCCACTGGGTGGCTTAAACAACAAGAATTTCTTTCTCACTGATCTGAAAGCTAGAATTCTAAGATCAAGGTTCTGGCTGATTTAGTTCCTGGTGAGAACTCTCTTCCTGACTTACACATGGCTGCCTTCTCAATGTATGCTCACATGGACTTTCCTCAGTACATGAGTAAGGAGAGAGAGAGAGAGAGTAAGTTCTGTATCATCTCTTCTTAAAAGGTCTAATCCTATAGGATCAGTGTCCCACCTTTAGGACCTCATTTAAGTACTGAATTACTAATAATTACCTAATTACTTCCTTCCAGGCCCCATCTCCAAATATAGCCACACTGGGTGTTAGGGCCTCAGTATATGAATCTGGCAGGGAGACACAAGCATTCAACCCATAACAGCAAGATATATGACCAAAAGTGTGTGGGAAAGTGGCTTAGACCAAGGACAGCATGAGAGAAAAATGAGAATATAGGAAAAATATATATGGGGGGGTGTTACACGTATGTGCACAGGCATGCACATGAGAAGTCACTCATTATTTCTAAACAAATACTTACTGAGTGCCTACTCTAGACCAGGCATTGTTCCTGGCACATGGTCTGCCCTCATGGAGTTATTTCTAGCAGGCAGAGACACACATAAGCATAATAAGTCAATTGTTTAGTAAATGTTATCAAATGTGTAAAAGTGATGAGTACTATGGAAATAAGAAAGTCGAGCAAGAGATGGGGGTCAGGGGTGCAAATGGTGAAGGGGAGAGGTTGAGAAGCTTCATTAGGGAGTTGACATAGGCCTCACTGAGAAGAGAACTGAGCAGATTGAGGGAGTTCGTGAAGTGGATAAGTTGAGGACAGCATTCCAGATAGAGGATGATAAAGCAAAGATCTAAAAGACAGAAAATTCTTGACATTCAAGAAAAAATGAAGATGCCAGTATGGCTAGAGGAGAGCGAGTGAGGGCAGGAGCTGTAGGAAGTGGGCCTTGAAGGCCACTGTAAAGACTTTGGCAGTTTCTCTGTGCAAATCGGAAGCCAATGCAGGGTTTGAACAAAAGAGTGACAAGATCTGACTTTTTAAAGCCTCACTCTAGCTGACATGTGTAGAGTTAGGAGCTGGGAGGCCATGAGATGTTTATTGCAATAAACCAGACAAGACATGATGGTGGTTCAGACCAAGGTGGTACCAGGAGAGGTGGGAGTCATGGGAGCCATGATACCAAATCATTTCCCTAAAGTTACAGCATTTCTACATTCTCTGCCCCCACTCCATCTCTGTTACTTCGCAGGTGAAAAACGTGGGACACGGAGAATCTCACTGAGTTTTCCAGTCTTCATGTTAGAGGATTTAGAACCAAAATTGTTCGCTTGTAATACATAGTGTAACTTCATTTTGTGTTGATCACTCTTTGAAAAATTACAGTTCAATTCCCCCTATTTCCTTTTTTTAATTGATTTTTCTCCCAAGCAACATCTCCCAAGCCAGCATCTAAAATACTATATATTTTACTTACATATCTTATTTATTGTCTGTCCCCCCACTAGAATATAAGCAGTAGTTTTTCTCAGTTTGTTCATTTACGTGTTTTTACTGCCTAGAAGAGTGACTTGTCCATAGCAGGTATTCAGTAAATGTGTATGAAGTGACTGCATGCATGAATGTGTGGAAGAAAGAAAAAGAGAAGGAGAGAGAGGGGAGAGACAGAAGGAAATTAAATGGTGACACCGAAGCTGCTTTAGGAGTACACATTCCACAATGCACTTTGCTTTGGACATAGGAAATTCAAACTCTCTGACTTTTTTAGGTCTCATACACAGACACATACAAACATACAAAATAATGCAATGAAATTTTAAAGTAATAAAAAATAAATAAAATGAAAGAATTGTTAGTTTTTAAAAACTAAATTCAACTGTTATGAATTCATTTCCCACAAATGATATTGAGTCTGGACACATTTTCTTTACTCCAGAAGATTTGAAATCCTGCCAATTTCCACTGGATGAGAGATGAAAGCTATAGCAGGAGTTAGAGAAGCTATGATATAGATTATTTTAATGGATATTGAGCAAATTATTTCTCCCAAATAATGCTGAACTGAACCAGCAGCATTTGGTCGCTCATAATTCTGAAGCCCTTCACAGAAGAAAATGTTCTACATGCTTATGTATGACCTGAAGAAGAACTAAAATTTCAGGGCACAAGGTCATGATTCAGAAAATTGGCCTTTCCAAACCCCAGTACCCATGAATCAAAATGCAGCATAGCCAGCAGGCATTGGAGTGATTTCCTGCTACTGAATCAGTAGCACTGTCTGCTGCAGCTCTTCCTAGATTCGAATTGTATGAAGACCTACTCTTGGAAACATTAAGTGAATATTTTCAATTAAACCATATGTAATATAGGTATTTCAGTTTACAGTTAACAAAGCATGTTTATGTATCTTACCCACCCAGTGGGCTAGGTGGAGCTCCTGTCCCCAGTTAAGAGGCAAATCAGTTAAACTCTTGAGCCTGTGTGGTCCCTGTGCTGGTTATTTTGTTTGTCACTCCAGACCCATTATCCTCCCTTCTCCACCCTCTCTCCCTTCTCTGTCCACTGTGCTGTGCTTGGGAAAAGCCACTGGCCTGCAGCAAGGAGTCCCTGGGCTTCTAGCTTCTCACTGGCCTTGGCCAAAGGGAGACACTGGTAGGAGAGGGGAGGAAAGCAGAGAATAAACCCTGGGCCTTTATTTCCCCTCCTCCCTTTTTACCAAGTCTCAGTGAACAGGCTGTATCCCTGTGTAAACCACAGCTCCCTTCTAGACTCAGCTCTCTTCTCCATACCCTTTTAGGCCTAGAGACGGTAACATGTTAATAGCCCCAAATACTGTACTGTTTGTTGGTTTCCTTGAACTTGGCCTTCACATTGTAAGTAGTCCTTTTATTAAATTCTTCTCAAATAATCTTGTTCGAGTGTGCCCTTTGTTTGGTGCTGGAACTCAGCAATACACACACTTCATAAGTAAGGGGAAGAACAAGACTTGCACCCAGATATGCTAACTCCAACTCCAGACCTCTTCCTGTATTTAACTGTGAAGGCTATCAGTATGATAAAGCTATATGCCTTATAGAGGAAACCTGATTGTCCCCTTCAATTTTTGAACTATATCAAATATATCAAACTATATCTTACTTTGAATTTCAATTATTAGACCTACCCACCAGCACTGGTTGAAAGCACATTCTGTGCCAGACACCTTGCTGAGTGCTAGAAATAAAAAGATAAATAAGTCACCATCTCTGTCCTCAGCTTTCTCAGATCAAGCAAAAGTAAGTGTCACACATTGGGATCGCTAAAAGCCAATTCTGAGATGGAGAACAACATGCAGAGAATTAATTAGGGAGTTCTTGGAGTTGACACCCATAGAAAGGCAGGAAGGAAGCAGGATTAGGCACAAGGAGAAGTTGAACTATGATGTAATATCAATGGAGGCCTCAGCTGGCTCTGCAGAGGGTTCTGAAGTTCTCATAAGCATCAGACTTGAACCCACCTAGGTGTAAGAGCTGAGGAGCCTTTAACCTCTGTGACAGTTAATTATTAGATGCTGACAACCCAGAAAAAGGGACCTGACTTGGCTTAGGCAGCTCTTTTCAACAAAAGCAGTCAACACAGGGACCTGACATCTAAGGGCTGTCTTCAGTGGCACTTCCAGCATCTGAGGAAATATATTCTTCATTCCTGAAGAGGGATCAGTGCTTCTCATGGTAGGGAAAGGAGAAGAGACAGATAATTATACAAAAATGCCGTTAGGTCACCCATGATGATATGCCAAGTATTATGGATGCCCAAAAAAGGAACTTAATCCAGTCTTGTGAGTCTTGAAGAAATATCTTGAACAAGATGATGCTTAACCTGAATCATAAAGGCTAAAGAAGAAATTAGCCAGAGAAGATGCAGCATACAAGAGCAGAGCCCGAGTGTGGCATGGTAAATATAGAAGAAAAGGGGTTGTCAATTCATAAAGTTTGAGGCTGGAAAGGCAAGAAATTAAGCTGAAAAAGTAAGCAAGACCCTATCAGGAAGGTTTGGCAGACTGTGTCAAGTGACTGGAGCTTTAGACCAGAGGCCAAGGGGAGGTCACTGTGGAGGAAGAGAAAACACTCCCGAGAACATTTCCTTCCTTCGGAGGTTTATAGTGACTGAGAAACCCCTGGTTAAGGTGAGTTTCAAGTTCTCCTCAGCCTTGTTCTTGTTTGCACAATGCTTACATGCAACCCTTCCCCTCTGCTTAACTCTTTCTTCTCTGCTTTGAAGGATGTCCTCATTGAGAAGGTGTCTGCTCAATAGAAAGCTGTTCACTAAATATCCTATCTCCAGAGGCAGATCTAGTTTCAGCCCTATGGGGTGGATTCAGGATGAGGTACAAATAAACTAATGGAAGCTCAGAGGAACTAAAGAAGCCACCATTCCATTCTATTCAGTGTAATGGTTACAAATCAGACCCACCTAAGATATTCAGAAGGAAAGAATTCCTGATTCTTGTAGCCAGGGCCAACAAGTTATACTCTTCTCTACATGTTGTAAAACTAGAATAAGAATTTAACCTTCCTCTGAGGAAGCAGGATGTTAGGATCCCACAGTAGCAACTGTCAAACACAAAAAAGATATCTGGGTAAACCAGGTCTGCAAGCATAGTCCTGTGCTATGACAAATTCAGTCATAGCAACAAAGGAGACAGCTGAACATGTTCATGCCTGACATGAATTTCATTCCTTGATAAATGTTCCTGTCATGTCAGGTTGGCCTTTGGAAGATCATTACTCTGGACAACATTGTCTTCTTATGAGTCTATTTAGACTATATAAAATTGGTCAAAACAGGATTTTTTCCACCGGTTACATAAAGGCTCCAAGTTCACTGTGTTTGATTAGGACTATTAAAGTGTTAAATTTATCACACTGGGAAAAAGATGAGGCCACACACCTGGGTCCTTCCATTTTCCTGAGACATGCCCTTGGGTTCTCTTCATTGGCCACAGAAATTTAAAGATAAAATTCTATGAGGAACATTTTGCTCTCTTCTAGGGAACAAAATGAGAACACCAAGGGGAAATGAAAGCTGCTTTGGCCAGGGAGGAGCCCTGTAAGGGTCAGAGTTGGGAACAACCTCAATTTTTCTGAGCTGTTACTATAGATTTAAAATATATAGCCATGCAGTGTTTTTGGCTGATTTCCCAGGGGCATATATGCTCCAAATTCCTAGCTCATCTATCAAGAGCTGTAAGTGTTTAATGTTGCTTAAGACACTATGGGTGTTACCAATACAGCCTTCCCTTCAGGGAGCATTTTTCCCTTTGAAAGTTTTCATTTTGGCTTGTTTGAGGCAAAGACCTTAACAACACATCAAGTGTTTTGCTCTGGGTATCACCACACCCTGACTGCTCTATATAATGAGGTATTATTCTATACCTCATAATATATAGAAATGAGTTTTTTCATTCATTCTTTCATTCCCTAAGCCTTTAAGGATTGTATTTGTTCCAGATACTAAGCTTCGAGGACTTAGGCAATTGGGAGAGATCAAGTCAACACAAAACCATAATCCAGGGTGATTATTGCTAATAGATTTAGAACAAAGTGCTTTCAGAATATTTTTCAACAGGAGAGCCAAGATGGCAGAACAGCATGGAAGAATTTTTCCTGTCTTGCATACATGAAATATAACCAGATCAACACTAAACCACCCTGCACAGCTAGAAAATGGATTTGAGGAATAACACAACAATCTGCACAACCTGAACCACAGAACTCAGCAGGTACATGACATGGAGAGGCGAACTGGGGGAGAGAGAAGCCACGGAGGGCAGGGAGCCATTTTTGCTCACGAAAAGAGGATGGAGATGGGGGGAGAGTATGAGAAAAGCACACCCCACAAAATCAGCTGGAGAGAAAATGGAAAAGTGGAAACAGCCACAGGGACTGAACTAAAAAGGGAGAAAGGAGAGCGTTTAAATTCCATTAAGACTCTGTAAACAGGGGGAGCACAGAGTCTGAAACTCTGAAGTTCAAAATATCTACTGGTGCTCTGGTGGGAAGGGTAAATTCCCAGGAGAAGAGTGGATCCGGAGGTCCTTGGCTCATGCGTGATTTTCCATAATCCTGGAAGCGCTGCTGCTACACAATAGCCCGAACTTTTTCTGGTGTGGGCTTGCACCCAGCCGCAAGTCTCTGGACATTGGCAACCACAAGGTCCCGCGAGCATTTCTGGGTGCAGCCGGCACCCGGCCATTGATTGGTGAGACCCTCACCTAGGGGATCTGAGTGAGTCAAAGCCACAGTCCTCAGAAGTGAGGGGTTGGGAAACACAGCGCATCTCAGATAAAACTCAGGAGGGAGGTGCCTCCAGGCAACCTGACAACATGGTCACAGACAGTGTAAAAGTGGAAAGTGATGAAAACCGGAGAGAAAAGACTGGTGTGCAATTCCTGGTCAGGAAGAGCACAGAAATCCAATGCTAGAGACTGGGTACTGAATGACGCCACTTTCACCCCACCCACACATGGGCACACACACCTATAGGTGCCACAACGATCCACCCAAGTAAGCCAAGCAGCGCCATCTAGTAGAGAACAGAGCCGTTACAGTAAGCCCCACCCAACTGGGCCAACTTCTCTCTTCAGGAACACCACAAATCTCTCCTCCTGCTTAGTTTATGGACCATAAAGTGCTTCATAGTTTGACCTGTAGGGGAAAACGATGTAATATCAATCCTACTTCAGACTGTTTGCTGGTCCAGCTATTCAATTTTCTTTTTTCTTTTTTCCTTTTTTTCCTTCTTTTTTTCATTTCTTTATGTGAATACAGAAAGAGAAAAAAATAGTTTTTATTTTCAATTTTTATTAAAAATATTTTCCTTTATTTTTTCTACTAAATTTTTCACTTTTTTGTAAATTTTTCAAATTCCATTATACTTCCATCATTTATTTGATTTTGTGTGTGTATGTGTTGTTTTTAATTTTTTAATTGTAATTTTTTCCCATTTTTCTCTAGTCAGTCAAGCTCCTCTTCATTAATCTATTTCATCACATTCATTTTCTCAAATTTTCAAGCAAATTTTTGCTTTGTTTTTCTTCTTTTTTTTCCTTTCTTCTTTTTCTTCTATTTTTCTTTTTTTTTCTCTAAACAATCGAACTCCTTTCAATAACCAGACCAAAACATACCTAGGATCTAGCATCATTGATTTGATTTTGTGCATGTGTGTGTGTGTGTGTGTGTGTGTGTGTTGTTTTTAATTCTTTAATTTTAATTTTACCTTTTATCACCTGTCAGGCTCCTTTCAATAACCAGACCAAAACATACATAGGGTCTAGCATCATTTATTTGAGTTTCTGTGTGTGTGTGTGTGTGTGTGTGTGTGTGTGTGTGTTGTTTTTAATTTTAATTTTTTCCCCTTTTTTCTCTAATCAATCAAGCTCCTTTCAATAACCAGACCAAAACACACCTAGGATCTAGCATCATTTATTTGATTTGTGTATGTGTGTGTGTGTTTTTCAAATTTTTTTATTTAAAAAAATTTTTTTTACCTTATCAATTCCTTTTCTTCCTTCAAAATAATGAAACGAAGGAATTTACCCCAAAAGAAAGAGCAGTAAAAAACGACAGCCAGGACTTAACCAACACAGATACAAGCAAGATATCTGAACCAGAATTTAGAATCACGATAATAAGAATACAAGCTGGGGTTGAAAATAGATTAGAATGCCTCTTTACAAAGATAAAAGTAAAAGCTAGTAATGGTGAAATAAAAAATGCTATAACTGAGCTGCAATCTCAAATAGATGACAAGGTGGCAAAGATGGATGAGGCAGAGCAGTGAATCAGTGATATAGAGGACAAACTTATGGAAAATAATAAAGCAGAAAAAAAGGAGAGCAAAAGAGCACAATTTAAGAATAAGAGAAATCAATGACTCATTATGAAGGAACAACATCAGAATCATAGGGGTCCCAGGAGATAAAGAGAGAGAAAAAGAGGTAGAAGGGTTATGTGAGCAAATCATAGCGGAAAACTTTCCTAACCTGAGGAAAGACACAGACAGCAAAATACAGGGAGCACAGAAGACTCCCACAAGATTCAACAAAAACCGACTATCAACAAAGCATATCATAGTCAAATTCACAAAATACTCAGACAAGGAAAGAATCATGAAAGCAGCAAGGGAAAAAAAGTCCTTAACCTACAAGGGAAGACAGATTAGGTTTGCAGCAGACCTATACACAGAAACTTGGCAGGCCAGAAAGGAGTGGCAGGACATATTCAGTGTGTTGAATTGGAAAAATATGCAGCCAAGAATTCTATATCCAGCAAGGCTGTCACTCAGAATATAAGGAGCGATAAAAAGTTTCCCAGACAAACAAAAATTAAAGGAGTTCATGACCGCTAAACCAGCCCTGCAAGAAATTTTAAGAGGGACTGTCTAAAGGGAGAAAAGACAGGGGTGGGGGGAGGTCAAACCCAACAAAGACTAGAAAGGACCAGAGAACACCATCAGAAGCTCCAACTCTACAAGAAACATAATGGCAATAAACTCCTACATTTCAGTACTCACTCTAAATGTCAATGGACTAAGTGCTCCAGTCAAAAGATATAGGATAACAATAGGATAAGAAAACAAGATCCATCTATATGCTGTTTAAGAGAGACCCACTTTAGACCTAAACACACCTTCGGATTGAAAGTAAGGGGATGGAGAACCATCTATCATGCTAATGGTCACCAAAAGAAAGCCAGAGTAGCCATACTTATATCAGACAATCTAGACTTTAAAATAAAAACTGTAACAAGAGATGAAGAACAATATTATATCATAATTAAGGGGTCTATCCACCAAAAAGACATAACAGTTGTAAACATTTATGCTCCAAATGTGGAAGCACCCAAATATATAATCAGTTACTCACAAAAATAAAGAAACTCATTGATAATAATACCATAATAGTAGGGGACTTCAACACCCCACTTACAGCAATGGACAGATCATCTAAACAGAAAATCAACAAGGGAACGATGGCTTTGAATGACGCACTGGACAAGATGGACTTAACAGATATATTTAGAACATTTCATCCTAAAGCAGCAGAATATACATTCTTATACAGTGCACATAAAACGTTCTCCAGAATAGACCACATACTGGGACACAAATAAGCCCTCAACAAGGGCTTGATCAAGATCATACCATGCATATTTTCAGACCACAATGCTATGAAACTCTAAATCAACCACAAGAAAAAATTTGGAAAGATAACAAATACTTGGAGACTAAAGAACATCCTACTAAAGAACGAATGGGCTAACCAAGAATTTAAGGAGGAAATTGAAAAATACATGGAAGCCAATGAAAATGATAACACCACAGCCCAAAACCTCTGGGACGCAGCAAAGGCAGTAATAAGAGGGAAGTATATAGCAATCCAGGCCTTCCTAAAGAAAGAAGAAAGGTCTCAGATTCACAAACTAACCTTACACTTCAAAGAGCTAGAAAAAGAACAGCAAATAAAACCCAAAATCAGCAGAAGACAGGAAATAATAAAGATTAGAGCAGAAACCAATGCTATTGAAACCAAAAAAAAAAAAAAAACAGTAGAACAGATCAATGAAACTGGAAGCTGGTTCTTTGAAAGAATTAATAAAATTGATAAATCATTAGCCAGTTTGATCAAAAAGAAAAAGGAAAGGACCGAAATAAATAAATAAATAAATAAATAAATAAATAAATAAAATCAAGATTGAAAGAGGAGATATCACAACCAACACAGCAGAAATAAAAACAATAATGAGAGAATATTATGAGCAATTATATGCCAATAAAATGGGCAATCTGGAAGAAATGGACAAATTCCTAGAAACATATAAACTACCAGAACTGAAACAGAAAGAAATAGAAAATTTAAACAGACCCATAACCAGTAAAGAAATCAAATTAGTCACAAAAAATCTCCCAAAAAATAAGAGTCCATGGCCAGATGGCTTTCCAGGGGAATTCTACCAAACGTTTAAGTAAGAGTTAACACCTATTCTCTTGAAGCTGTTCCAAAACATAGAAATGGAAGGAAAACTTCCAAACTCTTTCTATGAAGCCAGCAGTACCTTGATTCCAAAACCAGACAAAGACCCCACTAAAAAAGAGAACTATAGACCAATCTCCCTGATGAACATGGATGCAAAAATCCTCAACAAGATATTAACCAACCAGATCCAACAATACATCAAAAAAATTATTCACCACGACCAAGTGGAATTTATACCTGGGATGGAGGGCTGGTTCGATATCTGCAAAACAATCAATGTGATTCATCGCATCAATAAAAGAAAGGACAAGAACCACATGATCCTCTCAATAGATGCACAGAAAGCATTTGACAAAATACAGCAGCCTTTCTTGATAAAAACCCTTAAGAAAGTAGGGATAGGAGGACCATATCTCAAGATCATAAAAGCCATTTATGAAAGACTCAACGCTAATATCACCCTCAATGGGGAAAAACTGAGAGCTTTCTCACTAAGGTCAGGAACCATACAGGGATGTGCACTCTCGTCAGTGTTATTCAACATAGTATTGAAAGACTTAGCCTCAGCAATCAGACAACACAAAGAAATAAAAGGCATCCAACTTGGCCGGGAGGAGGTCAAACTTTCACTCTTCACAAATGACATGATACTGTATATGGAAAACCCAAAAGATTCCACCAAAAAACTGCTAGAACTGATCCATGAATTCAGCAAAGTGGCAGGATATAAAATCAGTGCACAGAAATCAGTTGCATTCCTATACACCAATAATGAAGCCATTACACCCATTGCACCTAAAACCATAAAATACCTAGGAATAAATCTAACCAAAGAGGTGAAAAATCTATATACACTGAAAACTATAAAAAGCTAATGAAAGAAACTGAAGAAGACATAAGAAATGGAAAAATATTCCATGCTCCTGGATAAGAAGAACAAATATTGTTAAAATGTCAATACTATCCAAAGCAATCTATATATTCAATGCAATACCTATCAAAATAACACCAGCATTCTTCACTGAGCTAGAACAAACAGTCCTAAAGTTTGTACAGAATCAGAAAAGACCCCAAATAGCCAAAGCAATTATGAAAAAGAAAGCCAAAGCAGGAGGCATCACAATCCCAGACTTCAAGCTGTATTACAAAGCTGTAATCATCAAGACAGTATGGTACTGGCACAAGAACAGACACTCAGATCAATGGAACAGGATAGAGAACCCAGAAATGGACTCCCAAACATATGGCCAACTCATCTTTGACAAAGCAGAAAAGAATATCCAATGGAATAAAGACAGTCTCTTCAGCAAGTGGTGCTGGGAAAACTGGACAACAGCATGAAGCAAAATGAACCTGGACCACTTTCTTACACCATACACAAAAATAAACTCAAAGTGGATGAAAGACCTAAATGTAAAACAGGAAGCCATCAAAATCCTTGAGGAGAAAGCAGGCAAGAACCTCTTTGACCTCAGATGCAGCAACTTCTTACTCAACACATCTCCAGAGGCAAGGGAAACAAAAGCAAAAATGAACTACTGGGACCTCATCAAAATAAAAACCTTCTGCACAGCGAAGGAAACAATCAGCAAAACTAAAAGGCAACTGACAGAATGGGAGAAGATATTTGCAAATGACATATCAGATAAAGGGTTAATATCCAAAATCTATAAAGAACTTATCAAACTCAACACCCAAAAAACAAATAATCCAGTGTAAGAAATGGGCCAAAGACATGAACAGACACTTCTCCAAAGAAGACATCCAGATGACCAACAGACACATGAAACGATGCTCAACATCACTTATCATCAGGGAAATACAAATCAAAACTACAATGAGATACCACCTCACACCAGTCAGAATGGCTAACATTAATAACTCAGGCAACAACAGATGCTGGTGAGGATGTGGAGAAAGAGGATCTCTTTTACACTGTAGGGGGGAATGCAAACTGGTGCAGCCACTCTGGAAAACAGTATGGAGGTTCCTCAAAAAATTAAAAATAGAACTACCTTACGACCCAGCAATTGCACTATTAGGTATTTATCCAAGGGATACAGGTATGCTGTTTTGAAGGGACACATGCACCCCAATGTTTATAGCAGCACTGTCAACAATAGCCAAAGTATGGAACGACCCCAAATGTCCATCTATGGATGAATGGATAAAGAAGATATGGTATATATATACACAATGGAGTATTACTTGGCAATCAAAAAGAATGAAATCTTGCCATTTGCAACTACATGGATGGAACTAGAAGGTATCATGCTAAGTGAAATTAGTCAGAGAAAGACAAATATCATATGACTTCATTCATATGAGGACTTTAAAATACAAAGCAGACGAACATAAGGAAAGGGAAGCAAAACTAATATAAAAACAGGGATGGGGACAAAAACATAAGAGACTCAAATATGGAGAATAAACAGAGGGTTATGAGAGGGCTTGGGGGTGGGGGGGATGAGCTAAATGGGTAAGGGGCATTAAGGAATCTACTCTTGAAACCATTGTTGCACTGTATGCTAACTAACTTGGCTGTAATTTTTTTTAATTAATAAAAGAATAATATAAAATAAAGAATATTTTTCAACAATCTTGTCTTCAACTAAATTATGGGCTCATCTCAGTGATTTTATCTTCTTAGACTCTTACTATGCCCCAACTATAAATATCTCCCATTTAGTTCGGTTCTTTCTAGAAGAACATTATTCTCTACTTTTTCTAATGGATGGGCCTACAAAGCCATTAATTCTTTATTCTGTTCTAGCTCTCATATAGTCCCTATAACATAAAGGTCATTGGGAGATTTTTTTACCCTCTCCTCTAAGGTAGCATGCCACTCCAAATAATAGCTAAGAATCACATGGGCTTTTGTGCCATGAAATTCATTCAAGAGGAAGAGAGGTCTTCTTTTTGAAGGATTCTATGCAAAATATTGAAGATGTGAATTTACTCACTGACCTTCCAAGCAGAGGGTTCTTTCAAAACAGGAAGGTGTGACAGCTAAATGTTCTTTCAGTAAAATCATCTGTAAGCATAAACACAGGAATTCCACTACCTTATCAATTTATTTATCTCCAATGCCTCTGATGGTTAAAAGAGGTGATCTCACATTGTTGATTTGGATGGGTAACTATCTTACTTGAGCTCTTGCAACAAGGCATTATTTGGAATATGTTGAGGAAAGAAAAAGTAATGCCAGTTCTTTAGAACAATTATGGAGAAACTGCCAATGAAGCTGGCATTTCTTTATAAACAGTTGGCTTCAAATGGTCCAGAGATTAATGGACTGGAAACAGAAATGACCTCATCAGCTTTCACCTTGACGTCAGGAAACTGCTATTGCTTTCTCTTCCCTCCTTCAAACAAAAGGACTCAAAGCTCTTGGTGAATCCATATCCCTGTTCCTATCACCAAAAGCTCTCACGCATTTAAATGTCAATGCCTCTCTAAAGGGACCTCAGCCCTGCTGAACCAGGAAGAGATAGAGCAAACAGATGCTTATCTGCAGGACCAGAGGAACAAACTGCTCCCTGGTCTGAACTCACTCTGCAGCTGAGCCAGGCACCAGGAGGATTCCGTCTGGCAGGAGGCCATGGTGCGGCCCTCTGTGGAGGCCCAGCGCCCTGAAAGAGTTCATTCACTCCACATGGGTGAGCAATTTCCTCCCAAGTGGCTATTCACCAATGGCAGACCCAATTACAGACAAGATTGATGAGTCTGCCTCCAGTGCTGAATCTACCTTAGTTCCTTTTTTTCACTTTGAAAAAAAATCTTCATACCCAAGAACTAAAGCTCTCCGGTAAATCTCATCTCAAATAATGGGATGATTTCTTTAAATGGAGGAAAAGAGGAAACAAAGAAGTTACAAGAAATATTGCAGAAAGTAACTCAGGAAGCAGTGACTCTCACACATCCCTCCTACACACACACACACACACACACACACACACACACACACACACACACCAAGGGCAATAATTCTCAGGGCCGAGAGTTGAAGACACTTTCTTACTAGTGTGGGAAAAGCCATAAGCTCTGCCCACAGGAATGACATGGGCTCTGTTTGCATCCTCTCTCTTCCTGGCTTCATCCTGCAGCCTGGGTCTGAAACTGAAAGGAAGACTTTGCCTTTGTCCTGTTTTATCTAGAATAACTTCTTGCTAGAGCTTTTTGGAACCCCAAGCCTTCTGAATTTCACCTGTTAGTATTTTTCTTCCAGAGCTAGCTACATAACTTATGGGACCCTGTCCAAAATGCAAATGTGAGATCCTGGTCCACAAAAGCAAGAAATAAAATTTTTCCTTTTCTTTTGCGGCCTTTCAGCCTGTCAAGGTTGGTGTGGAGGTAGGGGTTGTTTGCTACTTAATGTTGCATTCCTTTGAGTGCAATGGGGAGCTTTCAGGGAATTCACAGATGTCTGGGGCCTCACCCCACAGTGTAGGGTGCATATGCTTGACTGCAGCCCTCTTTCCATCCATGCCCATGCCCCTACCAGGGATAGAAGACATCAACAATAACTGAGCACTCTCAGGGACTGGGAGGCAGAGAACCCATCCAAAAGAGATGGTAGTAGACAAGAGCACAGGTAAATCAAGGCTCTGAACCCCTGTGAGAGCTTCGTTGCAACTTCAGACTTCACTAAGAAAACACAAATTCAAAGACAAAATTATCTAGAATTTGAAGAAGACAACTACAGAGCATTAAACCCCAGGCATGACGCCCTTTCTGAGCATGGGGCCCTGTGCAACTGCACCAGTTGCCACTCAGGAAGCCACCCCAGTTGTCTTTTAAAACAGGAAATATGGGTATGAAGGTAAAAATTATGAGTTTTCTCAAACGTATAGATTTAGATTAACAGAGGATACATACACATGTGCATTTACATGTGTGTAACCAACTCTTCCTGTACTGTTTTCTTAAGTTAGTTGCTCAGATGCAGAATTACTGAGACAAAAGTATAAGTATAGACATTGTTGGGGCACTTGATGCACATTGACAGAGTACTTTGCTGAAGGGTGTGGTGACTTCCGGTACCACCAGCAAACCCTAGCAGAGCAAATTGACTACCTCCATTTATTTAGGCACTGGGCAGTACAGTGTGTTGGTAAACAGTTTCATTTATTTAATATAAAAAAGAGTTAATCTAATTTTATTTTTGTTTTCATTAAAATATTATTTTATGTACTTTATGTCTGAAATATTTTGAAACTTTGAAAACCATCAAAAGTTTTAAAAATTAAAGTGTGCTATTTAGTGATGTCATGCAACAGACAGTATTATAAATGTCACCTTTCATGGTAATCTTAATAGGCAAGTTTCTATCTAGCAGAAAAGGAGAAAAGGAAAAGAAAAGAAAAGGGAAAGTTAAACCTCAGTGGGAAAGTCTTATCTTAAAGTCATTGTTGCCAAATGCGGCAGATGGTTCCATCACCTGTCATTGCAATAGGACAAACACACATCTGGTTCCATGGTATTACCAGCATTCATCATAAGTCCTTCATCACTTGCTACTTTTACTTGGTTACTTTTATGTGTGTTTTATTCCCCACTCTTCCATCCTCAAACAAGCATAAGCCCTTAGGGTTTGGTGCAGCTTTGTGTGATCCCACAATGCTTATTAACATAATGACAGGTACACCTAGTCATCACAAGACTTTCTAAAAGCATCAGGAAAATTCGTTCAGCTTATACATGCTGAGGTCCCTCGTCCCTCAATGTGTAGCTATTACTAGATTTATGAGTTTTAGGGAGAATCATATGGTAACCATGAATTAAAAGATAAAGAATTACATCCAAAAACATTTGTTATATATATATATACACATACATGCATACAATGTACACATACATTTGTTATCTGTATATATACACATACATGCATACAATGTACACATACATTTGTTATATGTATATATACACATACATGCATACAAGAAAATAATATTTGGTAAAACTGCAATTCCTGCACTATTCAGAGCATAACAGTAGTTGCATTTTCCCCTAACTTGTTCCCTAATTGACATCTAAATCCAGGAAATTTAGGACATAATGGAAAAATGCTTTTTAAATGGAAATAAAACTGTGTATATATACATATCTATAGATACAGTACATTATACATGAAAAGTTTACAAGTATTAAGATGAAACTAACAAAAAAAGTTTAAACATATCTTCGAATATTTTAAAACTGAATACTAATCTTTTTCTTAACCAAAGTTGAAACCAATAATAGTAAATATAGGCAACTTAACACAAAACACACAACAAATGAGAAAAAATATTTTTAAAGGAGATTCACCAAACAGTGCAGATACTAAATATAAGCATTCTGGCCAGGAAGAAACTCTACATATGGATATAGATGTAGATACAGACATAGACAGACAGATATATATAATGGATAATTCCAAGTATTGTCATCACTGTGTTCTTGGAGAAGATGCTATATAGAATACTAACATAAAAACAAAGTTTGTTAAGCATTTACTATGTGAAGTTATTCTGAGTTATTTTATTTCATTCTCACAACAATCCTAAGGAGATAGAGACTGTTATTATCTGCTGTTTTGCAGAGGAGGACACCAAGACTCAGGAAGACAAAGTAAGGTATAAACAGTGGAATCAGAATATGAACCCAAGCAACAAATAATCCAGCTTTAACCTCTATGTTTGTCTGCCTCTCATGGTGTTATTAGTGGATTCACTCTCTTTAAAGCCTGGACCAAGCGAGCAACTTCTCCTTGCCTAGGAAGCCAGTTTGTAGGATTGCCAGATTTAGCAAATTAAAAATTTAGGATGCCCGATTAAAATTGAACTTCATGGGGCGCCTGGGTGGCTCAGTCGGTTGAGCGTCTGACTTCGACTCAGGTCATGATCTCATGGTGTGTGAGTTCGAGCCTCGCATCGGGCTCTGTGCTGACAGCTCAGAGCCTGGAGCCTGCTTCAGATTCTGTGTCTCCCTCTCTCTCTGCCCTTCCCCTGCTCATATTCTGTCTCTATGTCTCTCAAAAATAAACGTTAAAAAAAAATTTTTAAAAAATTGAACTTCAGAGGTTCCTGGGTGGCTCACTTGGTTAACCAACTGACTCTTGATTTGGGCTCAGGTCATGGTCTCACGGTTCATGAATTCAAGCTCTTCATTGGGCTCTGCGATGACAATGCAGAGCATGCTTGGGATTCTCTCCCTCCCTCTCTTTCTGCCCCTCCCTGACTCACACATGCACACACTCTTTCTCTTAAAATCAATAAATAAATGTTTAAAAAATTGAACTTCAGATAAATAGTACATTTTTAGTATAACTATGCCCCAATATTGCATGGGACATACTCATATTTAAAAATGATTCATTGTAATTCAAATTTAACTGGGTGTCCTATATTTTATCTTGCAACCCTACTGTCTTACCATCTCCTAATATCTCAGAGTGATCATCACAGTTTCTTAAATGACAGCAATGTGGCTTTTGGGGGTTTTTTTGTTTTTTGTTTTGTTTTAATATAACTTATGTCAAATTGGATTCCATACAACACCCAGTGCTCATCCCAACAAGTGCCCTCCTCAATTCCCATTACCCACTTTCCCCTCTCCCCCACCCCCCATCAACCCTCAGTTTGTTCTCTGTATTTAAGAGTCTCTTATAGTTTGCCTCCCTCCCTCTCTGTAACTTTTTTTTCCCTTCCCTTCCCCCCGTGGTCTTCTGTTAAGTTGCAATGTAGCTTTTTGAAAAAGAAGAATTATTCTAGGTTGAAGTTGGCATCAGAGACAAGGGCAAACCCTGTTTCCGTAGATAAATTCCCCACTTCATAGCAGCCAAAACGAAAATCCCTCTTAAGCTCACAGATTGGGCCAAACAGCCCAACTGAACCCCTCCTCCTACAGGCCCTGTAAACCTTAATATTTACAGAATAAGGGCCTTCTGACCTTTATACTTCTTACCTTGTAAATAATGATAACATTTCACTGGGTTGTTTTGAAGGTCAAGTGAGGTTATATATGTAAACATTTACTGTAAATGCTGCTTGGGGACTTGTGTTTTGGGACATATAAAATTAAGAAGTTATGTCATTTTTTTTCCAAGAACCAAGAATAAATGCTGTCAATCCAAGCCACTTTCAGTGCACATATAAACCAGGAAGCCTAATATTTGAACAGATTAAGATAAAACCTAACATACTTGAAAGTGTATTTTTTTTTAAAAAAGAAAGATTTAAATTTTGAAATCAGCTATAAAAACCACTTAGTGTCTGTTCAGACAGCCATATACAGGTAAAAATATTTTTAATTCCTTGTTTCCATTTTTATTCAGTGTCAACTATTTTTAAATGATATGATACCAAAGGCAAATAATAGTATTGAAGATTATCCTTTTTTCTCTTTTTAGCCAAAAAGTTACCAAGACACAGTTATGTAGAACAAAGATTTAATTAAAACTGCTGATAGCCAAGAGTAAAATGGGAAAAGGAAAAATAAATGTTATATACATACGGGATAATAATGAAATAAATGATTTTTTAGTGAATTTTTAATTTACCAACATTTTTCAGATATTGCTCAAATCCTTGTCTTTTTAGAAAAGTCTTGGTTTTTTTTCTTTTTTTTTTTTCTTTTCAGAAATCTTCCCAAATAGGGATTTCACTCTTTTCTGTTCAGAGGGAAACATTTTACTTAAAAAAAGAAAAGAAAAGAAAAGAAAACACCGCTGAAGAAAAATTAATCAAATAGAAATCTCAAATATTCAAGTTGGATTAACTGAAGCAATCTGTCTCCCAAATTCCTTTGTAAACTCACAGCAGCGTGACCAGAGTCAGAATATGTGAAATATAACTCTACTACTAGAAACTCCTGAAAGAGTTTGAAGAAACTTTAGGGAGTTTGAAGAGAAGTGATGGAGATATACAGCAGAGAAAGAAAGTTGAAGCTGTTGAAATTGAGCGTAATCTTTGTGGCTTCAGACAGCAGGCAGCTGAGGCAATGGGGTTGAAAGGAAAAGAATATAGACCCTGCAAGGCAGGAAAATCTGAATTCCTTTCCTACCTCCACTACTAACTTGCTGTGACACTGGGCAAATTATTCAATCCCTCTGAGCCTCTGTTTTCCCATATTTAAAACAGAGATAATAATATGTCACAGGGATAATATGAGGAGAAAATTAGGTAATGTGGCAAAAAAAATAGACTTATTTAAAGTTAATAAGTGGTTGTTATAAACAACATTCTTACAGTATTTATAAGGGAGTAGAACCTAAAGGCTAGATGCTCAGGAAAGAAGGGATTCAATGAGGGGAGATATCCTAGGTAGAATTCAAGAACTTTATACAGTGGAGTTCAGGATACAATTTCCTGTATTTGGGTACAGGAAAAATAAACTGGATTGGAAAGGCAGATATAGAGTCCAGAAAAAGGAATTATAGTTCCAGAAAGTTTTGATGTTAATTGGGACATAGACCTGGAAATTATTGTAAAGACTTCTATTGTCTGTACACTCATAACTAAAGTCATTATACATATAACTAGCCCTACAAAATCTTTTCACACAAGAACAACCTCATTTGTGCTGTGCCTGAGTCTACTGAGTGGAGACAATCCAAGATAGGAGCAGTGACTCAGGAAAGTGTAAAAAAGTGGTTATAGCTTTGGAGGAGAAATCTGTGATTGGTTGTGATGGAGGGAAGTTTCTCAACTGTCCACCAAAACAAATAGTTACATTCCGCCTGGATGGTTTCATGTTTTGCAATGGTTCCAAATTAGAAACAGTTGGCAGACAATTAAATCAAATCACATTATGAGTTCAGTCTCATCTCTTGCCTCTGCTGCCCTGCAGGTAGGAATGAGGGATGAATGAGCTCCCAGATGTGATATCCCCCAAATTTCAGGGATACATAAAAGCTCTTCTGAATTATTTTCTTAAAGTCTCCTCCCCAAATTGACTTAGGGTGAAAGGAAGTCATACTCTGAGCCCACCCCAGGATGGAGACTATCCCCACCACACCAAAAGTATTCTCCAGAAATGTGCTCTTTTTACCTTGTCAATCTCCTCATTAATTCATAGCCTTCTCAAAAATAGAAGCTCTTATATGAGTTAATAATGGCAGACCTGGATCAATCACTTTACAAATCCTATATAAACAGTCTGATAACCTCACTCTAAAATGTAGGTGTTGACACCTATTTTTTTATTCTTGATTTTATGGGCCTCTAGCAAAATATACATTAAGAAAATTTTCAATTGACATCCCATTTTTTTAGTATGTTGATAGAAACATCTTAAGGAATGTACACAAAACTATACATAGTGATTTTCATAAAGTGGAGGTGATCACAAGGGTTGACACAGTTCTCCTATCAAATTTGTATATGTATTTCTTACTTTTGTGATAAGGAAAAAATCACTGATATGAATGTCCCCAAGATCCTAAATTAAGGTATTCACAAAGAATATTGAATTGATTATGAATCTCTCCTTGGGAAGAGAACAGACTCTGGCTTCAAGGCATGAGGTTTCAAAAGATGACATCAGCTCCTTGCCCTCTCTCCCTCCAAAACTTGGCTTTGTCTTCCTCTGAGTTGGCTTCATTCCTGAGGAGACTATCTCCATGTGGAAGCAAATATGCCTCCCAAAAGTTTTAAGTTTACCTGGTTTCTTGGTCCTCACAAAGTCAGAAATAAGGAAAGTCTCTCCTTCATAGAGTTTACAGTGATCTCTCTGCCTCCAAAGATTCTCAGTGACCCTAGGATCTCTGGACCAATCATTGTGTCCAGAGGGTAGAGTACTTTGATTGGCAAGCCTGGGTTAAGTGGCTTGGCCACTTAGCGGCTCACCAAGTGACAGGTGAGGGAAGATCTACTTGATTGTCAGCCCCATCTAAAATACATGTAAAAGGGAAGAGGATATTTCCTAAAGTGATATAGAGCCAAATAAATAAATAAATAAATAATACCAAAAAATAAAAGGAAAAGAAAAAAGAAGGATAAGGAAAGAAAACAGGAAGGAAGGACAGAGAAAGAGAGGGAGGGCGAGAGGAGAAGAAGAAAGTAAAAAATGACTTACTACCTCAGAGATTGACTACCAACTGCAGTGTTGATACTGAAGATCTTTAGAAATCTAGGATTTAACATTGAAAAGTTTAGCTATAAGGGGCTTCAAAGATCCAAGTTAAGATGGTATATAATAAATTCCATAATGATAGTTTCCTACATTGGTGGATCCCAAACTTTATTGTTTATCAGAAGCACTTGAGGAGTGCCTGGGTGGCTCAATTGGTTGAGTGTCTAACTCTTGATTTCAGCTGAGGTCATAATCCCAGGATTGGGCTCTGTGCTGAGCATGGAGCCTGCTTAGGATTCTCTCTCTCTCCCTCTCTCGTCTCCCCTGTTTGCATTTTCTCACTCTCTCTCTCTCTCTCTCTCAAATTACAATTAAAATTAAAATTAAAAAAGAAGCACTGGGAAGACATAACTAAAATACAGATTGCTGCCCCAGTAAGTCTGGGGTGGGACCCAAGAATATACACTTTTAGGAAGTTCCCAAGTGATGCTGATGTTGTGAGGATCATACGTTGAAAACCATGGCCCTACATCAAAGGATTTCATGAAGACAAAGTAGATCGTGTAAGTAAAGTGGCTACTTCTAATTTGAATCTCTAGTTCAGCAAGAGTGGTAACCTTATTTGATGAACAAGTCAATTCACATTCTGCATCTCAATTAGCGATGGTGTTCTTGAGTTTAGGAAAACCATAAAATCAGTGTATTCTTTAGAATTATCAAGGTTTGGTATTCAAAGACGTTTAACCGAGGGTCCACTCTGGAGAATAATGAGAGTCAATGTCAGATGCTAGTTCTCTGACTGAAACTAATGCCTGAAGCAAATGACCCATCCTTACCTTTCCCCACTGGGCCTTGTCCTAAGAAAAATAATGCAAGGCATGGTCAAGTCAAGGATACCATTAGAAAGAAGCCAGCAAAACAGGCAGAAAAGACACCAAGAGCTTTGAGCTCAAGATGCTTTCATCTCCAAAACAGCATGTTCTTTCTCTTTGGTTCATCCAGTATTTCTGACGGAAGTGAAATTCTTCTCTGGCATCCAAAAAAAGATTTATGACTGAAAAAGAACAGATTTTACCTGGCAGTGGGTGCGTGCAAGGTTTGTTCTCTTTCATAGCAGGCCCAATTGCTCTTTATTTTGCAGATGCTAATATTAGACTCAGTTAATCATTGCACATTCCTTTTATTAGGTGAGGAGCTACATTCTTGAAACCACTCTCAAGAAAACAATCCTTCACTTCCAGACCACCCTGAGTTGTAGACTTGGGGTTTCGGCAGCGGTAGCACTGCTGGGTCATGTGGCAGACGTCTGGGCAGCCCAGAGACATCTGTTCTTCAGCCTCAACCCTTTGCAAGTGGTTCAAGAACTTCCTCTTTTCTTGTTAACTTGGCCCAAGGTTGTTCCTTCTACAAACATCCAGAAGGTGTTAGTACCACCAGAATATCAGACTTTATTGCCACTTTCCCCTCTGGGCAAAATCAGCCTGTAATGAAGGCAAGCCTGCTAGAATAGGATGTATTCAATCTACTCTATGTGAAGGCCCTAATTCAGACAAGTTAGGTCCATCTGAGTTTTGTACTAAATCTGACCACAGTAGTTCTATTAGTTCTCAGTGAATATGTCTTGATTCTAATAGCCATTTCTAAGTTGATAATTGGCAAATTAGTAGCCAATTTGCTGTAGAAACATTGTGGTTAGATTCTGAGCCAACCCCCAGATCCCTCCTTAACTCATTTCTCTCCTGAAGTATAGTACTATGTATATAGTGCCTTGAAATCTCATCACCACTTGCAACTAGCTGCTTTTGAAATGCAAACATCCCAAATTCCAGCTCAGGACTACAGAAGCTGTGCCAGCACTCTCCTTCACTCCCTTCTGGTCCAGTTGTGGGAGTCTGCAGAACCCCCAGCAGTGAGATGGGGATCCCAGAAAGAGGAAAGAGGGTTCTGTGGGAGACATGAGGTGCTGGCAGCAGCAGAAGTCTAAGCCTTCAGTGAACATTGGCAAGCAGTAGCAGGTGTGCACAGTTCACATGGGGGTCCCAGTCTTTGCCAAGTGACAATGATGGTGGAAATGAGGAGTAAGGAAACAGGAGGAGGAAAAAGTGGCCTCTCATGGGAACAGTGATGCCTTGCAGAGAGACAAGCTTCTGGCTTGGCCTCCAGTTCACAAGAAGAAAATAGTTCAGAGTCTTGAATTAGGAAGTGGTCCATTTGATGACCACAGTGGAACACACACAACACAATACAAGACATGTTGCCAAAAAGATCCTTAGGGGAATTGCTTCACCAAAAAAGAAAATAAAATGGTGTATAATTGGCACATCAATTCGAAACATAAATCCTTCCAACATGCTTGAAAATAATTTGTTCCCTTCAATCTTTTAGCACCTACTTCTCTGCCCATCCCCAGTTTCCATTATCAGACCTCGTCCAGTGACAATTTATTGAGAACCTACTCTGCACCAAGACCAACCTCACGTATCTACTGCTAGTTTGCACAACATACAAAGCATTTGCTGTGTATCAGAAATAAACTCACTTGCCCAGTTCTTTCCCACAAACTGGCCTCTGGCCCCTTCCTCTCTTCTCTTTTGCTCTTTCTCTTTTCTAAAATTCACTCAATCTGACTGGCCCTCCTAGAAGGCCTTGTGGGTGCTGCTTATTCTAGAATCCCACTCTTGGTCATATCCCAGCCCAAGTAGGCAAGACTCCACCCTTCTCCCAAGATAAGGAAGCAGACATCAGTCCTGGCCGCAGCAAGACTACGAGACTATGAAACCGGTAAGTGAAGCCTGACTCTATTTCTGTCTGCATTCTCTTTTCTAGGCTCTGGTAGGATTTGCTTCTTCCTCTTACTTTCTTTTCCCTTATTCCACTTTCCTCATTATAACCTTTCTGTTTTCTTTCACCCTTGCTTTCATCCTTTATTTATCTGTGAAACTCTTGCATTCTGCTAAGTAGTATGGAGGATTAGGAGAGATGTCAAGTATACACATGCCCTGCTGGCTTAGAGGAGAAATGCATAGATTAGGCTGCAAGTGATGAAAACAGGTATCGAGAAGTTCATCCCAAAAGAACTCTTTTTGGGAAAAGCTCCTTACAGGCATTCATAGACGGCTCCTGCCTCTTAAACCTCATTTATATTTCATGACTTTTACTGAATTTTCTTCAACTATCTCTCCAAACATAGTTCTCTGGTCCATAAATCATTTCTAGTGAAATTTGGATCATATTTGATAATTCCGTAACTTTGCAAGAATATGAGACAGACCATTTCTAAGCAAAGCTCTCTATTTAAAAAATCATGTTTGCCATTTGTTAGGCCGCCTTGTCAGTAGCACCATCCTCCCTCATTCTGATAATCGTGGTGGTCCATATGTCCCTAAAATTGTTCTTACTGGGACCCTGCATGCCACTTTTAATTTCACTTCTTCTTTATAGATTTTTTTTGTTAAACTTTGAACAAGTCTGTTCAAATTGCATGGGGCCGTATGAGAGAGAAATACTAAAAGCATTTGATATTCCCAGCCTTCCCCAATCTATTATTCCTTTTAAGTAAAAAAATTTCATGCTAAAATTAGATAACATATGAGACCTGGAGGTAACTTCTCTCAGTATATTGTATTTTCCTCGGGGATGTGGAATTTCAGGGAGGGAGTATCCAGGCTGTGTTCGGAAACTAGTGAAGCATAATAGCATTAAGGTACCCGCCTACTCCTGTGTGTCTGAGTGTTCTGAGAAGTCAGAGGGATTGCTCACTCCCCACTGCTTCCTGGAGTTTCACTTGTAAAATGATCATGATGTAATGAGAAGGCAGCCTGCTCCATGAAGACCACCTAAGGCAAGGAGCTTCACCTCTAGGAGAGGCATTAGCTTTGCCTCCCCTTCTGGAACACAGTGAACACACAAAGGCAGGCTCCTCTCTAAACCACCTGGGAGAAACAGAATCTCTCTCCTGGGATTCTGGCCAAGGAAAAGAACATTTTGTTAATCTTTACTCATTATCAATCTGGCCAAAGAATTGTAGGTTTATTTTTTTTTCATTTTTATTTATTTTTAATGCGTCTGGGTGGCACAGACTCTGGGCAAACTTTATCACATAAACAACTAGATTACAATTCTGGGTGGTTTCCCTGGGGCAGAAACTCTCACACTTGTCCTGAATTTCCGGGGGTTATCTATTTCGCCATAATAGACTTGGCACTTTCAGTCATCCTCTTGACTCAATAAAATGGAATCCTCCATGTATCTCTGCAGAGCTCAGGAGGCTTTTCTGGAGGAAAAAATCATTTGTATAGACTATCATTTTCATATACAGTTACCGTAAAATGGAATAATCTTTAAAAACACTTCCGTGTCTTCTGCCGCATCACCTGGTGCTGTAGACTCAAGGATACAGCTGGCCTTTGGGAACAGGGTAACACTTTTCAATACTAGTAGTGGATCTAACTTTTCTTCCTCAAGATTATTCAGTGACCTTATTTAATTTAAACAAGACATGTTGGCTCTTCTACCTTCAACAAATAGAAAAGTCCAATAGGAAATCCACATTTACTCTTATGGAGAGCAGATACACATTATTAATGACTCTAATCCTCAAAGGCTCTTAGAAACACTAAGTTTTCATCTCTCCTAATGCTCTTTGAGGAGCATTATAATCTCAGGCAAAGAAGCATTTGCTTAGGTAGGCAGGAAACAATTGTTAGGTATTTCATTTTGTGTCTTTTCTTGAGAGGACTTGGAAAAACTGAGAGACTTCCACTCCTCTAAAATGAGACTTAAAAAAGTAAATTAAAATATTCTGCTTAGAACCTACCACCAAGCAAGATGGACTAAGACTGTTTCTAAGAAAAAGCCAACTCATTTAGGCAAAATCAAATTGTACTTTTCTAGAGAGAAAATTTAAGACAACATTTTTCAAACATTTGTCTTCACTACAACCTGCAGCAAAAAATACAATTTACATTATTTACACACACACACACATATTTATATTTACCTGAAATACACTTTGTGAAACATCATTTATTCTTACTAAATGCTACGAACTCTGGCATTTTATCTCCCCTATTTCATTCTATTCAGTTCTCTTTCATTCTTTTTAAAATACTAGCTGTGACTCACCAAATTGGTTTCCCAATGCATGATCCGCAGTTTGGAAAAAAAATCCTGGGGTTGGTAGGGAAAGAAGTTAATTCTGTCATAAATCCTCTAAACTCTCCCACTTCTACTGAAGATGCTCAGATTTCCCACTGAGGATGGCATTGCTTTGGCTAAATGTGTTCTCTGGTTATTAAAATGTAAATAAACCGTGAATGGGCAAAGGAGATTAAACTTGTGTCTCTCATTTACACGTTTATGAGACTGAAAATATTACATCACATCACAATGGAGAAAAGAGGTCAGCTTGGATAAGGGAGAGGGTGATAGTGAGACCGAGAATGCTCTAAGGAAGGACTGGGCAAAGGGCTTCTTCTGAAGAGGTTAGGGTACCTTGGTGATCCCAGACCTTTGCCCTTTCCTGTTTTGAAGGTGGAGAGAACTAAGCATTTTTAATAACATTTTTAACATTTTTAACATTTATTGGTGTCACTTATGGTAGAAAAAAGTTTCTACACCAGATGTGCATGACCCAGGTGTTAAATAGAATATTTCCAAGGTGAACACATGCCCTAAGTGGCTTTTTACCCACTTTCTAAGATAGCCAATTCCTTCTGTCTCCCCAACCCAAGGCCTCTTCAGCACACCGAGAGTTCCCTTACTGTCCCCCTCCAGCCCAGGACATATAGTGGGGCAGGAATAGGAAATGCAATGCAGAAATGGAAGGAACAGAACCACAGCAGCAGCAGGGCTTCCATCAGGCCAGGGAACAACCCAGGAGCAGGAGGCGCCACCTGGCCCCACCTCTTTCCCTTCTTTACATTCTTTCTCCCTCTGGGAATCTCCTTCCCATTACTCTCCACCTTCCTCACCTTTTCCAATAAAGTTTCCCACTCTGCCAGCCCTGCTCTGAGCTCCAGGATCACTTTCTGCCAATTCCACTGCTCCGTCCTTTCAAAGCAACCTGCACATCATCCATCAGAGCAACACTGCATGCAGAGCATTATCGTTAATCAGGAGTTAGATTGTCAGTTGAGGGATCTATGGTCATCTCTAGTACCCAGCCAGTGACCATACTCCCTCACTTATGCATATCTTTCACTCATTTAACTGAATACTAAAACAGTGCTAGCACACTGGGCCACGCATATGTGGTATAGTGATGAGTTGCTCTTATTGAATGTGTTGTCCTACTTGTCCCTCTCTATTTGTTACTGAATAAATACTTGATGAATGAATTGAGGGATGGAGCAGTGAATAAATGAGCCCTAATAATGCCATTTGTTACCTCACCACTTCATCATACACACCCATCCAACCCGGGGACAGCTTTCATCATGAGGAAGTCCTTATACTGAATCAGTCTGTTGTCCCGAAGTCTCTGTGTGTTAGTTACAAAGAAGAGGAGCAGCTGACAACAGCTGCTATGTTCCTGGACTTTTTCCTCCAACCTAAACATCCTCAGTGCCTTCAGAGGGTCCTCAAGATAGCTGCATCAGCAATAACATGGAATGGTTTGAGCTGTCTCACCAGGCAACTTGCTTCCCCAGAAATCCCTTCCGTGTGGTCTGTAATCTCCTATAAACAGGACCACCATGATAAAACCCTAGCCTCAGGTGTGTCAACTGCTGCACCCTAAACTTCACATCTACAGACCCAGCCTCCTGCCATAAAGCTTCCCGGAGAAACACATTCTCTCACTGACTTAGTATTAATGTAGGCCACACACTTATACTCGAACTCTTTAGGGTTATTTATCCAGAAAACCTCTTTATTTCATGAAATTGTAGAATAGTCCTTCTCTCTCCCCCTCCTCATAACCACATTTAAATAGCTATTTTGAAAACTGACCTTTTTTGCATGATTGTGTTTTCTGGCTACAGGAGAGCCCTTACCAGGTGCCCTATCAGAATTCTTTCACAGAATTTTCTGAGCCTCTTTTAAGTTCAGTAGCAAAAGTCAGAAGAGGTAAGACTCACAAGCATTTAAGGGTCAAAACACTGCCTACTGTGGAAAGATCAACAGTAGTGAGAGAGAAGAACACCCAGAGGAGAGAATGCCACCCAAAGAGAAGCCAAGACTAGAATAGAGAGCCCCCAGGGTTTTGTGTCCCTTGCCCCATTTATCCCTGAAACCCAGCAGCTCCATTCCTTCCCTCAGTCTGGTTGTTCTTGGATTCTGAGAGCCAATAAATTCCCTTTTTGCCCTTTTGCCTAATTCCAGTTGGGTTTCTGTAAGTTGCACCAAAAAATTCCTAACTAATACAACCCCTAATTTTTTCTTCCTGAGTGTTGCCATGCTGTTCCTAAACCAAATATTCGCATCCTGTACTTACATGTTTTTGAACTCAAAGGCAGGATCTTACATTTACTGCTGTGGAACATCATCTCGTTTTATTTGATTCATAATTCTAGTGTAGCTGGTCACAAATTTGTACTCACTATTGTCAGTTGTGCTAAGAAAAAGTGTTTTTTGTAAACTTTTGGTAACATAACTAGTCACCCTCATAAGACCCTGCTGAGTGGCAAGAAAAAAATAAATTTTCCGGTAAGCGTGTCTCAAAAAAAGACTTTTAAGCCAGAGGAAACTGACTTGATTCTTTTGAGTAAATTTTTAGTCCTTTGGAACACACCAGCTCCTCTTCTCCAAGATGTTGACTGGTTGAAGGAAAGAATCATAAGATTTCATGATGATGGAAATGGGGCCTCATATCCAAGTGACTTCCTGTAGTCCTGCCTGGTCTGTACAGTGGAATAACTAAACTGGTCTCATCCCAGAGGTGTCGATGACCTCACCTGACCCTTGGGTCATCCACAGCTGGATCAGTGACTCTGGTCATTTGACTCTGGTTACAAACTTACTATATTCTGTTATCAAATAAAAATAAATCCAGACTTATTAAGGAGAGATTTTATTCAAAAGGATTGTTGGAAAAGAGGGAAAAGCAGGATTAGAGACTATTGTTATAGGGATGATGTCTTGAGTGTAAGGTTTGTATGCATCTCAAGAGTTTAGCAAAAAAAAAAAAATTTTATAGAGAGGAGTAAACAAGAGTGAAAATAATTGGGTGTGGGGAGGTGGGATGAAAGGGTGATGGAATAGTTACCAGAGAATATTTTACTCTGACGCCAGCCTATTTATAGGAGGAGTTGTATGATGGCTGAGTCTGAGGGTGGGCCAAAGTTCAGAGACCTGAGGTTAGGAGAGAATCCTAACTGGCTAAAGTTCAATTAAAAAGTATTTTGTTCTGATTGGTCAGTAGACACAAGCAGTTCACCTAATCATTTATGAAGCAAAATGGGAATTTGGTGGGTATGTGTCTGGCCTTGTTGTAAATAAACCAGACTGTGGGAGACTCTTATTGAGGTCATATGCGTGAGGGTGGTTTTTTGCAATAAGCCCTTTCCTGGAACACAAAAGGATGAGGGATTTCTTCCCCTCTTCTGTCTTCCCGGATCACAGAGCTCAGGTAAGGTCCTACACTGTCACTATGAACCTTGGTTTTCAATCCAATCCAAGCCCTCTAAGCATTTCCATTGTGCCTTCTCCAGGACATGTAAAATTTTCTGGGCTCTCAGAATGACACAGATGGATCACAGGAAGCTGAAGTGGTGCCTTGGGTCCATTTATCAAGCTGGCTCTCTGTCAGTGATACATCATACTAGAAACTATGGATGCCCAGCCCATTGTGAGACTAATTCCAGAAGTTTGCAGGTTACCACAGGCTATTCCTAGGGAAACTGACCAATCATCTCAATATGATTGGGTTTCCACATACATATCTGTATGCTTCTGCCCCTTTGATTTTTAGCAGCCTTGAATAAGGACCCTAAGGGCCCTGACATCAGACCTCCATTTCCTACTCTGCCTCCTTTCTCCTTCTCACAGCCCTCTGAGATTGCAAGGGGTGAGTTTTCCTTCCTTCCTTAATGGCTTCTGTGACATCATACCTAAGCCTCCTCTGCCCTTTACTTATATTAAAAGTCAATGATCAAAACTGTTACTAAGAGCTAAAGAAGTTTAGAAAAGCTATTCTCCACCACCAAACCTGTCTTTAAAAATATTGTCAGTCTGTGAACTCCAAACTTCAATTTTGGAGTTTAAGGTTTAGCATTGTCTTTGTCCTTGCATTCCTGCTGAAAAAATCCTAATTTTCCACGAAGCAAATAGGTGCCTCTGGCTGAATAGGAGGTCACATAAAAGGAAATTCAAATATGAAGATCATTTTATAGAAGTCAAAAAATATTATCCCCATTACATTAGCATGGAAATAATTAGCCTAATTGTGTCATCCAAATTATTTGTTAGCACTGATCTCATTCATCCAAAAATTTGAAAAACTCATCATTTGTATCTTCATGGAGCCATTGGTAAAAAATAAAAAATTATCGAATAAGGTAGAGGATAGATCTTGGAGACATACCTTTAGAAATATATTTGCATATTTGCAGTGATCCACAGTGAAAATATTGCTTGCCTAGAATTCACTCTGATGTTAGCCCAAGGCAATCATTTGTTTGGGGCTGTAGTTGTGCAAACCCCAAAGTGATCCCCAAAGATCCTCATCTTCTGGTGTTCATGCCTTTCTATCATATCGTCCCCTGGAGTCTGGGCACTACTTGCGAGTTGCATCTAACCAATAGAATATGGCAATGGTGATTCAGTGTCTCTCCTTGATTACGTTAAGTTGCATAAGATTCGATCTTGTTAGAAACTTGCTGACTTTGAAGAAGTAAATGGGTATGTTAGAAGACCCACATGTCTAGGGAGTGAGGGTGGCCTCTGGGAGCTGAGGGAGTATAGTATGGTATAGTAAAGAGATAGATGTATATTGTTTTAAAACACTATGTTTGTGGCAATTTGTTTCATAGAGTAGAAAACTAATACAGAGTCGTATGGTGCGGGAACAAACTGTTCAGATATGTGCCTTAGTTCTAATCTCTGATTCAGATTATATTGCCTCTTTAGGCAGCTGGCTGAATCGGTACTCGGAAGAACTAGAATCTAAGACAAATCCCGTTAAATTATGGCAAGCAATTTCCTTCCCTTCTCTGTAGCTCATTCTTCTCATTTGTAAAATAAGGAAATTATAGTGGGTGAACTCTACAGGACCTTTCACCTCAAAAATGTTATGTCTTATCATCCAAAAAGAAGAAGATACCCTTGAAATGCATTTGGAGTTAGGTGAAACAGAAAATAATGAAGTTTGGAAATAGTAAAACAGAAATGAGCAAATATTGAAGAGTAAAAAGCCATATGCTGTTAGCCCCATAGAAGTCAAAGAAATGAAAACTATCCAGACCAGTCACAGGTGTGATGGAACATATAACCAAGTGGCCAATGGGACCATTAGTAGTTCTCAGATTGGTTTTATGGACTTCATTCTAGAGACATCTCTTGTTTAAAAAAAAAAATCTAGCTCAAATTTTTCCCAGTGAAAGAAAAAAGAACTTACCCTCAGCCCAACTCGGAGAAACTTAAAATGGAAATCTCTCCATGTTCTCCACCCCTAATAACAGACATCACTCAGTTATTAGACCACTGTCATGACTTCTGGTTAGTCGGAAGAGCAGAGCCAATATCCTTAGAAGTAAGCCAGGGCAACAAACTCATGTGAAGTAGTTTTGTGGGTCTCCATTTTCTAATGCTACATAAAGAAAGGCTTTGAATAGTGCTGGATTCTGAGAAGAACCACGGTGAGTATTTTCTAAGATTTCAAAGTCAATGGGGTATATAACTGAGAACATAAATTCTAAAACCATCATAAGCTGAATGTGGGAAAAAGAGAAGCAAGTGTTCTTTTCAGTGTGAAAAAAAACTGCTCATTAGAGCTTTAGAATGAATCTACTCTTATAAGTCTAATCCGTGAATAAACTAAGAAATAGAACTTTGCTGAAAAATTCTTCATGGATTTACAAGTTGTTATAAGTCCCCAGGGAGTGGGGTTTGAGCTATAAAGTTGCCTGGGGTACACAGGTCTGTACAGTGTAGTGAGAATTTGGAAACTGACATCTCTCCACAACAAAGACACTACTGATACCAAAAACCAGACCTATCTGGCTTTCTGTCCCCTGTGTTAAATAGTACTTAGTGTGGATTTAAGAGTAACTTAATGGTTGCTGGCTTAAAAAAGAGGGAATTTTGAGGGATTATTAGATATGTGAAAGCAGAAGTACCTATCTAGATTTTTTTCAAAACCTTGGACATAGGAGTCATTTAATTAATTTTTTATCTTAAATTGATAATTGTGAATGGTGTAAGAATGCTCAAAATGTTACTTACTTAGGAACATATGGGTAAAACCTGGAAACAAGTGCACATATACTTTCGTTTTTCTTGTCAAGTGAAATTACGGTGTTAAAGATACCAGCAAATAGAAAATATCAATAAATGTAGGTTTCATTTAATCTTCCATACTGTGCTTTATCCAATTTCCCTATAATGGATCAATTTTTTTTTTCAACTCTTAAAGTTTGTAATGTACTCAGCTGAATGTTAAGTGTGTTATTTTGGATGAACACCAGTTAAAAACACAGTCACAAAACTGTACTATAGTAAGACCACGCTGATAATATCGACTATTTTGCAGGTTATACCAATCTCTGATGCTAAGTCCATTTTTGAATACTGCTTTGGTCAAATGTAACATTCTTTTCATCCTCAACTGAGGAAAGATTCAGTTTGGTAGTACTATAGGAAATAGAAAAATTATTAGTTTGGGGGACATAAGAATGCTGGTCAGAGTAAGGATTATTTTATCTTCTGTACATTTTGATCATTAGATTGAATCAGAAATCTGGAAGTCAGTGATTGGTAATGATCTTACCACCCGAAGCAAACAGCTGGCTGCTCACTAGATGTTCCTTCAGATAAGGACTTCAAAGAAATGTTCCATGACCCTTAGGCCTCTCCAGGATGAGATCGTTATTTACCTTTATGTTCAGTCAGACTTTCTAGTTTGTGTTCAAGAATTCAGTTTTAAAAATTAGCAATTTCACAGTATTTTTAAATACTCACTCACCAAAGAATGTATTGGTGTCCAACCATATTCAAAACAGCTTCCCAGTTAAGTAGAGCAGTTTGGAGAGAAAGATAAAGACATAAATAAGATGTTTCTGGCCTTTAAGAACACCTTCTCTAGTAAGAGAAATGAGTCATAGTCACGGACAACCACAATACAAAGTAGGATTATGCCCTAACAGAAATACAGATAATATGCAATCTGCGTTCAAAGGCAGAAGGATTATTTGAGATTGACAGGATTCAAAGAAAGATTCAACAATATTTATCATTGATGCCACAATATGGAGCAATCATAATTATATTAGAATCAGGGATCTCAGAAGAAGGAGAATTCTGAGAAATCATCAAGTCCAGTCCTCTGCCCAATGGTTTCTTAGGTAGAAATTCATGGACTGACTTTAAGGTATTCAGACCTACATTTCATATCCTTCTCAGTTTCCTTCTATCATGGCATTAAATATTGAAGTGCCTCCAGGTGCCCGGGTGGCTCAGTCAGTTGAGCATCCGACTTTGGCTCAGGTCATGATCTCATAGTTTGTGGGTTTGAGCCCCGCGTGGGGTTCTGTGCTGACAGCTCAAAGCCTGGAGCCTGCTTCAGATTCTGCATCTCCCTCTCTCTCTCTGCCCTTCCCCCACTCATGCTCTGTCTCTCTCTCTCAAAAATAAAGAAACATTAAAAAAAATTTTAATATTGAAGTGCCTGAAGGATTCATCCCAAGGCCATCCATCCATATCTGGGACTTCAATAGCTATATATATCAATGACTCTTAAATTTATCTCTCCAGAGAGGATCTCATTTCTAAGTTCCATATATTTCACTGCTCGCTTGGCATCTTCACTAAGAAAACTTAAGGGCTCATTAAACTCATCATGTCTGAGATGTACCTCATAATCTTCCCCCTCAAACCTGGTCCTCTTTTATACTTACCCTCTGCATTCATCCTTAAACCCCTACAACACCATCTTCAACAATGAAACGGTACCATCTTTTTGCAATTCATATCTGACCAAGTCATATTTTTGCTAAAACCCTTTAGCAGCTTTTCATTGTTCATTAGTTAAAACCCTAAACATGGCTTCATGGTTTTGGATGCTTTGGATCGCAACTAACCAAGAACTCCCACTCAACTAGCTTAAGTAATAATTGTGTCACTAAACAGTAAGACTTTTAAATAGTGGCTCCAGATGGATCATTAACATTACCAGAGACCTGGTTTCCTTTCAATCTTTCTTCTCTGTCATTGAATTTTTTTTAATATTTCTGATTTATGCTCACCATAGTTTTGGTCATGAAAAAGATTTCCTTTCCATATCAATCCTTCACATACTTTATCGTGTCCTTTATTATAATGAGGGTACCTTTGCAAGGTATTTTCAAGTGTGAGTAGGTAGGGTTTATAGGATCTGTTGCCTCAACAGGATGCACAGTTTCAGAACCACCACTTTGGTCACATGATCAGAAAACATTATGGTCCCATACCAACTTATTTGTAAAGCACCAAAAGCCAATGTATTTCAAGGGCAAAAGCATTCAGTTGTATGGGACTAAAATGTTTAGTAGTGTTTGGTCAAGCATAGGTTGACACACTGTATTGTCTTCAGGCAATGAGCTAAAATATTCATCAATTGTGAGTCATAAATTCTCTCCTTGCCATATATTTTGCTGTGCGACATGGGTGCAGGGCTGTAACTCAAGAGATAATTAGAAAATAAAAGGGAATATAAGTTGTATGATTTATTATTTTAGAGCCATGCATTAGAAAAGAGGCACACCAGAAAGGCACCATGAGATACCCTCCTTGGGAATGGCATGATGCTCTTAGGAACACAGGCTGCCAAACTGAATACACCAGGTTTTGATCCAATATCAACTTCAAATAAAATCTGATGAACAAGAAAGCCATTTATGGTGAAAATATGTCACTTGTGGTCATTACTAGAGGTAGCCAAGGTGACCTTTGTGACCTCCAAAAGAAACCAACCTCCCCAGTTTGAAGAGAGATCAAGACTTAGAATCAGGAGGGATTGGAGTTCTAGTCTAATATAAAAGACATGGCACAATTATCCTAGCAGGAGCTCACAGAAGAAGAGCAGAAGCCAAGATGAAGTGGTCTTTCCATCATTAGGAAAACACACAGAAGTCTTGTAAGGAGAGCTCTATAAAGTTTATGTAACGAAACCAGGTGGAATTTGGTGGCGAACATTAATTGAGTGATAATTTTGGATGGAAAGCAAACATGAATGTTCTGGATGTTTTCCACTTTTGATCAGAAAACGCTTGATTTGTCATAGTTTCTTTGAATTTTGAAGATCATTTGAATCCCCGTCTGCCATTGAAAGTTGAATTGAGCAACCAGAGGTTGACTGATCAGATATTTTCAAATCATCCATGATTCCAGGGATCTTATGAAGAAGTATAAGAAAGACGTTGCCACCTCGCACCCATTAGGATGACTGCTATCATTAAAAAAAAGAAGAAGAAAATAAGTAATAGCAAGGATATGGAGAAATTGGAACCCTTGTGCACTGTTTGTTGGAATATAAAATGCTGCAGCTGCTACGGAAAACAGTATGAAAGTTCCTCAAAAAATTAAAAACAGAACTACCCTATGATCCAGCAATCTCACTCACAACACCCAAAAGAATTTAAATCAGGGTCTCAAAGAGATATTTGTATATCCATGTTTATAGCAGCACTATTAACAATAGCCAAGAAATGGAAGAACCCAAATATCCATTGACAGATGAATGTAAAAACAAAATGTGTATACATACAGTAGAATATTATTTGGCCTTAAAAAGGAAGGAAATCTTGCCACATGCTATACAACGTGGATGAACCCTGAGGACATTATGCTAAGTGAAATAAACCAGTTGCAAAAAACAAATATTGTATGAATCCACTTATATGAGGTATCTAATTGTCAAATTCACAGAAATAGAAGAATTTTAGTTACCTTGGAGAGGAAGAGTTGTTGTTTAATGGTTATAGAGCTTTAGAATGGCAAAATTAAAATATAGTATATTCAGAAACAGTTCTGAAGATCTGTTTCACAACACCGTGAACATATTTAACACTACTGAACTTAAAAATGGGTAAAATGGTAAATTTTATGTTATATGCTTTTTATCACAATTTAAAAAAAGGCTGTCAATTATCTCACTGACAATAAACTACAGCAGAGACCTGATAAGAGACTTCTTCACAGACAACAGGAAGATGTTTGGGAGAAAGAATGCAGAGTTTTAACCTGTCTGTCTGGACTTGTCTGTCCTTCCCAGTGTCTTGAGAAGTATTGAGTGTAAAAGAGAATAGAGTTGAGATAATAACCTCGGAATATAAAAGGGATTGAAAAGATGTATGTAAGACCTCCTTTCTGCCAACTTCAGGTCTCCTCAATTCTGAATGTCTTGATAGATCCACGTCTCTAATACCAGAGACCCACCCAGTCTCTTCTCCTTAGAATCAGTGCTACCTGAACTGTCAAAACAGAGTCTTCATATGATTTGCCCCTATCCATTCTGGTGAGAAGACTGAAAGAGAGTATTTATATCCTGAGAGCTAAAACACAAGACTGGATTGGGCTTGGGGGGAAACCTGAGAATCAGGTGAGCCAGCTATGGACAGATATGCATACATAGTTCTTTAGTTTGGAGCAAGGCATTAATTCAAAACATTCAGGCTCATCTCATTCCTGTGAGAAATCACAGGATCACAAAGAACTAAAAACAAGGCTAGCCAGTGGATCAGAGCTTAAGAAGCAGAGACCAGTAGTCCAAACACAGGCATAAATAGGAGCCTCCATTTCCCAGGTAGTAAGTATGACTAATAGAGGTTGAGGGACTCAGTCAGTTGGTCCAGGCAGCACACCCAGGAACCCTGGAGCAAAATGTAACCAATGCCCTGGTTGCAGAGCTCTTCCCAAGAAGAGACCATTCTGTACAGAAATTCATCTCACGTATGGAACCAGATTTAGGGCTTTGCCAGTGCTTGGCCTTTCCAACTAAGACTAAGAAAAGGCATCCTCTGTTTTTTTCTTGATCTCTTTCCATTCCCTTTAATCAGATTGCAAAAACTTTATTTCTGGCAGTATGGGGGATATGACTCCCTGGAAACTGCCCACTACAGAACAGCTAGAAATATTAGAGAGAGGGAGAGAGACAGAGAGACAGAGAGAGACAGAGAGAATGAGAGAGAGAATCAAACATTCTTATAAACGTATAACTGAGCTCACAAAAATATCAAGGGAAAGCTCTAGGGTCCCAAAGTGCAGAAGGAACTGAATGAACTCCAGAGCAGTAACAGCATGAGCCAAAGGGCCACTGCCCTTGGTATGAAGTGTGGGTGAGGAGTTTGCCATTTTACAGAAACTAGGGCTTGGGTTTTAGCAGCCATACAGGAACAGAGAATGAATGTTCTGGAGAAATTTTCCCATGACTAGGTATCTCTCTTGGATGATCTTTGGTGGACTTCTAGCCTCCTTGTCAGAACCAGCCCCCAAATCTTTCTTCCCATTGGCTCGTCCTAAAGATGAACATAATGAACTTTCTTCATTGCTTCTTCTGGATATATTTATCAGAAATCAGAGGACATTGAAGCCCCTTAAGTACAATAACAAACCTTGGAGACCCTCAGAGTCTTCTAGCCTGGGCAGCATTTAGTCATCCAAGGCCTTCAGCTTCTGATCTTCTCACCCAGGGTCACAAAGTTTAGGGATCTATCTTCCTACCTGCCCCAGTACGAAGCTCCTGGATTCTAGAATCTATAGCCCAGAAGATCCTGAGCCAAGAACCTACATTACCTTAAAATGAACAGTTAAGCCTAGAATGTTCTTTCAGAAAATTGAACAATCATTCCTTTTAGAAGGGAACTTGACAGTTTTTTGTTTGTTTGTTTAGTTAGGCTTTCTTTATTTTTAAATCATTATGTCCCCAATATCTAGCAACAAGTACTTAAAACATTTATTGAATGAACAGTGAATGATTGCAGCCTTTATCCCACATCACATAATCAATCTTTCAGCACAGAAGGGGGTCTTTTCTGGATGTTTTACTTAGAACATTAACGGCAGGGGTGATGTTTTCTTCTGTGCTGCAGAAGGAATCCCATGCTAAGGAGATGGCTTTTTCCTGTTCTACAGACCAGTCTCCCAGTCTTTCTCTGCTTCATAGCCTTTCTCATTTTCTTGTTTCTCCTCTTTCTGGTTTCCACCTGCTTTACAACCTTCAAGTCACATACCCAAGTTGAATTTTGTAGGAGCTTAGTTTTTTTTTTAATCTATTGTTGAAGTATAATTGGCATACAGTGTTATATTAGTTTCAGGAAACTAATTCGGAAATTACTGATTCCACAATTCTATGGATTACTCAGTGCTCACCACGATAATTGCAATTACCATCTGTCGCCATAGAATGCTATTATAGTAGTATCGACTATATTCCCTATGCTGTACTTTTCATCTCTGTGACTTATTTATTTTATAACTGAAGTTTGTACCTCTTCATCTTCTTCATCTGTTCTGCCCACCCCTTAACCACCTCCCCACTAGCAACCATCTCACCTGCCTGCTTTTTTTTAAAGCCAAAGAGGATGTCTTTCCTATTAAGAAGTCTCTATAGTGATGGCTTTGGTCATGGCCACCTCGAGCCTGGAACTAGCACCTCAAGAATTGGAAGTCCCAGGAAATGGTACCACAAACTGTCAGGTCAGGAAACCAGTAGACATTTAGAAGGAAAAAAGAAGCACATAGTTACAGTAAAAACAGAGCTCCTTATCAGTGATGGCATTCTCCTCAAAGAAGGAAAAGAGGAATTTTGTGTTTTCCTGAGAAGGTAAATATGAGAAGATTGTTAACTTTGAGAAGACTCACTGAAATGCACCCACAGTATGTTCATGTTCATTGGGAGACCCCCGCTGGCATTGCAGACTGTAAATTATGGTCATTCCTAAGAGGTAACAAGAGAGGTTCTGTCAGCTGTGCAATTACTTTGTTTTGGCAGGACACTTTGGAGTCAAGAAAACATTGGCTGGAGTTCAAGGCCATGATTTTGGATCAGCTGCCACCATAATTTTTCAGAAATGTGATGACCGTACCTCAAGAAATAGTTTCCTAAGTAGGCTGCAGGAATGTCTCCTGTACATGTTCAAAAGGGATTTAAGGAATGAAGCTCTTGGGGACTTACCAGTATAGCTGAGTTATCATGGGCTTCTCAAGCAAAGGGCGAGAAGTCCGGATCACATCAGGAATCTTCTTCACCAAATGTAGTGAAGTAATGAGAGAGTGGCTTTAATTGAGATAGGGCATGCCTCGACTCTGCATCTTCTATATGATATACAAACACGGCAATATAAAATCTATCAAGGTTACCTGGATCTCTCTTTGACATTGAAAGTTCTATGTTAAACTAAACAGCAGAAGCTTCCTACACTTCTCAGTATCCTTTCTGAATGTAATAACAGTGAAGAGGAGAATTGTGTGAACATTTAAATGATCCCCAACCCTCTGGAGGGCCACTGGATGCACTCGGTGTCCATTTCTTGCTTATTCACAGTCCTTCATTTATATATCAGAAAGCATCACTCATGCTTGAAAATTTCAGGGAGTCATTGCAGTTTGAATACCTAAGTCTATGACTTGACAAAGCGAATATTCCCTACCCATTTTTATTTAGCATAACATTGTCTCTAGACAAATACTCTGTTATTAACACTACATATTGTGGTTGTCAAGGGAAATATTTAAAATGTACCTAAGTTCCTAAGATAGAAAATAAGATAAAATTTGAGTGGTGGGAGATTGGGTGTGAAATTGAAAGTCAAATATTGAGTCAGAAATACCATCACAGAAGTATAGATATGATGCCTACGGAAGAAATGAACATGCTTGGCCAGTGAGGGTAGAAAAAGAAAACACTAGTCCTTCGAGGGCAGTGGCTGAGCCATCCAAATAACAACCTGAAAAGATGAGGCAAACCATTAATTTATTTTCAATTAGTACATTCATTTTATTGATTTTATGGAATAAAATTAAGAATATTAAAAGCACTGTTCTATAAGAGAATTAAAAAAATAGTGGTGGGTCTCTGAGAGTTTATATAGGAGGCTGATTCTTGAGTCCCCTCTCCTATTTAGGAAATTATATTCCTTACTCTTGAGGAAGCCTGTAAAATTTCTCTGCTGTACTGTGAGTGTGCTTAGATTGGTTCTACATCACAAATATAATACTGAAAATGCCACAAGATATAGTATTTTACAAATCCATGGACTGAGATCTTACTTGGAAGACCTATTATTTTCTCTACTTTTAATCATGTTGCCAACTTTCTTATGTGCACCATGTACGGGTGTGTGAGGGTGGGAGCTATAAATTTACAAGGAGGTGGGGGTTCTAAGGGGTTCAACAAAAGCAAATCTTCAAATTATCAGATTTCTAAGGGCTCTCTATCTTTTGAACCTCCCTTTCCCATCCCTCAACTTCCAATGTATACACAAGCCTCACTAAAATACCTACAGTTTCTTGTAAAGCAATTTGGGACTATTAGCTGTGGCCACAAAAGCATTTTTGTCTTTCCGGGATTTCTGTCACAGGAATCAAATCTTTGATCTCTTGGGAGACCCTCAGGGCAGCACTTTTCTCCAGAGCCATTAAGCTGGGAAGTTTATGCTAATATTCAAGGTTCTTTTTAGAGTCTGAGGTGTCCTTCCTTCTCTGGCATAAAAAGAGTACTAGGTAGACTTTTGAAACCCTGGGCTCTAGTGCTGAGTTTACCTGAGCTCTAGTGCTAAGCTTACCTGGGTTCCAGTGCTGAGCAACCATGAGACTTTGAACAGATCGCTTAACTTCTCAGAATATCAATTTCTTTCTCCGTGAAAGAGAAGCAGCATTGCCAAGTCGCATTCTGGGTTCGCTTAGTAGGAAGAAGAGAATGGTCGACAGTTGGTATGATGGCAAGCATTTAACAGCCAGGTCCCTGGAGGGAACGTGCCATGATTTATAGCATTTGTTGATTTCTGTGGTGGAAATACTCATAACGTGACCAATTTCAAGCTGATGTCACTGAATGTGGAGCTAAGAAGAGATGTACAGCGTGGTACGTGATTATTTTATATTTCCATACATACATACCTTACAGAGTAGATGTAAACAATCTCAAATGCATAGATAATAGCAAAATAATTTAAAAGTGAAGTTTTGAGTATTTATTACCATCGTTTTTAATAAAATGTATTTAACTGTAAGCTTATATAACCTAGCTTTTAAGAATGACTTTGTTAACCATCTCACAAAGTTTCTGAAAACATAATAAATTGTTCTCATGAGCTAGTACAAACAACTCTAGCATACCACCAAGGGAGTCGCTTTCTTTATATGACAGAGATGAACCAGAGAATGACAATTAATTCTTAAATAAGATCTAAGAAAGCCTTCGGGCTAAGGTTTACTTGAATGAGACGATATAGGATCTTGGAGTGGTGGAAATTGGGAATAAAATGCAAAAAAAAGGATCTGGGCTAACATGCAGGGTTTTGGCATCAGGGGCTTTTCTTTTTTTCTCTTAAGCTAAAGCAGCTAGAAAAAGCTTAAAGTAAGAAAAAAAATGTTTCAGTGTGCTTATCTGGAAGGATACACTAAGTAAGAAAAACAAATACCATATGATTTCACTCATAATCTAAAAAGCAAAACAGACAGACAACCTGTAAATACAGAGAACAAACTGATGGTTGCCACAGGAAATGGGGGTGAGGGGCTGGGCAAAATGGGCGAAGGGGAGTGGGAGACACCAGCTTCCAGTTATGAAATGAGTGAGTCACAGGAATAAAAGGCATAGCACAGCAAATATAGTCAATGATACGGTGGCTGTGTCGTATGGGGACACATGGGGACTACACTTGGGGTGAACACAGCATAAGGTATAGATACAGAGGTTGAATCACTATGCTGTATGCCTGAAACTAACTCAACAGTGTGTGTCAACTATACTCAAATTTTTTAAGAAAAAAAAATTTTAAGCAGATAGAAAATGCTTAATAAAGTAAGAAAAAATGTTTCAGTGTGATCGTTTGCAAGTGTATTGTCGCATTATTATCACTGTCACTCTTGTTGTTCTTATAATAAACTGATAAGTAGTGCTCTGTTTCACTATAGGAGCTGCCTGGAGATGTAACTGCAAGTTTAACACCGGAGTCTGGTTTAAGAAACAGTTACGAAAACCTTTGAAGGAAGGAGCAGAGGTATGAGATGTCTTTTTTGCCAGTAGTTTGGGTTTAAAAATAGCCTGTTAATCACTCAACTAGTTAGAATGTGAGAGATCTCTCAAGGAAAACAGATAAACTATTAGGAACCCGGGGTGGACACAGGTTTTGTGTGACCTTTAAAACAATCAGCCAGCAAAGATTTACTGAACAGATGGATATCTCTAAGCCACTGAGCTACGATGAGGGGGAAGCCTGGCCCAGGATCTATTCTCAGGTTGCAGTGAATAAACAAGCAGACATTATGTAATCCCATCAGACAACAGACTAATGTCTCCAGACTGATGGATTTCATGAATTTCAACTATCGTTTACCAATATTTAATTCTGTCAAGTAAAGACATAAAAGGTAAAGGGGGGGGGAGGGGAACAACTATTATCACTACCATTTGATGATAGAAAAGGTATTCTCACAGCTCAGACACAAAATCAGAGTGGTAATCTCACAGAAAAAAAGCCAAAGCTTTAAATATTCAGTCAGTTAGTGTTTATGAACATTTCTCTATTACTGTCTTTATTTTTCTCATTAAAGCACAAACCACTAAAGTTTCCTGGACAGACAACCATCGTGAAGATATGACGTGGGAACCTCTGAGCAGCAGCCGTAAATTCTGCTGTAAAAACACCATCATTTTCTTATCATCACGATCGATGTCTGGGAGGGCAGGGTGCGACAGAGGACTAAAGGTGAGAGGGTCTTTGAGGGTCATCTAGGCATACTTAGGGCGTGAGCGAGAACACAAATCGCACGTTGTTACAGTGGCCACTGCCATGTTTCACGCCCTGGCTTTGTCATTTCCTGGCTGTGCAACCAGGGCAAGGTGTGAGACTCTGTGTCTCGGAGATGATCGCAGTGCCTGCCTCACAGGGCTGTGGCAGGGACTGCATGAGATGGTTTAGTCCTGGGGGGTCCTGGGAAGTTCAATGCCACCAATGTGAGCTCTCTTTACTTCTGTCTGCCGGGAACCTCCTACCCGCAGTGTTGTGCACACCTCAGGGTCCGCGTCTATGAAATGAAGTTAGGGAGCAGATGGAATCTACTACAAGGTCACATACAAGAAAGACCCTAGGGCCACAGTTATGGGCCAATCTTGACACTAGGAGCCCAAGAACTTGAGGCACTAAAATAGTAGCAACCTCCATTTCTTGACATGCTGCTGCATATCAGGAACCACGTGGACACTTCAAACGAGTTATTATACTTCTAATTGTACTAAGGGGGAAACTGAGGCTAACAAAGGCCTGTGGTTTGCTGAGACCCCACAGCTATTTAAAAAAACACAGAGATTTAAGCAGGCCATTTAAGAATATCTCAGTTTTAAGAAAATTTCACAAAACAAAAACATGGGGTATTAACCTTACAAAAACTATACGAGTTTCTTTGGGTACTAATTCCCCTGGTGCAGGAAGTGTTTTATTTTGGAATACTTAGTACTTGACAAAGAAGATAAAAGGAGAGAAAAGTGTAGGGAATTCTTTGAAGACCAGCAGCATGGAAGTTATGACGTTAAAAAGATAAATAAGGCGGCAACGGAAGAGATGGTACAAAGCTACAAGGTTGTTCAAAACAGACAGAGTGCAAGCCCCAAAACCTGAGGTAAATTAGTGAAGAACGCTGGATGTAAAAACATCAGGAGTGGAGGGCTTCCGGCAAATTAGAGAGTATTTGCCCCATCAAAGGCATTAAAATTCCTTTTTTTCTTTCTCTCAATGCTAGCCGTCCAAACAGAAAGCATCTGCAGAACCCCCATTCATAACCCCTGAGACATAATGCCGCAGAATGAGGGAGAGCTCTCCTGAAGCCAGGGCGGACGGGGAGGTCTATGGAGCAGCAGGTGCGAACTGCGGGTGAAAGACCCCACTAGAAAGCCAAGGATTTTCCAGGCAGGAGGAGCAAAGGGGATAAAAAGCTGCAGTCAGGAAAGTGCAGGGAATGTTTCATGTATGACAAGGAAATCAGTTTGAGGAAGTCAAATTCGGCACAATTTGAGCCAAAGGACTCACCACCAGTGAGGCAGTAAAGCAAGACTGCGGGCGTAGGGCTGTGAACACCAGGGGCAGGTGTGGAATCTGACTGGGAGGAGTGGGGCTCCTTAGAGGTTACTGAGCAAGAGAATGACATTGTCAAAGAAGCATCTTAGCAAGACTGACATGGCGGCTGTGAGAAGAAGAAGGAAAAGGGGAGCTGAGCGGTTAGGAGGCTGCCCCACTACTTGGGGCTAAGGTGATAAAGGCCTTGTTTGGTGGCAGGGAAGATGGACAGGGAGAGATGGATGGGTATCTGACTGGATGTGGAAGGTGATGGAAGGAAGTGAGGTCTACTTACAGAAGACGAAAAATGACCACTCTCCTGGACTAAATGGTTTGGCATGGTCATTGCCTAGAAACGGCAGCCTTACTTCAAACTCCAGGTCTGCCACTTGGTAGCTGGGAGGACTTGGGCAAGTTACTTAACCTCTCTGTGCCTTTTAAAGTGACCAGAATCAAACTTCATAGAAGCAATGTGTGGATAACCATATAATGGTTCAGAAAATGAATCCATTTAAGCGGTTTAGTCCAGTCTTGGCATCCAGAGAGCTCTCAATAACTAGCTACTGTTATTGACTCGAGAAGGGCACGCACTCTTGTTCATTCTTCATTAAATACTGAGGGGTATACGGTTAAGACACCAGGCAATAAGTTTCATTTAGTTACAGTCTTATGTTGGATTTTTGCCTGAAAGCATAAAATACCTTTGACACTGCCCAGGACGGTGGAGGAGCACAGGTCTCTCCTGCACAGCTGGTTCTTTTCAAGCCCTCCATGGAAAACACCCAGCACTGGCCACCACACTACAGGATAAGGAGGGGGTGACACAGCCTGGAGTGCAGCCTTCCAGATCTGCCTTACCTGACCCTCGTTCTGAACTATCAGAGGCCCTTTTGGAACAGCAATGTTGTCTCTATTCTGGTCCCTGGTGTCCCTCGGCCTGGGAGGTGCCCTGTAGGCACTAGGAACTTCAGGACTTTGGTGCAATCATCTTCCACCAGCCTACCTGATGCCTGCTCTCTCCTGGCCAACTGGAATAGCAGTAGAAGAAGAACCCCTTTTGTCTACACTAGGCAATCCCCCCACCTACCCACTAACACCCTTATGAGGTGCAGCAAAATCCCAGCATTCCCAGGAGAGACTTGTACTGAGGTCAGTCACTGGTGGGAAAGATGTTCATCGGGACCCAGAAGAGTCCTTTATATTGGGGGCAGGGCAGGCAGTGCTCTGACAGATGACAGCTGCTAGCATGGTTGTCCCAGGGTAATGACATCCAGGGAGCGGTACTTCGGGATGCTAGGTTCTTCAGTTCTTAGCGGTTCCGATAAGCCAGGGCAAGAAAGCAGGTGTGCGGTAGTGTGGACGCGTAGGCCAGCAGGCGCCTCCACCCTGAGGAGAAAGCAGATTTGAAGGAAACTGTTCTGGCCCTCTGAGGGCTTCGGAGGCAATGTGGCTGTCACTGGCCCATTCCTGGCCCTTGTCTGAACCCTTTGGAAGGGGGCCAACGCACAGGAGAGGGACCTCTTCCTCCTCACTGTCAACCCATCCTACGGCAGGGCTGTAGCAGAGCTACTTGTCAGCTTGTCAAATCATCTTGAAAGGCCTCAAAAATGATGAGCTGGGGAAACAGAGTATCATAATCATCCTCACTGTGTGCCAGGTGGGGTTCTAAGTTTGAAGTCTCCTCAGCAGTCTGTGAGGGTGGGACTGTGACCATCCCACTCCCCACAGGGTGCACAGTCACAAGAATGGAGCCTGGTTATAAGCTGGCTTCAACAGTGTCCCCACCTATGAAATGGGAATGATAGAGCTTCAGCAGCTAATGATTCTCAGCGATGCACAGAACCTGCAAATGGAATTTTTTTCTCAGTTCTAGTTTGGTGCTAATAGATAATTTATTAAATGCTTTAAAACACACACACACACATACAGCCATTGGTACCTCTCTTAATAGTAGTCCTATTTATATCAACTCCAGAAGCCCATGATTTAGCGTTAGGGAAGGGCTCTAAATAAATGGGATTTGGAGCTCCCTAGGGCTCCTCTGGGGAACATAGCCCCCACCAGCCAGAGTGATGAGGCATATTTGGCCTATCATGGGATGTTGGGTACGCATGAAGTTCAGAGAGGGATGAGGAGGTAATACACGAGATGGAGATTCAAGAAGGCCTTGGTCCCCAGGGTGATATGAGAAAGTAGTAGGAATACTCTGTATGTTATGGACTGAATATTTGTATTCCCCCTAAAATTCATATGTTGAAGTTCACCTCCCCCAGTGTGGCTCTATTTGGAAATGAGGTCACAAGGGTGGGGCCCTGATCTAATACAATTATTGTCCTTATAGGAAGAGACACAAGAGAGCCCCTCTGTCTCTCTCCCTCTCTGCTTGTCTGTTTTTCTGAGTTGCTGCTTAGGCATTTTACGGTATGATAACCATGCTCACATCCACAGTCAGTATCTAGATACCGACTTGAGTTTTGGAGTCCCACCGTAAGTTCCTGCTTTGCTTTTTGCAGGACACCTTTTAAATAACAACTTGCAGGGCGCGCGGGTGGCTCAGTTGGTTGAGCGGCCGACTTCGGCTCAGGTCATGATCTCACGGTCTGTGAGTTCGAGCCCCGCGTCAGGCTCTGTGCTGACGGCTCAGAGCCTGGAGCTTGCTTCGGATTCTGTGTCTCCCTCTCTCTCTGCCCTTCCCCTGCTCATACTCTGTCTCTATATCTCTCAAAAATAAATAAACGTTAAAAAAAACAAAATAAAATAACTACTTGGACCCAGCGCCTGGGTGGCTCAGTCTGTTAAGCATCTGACTCTTGATTTCTGCTCAGGTCATGGTCTGACAGTCCTGAGATCGAGCCCTGCAGCAGGCTCTTTGCTGACAGCATGGAGTCTGCTTGGGATTTTCCCTCTCCCTCTCCCTCTGCCCCTCCCCTGCTCATGCTTTCTCTCTCAAAATAAATAAATAAAAAATTAATTAACTAAACTAATTAATTAATTAATTTAATTTTAAAAATTTAATAAAAGAAAATAAAATAACCACTTGGAGTTAAGCCTGTGAGAAGTTCATGACCTCTACCCCTACCTTATAAATAACAGGTGCTTGCTACCCTGCTGTCTGCCTCCTGATGACGTGTGACCTAGGACAGAAGACCACCTTCCCCCACCCCTGCTCGTTGCATTTCCTGCCCCCCAACACACACTCATTTCTGGGATTTGTAAGTAATAAATCTTGTGACTTTACTTCCACTGTGTGAGTATATTGAAACTGTGCCTTCAATCAAAAGAACCCCAGGGTTCTTACTTCACCCAAAGTGCAGGCTCCCATGCTAAGCGAACTAGCCGCCAACCCTGTGTGGGTGCCTTGTGCCTCCTCATTCATCAGATCAGACTCTGCGTGTTGTCAATTCAGTCCACTGGCTCCGGCTTCCCAACACTTCTATCTCTGCCTCTCTCCCTGTGCACACATGCACCCAGGAAAGGACACGTGAGGATATAGCAAGAAGGCAGCCATCTATAAGCTGAGAAGAAAGCCCTCACCAGGAACAAATTGTCAGACATCTTGATCTTGGACTTGCAGCCTCCATAACTGTGAGAAATAAATTTGTTGATTAAGACCCCCAGTCTGCGGTATTTTGGTAGGGCAGCCTGAGTGGACTAAGACAGCCTGTTTCCTGGAGGTTTCCTGGCCCCACCCTTCATTTCTGGCTTACCCTCTCACACCCTCCCCCCAGCCCCCACTCCCACCTCCAGCCCAGAATCAGCGTCTTGCCAGAATCTTCTCAAACATGAGCCCCCAGTATGAGTTGCATCTGTGGTGCTATCAGGGGACTCCACTGGCAATGGTAGCAGCAGCAGGACCAGGGAAATGGCTATGTGGTGCTCTGGCTTAAAAGAAATCATAATTTACCAGATAATGAAGCAGCTTTTTACAACCTTGAGGCAACTAGAGATGCTTAAAGCTCGTCAGTCTAATGAGTACGCCAGAACCTGAGGAGCTCCCTAGTGACAAAACTGGCTTGGGACCTCTTCAAACTAGGCAGTAGGAGTCAGTGAGGCCAACTGTGTAACTGCGTGGTGTTCTCCAGCTGTAGAGATGGAAGATAATAGTATTCTGGAAGGGTTCTTCCTTTACCTGCCAATTCAAGGTTTACCACTCATTATAATATATTGTTTTCTTAGGGCGCCTGGGTGGCTCAGTCGGTTGAGCATCTGACTCTTGATTTTGGCTTGGGTCATGATCCCAGGGTTGTGGGATCGAGCCCCGTGTCAGGCTGCACGCTGAGCATGGAGCCTGCTTGGGATTCTCTCTCCCTCTGCCTCTCTCCCCCACTCATGCTATCTTTATGTGTATATATATATATATATATATATATATATATATATAATAAAATTTTAAAAGTAAACAATAATAATAATTTTTTTCTTATTTCTATAAATTTCCTTTTGCTGGGCAGAAATTCTTGAGTTCTTTCATGGGTACCATTCAAGCAGTACAACTTATCACATCCACTAATTGATCTTTACTTAAACTTGCCCTAGGAAAACAGATAGTCCCCAGAGAATATGGGTATGTGCAGTGTATGTTGGTTGAATTATGAACAGGAAAAAGTTTCTGTGGGATGTATTTTTAATGAGAACACTATTGTTATAGTGTGAGCATGTGGCATTCTTGCTTAAGAGAAACATTTACAGGAACACATACACATTTATATCCAAACACCAAAAGAAGTAGATACTTTAAATGACCAGTTTGCACCAGAAATAAAAATATATTATACAAAACAGGGGTTATATCCACAGTCATTAACTTTCATTTTCCACACAAAACAATAAATTAAATCACATTATATGCAGATAGTTCTACTTACATTAGAATAATAAATTGTATATAGTTTGTGCAGCTTTTATTTTACTTTTCTACCATACTCATGGTAGATTTATGTTGGTTGGTAGTCCTATATTTAAGATAACAATGAGTAATAAATGGCCCAGAAGACAAAGGCTACAGAAGTAATCCTCCACAAGGTCTGTTCCATGTCCTCTTGGTTTCAACCATTCACCACACACAGGGCACAGAGCTCAGATTCCCAGGACCCAGCAAAAATGTCTGCCGACCCACAACATCTGCAGGTTATTGGGAGCACCTCATCGTTGCCTTATAAAAGTAAGACACACCACACTGAAATTTGTCAGATGTTGGCATTAAATAATAAATAGGGCATCCGGTTTTGAAATCCAAATTTTCCTCTTTCTCAACATTTTCTGCCCAATTATTATATGACAGCTTTGTTCCCCTAGCAATTAAAAAACAATTTGGTAATCTATGTTGATTGATGCCCTTAGTGGAAGGGCCCTTTATTCCTGTACATAAAATTTAGTGAACATGTGAATCAAAGCAACAGCATTTTTGCTAACTTTTAATTTTGCTTGTTCAGATCTCTCCCCTAGGAATCATTCCACACCTGATACATCAAAGACCTATTATAACATATGGATTTTTACTTCCAAGACTCGGCTCCCATTGAAACCCTTTCACCGTGTTTGAAGTAGTTTACAACACGAACATTAACAGCATCAGCTGGTTTAGAATTGCTTTACCTTTGGTATGAATTAACGTCAGTGGTTAATGAAAAATTTGAACAAACTCCAATCCAGCACCTTTTGAAAGTCATTTAAATCCTAGAGTCTAGCTGTGGGGTATGCCTGCAAGAGACATTTGTGAGATCTACATGCTGAAAACCAAAGCCAGGCTTGTTGGAATATACGCACATCACAGGCTCGAACTGCCCCAAGAGCGTGTGTGGTCAAGTCAGCATAAGGGTTCTGATCCAAAGCCAGCTACATGCTTAGAGGCAGCACTGTTTTGTCTTCTTTCCCTCTGAGGAAGTGCAGAGGTCCTACTCAAGTTTCTACCTGCATGGGCAAGATGCCGATGCATCTTTGGAGCCATGATGGATGGTGGAGGGGGGGAGCAGGGGGAGTAAGGGAGAAAGGGGTGGTAGAGACAGTGGCAGCTTGCAATGCCACCCTTTTCTGTTTCTTTCGGAGGATCAAACTCCTGACTCTTCTTGCTGGGTGTGTCCCAAGCTTCTTGCTGAGGCTGGCTGTTGAAGATGGGCTAAACTATTGGGTATTCTGCAGTTTAAAGGTCAACTGAGAAGGAAACAGATCCCTCTGAACAGCACCTTCTCATTTTCTTTGCTCTTGCACTGCCCCAAAAACATATTCCATGTTTTCAGACAGTTTCAGTTTTTTCCAGTGAAGAAGAAATTCAGCCCATTTTTGGCTTCTCCATGAAGCACTAATCAACAGGGCGTAGCTAAACAAAACCATGAGATGTATAGATCAAGGGACCTGATTTTGGTTGGTGTTTGGCTTTATCCTGTATGCACTCAGCATCCGGGTTCTTTGTGTCCCAAGAAGCATAGGTCTGCATTCCTTTCAGTTTATAAACACTCCCTTAATACTGGTGGTATAATATTTTACTTGGCCTTCTAAACAGACTGTTACAAACAGCCCGGTATACTCACTCACAAGAAGGCAGTGATGCCACAGAAGCGACTTTCTGAACTGTCACTGTATGATGTCTATACAGTAGCTTTAATTTCCCTGCCAATGGCATATCTTATGCTTCCAAAATCAGTAGCAACCAGAAGGAAAGTGGTAAATTAGGGACAAAGGGACACAGATACCTCGAATAAGTTAACCCTAGAAGCCTGTGAGTAGAGAGAAGTAAAAATCTGAATTTTAGAGATGAGGAGAAAAGGGCATTCTCTTTCCATACATTTATCTTCTCCCTCCACTAAATATAGCTTCTGAAATTAAAAAAACAAAACCAAAATAAACAAACAAAAAAACCTTTTAAAGCCTGTGGAACCATGTATGTAGTTAAGGAAGAGACAAGCCGACAGTTGGGAGAAATGTAATGCTGTAGGGGCTTCAGCCTAGGGCAAGACACATTACAGAGTATGTGTCTGTATACCCAAATTTCCTTCTGGATAGAAATGATGATCTAGAGAAAGATTTTTTTTTTGAGTCCAGGGGGGGAAAACCCTAAGAAAGTGACAATGAGGACCATAAAACCTATACTTATTTCTAACGCCATGAGTATATACAAAAAGCATATACTCATTTTGACCTATATAAAAATCAGCTTGTTTAGCCAGATGAGAAAATATTGATGAAGTTTCCCTTTTGAAATCTGAACATCCTAGATTTCAGGGTAAAAATTTATAGTGTGATTTAAGAACTAAAGCCTTATTTATTTTACTGTATGATATGTGGCTTCTGGTGGAGTATGAATGACTAGTTGTCAAAGATGCTGCTTAGCAGTTAGGAACTTAAATCCTAAATTATAATCTCCAGAGGTCTTAACCCAGGGTAAGCTTGGGCCAAACACCTACACTTTTAGCAAAGGTTTCCAACGTAATGGAGTTTTCAAAACTTAACAGAATTTTGGAAACACATAGGATGATTTCAAGGAGGAAAGAAGTGCAACCAGACATGTAAATAAGCAATCTTAAGAACCCCAGAACTGCTTTAAGATTGGAAGAGAATGGCATGTATATATGAGAATGCTCATGATTTGTTCTGCCATTTTTAAAAGACTAAAAATCTCAAATCTAGTATTTTATCTGGGTATAAAATATTAAGTTTAGAACTAGTCCACTACCTGAAGTAGAAACAGAAGATATTTGCTTTAAAAATGTTAGAGTTAACAGGCCCCTTTGTAAAGTCCAGAAAGGTTGGAAACATTTATACCCAAAGACTATAACCAGGTAGAGTGATTTTTCCCCTGTAAGAAGCACATAGGCTTGAAATTTACATTTTTTATGAACGCAAGATGGTATAAAATGAGTATCTCTAAAATACATTGAAAATATCATTGAAAAATAAAAACAAGAGAGAAATAAGCTCTCAATTCATGAAAATAAGATGGACACAAACCTTCCATTATGTTTTCACTTTAAGGAGTCCTGAGCTTCTAAATATTTTGCTTTCTAGATACCTCCCAAACTCTCTTCCTACACTGGAATTTCTGGAGCTTGCATTTCTTGCTTTCTTTTTCCATCTTTTTTCGAAGTTACTTTTTCCTTCACATCCACCATGGAGATCTATAGTATAGTCATTTTGGTTGATCATAGCTCACTCTGTTATCATGCTCTCCAGCTGCCCGAATCCCATTTTTTAAACATGGAGAGGAAATATGCCTCATACAGAAATAATTCATGCACTGAAATAATCCATTAGCTGGTTAAAGTAAGGAGTGACAGAGGCAGACTCCTCCTGGGAAGCAACCTCAGACCAGCTTCCAAGACACGCGGCCTTCACTCTCCCTGCCTCCACTATTAGCTGTGTGAACTACGACCTCCATCACTACCAAGGAATTACTAACTCCTCTATTTTCCTCCCTGTACATGGTCTTCTATAGTCATTAAGATAATTTTTAAAACGATTTTCCAGATGTTCAAAATGTTATTGAGGAAAGACCCTAGTGACATAATTACAAGATGATACACTAATCTGGCAACTTCCTATTCTTCTCTCACAGTTTTCCCCATAAATTATAAGCAAAAATGGCAACCTGAGTTTAAACCTATGTGCAGAGTATTGGGTGCAAAGTAGATATTCAGTAAATACCTATTCAACTTTGTTCAAATCCCTTATATATCCACACCTAACCCACCATTACACAGGTTATTAGTGGATGACTATTAAGCTTTGTGGATTCAACTAAAAGGGAATATAATAGCTATTTAGATTCCCTCTTTTAACCAAAACATCACTGAATTTTAGTAAAATGTCATGTAGGCAGTTTTTTAAATTTATCATCTCTGTGCTTACTGCTAAATTCTAATACTCTATAAAGTTGTTCTTGAGGAAAAAGGGCTGCCTTAAACCCTAGTTAATTCCAATAAATTCCACCCTTTATCTTCTAAACTCATCATCTGGCCAGAACTGGAAGAGGTCCATCCTTAAAATAACTTGCATTTAAAACAGGTAAATTGTTGTACTCCCGTAGTCTGTAATTCTAGATCTCTGAAATTAAAGCAGCAATTGGCATTTGGCTATAGCCAAGGGGAAGAGGGAAACAGAGAAAAAGAGAAGCATCTTTCATCATCATTGGTTTGTTGTACACTTTACCCATGCTTTTAAAATATAAGTGAAATTTAATCTTCAAAATGAAAAAATAGACACATTTTCTAATAGCAAAATATAAGATTAAAATACCTAAAAATAAAATGTTAGCATGAAATAAGGCTTTTTTTACATTAAAAAATGAAACATTTTAGATTTGCCTTTCTTACATAAATCCTCTTATCTTATTAACAGTTCCAACTTTCCAGAATAGCTTTTATGAGACACTGAAGGAGACAGGCAAGAAATCCTTTTTCAAGATATGACATCAGGACCTGAGTATATACACTGGACAGAGCAGTCCTCAACCTCAAATCCGTCCACCAGCACTAGAAAAAGGAATGCTGTATTTCCAACCTTGAGATTTTTCTTTACATTTTCCTCTTTTTGGAGGTTAAATTCTTTCCAAGAATATTCTACTTGTAAAAATGATTTTATTCTAGCTATAAAACATTTCATTTAAGAAAACCACATTTTTGTAGCCTTATGTGAAATGCCCCCAAAAGCCATCAAGATATGGAGACATCGCATTTTCAGAACATAAATCTAATCATATGCCCTTGAAACAGTATGAACATTTAAACAGAGCGATGTTATATTCTCATGTTTGCTTGCCATGAGATGAAAGGCCAGGAGACATATGGTGATTAATAATAGTTCCTGAGCTTCTAAAGAAATTATACAACAAAATGATTAACTGCTTAAAAGAATGAGTTCTTCAAGAGCGCCCCTTCTGTTCCATTGATGTCTTTCATCCCATCTATCTCCTTAAAGAATCTCAGGCCAAAAGAAAAGGCTTTCTTTTAAGCCACTGAAAAATGGGATCTGATGGAATCTTCCCGTAACTCTCGATGTTTTCCAACGTTACTTTCTTCTTGCTGGCTTCGCCTCTCAATGGTTATTCTGTATTTCTTCCTGAGTAAAGGGAAAGTGAATGTAGTAATAAAACCTCGGTTGGCTACAAAATACTATGGTTTCTCTTACAAAGAATGCCCTCAAGGGACATCTGGGTTTGCGCTGATAAATGAGAAGTGACAGAATATGAAACCCTGGTCAGAGAGATTAAAGCCATGTGCCCCAAGGCATTATGCACTTATTCAAGGAGGAAAATTGGCGTGCTTTCTGAAATGCCATAGAACAAACCTCCCCCTTTTTCCCCGGGTGCCTTGTGGGTTGAGTCTTGTCTATTCTGCCACAGAAGCTCTCCCTAACTCCCAGGAATTGTCCTAGATAAAGATCAGACTAAGTGTACTGTGACCAAAGGAACAGGAATACAATTGTTCCCACAAAGAATCGCATACACCCAGAGTTCAATTTCCATACGGAAATGAAGAAATCTTGGTCTAATGACATGAGAATAAGCCACAAACTCAATCACCAAAGATTACGAAGGAATGGACCGCCCTCATCATTTGGGACCATCAGTATCTTGAACACACATCAATATTACAAGTTTACAAGCTTTGGGGCCTAACCACAGTGATAATTAAATGCATGGATTCTCCAAATACTGAGCACACACCAGCCTGAGAGTGTGGACTGCTCAGGGCCACCTCCTCCTCTTCAGAAAATGAACCCAGACACCTATTTCTGGATTGGAGGAAGTTTAAGAATAGGTAAGTTGTTTCTCCTTTGTCCACATTCCCTCTCTACTTACACATTTGGTGAGCGGTAGGAATTTGGGTCAGAAGATTTGTGATCAAAGGACAGCAGTGGCTCTGTGGCCCACAGGAGGATGCAACATGCAACAGAAAGCCCTGATCCACTACCCAGGACACTAACCTACTGACCACCAAACCACCAGGGTCACAAAGACCATCACAGAGGAACAGTTTAGTGGTTTTAACCACCATGCTTTGGGGGCAAGATCAAGATATAAACAAGTCACAAGAGGACTGTGCAAAGGCAAGTGACAAAGGCAATAAAGGAGAGCGAATTTTAAAACCTGGTAAAACAGTTCTCACCTGAAAAAGTAGAAGGCCATTAACAAACCGGCTCCTAGTAAGGCCCCCACAACAATTCCTGTCACTGCCGATTCTTCTAGACCACCTGCTTAAAAAAGAAACACAGATAATCAGAGTTCGTTTTGAAAAACAATTAGGAATGTCTCGAGTTTCATTCACTGGAAGGTGTATCTCAATTTCCCACTTGAGGGAAATTTTCCTTTTCTTTTCTTTTTTAAGAAAGATTTTCTAGAGGATCCTGCACCTTCATTTGTTTGCTAAGCGCAAAGCTTCAGAAACATATAAGAAAGGACTAGATGGACGAACACACCGCTCGAAAAGAGTGAGAACAATGGGTGAAAATGCAGGTTCCAGAAGGATCTGAGCAACTAGGAACTGAAGTTTCAGACACATCTACACAGAGTTCATAGTCAGAGAAGACAAGTGGACAGACCGTGGGACTGACCCAGCACATCTTACTTTCACAGACACTTCGAAGTGCTAGAAGACTTGGTGAAAAATGCATTGGGCTAATGTTCCGTTTTTAGATGTTCTCTCACTAGAGCCAGAGCTTCATGTCAAAATGTCCTATATAGCTTTGCAAAGATGGGAATAACAACTTGAAACAATCGAGTTCAATAGTGTCCCAGTTATTATATAAACATGACAAAAAGCTAGCCTTATATAAACAGTGTAGTGTCAGCCTTTAATGAATTATCTCATTTAATCCTCAGAACAGCTCTAAGAGTTAACAGACAACAGTCTAAAAGTTGGGTGCACTTTTTTTATTTGACATATGGGAACACTGAGGTTTAAAGAGGTGAAAGAACATTCCTAAGATCACAAAGCTAGTAAGTGACAAGGGTGGGATTTCAAATCCATGCCCAGTAACTCCAGAGAATTTTCTTAACACAGTTCTGCCTTACTCCTTCTTATAATTATTGCATATACATAAAATAACACAGTTTGAAAGCTGGTCCCAAAATAATAAGCATAAATATGTTAGCCTAAGTGACCAACTGGCTTGAAAGATCAATATTCACTTGGTTCTCCCTCACTAGCTTATCAAAGGGTCTCTCTAAAGCAGTGATTTCCAAAAATATCCTATTTGTAAGCTCCTTATAAGAATGTCCACTTGCTGGGGCACCTGGCTGGCTCAGTCGGTTAAGCCTCCGACTTTGACTCAGGTCATGATCTCATCATTCATGGGTTCAACCCCCACATCAGTCTCTGTGCTGACAGCTCGGAGCCTGGAGCCCGCTTCGATTCTGTGTCTCCCTCTCTCTCTGCCTCTTGTCCACTCATGCTGCCTCTCTCTATGTCCCAAAAATAAACATTTAAAAAATGTTTAATTAAAAAAAGAATGCTTCTATATTTTGACAAGGCTTCTCATAAATAATGTATTTGATACTTATTTGCCAATTCGCAAATTTGAGAATGTTTAAGGGACATTATCTATTTGATTCTGAGGGTAGGAGGGTACCTACAAACTCTGAAGACCAGAATGAGACTTGCTACACATTGATTATTTGATCTTTTTATTCTTCCTAAGCAGAAATGTCAGATGCTAAGAGATGATATATATATAGTAAGAGATGTAGTATCAGGCAGAAGTCTTCTAGCATTTTGGGAAAAGATGGAAGAAGAAAGACCTAGAAACCTCTGGTGAAGGTGGGGTGCCAGCTCATGAATTGTTTCCAGGGGTTTTACCGCATCATAAAAAGAAAGCTGAGAGTTCAGAACATGAGCGCCTACAAAACAGCTGTCTTTTAAACTTGTAACCCTGACCCCAAAGATGGGGAAACTTAGCCCAAGTTAAGTCTCTAAACTTACATGATTTGCAAGGAGAGCTGTTTGTGTGCTCCACAATTCTGGTTTCGTCTATTCTCAGTTTTAAAGGTCCCCAAGGATATTTGACATTTGGCCGCATTTCAAACCGACCTTCTTTTCCAAAGTAATCACCGATAACCTAGGTAAAAGCAGAAAACATGCAAACTGAAAGGTCAAAGAGGCATAGAGTGGGCTCCCTTGTCACACTGACTATAATGATGTGTTTTTGAGGACTTTGTAAGTCAAGATTTGTAGTCACTGACGGTGCTTTTAAGGGAGGCATAATTTAGGGAGAACCGTGGCTCCCCATGGCAGGAAAGTGGTTATACAGAAAACACTCATCTTGGAATTCATGGCTCTTCTCTCGCTCATCCGAAGGGGTGCTGCTTCACCCGTCTGCCACCTGCCACAGAGCAGCCCACACACACACACAGCCTTTTGCAAGGCCCAAATTACTTTCAGGGATGTGGGAGAGAGACAGGCATCTCATACCCAGATTACGCCGGTACAGGTACACAGCCTCATACCACTCAATTAGCTGGGCATATAAAGGGTCAAAAGTATCTTTTAGGAACATCCTGTTTCACCTTTCTCTGTTTGGAAGATTATTCCCTGACTTCGAGAGTTACATTCTCCACTCTGAGAATTCTAGATAATCACCAAAATGTAACAATCACTGACACATACGGAGCATGTCCCAAGTACTTTGACCTTACAACGAGCCCATAATAGACTATTACTATCCACCCTTTACAGAGGGAGAGATTAGAATGCACATGAGACCCAGACCACTCCAAGGGTAAAAAAATCATTCAGTACATGTAGCAAGTGTCAGGTCTGGGTGGCTCTGCTCCTCCCACAAAGGCCACATATATGTGTACTAAAAGAAAAGCAGCAAGCCCCTTATGCCGGATCACATCAAGTGCTATGGAACATCAATGCTGGGTGAGAGTCATCAAAGAAACACACTTGGCCACTGGAAACATAAGATTTCCCCGCTCAGGATAAACATGGAACCATTTCTTGAAATATTCCAGGATCCCCTCAACCAGAAGGAAGCCCTCTCTACTTGGAAACTCCTAGATTTCCAGCTAATTTTTATTTGGAGGCTGCCTGGGGGACAGGTATTTGGACGCGAGGACAAACGCATTCCTTGGAACCTCTACGAGCAGAAGGAGCACCCGAGGCAGTGTCTCATTCGCTCACCTCCTGGGTGCCCGCCTCTGGGTCTGTCATTGCAATCACAGAGAAGTCCCCATACCGGTCTCCGTTGGCATCTATGGACACCTGCCCGGCAATACCTAGAGGATGAGACGGGAAGAACTCCAAGTTAGTGACTTTAAATACCTCTGTCTGCCAACAAAAACAAGAAAATGACTTGACAGGATTTTTTAAACAAACTCATGCCACAGGGAAGCTCATCAGACTCTGAGCATTTTTGTTGGCATTTGGAAAGACATTGTAATTTCATCTGTGTCTGCATTCCTAAATTCTTAACATTTCTTCATTTAAAAATGAAAAGAAAAGAAATAAATGACCTTCTTTGGGGAATATGTTTAGGAAAAAAAAAAGATTAAGGCTAATCCTGAAAGCAGCATGCTTATCCCAGAGTCTTGTATTAATTAAAACAAAAATAAAAAAAAGCAAAACTGCAAAGAGAGAGAGGCTGGAGGTGTGTTGCACTTCTAGACTTGTCACGAGTTCATGTTATCACTGGCCAAACATTATAGAAGAAAAGTCACTCCAGGCCCAGGACTCAGTGAATGTGCATCACTATGGACACCCTTGATGTACACGAGAGCAGACAGCCTGCTTCACAGGCCATGGGAGCCAAGAGCTGAAGAAGAACTAGTCTTTACCCCATTTGTGTTCATTCATCCCGTTTTGTTTTGCTTTGTTTTGGGGGGTTTTTTCCCAGTTTTATTGGCCTATAATTGACCTACCACACTGTATGAGTTTCAAGCATCCTGCATAAAGGTCTGACTTGGGCATATTGTGAAATGATTGCCACAGTAAGTTTAGTTGACATCTGTCATCTCATATAGATACATGAAGTCACTCATTGTTTATCCACATGAGTTCTGGGCCATTACTAGGTGCTGAACTGGACACAGTCCCCACTCAAGACAGAGGCAGCCTGGACTAAGGATGTCACTTGTTCACACTGGAATCTGACTGCATGTAGTTTAATCCTAGCTTTCACATGTACCAGCTTTATGACCCTGGGCAAGGATTTGGCCCTCTGAGCCTCCGCCTTCAGGCCTGTAAAAGAGATGCAGTCCCTCCCAACCAAGAGGCTGATGAGAAGGTTAATTGAGCTACAACAGGCAAAGCGCCTCCACCACAGGTGTAAGAGAAGTTAGTTGTTTTCTTCTACTGTTACCGTGCCTGGAATGCCACCACCACCGTGCCTGGAATCTGGGAGAGGGCATCTGACCATGCCCACACCACTCAGAGAAGGAGTTGGCACATCCAGTTGGAGACTCAGGGAGGATTCAGTAAAACAGCAGGTCTTTTATAGGAATGTTAGTAAAATCCATGATTTAGACCAGCGGCCATCAGGAAATGGCAGTATTCTAAGCAGAAAGGTTAGCCTTATTAGTGTTTACAAAGTCATGGACGCTGAAAGGAACCAAAGGGACCGTGAGGTTCTGGGGGAGCTGGCTCAAGTGTGTGGGAGGAAGCAGTGAGATGTAAGTCTGGAATAGGATGGCCAGAGTGTGGAGAGCCCGAGTGCCCACACAAAGGACTTCAATTTGCTTTGGCCAGCAGCAGTCGCTTAGACAGCTAATCACTAAAAGGGAATATGTATCATTAGTTGATATTAAATGTCTATACTGTAATTTTCATTAACTAAGCAAGAGAATGCATAGGTCAGCCACATTCTAATTAACTAAGGCAATCTGTGTTCTTTCATTTTAAACTGTGTCAGAGTTCAGTGTAATTCTCAGTTAGTGTTTCTATTGATTTGATTCTCTCTGGAAGTAAAATGAATGTCTGGGAAAAGGGATCCCAAGGGAAAGTTCCATCCTCTAGTGTGGTTTGGAGAGGGCAAGTATTTGGGTTTACTGTCCTTTGGGTTGTGGTTTGAAGGCCCGGCGATTTTTCCAGACTTTGGTCTACTTTGCCGCAAACAGAATGGAGCTACCATTCATCTTGATTTTTTTGTCTTTCTAATATATACTGGTTACAGAGGATACACCTATCTTAAACTTGTTTATTCTTGACAGCCTGTACAACATTTAAGTAATAAACGTCATTTTTAAAAATCATATTTATCTTGGGGCACCTGGGTGGTTCGGTTGGTTAAGCGTCCAACTCGGCTCAGGTCATGATCTTGCAGTTCGTGGGTTCGAGCCCCATGTCGGGCTCTGTGCTGACAGCTCAGAGCCTGAAGCCTGCTTCAGATTCTGTGTGTGTGTGTCTCTCTCTCTGCCCCTCCTCAACTCATACTCAGCCTTTCTCTCAAATATAAGTAAACATTAAAAAAAAATTTTAACATCATATTTATCTCCAAACATACTGCCTATCCAAAACTGTCATCTTGTTCAGAGGTATTTATAAACTTGTGTTCTTCTAAGGGTTTTGCGAATAATTTATAAGACAAGGTGGCCCTAGTAATCCAAGACCTCATTACACTTTAAACTATTACAATTCTGCCAAGAAATGGGGTGAGAACCCTCAGCGTGGCCGATTAGCAAGTGAGACTTCACCTGAGAGTATTGTGTAGAAGGTGAGATTGTTGAGCTGACAGCAGAAGTTTCCTGTACATAAGTAATGACATTTTCTACCCTCATTTCCATTGGCCTGTAGTGGACCTCGGGGTTTGAGCCACAGTCCTGTTTACCCTGTCACTCTGACCTCCCCCACAGAGAGGAAATGCAGCTTCTTCCCAGGCCATTTATTGAGAGCCTTGAGAGATGGTCATTGGTTTCACGGTAATAAAATCCAAATTTGTCAAATAACATCCAGAGTATTTTTCCCTTGACATATTAATGGTCACTTACAGAATGACCATTTCTCAGAGTTCTTTTGTTAAACATATCATTGTTTAACAAATAAAATGGGCTTTACAGATAATTCAAGCTCAAAACTTACATTTGCTTCAATTATCTTTACATTTGGACAAATAAGAGTCTAAATTTAGACTCGACTATATAGCTGATTGTTTTAGCACTTATTTCATATTGTCTTTGTAGACCTGGCCCTAGAATTGAAGCATCAAGATGACCTATGGGAAAATTTAGTCCATGCCCTCTATACAATGCTGAATTCCAGCCCTTGTGGGCACCTGCCCTTCCCTTAACAACCTCCTTCAGAAGACCAAGAACAAATGACCACACCATGTAGTAAGGAATAGCTAAAAACGGGATGTGGCCTACCAAGGTTGTGTCCACACATACCCGCTTCTCAGTGTATTGGGCACAACTTCTGGGAAATCCGACTCTGTCCTAATATGCCCCCTGAATTATTCGATTGGATTCCAGCTCCTCAACTGAAGCAGTCACAAGTTGAACAAGACAATACTGGAAGCTCGTGTCCTACAATCTGTATAAAGTTAAAGTAAATGGCACTCTAGTTTCAAGTAAGACGTGACATTCACTAAAACCACCACGGAGAAATTAAATCCAATTGTCACCATAGCTGCTGCTCAGACAGCTGGAACTTGACCCCTCAGAACTGTCCTACCATTCCTAATAAATGAGGGCAGGATGAGGCAATGGAGTGCATTGAAGTCCCAGATGAAAATATATATATGTGCCCCAAATCTAGACCTGGCAATACTTGTTCCCATCACTGAAAAATTTCATTAGTTAAACTGCAGATAAATGTAGGCATAGCCCACTGTATGAAAGGGCTCACGGGGAGAGTTAGTGTGATCCAGGACTAAAAGGGCCCTCGTCAGTCATTAGGTAGTCCGACTCCTTCATTCAGGTGATGACAAAGAAGCCCAAAATACTGTCAGTGGCTGGGATGCAGGTTCCCTGAAGCCCTGCTCCAGCAATCTGTACTCAATATCAGTGGTTTTGTTTTTTTTAACAATTTATTGTCAGTTGGTTTCCATACAACACCCAGTGCTCATCCCAACAAGTGCCCTCCTCTGTGCCCCTCATCCACTCTCCCCCCTCCCACACCCCCATCTCCCCTCAATTTGTTCTTAGTCTTTGAGAGTCTCTTATGCTATGTCTTCCTCCCTCTCTGTGGCTTTTTTTTAACAGAAAACCAGGGAGGAGGGGAAGAGGGGGGAAAAATGTATCTGGTTTTTAAATGATACCCATCAGCATACTATGCTTTGTTTTCCACGTAGTCCCCATAAGGACCCCTTTTAAAGACTTCAGAAAAATCATGTCCCTCAAAACCTTCTGGTGGCTTTCTATCTCACTCTGGGTGGAACCTAAAGTCCCCAGCATAGCTTCCAGGTGCATGTGATCTGTCCCCCGCTCCCTCTCTGACTGTGGCTCCTATCACACTGCCCTTCACGTGCTGTGCTTGAGCCCAACAGGCCTCTTTGCTCTTCAGGGAGGCCACTCAGCACTCTCTCACCAGATACACTCAATATCTCTGTGTTCACTGCTCTGTCTGGAATGTTCTCTCCTAAACATCTACATAATTTCTTTCACTTCCCTCACGTCTCTCCTTAACTGCAACGTATCAGAGACCTTCCCTGGCCACTCTCTTTGAATTAGTAGCTTCCCATCACCCCCTTCTGTCACTTTCTATCTCCCTACCCTGCTTTATTTTATTGCCCCTGAAATGGTGTATTTGTTTGTTCGTCACCAGTTCCCCGCACTACCCAGAAAGCCCAGTTCATCGCAGAGAGAGTCTTTAGCTCACTGCTGAATCCTCAGCACTTTGAACAGTGCCTGGCACATAGCAGGTGCTCAAGAATATTCGATGAATGGATGGACACATGAATATGAAATCGACATCTGCAGGGCTCCAGCAGCAGGATCATTCTCATTAAGTTCCATGTTAATTTTCTTTGAATGTGTCTGTGAAGCGAGAGGAAACCAGCATTCCATACACTATTAGCAAGAATTCAGAGCAGTAGACCTTTGGGGAAGATATTTGGCAATATTTAATGCACCTTAAAAGGCACTAACATACTTTTGGACCCAGATATCCCATGACTAGAAATGTTCCCCATTGGATGTACTCAAAAAAATTCATCAAGATGTATAAGATGCTTGTGATAGTATTTTGCATAACAGCAAAAACTGTAAACAACTGAAGTATCCATCAACAGGAGACTGATTAAAGAAATCCTTGTACAACCATATGGTAGAAAAATATAGAACTATCATTTTAAAATGTGCCGAATCTATGAGTGCTCATATGGAAAAATTTTTACTTGACATAGAAGTTTAAAAAAGCAGCTGAGATGGAAGAGTGACATTCATTGCATCGTTCCTTTTGTGTAAATTTTTTCGATAAGATATACAAATGCATATGTGCTGGCAGAAGGCACAAAATATTTTTAGACCAAATCATAGGAAATTGTTAATAGTGGTTACATTAGGGAGAGGAGACTAGGGTGGGAAGGAAAACTTTCACTTTTCATTTTGTACATTTTTGTACTGTTTAAATTTTCCAGCCAAGAATAGTCTCATTCTTGTACAATTTTTATATGTCAACAGAGGTTGCTTGAGTGATGAGATTATGGGCCATTTTTTTGCCATGGTTCTTATACTTCTATGTTCTAAAGAAAGCCACAGCTGATATTCACCATTTTAGAAATAAAATAAAAGCAGAAGGCTTGACTGGACTTGCTTATAATCTCAAAGTACCCACAATTAAATGGATGAATGTATATTTGGGATTATCTCTTTTAAAACTGATCACAGAACTCTTCACAAACTAATTATTTGTTATGAATGAGGCTTGTGACAAATTTAATTTGAAGAAGCATAGAGTTGTTATCTAACAATCAAAAGAAGACGAGGCACTTCCTGTTCCAGTGGGATTCTTTCAAAGAACTTTCACAAGCTTTATGTCATTTAATTTTCACAGCAAGCCTGTGAGGTAGGTTGATCTTGACCTATTATCCTTATTTTACAGCCGAGAAAAACAGGAAGCTGACAAAGTCCCATACGTTTAAGAAAGAAAAACAGAACCAGGGAAGAAGCAGCTTGATCATCTACAGAGTGTTGTCACATTATAGACAAAATTCTCACCTTCGAATGTTCTGTTCCAAGTCTGCTGGATAATTTTCCCTCCATCCTTCTTGCTGTAACCAGCTCTGAGTACTTCATGTAAAGCCAGAACATAGAGCAGGATGGCATCGTGGAATCCTTCAACAAACATGTTAACCTAGAAAGGAAACCCGAGTTGGGTGAGCCCAAACATTAATGACTCAACATTCATGAATAATGTAAGCAAATCAAAATGGTTAACAAGTTAGAGTCAAGGTCCACAAGCAATGGCAGAGATGGGCAAAATGTAGCCAACAAGAATCATGCCATGATTTTCCTGGCACTGGCTTAGTGAGGAAAATCCTTCACAGGTTTAGGAATTTGGAGAGCAGACAAGACATTACACGAGTCAGGAAATTGTACCTGTTGACGAGGTTAAGTATTCCAGGGGCATCACACTTGCCCATAGTTCCCTCTACATGGGAGACTTCTTTCTTCCTCACATCTACTTTCTACCTGAAGCCAACCTAAGTCCATCTTCCCCCTTTAGGTTTTCGTCTCCATCAGTCCCCATGATCTCTCCATGCTCTGAATATGAAACTGACTAAAAGAACAGTAGGGATCCATTCATTCATATTCAGATACTATTGAAAGCTTACTCTAGTGCTGGTGTTAAGGATTCGTAGAGGAGTGCCATTCCTACCTGCCTGGCATCTGTGGGCACTGCCATTCCTATCTGCCTGGTATCTGTGTCCTCTCTTCTATCAGCAATGACATCTGTTTCTTTTTCCAATTTGCATTCGTAGTGGTTCCTGTGGATCTGACCATCCCTGCCCACCCTCTGGATCACCCCCACCCCAAGTCCTAAGGACAGGAGTGGAAACACACCATTTATCCCAGCCAGGTCCTGGGTCACTTAAGCTCCATGTGAATTTGGGGAAGTCGCTTAATTTCTTTGAGCATTGTTTCATTCAATAAGCATCATTTGAAAGTTCAGATACCATATTTAAACCCATTGAACATGAAATGATCAAATATAATCTTGAAATTTAGTAGCTTACAAATCCTGTATAAAAGTACAAACACACATACACACACGTCTTTTTATTTCAGGAGAAATTGTCAAAAATGGAATGCCATGGAGCAGAATGAATTCGGCATTCCACAGATGACCTCCGGGAGTCATTGTGAGGAGGCATTCCATGTCTCATCCCTAGAAACGGTTCCATAGGAAGAGAGCCACAACTAACCTGCATCACCTGGTTCAAATACACAAACACCCGCAGAAAACACAGCTCAATGTCCAGTGCTACTTGGCCTCATCTCATCCTTAAAGACGGTGAGTCCTGTTTCTTGTCATAGAAGCAAATATTTTGCATTTGCCAAAGTCCAGTGCTGAGAAGCTATTTGGAATAATTGCTAGAGCCTGGGTTCCCTACCTAGGTCTGCCACTTCCTGGATGTGTTTCTCCACAACTCTGGGCCTCAGTTTTCCCTATTTGGAAAATGAGAGAAATAATAGTACTTATCTTATGGGGGTGCTCTTAGATTTAAATGAATTAATAGATATAAAAGACTTCCAGCAGTGCCTGACAGAATTAGCACTCACTGTTAGGTTTTATTGTTGCTATTGTCTACATAGAGAGAATTATAAACCTAGGGGTCCTGCTTAGCCTTTAATTTCTAATAGCAGTATTCAGAAAATACATGATCTACTTATGGTATAACGTATCTTCTGGACCCATTTTACACTTAATGGAAACTAAGGCTCTTTGTTCATGCTTTAACATGCCAGGCAGTGTTCTTACTTCCAGAGTGTCACACCCTTAATTCCACCCAAGCATGAGGCGTGCAGCCTGCACTGGTCAGTTCCACTGACCATCTGGGAGAGGAGGAGTGTTTGTTCACAGAAAAGCTCAGAATTCGCTGCTGGACCCAAAGTCTAAGCCCAGCCCTGACACATTACTTAATCTCTCTAATCTCCAATTTCCTTACTGGCTAAATAGGGGTTTAGAGTCTGCCCACCCCACAGAGCTCTTCAGGGGATTGAATGAATGAGTATATATAAAATATCAGAAACAGTTTCTGGGACTAAGAGCAAATGGTAGACATTGGCTTTTACTCTTAGCTATCAAGCTTAAGTCTTAGAGTCATTATTATTTTAGGCAAAGAACAATGATGTAGAAATAACTTCTAGTCAAAGATAATTTTCTGCTGATATGGCTATGCTAATTCAATTTTCCAAAGGAGTATGAAATTTTCACTTAAACCATGAAGTCATCATGGCTTAAGAAAGTGTGCATGCTGATGAGCTAATGAGTTTTAATAAGTGGACTTTAGGGGCGCCTGGATAACTCAGTCAGTTAAGCGTCATCCTCTTGCTTTTAGCTCCTGTCATATTCCCACAGTTCGTGAGATTGAGCCCCGAGTCAGGCTCTGCACTGACAGCATGGAGCCTGCTTGGGATTCTCTCTCCCTCTTTCTCTCTGCTCCTCCACTGCATACCCTCTCTCAAAATAAATAAATAAACTTTTAAAAAAATAACATAAGTGGACTTTTAGCTGTGTAAATCTTAAGTCATGATAAAAACATTTTTCGAAAAATCTATCTTCCTTAGGATAATTATATAAAACTCACCCTGCTGCACAGGGAAGTCATAGAATCCTGGAATATGGGAAATGCAAAGTGCCTTAGACGAGCTCTGGTCTAATCCTCTCGTTACTCTGAGAACCAAAAGAGCATCACTCCCCATCAGTCTTTCTGCACTCTGTAATTGAAGGTTTTCCCTCTCCTTGTTCCTGGGGAGCCTAGTCTGGCCCCTGCTTAAATTGTAAATTACCAGTCACTGGGTATCAGCTGTCCACTTATCTTCCTCCTCCTCCTGTTTCCTTCTCAAAACCTAGGACCACCATGCCGACATCGGCTCCCCAAAGCATTGGACTGTGCCCCAGCATCAACCACCTTCTCGCGCCTCCTCTTCTTTCCCTTCTCGATATGCCCTCTAAATTGCCCCTTCTACAATCACAGAGTATCTGGCTGAGAAACATGAACTTGGATTACCCTTTTACTAACAGGTTTGATGGTAGACGAGAATGGATAGGTTCTGAACACATGCCCAGGTCTGAAAACTCATTCTATCTTGATTTGCAAATGGATCGCAAAATTTACCTCCTTTCCTTTCAAAGTGGCTGAGTGTTTCCCTCTCCTTCCAAAATTAGCAGGAGAGCTGCTGACCTGCGCCGAGGCTCACTGGCACCCCAGCCTGCTGCGGAGGAGGTTTCATAACACCTACCTCATAGAATCTCAAGCCAGAAGCAAAACCCTAGAGACCGTCTTTTCTCAGGGAGAACATTCTCACATCCACAAGTGTTTTTTAATGGGAGGAAAGCCCATCAGCACATTACAGACACTGAAAATCGCAAGTGCAAACATTTTTTTTAATGAGGGAGAAAAAGATCCAGAGTATTGAGTTGCCTTTGAAACATTTTTCACTCGACCTCCAGGCTGAAAGGAACAAGATGGAAGGTCATCTGCTCTGTCCCCCAGCCTCTGGTCATAACAAAATTTGAACCTTGAAATCCATGATCGTGACAGATCGTGCTATAGTTACTAACCAAGAAAATAGGATACCCTCACCTGAGTATTCTAGTATTTAGCATCATTTCTAACTAAAAAATTCTTCCTTACTGTCATTAGGCATAAGTCTTAATTAAATTCCTAAATGCAGCCATTCGCCTGCTAGACACCGAACAGAGTTAAGAGAACAATGTAGTTCAAGAGCCCTGGGAGTTTACAGTCTCAACCACATAGCCCCACAGCTCCACAAAACACATAGATGGACTCCACACTAGAAACTTATGAAGTAGACCACCATGAGGGACAAGCTTCAGGGTAATAATTATTTGTGCTAGGTATCAAATAAAATATCTACCATTTAAACAAGATGGAAGCCATTCATCATCTTCTGCTCATTACGGAAAGTTTGCGAGAACAAAGTAGCACGCTAGCACTAATCATTTCATCTCCATCCTCTTGATCTTGCCCTCTGTAATTGGCTAGCAGCAGGTATTCCAAATGAAAGAAAGCCATTTTGCCACTGGCCTTCCTCTCTGAGAGCATCTGTCAGCCATGTCTGTTAGTGTCTTTTTATTTTTTTAATCCTCTATCATGCAGAAAGCTGAATAGAAATCTTGTTATATTTTAACTGAGCATATAAAATTGCCAATCATAACATGGCTCTTATCTGTGACAGTGAGCAAAGTCTTTCTCATTTCTCTTTAGAGGGGCAAATTGATAGATTGATAGATGAATTCTTGAATGCCTGAGTTCCAAACAAGTAAGCAAAGTATGCTGCATGCCTCAGCTGTTCTGTAAAGTGAGCATGAATAACACAGCAGTAATCTAGCTCCAGGTTGTCTGGATATCTGAGAAAGACTGTAAAGCTCTCAGACAGACACTACTGAGAGAAAGCTACCAAAGTTAAATGCTAAGGCTAGGCTGTCTTGGGATTTTGCTTGTGGTATTCACATAACTCAAGCATATCACACAGTGGTTCTATCTGCCTTACCACAAACCAATGGTTCGTAATGCAAATGAGGAAAGCTGAGGGTGTTGGGCAACATTTCTCAAGAGTCTTTTGAAAAAGACACGACCCTTAACCTCTATTTCGGTTGAAGGGGAGATGGGGGAAAGGGAAATTTTGATGGCTTTCTGAAAAGGTAAGAAGAGAGACAAGTCCAGGACATGCCCTCTCCCCATCATAGCAGGAACAATGGCAGTTTATCTAATTAGTAATAAGACCCTCAAATGAAATTTATCCTACTGGGCCCCTGTTGATCATGGACAGGGAAAGAAATGGCCATGGGCATGCTACATGGGTAGGCCAAAGAATATTATGCATTTGATCAACACTTTACAAATGATCTACATGTACTAAAGACAGAGATACTACTTTTTTTAATTCAATTTTCCATTGAATTATAAAATTAAAAATCTGTAATTTATGAAACATCTGGGTGGCTCAGTCGGTTAGGCGTCTGACTTTGGCTCAGGTCATGATCTCAAGTTCATGAGTTCAAGCCTCACATTGGACTCTGTACTGATAGCTCAGAGCCTGGAACCTGCTTTTGGATTCTGTGTCTCCCTGTCTCTCTGCCCCTCCCCTGCTCACACTCTGTCTCTCTCTCCCTCTCTTTCTCTATCTCAAATATAAACATTAAAAAATTTTTTAATCTAAAACTTAGGATAACAGCAAGAACTTCCATAAACCAAGTGACATCACAACCTCTTCAACACCAAAATAGGGAGTTCTCATTCTTACTGGCCGACACTACAGTGTCTGCTCTTCTCTACTGGGCCTGCGTTCATGGAATTCACACTTGGTCACTTGCTTATTTTAGCCTTGAGGAAAGTTAAGTTGAAAATCTAAATCCTTATCCTAGTGAACTCTGGGGAAATGCAAAGGTCAAGTGGCTTATTAACAACAGGCAGCACATCAGGGAGACAGCCAGAACCCAGCTGTGTGCTAGGCCGAAGCATTGCCATAATGTCTGACAGATTTCTTTCTCCCCATACTGAAGTTATGACATGGATAGGGGGTTTTCCCTAAGTTTTTCAAATAACTGTCTCTATCCTCGGCTCAACTCCACCCCGATAGCAATACCTATACCAGGATTGTCTCATATCTTGTAGCCTAGGGTATGGCTTCTGACAAATAGAAGCAATTTTTTTTCTCTCTCTCATCACCTAACACATAACGCATCATTAAACAAAAGCAGTCCTGGGAAGATCGTTAAGTCAAGTTATGACCCCTCATTTGTCTCCCATGCCACAGCAACTGGCTGCCCTTTTAACGACTGCAGCAGCAGTGGAGACTAAATGTAGGCACCACAGTGCTGATATATGGCATTCATTTACACAAGCAAACCTCAGCAAAGAAAGCCACGTGGGGCCTGCTGGTGGGGAACTACAAGGTAGAGCAGGACTCCATGGAATTGGACTCTTGGAATTGGTGGTTGTGGAGCACAAGCAAATGAGAATGACTTAAAAACTCTCCCCTTGCTCGCACAGAGAATTCAGTCATCAGATATATCTGCCCTCTGAATGTGTCACACACAGATCATATCTGTATGCTGCTCATCACCCTTACCCTTGATGGCTTAGTTGATTAATACACATACATAAGGACATAATTGTCCCTGGATTTCAGATGATCAAGTGGGCAATGTCTTCCCTTGGCCTTGATTTCTGCCAATACCTGACCAGATGTACCTCTGGAAGTCTTGGTGACCCAAACCCCCAGGACTGCTCTGGACACTTACTGGCCTATCTTCCCAGGGGTCTGTGGTCCTATCAGGCTCAATGTTGAAGTGGGGAAATGTGTATACCAAAATCCAATGAGAGAAGGGCTGGAGTAGGCAGCAGGTGGTGAGGTAGACCCAAGACAGGAAAAGGGGTGATCAAGCCAAAGGGAGATGGAGACAGAGAAATATGAGAGGACAATTTCTGGCTTCCTTATTTCTAAAGGCCAAAATCAGAAAGAACATGTAAATTCTAATTTCTCCAACTTGATGACATCCTTTTAGACAACCTGAGAACTTCAGATCACTTCCCCTGAATTTCTTGAGTCATCTGGAGATGTGATGGCAAGGAAGAAATGAGCAAAAATGGGTGGTTTTGGGGGGCCAGGGTAGTTACTTCTTTTCATTTCTCTTGTATCTGAAAATAAAACCTGTCCCTTTATCTTTAAGCAATTTCAAGGTGTGGTAAGGACTGAGCTAAGATCCAGAACCCTAATTCCTAGTTCTAAATTTTTGATTTATTCAATCATTGTGAACACTCAGCAGCTTAATTTTGTTCAATTCTTAATTCAGAGTTTCCCAAGCTGTATTCCACAGAGCAGCAGCATTCTTTAAAATGTAATGGATGCCTCTAGAAATAGCAGTAATGTGGCTAACAAGTTTACAAAATGCTAGGTTGAACAAAGTCAAGCAGTTCTCTTTATTGCCACGTAATTATTATAACAGTTAACTTTAATTGAATGATTTAATCAAAACCACGTAGAACTTCCACACAGAAAACTACAAACATTACTGAGAAAAATTAAAGATGACTCAGATAAATGGAGAGATATACCATGTTCACAGACTGGAAGATTTAATGTTTTTAAGATGTCAGTTTTCCCCCAAATTGGTCTACAGATCAATACAATCCTAATCAAAAATCCCAGGAAGTTTTTTATTTTTAGAAATTGACAAGTCGATTCTAAAATTTATACAGAAAAAAGAAAGAACTTAGGACATGCAAAACTTTCATGAAAGAGAAAAGCAAATTAGAAGACTTGTATTATCAGATTTCAAGATTTACTGTAAAGTCACAGTATTCAAGACAGTATAGAATTGGTATATATACAGACAAATAGATTAAAGGAACAGAATAGAATCCAAAATCCATACTAATATCGTTATCTGAGTTTTGACCAAGGCATTTCATTCACAGTGGGAAAAACAGAATCTTTTCAACACGTGGTAATGGGACAAATTGATTTTAAAAGTATGGGAAAAAACTAAAGCTTGATTCCTATCTCTCAGCATATACAAAAATTCATTTGATATGGATCACAGATCTAAACATAAAAGCTAAAACTATAAGGGCACGTGGGTGGCTCAGTCGGTTAGTGTCCAACTTTGGGTCAGGTCATGATCTCATAGTTTGTGAGTTCGAGCCCAACATTGGGCTCTGTGCTGACAGCTCAGAGCCTGGAACTTGCTTCAGATTCTGTGTCTCCCTCTATCTCTGCCCCTCCCCCACTCATGCTCTGTCTCTCTCTCTCTCTCTTTCTCTCTCTCTCAAAAATAAACATTAAAAAAAATTTTAAGCTAAAACTATAAAGCTGTGAAAGAAAACAGGATATCTTTGTATCATTGGGATTAGCAAGTTTTATTAAAGAGAACACAAAAAAAACACCAAACATTAAAAAAGACTTCATCAATATAAAAAAAAAAAAACCTCGGCCATCAAAAAGTATCATTAAATATATCAAGAAGTGAAAAATTGAAAGAAAATGTTCATTATACATATTTCTGACTTATATTCAGAATATTTTAAAAAGAACTTTTAAAACTAATAACGAAAGAAATAAATAACCCAATTTAAAATTGGGCAAAACACTTCAGCAGACAGGTCGCAAAAGTAAAGTAAACCAACAAGCACATGAAAAGAGACTCAAAATCACTAGTCACGAGGGGAATACAGTTTAAAACACAATGAGGTACCATCCTACACCCATCGGAATAGCTAAAAGTAAAAAGCTGACAACACCAAATATAGATGAGATCTTAGAACAACTGTAACTCTCATACATTGCTGGTAGGGATTTAAAACATTACTATTTTGGCAAGTTCTTAGAAAGTTAAATATACACCTATGCTATGACCCAGCAATTTCATTCTTCGATATTTACCCAATGAAAATGAAAGCATGTGTCTGCAAAAAGACTTGTACAAGAATGCTCACTGCAGCTTTAGTCGTAATAGTCCCAACCTGGAAAAAAAGTGTCTATCAACAGGAGAAGAGATTATAAAATTATGGTATATTTATATAATAAAATATTACTCAGTAATTTTAAGAAGAGAAAAATGAATACATAAAACATGAAAAATCTCCAAAATGGCATATGAGTAAAGAAGCCAGGCACAGAGTATATACTGCATGATCCCATTCATACAGTATGTGCTGTATGAATTTAAGAGCAAGTGAAACAAATTATGATAATAGAAATAATAAATAAACAGGAATGAAAAAATTTAACCAAGGAACTGAAAGATCTGTGCACTGAACATTGTAAGAGATTGATAAAAAGAAACTAAGAAGATACAAATAAATGGAAAATACCCTGTCTGTTCATGGCTAGGAAGAAATAATATTATTAAAATGCCCATACTGCTCAAAGCAACCTACAGATTCAATGCAATGTCTATTAAAATTCCAATGCCAATGTTCATAGAAGTAGAAAAACTATCCTAAAATTTGTATAGAACCAAAAAAAAAAATCACAAACAGCCAAAGGAATCTTGAAAAAGGAACAAAGCAAGAAGCATCATACTTCTTGATCTCAAACCATATTACAAAACTATAGGAATCGAAACAGTATGGTACTAGCATAAAAATAGACACAGAAGTCAATACAACAGAATCAGGGGCCTAAAAATAAACCCACACATATATGATCAACTAATCTTTGACAGGGGAACTAAGAATACACAATGGAGGAAGGATTTTTCTCTTTAATAAATGGTGTTGGGGAAACTGAATATCCACATCTAAAAGAATGAAATTGGATTTCTATCTTACAATGTTCACAAAAATTAACTCAAAATGGATTAACTCAAAATGTGAGGCTGAAACCATAAAACTACTAGAAGAAAACATAGGGAAAAGGTTTCTGGACATTGGTCTTGGCAATGATGTTTTTGGATATGACATCAAAAACACAAGCAGCAAAAGCAAAAACAAACAAGTGAGACTATATCACACCAAAAATCTTTAGGAAACAGCAACAAAATGAAAAGGTAACATATGGAATTGGACGAAATATTTGCAAACCACTTTTCTCTTAAGGGGTTAATATTCAAAATATATAAGGAAGTCATACAAGTCAACAGAGAATAATAATAATAATCTAATTTAGAAACAAGCAAAGGACCCAAATAGACATTGTTCCCCAAACAGTTCTTACAGATGGCCAACAGGTACATGAAAAGGTGCTCAATATCACTAATCATCAGAGAAATGTAAGTCAAAACCACAATGAGATATCACTTCACAATTCTTAGGATGGTTATTATTTAAAAAACAAGGGGCGCCTCCATGGCTCAGTTAGTTAAGCACCTGACTCTTGATTTTGGCTCAGGTCATGATCTCATGGTTCGTGAGATCAAACCCCACTACAGGCTCTGTGCTGACAGCATAGGGCCTGCTTGGGATTCTCTCTCCCTCTCTCTCTGCCCCTCTCTCACTCTTGCTCTTTCACTCTCTCTCTCTCAAAATAAATAAACTTAAAAACTTTTTTTAAAAAACAAAACAAGAGATACCTCAGTGGCTCAGTCAGTTACGTGTCTAACTCTTGGTTTCAGCTCAGGTCATGATCTCACTGTTCTTGAGATCAAGCCATGCATTGAGCTCTGAGCTGATAGCCTGGGGCCTGCTTGGGATTCTCTCTTTCTCCCATTCTCTCTGCCCCTCCCCTGCTCTCTCTCTCTCTCTCTCTTTCTCTCTCTCAAAATAAACATTTAAAAAATAAAAAGTAAAAAAGCAAAATGAAACAAAAATCAAGTGATAACAAATATTGTCAAGGATGTGGAGAAAAGGGAACACTTGTGCACTGTAGGTGGAATTGTAAATTAGTACAGTCATTATGGGAAACAGTATGGAGATTCCTCAAAAAAATTAGAAATAGAACTACCATACGATCCAGTAATCTCACTTCTGGGTATATGTCTGAAGGAACATCTTGAAGAGATTTCTGCCACCCATGTTCATTGCAGCATTATTCACAATAGCCAAGACACAAAAATAAACCTAATTATCCATCAATGAATGAACAGATAAAGAAACTGATAGATATACAATATCCAGCTATAAAGAAGAAGCACATCCTGCCATTTTGACAATATAGATGAACCTAGAGGGCATTATGATAAGCAAAATAAGCCAGACAGAGAAAGACAAATGCTCTATGATTTCACCTATAAGTGGAATCTAAGAAAATCAGATTCATAGAAACTGAGTTGAATGGTGATAGCCAGGGGCTGGGGATGGGAGAAATGGGGAGATGCTGGTCAAAAGGTACAAACTCTCAGTTATAAGATGAATAAGTTCTGGGGGTCTAATGTATAGCATGGTGACTATAGTTAACAATACTGCATTGTATTCTTGTGTAAAATAATAGAGTCTTATCTTTTAGATACAAACTAAAATATTTACAGATGAGGTGAGGACACCTTGGATTTGCCTCAAAATTATCAGGGCTTAGGGATGAAGGTGGGGAAAATGGTATAGATGGAATTACACGGAGTTGGTAATTGTTGAAGCTGAGTGGTGGGGACATGGAGCTTCACTATACCGACCTCCCTCTTTTTATATATATTTTAAATTTCCCACAAAAAAATTTTATTGGGGCACCTGGGTGGCTCAGGTGGTTGAGGATCTGATTCTTAATTTTGACTCAGATCATGGTCCCAGAGTCACGGAATTGAGCCCTGCATCAGGCTCCATACTCAGCATGGAGCTTGCTTAAGCTCTCTCTCTCTCTCTCTCTCCCTCTCTCTCTCTCTGTCTTAAAAAAAAGTTTTCTTTAATAATCAATTACCTAAATAAACAACTCCAGCCTGGAAAATAGTGGAAATTTTCCACAGTTGGTGCTATTAGAACATATGAAAATACCTAACGATCAGGTCAACATTCATGTTTTGTCCAGTCTAGTTCTGTGTCTTCTATTGTCAATTGAATTTTTTTTAATTTTTAAATGAATAATTTTTAAAAGACATTTATAGATTTTAAATATCAACCTAAAAGACTAAGGCAACATACCAAATAATCAACACACTCTCAATCCCATTTGGAATCCATCATAATGAACTTATCTAAATCATTCTGGAACACATTTTAAGACAGCCTTTGGAAACTATGCAAATAATGACTTTCATATGCTTAGTAACTACCAGGAAAAATACTCATTCCTTGTAATTATCCTGAAAGTATGCCTTCAGGTCTACAGTTTGAGAATTCAGTTAAGTCTTCAAATTTCAAGAAATGCCCCATAGTTTTCACAAGGTTGGATCATGCTACATCTTATTATACATTTTGAAGACATTGGTCTTTTTAAGTCTATCTCATTAAGAAAAGTGTTTCATTCCCTTGGGCAATTAAAAGATATTATATTTCTTTTTTAAAACCTGTAAAGCTAACATACTCAGCTAATGTGAGGAGACTTATTACTCTTAAGAAAGTTACCAAAATGGTGAGAGTATTCTAGATGCAAATGTGTCATGATTTTGAATCATGGCGGTAGCCCCAATATTTTGAAAGGTAGAATAACACTGAGCTCAATAAATATATTGGCCACAATAGAAGACTCTCCTGGGTACAACTCAAAAGAATTACAGAATTACAAAATTACACTACATTAAGGAATTTAGAGCTCATACAGTCCGAACAGCATATTGTGTAAATGAGAAACTGAATTGCACAGATATCAGGAGCTACAACCAGAACTCTGGTCTCCTGACTCCAAACCAGCACCAGCATCAATGTTAACTTGCTTATCAAGCAAGGTACATCCCTAAGGACCGAATACACACGCAGGGATAGAACACCAAGGATATCAGCCTCTTGTTTCAAAGACTAACATGACTGCTCTAACATAAGATCTCGGAGATGTTATCTGCATATCAGGAGGAAGAAAAAAAGAATGCAAAAGTTTATCCTAGCAAACACATTTTTAATTGTCAGGAAAATAGGATCAAAGGTGGGGGCGGGAGGGAGGTAATACTGGATACCAGATTCTTCAATTATTAAAGTGAGCTCTAGGGCTGCTAAAAAGAGAGAAAGAGAGAGTGAGAAGGAAGAAAGATGAAGAAAAAGAAAAAGAAGTAGAAGAAGAAAGGACAAATTGTAAACTGAAATAAAGCCAGAAAAAAAAAAGGGGGCTTAGCCTCATTAAGTCCACTGCTCCCAAAGTCAATTCATCATCATTTAAGAACCTGCTATGTTATTTTAAGAGCTGAGACATGGAACTTAAAGGAGAAAAGTCCTAATTAGAGACCGTGTTCTCAAAGAACTGATATGTCAAAAATTCTCTGTCGAATATGATTGTCATCTGAGGCAAGGACCCTCTCCCACTCCCAGGCATAATGAGTGCATTAAGGAGGTTGGCAGTCAGCTCACATTCTTCCTCTCCACCCACGGTCTTGCATTCACACTGGGCAATTTCAATGTCCCTGCGCATTATTCATTCATCCAACACCATAGCCTCTTGGTTCCCTGACTGCCATTATCTAAAAAATTTCATCTGCACTCAATTTCAACTCACTCTCATGCACATACCCTAGACCAATGCTTCTCAGACTTTAATGTGTGTACAGTTCACCTAGGAATCTTGTTCAAATGCAGATTCTGATTCAGTACATTTGAGGAATGAGGCACCAAGACTCCTCATTTCTATAATCTCCTAGTTGATATTAATCCAACTACTCCATGACCACCCTTTGAGGAGCAAGACGCTAGACCTTATCATCACGTGGAGCTGTTTTACTTTCAAAATCCTTGAAAATCTCTTGTTGACTATAGTCTCCTACTTCCTACTTCCTTCTGCATGTAGAATAAGTTCATTGAATTCAAATTTCCATTCTTCTTGACTCCTTTATGCTTATTCCAGCGAAGTGCTGAAATGGAAGTGCTTATTCCATTTGCAGTTCCCAAAAAAAAGGATGAGGTAGGCAGATACCGTGTTATTTGGGTGGAGGTGCTGGTAGGAAATTGGAAGCCGGGGACTGCCACTCAGGAGAGAGGTTGCAACTGGAGATATAAACTTAGGTACTATCCACACAGAGGTGAACATCCCACCCAGACAAGTGGATGTGCTGCCCAGAAACAGTGTTTAGAGAGAAAAGGGCCAAGGGAAGAACCCTGGGAAACACCAATATTTGTGGAACAAGTGGAAAAGCGGATTCACGAAAGGATACTAGGAAGGACCACAGAGGGCAGAAAACTCGGAGGCGGTGGTGTCTTGGCAGCAAAGGAAGGGGCAAATTTCAAAACAGAAAGAGACCTTTCCAAACTACTCCCCTGTGAAATCCCTCTGGTCAAACCAGGTTATTTTGCTCACTATTCCCTAAATGTGTCTAATGGCATTCCAACTTCTAAGCTTGGAGTCACTTAGCTTCACTTAGGAGGCTCATCTGTCCTCATCTCTTCTTACCTAACCTTCCAGAGACATCCATACAGACACTAAATTGTCCTCATAGGACCTGTCACAATGCCTTGACCAGAGGAAGGGCTTGATAAATGCTTGAGGGTATCCATAGATTCAAGCAGTAACCATCTTCAGGCTTAACTATATGCATGGTGATAATCCAGGTCAAGTGGTCAATAAAAATACGTGGGCACCCAGAGAGCATATGAACTGCATCTGAAATCTGTTCGACCCAAGAAATTCTTGGACATAGAGTTGAAATAAATATATGTCACTGCTGAGTAAAGAAAAGGAAAAATGTCCTAAAATTGAAATGCATGTAATTTGTATGGCAACAGTGGGCAAATCTGACACAGAGCCATTTGCTAAGGAAATTAAATCTTTAAGATCTTTATGATAGGATAGAAACACAGCCATCTGACTTCAGTGAGTCAGTAATGATCTCACACAGAGATAACAGGAAAAGGAGTGAATAACGGAAATAATTAATAAATATCTCCAAATGTAAACCAATTGTCAAATTGTTTATTATACCAGGAAGAAAGAAAGGGAGGGAGGGAGGGAGGGGGAAGGGAGGAGGAGAGGAGGGAGGGGGAGGGAGGGAGGGAGGGAAGGGGAGGGAGAGAGGGGGAGGGAGGGAGGAGGGAAGGAAGGAAGGAAGGAAGGAAGGAAGGAAGGAAGGAAGGAAGGAAGGAAGGAAGAGAAAAATCCCCTGTTCATCTCCTCCCCACCTCCAATCACAGTCTATGGGAGCAAGATTTTTAGAACTTTACAAAATGAAGCAAATTCACTCCAGGAAGGAAAGAATCAGAAGATAAATACTAATCCAAATTTCAAATTTCACAACTGGAAAGAGAATTGAGTCCCTAGCAATCTATTATTCTAGGTCCTCTCTTTTCACTATTGGCTGGACCCCAGAAAGGGTGTCATTTAAAACTGCTACTGCACGCTGCCTGCAGGGCGACGGCATCTTCTGCTCCCAGCTACTGGGGCTGTTTTCTTTGGACACCATCGCTCAAAGCGCTTAAGCTTATAAAACCCCTTTACAATCATTTTTCATAACGTCCAAGAGCAACTCAGTGTGGTTTTCTCCATTTCACAGATTAAAGTCTCTGGCACACAAGGTGGCATGCCCCGAGGTCACCAATTGTTTTAATGCCCATTAATTAATATTTATTGAACCACTACCTTGGGCTCCTCCACCACATCCACCCACACGGACAGCAACATCAATGGCCAGGCCTCATGAACCAGAACTCTCCCCTTGACTTTAAAACCCTGTGGCTGCTGTCAGCATCAAACACCAGAGTCCTGTGTTAGTGCCGTGGCCAACGAAGCTGGCCAGGCCCTGTCTGCCTCCCTTCTCCCAACCTGGAAGGCTGAACACATGGACATTCTCTTCTGGCTCCTGTCAAATCATGTGAGATGCAGAGTCCTTTTGCTGCTTGCTCTAATCGTGAAATAGAGCAAGGCTTTGTGGAAGGGAGTTGAAGTTCTGAAATCACTGTGCTGCCCTAGCCATCGGGTGATCTGACTAAAGCCATGTTTCCTGGGCAGAGCTCTCCGAGAAAGAATGAATCCTGGCATTTGGGAGGGTCTTTCACTTGAGGCTTTTTCATATGTCAGGTTCCTCCTGATGGCAAAATACCATCTTTAGGTTCATTTATGTGAGTCTTCCTTTTCTAGAGTCTTCCTTTAAATGCGATATCCTGATAAGGTTCAACTGTTGAACCCTAATATCTTTGTGTAAATGAGTTCTTTGCCAAGTAGAAAAAAATAGATGCTGAGACCCTGAGTCCCAGGAGAACTAGGGGAGAAAACCCCCCCCGGCAAAAAAATCAGAGCTTTCATCCTCTATAATTTTGCCAAGCGCTCCTTCACTTACACTAAGGAGTATAATTGTTGGAGCTGACGCGTGTTCTTTCTGCAAGCTGAACTGGTCATGTATCCACAGTCCATATTTTACGTGATCCGACAATTCTAAAAAGAAGTTAAGGGCTTAGCACCCGGGTGGCTCAGTCAATGAAGCAGCTGACTTCTGCTCAGGTCATGATCTCATGGTCCATGAGTCCAAGCCCCGCATTGGGCTCTGTGCTGACAGACAGCTCAGAGTCTGGAGCCTGCTTCGGATTCTGTGACTCCTTCTTCTCTCTGCCCTCTTCTGCTTGTGCTCTGTCTCTCTATCCCTCTCTCTCTCTCTCTCAAAAATAAATAAACATTTTTTAAAAAGGAAGTTAAATTGTGTTTTCATTGTGAAGAATTCGGCCAAATGTACTAAAATGCCCTCTACTCAGTTCAGTGACAATAGAAGTGAGACAAAAAGTAAAGCAGCCTCGCCTTTCCATTGTGAAGCATATTTCCACACTGCATTGCTATTTTAGTCATGCATATTTGGGTATATTGTCACACTTATTGCAAAATAACTTTCTGACTGAAATTACATCATTGTACATAATGGAAATGGAAAAAAACAATGATTGTCTTTCAAAAGGTCAAAATGAAACCTACTGCTTGGAAAAGTTCTTTTTCATAGGTACTGTGGTTCTTCCTTAAACATTTTCAGATTGCACCTGTTCTGTAAAAAAATAGTGTTTTTGCAATTAAGCAATCCACACCTGCCGATATGTGAAAATCACAAGCAAATGGATAATTATTTACAATCGAACAAAAAAGCACTTTCATCGGGAGATTCCCAAGTTTTTAAAACATTCTAATTTGGCACAACTAAATGATTTAAAAGTTATAAGAATAAGCACTTTCAAACCAATCTTCCTCTTTATTTCAAGAAAAGGAAAGTAACTATATTTTAGATTTCAGTACATCTTTACTTAAATGTGTTCTGAAAGCCAATTGGTATTTCTTTAGCTAGAAAAAAGAATGGCTTTTAATAAGCCATTCCTCTTGCAGTTCCACTGTCTGCATGATTACATTTTCCTAATAAAACTAATCTTATTAATATGTTGGCATGTGAACTCATTATTTTTCTGCTGTTAAAAGCCAACTTGTGGTTTGCTTTTACTCTTTCAAATACAATTAGCAAAGCTCTCCAGTGCCTGAAAGGACCTTTTCATTCGGACAAATTATTCCCTGGCTGGCCTTTAAGAAAGGGGGTGAGGACAAAAAAGGGTGACGGCTGGTGGGGGGGCGGTTCTCTTCTATTCTGATGCATCTCTGGCAGACACAAAAACTTGCCTGTGCGCAATCTCACCAGAAGTGGGGCCAACAGGGCTTGCATCTATCAGCTGTGGGTTTTGTTTTCATTACTTTTACTCAAGAGCTAATTTTTTAAAATCTCAGTCAGAGTATACAGAGTCAATTAAATGACACTATGTAAGACAAGAGGGGGTGAAGTGTCTGGCCAAGATTTTATTGATGACCTGATAACTTTTCAACTGATGTCACTTCCCACACTGTTCCTATGCAAAACCAGTGTCAAAACACAAGCTGGTTTAGACAGCTTTACTGCTAGGCCATCCCCTCGTTGAGAGTGTTGTTTTTTCAAAGTTTTGGACTTTCCAAAATGTAATGTGTGGCCTATCTAAACAATGATTTATTAAACTTGTCTCCATTCAAATATCTTGGCTAGATAAATCGGCTGCTCTCCAGCTTCCCATCTCATTTTTGAGTGTCAGAGGGAAACCTGGAAGAGAGGAAATGCCCAAATACACATCCTACCTCCTAACAATACCGCTGTGCACCAAACACTGCCAGAATATTTGTTTAATTAGTTAAATTTTCAACTTTTAAATAAGGAGAAAAAACAAGCTATGGGTGGCCCGCTAACCTCAAACGAGCAAATATTCAAGGTTATAAAATCACCCCCTGCTCAGAATACCTGGTTAGAAATAAAAACAGCATTTACCAAATTCTACCCCAAGTCAAGAACAGAGGTGGCATTAAGAAGCATGATCCTGAGTTTGAAGCCGGAACACTAAGGATGCAGCATTATTTCGTGAAAAATGAACTCTACACATTCTTTATAACTAGAACACCTTTCTTTAACAACAACAAGAAGTCATTTCTGAGTTTAATTGGAGAAATACTAAAAAACAGTTCTGATCCGTTCTTAAAAACTAGGCTCTAATTTTGTGTTTGCAAAAGTTCCCTTGCAACTGTACCTTTGCTAATGCAAACTGAACACAAAACACTGCAATTACTGAATTTATGTATACAGAGGTGAATTTTTCATATATAAACAGTTAGAATAGAATAGTGACCAGTTCAAAGCTGAATAAAAGTTGGTCCTTTGTTTTTTTAAAGCTGGAGTAATGAAAATTTCCAAGAGACTTTCCTGACGCAATGTTACAAGCAGCAGAATCGTACATTGTCATAAAAGTCTCCTAAAATCGGGGGGTGGAGGAGGAGGCACTTGTGATTTTTTCAGTAAGGGATATGTACATTCCATACCCAGAGAAGGACAATTCTAAATTAGAAAAACACTTTCAGCATGTTAATAACGGAAACCCAGGAATGGGAAAGCTTCTCGAGGTGGTGGCCCAAATATCTGGTTTTACAATAGAGGAAGCCCCAAGAGGTAAAGGGACCTGGCCAAGGGCTTTCTCAGCCCAAGTTCACTGCCCTAGTTCATAATCAGGAACTCTGCCTTCTCTTCTAGAGTTCTTTCCCAGCTGGACTGCCTTTGGCTCTACGGTAATGCTGTCTGCAACCCCAGAGATAACTAGCGGCTGGATCACATTCAGAGAAGACAGTCCCTGCATAGGAAGGTAACTGAGCCGCGCACTGGGGCCCTCTTAACATGTTTTACATCTTCAAATATCTTTTAACTTTTTTTCTGAAATATTTTGTTTTACAATAAACGAGTCCTAGTAGATTCTAGAAAGGGTTTTAAATTGCTACCACTGCATCGTGATAAATTACAAATAACCCGTCAGGACACAAACAGCTCCCGTTATTTTTATTTAAATAGCCCACCTTCAAACCTTAAACTGAGTCAACTTGGCTTTTAAAAAAATCTACTTTAAAACCTAAACTTCTACTTATACTGGCAACAGGATCCCTAGATGATGTTCCTGTATACATACAAAGGAATCGCTTTCAAGTGAAGTTGGTCTATAAGCTTATATTAGAGGAGTTTAGCCCTAGACAAAAACTAGAAAAAGGTCTTCATACAGCAGTATGACAAGTCTGTAAAAGAACAACCATTTTCTTAGTATTATTGTCAATGTATGTTGCTTGTATATAATTGCTTTTAAAGAATCACAGAAGGCAGGTATGTCAAGAAAAAGTAGCCACTAGAATGGAATCTATAACCGAATAGGAATCTAAAGGAGCTACAGCATTTGGGACCAAAAGAAACATGATAGATCCCTCTCTCCAACACACACACTCTCTTTCTTCCTTGCTTCGAATATAACATGATTACCCTCCCACCCCGTCACTACCAAACAAACAAACAAACACAACTAGACACCATCACCGTCTCTGGACATTTGCATGGTACTGAGATTCAGCAATCCAGGGAGACTTCTGGTAAACCACTCTGGTAAAACACACATTCCCTCCAAAATTCCTACCAAAACAACAATAAAAGAATCTTTTAAGGTATGAACTTATAAGTGGAAAGAGTACAGGGAGGAAATAGTAGATAAGAAACGTCAACAAAATTTTGGAAGCTGGAAAGGGGTAACCGACTCAATAGACCTGAGAAACTAAAACTAGAGTGTGCACAGGGAACAGGGCAGGAGGCTCCAGTAAGAAACAAAGAATTACCATATGGAGGTTCTAGAATTGGAGACACTACTTACCTCTGGAGGTAGGGATGCCTGGCAGTTGAAAATGGTGGGATTCATTGAAAGTCTGTTAACGGATTACTTCAACTCAAATGCACCCCACCTTCCAGCCATCACCAAGCCTTACCCAGAAAAGAAATTGCCCCTTACCATTCAAAAAGAAAAAAGGAGGTTTATTGGCTGAAGGTGTTGACACAAAAAAAATCTGAACAGGAAGGTACCAGGCACATCTGGAACTTGCGTGAAGTATAAAACTGAAAATGAGGTTTAAGTGAAAAGTCTGCAATCCTGGAGGTGAGGCTTCCCCAGAATGGCCTCCCAGAATGTAGGAAAGGCTTATGATTCTCAAGAAGAGATTTGGAGGAGAATTCTTTTTTTCTTATATAAAAAAATTTTTAAGTTTATTTATTTATTTTGAGAGAGAGAGAGAGTATGTGTGCAAGTGGAGGGGTGGGGCAGAGAGGGAGAGAGAGAATTCCAAGCAGGTTCCACACTGTCAGTGCAGAGCTGGATGCGGGGCTCAAACAAAAGAAACATGAAATCATGACCTGAGCCAAAGTCAGATGCTTAACCGACTGACTGAGCCACCCAGGTGACCCACTGGGGGAGAATTCTTTAATGAAACCAATAAGCCTAAGAGATACAACCTCCAGCTAATCATATTTGGGATAACACTTTGAAAAAGCTAGCTCGACATGTTATTACTCTACAATGAAGTCTACCTCTAGACAAGTTCCCACGCACACAGAACTTCTAGATAGCCTCTTTCATGGCTCTCACTTAAATATAAATAGGCAGCTAAGGATTACCAACAGTTTAAGAAAACCCTGTAATATGAAAGAGAAAGAAGTCAAAATTAATATTTTAAAAGGAACCTGATGTAAGTAAAATGCAATATAAGTAAGAGAAAACTTACAAAAAACACCTTGTCTCAGCAAAAGTAAGATACCAGAATTGTAAAAAGCACCTTTGTTTTATGTTCCCTTAGGAAAAAAATTCTACTTACTGAATTATGACTGTCTACCAATTATAAAATGGATCCCAACTTCAGATAAGTTAAAATGGGAAAGAAATGTATTCTAGAACTGGTGAAAGGATACACACAGAAAGATAAGATATTGAATTCAGGAAACAATGTCAGGGTACTAATTTTTAGAAAGAGAGGCACTGAGAGAACAAGAGAGAGCTCTTAGAAATTTAAAATATGATAGCAGAAATTAAAAATCCAATGGACACTTTGGAAGGTAAAGTTGAGGCAATCTCTCAGAAAGGAAAAGAAAAAGCCAGAGTTGGAAAATGGGAGAAAAAATTTGAGAATTGACAGATAAGAGCCAACACCCAACTTTAAAGTTTCTGGAAAGAGCAAGCAAAGTGACCAGCTAAAAGACTTTAAAAGACACACACCAAGGTGAAAGCATGATCAGAGCACCAGTGAGCCACCTGTCTGCCTTCTGGTCTCAAATTCATTTCCCTCCCTATATCTGCTTTGCTCTCCTCTAAATTATAGGAAGACGATTCCTCCAGGCTGCATTTCCCTGTCAGCTGACTACTGGTTGGTTCAGCCAAAAGAAGCACTGGTGGAAGAGTCAGGAAGAAGGGGAAAGCCAGGATATTTCTTCCTCTCTCTCACCTCGCCTTAGGTAGTATCTCTGGGAGAGGTTGCATCTCTTCCATGCTGCTAGCTCCTATGAGCAGCTCTAAGTCTTTGATCCCATAAAACTCTCTTCCCTGGTCGCTCTAGCTCTGGAGGTGGTAATGGCTTTTTGCTGTTGCTAATTTCTGGCTTGCCTTACTATTCTATTTAGCGTTTTGACTCTTCCTACACTTTAAAGTTAGTTGCTCCTATTAAATTCCTTCTGTTGAACTACTTAATTTTTCCCAACTAGACTCTGATTAAGCAATCACGATTATGTAAAGAAAACATTAAAGGCTTTGAGACAGAGGAAAAGAAAATAACATGAAAAAGATAAATAATCAGAATGGTAACACCAAAAGCTGCAAAACAATAGAGCAATGACATCAAAATTCGAGGGAAAATTAATATTCAAACTAAAATTTTATACCTAGCTAAATAACTGACTATATGTAAAAATAAAACAAAATGTTTTCTGATATTCAAAGTCTCAAAAATTTTCCACTCATATCATCTGTTCTTCAAAACTAAGGTGAAATTCAACTAAGAAACAGATTTAATATCCAGAAAAAGGGGAACCAATACAGGAGAAAACCGAAGGACATTTCCAGGTTGATACTAAAGGAAGTAATTGCTTTACACTGGAGCAGGAAACAAAGGGCTAAAAAAAAATCACTAACAGCATTCTAGGGAAAGAGTATGAAACAGAACTATGTGGAAGCAAATTTTTAAAAAGCAAGGAAATTATTAACTTCAGAGAAAAAAAAAGCTACACAGGAAGGAAATGTAATCATAGAACACTGCATGGTTCTGCTACACAGTTCAATAAATATATGGTCATGATAATAATAGCTTTTAATATGGGGAGATAGTTATTGTTCAGATTTTATTTTATGAATGTACCTGTAACTAAAAACTATGCTACAAAATATTGGGAGGATGGGAGGAAAAGTACATATTTGTAGAGAAAGTGTGTAAAAGAGTTAAATCTTTTTCCATTGTAGGAAATAATGAGCTATATCAAATTTTTCATATCAAAAACAGCAATATCAAGAAGCTCTTTTAGAAATACAGAGGGAAACAGCAGAAGAAGCCAGTAGAAACATTAAGGATTATTGCCTCGAAGGAACGGGAGTCAGTCAGTGAACAGGACACTCCTGTTTGTCTGCAACTCTTACAGTACCATAAATTTATTTTTAATTCAGTCTGTTTCTTTTTTCACTTGTTATATTCAATCTAGAATGGCGTGTATTATTTTGATTTAAACAACAACAACATCAGGGAAAGAAGGTGAGCTTCACCCAAAGGCAGAGCCAACTGCTCCTGAAGCCAGCCAGTGAATGGGCCTCAGAAGTGCCAAACACAATAGGGAGAAAGGGGCAAGGCCAAGAGTGGGATTTACACGACTGAGAAGTCAGACAGGCTGCCAGAGGGGAAAAGATGTCTCCAACACTGGCTCAGTCTAAACTGAGAAACAGTAGCAAGGACAAATTCGAGTCTACGTCTTAAAGACATAATGTGAAAACACTAGGAATTGGAAAGGCTAGACTGACTTTCTAGCCCAGAATGAAGGAAGGAAGGAATGACTTAGAATCTCTTTCATCTCAGCAATAAAACTAACAGTTTTGAATTTAAGATTAGGGAATATTCAAGCATTTCAGTGTTTCTTCATTTCCTTCCAGGGGAGTAACTTCTCAACGCAGCAGTGCGGACACCATGTCGTGCCCTATCCGTAAGAACAAACAGGGCTTCAGACAATAACTGGGCAAACAGCATGCTGACTAGCCTGGTCTAGTTCAATGATTCTTACTTTTTTGTGACACTGACCCCATTAAGAATCAAGTTGGGGGGGTGCCTGGGGGGGCTCAGTCGGTTAGGCGGCCAACTTCGGCTCAGGTCATGATCTCACGGTCTGTGAGTTCGAGCCCCGCGTCGGGCTCTGTGCTGACGGTGGCTCAGAGCCTGGAGCCTGCTTCAGATTCTGTGTCTCCCTCTCTTTCTGCCCTTCCCTTGCTCACTCTCTGTCTCTATGTCTCTCAAAAATAAAAAATAAAATAAAATAATAATAAAAAAAAAAGGAATCAAGTTGGAGGTACTGGGCCCTCTCTCTAGAAATCTGCACATGTTCACTTACACACAAAAGTTTGTACATAAGTATAGAGTTAATGCACACTAAGTCAAGAGACCATTATCCACTTAAAGAGGTCATGGAAATTTGGATGAATTTGGAAGGAACTTCTCACTAAAGAACTAAATGAACCCACTCCACTGCGTTTAACGTCATTTCTCTAGAAACATGGATATTTCCACATATGGTCTACTACAAGATAAATTGTCCACACCCCTGTGTGCACCGTCAGTGTACGAGAATGTTGTACACTGAGGGGTGTAATGTTTTACATCCATGCTGGCACAGAAATGCAGACCTTGTGGGCTTCCAGGGCTCGTGGCCATGGATACTTATATACCTGCTTAAGTATTGGTAGGTGATGAGGATCTCACCCCAGACGGGACCGCTGCAAGCTCACAGATCAAGCTCACAGCCATATCCTCTGGAGCACTCAGTAAACAACATCTCATGATCTAAGAAATAATGATTTACACTCCAGAAGAAAACAGGGAATACAGTTTGCTGCCAATAAAGACAAGACCGAGTCCTAGCAGATTTTGTGAAATGTGTGAAAGAGTAAGGAGAAATCGATATCTTAAGAGTGTGTACTTGTGCAGGCAGGGTGCAGGAAATGGAAGGAAGTCCTTTCAGCCTGTGTCGCCTGCCAGGCTCACTTGTCGAGCCTGAGACACTTAATCTTCAGGTCACCGGTTCACCCCTCATAGTGGGCACGTTGTTAATAAAAGGGTCAGACTGATGTAGTGGAAAAAGAAAGTCACTGAACCAGGAATCAGGGGACGCAACTAATCTTGGCTTGGCCACCACACAGTGCATTCTAAAACCAAATACCAGTGCCCTAGAATTGGAACCACTCACATGGCAAAGGCCAAACACCCATTAAGATACCCTTGAGTCAGAGCCACTGCCCATGTGGGCCACACAATAAAAACCACTAGAGAAAGCCAGGCAGGCACTCTGCAAACACTCATCTGAGCCGTGCTGGGAGCCCCTTTGCTACTTGAGGGCCTCTCCAGCACGGCTTTCCTTCCAACTTTAGATTTCATCAGAAATCTGAAGTTAGATTTTGCCAGAGGGTCTTCAGAACCCCCATTGTAAAAACAGAAAACAGAAACAGACATTATTCCTGCTCTCACAGAGTTGACAGTCTGGCAAAAGAGTTGCAAGATTTAATTAGAAAATCCCATAGCTGAGAGGCTATGACGGAAAGGATCAGAGCGCCATAAGATAGTCTGCAGTTCAGGAAAGACGCACCCTGAGACGGTGGTATCTGAGCTGAGATCTGAGGGTGAGTAGAAGTGCTATCACGGCAGGCGTGCAGGGGCATCATACACCTTGGTCTGGAGTATAAGAAACAAGAGTAAGAGAAATAATAGCTACCACCCATTGAATATTTGCTAAGTGCCTGACACTGTGGTACGTATTACTTACATATAATTCTTGAGTTCTTTCAACAATCTTGTCAGTTAAAAATTATCATCTCCATTTTAGAGTCAGTAAATGAAGGCAGAGTTTCAGAAACGTGCCCAGGATAAGAACTGTAAGAGACAGAGCCAGGTCTAGGAAACCCCCAGCCTGCATATTCAACCATCAAGCAATACCGTCTCTAGTGGTGGCCGTGGGCCCTACTAAAACATGATGTATCAGAATGGAACAGATCTCCAGTAGGTTCAACAGTAAGAAGACAAACAAACTTTTAAAAATATTTTTATATTACCCATAAGACCCAATATCATCATAAGACACATGTACTAGTGATAGTTGAGCCCTAAGTAATCTGATTTTCTTTCTTTCTTTTTTTCTTTTCTTTTTTTTTTTTAATAATCCTCCTCCACTCTGAGCTGTCAGCACAGAGCCTGATGCAGAGCTTGAACTCACAAACCATGAGATCATGACCTGAGCCGAAGTCGGACGCTTAACCGACTAAGGCACCCAGGTGCCCCAGCAATCTGATTTTCTATACTCCACACACAAGCACCCAGCAAACCACCCACCAAAGACGAGGGAAACAGGAGTAGATATTTAACCCAGAGATACTAATGTTTGGGCTGCCAATAGCCTCTGAGGTGACCCAGCCAAAGAAGCTGCACCTAGACAAACGCATAGGTTCAACCAAACTCTCATTCTCCACAATATGACGAGGGTAATAGAAAAGCTCAAAGTCTTGAAGTGTAGAGATACCAGCGTTATGCCAGGAGTGCAAACATTATTAAAATTAGAAAAATCTAGTAATGCAGGTGATTAAAATGTACAAAAACGTTCAGTTCTCGGATAAATAAGTTCTGGGAATCTAATATATAGTATGATGACTATAGTTAACAATAGTGTATCCTATATTTGAAAGTTGCAAAGCTAGTAGATCCTAAAACTCATCACAAGAAAAAATTTTGTAATTATGCAAGGTGATAGATATTAGGTAAACTTATTGTGGTAAGCATTTTGCAATATATGCATATATCAAACATTGAATTTATACAATGTTATATATCAATTATGGCTCACTAAAACTGGAAAAGAGAAAAATCTAGTAATGCAACTCACTACATTATAATAGAATAAAGAGGAAACCATCTGATTATCTCAGAAATAGGCATTTGAAAAAATTCAAACACCCCAACCTACACAGGTGATAAAACTACATAAAACTTAATATGCAGACACTATGCTACACACACACACACACACACACACACACACACACACGCACAGGAGTACAAATAAAACTGAGGAAACCTGAGTACGGTCAGTGCATATCGGTATCAATATCTGTATTGTGATCATTTATATAATCTTCCAAAATGTTACCAGTGGAGGAAACTGGGCAATGTATACAAGTGGTCTCTCTGTATTGCATCTTAAAACTACATGTATATCTGCAATTATCTCAATAACAACTCAACTTTAAAAAGAGTAGACAAGAGGTGGAAATGGAGGGGAAAAGGGAAAGAGGAAGAGAAAGAAGATCAATTTTATGGAAACGAAATTGCACTAATCCATCAAAATTTCGTTAAGTTAAAAATATAGAATAGTAATTTTATTTAAAAAATCATAGCCATTCCAACCTCCCAATGTTTTAGTATAGCCCTATAAAAGTTTAAATTTCAAATTTTTGCATTCTTTCAATTTTTTTAATGTTTAGTTTGGAGTGAGACAGAGAGAAAGCGAGTGGGGGAGTGACAGAGAAAGAGGGGGACACAGAATCGGAAGCAGGCTCCAGGTTCCAAGCTGTCAGCATAGAACCTGATGCAGGGCTTGAACTCACGAACCATGAGATCATGACCTGAGCTGAAGTTGGATGCTCAGCTGACTGAGCCACTCAGGTGCCCCTCAGATCTTTGTATTTTGACAATGTCACAACCTTTCCAAGGATGCTGCCAACCTAAATATGATGAATGCAATACTTACATATATGACATAGTGTCAGGGATATATTACAATTTACAGTGCCTACAATAAAAACCTGTGTTCAGGGGCGCCTGGGTGGTTCAGTCAGTTAAGTGTCCGACTCTTGATTTCGGCTCAGGTCATGACCTCACAGTTCATGGGTTCGAGCCCCACATCGGGGTCTGCACTGACAATGTGCAGCCTGCTTGGGATTCTCTGTTTCCCTCTCTCTGCCCCTCCCCTGCTTGCTCTTTATCTGTCGCTCTCTCAAAATAAATAATATTTTTTAAAAATTTAAAAAACCTGTGTCCAAAGCCCTTCCCCTAACCTACATTATATAAACTTAAACCTACATTATATAAACTCTGATGCTTGTTACGCTATTGTTGTTTCAGTCACTCTAATAAAAGATGTAATTTTGTCAAAATAAAACAAAACATCACCAACAAAGAATAGAAGGGAACTTTCAAAATCTAATAAGGACTCTCCCAAAAACCTTACTCTAAACATTACGCTTATGGTGATATGAACAGATATGAAATATGTTACATGTTCTTTGTAGTAAAGTTAAGAACAAGGCAAGGATGCCCACTATCACTGCTTATATTCAATTCTTACTGGAATCCTAGCCAGTGCCGTTAAAAGTTTTAATTAACTATACTTAATTTAATGTACTTAATTTAATGAAGTACACTTTTAATTAAGCATACTTAGGAGAATTGAAAAGAAACAAAATCGTCACTATTCACAAGTCATGTGATTGTTTAAAGAATGAGGGGTAAATTTTAGAACTAATAAGAGCATCCACCAAAGTTGCTGGATTTGAAATCAAGGGCAGAGGCTGAAGAGCCCCTGATGAGTGTCATGAACTGAAGTTCTAAGTAAGCAGACAAGACAACCCGTTAGTACAAAGAAGAGAAGCAGAAAGACCTAGAAAAGAGCCAAGCCCTAGAACGAAGACCACCAAGTCTTGCTGGTTATGCTAAGCATCTCCTGCTGCATTAGAGCAAGGTCTCCCACCTGTGAGTCCCAGCTGCACCAGCTGCTGCGTCTTCGGCTCCCATATCTCCCTCTTCCACAATACCCCCACGACCTCCTGTCTAAACTAACCTGATGAACTCAAAAGAATCCAATTAAAACACACATAAATATGAAAAGTAGACACATGTTCAGAACTGGAATAAGTTATTATAATGAGCTCTAATTTCTACTTAAACTTTTTACTTACGTATAGTCAGTTTTAATGGTCCCATCATCAGAGAAAAGCAGTATTAGAATCTACAACTACAACTAATCTCTAAACCATTAACACATGGTTTCGGATATATTATGGATCTTTGTAGTAGGTACAAAGATACATACTTCTTTTGCCCAAGAAGTATAATTATTTTGGACAACCTCTACTGTAATACTTGAACTTCAACTGCCTCAGGTAGAGGCCAAACAAAAAATTCTCAGTGCCCTTTACATTCTTTCCTATTCCTGAAGCAAAGGACTTGATGAAGACAATACTATCATAGGTTTCCTTCAACTTGCGCTCTATTGCAAAAGCTCTACTTTTTTCATTACTCAGAACCCACAGTCCAAAATGGTAGCCACTAGTCACATGGCTACTGAGCATTTGAAATGAATTAAGATATGCTGTAAGGGTAAAATACACACTGAATTTCAAAGACTTTATATAATAAAGAGTATATAATCTCATTCATAGTTTTTACATTGATTAAATGTTGAAAGAACATTTTGCATGTGAGTTAACTAAAATGTATTATTCAAATTAGTTTCACCTGGTTATTTTAACTTTTTAAAAATGTAGCTGGTAGTTTTGGAGGGACACATGCACCCCAATGTTTATAACAGCACTGTCAACAATAGCCAAATTACAGAAGAGCCCAAATGTCCATAGACTGATGAATGGATAAAGAAGATGTGGTGTGTATTTACAACGGAATATTACTTAGTGATCAAAAAGAATGAAATCTTGCCATTTGCAAATATATGGATGGAACTGGAGGGTATTATGCTAAGCAAAAAATATCAGTCAGAGAAAGATAAGTATCACATGATTTCATTCATATGTGGAATTTAAAATATAAAACAGATAAACATAAGGGAAAGGAAGCAAAAAATAATATAAAAACCGAGATGACAAACCATAAGAGACTCTTAAATACAGAGAACAAACTGAGGGTTGCTGGAGGGGTGTTGGGTCGGGGGATACGCTAAATGGGCAAGAGGCATTAAAAGGAGGGCACTTGTTAGGATGAGCACTGGGTGTTATATGTAAGTGATGAATCACTAAAATCTATCCCTGAATTCATTTTTAAAAAATGTAGCTACTAGAAATTTTAAATTACATATGTGGCTCACATTTGCAACTCACACACACACACACACACACACAATATATATTATATATAATATATATATATGCATATATATACCTTTTGACTTTCTATATCAGTACCATCCATTATGTATGTGTATGCATATATTTTAAATGATATGTGCATTATACATATATATAACATTTAAGACATGAATAAACATATTTATAAGACCTTTTGTATATCACTTGATAGCAAATTCTTACAAAGACAGGTGTCATATAACAATAGCATAAAACAGGCATCATTTACTGAGCTCCAACTTTGTGATGGGGATAGCACTAAATGCTTCAGATAGATTATCTGTAATCCTCCCAACAGAGAGGAGTAGTTTGGATGGAGACTGTGCAATTTGCCCCAGGTCCCACTGCTAAGAAGTGTTCAACTCAAGCTCTGAATGTAGGAGTGTCTGAGGCCAATGTCTGCACCCTGTAGAATTTCAAATAAGGAAATTGAGAGAGGCCCTGTTTGGAAGTGACCAAACCAAGTTGGTCTTATGAAGACGATCATTATCCCCTTTGGGCAAGGACTATCCAAAGCCATATATCTAGCATTTAGAAGGTGCTCCTGTTCCACTTTGGACACCCACCCACCTAGCCCGAGGAGTGCACTGCTCACCCTGGTCTGAGAAAGAATTTGTGAGAGGGACACAGAGTTTGAGGGGCCACAAAGCAAAGTGTGCCATAAGCAGAAAACAATGGCGCCAAGTGAGGTGTGGTCAGCTGTCTCTGGTGCCATCTCTCAGATGAGTTCCTCTGCTCCACCCTTAGTGTGGCCAAAGCTTCTGACTCGAGTCCACCCTCGGAAAATGCATCAGTAACAACACCACTAATGGAGTGGGAAGCTCACCCGAGGGGACGTGATGCTACCACAGGAGAGGGAAGCAGCGTCCCCAAAAAGATGGCCGAAAGAAAGAGCCTTCTAAAATCTAAAATATCTCGTGTCATCAAGCTTTGGAAAAATTATGCATGCGAAACTCTGGCATTCCTTCATCCATCTTCTCCCCCACCATGCCCCCAGTCGAACAGGCTATGGAAGTCTACAGATGTCTGCTCAGCATGGCCACAAGTACCCACAAAAAAGCAATTCTCCTTCCTGCAGCAGTCGGAAAAGTGGGGTGGGGGAGATGGAGGTGGGGGAACCGGCCAGAAAAACACACACACAGGCAAAAAGCTCAGTGACATTCAGACATGAACCTAGGAATTTTTGAATGGTTCAGAATGGGACACTGTCACCTCTGATTTAATTAGAAGACTGTTTTCGGGACGCTGAAGGTCTCGGCTCATAATCAAGCACTTACATAATCCTCCTCATTGAGTCCTTGTTTCTCAACAGAACTTTTCACCTCCATGGAAAACTTCTCAAACTCCGGCTTCACTGTCCTCAGTAGAGTGATTGTCTGGAGGGATGAGTACGCTTGCTTAGCTTCAAAGTCATGTTTGTCTCCTCTCTTCCACGAGCCATCTCCTACAGAGAAATGAAAATATTTATAATTCCGAGGCAGTCACCATAAAGGCACCATTCTCCCTCTTTAGCTGCAGCGTGTCACTACATGTTACTGTTGGCAGCTGGGGCGAGCGGTATTGTCATAGTTTTGCACTTGGATACAACATGACCACGTCAAGATCCTCAAAGGAGAAGAAGGCCCTTTGGACACGCGTTCCTTTGAAATGGAGGAGGGAAAGAAAAGCACTGTGGACTTCACTGCCTCAACCACATAACTGTAATTTTCAGCCCCTGAGAATCCAGCACTGCAGGAGTAAGAAGTAAATTGTTATTCCTTTCCATTCACATTTTTTTTAATACCTACAATCAACTGTGGAGGTCACCAAGTTGTTACTGCGTACAACAAACCCGATGTTATGTAGATGTGGAATGACAGGAATGTCTGTGTGTGACGACGGATATGCACAAGCATGATAAAGTTGGCACCATTCATAGGGGAAAGTTTGACATTATTGATATTTTTTAAAATATTTCTGGAATCTCTTCAGGATGAAAGTAGCTTAGGTGAACATGAGGATTTATATTTCTGTAGTGCTGGCAACATCCTACAAATTATTTTTTGGACAATATTCATCAGTGCATCAATAGTAATAAAATTAAAATTGCTAACATTTATTGGACATATAAAATAACAAAAGCTCTGTTTATTGAGCACTTTATATATATAAACTCATTTAATCCTTATACGACTCTCCATGATCGGGTACATTATCCTATATTACAGATGAAGAAACTGAGGCATTGAGAAACTGGGTACCCCCTGCTTCACAGCACTCCCTTGCACAAAAGCAAAGACAGATTACATGGATAAGAATCATTACTCTTCTCTTTATGATTTTATTTTTGAGAAAACATGTGTCCTGCAGGACCCCAAAAGGAAACACGGGCCTCTAATATTTGGCAATAAACTGTTGTTTCTATAAATTATCATTATGACCCCTAGAGATCTCTGGAAATACAACAAGAATTCAACCTGCTGTAGTACAACAACAAAGTCAGTTGTTCACACCAAGGCCCTAGTCCACAGCGGACACCTGGAGCCCAGCAGCTAAGCACTGAGGATACCTGTGGAGTGCGCAGCCAGGGCTCTGAGGCACTCCTTCTGCTCTTACAGACAGAGTTCGATAAAGAGCTCGTGGCTTTGGAACTGCTATCACAGCTTAAATCAGACTAACATTAAGTAACCGTATACCATACATGCAAGGTTCCGTGATAGGCAGCACAGGTCGCATTATGAATGCCTTGAACAGTCTCCACCAACCATCAAGAGAGGGGTTCAGAGGGGAGCCTGGGTGGCTGAGTCAGTTGGGCATCTGACTCCTGATTTCAGCTCAGGTCATGATCTCACAGCTGTAAGACTGAGCCCCCTGTCAAGCTCCACACTGGGCATAGCACCTGCTTAGGATTCTCTCTCTCTTTCTCTCTCTCTGCCCCTCCCCAACTCATGCACTCACTCTTTCTCTCCCTCTCCCTCTCTCTCTCTCAAAAAAAGAGGGATTCAGAGATGGACATGTAAATAACTGAAGTTATTACAGGGTAACAGCTTACTCTGGCAGGAAGAAGGGTTACAAAGAAAAAATTAGGAGTATAGAGGAAGAGGCAAGGAGCTCCCACACTCCTAAGGGGGAAGGTTTCAAGGGAGGAGGGAGGAGGAGGCGTCAGCTGGTCCTAAAAGTGTGAATAGGATTTTAATAGAAGGAGAGCAGGCTAGAAAGGCGTGCTTGGCAGAGCCTGTGGCACGGGCAAAGGTGCAAATGTGTACGACATCCAGGAGGCAGCTGGGAGCCTCGGTCTAGAGCATGAGAAAAGGCAGAGACAAAGAAGTTGTTTCGTGGGGGCATCTGTATAATCTTGATCCTAATAATAGCAACCATTTATTAATTGCTTACTATGTGCCAGGGAGCTGTTAAAAGATAAATAAGACAGAGCTGAGGACAGAATTCATTAAGGACCAGATCCACTCTCAATGAGCCCAGATTAAATTTCAGGCCACTAAACAAAACTTGACAAAGTCTTCCTCCTTCATATGAAACCTCCCCAACACCAAGAGGATACAGCATGCACGGCTACTGCCACCAGCCAGGGGACCCAGCTGGGTGCTCAAGACACAGACAACACAGCCTTTGTTAAGGAGCCAAATCCACTTGCCGGGAAGACCCCCAATTCTAAGAATGTCCAGGACATTCTTCACCCCAAGGAGGAACTCATTTCTTTTAAACATGCAATCAATATTTATTGATTCATTTATAATTGATTTGAGGTATCAAGACTCAACAGGAGTGATGTTTTGTAGGCAAAGAGTGTCGGAGTTTTTCAGCTCCGGGAAAGAGTATTCTCCAGGCGCAGAAGAAAGAAAATACTTAACCCTAAAGGGTTTTATGGCTGTGGAATTAGAAAATACATATAGAGGCGCCTGGGTGGCTCAGTCGGTTGAGCAGCCGACTTTGGCTCAGGTCATGATCTCACGGTCTGTGAGTTCGAGCCCCGTGTCGGGCTCTGTGCTGACGGTTCGGAGCCTGGAGCCTGCTTCAGATTCTGTGTCTCCCTCTCTCTCTGCCCCTCCCCGACTCATGCTCTGTCTCTATGTCTATCAAAAATAAAAAATAAATTAAAACTAAAAATAATAGAAAATACATATAAACTGGAAAGAGTGACTATCTCCGTTATGAAACAGGAAAACACTCTTTTCTGAAAGAAGTGAAATCCAATATAATAAATCTCTCTACCACAATCCAAAGAGGAATAACTTTGGAGTTTTGTCTTCTAGAAAAAAAAATGGAAACAATAATGCTTAAATAAATCTGAGCCAAACTAAATAGTTCCCTAGTCACAACCATAATCAATACTGTAACTTCCCGCTTTTGCAGGCATTTCTTATTGTAATATGTCAGTGGCATTCCCCACACCCGGGCTGTTGAACACTGCAAAAGCAGACTTGGCTTGGCATGATGCCCCATCAGCGAGGACAAATTTAATTCAGTAGACAACTGGGTGCCTCTGGAGATTTATGAGTGTAACGGAAGAATGGCATGATCAAAATCATGCCTTGGGAAATAGCAGTGGATTAGGATGGGGAGACACAGAGGGTTCACAGCCACAGTCATCCAGGCAAGAGGTTACGAGAGGCTGTAATGGGAAGTCACACGCCGAAAAACTAAACATGGTTCTTTGGGTAGTTAGAATTATAGCCAAATTTTCTTTTCTTTTTTGGAGTTTTTCTGAATCTAGTAAATTACAAATAATAAATATTTGCTGCTTTTAGAGTCATGAGAGGGAGAGTCCTTGAGAGTGAAAGCAGAGGACCGTGCAAGAGGAATCTCAAGACTCTCAAGAGTTAGGGAGTGAGGGACAACAGAAAGGGAGTCATGTCGCTGATGACGCCAAAGAGGAAAGGAAAACGGGATGTTATTAAAGGAAAGAGCAGAGCCAGATGGAGGAGGAGGGAAATGACGTGGAAATGGTACTGATTTCAGTTAGGGTCATGGTCAACCCAAGGTGACTAACTACAGAATGCCCAAGTGACAACACCAGGCTGGAGTCGGAAATAGTGGTCTGACGCCAGAAAAAGGAGTGAGTGCTAGAGAGTGTTGGATGCCATTTCCAGAGGGCTTCAGGTGAAACCAGGGAGCAACTGCACTGGATGAGAAATAGAAGGGAGAAGGGTTGAGCACAGACACTTTGCGGATGCTGTTTCTAGTGGGCAGGAGGAGGGAGAGGAGACAGAGAGGAGCTAACAGAGAACCAAAGAATGCTGTGCCACCAAAACTAAGAAAAACAGGGTTTCCAGAAAGAAATGGGTGTAAACAATATAGAAAACTCTAGAGCTATGCTGCCTAATTGAGCAGCCATCGGCCACATGTGTGACCATTTACATTTAAATTAATTAAAATTAAATAAAATTTAAAATTCAGTTCCTCAGTCACACTTGCCACATTTTAGGTGCTCAATAGCCATGTGTGGCCAGTAGCTACCGTACTGGGCAACCTAGAACAGAACACAGGCAGCATCATAGAAAGTTCCATTGGACAGCACTGTTTTAGAGGCACAGAGGCTCGTTCTGAGGTAAGCCAACGGCTTTGGTAGTGAGGTCATTGGTGACCTTGACGATGGCACTTTCAGAGCGGTGAGCACTAATGTCATATTTTTTCAGTGATCCTGAGCAAAGGATTAAGAAGATGAAAACGAAGTCTGCTAGTGAAAAGTAGGGCAGGGAAGGTGGTTCTTTGCAGTTGTTTCAGGAATGAGCAAAGTGAATTTGCTTTGTTTTATTTTAAACATCACGGAGTCCCAAGCTAGCATTTAGAGTAAGGCTGCAGGATATTTGTGAAAGACGAAGTAACCCACTCACCATCAAGCCCTCCTGTGGCCAGGGAGCTGGCACTGGCAAAAGGTACCAGCACTGGGATAACTAGCTGAGACATCACAGACTACGTCCAAGAAATGAATGCCTGGAGTTCACCTGGGCTGGCTGCATAGCACTCTGACTCCTGACCTGGCCTCACTCCACCCTCTCCAAATGTCTAGGTGCTACACACTTGCCGTGAGCCAGGCTGGTCCAGTTTTGCTCCCATCAGTAATAACGGCACCACTTACTGGGCGATTCCATTGTGAATGGCATTACCTGTAGCATTTCATTCTTTACTCCTCATAAAAACTCCAGGAAGAAGGTCTAAGTATGATTACCACCTTACAGATGAGGAAACTGAGTCTCAAGGCAATTAAGGTACCCCAAGTCACTTAGCCAATAAACAACAGCAGCAGGATTCAAATGCAAGCCAGACTCCAAACACTGGTGCCATGCCACACCAGGTCTAAGTTCATTTCATCAGAGTCTGGGGTGTTCAGAGCTTTAAAACTGAGCATGCGATGGGATGAGAAAATGTTAAAAACAAAGTAAAACAGAAAGAAAGATCAGAAGAGGAAGTGTCTAAATGTTACAGCCCAAAGATTGTATGAAAATTCTTTTTCTTTTCTTACTGTCACAAACTGACTTTAATGGGCATATATTATTTTTATAGCAAAACATAATAAATCTAATCTCTCCTCAATGTTTCTGCTATTTTTCCACTGTTAGCAAGGCAATTTATGTGCATCACCTCACTCTACTTTACTTCCATCTTCACCTTACTTAGTGCTGTCTGAGTTCATCAGGAAGTCAAGAAAGCCCTGTGGTAATCTTAACAGTCCTGGACAGGATCACCCAAACAACTTGCTGCCCAACTTACATCCAAAGAAGATAATGCCAATGAATACAAATGCCAAGAGGTGCTATTAAAAACTCTACAAGGAGATATCTGGAGAATCTTCCTCCAGATTTTGTTAAACCTATACTTTCAGTCTTCCTTTCCATCACTTGAATTCTGCTGCCCCCACCCCCCATCATATATTCTCAATTCCTGTAACAATACAATTTGGGCAAATCTGATAATTTTTTTGAGTGCTCATCAAGACCAAACAATCCAGTAATCAGTAAATATGGACACACTATCCATATTTTTTAATCCAATAGTAAGTTAAGTATTAATTAAAAGAGAGCCTTTTCCTAGAATTGGTATAGAGCTTGGTTTCAGGAAGCACAGGGACAGGAGGTTGGAAAACTCTTTCTGAACATATGTCTGATTCTTCGGGCACAAAATCTCAGAGAAGACCCTTTACTGATGATGGTCACCAGAATCTTGGTCCACGTCCCCGTGCCTGTCATAGGACGCTGTTTACTGCTTCTGCTCTGAGGAGGACAGGGCTTAGGGTCTGTGGCAAACACAGTCATGTGTTTCCCTACACCCATTCCTCTTTCTTCCTTAGTAACAGATTTCTAAATTGATTTGGGGTAATGAGTCCAGCTCAAAGCACACATTTCCTGGCATCCCTCACAACAAGGAGCAGCAAATGATCTGCAAGCAGAAGTTAATGAGAGGGACTGCCAGAGAGGCCTTCAAACAGAACTGAGTCAACTGAGGTGGTCTCTTCCCCCTTCATCTTGCCTAGATTGAAACACAATCCCGGGACTCCTAGCCACCGTCTTGTGACCTTGAGGATGGACACTATTGACTAAGATTAAGGGAGCCAAAAAACAGAAGAAGTTTGTATCCTTGATGATATTATGGAACCACCATCTCTGCTCTCAACTTCCTACCTCTGGAGAGGTGAGAGGATAGACCTCTACGTTTGTTTAAATCGCTATAGGTGGGAGTCTTGCACGCAGATGTAATTCCTAATGCACCTACACCCATTCTTAGCCTGTATTAGATAAAAGTTGGTTAATTTGTTAACAGAATGTATGGCCTAAACTTATCTATAAAACTATACCAAGAAAAATGTATGAACTTACCATTTTTGAGTGCCATATATAATCGTCAAAGTAAACTAAGACTAACAATAAAGCTAATATTTATTAAACACTCATTATGGTTCAAGAACTTTGCTATGTATCTCACATACATTACCTCATTTATTATTCAGCCTGATGCCATGACATAAGTACTATTATTATCGTTAGAACTAAGACTTGCAGGGAAGGGCAGGGTTATATCAATTTCCCAAGAGCACAGCCCCTCACAGAGACTGATGCCAGAGCCCAAAGCCTGACAACCATCAGGTGAAAAGGAAAGGGGACCTAATCAGAAACACCAAGGATACTTTGCAGATTGTGATAGAGTACACTGTATAACTCTGCAATTAAATTTTTGAGAAGCAGAAAAACTGAATTCATGGAAAAATATGTTTTAAAAAGTTGGCCCAAAATTATACACTGTTATACACTGATATAATGTAATGAGAAGGATACAGTATCATTTTTGTAGTATTCTTGCCAAATTAGTATAAACTCAATCCTACCATGTGAAAACAACAGATATCCAAACTGGAGACATTCTACAAAATAACAAACTCATCAAAAGTGTCAGGTCATAAGTGACAAAGATTAAGAAAATATCACAGATAGGTAAAGATTAAGGAGATACAACTAAATGGATTGGATCCTGGAACAGAAAAAGATAATTAGGAGGAAAGGTAAATTTCAAATAAGACTTACACTTTAGTTAGTAGTATTGTGCCAATGTTAATATTCTTATTTTGATAATTGCACTATGGTTATTTACACTGTTAACATTAGAGAGATCTGGGTAAAAGATATACATGAACTCTCTATATTATTTTTGCAAGTTTTCTGTATGTCTAAAATTATTTCAAAATTATTTTTTTAAGTTTTTCAAAAATTACCTCTAAAAAGAAGTTAGGTCCAGATACAGAGTTGAATTGTTTCCATCTTTCAAGGAATATTCTTATGGTATATAAACTGTTCTAGAGCACAAAAACAATGGAAAGTGTCCCAATTAATTTTATAAATCTACTATAAACCTGATATTAAAATCTGGCAATACCACCTCAAGGCAAGAAAATTAATGTCCAATCTCACTCATGAATATAGACTCAAAAACCTAAATAAGATTCTAAAAACTTTAAATCAGCAATGCATCTAAAAAAGTCATCATCATAAGTACACTTAATTCCAAGAATACTACAATGGCTCAATATTAGGAAATTTATTAAAAGTATACATCAGATGTATTTTACAACATTCACTGCTCATTTTCAGTTTTTAAAACCACACTTCATAAACTAGAAATACAAGGATACTTTAAACATCTACTTCAAGTAGTCAAAAATTAAATTATCACCATTGTTAATATAATATTATTCTGGAGGTTCTTGCCAATGCAATAAGAAAAGAAAAATAAGATATTCAACTGTCAAAATGAAGGAAAAATTCGTGTTGCTATATGAAAATGATATAAAAACTACTGGAACAAAGGATTTAATATGTGGAATTCTTGCAAAATAAATAAATAAAATCGCATAGCTTATCTACATAACAACTACAATCATAAAATGTAATGGGGAAAGATCACCATCATAATAACAACCAGAAAACATAACATCTAAGAATGAACTCAACAAGAATGGGACAGAATATAAATAAAGACATGGAAAAACTTTGCTTATGGACATAAAAAGAAATTCAAATATGTAAAATAATTTACAAGTTAGATGATGTAAGAACGCAGAACAACAATCACATAACTTGTTGCAAAAGCATAAAGTGGTAAACCTCTTAAAGGCCAACTTGGCGATTATCTACCAAAACCGAAAGTTCTTTACCCAGAAATTCTACTTCAAGAAAATTATCCTCCAGATAATATATATGTATAACTATGTGTATGTGCATGTGTGCCTGCACATACAAAGCCACTCAATATAGCATCATTCTTAATAGTAAAAAGCTGAGACAACATAAATATTGAAAAATGACAGACTATTTACATAAAGATGGCATATCAGCATTATAAAATACTATGTAGCCACACTCGAAATAGTATCACCATTTGATTGGAAAATATTTTTGTAAATATGTTTTTTTAATAAAATAGGGGTGTCTGGGTAGCTCAGTGGGTTAAGCGGCCGACTTCAGCTCAGGTCATGATCTCACGATCTGTGAGTTCGAGCCCCGCGTCAGGCTCTGTGCTGACGGCTCAGGGCCTGGAGCCTGCTTCAGATTCTGTGTCTCCCTCTCTCTCTGCCCTTCCCTTGCTCACGCTCTGTCTCTATGTCTCTCAGAATAAATAAATAAATAAATAAATAAATAAATTAATAAATAAATAAATAATTTTTTTAAATTTTTTAAAAAATAAAAATAAAAATAAAATAAGCAAGACGTACATACCTCTGCATACTATCAATATACATTTAGCTGGGTGGCAGAATTACAGTAACTCATTTTCTTCCCTGTGATTTTCTTGTTTCTCAAATTTTCTATAATATGTATAATAATTAGCAAGGAAAATTAATACAAGCTTTACCTGCGGATGCAAGAATGTCCAGTTCCTAATATTTGCATTGCACCGGCCCATTTATAATGTGCATTCACATCATTTTCTCCAAATAAATACTGTTTGTATTACCAACTTACAAAACTCAGGATAAATGCTTCTCATTTTTTTTTTAATTTAAAATAGTTTATTTTCAAATTGGTTTACATAAAACACCCAGTGTTCATCCCAACATGTGCCCTTTTTTAATGCCCATCACCCCCTCTCCCCCCCCCCATCTCCCTCACCCTCAGTTTGTTCTTAGTCTTTGAGAGTCTCTTATGTTTTATCTCCCTCCCTCTCTGTGTCTTTTTTTCCTTTCCCCTCTTCCCCTCCCCCTGGTTTTTGCTTAGACTCACCAAGTCCACCTATTCGTGGAAACATATGGTATCTGTCTTTTTCTGACTGACTTATTTCACTTAACATAATACCCTCCAGTTCCATCCATGTTGCTACGCATGACCAGATTTCATTTTTTCTCATTGCCACATAGTAGTCCATTGTATATATGTACCACATCTTCTTTATCCACTCGTCAGTTGATGGGCACTTAGTTTCTTTCCATGTTTTGGCTATTGTCGAAAGTGCTGCTATGAACATTGGGGTACACGTGCTCCTATGCATCAGCAATCCTGTGTCTCTTGGGTAGATTCCTAGCAGGGCTATTGCTGGATCATAGGGTAGCTCTATTTTCATTTTTTTGAGGAACCTCCACACCGTTTTCCAGAGTGGCTGCACCAGTTTGCATTCCCACCAACAATGTAGGAGGGTGCCTACTTCTCCACATCCTCGCCAGCATCTATAGTTTCCTGATTTGTTCATTTTAGCCACTCTGACTGGTGTGAGGTGGTATCGCAGTGTGGTTTTGATTTGTATTTCCCTGATGATGAGTGACATTGAACATCGTTTCAAGTGTCTATTTGCCATCTGAATGTCCTCTTTGGAGAAGTGTCTATTCATATCTTCCGCCCATTTCTTCACTGGGTTGTTTGTTTTTCGGGTGTGGAGTTTGGTAAGTTCTTTATAGATTTTAGATATTAGTCCTTTATCCGATATGTCATTTGCGATGATCTTTTCCCATTCCGTTGGTTGCCTATTCGTTTTGTTGGTTGTTTCTTTTGCTGTGCAGAAGCTTTTTATCTTGATGAAGTCCCAATAGTTCATCTTTGCTTTTAATTCCCTTGCCTTTGGAGACGTGTCAAGTAAGAAATTGGTGCGTATTAGGTCAAAGAGGCTTTTCCCTGCTTTTTCCTCTAGGATTTTGACGGTTTCCTATCTCACATTCAGATCTTTTATCCATTTAGAATTTATTTTTGTGAGTGGTGTAAGAAAGTGGTCTAGTTTCATTCTTTTGCAAGTTGCTGTCCAATTCTCCCAGCACCATTTATTAAAGAGGCTGTCTTTTTTCCATTGAATACATTTTCCCGCTTTATCAAAGATTAGTTGGCCATATACTTGCGGGTCCATTTCTGAGTTTTCTATTCTATTCCATTGGTCTATGTGTCTGTTTTTGTGCCAAAATGCTTCTCATTTTTCACCAGTCTCTACCACTATCTCAGTGAACTTAATGCTATAGCCAATAACATAATTACATTCTGATCTGCGGCCAAAAAGTGAAAGCACCACTCTGCTTATGCAAAGAGAAGGGGAAAGACAACCATGGCACCACGGAGGGAAAATATGGGTGTTTATCCTAGAAGCCTCAAATCTCCAATCTTATCCACTACAGGAAGCAGTAGCTACTTGTATTTCATCAACTTTTGTTTATCCCTGTGAGAATTGTTTTATGATCTGTTTCTACGCAATGCTCTATTGGTTGGGTTGCTGGAATAAGCCAAGGTATCAGAGCAGGAAACTGAGGTGGGTGCTTCAGAGTTTAGATCCTCTCTATATCTCAACAGCAAGAACTGGGAAGTAGAGCTTAGCATAAACAAGCCATTTGCGATAAACACACTTATGATTCCCTGTAATTGCTCAATTTTGAGCAGCCAAGGTGCAGTATTGAGAAAATGTCCAATTGCCCTATACTGTCTCCTTCAGAGAGAGCCCTAATCATATATGGAGGAAATGTTTTGTACCTGTGATTTTCATGGACTTCTTAAATATCTTCATCACAGGAACACTGGGACTTTCCCACCTCCATTTTTAAAATTATATTCTTTTGAGTCACCTGAGTGGCTCAGTCAGTTAAGCGTCTGACTATGGCTCAGGTCATGATCTCATGGTTTATGTCTTTGAGCCCTGCATTGGGCTCTGTGCTAACAATTCAGAGCCTGGAGCCTGCTGCGGATTCTGTGTCTCCCAGACTCCCCACCTCCCCCCCGCCCCCCGCCCTGCTCACTCTCTGTCTTTCTCTGTCTTTCAAAAATACATAAATGTTTTAAAAAAATTATTTTAAGAAATAATATTCTTTCAGTCATATGTGTTATAGGTCTCAAACTTCTACAAAGGAGAAACTTAACGGGCAGTAATCTGGAAGGAAGAGGGGCTGGGAGCAATAGCTTTCAAAATGCTTTAACTCAATTTACAGTAATGGTTGTTTTATTTGCACACTATAACCCATCACAAACATATGTGTAACATGCATAAATATACACACACATAGAATTATATTACCAAAATAAAAGTTCTATGAAATAATACACATGCAATGTGTGATACACTTGGACATGTTCTATTATGTTGATATATTACAGTCTATCCTACTAAAAATCATGCCCAAATCTCACTAACATTATTCCAATAGTCAATCATGGTGGCAACCTGCAGTTGGAAACACACTGAGGAGGGGTTTTTAGGGGCAGGATTTATGACCATCTGGATGAGAGCTATGCTCACTGCCAAACAAGTCTGTCGCCATCACCAGAATAAGGTACCTGCTTGCTGAGTTCTCAGAGAAGAAAAGCACGAGAACTTACAAGAAGTTCCGGGAGTGTTCAATATCAGAGATTTCTAAAATCCTTTTTATGGAACCAAATCTATGGAGGTGATTCAAATGGCTGGCTTTCTCATGACCTCATTTTGAGACTTTAGAGGGAGGGGAGACCGGAAGCGCAATTACCGTAGGAAGAGCTGTTGAAGAGCTCGATGTTGAAGAAGGCGTAGTCTCCGCTGGTCATCCCGTGTCTGTGCGCTGCCAGCATGATCCCCCGGACCGTGTCGCTGCTCGCACACATGATCACCACTGGGGAGGGAGGGACAAACAGCGTGCGTGAGACGCCCCTTCCCAGAGGAGAGCGAAGACCAGAAACCAGGGGAGGGGGACAGCATCCTACCGTAGCCCTTAAAGCATCTCCTCACTCGTTACTTACTAATTTCAAAGGGAATGAATAGTAACTTTACAGTGGAGAAACCCAACAGTCGCCTGCATAGCCAAGTGATGGAAGCCAACATCACCAACCACGGGAACACATTCGTGAGCCTACACCCAGGACCCAAAAGGTCAAATGGGCAACATGAACCTAATCAGAGAGAGGCCAAAAACCTAACTTGGGGGACGGTCTACAGAATAGTTGTCTTGTGCAGATGAAAACAATCAGTTTCATGAAAACAAAGACAGATTGAGGAAATGTCCTGAACTAAAAAGACTTTGAGGAGCAGAAAATTAAATACTATGTGTGATTCTGGATCTTAAAAAAAACAATAGTAAAAGAGTTTTGCTATAAAGGGCATTATTGAGACAACTGGCGAAATTTGAGTAAGTCTGTAAATTAGATAGCAGTGTTGTGTCTGTGTTAAAGTTTTTGCTTTTCATACTTCTATTGTGGTTACGTAAGTGAATGCTCTTTTCTTAGGAAACACAGACTTAAGTATTTAGGGGTAAGGGAGCATGATGGCCCTAGTTCTCGGATAGCCCATAAAAAGATCAGTGTGTGTGTGTGTGTGTGTGTGTGTGTGTGTGTGTGTGTGTGTGAAGAGGAGTAGGAAGAGAAGGAGGAGGGGAGAGATTTGGAATGAAAGCATATGTGGCAAAATGTTAACAATTGGTCGCAATCTGGATGAAGGCTGTACACAGGTTCTTTATACTTTCTTACATCTTTTCCAAAAGGATAAAATTATTTCAAAATAAAGGTTTTTAAAAATACTTCAAATGTATCATCAGATTTGCCCAATATAAACCAGTGAAGCGTGTCGACTGCTTTTAGTCCTTACGAGCATGGAACATACATTTTCCCGAAGAAGCAAACTGAATGGTTTGAGGGAGAAGAGTCATTTGGCAAATCAGAGGATGCACCGAGTGCTGTACGCTTCCTGCTTCTGAACTTTGAAACATTTTTCTCAAGCTGTCTCGACATATGTAGGAAATAGTTAACAGGCTTCCAGGCCCCTCCTCATGCTCTCTCAGCTTATACCTACACTTGTCAAATTTGAGAAGCTTTAAACAGCTCCAAAACACTGTTGCCGGCCACCTGAGCACTACAACAGCTTAGAGTGAAGTGGGTACCTGGCCATGTTATCCAGTTAAATTCATCATTGCTGATGGCCCCTGGTCCCCACGACACAGACCACTGTGTTTTGCTGCATACATGGAAAGAGGAGGCCTGGAGAGACCTGGGGGCTATAACCATGTTATCCCCACGCATGCAGCCCTCCGCGATGTATACGTTCTTTCTGAAAGCATGGGTGCTGAAAGACGTAAAACAAACCTACACGAAGGGTTATGCACTTGATATTCTGTTTACTGTGCATGTTAATTCAAAGTGTTCAATCGTGACTCTGACATTTCTTACCACAAAAGGGCTCGGTGTGCAGGCTAAAAGCTCTGAAGAACGAGTTTTAACAATACAAAACTCCTAAAGGTCTCTACCTGTGGGAGAAGGTGTTGTCTGTGCCTAGAATCTTGTTATATATTTGGAAGGGTCAAAATTCCAAGGTGCCTTAGCAAGGAAGCTTTCAAAGAAACTCTTCATTGCTCATGATGACCCCCACCCTTGTTTTAGCTGTGATTCAATTCTAGACCCGGAAATGACAGAAGAGCCACAGAGTCCAGCAGAGAAGCCAATAAGGACAAGGCTGAGGCTGGACAAGTTTGAAGAGTGCAGATTCCAAGCGTGGGCTTCTGCAGAAGGCCCCGCGAGGCTCTAGCTGACTGTCCACCAGCAGCCCTCATCTGCTTTTGGTCCATTGATCCTAGTCTGGAGCCTGACTCTAAACCCCTGCATATAGAACCTCATTCCATCAGCACAGAAAGAGTAGAGTCATTGCTTGGAGGCAGAGTGCCAATAACCTAACACAGATGTTTTTGGGTTTTTTTTAATTTTTTTTAATGTTTATTCATTTTTGAGAGACAGACAAAAACAGTGTGAGTGGGGCAGCAGCAGAGAGAGAGAGGGACACAGAATCTGAAGCAGGCTCCAGGCTCTGAGCTGTCAGCACAGAGCTCAATGTGGGGTTCAAACCCGCAAACCAGGAGATCATGACATGAGTCGAAGTCACATGCTTCACCAACTGAGCCACCCAGGCACCCCCTAACTCAGATGTACTTCGATACCCTGAGACACAGATTACTTGATTTCAGTGATAACCAGAGTGGTCACAAACACATTCGTGTCAGCAGGTACCTGGGCATGCCAACTGAGAAGCCAAATTGTAAGCAGAATGTTAGTGAGAATGAAATCAGAATCAGGGAGGTCAGTTGGAGGATTCAGGCACCCAAAGGCATGAGGCCTTGGTAACCCTAAGAATCCATACGAGTGCTACACCTGGCCCAGGACCGAGCAGGCTGTGGCCTCAGGCCGGAGCACAAGCTTCCCCAAGTCCTGGACAGGCTCTGCCCAACACTTGCCCCTCTATCACTTCTCTGTCTATTTTTACAGTCCTGGCCCATCTCCTTCCCCCTATTCCCATCGCCACCAAGACCAAACCCTCTGACAGACACGTTCTTTCTTTAAAATGTCAGTACCTGCTTGGGCTGGGCAAGAGTGACGCACACAGCAGTGTGTCTAAGCCTTTGATTATTTTTTTTAAGGTTTATTTCTTTTTGAGAGAGAGAGAGAGAGAGAGAATAAGTTGGGGGGGGGCAGAGAAAGACGGAGACAGAGGATCCCAAGAGGGCTCTGCACTGACAGCAACAAGCCCGATACAGGGCTCCAATCATGAATGGTGAGATCATGACCTGAGCCAAAGTCAGATGCTCAACGACTGAGCCACCCAGATGCCCCGATTTTGATTATTTTACATCTCATCCATTTTGTGTTGACCATGTGGTTAAACTCTCAAAAAGGATATCTTAACGTCCAAGTTCATGGGCAGGATATTGCTTTTTCTTGCATAAAACAAATCCATAATGTACATTATCCTCCAGTTTAAGTTGGAACAAGCACTTACAGACACCAGCAGAGCAGAGAGAATACAGAATCCTTCTAGATCTGTAGGCTGCTCCCTAATCTCTTACGGCTATTTCATTCATGCCTAACTCAACAGCAACTATTTTTAGCAACTTGCCTTTATACAATCTGTCAGAAGGTTTAAAATAGTTTTCACTAAAATAGCTTCCTCTTCCTACTCCTGTTTCATCAGTTTATATAATAACTAATTAAATTACATACTTATGATAATAAGTACAAGCGGTATAAACAGATTTGGCAACAACTCTGGGAAAGGATATGGACAAGTGTGAGAAGAGTGTAAGCATACTCAGGAGAAGTCTACAACTATGGGCATTCACCAACAGTCAATGAAGTGTATAGAGAAAAAGAGAGCTTCAGCTAATCCTACCAGCTGCTTAAATGAAGGTCAATTAAGATAATTTGTGCCGAATTTAAGTATAGTTAAATATATGTATACTAAGTTTTTTGGCCAAATTGTTAAATTTCTAAAAGGGGGGTGATGGTGTGATCCTAAGTTTCTGGATGGACTTTTCATCATTCTGGTCTGTTTTTCTCTTTTCGCCAAAGAACTTGTGACGCCCATCGTGTCCTCCACCAACTGATTCCCAGTGTCTTCTGTAAGTGACTTCTCACTGTCGCGACATGTTCTCGCAATCACTCTAAGAATGGCAGAGAGGAGTGCAGAGGGGTGGCTACAGAAGTCCATTCAGAGAACCAGAAACAGTGCAGGTAGGATAACCGAGTTAGGGGGGATGTCTTTTCCCCAGGCTCAGGTTCCCACCTGGAGCAACCTCTAATAGAGTGACAGTCCTCATCTCCCAGTGGACCTTCATTTGCCCCTCTCCCCTCACCCACCCAAGAGGAAAAGGAGTCAATTGTTGAATTGGTGAGTCTGAGAACAAAAATAGCATGCTGGACCCAGCCTTCTCTTCCCTCCGTTTTTGGGGTATGTCTGCTTGCAGAGAGCACATATTAGGGGAGAAATAATAGCAAATAGGCCCTCTTGGCAACAAATATAAATCCATATTTTCCAAGGTTTTACCAATAATAAAAACATGTTTTGAGAAGACTGGGGTGGCTCAGTTGGGGAAGCATTCGATTCTTGGTTTCAGCTCAGTGCAGAGCCTGCTTACGATTCTCTCTTTTTCCCTCTCTCTCTGCCCCTCCCCTGCTCACTTGCTCTCAAAAATAAATAAATAAACTTTTTTAAAAAAGGAAAAGACGGGTGCCTGGGTGGCTCAGTCGGCTGAGTATTCGACTTCGGCTCAAGTCATGATCTCACCATTCCAGAGTTCGAGCCCCACTCGGGCTCTGTGCTGACAGCTCAGAGCCTGGAGCCTGTTTCAGATTCTGTGTCTCCCTCTCTGTCTGTGCCCCTCCCCCACTCATGCTCTCTCTGTCTCTCTCTCTCTCTCTCTCAAAAATAAATAAATATTTAAAAAAATTTTTAAAAAAGGAAAAGAGATGTTACGTCATGAAAGTGAAGCAACATAGGCCGTGTGCTGCAAATCGAAAATATGAGAGCAGAAATTAGAAACCAAAACTAATAAAAATCTGGGGGATAGTCAAAGGAATATCCAAACAAGAGGAATTTCTTTTAAAAAGACAGGTGGTATTGTCAGAGTGGCTAAAATTAACTCACGAAACAACAGAGATTGGCGAAATGTGGAGAAAGGGGAGCCCTTTGCACTGCTGGTAGGAATGTGAACTTGTGCAGTCACTCTGGAAGTTCCTCAAAAAATTAGAACTACCCTACAACCCGGCAATTGCGCTACTAGGAATTTATTCAAAGCATACAAAAATGCTGATTCGAGGAGCACCTGGGTGGCTCAGTCAGTTAAGCGTCTGACTTTGGCTCAGGTCACGATCTCTGACTTTGGCTTGTGGGTTCGAGCTCCACAGGTTGGAGCCTGCTTCTGATTCTGTCCCCATCTCCCTCTACCATCCCCCATCCACACTCTGTCTCTCTCTCTCAAAAATAAATACACATTTTTATATTTTTTTAATGCTGATTTCAAGGGGCACATGCATCCCAGTGTTTATAGCAGCACTATCAACAATGATCAAATAACGGAAAGAGCCCAAATGTCAAAGACTAATGAATGGATTAGGAAGATGTGGAATACTACTCAGTGATGAAAAAGAATGAAATCTTGCCATTTGCAACAATGTGGATGGAATTAGAGTGTATTATGCTAAGTGAAATTAGTCAGAGAAAGATAAATATCATATGATTTCACTTACATGTGGAATTTGAGAAACTCAACAGACGAACACAGAGGAAGAGAAGGAAAAATAAGATAAAAAGAGAGAAGGAGGCAAACCATAAAAGACCTTTAAATACGGAGAACAAACTGAGGGATGCTGGAGCAGAGGTAGGTAGGAGGATGGGTTAGATGTGTGATGGGCGTTGGAGGGCGCTTTTTGGGATGAGCACTGGGTACTATATGTAAGAGATGAATTGCTGGGTTCTACTCCTGAAGCCAAGACTACACTTTCTGTCAACTAACTTTAATTTAAATAATAAATAAATAAATAAACAAACAAATAAATAAACAAATGACAGGTGGCAAATAGGAGAAAAGGGATAAGAAAAGTAAAATTTTGGGGCACCTAGGTGGCTTAGTCGGTTAAGCACCAACTTCGGCTCAGGACCTGATCTCGCGGTTTGTGAGTTCGAGCCCTGCGTCGGGCTCTGTGCTGACAGCTCAAGGTCTGGAGTCTGCTTCAGATTCTGTGTCTCCCTCTTTCTCTGCCCATCCCCTGCTCATACTCTGTCTCTCTGTGAAAAGTAAATAAATATTAAAAAAAAAAGTAAAGTAAAATTTTGATCCAGGAATCCTGGATTGAACATCAAAATAATACAATTCTAGGGGCACCTGGATGTCTCAGTCAGTGAAGTGTCTGACTTCTGCTCAGGTCATGATCTCTTGGCTTATGAGATGGAGCCCCATGCCAGGCTCTGTGCTGATGGCTCGGAACCTGGAGATTCTGTGGATTCTGTGTCTCCCTCTCTCTCTGCCCCTCCCCCACTCATGCTCCTTCTGTCTCTCTCTCTCTCTCTCAAAAATAAATAAACATTAAAAAATGTTTTAATAAAATGAAATAATTTTAAAAATATTAAAACATTGGAAGTAAGAGAAAATTCTAAAATTTTTCAGGAAAAAATAATAACAGATAACAACAGGTCAAGAATCCAAATCACTTCAAGCTTCCTAGCAGCAACAGTGGAATTTAGAAGACAATCCTTCAAATCTTGAGGGAAAATGATTTCCAACCTAGAATTCCATAATAATGTATAAGGGTAGAATGAAGACATTTTCAGTCATGAAAAGTATCAAGCTTTAGCTCTCATCCACCCTTTCTGAGAAAGCTCCTGGAGGATGTGCTCCACCAAAACAAGAGCATAAGCCCAGAAAGATGAACACATAGGGATCTAGTCAGAGAAAGATGGGGAGGCAATGGGAGATACAGGGGAGTGCTGGAGAAAGAATCCAGACCGACAGCTGTCCAAACTGCTTACATAATAAGCAAACCAGGACATCTCAGGGGGCTTAAAATAGAGTTGATAGATGCTTTAGTTATAAGTTCATAAGAAACTAAGCAAACAATCAAAAACAGACTTTTTTTAACCCAAGGAAAACTAGAGCAATAAAGGAAATGTCATTGTAATAGCCTATATGGCCCATCTACAAATAGCATTTAGAAGACAATAATGATATAGACACTGAATGCGGAGCTAACCAAAAATGTTTGCACAACCATTTAAAAGGATGGCTGCAAGGAAAAGCTTGAGTGTGTGGTTAACACGCGGTAGATGAGAACTAAATTATCATCTTCCAGAGGGAGGGCAAGAGAGAAGACCAAAAACTGAAATAGTCAAAGTAACATGTTATTTGGAGGTCTGAAGTCAAATACCTACAGAAATAGCTGCAAGAGCTGACTCTCTCTGCCCCTCCCCTGCCCATGGTCTGTCTCACTCCGTCTCTCAAAAATAAATAAACATTAAGCAAAAAAAAATTAAAAAAAAAAGAGTTGAAAATGCTTTCCTCTGGGAAATGAGAAATGGGAAGTAGGAGAAAGGAAATTCTTGTTCCTAATAAGACTTGTGTAATCTTACTTTTTTTCAAGTTTATTTGTTTATTGGTGGGGGTGGTGGAGAGGGAGGGAAAGAGAATCCCAAGCAGGCTCTGTACTGTCAGCATGGAACCCAACTCGGGGCTCAAACTCATGAACTGTGAGATCATGACCTGAGCCAAAGTCAGACACTTTAACCCACTGAGCCATCCAGGCACCCAATCTTCTGACATTTTAAACTAGGCAACTGTATCACTAACTCCCATAAAATTAATATTTTCTTTAAAAAAATACTTCTTTTCTTTCTGGCTGTTCCTACACCATACAACAATGGGTTTCATTTGCAAAAGAGAGGTTGCACTTTTATTTTGTTGTTCACACAATTACTCCAAAGGCTTTCGGAATTTCTACACTACAGCTTACAATGCTTCTTTCTTCCCCTGCTGTGTGATAGTTTTTTTACACTTATCATGCGTTCTTCGGTCAAAAATTCTGCTGATCCACCATTCGGTCATTTACCCCAGGCTAATTCTAAAAATAAATGACTCTTATCCTGATTAAATACTGTTATCTCTACAGTTGCTATGCAGGCCCAGAATAATGACATATTAATAACTAAAAGGGTAAAACTGCAGTTCTTCACACAAAAATGTGTGCGTGTGTAATACTTCTGGTTCTGCATTTCATAAGATGTATATACAAAACAACTGCTAGCCTCTATTGCTTGAAAAAAATCTTTATTTTTAAACTAGCCTTTTTAAAACTAAATTGTTTGCTGAGTACAGAATATTGAGGGCAGCAGGGGACTGTAGAATTGAATCAATTTTAAATAAAGATCATTATTTTTTATGAATATATACTCAGTGTGTGTATTTTGGGGATGATATATGTTGGCTAAAGATAAAGGGGGGAGTAGATTTTAACTATTGACTTCAATGCTAAATCCCTAAAAGGGATGAGTGATGTCCCTCAGTTCTTCATTTTACAGTACAGCACAGAGCCAAATGAAATTTTAGTCACATTATTATTTGAGATGGTAGCATTATCAGTTTTTACCCATTAAGAAGTTCAAACATTTGTGATATAATTTTAAAGATGAACTTAAGATCAGGGGCGCCTGGATGGCTCAGTCGGTTAAGTGTCGGACTTCCGCTCAGGTCATGATCTCACAGTTCCTGCGTTCAAGCCCCATGTTGGGGTCTGTGCTGACAGCTTAGAGCTGCAGCCTGCTTTGGATTCTGTGTCTTCCTCTCCTTCTGCCTCTCTCCCACTCATGCTCTCTCTCTCTCTCTCTTAAAAATAAATAAATATTAAAAAAAAAGAATAAAGATTAATTTAAGACAAAAAAAAAAGTGCCAAAAATGTTATCTCCAGAAGAGGGAGGAATGGGAGACTCTCTAGTTCTCTGAGGTTTAACATGGAGTTTTCAAGGACAAAAACATGGTCAGTCATAAGTTTCATACCTGAAAGAGCACAAATCCAAACCCAGGATCAGTGTGAAGAGGCCTGATTCTCATCCAACCTCACCGTTTCAGGGAGGATTTTCTACCTCAGAGAAAGTCAGTGCCTTGCCCGGGCCACGCAGCAGCTGAGTGGAGATGCCAGAGGCAGAGCACCTGCTTCTGCTCCCAGGGTTCTTTCCCCACCGCGTGGCCTCACCTCCGTAAGGGTGATTATCATCACATACATAAAATAACAATAACTACAATAAAACCTCACATTTACCGCGCATTCAGTATGTGTCAGGCACCGCCTCAGCACATTCCATGTGTTAGCTCATTTAACCCTCTCAGCATCCCCAAAATGGGGTGCCCCAACCACCTCTACTTGACCTGAGGAGCCTGAGGTACCGAGGTACCAGGCATGCCATCCACCTGTTTTGCCAGTGACTCCCTGAGCCAGGCAGGTGCTCTGGAGTCAAACCAAACTGAAGCCCTATTGAACACTTTAATCACTTAGGGAGAAGTAAGAGTGATTAGTAAAATGTCCCCAGAAAGAGGCGCCTGGGCGACTCAGTTGGTTAAGCTTCCCACATCCAACTTCTACTCAGGTCATGATCTCAGAGTTTGTGAGTTCAAGCCCCCACCTTTCTTGTGCCAACAGCTCAGCGCCTGGAACCTGCTTCAGATTCTATGTCTCCCTCTCTTTCCACCCCTCACCTTGTCGCACTCTCTCTTTCTCTCAAAAATAAATAAACATTAAAAATTTTTTAAGAAATAACAATTTAAAAAAAAAAAAAAAGGTCACCAGAGAGAGCTTTGTTATTAAGCAACTTTTTCTCCTGAGGGTAGAGAAATAGGGGGTGGGGGTGAAGACTTAGGAAAGAAACTATTTTATTTTATATTTCTGGACGTTTATGTTTCTGCCAAGTCACTGCTGGGAATGTATTTTAGAGTAAGCATGGTAGCCTTATCGCCTGTAAAGAATACAGTTCAGCCCAGCAAACTTCCACTACTAAGTTCAAACTTGGAAGAAAAAAATGGAAACAGCAGCAAAAAGATCTGGGAACAGCTGCGAGCCTTCGGCAGCACCAGACTATAGCCCAAGGCCTCTGAAGCCCCCAGACAGACCAGGGCACTGGCTCCTCTCTAGCCCTCTACCCCTTGCCTCGGCCACACCATTGTGAGGCTGAGGGGCCTGTCCTCGCCTGGGCTGATCCTTCCCTTGCCAGGAATCGCAGGCCGTGTGTACACGGCTCACCACCAGCAGCATTTAGACCTTCAGGGCCGTGGCAGCCTAGACGCCTTGGCAGATGGCGGCCCATGTTTGCAGGGTAATGCGCCCCCAATTCCCAGCCCTTCCCGGCCTCGAAAGCCAGGCCCCCGGAAACGCCTGGCCCTCCAAAGCCAACAGCTGAAGAATCAGGTTCCGGGGAACAGAGAAACCCGAGGTCGGCAGGGTAACCTGGGGACCGGCAGAGGGGAAAGAAGTAGACGTGGGTTTCTCCAACGGGCGTGGCGAGTCCGCAGCCGCTGGACACAAGTACCCTTTTTCATAATCAGCGAAACGGGCGCCCCGCCTGCTTGTCTGGCAGGGATTCCGCGCAGACAGCCTGGAGTTCAACGCTCGAAACTTGGCGGTGCCTCCCCACTGTCAACACCTCCCGCCCCTTCCCTCTAAAGAGTGCGTTCACTCCCGAGTCGAGTCTGAGTGGCCAAACTGGGAAAGAGGGATGGCCACAGCGCCATTCTCCGTGGAGCCTCTGCCCCCCTCACCTGTTCCTGAGGCCCCCGGCTTCCGGTTGCGCTGTGTCCCAAGGGCGCCTGGCCTTGCCAAGTCGTGGACTAGCGGTGTGTTTGGCTCAGCCCTTCTCCCCTTTGTCTTCCCCGCATGGGGTCGTGGGGTCGTGGGGTCGTGGGGAGCTGCGCCCGGACTGCACCACTGACAATCCAGGCGCGCGCGCGCGCCGAAGGGGGGCAGAGGTGGGATTCCCCGAGCACCGTGCACGCCAAACCTGACACCCGGAAGAAGGAGGGAACCGCATTATACCGGGACCTCAGCTCACCTTCCCGCAGCCCACACCGCCGTAAAAGGGGCTTCTGCAATTAAGTATCCGCGACCACCCGCTGCTCCTCCCGCTCCCTGTAGCCACAGCCGCCATCCTCAAACTTGAGCTTTGTCCCGTTTGGTGGTTATTCAAACCTCCACAGACCCGGGGAGAAAACTTAGGGGGCGCACTAGGAAAAGCAGTACAGCGCCCGCTTCTCGCGCGCAAACCCTCGGTCAGGAAGGTTTAGAGACCACGGTGTCGAACGCACCGGAGGCGGCGGTGGGAGGTGCGGGTGGTAAGTGAGCCTGCGCCCAGACACAGCGAGGCATTTTTGGTGGAAACCGCAGGAGCTCGTTTATAAGGGCCACGGAAAAAAAAATGAGAAGGGCGAAACAATGACCCTTTAAAAGAAAACTGGGATTTGTGGAAGGAGCAGCCAGGGAAACCCGGAGAACCAAGTTAGCCAAAGAGCGCCGAGCCAGCAGTGCAGCCTCCGCATACGCTTCCGCACTAGTAGGGGGCGACACGTAGGTAAACGACTGGGCAACAAGTTCTTTCGGTCTTAGGACGTTGTCAGACCGTGGTTGGAGCAGGGCACCGGAGTGCGCCCCCAATCACCAGCCTGGCGCTGGCGAAGAGGAAGGAGGGAAGAAAAGACCAAGCGGTTCGACGGCACCTGTCGGACCTGGGCGCGCGGGAGCTGCAGGCTCAGACGCCCCTCCCCCCGGCCCTCGACATTCGCCCCTTGACCTCGAAGGGCGGTAGTCAAAGGTGGTCGCAGCCAACAGCGCATCCCCCAGCGAATCCCCGCGAGCGCTACCTCTCCCTGTCCTCTGTGTGGCAGTGGGTAGTGGACTCCGCAGAGGAGCGGATCGGTCCTTGGGAGAGCCGCCGAGAGCGGCTGCGTTAGGGCGGGGGGCCGGGGGCGCGCTCCTGCTCACCTCGCTCACTGGCCTGTATGTAGCGCACGATGTCGTCCAGATCCAAGTCTTTGGTCTCATCGAAATTGTAGGCGGACGTATGCAAGCCCTCCTCTTGGAAGACTTCGTGGACCCCTTCGAGGGCGAAATAGCAGTTCCGCTCGAGCTTGTCATCGCTGTAGACCAGCGCGGCGCGGCTCCACTGGTGGTGGCGGAATAGGGCGAGCATCATCTCACCCATCTTAGCGTATGCGGGTGCCACGCGCGTGAGGTGCGAGTACTCCTTGTCCTTGTGCTGGAAGCCGGCGGCCAGTGCCCCTGCCGACAGCATAGGCAGGTCCCAGTGCGACGCAAGCCGGGCCACCGGCGCTGCGGCGTACTCGCACACCGGCCCCAGGATGAGATCTGGCTTAGCGCCGCGTGCCGCCGCCACGCGGTCCACCAGGCTGAAAAGTGCGCGGTTGCCGCAGTCCGAGTCTTCGTAGGCCACCTGGAAGCGAGTGCCGGGTGGCAGAAGCCGCCGCTCGGTCCCATTGCCCTCCACGCTGCGCAACGCGTACTCGATGGCCGGCCGCACCCGGGCCAGGGAGAACAGGTAGGAGTCGTCCTGGGGCAACAGTACCAGCACCTCGATCTTCTGCGGCGGCAGCGCCTCTCTCTCCCGGCGCCCTCCGCCCGGACTGGCGCCCGTCGCCGCCACCGCCACCGGTGCTGCCGACCAGCAACGCCCAGACAAGCAAGACGCACTCGGAGAAAGTGAGCACCAGCGGGGACGGCATCGTGCCGCAGGAAAGCGTTTGCCTTCGCTGCCGACTCGCCCTCTGCCCCCCACCCACCCTTCCTCTTTCCTCCCCACTCTTCTCTCCGAGGTCCCTGCGCCCCCTTGGGCGCTCTAAGAAAACAGAATACCCCTTTCACTAACTTAACAAAAGACAGAGAGGAAGAGTCCTTCTTTGCAATGTCACTCGTTTAAAAAAAGAGAGGGAGAGAGAGAGAGAGAGAAGGAAGAAAAAGTTCACCGCGTGTAAACCTGTACGCCGGTAATATATTTATATATTTATACTTATATAAATATATATTTACCCTCCCTTTATATATACTATTTTGCTTAGAGGTGGCTTCTTATTTGGGCGTTGCTAAGATTGCTTTTGAAAGCGTATATGAAAAAAAAAAGAAAAGGAAAGGAAAAAAAAGGGAAAAAAAAGTTAAACTTGTCCAAGTGCTTGTAATTGACGGTGCATCTCCCCAGCATTTGATCTCATTGATTAGCGCCGGTTCCTGGATCCATACTCCGCGTTTAAATAGCGTGGCAGCGGCGGAGCGTGTTACCACACAAGGCGCTCCGAGGCTGGGCTTGTATTTCCAGCGGGTGGGGTGGGTGGGGGTGGGGAGTGGTGGGGGCTGGGCTGGGGGAGCCTCTCATTAACATTCTTACATCAGGGCTCCTCCCCGCACCCCTACCTTCCCACCCCTCCCGGGTCCATAACCCCAACAACTCCCAGCCACCCCTCGGCCCTGTCCTTAAAGCCGCAGTCGCCCTCGTCTGCACTGGCGGGAGCCCCCGCCACACCGCACCACCCCTGGGGTCCCTAGCCTTACCCTGGTCGAGCACGCGGCAGCGCTTTCGCCAGCTCTAGGCTTCACACAGGGAAACGTGTTTGATAGTAAAGAAATGCGCACAGGCACACACACTGTGCAAATAACAACAGGATTAGAGGAAGCCGGTGGTCCTAGAAATTTGTAGTTTCGTTGCAAAACTCCGTAGGTCCCGCTCACTCTCACCTCTTTCTCACTCTGGCCAAATTGCCTCCTGACGCGCCAACTGGGGGCGGGGACCCGACCTTCCTGGTCCCCTGATGCAAGGTCAGGGAACAGGAACCAAGGTCCCAGGGCAGACGGCTCGATCGAAGACCTAGAACTCCCAGCTAGCCGAGGCGTTACTTACACCCCTCCTTACCCCGCTTTCCCCGGCCACGCGTCCGCGTCCCCCCGCTGCGCCACGCGGGTTCGCGCTGGAGTCGTAGCTTTTCCAGGATTCCAGTGTCCCCGCGCACAGCCCCTCAGCCGGCGCGCTGCAAGCAGAAAAGCGAAACTTGTTGCTCCCAAAGGCGAGCGAAGAGTTCGGCTTCTGGAGGTGGCGAATAGCTTGAAAAGCATCTCCGAGGCGTCCTCAGGGTTTTGTTTGCCAAACCAGGTAACTAAAGAGACCTCCCTAAATCGTCCCCCGAGGGTCCCTTGGGTGCAGCAGCACCACCCTCCGCTCTAATCGCTTCTCCTCGCCGGTGCGCGAAACACTGTGCTCGGGTTCTGCGCTGCCGAGAAAGGTCCTGTGTCGGAGACCTAGGCTTGCCACTGGTCACAGCCACAACGGCAGTGGAGACAAGGATGGAAACGGCCGTGAAGTCCGCGGCCAGAGGAGCCTCGCGGAAGTCCGCCGCGCTACAGGGCAGGTCCAAATGGAACTTGACCCGCTGAAAGTGACAACACACCGAGGTCATTAGCAGTGTGAACGTGCTACATTGGACTGGGGAATTCTGATACTTAAGTGCCACAAATTAAAATAAATTGAAAATGATTTTAAATGGGCTTTCCTTAGACTGACTGGGTGTCTGTGTCCACGAATTTCCATTAGTCTTAGACCAGCGCCCTCTTTCGGCAGAAGCTTGCAGCCGACTGCTCTCGCCCCTGCCACCGTCCCAGGCGCTGCATTTGGTTGGTTTGTTGTTGTTTGCTCATTTCTTTCTTTGTCTTTTCTTTTTTATTTTATTTTTTTTCTTTTCAAACACAGAGGCCCTAAAGGGCAATCGCTCTCATTTGTGACGGTGAAAAGGCAAAATGGGATTTCAGGAGACTGGCGACTTCAAGCAACAGCGCTTGTTGCCATTTAAAGCACCTCCTTAACGCTCTTTCTGGCACGGGAAATGTGATTATGGATAATATTTCACTCTCTTAGTCATTTAGATTTCAGATTATGCACCATGATCCCTAAAGCTTCAAGTAGGCCCTTCCAACCCCTGCAAGAACTCTCATTTACTTAATTAGAGCTCCTAATCAGTAGCGAAAGAGGCATCTGCATAAAATTTTAATTCCACAAAGAGGGTAATTCGCATACACTGGAAATTGAGATTTCCAATTCCTCCCTGAACTCTTGGGAAGAAAGAAGAGAGGGAGGGAGGAAGGATGGGATGGGAAGGTGGGAGGGAGGGAGGAAGGAAGGAAGGAAAGAAGGAAGGAAGGAAGGAAGGAAGGAAGGAAGGAAGGAAGGAAGGAAGGAAGGAAGGAAGGAAAGAAAGAAAGAAAGAAAAAAGAACACGACAATATCACGAATTCCTTGGGTCTTAATGAATTTCGAAACTGGTTGCCAGGAGGCGAGAAGGAACCAAGGTTTCCTATTACTGCTTTCTGTGTCCTGTGTCTGGGGAACACCGGCCAATGGCGATATGATTCTGCACACTGTGTGGTGTGGGCTTATTCGGAGAGTCTGGGGTTTCAGTGGCACCGGGCTGAACCCCTCTGCCCCAGCTGCACCGAGGGTCACGCCCAGGGCAGTACGTTTACGTTTGGGTGAGTATCGTAGCCTCTCAGTGGCCTTTGGATCAGAACGCTGAACTTCCAGCCTGTCATCCAAGGGGACAGAAAAACCAACCTGTGGAAATGTAGAGCCCCGAAACTAGACAGCAGAACCAGAAAAGCCATCGTTACTGCCCTCGCTGTTGTTCAAAGCACCCCTTAAAATTTTCCAGTGAACAGAAATTAGGATTTTTTTAATTGAGGTATAACTGATACATAACATTATATTAGTCTCGTAATATATATTATGTTGTATAATTTATATATGACATAATGATTCCATATTTATGTATATTGGAGAATGGTCACCACAATAAGTCTAGTTAACTTTCATCACCGTGCATAGTTACAAAAATTTTTTTCTTGTAATGAGAAATTTTAAGATCTCTTTGCAACTTTCAAATATGCAATGCAGTCTTAACTGTAGTCAACACGCTACACATTACCTCCCCAGGACTTATTTATTTTATAGAAGTTAGGATTTTTATTTTTTTTATTTTTTTAATGTTTATTTATTCTTGAGTGATAGAGAGAGATGGCTTGAGCAGGGGAAGGACAGAGAGAGAAGGAGACACAGAATCTGAAGCAGGTTCCAGGCTCTGAACTGTCAGCACAGAGCCTGATGCAGGGCTCGAACCCACAAACCACGAGATTATGACCTGAGCCAAAGTCAGACTTAAGTGACTGAGCCACCCAGTCACCCCTTGAAATTAGGAAATTTAAAGAAAAATGTTTAGTTGAAAATATGCACATCATAGGAAAACCTATCAAGGAATTTAAGTATTTGAATTTTAATATTACAAGTTTACTTTCCATCAAATTAAATTTTTTCCAAAGAGCTGAAAGTCTATGTAAATACCTTGACTACCGTGAAGTTCTCTAATCTTAGGACTAGAAAAGATTTTAGAAGTCACCCAGCCTGACACCTTTCACTCACTAGATGATGAATTGAGGCCAAAGAATAGAAATTATATACTTAAGTACATTTCATCCCTAAGATTGAATTAGAAATAAGCATTACCACCTATTATACCATGTAAAAGAAGTTTGGAAACAAAGCTAATTTTCCTTAAGTAACAACATTTCTTTGTATTAAAATTTTATTTTACATATAGCTAAGTTTTGAGGATATACAACACACTAAGATAGTTATTAATAGATGATAATAGAATATTTACAGCATTATAATCATAAAAATGCGTCAAGAAGGAAGGGCAAAAGAAAATAAATAGAAATAACTCATCCCTTAGATCCAGTTTTTAAATATTGTTCCTTTCAATTCTGTAAAATACTGAAATGGGGGGGAAAGATTGCTAACCTTTTCACTTAGTACATTCTGGCCACAATCGCTGACTGAAAACAAAAGCAAGTTACAGGAAAGTGCTGCCAAATAAAAGAAAATTAACCAAATGAAAGGCAATGTAGCTCTAAACATGATTATTACGGAAACTAATAGACTTTTTGTAGGATTTAGAAATGTTTTCACCCATATCCACAAGCTGTATTTTTTCAACTTTAAAATAAGGTGGCCATTTTTCTGTATTCAATTGTTTGTTTTGCCAGCTCTTTGAAATGAAAGCAGTGTCTCTATGTTCATTCCTCCACCACCAGGAAAGCAGCATTCTATAAGGAACCTCAAAATATAATTCTTTGAAATACGTGAGAAATGCTATAAGGAAATTTTCTCCACCAGCATTAATAGTCTATAAGATCTTCTCCCTCACAATCCCCAAAGCAATCTCTAAAGCAAGAGCCCTTCCAGATTTTCACAGAGAATATCTTCTCCCTCGTGAAGCCTGCCCTGGGGTCACATTAAAGAATATCCCTGTGAAGCCTGCAGCCCACAAAGAAAATACCTTCTGGGGACAGAATTGTTGAAAACACACTTCCCCCTAGAGGCAGAAAAGATGAAAGAATATTACATACAATTCACAACATTTCTGTAATTTAATGAGTATTGTATTGAGATTTTATTTTTAACATATAGTTGATGTTTTAGAGGGAACCATTAAGACATGGGAGGGAAATCTGTGAATACCAAAAACTTAAATTCAAACTTTGCCTCTGGGTTTTAGCTTTCCTTAGCAGGGATCCTATTCATGGATTGACCCCTTTTACTTCTATTGTACGAATCTAGGATTTTTTTCCAGCACTATAAATAAGAGCAATTACATATTTTTTCTATTTAAACTTATGATTCAACTTCATCAGAAACTGCAGTGAAAGGCAGCCTCGAGGGAGTCTTACGAAAACACAGCTCTAACGAATTTTCCTCCCGATGGTCAGATTCGTTTCTGTATTACTGTTCCGTCAGGTTTCCATTAACTACATTCTGTTTTCCCTTCTTCGAAGATATCCTGAGACACAATGACATCAGAAAGACTTCTGAAAAATATACAACTGGTCCGATTTAACCTGAGTACTGGCATGTTTCCTAGGATTTGCAAGCCACATGAAGAATTCTCCTATCATTGATTTAGAGGTAAGTTATTTAATGTAGAGTATCTCATTCACAAAAAACAGCGCACATGCCTCAGCTTCATGCGTACCAACACCGACTCTATTCAGTTGGTAGATTTACTTGTACATTGCATTGCATTACAGAAAGGATTTGTGAAGGCACATACAAATGTAAAGTGGAAATTTGGAAAATTTTCCGTAGGGCAAAATCCACAGCCATTGGGTCCCCCTCGCTTGGATTGTGCTCTTCCCTTAAACCCTTACCAACAGCCCCAAACCTCAGCAACATCCACCCCTCCCCTCCGGGCTTCCACCGTGCTGCTCAGCGTTATGAGCACACTCCGTTTTATTTCCATCTCCAGGGAGGCACGTCGGGGCTGGGGGCCAGGCTTCAGAGTGGCGACCCGGGAAGCCAGCGCATGCGTAGAACCCTCACGGCGCCTCAATTGGCTATCACCTCACCCCCTTGGCCTTCGGTTTCCCCGCTTGCCTCAATTTTCTTGCTTCTAAAATGGAGGAAATAATATTGTTCTGGTGTTGGGGTGCCTGGGTGGCTCAGTCCGTTAAGCACTGGACTCTTGATTTCAGCTCAGGTCATGATCTCAAGGTAGTGAGATCAAGCCCCACCTCAGGCTCTGTGCTGACAGAGGGGAGCCTGCTTGGGATTCTCTCGCCCCAACTCTCTCTGCCCCTCCTCACTCAAAATAAATAAATAAACATTAAAATATATTATATATATTATAATATATATAACATATAATTATATATGTTGTAGTATATTTATAAATATATATTTATATTTATGTCTATATAAACAATGTATATAAATAGGTAGATAGATAGAAAGGACTAAGGATCAGAAAAAATAAATTGCAGAGCACTTTGTATGCAGGAGGAAATCAGTCAATGGCAGCTCTCATTATTGAATTCCTTTCAATGCCTGGTAAAGAGTACTACACCAAGTAAGTGTTCAATAAATGTTTATGGAATGAAGGAATTAATTCAAAACCCCAAACGGTGTGAATTATGTGTAACTTGCTTAGAATTATCTATTGCCTCATCACAACAGACCTCACTTATAATGTTTATTTGGTGATAGTGGCTTCCCTAGGGGGAAACCCCTTTGGCAATCACTGTGACATTGGCCCTGGATGTCCAACCTCAGATATTTCCTGGTAAGCTTGAGACAAGCGCGTGTTCAATATTCTTCCCTCTGCACACTGGAGCAAAGAGAACAGGGGCCTGTGTTTGCCACCCACAGCTGCCCTTAACATCTAAAAGCCTCCAGAAATTCAGACTGCCTCCAACCTCAGAGAACCAAAGGGAACAGGGGTACATCACAGAGTGATTTCTTTAAAAAGAGAAAAAAATAGAAGCAGCTACTCAAAGCGGAAGGACTTCGAGGACGGGAAAGCAATAGAAAGGTTGTATGGAAGTACAAAGAAGATTGTGCTGGAAGGAACATATTTATAGATCGTGGACATTATAAGAAATAGTGACAAAAGAATAGAATGGTATCCTAATGTACTAAGTATCCAGGTAATAAAAATATCAGGCCCAGGGCCTTTTGTCCAATTTAGCAAACCTTTTAAAATCTCTATAGTGTATCAAGGACTATGGTGTTCTATAGCCTAAACCTATTGTATCAGACAGTCATTTGTTTTGTTTGGGGATACACACACACACACACACACACACACACACACACACACACATATATATATAAACTTTTAAATTCATAATTTTTAGAACATCCATATATGACCACATTGGATTTCTGAGTATGCAAATGATCTTATAGGCTAAAAATCCTAAATATCAGTTTTAAGAGGTCTCAACACACTGATACACCAGCATCTCATCACTCACACTCAATTCTCATTATTTTCTTGCCAATGGTAAAAATGCAGGATCCTAAAAAAAAATCAGCTCCTTATCTTTTGTAATGCTCTGAACAGGAATTTAAGGTTGATGAGGAAAATTCTGTTACACTATGTGCAATGTCGTGAGATACAATTTTTCATTTCTTTCCAGCAAGTACATTCCACTAGGTATTAAATCTTGGATAGCTGATACATGAGACTAAAATAGAATAGAATGCCATGAGGAAAACATCAGGAAAATTCTTGACCTTTGCCCTCTCATATTTTTGGTGATCATGTTGTGACATCAAATTTCACCCAACACTAGTGGAGAAATTGTTTCTTCAAGCTGACATTGTTACTTTTCAATTGTTGGTAACTTCTTTGATATTAAATGTTCTTCTTTCCTCTTCGTCCATCCTGCAAAAATATTCTCTTATCAGCCCATATTTTTCTCCTTTATTAACTGCGTGGGGGGATAGTAAAGATTATTTTAACCAGAATGCATTGCGTTGCAGACTCTTGGAAGTCTCAAAATAAGACATGGAGATAACTTTCTACGTGGGTGATTTCTCATATTCGAGTGTATATTACATGTACGAATTGTCTCCAATTGCAAATCATTCGTGTTGTAATAAATCACTATGGGGTTTTTTTAACCTCAGGCATAAATTTTTTAATTAATCATAACCTCAACTCCTGGCACACTCAGTCTGGCACATCTCGATCTGCAAGATTCTTAATTTCTGTCCTTCATTGCCCTCTTCACATTCCTTTGACTCCATGGGATCCTCTTTTCCGTGTTTAATATATGCCTTAGATAGATCTGTATTCTTGAAAAAGAGTGTTTCTTGTACATGCATGTCTTATTCCAAAATAGAAATTGTATTGTCATATTTCTCATTTTCACAGAGAATAACATGGGTAGATCTTAACAATTAGGTGAAAATTTTACACCATTACTTTTGTTTAATTCTTAGAACTGGTGATGTCTTTTTTTCTAACTTTATTGAGGAATAATTCACAAATATAACTGTACTTATTTATATTATACAATGTCATGATGTGATATACATATACATTGTGGAATAGTTACCAAGGTTAAGGTAATTAGTACATACATCACCTCATATAGTTAACTCTTTTTATGTTTGGCGAGAATGCTTAAAATCTCTCAGTCACTTTTAAGTATACAGTATCTATTATTTTTTAAGTTTATTTATTTTGAAAGAGAGAGATACATTGTTTACAAATATTTTCTTCTCTTCCACAGGTTGCTTTTACAATTTACCGATGGTTTCTTTGGCTCTACAGAAGCTCTTTAGTTTTAATGTGTCCCACTTGTTTCTTTCAGTTTTTGTTGCCTGTGCTTTGGTGTCTTATCCAAGAAATCATTACCAAGATCAATGTCAAAGAGCTTCTTCCCTGATTTCTTCTATAATTTTTATGGTTTCAGGTCTTACATGTAAGTCTTTAATTCATTTCAAGTTAATTTTTGTGAGTGGCATAAGATATAGGTTCAGTTTCATTCCTTTGCATGTGGATATCCAGTTTTCCCAATATCATATTAAAGAGACTAGCTTTTTCCCACCTGTGCACTTTTGTTGTGCTTGTCGAAGATTAGTTGACTGTACATGCTTGTGTTTTCTGGGCTCCCAGCTCTGACCACTGGTTTGTGTACCTGTTTTTATGCCAAAATCATACTGTTTTGAGTATAGTTTTGTAATATAGTTTGAAATCAGGAAGTGTGATACTTCAGCTTTGTTCTTCTTTCTCAGTATTGTTTTGGCTATTTGGGGTCTTCTAGGGTTCCATAAAAAGTTTAGGATAGTGTTGTTTTTCTTTGAAAAATTCCATTGGAATTTTGATAGGGATGGCGTTGAAACTGTAGATTGCTTTCAGTAGTGTGGACATTTTAACAATATCAATTCTTAGAATCCAAGTGCATGAGATATCTTTTCCATTTATTTGTGTCTTCTTCAATTTGTCTTATAGTTTTCAGTGCACAGGTCTTTCACTTGCCTGGTTAACTTTATTCCTAAGTATTTTATTGTTCTCTATGCCACCGTAAATGGGATTCCTTTCTTTCTCTTTCAGATAGTTCGTTGTTAGTGTATAGAAATCAATAACTGATTTTTATATGTTGATTATATATCCTGCGACATAACTGAATTCATTTGTTAGTTCTAACAGTTTTTTAGTGGTGTCCTTAGGGTTTTTTTTTATATAGGATCATCTCACCTGCAAACAGAAATAATATTGCTTCTTCTTTTCCAATTTAGATGTCTTTCATTTCTTTTTCTTGCCTAATTTCCATGGCTAGGGCTTCCAGTACTATGGTAAGTAGAAGTGGTGAGAGCAGACATCTTTTTCCTCTTTCTGATCTTAAAGGAAAGGCTTTTCACTTTACACCGTTGACTATAATATAAGCTGTGCATTTGTCATATAATAGCCTTATTATGTCAGTGCAGTGACAGCTCCAGTCCTGGGGAAGAAGCATAGCAATGGGGACCAGTGGGAACTCTGGGCAGCTCCCATATGGTTCCAGTATTGGTGAGGACTGTGGGTGTCCTCAGGAGCAAAGGCTGCAAGGGCAGTGAGGCTTACTAGGATTCTGCTCTCTTTATCAATCCCTCCAAGAGGATCCTTCTCAGCACCGAGTTGTTTTGGACAGTGGGGAGTGGATGCCACGGGTAAAATATTTCCTACTCTTTTCCGTACAGCCGTCCTTAGCTTCTTAGCTCTGCAGAGCTCTGCTCTTCCTTCATTGTAGTCCAGAGCCTTTCCAGAGCTGTTTTCACCAGTTTGTAGTTGTTTACTTACTGAGCTTTTTGTTTGTTTTGGGGGGGGAGATGAGTGCCTTCCAGCCGGCCATGGTGCTGAACTACATTATTACTTTTGAATGTTGCATAGTATTCCACTATATTTCACTTGTTTATCCTCCTAGCTTTCAACTAGTGTTCATTCTCTGCTACCAGAAACTGCTCTGATGAAGACGGTCATCTGTGTCCCCTAGAGAGTTTCCCCAGGGTATATGTTGCTGGGTCAAAGGGGTATGTGTTTTTATTTATTTATTATGGCCAGATTACTCTGCAGAATGGGGATGTGTTTACATCCACACAAGGACCTTCTTACATTCCTTTAGGACCTTCTTTAGAGCAAAACTTCAGTGTGTTCCTGACGCCTGTTTAGTGCGTCTTCATTACCAAAAAGGAGGCCCGAACCAGTTTCCTCAGATCCTACATAACTGCAGAGTCTGTCTTCTAGATGAGAAAAGAATTTGAACAAGTCCTAAACCTGACTTTTAATTGTCTGAATTAGGTCACCTACCTCTTCCTGTCCAAACACCGCGGCCAAAGCAATCACATGTGAGAACTGAATCACTGACGGCCCTAACTAAAACCCCAGCATTGTTACCAAAAGAAGGAAAAAAGGATGTTGAATGATGAGAACAAGTGCTTACTAGAGCATGTGTTCCTAAAACCACAGCCTTGTGGTTAGCAGTCATGACCCATCCAGAACCCTAGCCCAAGCCATCTCTGAGCAATACCCAAGATGGCTCGGGTTTCTTTCCACATAAAAGACCACCTCAAAACTGAATGGCTTAAAACAGCACCCGTTTATTTACTCATGATCTTGTACGTGAGCTCAACTGGGCGGTTCTTCTGGTGTTTTGTCTAGAATTACTCATGTGGCTATAATCACTTGGCAGCTTATCTGGGGCTGGAAGATCGGAGAGGGCCTCGCTCACATGCCTGGAGACCAGCCGGGGCTGCCAGCCGGAAGGCCTCCCTTCTCATCCAAGCAGCCTCTCTGACGAGATGGCCTGCATTTCTTACACAGAGCTGATCAGAGTAGACAAGCATCAGTGCAAGAGCACACATCAGGTCTCTGGCTGCACATTTGCTGATGTCTCCCTGACCAAAGCGTGTCCCATGGCCAAACCCAAAATCAACATGGGAAGGCATCACGTAGGGGGTAAGTACCAGATGCATGCTTTATTGAGAGTCATTAAAATTACAATCTACTATCCTGGAGGACAGTTCCACAACATATTACGCTAAACTTGTGTTTTACTGAGAGTCACCTAGAAAGAGGTAGGACTCACTGGCCAAAAACTGAAATCAAGAAAGACAAACCTAGAGAAATATTTGGCTCTTCTGGGTTGAGCCAGTTCAAGAGACTGAGGAAACACTGACATAATGGGTTCTAAGACAACACCCCCTCATGGAGACTGGAGACAAGTTCAAGGTACAAAAGAGGCAATGTGACTTTGAGTTTTGTAGATCAAGGACATCTTCTGAACAGGGATTCTCAGCCATAGAAGCAATGTGGAGTAGAGAGGGCTAATTGTCCACCTAATACCCATTCTTCCCTTTGTGCTTATTAACAGAACCCCATTTTATTCAAGGCAACAATCTTCTCTAATGAAAAACCATATTGATCAGTCTCCCTCGAAACTAAGTATGGCAATGTGAAACTAAATATGGCCAACCACACTCTGGAAAACAGTATGGAGTTTCCTCAAAAAGTTAAAAATAGAACTACCCTACTATCCAGCAGTTGCACTATTAAGTATTTACCCAAAGGATACAAAAATACTGATTTAGAGGGATACATGCACCCAGATGTTTATAGCAGCATTATCTGCAATAGCCAAATTATGGAAAGAACCCAAATGCCCATCGACCGATGAATGGATTAAGAAGACGTGGTGTATATATAGAATGGAATATTACTCAGCCATCAAAAAGAATGAAATGTTACCACTTGCAACAAGGTGGACTGAACTAGAGAGTATTAGGCTAAGTGATAAAAGTCATTCAGAGAAAGACAAATACCATATGATTTCACTCATATGTGGAATTTAAGTAACACAAAAGATGAACAAAAGAGAAAGAAAAAAGAAAGAGGCAAACCAGAAAACAGACTCTTAACTACAGAAAACAAACTGAGTTACTGGAGGGGAAGTGGGTAGAGGGTTGGACTAAATGGGTAATGAGTACTAAGGAAGGCACTTGTGATAAGCACTGAGTGTTTTATTAAGTGATGGATGAATCACTAAATTCTACATCTAAAACTAAGATTTCACTGTATGTTAATGAACTGTAATTTAAATAAAAACTTGAGGAGTGCCTGAGTGGCTCTGTTGGTTGAGCATCTGACCTTGCCTAGGGTCATGATCTCATGGTTCGTGAGCTCGAGTCACATATTGGGCTCACTGCTGTCAGTGCAGAACTGGCTTCTGATCCTCTCTCCCCATCTCTCTCTCTACCCCTCCTCTTCTCATGCTCTCTCTCTCTTTCTTTCAAAAATAAATAAGCATTTTTTAAAGATAAAATAAAAAATAATAAAATAATAATAAACATGACTAATCAAATGTAAGTGGAAATTAATTGTCGGGTAAAAGTTCCAGGAAGGCTCTTAAAAGTAAGGGCATACTCTGAGTCCCTTAGTCTTTTCTCTTCTTCCTCCCTGCAATATATACATGATGGCTGGAGCTCCAGCAGACATTAGACTGTGAAATGACCTTGTGCCAAGGATGGTGGAGTAGAAAAATCAATATCTGAGTCCCCAGTGATAGACTGGTAGGCTTCTTTTACAAGAATGAACAAACTATATTATTCAGCCATTCTTTGTTTGAGCTTTTGGCCGATACGTCTGAACTTAATCCTAACTAGTACTACTCGAGGTAGATTGAGTAATTAATATTTTGTAAATTGGGCTATTTGTGGCTTCTGGAAACTTGGTATTTATTTTCCTTTTGTTCTGTTTTACAGAAAGTCTTTTGAAGTTCTGTCCTTGTTCCAGTCATACCCAGGGAGCACAGGCAAGAGAATTTTGCCGAACAGAGGCTCTGTACAGGCGGGCGGTGATAAAAACTAAAATGAGAAGACACGTGAAGCTCATAATTAGAACTACAAATTGGCTTCCCTTCATCACTTGGACACATTGATAGACTTAAACACTAGAGGTTCTGAACTACTAAGAGAAGAGAATTACTCTTTATACATCCTGGAAAACCATCAGATAAACCTTGAACATTCTTTAAAAGATAGAAAATATTTGGACACAGGAAAGAGAAGACAACGGACCCTCCAAATAAGGGTAGTCTCATAAGCATGAACTCTGAGTCAGGGACAAAGTGCTGGGTAGAATCAGAGGAATGGACTTGTTAGGGTAAAGGGTTCATCTGGGAAAGTCATAGGACGATGGTATGGAAAAAGAATCGAGATGTTTTAATAACATTTTAGAGCTTGATTATTTCTCCCGAAATCATCAATCAGAGCCTGAGGATTTTTTTAGGTAGGGGGATAATATGATGAAACTAACGATTTTAAAAGGTCAGTCTGGTCTTGATATTAAAGATGGGTTTGGAACTGAAGGGAGTCTAGAGGTTAGAAGAGCTTTTGAGGGTTCTTTTAATAATCCAGATGTGAAATAATCTTCTCCTCGTTGGACTAAGCTGATAGCAACAGGAATGGAAAGGAAGAGGAAGAGGTCGCTAAGGGCATATTGAAGGAAGTCATCAGGACAAGAGGACTTCAAAGTTCCAAGCAGCACTACCATGGTTACTAGGGAGCTTGTGTCTCTGAAAAACTAAGAAACTAAAAAAGTGTTACTGAGACCTATTACAAAAGCATTAAGGAAAGTTTCTGGGTTTTTAGATCAGGGACCAAAGTCAAAGTATATCTGAAAATCTAAACAGTTAAGCATATTCAAAGAAAACAAAAATGTTCAACCTAAACAATCCCATTATTAGGCTGTGTCACCCAGACCCATAGATCGATTATGGAACTGTATACGTTTTTGTAGATTTATAAACTTCTCTATAGGGCAATCCAAGTGAAATGGTTAGAACTGTAAGCTTTTTTTATTATAATTTTTTTATTAATGTTTATTTACTTTTGAGAAAGACAGAGAGCACAAGCAGGAGAGAGGCAGAGAAAAGGAGACAGAGGATCTGAAGCAAGCTCTGCATTGACAGCAGAGAGCCCGATGCAGGGCTCGAACTCACAAACTGTGAGGTCACAACCTGAGCTGAAGTCGGACATTCAACTGACTGACCCACCCAGGCACCACAAAACCATAAGCTTTGCTAAGTGTAATTCGGTATTTTGGATTGGATCCTGAGATAGAAAAAGGACATTTGTGGAAAACTGGTGAAATCTGAACAAAGTCTAGAGCTTAGTAAATAGTAATGTATCAATGTTAAACTCATAGTTTCAGCAAATGTATTGTAGTTACATAGATGTTAATATTAGGGGAAACTGAGTTAGTCCCTTCGGGCTGCTATAACAAAAATATCATAGACTGGGTGACTTGAACAAAAACATTTATTTCTCAGAGTTCTGGAGGCTTGGAAGTCCAAGATCAAGGTGCTGGAAGGTTCAGTGTCTGGCGATGGCCCACTTCCTGCTTCATAGAGAGTTGACTTCTCACTGTGTTCTCACATTGTGGAAGGGATGAGGGAACTCTCTGGGTTCTCTTTTACAAGGGCACTAACCTCATGCATTAGGGCTCCACCCTCATGATCTAATCACCTCCCAAGGGTCACACCTCCCAATATCATCACCCTGGGGTTCAACATATGAACTCTGGGACACAACATTCAGTCCATAGCACTGGAATATAGGAACTCTCTGCATATCTTTGCAACTTTTCTGTAAATCTAAAACTGTTCTAAAATAAAAAGCCAGAGACTTGAAGCCAATCAGACCTAGACTGAACTCCAGCTGAATGAATTTAGGCAATTTCCCTAAACCTCACTTTCCTCAAAAATGACAGAGGGCAACAATAGTACTGATCTCATGGTATTTAATGACACAGTACAGGTAAGATCCGAAGTGCCCTGCCTAGTACCCAGTAACACTCAGTTTTATTTGTTGTGGTATTGGTAAACTCTTTATTCAAAAGAGTTCTCATATAACTCACAAAGTAATGGAAAGATCTAAAAACTTTCTGGTCAAAAAATGATTCAACCACAACACACCTATCAATCAGAATGACCAAAATCTGAAACACTAACAATGCCAAATACTGGTAAGGATATGGAGCAACAGGAACTCTCATTCATTGTTGATGGAAATGAAAAATGGTATAGCAGTTCGAGCATTTCTTACAAAACTAAACATTCTTACCGTATTATCCAGCAATCTTGCTCCTTGGTTTTTACCCAAAGGAATTGAAAACTTATACCCATACAAAACATGCACATGGATGTTTATAGCAACTTCATTCATAATTGCCAAAACTTGGAAGCAACCAAGATATCCTTCAGTAGGTGAATGGATAAAAGAACTGTGGTACATCAGACAATGGAGTATTATTCAGGACTAAAATACATGAGCTATCAAGCCATGAAAAGACACGAAGGAACCTTAAATGCATATTTCTGAGTGAAAGAAATCAATCTGGAAAGGCTGCATCTTGTATGATTCTAACTATATGACATTCTGGAAAGACAAAGCTATAAAGATAGTAAAAGATCACTGGTTACCAGAGTTTGGGGAGGGGACAGAGATGAATACACAGAACACAGAGTATGTTTAGGGCAGTGAAAATAATCTGTCTGATACCATAATGGTGGATACATGTCATTATACATTTGTCCGAACCCATAGAATGTACACCATGAATGAATCCTAATGTAAACCATGGACCTGTGTCAGTGTAGGTTCATCAGTTGTAACAAAGGTACCATTCTGGTGTCAGATATTGATAATTAGGGGGAAATTATACATGTATAAGGGCAGGAGAATATGGGAAACCTCTACACATTCCTCTTAATTTTGCTATGAATCTAAAATTTCCCTTAAAAAAGGAAGTCTTTTTTTTGTTAATGTCTTAAGTAAATACCTAGTAGTGCAATTGCTGGGTCATACAGTAATTTTATTTTTAACTTTTTGAGGAACCTCCATACCATTTTCCAGAGTGACTACACCAGTTTGCCTTCCCACCAACAGTGTAAAAGTGTTCCCCTTTCTCCACATCCTCACCAACATCTGTTGTTTCCTGTGTTGATTTTAGCCATTCTGACAGGTGTGAGGTGATATCTCATTGCAGTTTTGGTTTGTATTTCCCTGATGATGAGTGATGAGCATCTTTTCATGTGTCTCTTGGCCATCTGGATGTCTTCTTTGGAAAAATGTCTATTTATATCTTCTGCCCATTTCTTTACTTCCCATTTCTTTTTTAAAATATTTTTTAAGTTTATTTATTTTGAGAAAGAAAAAGAGAGCACAAGCGGGGAGGGTCAGAGAGAAGTAGAAACAGAATCCCAAGCAGGCTCTGCAACATCAGCACAGAGCCCAATGCAGGGCTTGAACTCAAAGAACCATGAGATCATGATGTGAGCCAAGATCCAGATTCAGATGCTTAACCGACTCCACCACTCAGGAGCCCCTTAACTGCCCATTTCTTAACTGCATTACTATTTGGGGTGTTGAGTTTTATAACTTCTTTGTATATTTTGGATTCTAACTCTTTATCAGATATGTCATTTGCAAATATCTTCTCCCATTTTGTAGGTTGCCTTTTAATATCGTTGACTGTTTCCTTTGCTTTGAAGAAGCTCATTATTTTGATGAAGTTCCAATAGCTTATTTTTGCTTTGTTTCCCTTGTCTCAGGGGACATATTTAGTAAGCAGTGTTGTTATGGCTGGTGTCAAAGAGGTATGGAAGTGTTGAATCACTAAATTCTATGCCTGAACTAATATTATACCATATGTTAACTAACTGGAATTTAAATAAAAACTTAAGAAAAAAAATGAAGTATTTTTTTAAAGAAATGAAAAACATTCATATTTGATTTTTTATTTTGAGATATAAATGACATACAATATATTATTTCCAGGTGTACAACATAATGATTAGATATTTGCATATATTCGGAAATGATCATCACCCTAAGTCTAGCTAACATCTGCCACCAAACACAGCAACAGAGTTTTTTTTCATGTGGTGAGAACTTTACTCTCTTAGCAACTTTCAAAAATACAATAAAGTTGGGGCGCCTGGGTGGCTCAGTTGGTTAAGCAGCCAACTTCGGCTCCGGTCATGATCTCATGGTCTGTGAGTTCGAGCCCTGCGTCGGGCTCTGTGCTGACGGCTCAGAGCCTGGAGCCTGTTTCGGATTCTGTGTCTCCCTCTCTCTCTGCCCTTCCCTTGCTCATGCTCTGTCGCTATGTCTCTCAAAAATAAAATAAAAATGTTAAAAAAATTTTTTTAAAAATGCAATAAAGTTATATTCACTATAATCACCATGCAATACATTACAAGATTTGATTTTTTAATGAGATTGGGTTTAATGTTATAGGTACTGTGATGGTCATTTTTATGCATCAACTTGGTGGAGCTATAGTCCTGCAGTTATTTAATCAAACCCTAATCCAGGTGTTTCTAGGTATTTTGTAAATGTAATTAAAGTCCACAATCCTGCTGACTTTAACTGAAGGAGATTATAGAGAACCTGGATAGGCCCGATTAAATCAGTTGAAAGTCTTTTTTTTTAATTTTTTTAACGTTTTTATTTATTATTGAGAGACAGAGAGAGACAGAGCATGAGCATGGGAGGGGCAGAGAGAGGGCGAAACACAGAATCTGAAGGAGGCTCCAGGCTCTGAGCTATCAGCACAGAGCCCAACGTGGGGCTCGAACTCATGAACCACGAGATCATGACCCGAGCCAAGTCGGACGCTTAACCAACTGAGCCACCCAGGCGCCCCTGAAAGGCTTTTAAGAGCAGAACTGAGAAATTTCCAGGAAGAAATTCCACCCATGGATCGCAGATAAGGCTCTTACTCAAGAAATCCGACCTGCCATTCCTGAAAACCTGCCTTATAAATTTTGGACTTGCTCTGCCAGTCCCCACAATCACCTAAGCCAATTTTGTGGAATAAATATTTTAATATATATCTCCCACTGGTTCTGTTTCTCTGGTTGAACCTAGACTGATACAGGTAACTTCACTCAAGATTCTGGATTCACGATATGCCACCTCAGGCAGGCTGGGTCTCTCCAATATTAACCTATGGTGACCAATGTTAAGCAAAAGTTGAGGTGACAGAAATTCGTTAATATAATGCAGAGGAATGCATTCTAGGTGGGTTTATCAAGTTCTCCTCTTTCAGTTCACACCCAAAGCAGTATGGAGTAGAGCCCCCTTCTGACCAACTAACTGATGAAGGGGCACAGAGCTGAAAATGGACTGCTGCTGTGCTGTAGCCAATTCAGGGACAGCCCCGAAACACAGCAGTGAAGGGAAGTATTCACAAGGGGCAGAGCTTTGGGCCATGCACTTAGTCATCTCATGTGGAAAGAGCAGGGACTCGAGGTAAGAGCATTCACAGACCATAAATGTATACCATTGCCCACAATACAAACTGTTCTAACCCTCCTTTCAGGAATGGAAAAGGACTCACTCATCGGTGCTCTCCAGTGTTCACTCACATCGGCGTTCGTCTACCACATCGGGTTGTGTGTGCATGCCCACATCTGCCACAACAGCTGCAGTTCAAGATATTACCCGGCCAAGTGGTAGTAATCTCCTATAATCCTCCGGGATCAGTCTAGATTTTGTAGGGGCCAAATCTGTGAATTAAACAGGGATGCATGAGGGCCACTACCCCCTGCATCACTTAGGGTAACATGAGCCTGTGCTATTTCCCATGAGGATGTAATATTGACTGGGCTGGGGTAGGGGGCAGGGGATGAGGAACTTCAGGGAATTCCCACTGTGGTGCTCTTATCTTTCAGGCCAAGGAGCCAATGTAGAGGATCTGACATACACCAATTTAGGGACCAGGGAAATGGCCACTGGTTGGTCTCTAGACACAGCTGACCCTCTAGAAAATAGACCTCAGTGAAGACTCTACTACCTGGCCTCCCCTTTGCCCCCACTATAACAGTGGTCCACAAAACTGCTTCAGGTTCTCAGATAGCAATGTCGACTTGTACCCTATGTCCAACAGTTTTTGAAATGTTTGGTTAGTCCCTTTTCTCCAGTGGTTGGTTACCTGAGCAAATGGCCATGGGTCTCTCTGGGAAAGGACTAGAGGAACCATTACCATATCTACTTGTCATAGTGTTGCAGTGTCCTTCCTCCTGGAGACATGGCTCCTTAATTCAGGGCATTGGGGTCTTAAAACAGCTCATGTGAAAACTGAGCAAAGGATTATGATTTTTAGGTCCGGCTGCATTCAACCCTTTTATCACCCACCCTTGGTTTCTCTCAATGGTTTAAATTAAGCAATACCTTTATCGCCTGCCCATCTGTCTTTCTCCTGGGGAGCACATCTATTAACCAACTCCGTAGGCTTCTTAGACATTAGACCCACCCACTCCCATGACACTTCAATTTTGTAGCCTCATTGCTTCTTATGATTATAGACCTGCTGGTCTTTATTATCTTGGAGTCCTTTTATCCCCTTCTTCTCAGGAAACCCAGTTCTGTGGTCAGCCCTGTACTACAGGGACAACAACCAAAGAGACTCTCAGTGAATCTGGTGCCCTCTCACCAGAGCGTTCTTTAATATGTCGATAAATGGACTGTTTTCTGGGCCCCTCCCCAGAATGGGCTTTCTGGCCTTCGATTATACGTCCACTTCAGCATGTGCTCTTCTCTTCTTCTGACCTACTTTTCCACCGTCTGCCACAGCAGTTCTGGAATTTCTACTTCACTTGGTGTGGGCCTTGATTCTCTTCAAACTTTCAAGAACTATCGTTTCCCAGGGTCATTGTCAAAGGTGTTAAATCACTTATCATGGAAGAATGCTCCTGTGATCAACTCTATTTCATTGTGTCCTAACCCCACTTCGGCTGGCACCCTCAGGATCCAGTTCCATATACATCCTCCTAGCTGCTGCTAGGGCAGGTCAGTGCATTCCCACGTCGAGTCTCTTTGCCCCCTAGCAGGCTTGGCTCTTCCACAGCCAAGTTTTCCTGTGATTTAACCCTGCTTACTGGCCTGATAGCCAGAATAGGAGATGGGCGTAGATCCTGAGGGGGCTTCGTATTAGTAACATGAAGAATAGGCGATGTTAGGCAGGCAATTTTCTTGTTTGACTGCGTGGTTTGGGGATGCCATTGAAGGCGAAAATTCATATGCCGAAGTGATAGCTACAATGAATGTTCGTTAGGGTTTTTTCCCCCATGCCCTCCCCAACCTCCCCCTCTCCCAATTTTAGGACAATCCAGGTGGGACTCGGTGCTCTGGCTCCCACTGTGGAAATCAGGTCAAAGAGAGCCTTTCCTCCCTCCACTCCCTAGCAGCCAGCACAGCTGCCTGGCCGGTTTTTGGGTTGTTGCCGAGGCCCAGGAATCTGGAAGGAGGGGCACCTGGGGGACTGAGACTATTAGGAAGACATGGATGTGTTGGAGAGGCAAGTGACGTTGGCATTACTGACCCAGGAGTGGCTGGCGTGGCTGCAGCCTTGTGTCTGTCATGTGTCCATCCGGTTCTGATTCTCAAGCAACTGGGACGGGCTGTTCTCAGCTCCTCACCTATATCCCGCCTGTGCTGCAGCCCGGAGTCAGCCGCCCCTGGCTGCATCTCTAACTGGAGGCTTTCCCCAGAGCAGAAGGCTGCTGTCCCTGTGAAGGGCAGCTGGAAGGGTGGGACAGTGAGCAGCCCCGGAGCGAGCCCCAGGCTAGGACCAACAGAAGTCAGTGCATAACAGGCCCAGTGCCCACTCCACATAAGCAAGCTAACTCAAAGATCCATGTGCCACAGGTTCATATAGTTCCACTGGGCGGTCATTTCCGGGGCCCACAGTGGCAGCTGTGATTACACACCATGTATCCGCTGCCTCTCTTCCCGTCTCACTTCGCCACCCTCTTCGCCAAGGTTTCTGCCACCCCCCAAATAAACTACTTGCTTTCGAAGTCTTTCCTCAGAATCCACTCCTGGGGCAAACCAAACTCAACAGGTTTTCTTCAGCAAAAAAGGGATTTCACTGGGAAGCCACTGGAGGCAATGCAAAGCATTGAGGGAAGGGAGAGCTCACAACCGAAACAGATAATCCACAGAACTCAGCAGGGGTAGGCCCAGCAAGAAGAGCCTAGCCCACATGCCACCATATCTCTCAGAGAGGAGCCAGAGTCTGAGAGATGTGTCCAGTCTGCAGAGCTCGATTCCGGGGCTGGCCCAAGCTGTGTGTGCAGGTTGGAAAAGAGGAAACATTCCCTTTGGCTTCGACATGGGAGGTGGGTGTCTCCTCCCATCAAGACTTATAACACGGGCTGGGTGCTCTTACAAAACAGAGTTGAGGGGCACCTGGGTGGCTCAGTTGGCTGAGTGGCCAACTTCAGCTCAGGTCATGATCTCGCAATCTCTGAGTTGAAGCCCTGCATCCAGCTCTGTGCTGACAGCTCAGAGCCTGGAGCCTACTTTGGGTTCTGTGTCTCCCTCTCTCTCTGTCCTTCCCCTGCTCCTGCTCTGTCTCTCAAAAATAAATTTAAAAAAAAAAAAAACATTTAAAAAGTTAAAAAAAAAAAAACAGAGTTGAACTCTTAAAAGACTGGGGAAAAAGTAAGTGTCTACTCCAAGCAGAAAAAAAAACTAGGGGCACCTGGGTGGCTCAGTCGGTTAAGTGTCCAACTTCGACTTAGATCATGATCTCACGGCTCATGAGTTCGAGCCCCGCGTCAGGCTCTGTGCTGACAGCTCAGAGCCTGGAGCCTGCTTCAGATTCTGCCTCTACCTCTCTCTCTCTCTGCCCCTCCCCTGCTCTCACTCTATCTCTCTCAAAAATAAATAAATATTAAAAAAAAAAAGAAAGAAAAAAAAAAACTAATGGCCTTGAATGTATTTCATTTTATTCTCCAGGGTGATGAAGGTATGGGAGCCACTGGTTGTTTTCTGCTGTTATCACTCAAATAATAATCACACCCTTTGCCATCTGCCTATCAAAATGTCTGTGGTATGAAAGCTTTATGACAGTCAAAATGTCATGTTCCTTCCCAATCTGACACTGAATTTTTTTAGTCTGTCATTTCTTTAGTTAATTTCCCTGCCTTGGTAAACTCTATTTGGATCTACTCTCTACATTTGCAAAACAGTTCATCTTTCTCTTATACTAGAAGCTCCATTCCACCCCCCCAGATTCCTTGATATTATTGTAAATCATATCTCGTTTTTTCTTTACTTTTCCTAATCTCACAAGATTAAGGGGACAGAACTGAGATCCAAGAAGGTGATATAGCATACACAATAAGAGGGACTCCTTTGAGTACTCTGCATACATTTTCTCATTGAAACCTCACAGCAACTCTCCAAAGTAGATATTTCTGCTCCACTTTAGAGATGATGAAACTGTGCCTTCAAAAAAATGGAATAATTTGTCTGTAGTAGCACAGGTAGTGTGTGACAGGGCTGGGATCCGAACCCAGTTATTTAACTCGAAAGCCCATATTTCTAAAGAGTATTCCCACAAGCAAAATAAGGGGTTTAGATTCAACCAGAACTAGGATTGAACTTGCCTGTGTCAGCTGTCACTGTCACCGTGAAGAGCGATTCAGAGCCTACCAGCATGGTGGGCTCCCAGACTCCATAACTGTGCTGAACACCATCCACCCTCCTAGCTGCGAGAAATTATTGTCAAAGAGTTTTCCGTTTTAGCCATTAATCTTTTTTTTCATTTCTTTATGATGAATTGTGAATGCATGAATCTGTATTTGGACATATATCAGAAGTGTTTGGTACTGCTAATAAAGTAAGAGGAAAGGTCTCTAACCGGAGCGTTTTCTAATTTGAATATCTCAAGACGGGCTTGGAATTGCCACAGAAAGAGTCTCATAAATTATTCATATGTCAGAATTTTAGAACTGGAAGAATTCAGTCAGTCCAATTCTTTGACTTCACGGATGGAGGAAGGCCTGGAAGTGAAGGGAGTACCTTATTGCCACCAACTGAAGACAAGCCAAGAATTAAGGCATGGTGACTCTATCATTCCTCAGTATGACGAGTTTTACTGTGTTATCACACATTATGTTTTTAAGAACTTTTGCAATTTTTGTTCTGAGCCTGCCATGTGTAAACATGTTACTCAGTGAGCATTTAATGTTTGAGTTAATTTTCTACATTTTCTCAATTCAGCATTTTATCAAGTAAGTCATTTTTTAAAAAAATTTTACAGGGGCGCCTGGGTGACTCAGTTGGTTAAGTGGCTGACTTCAGCTCAGGTCATGATCTCATGGTCTGTGAGTTCCAGCCCCACGTCGGGCTCTGTGCTGATGGTTCATCAGAGCCTGGAGCCTGCTTCAGATTCTGTATCTCCCTCTCTCTCTGCCCTTCCCCTGCTCATGCTCTGTCTCTATGTCTCTCAAAAATAAATAAACGTTAAAAAATTTTTTAAAAAATTTTACCAAGCTTATTTTCTGAGAAAAAAAAAAAGTCTTTTTTAATATGTCCATAAGCCCTCAGGTTCTATTTCTGTTTGATTTATATTTTCCTAGTGAATCACAGGTTTTCCTAGAAGTGCCTGTGTTTCCTCGTCTCATTGTTTGCGGGTACTTTTCTGTTTCTCAGCAGGAGTTATTTTTAAACTGCCACAGCTATGGAGATCAAATGGAGGCTTTGGTTACCATCTTTTACACGCCCAATTACCGGGCTTTGGGGAAAGATTCGCACTCGGTAAAATTTACATTTGCTATTTATAAATTTTTGTCATTTAAAAACCAGCGGCCCTCTTGTTTCATGCAGTTATTCAAAGATAATGAAGCAAAATAATGGATTATTTTCTTCTTTTGAACCAGGAAAGACAATGAAGATCCAGTTAAAAACAAAAAACAAAACCAAATTGTAATACCCAAAGGGCATTCTGTATATAGAACTTTAGGACTTGGGCAATCCTAAAACCTCAGATGCACACTAGCCCTGTACGGATGTTGCCATAAACCGAGAAAGGCTAAGGGATTGGGACCCCAAGCAGCTTTAGAATGTTTACGGTTAAGGAGAGAAGGTAGATGTTCTAAGACGTACTAGGGATTTGTTTTAGTCGAGTATGGTAGTGACAGACACAGACAATTGCCTTTCAAAGAAGAGTTTATTCCTTACATTTCCCAAGTTGTGGGGGTGGGGGAGGCGGCCACCACACCACACAGGGCCGCAAGGGAAAGTACCAGGAGGCAGAAGGAGCAAAGGAGAAAGGATGACCCAGAGCCTTTATTGTGGTTTCTGGGGGAAGAAATGGGTGAGGCAAGATTGACAGGTTCGAACAAGTTTTAAGATTGAGTAATTTGAATAATTTCATAGGGCTCTAAGCTATAGAGGGGTCTCCAGTGGCCCAGGACCAGATTTAAGGCAGGAGAAACATTGGTCTGGTGTGTGAGTTAAATAAAGGAAGCAGCTGGGGAGTCAGACTTTGGATGCATTCATGTGCGTATGAAAGTGACGCTCACCAGCAAGCTGTTGGGCTCTAGAACAAGCTAGCCCTGGGAGGGGCAGTCCGCGCCAGCCAGCAAGGCCTCCCAAGACGTCACACGTCATAAAATACGGCAAATAGAAATCATGATTAATACAGAGGTCACTATTAGGCAAGTCGTTCTTAGGCAGAATTAATCAAAACTAAAATGTCATGGTAGAAGTGCTATTTGATATTCATCAGCTCTTATGGGAAAAACCAAAACCAAAACCAAAAGGAAATGGATACAAACTGTGGGTTTTACATGTAATTCTGTCGCAGACGTTGCTCAAAGCAGTAGGATATGGAACTGAACAAAGCACCTAAATCACAGAAGTATTACATTCAGTAAATTTTACATTATTGTAAGGACAGATGTTTGCTTTACCCTTCTCCTCCCCAATTTAAAATACATGTATATTATTTACACGCAAATTTTTTTATTTAAAGATTATTACTTTTCAGGTCATAGTTTATTTTCTTTTATAGGTTGTGGTTTTAGTTTAATAGAATAAAATTTTTAATGCGTTTATCAGCAAAACCTGTCATAATGGCTAAAACTTGAAAGCAATCTAACTATCCACAGGTAAGAAATTGAGTAAATCATGAGATATCCATACAACGAACCACGAAACAAGTATTTAAAATAAAAAATAGTTAAATATTTAAACATTACTTAACTGGGGGCACCTGAGTGGCTCAGTTAGTTGGTTGAGTGTCCAACTTCAGCTCAAGTCATGATCTCGCGGTCTGTGAGTTCGAGCCCCACGTCGGGCTCTGTGCTGACAGCTCAGAGCCTGGATCCTGCTTCAGATTCTGTGTCTCCCTCTCTCTCTGCCCCTCCTCTGCTCGTGCTCTGTCTCTATCTCTTTCCTTCATAAATAAACATAAAAAATTAATAATAAATAAATAAATAAATATTACTTAACTGAAGAATACAGAAAGGAAGTGCCTTTAACATACTTAATGGAAAATGTAAGTTATAAAATTCTATGTCCTAGATACTCTGCTCTTCTGAAGAAAAAGACATTTATATGCATTTAAAAAACAAACAAACAAACAACACCGAGAGGAGATGCACCAAAATAGAATCCATAGTTATATGGGTTGTGGGTTATAGTTTATTTATTGTCTTATTTTTCCTTACTTGTATTCTTAAAATTTTCATAAGAAGCTGGACTGGGGGGTCGAGGGGTGCTTGGGTGGCTCAGTTGGTTAAGCATCCAACTTCGGCTCAGGTCATGACCTTACAGCTTGTGAGTTTGAGCTCCACATCGGGCTCTGTGGGGACAGCTCAGAGCCTGGAGTCTGCTTTGGATCCTGTGTCTCCCTCTCCCTCTGTCCCTCCCCCACTTACAATCTCTCCCTCTCTCTCTCTCAAAATAAATAGACATTTAAAAAAATTATATTTTTTCATAAAAAGCATGTATTATTTTATAAAAACGAGGAAATAAAAATTTTATTTTTATTATATTGGAGTTTCTTTCCCCAAAGAAATTTCCTCCTACTGCTGGTTCTGCTGGGTCATAAGGCTCAAGCGTCAGGGCAGCCACGGTCTCAGCCGGACCTCCTGCACAACGATTTTCTTAGTCCAGACCCTATTCGTCCTAAGGCATACTTGTTTCTTGGTAAGACATCAAAGGGGTTCGCTACCTCCTGACCATTAGCATAATGCCATCCTCTATGGGATATCAAAATGACCGATAGTCCTCCAAACTACGCTGTGACAGCAAGAGAACTGACTTAGCCCTAGGGCTAAGCATATGAGACGGGATATATATTCCAAATGCTTCCGAAAATACAATCTGTCACACCGTGGCCGCCGAGTCCAGATTTTGGTTAGCCAGTTTTAGCACACTAAAACCAATACATTAGATGTAGAATCCTGAACAGTGCTCCAATGTTAATAATTCAGACCAAAGGAGACTTAAATAGTGTCCCTTTTGATCTAACACTTTTACAATCTGCTTTCACAGTTGCCCCCCAGATGCTTGTCAACACAGATCAGTGGCATCTCGTGGCTATGTATAAACTCTCTCTTCCCAGACTAGCCTTTGTGTCTCTCCCTCAGGGCTCTCCTGGCTTTAACTCTTGTTATGGGCCTTGAGGCTATGAGTGACAAAGACATTAGTTTGGGAGACAATTGCCAGGTATAAAAGGCTTTTTTAGAAGAGGAAGGCTTGTTGCCTCAGAGAGGGGTGGGTTTCCTCAGCTGGCAAGGGAGTTAAGGGGAATTTACAGATTCAAAGTTCTCAGCCTTGTCCGGGTCCACCCAAAAGTCTTCAAACCAACCTCTCCTCAGGTCCCACTCCAGCCCCACCACTGCCCTTACCCCAGGGTAAGACTAGCAGCTGTAAGCTGTTTTCCTTCCTCTTCACCTTTTACTCCTCAGCCTTTTACTCCTCAGCCGTATCTACCCTGCAGTCACAAAAAAGGAAGGATTCCCTCAAAGCTGTCATGGAAGCCTTCTAGTTCCCTGTGTGGACTCTTAAGTTTATCTTCAAAGCTTTTCATTTCTCTTGGACTGTGTAGGGTTCTCAGAAGGAGCCAGGTGACTCCATGGTCCTCACAAACACTACTATCGCGATAGCAATTAAGTCCCACAGCCACTTGATCTCTCCACGCCTTGCCCTTCACCTGCACTTCCCTTCTTGCTGTCAGGCAGTGAGAATTTGGGTAGGCATGATGCCACCGCATGCCATGAATGATCCATATCCCTTTTCCCCCTACCAAGCAAGTGATCTCTGTGTGTCTTGAATATATACACAACCCAATCCCCAAATCCATTTCAAGGGTCTGTTTTCTGAGTATAATATAAATTATAGACTGGATGCCATTCCTTAGTTCTGTTAATCCCAAACAGAACTCCGGAAATAAACCACAGACAACAACTGTCCCCTAACTTGACACAGGCAGCGTCATATTACATCACTTTTCCCTCTAAAATCTCCAATCTGTCATTCTTTGGCTAATTTCTCTTCCCGTCCTCACTCGACTTTTAATTAAGCATTTCCCTGAAGGTGCTTAATTCTTCGCTTTCCACTTGAAGCAGAGTATCAATGTACTTCTTCAAGGTCAATGCTTTTTCCAAGAAAAATATAGGTAGATTTCATTTCTCTTCTCTTACTACTCTTGCACTCCCAGCACGTAGCTCAGCGACTATCTCATAATACGTATCAAGTTGTAATAATAACACCTTATATTTTAAGTGTTTACTCTGTTTTATGTATCTTATCTCATTGAATCGTCACAACAATACCAGGTGGCCTATGCTATTACTGTCTCCAGCTTACCTATGAGGACACAGGACTGGAGAGTTTAAGTAATGTTCTCAAGGTCACACACAGCTGGAAAGTCGGAGAACCCGCTAAAGCCGCTAAGCTCCACAGTTTCTTTCAACAGTGTTTATAGAATGAACAGCAGATGAGGAGCCTCAATAAATGCTATTCATATGACTTTATTTCCACATTATTTTGTTGACTCCAGACAAAACTTCCTGGCATTATCTCTAACTCTTTTTACCAGACTTCACCCTTACGGGTCCATCAATGGTTGTGTGCAACAAACCAGTTCTGGCTAACCTTATCAAAAATACAGGGATTCATTGAAAGGTAAAGGCTAGCCCACGGAATTAAAGCGATGGCTGATCAGCCACTTTGGGAAAGGACAGAATCTAGGCAAAACCAGGGAGTAAAATAGCAGGAACTAATAAGCAGGAGGTGTTTCCAGCCTCCACCGTTGGGATGAATCAGCGCCAACTATTTTCAGTCTTTGTGTCACTGTGCTTAGAGCCTCAAATTCCACCAAGAGTCTGCCTGACATCATCTGGATCCGCGTCCAGCCCCAGGCCAGGGAATGGGGGTGGAGGTGGGATGGGGCAGAGTGATTGGCAGTTCCACCAAGTCTGCATGCCAGAAAGGAAAACAGAGATAGGCTTCATGGGTGCTGGGCAGACGGCAAAATGTCCGCCGCAGTGACCCTAACACATCCAAGGCCAGAGGAGAAAGATGCGGACTACTGAAATTAGCCAAAGAAATGCACGACAGAGGCACTTCCTGGAGAAAAGTTTCAAATGTTTAGAGCGCTGTTTCTCAAAAGGACCACTTTTAATAAAGTAAAGAAAAGATTTTTTTTTTTTTTTTTTTTAGAGAGAGAGAGAATCCCCGAGGCAGGGCTCGATTCCATGACTCTAGGATCATGACTTGAACTGAAATCGAGTCAGACACTCAATCCATTGAGTCATCGAGGCGCCCCAAAATAAAGAAAAGATTTTAAAAGAAAAGCTCTTTTCTAATATTGCTCAAAACCATCTAATATTGCTCAAGTTACTTTTTACTGCGATGTTACTTAGATGTGTACAAATATAAAAACAGGAGTAAAAGCCCTTGGATTTATAGCACTTATAAAATTATAAAGCACAACAAATTTTAAAGTTCAATCCAAACAAAAGTAACAAAACCAATATCATTCAAGTGACTTTCATAAATTGAACCTGACAGATGTTATTTTCTGAACCTGAGCTGCTAGACGCCCGATGTCATGCGGTGGTGACAGCTATCTTGCAGGCATTTCGGAGTTCGGCACTGCTATGCTATCGCATGCCTGCCGATGACTCAATTCTCCCGCCACTTTATCCCTTCAACCCACGGCGAGACCTCGGGACAGCACGGCCGGGTCCTTACTTGGCCTTCATTTGGCATGAAAATACCTGTGCCTTTTTCTCATTAACCCATGATAATTAGAGTACTGTTCTTTGATGTTAACGAGTCAGAAACACAAACGCATGTAAAGGCGTAAAAATTCTTGGCAGGGCTCAGTTATGAGATGGTCGCTCAGATGACCCATAACATGCTGATATTAAAAGTTTTTAGAGTACCTTAGACACAGAAATGCAACTTTTAAACTTTATTATGGAGAACTCCCGGATATCTGAGACTGTGTCCTCTGGCACCCAGGGATCGTGACCCCCAGTTTGAGAAACAGGTCTTTAGAGTGACGGTATCATCCTTAGGAAAAAATGTGTAAGGAACCCTTTGAAACGGGTATTACAATGATTTGCTGCTATAAATTCCCAGATACGTATCTGTATAAAATTTCCATATGACTTCTGATAGTTCTTACGCGCTTGATATCCTGCATGCTGTATATAAAGAGAAAAATATACCTTACAGCCTCTTGAGAATCTCTATAGAGCGGGTGAAACTCCAATTTCCATGAATACAGTAATGCGTGTCTGTCAAATTGCATAAAAAATCATGTTAATTGAGCAGAGGTTGGGATTCTGACCATTCCTCTAGTTATGAAATGGCTAATAATTATCTAGCTATTTTGAGTAAATGCACATGTGGAGAATAGTGCTTTCCAGTGATTGTGAAACACTCCACTTTATTTTAAATGTTTCTGACCCAGTAAGGTTGAACGACATTCTACTCGATTTAAAAAGCTCAACTCAACCAAGTTTTGCAAGCATTGACTCTCTAAATACATTTTTTAAATTGTTCTGAATTATATGGCTGAGTTAGACTCAGAATTACAGCCTCTTATAAGAAACAAAGCACTGATGGCTAAAAAGAAATGCTTTCATATGTAAGAGAGAGTCCTCCAAGAATGCTTGAATTTTGCATTTACGTTTATAAAATAATCTCAGAAAGCTTAATATCGGCATGTTATGATTGTCTGGGTGACCATCTCTAACAATGAGAAGGATTTTGATTATCACTGGTGGCATCAGTCTCTTTAATTTATAATTATGCCTTGTTTACTAGCGTCTTGGAAACATGAACAAATAGCACGGAGATTATCTCGGGAAAGAATAGCTCTCATATCACCCATACAGGAAAAAAGTAATCTCACGCGTGCCCGTTCCAAATGCCAAATCATCATACAGAAACGTTCTTAACATTTAGTTTCATGTACACAAAATATAACATATAATCCTTCATTTCCACAGTTAGAAATCCGCAAGACGTGCTTGTAACAGTAATACATCAATAGTAACATGTTCGACCAACGTTTGACATCTCTGTATGAAAACTCCCATGACGAAGTTGGTCACACTGAAAGAATGCGGGGTTGAGCAAGTTTAATTATTTGCACAATTCGAAATGAGTGACTAGTTGAGTAATAACAAAAAAAAATTTAGAGATTTCTGAATCATCCGTCTCTTTAGGATGTCGCCTTTTACGGTATCTTTTATGAGAAAAATTAGAATAGTTTAGAAATATCAAGATAATCTGGATTCTCTGTTAGTTGTGAGTTGGGGGAGGAGGAAATGTCCTGTAGAAAGCGTCCAGCATGCCAGGGTCTTCACTTTCAAACTGGCCGAGGGCTAGCTTATGAGCATCGCAGGGACGAAGTGGAACGGGTGGGCTTTGAAACTAGAGGTTTGGGGGTCTGACCACAGGCTTTGCCAATTATGAATTGTGTGATCCGAGGCATGCCTTTAGCCGCTCTGAACTTTCGTGTCTGGATTTCAGGTGAAGAGGGTGGCAAGACTTACCTGGAGGAGTGAGAGGACTTGGTTTCTTCCCGGCTCTCTCATTCCCTCCGTCCCTGGAGCAGTCACACGACCAGTTCGCCCTCCTGTCCTCTAGGAAATGAATGTTTTAGTGCTTCTCGACAGGAAATTACTTTCTTCCACCGAGGGTCATTTGGAAATGTGTGGGGTGGTTTCCAGTTGTCCCCTAAATTAAGGGAATCAAGAATGCGAAATGCCCCGTCATGGGGAGGACGGTGCCACACGACAAAGAATTCCAGCAGGAAATCGGCATAGCTCGTTTGTGAAACTAACTGGATAGTCTCTGCCCCTTTCACTTCGACATTTCGGCTTTTTATTTTAGTTTCATTGTTTCTTTACAATCATGTTGGATGAGCCAGATAATTAAATGCCGTGAGCCACCATGAGACACATGAGAATGTTGATCAAAATAATGAATTGTGAGGTAAAGAATTGTGTTTGTTTGTTTGTTTGTTTGTTTGTTTTTTCCAGTTGGAATGGAGTGCTCGAAGCCAGCCTAAGAGCGTGTGAAATAACAGCTTTCCTGGAAATCATTCCCAAAGCGCTCCAGGCTAACCAACCTAAGGCATTAGAGAAAAGAAGACTTCTTTCTCTGCCTCTGCTAAGACCCACCCTTTAGGCTCCCACCTCCTTCCGCAGGACGGACCTCTTCCACGAGGCTGGGGGTTGGACTGTACGTTCCTTTCATGGGAAACTCCCCGCCTCCACTCCCAGGACTGTAGTGTTTTTCTTTAGCCCCAAAAGACATCAGAATGCTTTTCTATACCAATGTGTTTCCCAAATGGGGTATTCAATCTCTAACAACACCACACGGGGTCAGCCAAATCCCACCCATGTCCCTTTGCTCCGAGCAAAGTTTCTTGGCCCAGCCTCTCCTCCAGCTTGGGGTCTGCGTGTGTTCCCAGACTCTTCGGGGTCTCTGCTCCTGATACAGGAGCGAGAATACACATTGCGCCAATATTTGGAGCACCGACATACAAAACATCATGGCCCGGATCCACACCTAGAGAAACTCCACTAATGCAGAGATAACGGGCAGCAAGGCGGCTCTGTCCACAGTAAGGGCCCCCGTGCACATAGACAAGTCATCTAGCTAATGCTTGTCAGTTCCAAAAGAAGGCCTTTGCTTCCCCTATCATTACTAAAGGCCTGTCTTGACTAGTTCCCCCAGAACAAAGGGACAGCTGACCAAATAAATTAAAGGTCAGGAGTTTTCCCAGCTTCGGCTCACCGAGTGTTCAAACATTGTGGGCACTACATCCGTCAGGATCCCTCGTTACAATCCAACAAACGTACAGTGATCGCCTGTCGAGTGTCAGGTGCAATGCCAAGTTTTAAAAAACAAACAAACCAAACAAGAAAAACAGCTCTAGACTCAGGAATAAACATGTATAGAAATTCGGTGACCAGTTCCTGATAAACCAATCCTAGCAACAAACCGACTGCTATACATCTCTTTGGCAAGCCTGAGAACTCTGTTGTCGGTAAAGCCAAGTCACCCCCGACGGGCATATTTAGAAAAGAAAGAATGGAAGTGGAAGTAGAAGGACTGAAAATAGAAAATGAAGGTAAACCACAGAGCATTTCTTCAATGAAAACTCAGGAAGATAAAGGAAGCGGAGAGAAGCCTACTTCCTGGGGATTGTACTCTGGGATTGTATGGAAGGAAGGAACTAAGACATAGATAAGAGGACTTGACAGCTAGGGCCGAGCAGAGACACGGGGTGCCCGGGGAAGGCCAACAATTTGGGATGTCTTTGGATCAACACTGTTTTTTTTAACAAGGTTCAACATTTATTTAGTGAGGTTAAGGTTAGGGTCCTTTCATTCTTAAAAAGTACAGATAGCTCCTCCCCCTTCTGCTTTCTTCTTTCCTTCTCAAACCACTCTGTCCTAATGCTACCAGATAAGGCAGGAAAAGGGAAGAAGAGGAAGAAGCCACAGTGGCCCGGAACAGGATGTCAGCCCAGCAAGGAGAACGCAGCGTCCGTCTGCACACTGGGGCGGCCCGGGGGGTTTGTCAGAGTTCCGCACGAAGAGGAGGGCGTACTTGCCCGTGAGGCACCAGGTGGGGGTGCTGGGGCAAGCGGAAGAAGGGTGTCCGTGGAAGGGAGCAGGGCGAGGGGCACCAGCACTCTGGAGTGAAGAGGGCACCTGGACAGGGGAAGGGATGGCAGCGGAGATGGCAGGCTGGATGACCAAAGGAGTAAAGTAAAGTTGTCCCCTTTATCCATGGAGGATATGTTCCAAGACCCCCACTGGAGGCCTGAAACCACAGAGAGTACCAATCCTATATGTACCGTATTTTCTCCTGGACAAGCATATCTATGATAAACCTTAATTTATAAATTGGGCACAGTAAGAGATTAGCAACAACAATAATAAAGCAGGACAATTATAATAATATACTATAATAATAGTTGTATGCATGTGGTCTCTCCCTCAAAATATCTTACTGGACTCACCCTTCTATTTCTTGTGATGACGTGAGAGGATACAATGCCTACATGATGAGAGGAAGTGAGGTGAATGACAGAGGTGTGGCGACCTAGCCTTAGGCTACTAGTGACCAGACACTAGGCTAGAAAGAGGACCATCTACTTCTGGACTGAAACCAAGGAAAACAAAAACTCTCAAAAGAGGGGGACAACCATAAAGCTAATGGAGTCAGGTTTCTCGTGCAGAAGAGAGGTACAAATACCGGAAGGAAGGAAAGGACTTTTATGGTGATGGATTCAGACTGGTGGTATTGGCCATGAGGTCAAGAACTTCAGTAAATCGCAGATACAGAAATTATTATAAACTTGAGTGTGTGTTTCTGTACATACATATATCAAGAGAGAAGTGAGACAGAGACACAGAAAGAATCTACCTGCTTAAAGGGCCTGGGAGCAACAATGTTCCAGTCACAGTGAATACACCCGGTACCTAGATCTTGAATCCTAAACACCACTGGCCACTGAAAGGAACCAGAGTTCCGCAAGATGGCCGACCCGCCCCAGGCTGGGGCAGGGAAAGAAGATGAGCATCTTATGCCAGAAAGCAAGAAGCGCTCAAAGAATGAGGGGACATGCCAAAAAGGACACAAGCCAGCGGGCACGGGGGCCAAAACAGGGACAGTTTCTCAAGATAAATTACGGTCGTCACAGATTGTTACCCAAACACACAAACCCGTGTTCATATTGGAAAGGCAATCGATGAACTGTCAGGTTAATGAGGTACAGGATACATTTATAGTTTTAGAGCCTCTCCCCACAACATACGTGCTAATTACGAAGAGGAAGAGAGAAGTCTCAGAGGTAAAAATGTTCTGTGTTGTACTTGCAACTTCCCTGCGTGATTGCTCAAAGCTACATATTTTAAAAGTATCTGAGAGGGGCGCCTGGGTAGCTCAGTTGGATAGGCATCTGACTTCGGCTCAGGTCATGATCTCCCGGTTCGTGGGTTCAAGCCCCACGTTGGGCTCTGTGCTGACAGCCCGGAGCCTGCTTTGGATTCTGTGTGTGTCTCTCTCTGTCACTCCCCAGCTCGCGCTGTCTCTCGAAAATAAACAAACGTTAAAAAAAATTTTAAAAAAGTATCTGAGAAACACTAATTTTGATTCTGATTGAAACATAGTCAGTGGTCTGAAAAAAAAAATCAACAGAACATTTCCAGCTTTCCTGGTAGTTCTTTCCTTGTGGAATTTTCTAATCCTAGCCAGTTATTGGGAGATATATTAAATAATAAAAGAAATCCTTCATTTCTTCCATCCATGCAAGTTCCCAGTGCCATGCGTTCCTCGGCTTCAGAATTCCAGTTGCCCGGGACTGCTCACTTTTAACTGGCTGCACAGGACTGCGTGTGGGCATCGCAAAAACAGGAGACAGAGCTAGGCACTCAAGTCATTTTACTTCTCATAGGTGAGTGTGTCCGAAACAATTGACCGCCGCATTACCGCATTCCTGTGCCGCAGGGGCCCCCTGTGGGCTGCTGCCCTGAAGATGCCTGCTCCCACCCGTTCCCTGGGCTCTGCTGGGGGCATCGCTTTCAGAACCACGGTGAGTGTTGGAAATGGCTCAACAGCCCGACTTGCTGGCTCTTTGGAAGGACACATAGACGCAGAGGAAGAAAAATGTTTCTTATTGTACATGCTCTCTCAGCAAAGGTATCTGCATGCACATTGCTTCAAGTGCAGAAGAAAGACCCTGAAAAGTTTCTATCAAGACCGAGCCTGGGTGGCTCTGCCAGCCAAGCATCTGACTCTTGATTTCGGCTCATGTCATGATCTCACAATTCATGGTATAGAGCCCTGCATTGGGCTCTGTCCTGACAGCATGGAGCCTGCTTGGGATTCTCTCTCTCTGCCTCTCTCTCTCTCTCTCAAAATAAAAAAGGAAACTTAAAAAAAAAAGTTTGTATAAAGCACATTTAAATTATTTGTAGCGTATCCACATGACTATTTTAATATGTGTAAAATGCTACGGATAATCCCTTTCAGAGCTGCCACTTATGCTTGGTCAGGTTGTGCACAAGGGCACCTGGCTGACTGAGGCTGTGCCCATCCAGAAAAAGAGGTACATTTTAAATTTTGCACAGAGGAGCTGTATAGCCTAGCAGCAGCCGTGAACGTATTATTTTTACTTCTCTAACTTAGTGAACAACAACAAAAAGTTGTATAAAAACTTTTAGATGTTCACTTCTGACTCCACTACCTCAGCTCCTTAAAATCTTACTTTTCAACGATAAATTCTCCTTCCTCCTTGAGCGTCAGGAACCTCTCCTTGCAATTTGGGAAACCTGGAGAAATAGTACAACATGGTACTTGCAGAGTAAAGACTGTACAAAGCACTAGGTGAGTGAAAAAGAGTGGACACGGGTGGATGGTAGCAAATTCCTAAATAGCGGCCACTCTTAAACCTGCATGTACCATTGGTAGAAGGCAGAAATGTAGAACGGATGAAGTTGCGTTCTTACATTTGGATGATGTCATATTCAATATTCAATATGATCATGGAAGAGATAATCATATGTCCATTAAAAAATTTACCTCGCGTATAGTTCCATAGAACTCATGTCTATGGTGTAAGTCCCTGGAGGAAAAAAGTCTGGAACGTTGATTCTACCCTGCTAAATCAATTTCATGCAGAAATTACCATCCTGGAGAGGTTTTTAGTAAGAATTAGTGTCAGAAACACACACACAAACACACGCGTGCACACACACACACACACACCCCTTAACCCCTTTCAAGTGGGATTTTGTATAAGAGGAAAAGAAGAGAATACACTCTCACTGGCCATGCTCTTGAGACAGACACATAGGCAAATACTCACTGTATTATAATTAAAGAGCTGAAGGTCAAGTCTAAGTCAGAGTGTAGTGTTGAAAATCTACAAATCATTCGCTGGTTCAGTATGTAGTTCTACTCCATAATGGAACTGGTTCAAATTTATTTTTAACATTATATTATAGATTTTCAAATGTTGTTTTTGGGACGCGCCTGGGTGGCTCAGTCGGTTTAGCATCTGACTTCGGCTCAGGTCATGATCTCATGGCTTGTGGGTTTGAGCCCCGCGTGGGGCACTGTGCTGTCGGCTTAGAGCCTGGAGCCTGCTTCGATTCTGTGTCTCCCTCTCTCTGCCCCTCCCCCTCTCATGCCGTATCTCGAATGTAAATAAGCATTTAAAAAAAAAGAAAATTGTTGTTTAACAAAAAAGATTGCTTTAAAAAATAAAATCTAATCCCATTATGTCTTCTGCTTAGATTTTTTATTACTATTTTAGTATTAAATATTTCAAAATACACAAAGGAATATAGAGAATGATATAATACACACATGGTCCCTACCACTTAGCTATAATAAATATTTTCACCTTGCCATACTGACTTCCCATGTTTTTGTTAAAGACACGAACCCCGCTAGTGACGCTGCTCCCTCTGCGGCCCTTACCAACGTCACTCCCTCCCTCCTGCCGGGAAGAGCCCACTACTCTGAAGCCAATGTGTTTCCATCCTAGGCATATTTTTAAACTTCTACCTCTTAAGTATATAATTCTGTAACTTGTTTTTTTTTTCACTTAACATTATATTTTTAATATTTCTTTCCTGTTAATATACATACTTCTAAGTCATTTGTGCTGATGACTGTAGGGTGTGTCAGCAGTTTATGTATCCATTCTGCTACTGAAGGAAATCTTAGTTGTTTGCAGTTTTTCACCTTTGCAGACCAGACTCTAATGAATAGTCTCATGCATTTTTTTCCTGGAGTACAGGCATGAGAGTTTTTCCAGAGACCTATCCATTCCATTTGCTTTTCCATAAAGGTTGCTTAAATATAGCAGATTTATATGGCTGCAGCTAGCGATGGGTTGCCAAGAAATTCTTCCCTTTGCAGAGGAAAACATAACGGTCGGGGAGGGCTCTCTAGGTGACCCGGGCCTCTACCATCTGCAATGGCTCTTAAGGAAGCCCCCCCGCTTGGGGGACAACAGGAAACTTCCAGCCTCATCCTCTTCCACAGGGAAAGCTAATAGTACATCAAGGCATGCAGTGTTCATCCCGAAGGTACCCAGGCTGGTGCTTATAAAACCTGGAACAGACCAACGGAAGCCCTGTGGAAAAGATATATGCGTGTGACAAACAGCCAAAGCTGTACAGCGAACGTGACAGCTGTGGTGGGCAGATTAATGGCCCCCCCAAAGATTTCCACATCTAATCCTTGAACCCTGTGAGTATGTTTCTGCACCTGGCAGAAGGGACTGTGCAGGTATGAGGAAGTTAAGGACCTTGAGAAGAGGTGATTATTCTGGATTATCTGGAAGGAAATGGGGTCCAAAGTAATCACAAGGGTCCTTAAGGGGGAGCACAGGAGGGCCAGAGTTAGATGCTGGACGACGCTAAGGCTTTGAAGGTGGAGGAGGGGCCACCGACCAAGGAATGTGGCAGCCTCTAGAAGCTGGAAAGGCCAAGGAAAGGGATCCTTCCCTAGAGCCTCCAGAAGGAACACAGCCTTCCCAGCACCTTGATTTTAACCTGGTGATCTTGGCCCAGTTTTTTCTTCTGGCCTCCAGAAATGCGAGGTCATACATTTGTGTTGTAAGTCGCGAGTTTGTGGCAATTTATTACAGCAGTGGCATGAAACGAACCACAGCAAAGGTGGAGGAGGACCCGCCTTCGGGATCCTCACAGAAAAGGAGGCACACCACACCCTACGGGCCCGAGAACAGAGCCGACACCACGAGGGCTAACCCGAAGAAGGCCGTCCTTCAGAACTGCAGCCATGGGCGGGCAGCACAAGTGCCCCGCGCATACCCCCATTTGGGATTTGGGATTTGGCGGCCCATCCCTGCAAGCAGTCAGTGACAGACGGCCGTTACAATTTAGTGGGTGTGCTGGGCTGCATAAATCGGTGTGTTGTTTGTGTGATCTTTCCCATCCAGGAACAAGAGGAAACTCTCTGGTATCCCTTGCTTCCTAGTCAACCCCTGATTTTGGAATCTGAGGCCTTGTCTCCCTGTTCTAGGTCTGAGGGCTGCTCCCTGACCTGCCCCACTGCCTGGGATCCTACACTCTGACCTCACTTTGAGCTGGACCTCCTGGCTGGCTGGACTCCTGTCTGCGCCCTCTCACTTAGATGGGAAACCTCCAAACATTGACTCCTGCCCTGTCCCGTCTGAGCATGTCTGTGCTCTAGGACAAATCTGGATCTTGCCACCCCATTCCCCGGACTCGTGACCTGGTTTTGTTCATCCTCCATGTTGGGCTGACCTCTGAGACACAGATCTTGACCTGACTAAGTCTGTGATTTTTATTCGAAGCACACCTCCCAGCGAGTTCTGCCTCTACTTAGTTTAGTGTCCCCATTAAAAGGAGGGTCTTTCTCTTCTGCCACCTGAATAGAAGAGTAGCCATGAGAAATTCACAACCTATTTCAGTGCCAGGGACTGTGCTGGCATCTTTATATACATATACTATTTGATCCTAACAGATCCCAGGGTGTGTCAGAGTGCAGAATACCAATGCCTCAAGCCTTTTCTTCTGGAAAACACAGCTTCCTCCTTTCAGAGACCTGCTCCCCATCACACTAGCATGGAAACCATGTTGATATAGTGGCTGTGGCTAATCCCGGTCTCCACTCTGCCAGCCACAGTAGCAGTCCGTGAGCTGAGCTCATTAGCCCACGTCACCCTCCTGCCCATCAAGACTGGACATGTGACCTCGAGTCGGGCTAATGAAAGCCCTTCTCCAGAATGTTTTCAATAGAGCATTACAGGGAAGGAACCCTTTCCTGGGAAGGAGGCGAGGGGCAAGCTAAGAGGTGAGAGCCAGGTCTCCAATCTCATGGGGAAAGCTGGTTGAAGAGAATGAAACAGACCCAAGGGCACAAGGGTCACACTGAGAAAATAAACTTTGACAGCATTTAAATCTCTGGAGATGCACACACACGGTGCTTGGAGTCAGACTGTCTGGGTAACCTTGGGAAAGAACCTCTGTGAACCTAAGTTTCACTTTTGTAAAGAGACAATAATAATATTTAACTCATGGGGCTGTTGTGTGGATTGAATGAATTGGCATGTGACGCATGTTGAACAGTGTTTGGCTTGGCACATGGTCCCCCCACAATAAATGTTAACTATTATAAGCTACTCCAGTTGCCCGTGAAACTATGGCCACCCTCATCCTGCCATTGATTTGGTTACTCAAGCAAATATCTAAGCTGATGTTTGGTCTCTATTATTTGCAACCCGAAGAGTCCTGAGGTATGTATTCCTGATTTTTCTAAATTCCTGGATTCCAGGAATTCTCTTAGATGCTCTAAGAGAAAAATTTTCCATAGCTTGGATATTCATTGGATATTCATTGTGTTTTCATTTATAGAGCTCCCCTCTTTGATAGTCTCATTATATGTTAATATAGTAAAGGCTCTGAGTGACCCTACAACTAAAAAGCCAGTTGAACGTTATTCGACCTAGCCCTTCCCAAACTTAATTTTTAACTTCGGTTTCTTTCTTCTTTCCTGCGGTCCTTGTTTTCTATTCTACAAAATCAGCATTCCACAGGATACACTTTGGTGTGATGAACAGCACATAAAGATGAGAAAGATGAGGAATATGCTGAGGGACAAGTTGAACCCAGATCTATTTGAAACTAAAACTTAGGCTCTCCATAGTTTCGTACACATGACAAACACAACATTGTCATTAGCCATTTGGAAGGTAAGTGTTAGACATACTGGTTTCGAGTTTGCTTTCCTATTGTAAGTGTTACTTTGCCAGGGAAGGAAGTTTTAAGTGTTTGCTCTTGCAGATTCACATATACCATGCAAAATTAAGTAGAGATGAAATTTTAACACAATTCTGAATAAAAATGATCTGGGAAATGCAACAGCCTCTTCTTGGAAAAAGTATAAGAAAGATGGCTTTTCTTTTCGAATCGCCAGAGTCAGTTGTGGAAGAAACACTAGCTTGGGAGATGTTTTCATTCTACTCTGCGATGTCAGATACCTTTGTCTTCATTCGCAGAAAGGCCAGATTATTGCACAAGCTCTCTCATGTCCCTCTGGCCCGAACTCTAGCTTCTGATTATCCAAAGCCATGTTATCGAATCTGGGCAACAGATTTGACTATTGTTGTTCTTGTGGGTTGGTGTTGATCACTGGGCCCTAAGAATTGTCAGAGGAGACTTTTGGACCCAACAAGAGACCTGGCTCCTTCTGGAAGCCTTACAATCTAAATTAGACTGAGTTGTATAACGGCTTTAGGCATCTGATACGGGACTTGCCAAATTTCATGGCTTCAGGCACACGGAATGCACATCCCTGTTCCAGGGAGGCTAAATATTTTTCCAAATCAGTAGATAAAACAAACTCCCTGACCTCAACTTACTTCCTGGCGCCTGGAGTCCTGAGTAGCTGATGAAGAGTGTCTGTCTGCTATCAAGTGACAGGACACATTCAGACTGGCTCCTACGCTCAGGACCATGTGGTACCTGATCCTGTCTCCATCTTCAGAGCTAAGATTTTGGCCACAACTTAAAGATCTAAGTCCAGAGGGCAATGGGCCAGGGTTAGATACCATTAAATGCCATTGAATCAGCCTTGAAGGGCAACTGTGGCTTCTTAGAGCATGAGGCAATGCGCTGCGGCTGGAGGCCGGTGACAGCCTGTGATCACAGACCCCAGGCACACCAAGTCTCAAACGTCATATCTGAAATGGAGAGGTGGCTGCATCACTCTCTTAAGTAAATACTATGCCCAGATTTTAGACCTTACAGAGCCAACCAAGCAGGGAGTAAATCCATCACAGGGAACCTGAAGCTTCTGACCTAAGAGCTTGGTTGGGTAGACACCTTAACTATTTGACAGTGACATCTACTGACTGTGTTAGACACTGCCACCTTAAAATAAGAATTAGCCACGCTCTGAAGACTCAGAGGAAGGCAAAATGAGGGGTGGCGGGGAATTCCCATGGATGGTCTAGAGAGAGATTAATAGAGAAGGAAGAGCACAGATATGGAAAAGCAGCAGAGAGTGTTACAGACAATAAAAGTGAATTTCTTTCTATCACAAAGCCCTTTGAGTCTTTTCCAGGAGAGCTGCTGTAAACGTGTCAGTCACTGTTTTAGAGCCCTCCGCATCCGTCACCTCACCCCGATGCATTTAGCCAGCGTTCTCTGGGCGGTCAATTGCATTTGCCTGTTCCACTCTTCCGCATTTGCGTTCCTGTACGTAGGCACACTTTTCTCCCCACTCTCTCCTCTCCCTGCCTATCCTTCTGCGCATAAGCTATGTCTGACCAAAAGCCTGGTTCACATCTCTTCATTTTATTGAGTCATCTGCAAAACTTCTTTTCTGACATCTGCCCAGAGAGCCAGGCAACCACAGTTTCCCCTCACGTCCTACTGTGTATAAAAGAGACATGACTCCACTTTGTTTCAAACTGCCCTAAACCTCCCAGTCACTCTTCTTCCCACAAAGGCCACCAAGCTGCTCGTGCTACTGGGCGGGCTGCTTGAGGGGACCACTCACCCCCTTATGGGTCCTGACCATATAGCCTCGAAAGCAAGGAGTGTGTCATGTCCCACTTGGGCATCCCTCAGACCTACCTGGTGGCCTTTAATAAATGCTTTCTGTATGAATGAATGACCGGGAGGCCTGTTTTAATTCAAGGACATCAGTAGATTGAAAAGGTATTGTTTGTGGCTATCGCCCTGCCCAAATACGCAAAGTTGGAAATATGGAAATTAAACATTCTCAAAGAAAAATCGAGTCTGACTTCCTGGCCTTTTCTATCATTATCTTTTTTTTTTTTAATTAAAATAAATTTTTTAAAAAGGAACTCCTTTTGGAGCACCTGGGTGGCTCAGTCGGTTAAGCCAACTTCGGCTCAGGTCATGATCTCACAGTTCATGGGTTCAAGCCCTGCACTGGGCTCTGAGCTGACGGCTCGGAGCTTGGAGCCTGCTCTGGATTCTGTGTCTCCCTCCCTCTCTGCCCCTTCCCCACTCATGCTCTCTCTCTCTCTCTCTCTCACTCTTTCAAAAATAAATAAATATGTTTAAAATTTTTAAAGGAAAAGGGAACTCCTTTTGGACATTTGTCTCAACTAGGATCACAACACAGTGCTCTAAGTTTCTGTAACATTGTCTTTAGGGAAGTAGGTTTAGTTCTTCAAGAGAATGCTCAGGGAGGAGTCCTATGCACTGAGAGTCAGGAGCTGATTCGGGAATCGGCATCGCCTCCCAGATCTTAGACTGGGTGTCTGCTTTGAAGAATGACAGCAGAAGGCTGAGAATTAAAGCTTCGATTGCTTTAGGAAAATAACCTAGGCTTTTACTGCTAATTTACTACATGAAAGCATTCTCCATCAATTTTTTTTTTGGTAGATAAAATGCATGTATGGGACACAATATATTTTAAATGTCGTCACAAAGATGAGATGCTCAGAATGTCTCGATGTAAATATGTTGCTTTAGTCCTTTCATTATTTCTGTGCAACTATGGGCGAGCCTATGGAGATTTTAGGGTAGATTCTCACGCTGTCTGAGCTTGTTGAGTAATTATGAAAACTGAACTCTGCCAGCAAGATCCAGTAGAATTATTTGGTCTCCTCCCACTTGACTCCTGTTTTGGGGGCCACTGGATGTCTGTCATTTGGAAGGAAGAAAGCTGCAAGAGTGAATGGGGGGGGTGCTGAAGCAGAAATTGTCTAGTACGCCTACAGAAAGATGGCCTGTGAGCAATTTGTTCCACCCAGGGTGCCCAGCACAGCTCGGGGCTAAAGCTGGAACACTAGAAAGATAAAGATGACTCACCATTTAGCCACATCCAGGGATACAAAGGGCTGACCTGTTACAAAATCCTGAGAGGCACCCTGGCACGGTTATTGTGTTGGGGTTCTGCCTTCCTGACTTCTCCCGGAGAAGGGTGGTCACTGCTGGAGTAACCAGCTGGGGGGACAATGGGAAATAAGAAAACAAAAGTTGCTTAGGAATTCTCTCTTGGGACAGAATGCGGAAGGTTAGGTATCTTTAATACCCCAGGAAGTAGGATGCAAGACGTCTCGCTCCAGCAGACCCGAAACGGAGGAGACAGGGCCAAGGATTAGTGTGCTTCCTGTTGCAGTCACTAATTCTCTGCCTTTTGTCACTTCCTAGCTCTTAGGAAAGCCTCTCTTAAGTGACGTAATCTCGCAGTCTTGGCTCAGCTGTGCTGTAGGCATGTGTGGGAAGGTCATGCTTCCTTGGTTAGGCTGGTTTCATTAAAAGGGAAATGATACCGGCTCACCACTACCCCCATGGAGTTGGTGGCTGGGATGTGTAAGAGATCCCTACCCCCGCACCCCCCACCCCCTGCCCCCACCCCCACCCCCCCCACTTCCCTGACAGTGGAACATGAGAGACAAACAACAGGGCTGTAGGATCCAGCCATTCCTCCTCTCCAGGAGATTCTCTCTCCAGGGTTAACCTCAAAGGACGAGGTTTGTTATTTATTTATTTATTTAATAAAATCGGGTTGGGGGACGATTACTTTCAGGCACTACTGTTTCCTAGATAAAATGATCCAATATCTAAAATGAAAGAAGTTGTTATGGACTGAATTTTATCACCCCAAAATTCATGTTAAAACCCTAACCTCCATTTCAACTGTATTTGGAGAGAGGCCCTTTAAAAAGGTAATTATAATCAAATGAAATCATAAGGGTGGGGTCCTAATCCTAGAGGAAGGACTCTTGTCATTATAAGAAGAAGAAGAGGGGCACCTGGGTGGCTCAGTCCGTTAAGTGTCCAACTCTTGATTTTGGCTCACATCAGTCTCATGGTTCGTGGGTTGGAGCCCTGTGTTGGGCTCTGTGCTAACAGCGTGGAGCTTACTTAGGATTCTCCTTCTCTCCCTCTCTCTCTGCCCTCCCCTGCTCTCTCTCCCTCCCCCTCTCTGTCTCTCTCTCTCTCTCTCTCTCAAATAAATAAATAAACTTAAAAAAAAGAAGAAGAGGAAGAAACACCAGAAAACTCTCTCCAGCAGTCTACAAGTCAGGGAGAGAGAGCTCACTGGAAACCAACCCTGACAGCACCTGACCTTAGACTTCTAGCCTCCAGAACTGTGAAAAAAAAAAAATTCTGTTGCTTAAGCTGCTCCGTCTGTGGTATTTGGCCATGGCAGCCTAAGCAGACTAATAGAGAAGGCAAGGCCCCTAGTTTCCAGAACAGTCTTGCCCTTTTCTGAAGTACCTGTTAAAATACTGTATTCACAGATGCAAGTTCTCTGAGAACTTTTCCTCCGGGGAAAGAGGCATCTCAACAAACTTGCTAATGGCTTGAGTAAAGTAAAGGACAAGGAGAAAGGGACTCCATGATCCGAAGGCAATAACTTCTTTGTTACTTAATAGTATTTCCTTTTCCAGAAAACATCCACATTCTGAGAGAGAATTTAATTCTTGTATCTGTAAACCTTGATGGTATTTTACAATATTACTCGGTAAGTTCTTTATTCCTGTTTGTATCATGTAGTAACTCAAATGCTTAGCATACCCTAGGCCTTTAGTCATTATTGGCAACTTCCAGTGATCTTCAGAAGAAGATATCAATGACTATATTTCTTTTTTTTAATGTTTATTTATTTATTTTGAGAGAGAGAGAGCGTGCGTGTGTGTCTGTCTGTGTGTGCTTATGAGAGGGGGAGGGGAAGAGAGAGAGGGAGAGAGAGAATCCCAAGCAGGCTCTACACTCAGCACAGGGCCCAATGCCAGGCTCAGTCTCACAAATCATGAGATCATGACCTGAGCTGAAATCAAGAGTTGGACGCTTAACCTAATGAGCCACCCAAGTGCCCTTCAAAGATTGCATTTCTGAATTTCAAACTTGCTAAGGGCAAGAATGAAAGTGTTGAATTTATCCTTATATCCCAACCCTAGGGCACTTAAGAGAGGGTATACAATAGTCACTCGATAAACATTGGCTTACAGTGAAATTTAACAAAACAAAAACTCAGCCTTTTTTTTTTAATTTATTTATATTTTGAGAGAAAGAGAGACAGACAGACAGAGTGAAAGAGAATACCAAGTAGACTCCACACCGGCAGCACAGAGTCCCACTCGGGGCTCGAACCCACAAACTGTGAGATCATGAACCGAGTCGAAACCAAGAGCAGGGCTCTCAACCAACTGAGCCACCAGGTGTCCCCGAATGCAGCCATTTTAAATAGCTGTTTCAAAACTGCTAGTTCTACTTTCGTTTGGATGAAGTCTGTTCATGTTTGCCTCAGTTTGACTCCAGTTTCTCAATTTGGTTTTTGCAACATTCCTGGCATCCCGTCAGAAGGGCATTGTAAAACAGCAGTGTTAATACAATCGGCAGAACGTTTGAGTCATAACTAAGACATAACCCAGGAATTTAAAATGCAAATAAACCATTTTTTTGGAAGTATCTGAACCAAAACGCATAATAAATACAATCTAGTAAAACACACGGTTTAAGAGGCTGGAACTTTAAGAGATAGCAAATTCTTTGCAGTGTCGAATTTGTAAAACAGACACTGACTGTATGATGCTCTTTACTTTGGAAAATTTGAAAGCTATTTCTAACCGTTAAAAGTCAGAACAATTGATTGAATTGAACATGGATAACGTTCATCGCGGAGCATGACTATTATTCATTAATTGACGTCTCTATAACTAATAAATCTTCCCCCCACCCGGCCATCCATTCCTTTCACTGAAACATTAGTATTGTTATTTCGAAACACTTTCCTGTACTATGACTTTGGAGCCCCACGATGGAGATTTGGAGGCAATTAAACAGCCGTGTGCACTGCGGCACAGAAACACTTCTCCTCCTCGCCTATGAGTGAGCCGCAGCACGCCGATGTGGGGAAATCGCTGCCTCTAGTTAGAGGCCCTTCATCGCTGGGTGCCAACCCCTGGAATTCTTCTCGCTCAGCCTGTGCCATACTGGAAGCCTCTCTGACTTTTGACCTTTAAAAGAAAAATAAAGGGCAGCTGAGTGGCTCAGTTGGTTAAGTGTCTGACTTCGGCTCAGGTCACGATCTCAAGGTTTGTGAGTTTGAGCCCCACATCAGGCTCTCTGCTGTTAGCACAGAACCTGCTTTGGATCTTCTGTCTTCCTCTCTCTCTGCTTCTCCCCCACTTTCCTTCTCTCTCAAAAATAACAAATAAACATTAAAAAAAACTTTTTAAAGAAATAAATAATAAAAAGCGGGGCCTGGGCGGCTCAGTCAGTTAAGCGTCTGACTCTCGCTTTGGCTCAGGTCATGATCTCTCAGTTCGTGGGATCAAGCCCTGAATGGGGCTCTGTACTGACAGCACAGAGTGCTTAGGATTCTCTCTCTCCCTCTCTTTCTGCCTCTCCGCTATGCATGCATGCACACTCTCTCAAAATAAATAAACTTAAAAAAAAAAAAAACAGCTTGTACTTTGTTTTTTGTTTTCTTTTTACTCCTGACACAATCTCCTTCATTTAGTCTGCCAATTTCTAGAAGCTCACAGCCCAGTTCTAGCCTCCTACAGCCAACAGTCCCACAGCGATGTTTTTCCACATGAAGCTGCTTCCACGGAAGCTGCTTTGGGTGCAGTGGTTTGATGATCTGTAGAATTTGAAATTGATGAGGGACACCTGGGGGGCTCAGTCAGTTGAGTGTCTGACCTCAGCTCAGGTCATGATCTCACAGCTTGCAAGTTCGAGCCCTGCGTTGGGCTCTTTGCTGACAGCTCAGAGCCTGGAGCCTGCTTCAGATTCTGTGTCTCCCTCTCTCTCTCTGCCTCTCCCATGCTCATGCTCTGTCTCTCTCTCAAAAATAAATAAACATTAAAAAAAATTGAAATTGGTGGCTCATGGGCTGTGTCAAGGCTCCAATGTGATTAGGTTTTTGGCTTTTCAGTTTTCTTTTTAACCTAAATAATATTGAATTTAAAAAAATCATTATTATCGATGTCAAAAAAGAAAAACAATAAAGATCTGGCACCCCTGGACCTACATTCCCAAATGGCAACAATTAGCTAGAGCCGAGTAACGTCTGCTATCGGGACAGGGCGCCCACCACTGCCACCACTCGCCCCCCACCACTCTCGCTTTCTCTACCTGCTGGGCTCCTGGGGGCCTCTGAGTCTCTGGTCTCTTCGGTGCATCAGGACATTGACTAGCAGATAAGGGAGCACAGTAGTGCCCATCGCACTGCGGGGGGCTGCTGGTCTGCACCTGCACCCCCATGTGTGGCTACTGAGCTCCTGAAATGCAATTCATGTGGCCACAAAACAGGCTTCAAGTTCTTCTTTAATTTTTCATAATTGTTTAAAATAATAGCATAAAGTTCTACTGGACACTGCTGCTCTAGACCAAGAGAGACGAGAAGATTGAAAGATCCTGTCACTCACAGGGAAGGGTGGGTCCATGCCTTTCCTTGGGGTCAGAACAGGCATCTTCATCCTGGGTGCTCTTGCCTTTGTGGCTCTCCTACAAGTGCTCCCCTCTCCTGAGCAGAGAAGCCAAGCTGGCCCAATGTGCCCAAGTCCCCACGTCCTTGTCCTGTCTCTCCTCCCCCCCTCACCAGCAGCACACGCAAAGTCACAAGGACCCCCTTCACATGTTGAATATAAAAGCAGACAGAAGCATACCATCTTCAGAGCCTTCCTCCTCTACCTGCTGGCCCCCTTGCTTTCAAATTATCCAGACTAAGGGGGACATCCGATGGGAGACATGGAAGGTAACGAGTAGACGATGCAGTGGCCCCTCCTCGCTTGCTGAGCTGAACTGCACTCGGATGGATTCACGGAGCAGCTTAGAAAACACGCTAAACCCTTGGAAGAAAGGGCCAAAAAATATTTCTAAGAAGGGGGACAGGTTGATCTCAACGCTTTTCCTGAGAGAGTCCAGGGCCTAATTAGGACCCTACGGATGGCAGTCCCCTCAGGGAGCCATGACAGTAGAGGGGACAGCCACTAGGCTGACAGGGGTCCTTAGAGGAGGACTGACTTAGCCCTCCGCCTAAGCAGCCATGCTCTCCTAAAGGTGGTGGTCCTTGGGCTGCCAGCAAAATGCTTAGAACCAGAGCTCTTTTCTACTGCCTCCTTCTGCTCCAAAAATAGGACGCTCTCTTCTCCCACCCTTCTGGAAGGTTATAAGACAACCTGCAATGAACTTGGACTAGGGGAGCGGGTTGTGAGCACTGGTACCTATATGAGTACAGCTGGTTCACTGCATAATGAGCTAGTCCGATGAGCCCCTTGTCTTGCTGTATTGTCCTAAACTCCCAGAGGAGAAAAGCAAGAATAAACCCTTATGCAGTGTTTACTATGCATGCTTATACATGATAAAATATTCATTTCACCCCAACAATTCCATTGTTAATATCATTCCCTTTCACAGATGAGAAAATTCAGGCTCTGAAAAATTAAGCAACTTGATAAAGGCCCAACGGCTAACAAGCTCTTCCAGATCAAGACTGTAATCCACATCTCCTGACTCCAACTTCTATGTTTATGTCACAGCGAGGACATTATAAAGATGACGATGCTATCCAAGCAAACGAGGAACATCCTCTTGCAAAACACAGAGCCATTTCTGAAAGCAAACAGCACCGAAGCTGTCTGGGTGGATTACAAGGCATTCCACAACATGCTAGTGTTTCGAAAGGCAGGTTTGGCCCACGTGATGCACTGAGGTCCACATGTGGCTTCTGCACTAACCAGTGAGCACTCATACTTCGACCTAAGTCCCCGCAGGTCAAGTCTCCCCATCACAGATGCCAGGGAGGCCCTGCAACTCGGGGGCGAAGCATGCACAGAAACTTTGAGTTTGGGTTTCAGCGGCTTTCCTCCTTCCCTTAAAACATTCCAATTTCCGAGTTGAGAATTCACATGTAAGAAGTTCACGGATGCAGAGAATCACCCTTTAATTCTTGGTTCTGGTCAGAGCCCACATCCTCATATGCTAAGGCAGCCTTGCCACATGCACAGGCGCAGAAGTGTGCCATGGATTATAACCTCTTTTCTGAGGATTTCCGTGACATGTCCCGGGTCTAAGACTTGTGAGACGTTGGAAATTGCCAGAGGAGAATGGAATTTTGTTTGGTGGAAATAGAATTACAGAATCTTAAAACCTCGGGTTCCCTTTTTCTCAGAACCCTGGAAAACTAAAGCCTCTCCACGCCTGAGGGGAAATGATGGTTCGGGGCAATGGTAACTGCCTTTGTCTTTGGATGGATTCGTCACACTGCAGGGCCTCCTGCAGAAGCCGCAAGGAGGGTGGGAGCAAGACAGAATGGGGTTTGGGATAAAATCTTTGAGCATGCCCTCTTTCCTTGGCCTCCCGTGGGGATCGAATGGACTAATGGATTCCAGAGAGCAAGCAAGGCATTGGGTTAACCAAACACGTGTGAACTATGCGAGGTAATTGCTCTTGGTCTTAGCCGTGTGGGGGGGATTAGGTGCCGAGGGCAGGAGCATGAAGAGTTGGTGTGGACATGGCCCCCATAAGACCAACAAGCTGGTGAGGCTGTAATTAGCAAGGGGGTCTCTAGGGAGAGGTGCACCAGCAATGGAACCAGCGTCCAGCCGCAGGGAAGCTCCCTCCACACAGCCTCCTGGAGAACCTCGGGTGCACTTTACCTGGCGTGTCCAAGGGTTTCCCAACACAAGAATTTCCTCATGTGAAAAGAAAAGTAGACCTTTCTCTTTTAGCTCTCAAAGTGCCAAGCCAGGGTGACCTTACAGAACAACAAACTCCAACTCGATACATGGAGAGTCACTTAAGAACTTCCTGAATTCCAAAACTGGAATTGTTGGTCTCAGAAAGTCACCGTGACCTCCCCTGGCTTTGAATGTGCAAACACAAAGCAGATCCAACAGGCAGGTGAGAGAAGGGGCTCGTGGGTCAGGTGTGCACTTTACTGTCTGGTCCGGAGGACTGGAGAAAAGGCTGGGGGAGTGCATTTTAGGAAGTCATCCTTAGAGACAGCTTGTTCTAAACCTTTGGTGCACTTTTTCTTAACGACCGCACTTCAGTTTCTCTTTACCTAGCTGAAAGTATTTCTCATCCCTACTCTGCTCACCAAACCCCATGACGAAAGGGCCAGCCCTGAAGAAAAACCATAAAAAATAAAAGGAAAGAAAGCCCCGTGTGAACCTCATTCTTGCACTCATGTCTAGAGCACAGAGGAATCCAATCATACCTTCAATAGGAACTTGTGTTGATTGACAGCAAAATGAGACTGGGTTTCAGAACCTTTTTTGAAACTTTATGTCATAAAAGGTTTTAGGTAAAAGGGTTAGCCTCTGAAAATCTTAAAGACGTAAAATTTTCTGTTTCAGTCTATTAAAAACTAGTAAGACACTGGCAGGACTATAATCAAAGCGGGAGTCCTTATTTGTCTTGGTCCCATTTCTGTAGCATCTAGAACAGTGCCTGGCATATGGTAGACTCGATGAAGAATAAAGAATGGGGGCACCTGGGTGGCTCAGTCAGTTAAGTGTCTGACTTCGGCTCAGGTCACGATCTCACGGTGCGTGGGTTCGAGCTCCATGTCGGGCTCTGTGCTGACAGCTCAGAGCCTGGAGCCTGCTTCGGATTCTGAGTCTCCCTCTCTCTCTGGCCCCTCCCCAACTTGTGCTCTGTCTCTCTCTGTCTTTCAAAAATAAATAAATGTAAAAAAAAATTTGAAAAAAGAAGAATGAATGAATGCATGATCGAACAAGCGAACTGGAAGGTTCATTATGTAGGCAACGGTGGGAAAGGAAATGAAGAAATGTTGAAAATAACATGAATGGGGGTGGGGGGAGGGCAAGAAAAGTATCTGTTTGGTTCTTCCCATCATTGTTTACTTCAGTTTTCATAAACTAACCATGATAGCCTCAACAGAGAACATTTTAACTATCAGATCCTAGTTTCTTTCCCAACATTTCCCTGTTGGAGAATGTACTGGATAATGTAACTTGACACCAAATGGGATACCATTGTGAACATTTTAGCATGTTGTGAACTTTATTCGTTTACCATTTTCATTTCCAGTCTCTTAATTCAGTAGCAAATACTAGGGCAAGAGTAGGAATTTAGTTGGATAGAGATTTTTGACTCAAAGAATTTTTCACAATCATTCATTTCTTCACACTTAAGAAGAATTGTGTTTATTTTGTAGATTTTTTTCTTCTAATAATACTGAGTTCAACACCAGGGTTGTAAGATAAAAATTACATATTAAATAAGCAGGTGCCCCTTTCTCATTTTCCTAGTTTGTTCCTGTCTTTTGTTTTCATTTGTCTGGGTTTGCTTTTCATTGAGTATTGAAATTTTTTACCCAAGGCCTGATTGTACCTTTGCTACCACCTTCTGGCAAAATAATGAACAACTTACGATCTTTGACTAGAATGAGTTTCCACTATTTTGTTTAATTCACGTTGTATACTTATTTCCTCTGCATCCATCCATTGAGGTTAAAATCAGAAGCAGGAGGTGTCGCTGCAGCTCGTCCAGGCCAATAGGTTGAGTCAGAGGACCAAGCTTTTGCCCATCAGGGTGGGACACACCAATGGCTGTGTGAAATGAGCCCTGGACAGAACATCTTAATGGCTTAGAAGAGAATATGAAAGACCAAGATTCCCACCAATGGCTGCACTTAGTCCCAAAAGAGCTGACCTTGCCCTCCATACCCTGCCCTCCACAAGGAACATGTATTGTTGGCGTACGGAAAAAGGGAAAGGGAAAGGATACACAGCCATTCAACTGTCATTCAAAGGAAGCGAGATAAATAGGTCCTAAACAAGATGGGCAAATGTCAAAGAAGATTTACCCACACTGTACATGTAAGGAAATAGGCTGAGACAGAATCACCCATGTTACACATAAACAATATGCAAGAAACGGCATGCAGAATAGCAACACAATGAAAGTGAGCGGTCTATAACTATGCATCACAACAGGGATGAGTGTCACAAGCCAAATGCTGAGGGAAAGACGTGTCATGCAAGAGGGAGCATACCGTATACATACCGTATAAAGCTATTTACATGTCATCGAAGCCACACAGGCAAAACCAAACTCTGCGGCGAGATGTCAGAGCAATGAGTGCCCTGTAGGGAGAAGGCACGCCTGTCTCTGGTGAACAGGATACACTCCTCTCTGCCCCCCCCCCGCCCCCCGCCGCCACTCCTGACATTTTCAGTCAAGGTTTTGTGCCCTTCTATTAACATTAAAATAAATGTGTATATTTATTTTATATACATACCATACATATATGTGGTATTATACCATATATATATAGATATATTTGGTATCATACCATATTATATATAGATATATTTGGTATCATACCATATTACATATAGATATATTTTATATTTATACTACATATGATGTATATACAAATTTTTGGTGTATGTGTATCAATTCTCTAACAAATTCTTTACCTACTGAAAATAATGTAATATGAAATCATTTTACTCATTATTCACTCGCTATAAAAAAAAAGACCTCATTGTCAGCATAAAGAGTACTGATTCTTCAGAAAGTCCTGTGTGGGGACAGCCATAGTAGTTGTATTGGCTCAAGCTGCTGTAACAAAATACCAAAGACTGGGTGGCTTAAACAGACACGGTCCTGGAGGCTGAAAAGTCCAAGGTCAAAGTGCGAGTAAGGTAGGTTTCATTCCTAGACTTCTTCTCTTAGCTTGTGTACTCTCTGTATACTTGTATGACCTCTTCTCTGTGAGTGAGTGGGAGGGAGAGAGGGGGGGGGCTAGAGAGCAAGATCTAGTGCCTCTTATAAGGACACTAATCCTGTTGGATCAGGGCTCCATCCTGATGACTTCATTTAACCCGACTTACTCCCTTAGAAGTTCCATCATCAAATACAACCAACTGGGGGGTTAGGGCTTCAACACCTGAATATTGGGGGGACACAAACACTCAGCTCATGGCAGTAGTGAGATCAGCTCATGGGAGCTGTCTCACAGTCTCCAGTCTGAATGTCCTGGATCCCATCTTTCAGTTCTCCTGTTCTGTGGTCCCATTGGGAGAGAACTCATGAAGCCGGACATGCCTGCGGGTGGCCTCCTTTCTCACCTAACCATGGAGCACTGAGTGACTCGCTCACTTGGAGAGAAGAGGTAGACTGGTCAAGCTTCGCGGTGGCAGGCAACAGAACCCAGCCCAGCTGGTTTAGGTAGAAAGAGGTTTGTTTGTGGGTAAGTAGCTCGGAATCACTGCGAGGGCTTAAGGAACAGACTCCAGGTGGAGCTCCCATGAAGGAGTGCCCCTCGGGGGGATGTGGGGTGCACTCAACAGCAGGCGAGGCCCAGTCGAAAGCTGGCGCTGCTGTGGGCCAGGAAGGGCAGGTGGCGTGCGCCGGGGGGGCTGGACCCGAGGGAGGGGGCGCAGCCTGCTGACGTTAGCAATGCCAGTGACGTGGGTGCAGATGAAACTGTTTGCCCCCCGTTCTCTGAGACAGTGCACCCTGAACTTGGAGATGTTTACAAACCGCTCGGACAGCGCGTGAAAACTGTAGATTCCGCTTCGCGGTGTCTGAAGTTGGGCCCGAATTCCACATTTCCGATGGGCTCTCAGGTCACTTGGCCATGACCCTAAGCCCACCAAGCCCCACAAGCCTCTTCACCTCGGCCCGCGGCCGCCACCCACAGGCCGAGACCCCAGGCTTCCGTCTTCACCGCCTCTTACTTGCCACGCGGCTCCGCACTTCCCCTCCTTTCGCCCAGTCTCCCATCCTTCCCCGTGCCTTCTGGAATCGGCTTCTGTGGGCAGCAAATCTTTCAGCATTCCCAGCCTCTCCGAATATTTTAACAGAAACGTGGCACCCTCCGAGGACCCTGCCCTGCTGCCTTCTTCACCGGGGCTGGCGCTTCCCGCACTTGCCCCGCGGCTCAGAGGCAAGAGGCAGGGGAGAGGTCCTTCTGGCCCCTTCGAAAGTGGGCTCCTTGTCTCACCCACATTATTTGTCCTTCCCCCTTGGGAAACTCCACAGGAGACATCTAACAGACACCACCCTTAACCAAACTGTCAACATCGTCACCAGTAACGGGACAAATAACCGTCATGTACCTCCAGATAAGATGTACTAAAAAGGCTACATCCTTGTCAAAAATGCAGAGCCTGAGTGTAATCAGCAGTGCACACTGGACAACCCAAATTGAGAGATACCCTACGAAATAACTGGCCAGTATGTTTCCAGAGTACCAAGGTCAAGAAGGACTGAGCAAGTGCTTCAACTTAGAGGACACAGAAGACATGACGAGAAAATGCAGTGTGATTGATCCTGCACCGGGACCCGGACCAAAAATAAGGGCATTGGTGGGACAATGGTGAAATTCCGATGTCTGGAAGACTACGTATTGTGTCGATGTTAACTTCCCGAACCCGACAATCATACTGTGGTTATATGAGATATTAACATGTAAGAATGCGAGCGAGGTGCTTACAGCGGTCCTCTGGGCTCTACTTTTTTTTTTTAATGTTTTATTTTATTTTTGAGACAGAGAGAGAGAGAGAGAGAGAGAGAGAGCGAGCAAGCAGGGGAGGGGCAGAGAGAGAGGGAGACACAGACTCTGAAGCAGGTTCCAGACTCCGAGTTGTCAGCATGGAGCCCGATGTGGGGCTCAAACTCACGAACTGTGAGATCATGGCCTGAGCCGAAGTCGGACGCTTAACTGACTGAGCCACCCAGGTGCCCCTGTACTTTTAACTTTCTAAAGCCTGAAATTATTTCAGAAACGAATGAGAAAACAAGTTCATTTAGCACATTAAAAATTTAACATTCGTACATAGCAAATACTGGTACGTTTATAGCAAATATTTGGTGTAAAAATTAAATATTGATACATAACTATACCAAATATTTGGTACAAAACTTAAATGTTGGTACCTATGGCATTTGTTCAAAACTGCATTTAGGGGGCGCCTCGGTGGCTCAGTCGGTTAAGCATCCGACTTCAGCTCATGATCTCACGGTTCCTGAGTTTGAACCCTGCATGGGGCTCTGTGCTGACAGCTCAGAGCCTGGAGCCTGCTTCAGATTCTGTTTCCCTCTCTCTCTGTCCCTCTCACACATGAACTCTCTCTCTCTCTCTCTCTCAAAAATAAACATTAAAAAAATACTTAAAAAAAAAAAAAACTTCATTTAGGGGTGCCTGGATGGCTCAGTTGGTTAAGCTTTTGACTCTGGATTTCAGCTCAGGTCATGATCTCAAGGTTTCATGAGTTCGAGCTCCGCGTGGGGCTCCATGCTGCTGGCATGGAGTCAGCTTGGGATTCTCTCTCTCTCCATCCCTACCCTGCCCATTCTCTCTCTCTCTTTCTCTCAAAATAAACTTAAAAAAAAAGAAAGAAAAAAAAAACTTCATTTAGGCATTTGACACGGGAGACAGCTTTTTCACCCCAACATCTTGTTTAGTTTTGTTTACATTTACAATGAACGATGTGCACTTTTTATTTTCTACTTTTTGTCTGATATTTATTAAAATTTTCTTTGTTGAATCTAATAATTAAAAATTGTGACTTGTTTTTTATGTGTACTTTTATATAACTTTTCCAATAATTTTTTGTTGTATTTTGCAAAAGTATTGGTCCACACCAATTGGAAATGATAATAATTTGAGCAGATAATTTGAGCAGCACTGCTCTCCCCTTTGACAATCCCCAGATGGCCACTAGGTGGCGCCCAAGGATCTTCTCACTGGCTGCTTCTGTGACCTCCGGAATGGCACCTCCAATTGAGAAGAAATAGGCACTTTGTATGCTACAAACTTTTCCAGTGTAGTCTGGCAGAATTGTCAGACCTTTCCCACTGTCGGTCAAGCCCACTGAGAAAGCAATTCAGTCTCTTTTGTATGGGACATTTGTAAATGTTAAGATTGACCGAAACAGGGGCGCCTGAGTGGCTCAGTCAGTTAAGTGTCCGACTTTGGCTCAGGTCATGATCTCAGTTTGTGGGTTTGAGCCCCATGTCAGGCTCTGAGCTATCAGTACAGAGCCTGCTTCAGATTCTGTGTCTCCCTCTCTCTCTTACCTCCCCGGCTTGCACTCTGTCTCTCTCTCTCCCAGAAATAAATAAATGTTAAAATAAAATAAAAAAAAAAAAAAGATTGACCGAAACAGATGAAGATATGTATTTTCATAAAAACAATTTTTGCTGATTGTTGCAAATAGGCTTCCTACAGGAACTGAAGCTTATCTATACACTGAAGCTGTTAGAACAACTGCCATCAAGAAGCTTCCATTTGAAGTTTCTTTGTCCAGTAATAACAATGGGAGCCAATTACATCCAGGTCAAATTACAAAGGAAGTCTATCAGGTCTTTTCAATGTGCACAGCTCCCAGAATCAGCAGGGCCCTGGAAGAGCGGGAGAGAATTCTAAAAAATAACTGGCCGAAGTCAGTCCATAGAACAGGCTCAAGAGGCCAGATGGCTTGCATGTAGCTCCTGCAAATGTGAGACACACAGCCAACAGAAAGACAACCTCTCCACATTAATAGATGGCCCATGACACCTGCCACTGCTCCCTCAAGAGCCACTCACAACAGAATATTCCTATATTTGAAGATGTACCAGATTCTATTAAAAACACAAATGAAATATGCAAAGCTTTCCATTCACAGGTGTGGAAATCCAACCCTGAGGAGACCAGCCGTAACCCATGACCTGTGTCCATTCACCAAAGAATCCATTCCGCCGGCCACACTGGGAAGATGGTAACAACGGCCTGTTTATCATCAACGCTTTTATAAAGTGCCGAGTCCTTAAAAAGACTTGCACCAGTGGAAGACAGCAAGGAGAAGAAAACCTGTTTACGGCAGAAGTTGACATCTCACATGATGAATTATCCAGGCTTCCAGGCCTGCCACTCGTGACTACAAGTCCAATGTCCAACTTGTATACCTGCCTTGGCAACTGACTCTGGCCGTTCTTCCAAGGTTGCCAACATCTCCCGCCACCTTTCAAGTACAGGATTCCCCCACTAAATGGAACACTCCTATGAAAACTTTCATAAGCCAGAATGGTGTAAAGCAATGAAGTGATTACCATTAACTTATAATGGAAAAATTTTGGCGTATTCCCAGACCCAAAAATAACCTCTTAAGCTTTTCTGATACCTGAGGACGCACCCTGCAAACAGATATCCAGAGTATATCAAGATAAAGCACTGATGCTCACAGACACCAGTTCAAAGCTACTGAAGCTCGATGCCACGACGTTGAGTGTAGTTCCCGGCGAAGGCGCTGGGTGGCGCCACCCTCCCTGCTCTGGGTGCACACTGCCTTTACAAAGCCTTGCTGCAAAACGAACACTGAGCACTATTTTTGTCTTTTTTCATAAAAACGAAAATCCTTCTCTGGATTTCTGTCAGTTAGCAAAAACAGGTACTAAGTAGGTTTCTGGTAAAGGTGAAGTGGCCTAAGATGAACTTTCGAAAAGCAGGAGATACCTGTACTCAGAAGCCGCCTCCTCTCTCCATCTAACTGCCGGCGTTTGCCTGAGCCACATGGCCAACGACGGTGAGGCTTGGATGTGCTGGGAACCTCTTCCCTGTCGAGGCGAGTGTGCAGGGCAGCGGAAGCCACTGGTCGTCACCCATGCACAACAACAGGCAGTGACCCCAGTCATCGCCACTACCCTGGATTTCCTCCTCACAGCCTTGATTCTCTGGTATGGAGATGGTGAAAACGTGTGGTCTGCGTAGACAGGATTCGCCTCATTAGATCAGTGGGCCCAACTTTGAAGAACTTTTCTTCCTTGGGAAATTGATGACTTCTAGTTGATGATTTTAGCGGTTGCTTCTGGTCATGGATATGGCTGTTTGTAGAGGCCAGGAGAATGAACACAGCAAAAATAACTGAACAAAATGCTTTGCAAGGCCAAAGGCAAAGGTCTGAAGACACACTCACCTGATCTTCCCTGACTTTAATCCAGAGGACAAAGTAAGGGAGATTTCATCCCAGTACTAGTTCTCTCTGCCTGTCATCAGTCAGGTTCCCAGTTTGAAAAGACACACACAAATTAAGCTGATTTAAGAAGTGTGTTTATTAAAATAGATTATTTAAAAGCCATGAGAAAAGGCACAGGAAAACCAAAGGTCACCACGCTATAACCAGTAACAATGGAGGAACTGTTACCACCCACAGCCAAAATGTGAGGGGAAAGAGCAGTTACTAGAACTCAAAAGAAGAAACTCGCATAGAAGTCACCTTGAAAGGGGTGCCTAGGGAGCTCAGTACGTTGAGCTTCCGACATTGTCTCAGGTCACAATCTCGTGGTTCGTGGGTTTGAGCCCGGCATCGAGCTCCGTGCTGACAGCTCGGAGCCTCAGGTCTGCTTCAGATTCTGGGCCTCCCTCTCTCTCTGCCCCTCCACACCTCGTACTCACGCACACACGCTCTCTCTCAACAATACACACACAAAAGAAGTTTTAGTTAAAAAAAAAAAGTCACCTTGAGAGGAGCAGTGATGAGAAACACAGCCGGCCTGAAGGGACCCCATTCCACCCCACTCTCCTTTCGTGATGGACTAAACCCAAGCAGAAACTAGAGGGGATGACCCGTTGATGTGATCCACACATATCGGCCTCGCAGGACACAGAACAAGGTACAGTGGATCTGGAGGGATCGATGGAATATATATATAACCCGTGTGTGCGTGCACGTGCACACACACACAGCACCACTCAAGACTTTTTGCCTTTATCATCCTCTCTGGTCCTTCAACTGATGGGAAGATTAAGCCCCCATCACAGAGTGGGCATGAAGCTCTATCAACTACCATGTCACTGCAGGTTGATATTGATTTTTCTCATACTCCCAACGAAACCTAAAACTTTAGCCAACATTGGTCTTATCCCTATTAACTTCTTTCAGAGAAAAGGCCTGAAATTAATATTGCACTGTTATGTTAACTAACTGGAATTTAAATAAAAGCTTGAAACTAAAAAAGAAAGAGGGGCGACTGGGTGATTCATTCAGTTAAGCAACCGACTTTAGCTCAAGTCATGATCTTGCCATTCGTGAGTTCGAGCCCTGTGTCAGTCTCTGGGCTGACAGCTCAGAGCCTAGAGCCTCCTTCAGATTCTGTGTCTCCCTCTCTGTGTCCCTCCCCAGCTTGCACTCTTTCTCTCACTCTCAAAAATAAACATTTTAAAAAGTCTTTTAAAAAAGAAATAAAAGAGAGACAAGAAACAACTAAGTTATCAATGTTTATAGCAGCACTATCAACAATCACCAAACTATGGAGAGACCCCAAACGACCCCAACTGATGAATGGATAAAAATGTGCGGTGTATAACATATATATACACACACACAATGGAATATTCAGTTATTAAAAAGAATGAAATCTTGCCATCTGCAACAACGTGGATGTAGTATTATGCTAAGTAAACTAAGTCAGAGAAAGACAAATATATGATTTCACTCGTATGTGAAATTTAAGAAACAAAACAGATGAACATAGGAAAGAAGGAAAAACAAGATAAAAATAGGGAAGCAAACCGTAACAGACTCTTAACTATAGAGAACAAACTGAAGAGGAGAGGAGGTGGGAGGGGAGTGGGCTTGGTGAGCGATGGGTACTAAGGAGGGCACTTGTCGAGATGAGCACTGGGTGTTACATGTAAGTGATGAATCACTAAATTCTACTGCTGAAACCAATACTACACCATATGTTAACTAACTTGAATTTAAATAAAGAAAAGAAAAAGAAAACAACTTAGTTACATAAAACACTATTCAATACTACTGACTTCTGCTGGGTCACTGTACCTACCTCCTCCCACTGTCTACTTCATGTGCCCGTTAACCTCTCCCAGTATTGAGACTGTATCAGGGTTCAAACTCTACATTGCTATAGTGTCTGAGGCATTGGCAGTATTTTCTTTATGCGTTGTTGTAGTTTCTCCCTCAGCAGGACAACTAGTCAAGGGGGTATAAACGGTTACCACTAACTCTCCTGATTTCCATAGCTCTCCACAGCCCAGTTTCAGTGACAGCCCACTGGTTCAGTCACGATACGTCCAGGATGGCCAAAGGCAGTCTCCACCACCAATTCACCAGAACCAGTCCTCCCTTCTACTCTATGTCCCCCTAACCTACATGGTTTTCAAAGAATTAAGAGAGTTGGGGAAGGTATTAACCTAGTGATCTGAGTGAAGCCACCCACCTGATGGGCCTTAGGGTGTGTTGTAGTTAAGTACAGAACCTCACCTATGTAGTATTCTTGCAAAAGACATTCCACCTGAATTAAGCCATAAGAAAGTAACAAACCCAGAACGTGGGACACACTACAAGACACTTGGCTTGGACTCTTTAAAAAAACTTTTTAATGTTTATTTTTTTTATTTTTGAGAGAGAGGGAGAACACAAGCAGGGGAGAGACAGAGAGAGAAAGGAAGACACAGAATCCGAAGCAGGCTCCAGGCTCTGAGTTGTCAGCCCCAAGCCCAACACAGGGCTTGAACCCACAATCCAGAGATCATGACCTGAGCTGAAGTCTGACACATAACAAGAATGAGCCATCCAGGCGCCCCGGCTTGGATTCATTTTTAAAAAGTCAATGTTATGGAAAACAGAAACAGTATATAACTATTCTAGATTAAAAGAGACTAATAACCAATTCAAGGGCATGAACCTTAACCAATACCCTATGAGAGAAAGAAACAACATTTTGGGGAACAATTGGAGAAATTTAAATATAAACTGAACATTAGATAAAATTGGTGAATTTTTCTAAGTTGTGATAACAGATAGTGAAGCTAGATAGAATATTTTTATTCTTAGGAGACACATATTGAAGTTCAATGGCTGTCTCAAGGAAAAGCATAAACACAACCGTTTGGATTATGAACTGAAGCCGTGGTTTTCGTCCGTGGAGCCCAGCACCATTTTCACTTGCAGGAGTGACTGCCAAACAGGATTATTCAGACTTGTGGATTTGGCAGGCATTTCTCAAATATGAATAAACTGAGCCTCATTTCAAGGAAAACAACTGACCGAATTTGTTGCCAATGGTGGAATTCAAGCTCTCAAGCAAAAATTACAAGGCGCAAACTAACCCTTAAAAAACGACCACTTGTCATGTTTTGGGACGGTCATCTAAGATTATCTAGTCATCTGAAAAGGCTATTAAAATACTCTCCTTTCCAACTACACATTTCTATGAGGCTGAACTTGATTCACGTACTTCCGCCCAAACAACGTATCACAAAAGAGAATCTGCAGAGGCAGGAAGGAGAATCCAGCTATCTTCTCTTAGAGAGAAAGGTAACAAATAAAATAATGGGACTCTTCTCATTTTGTTTTGGAAAACATGGTTATTTTCCTTTTAAAACTGTTATTTGTGTTTAACTTGTCTTTATTCCTAAGAAATGCATGAAGTACTGAAATAATATGATATATACAGTTCACTTCGGATAGTCCCATCCAAAAAGATTTGCAGATTATGTGTATGTGTTTGTATCCATACACATTTACATATATATGTATCTACAATTTACTTTCAAAGAGTTAAGCAAAAGAAGAGAATATTACAAAGTAACAGGTCAAGGATATAAGGATGTTCCTTTTACTATTTCAACTTTACTGTAGGTTTGAAAATTCCCAAAATAAAAATGTTTGTGGGGTGGATCAAGTCCAAGGTCACCGGGATGGAACACAAACACTCTCCTAGCGGTTACTGGATGTGAGAGACAGAGACCACTCCCGTCTATGACCCCTTTGGTCTAACATGCTTAGGAGCTCCTCCCACAAATGCTAAGCCCCCTCACTAGATTAGTCTTAAAACTCCTTCGCTGGTCTGTGGGCTTCTCTCCTGGGGCAGGCCCTGCAACTCTGACAGGGACACATTAGGATCTTGCCCTGGTTGTGGAGCTGGGGGCAGTAGGAGGTCCAGGGAAATCTGGAGGCTCAAATGCCATCTCCTTTCCCAACTAGCGCCCCGAAGAGATCTAGCAGGACCGGAGCATCCAATGGGTGCCACAACTGTGCAGCCCTTACGACCAATCCCGGGCTCATCCCACAACTGCTCTGTGACCACAGATGAGGCCCCTTCAAACCCACCCTGGATCCTCTCGAGCTCTCGAAGCATCTTAGTTCTATTTTGTGTTCATCGCTTTGATTTTTTCTTTCCCTATGTACCTTGTCAGGACTGTCAGAAGTAAGGTGTCTGCAAGATCTTTACAGTCCCACTTGCCATAATGATGAAGCGTCACAGCCGTCTGGCCTATGGCAGTCTTGCCCTCCAACTACCACACGGACTCAGTAGTTGTGGCCCCGCCATATACCACGATTTACTCACGTCTCATTGCCGTCACACAGACATTCCCTCTGTCCTACCCAGATAGATGTGCCTCCTAACTTAGAGGGTGTTTCCTGGGGCCATTTCCGGTACCTATTCCTGTAGCTGTCACAGTGCCAACAGGAAGCAGATGGCACACTCAAAATCACAACATGAGGAGTTAAGAGAGACCATTTACATATATGAGTCAAATATAGGAAAACCACAGGGATAGTTAACACATTAGGCCCAAAGGAGCAAGATAAGGGGTGACTACTGGATATTAAAAGAATTGGGTAAAGGTCCCCTTGAGAGGTCCCCTTTAGTTGAAGGACACCGCCAGCCCAAGGTGGCCTGAGAGGGAGCCAGAGGAATAGTTATCTGACCTCTGTTCCTCCCAGTGAGGCTCTGCGCTGGCCAAACCCAGCCCGGAGCTGGCAAGCAGGGGACACTGTTGCTATGTCCACCCGGGCCAGCCTGCAGGGCCAGAGTGTAAAGTGAACTTAGAGGAGCACCAGAAGACAGCCCACCTACAGTGTAGAGAGCCTCCAAGTCCGACTTCTCTAGACCCATTGAAAAGTTGGATGGAGGCTTTGAAGAGAGTTAAGGCCAAATCTCATACAACCCTCTTCTTTTTTCCCAGTATTATCATTACTAATGAAGTTTTTCTTTGCTATCACAAGGCCCAGGGTGTCTGGAAGCAGTAGAGACCAGGCCAAAAGGAAGTCCTAGTCCCTATACTTAAGAATAATTCAACATGGGGCACCTGGCTGGTTCAGTCGATAGAGCATGCAATTCTTGATCCTGGAATTGTGAGTTCAAGCCCCATACTAGGTGTAGAGATTACTTAAAAATAAAATCTTAAGGGGCTCCTGGGTGGCTCAGTCAGTTGAGCGTCCAACTTTGGCTCAGGTCATGATCTCAGGATTCGTCAGTTCAAGCCCCACATCAGGCTTGCTGCAGTCAGCCCCAAGCCCACTTCGGATCCTCTGTCCACCTCTTTCTATTCCTCCCCCCCCCACTCAAAAATAAACATTTAAAAATAAAATCTTTAAAAAAAAAAAAAACAAGAGGGGTGCCTGGGTGGCTCAGTGGGTTAAGCATCTGACTCTTGATTTTAGCTCATGTCATGATTCCACAATTCATGAGATTGAGCCCTGTGTTGTACTTTCATCACAAGCCTGCTTGGGATTCTCTCTCCCTCCCTCTCTCTCTCTACCTCTCCCCGCCTCAAAATAAACAAACTTAAAAAAAAAAAAAAAACTTTAAAAAAAGAATAATTCTACTTGCCTCTCTATTTTAGGAGTTCTGGCCAGGTGCAAAACCTAATCGGTGCAAACCAACACAGACTTTTGGGAGTTCACCTTTGATTAAAAGGTGCAGCAAAGTCAATCTAATCCTAGCTTGTGACTATGTGCTGGGGTAGTAGTGTGGACATCTGCCCTTCCTGCTACGGCTGGGAATGTGGTTTTAAGAAAATGAGCAAGATTCACTGGGTCAGACGCTAATCCGAGCTTACGATGCTGGTGAAAGTCAGGGTGACAGTTTCTGCGATAGAGTCCACTGCAAAATCAGTGAACCAAGAAAAGAATTCTGCCATTGTCTGTGGTCTATACCACAGGAACATAGGTAAATGGTCTCAGGAGTTGGCCAGATGTGGATGCAAATTCTGCTTCTGCCACTTACTGTGCCGTTGACCAAATCAATTATTCTATGGACACCTCAATTTCCACTTGTACAGTAAGAAGCAAGAGTACCTTCTCATGGAACAGAGTATTAAATGTGAAAATAAATAAAATACTCGCCACTGACCACACTTCCCCAGCATGGCGCTCGATGGGTGGTGGTCGTTACTCATCTTTACTCTGGGCAGTTTACAGTAAGGGAGATTTTACATAAACTTGGGAGTTAAAGTTAAGTGTTTCTGCCTGTCTTGAGATAAAAAATTTCTAAATACGAGTCTAACCCAAATTCTTTTCAATACTTCTAGAGAAGAGTTGTAAGTACTCTAGTTTCTCCCCCTGGAGACTGTGACGGTTGGAGAAAACGTTACAAACTCAAGACTTCAATGCATTTTTTTTAAATCTCTTTCAGAGTCCTCAGACACCAGCCTCAGGGAGGCGGCTTTCTAGTGGAAGAGGCTCAGCGAGGGCCCTGCTTCGGGCCCCTCTTCACAGTGAGCAATATTTAAAATCACTTGCTATTTAAAAACGTAAAGACTGCTGCTCCAGGACTCTACTGCATTGAAAATGGCCTCAATTGTTTCCAAGAGCTTTCTCTGCCTACCAGTTAATGGCTCTAGAGTGAGCAAGAAGCATTTCCCCATATTCAGAAAAACACAAGTCCTAGATCAAAAACAGACTCGTGAATGCTTGGATACCAAAAGACCTTGGTTTCCGAGTACAGAATTTTAAGGAAAACCATAAAGCTTCTGAAATTACTCCCCAGTTAACAATATAAAGGGTTGGTCTTCAAACCCGACCACCAGGAGGGATTTTTGACCCTGGATCCAGGCTGAAACCTTCAAATCCTTAAAAACTTCAGATTTCTACCTTATCCCTTCCCACCCTTTCACCATTTTGTATCACTCAAGCATGAATAAATGAAAACGTTCTTCCTTATTATCTTCCAAGGCCAACGGTGACTAGAGGAAAGAGAGCTCGCACCTCAAAACAATAAACAAGGGAGGCCCACGGGCCCATGCACCGAGCATGACTGTACAGTGGCCCACACGCGCTGCTGGACAAGTTCATGCTCTAAACTTGAGCCGCTGAGCTGGAGGAGTGAAAAGTGAGAACTGAAACAATCATATTCATAGCAAAATGGAGGAGGGAAGGTACAAATTTTTCCTTTAAAATTACTGAAAGTACTCATGGTTCAGGAAGCATTTGATGAAGTCACCATAACCACAAAGATCAATTTAAACATGCACTAAACGCAGCCACACCTGGAAGTTGCACTCTGTTTCAGTCACACACAGCCTTCCCTTGACCCACATCCTTCTGCTGCCACCCTCTCATTTCTCCTTACCCTTCACAGCCAAGCTGCTGAGTCTCCATTCCCCATCCACCGAGCCTCGGTCTTCCCGGCCCTGGTCAACACCATCAACACCAGTGACCTACAAATTACCACATCTGCAGAAATGTCAAGGTTGTAGAAGTCATGAAAAACCTGAAGAACCATGTCAGAATGAAGACTAAGGACACAACTATGAAATGGGTTGGAAGCTTTCGCTATAAAGACATTATTTCACCAACTGAAATAATGGCAGAATCTGAATGGGCCTCTAAGTAAAGGGATAAATGGCACACAGAGAATACATATATGTATGCACCATTCTTTCAACAACTACGTATTTGGGGAGGGAGGGGGACGGAACCAGAGTAGCAGCTATTGGAAGACTCCGTCTTACTTAGAAGAGGGCCAAACTGGAACTTCACATCGCTTTCCAAGACACGAGTGACTACATGCACAATTTTAGTCAAATTCTGGCATGGGTTCGGTAGGAGAAGCACTTTGCACACAGCGTTTTTGTTACCCTGGGATATAGCATCCAACTGAGATTCAGAACAAGTGTTTTTCCTGGTAGAGTGAAAGAAAGGAAGTGGCCTAAAATCCTTTCTAAGCTAAAACAAATCACCCAAGAAGATAAACTATTTAAATTCAATCAAGAGCCCAAGAGTGAAATGAGAGAGAGGTGTGTATCCCTTTACTTAGAAACAATAGGCCATTGTTAATCTAGGGCTGAAATGGCTGTAAAGGCAGGCCTGGGACAGTCTGAATTCTGTAAAGGACTTCAGTAAAGTGGAGAAAAGTCCTGTGTAGCAAGATCTTCTAAGATGGATTAAGTCTTAGATTAACTGTTACACAGTAAAAAATTCCATAGAATTTTTTTTTTAGGAGTGAGAGCATGTGAGCTGGGGAGAGGGGCAAAGAGAGAGACAGAATCTCAAGCAGGCTCCATACTTAGTGCAGAGCCTGATGTGGGGCTTGATCCCATAACCCGGGAATCACCACGTGAGCCGAAATCAAGAGTCGGACGCTCAACTGACTGAGCCACCCAGGTACCCCTTAAATCCACGTTTTCATCCTTTAACTCCCCTTTGAGCCATGTTATGAAACTGCTAAGTCAGAGATTAACTGCATAAATCCCAAGTACTAATTTTTTCCTCCTTGACCGGATAGAGTCCACACACTTTACTCCAGAGCAAATTTACAGCTGATTAGGTTGAAGCAAGAAGAGTCATGAGGAGTCTTCCATGGATCTATCACTGTGTAAGTTCCCCAGACAAAGATCTACACAATGGGGTCTCAATATAGAACAAAGCAAAAGTACTAATCAAGAAGAAAAAAAGAGGGGCACCTGAGTGGTTCAGTCAGTTAAGCATTTGACCTCGGCTCAGATCATGATCTGAGTTCCAGCCCGGCACTGGGCTCACTGCTATCAGCGAGGAGCCTGCTTCAGATCCTCTGTCTCCCTCTCTCTCCCCCCTGCTCTGTCTCTCTCTCTCTCTCTCAAAAATAAACATTAGAAAAAAGGGGAAAAAGGTACTTTCTAAACGAAAATATAAGTACTCAAAGGAGTCCAGTGGCGATATACAGTTAAGTATACCAAGGAATAATTTAACTGCAAAACATTCATAACGTTTAAAACAGGGGGGAGTGCACCTGGGTCTGACTCTCGATTTTGGCTCAGGTCTTGATCTCGCAGTTCAGGAGATCAATCCCCACATTAGGCTCTGTGCTGACAGCACGGAGCCTACTTGGGATTTTCTCTCTCCTTCTCTCTCTGCCCTCCCCGCCGTTTGTGCACTCTCTCTCAAAATAAACTTTAAAAGAGAGAGAGAGAGAGAGAGAGAGGCTGTGTACACCTCAGTATCTGTACTTTCCCGTCTGGATGAGGTAGATGGGAAAAAAAGGCCCACTTCGCCCCTACCTGCCTGGCCCCATCGCGTCCCATCCCAGAGGTCCTCAGAAGATTTAACATGCTAAGACGAATTCACATTCCAGAAGCATTCACACAGGAAGGCATTCTATTTGTTAACAAAACCCATTCGACAGATAACTAAACCATTCATCTTTAGGTCTGTGAAATTGGGATGACACAATAGGGCACATTTCTTATTTTTATTTCAACATTTAAAATATTCACAGATGGAGTATTATATTCATTGACATCTCCATGGAAGATGTACCAAACAAAGCATACAGGTTATTCCACAATTACAAAATTACATATTTGTTACTATGTGAATGTTTACCCCTAGACTTTATCTGGAAAATATCACTTAAAAAAAAAAAAAAACTTTTAAGTTTTTTCACTGGATTAATTTCCATAAAAAGTAAATAGCAAAGAATTTCAGGAGATACCTAAATATTAGCCAGTGCTTTTTTAAATTTTCAAACTCTTACAGTGCTCTTCTGACATAACTCTATCAGAACACTTAAGTAACACCCAATTCTTTGTCTTTTCCCCTCAATAGCCAAGCCAGGATGTACATACTTTTTTTCCTAAGTCTTTTTTCCTATGTAGAAATAGGTACATCACCACAGCAACTTGACTAGCTAATGAGGTAGGAGTATTCTTCAAAAGCATTTATGAAGCAAAAGAAAATAATCTAATTAAGAGTTTTTCTTTTTTGGTGGTGGTTCTTTAACACGCCAAGGGCAATGGAAATGGGTCAAATGCTGCTCATACTTTAAAAGACAAAGAGGGAAAACATCATTAGAGACACCTGCTAAACTACACTGCATCTGGCGTTAATTAAATCCATTCTGGCACCTCGAAGTAAGAAACTGCCGTCTCAAAATGCCAAGCTTTCTTCCTGGAAGAAATCTTACCAGGAAGGTAAGTTTAAACAAAAAACATCAGTCCTCTATCTTCTCTTTTCAGTATAGTTAATTGGTTTCTTCTTTTAAACCCAGTTCTCATTGATTCCTGCACCCAAAAAAAGACAAGTAATTTCTGTGTACTGCATATCCAGTAATAGATTTAAATGAATTTAGTGGTCAACCTATCAAATCCTGCCAGGGAAACTCTCCTTACATGAAGGTTTTAATGACATAATGCTACACAGCTAGAAACTGCCTAGGTAGTAGATTTCAGCACCACCTCTATGTTAGCAGATGGCTTCAAAATGCACACGCACCCTGAATTCGTATATACCTAGGAAATCTACCCAGTATGCCTTCTTCGACTACACCCAAATCAACGTTCTGTGTTCTAACTACCCTTTCTGTATACATAATAAGGAATACTTTACAGATCCACCCAACTAAGTTAATAAAGGGAAAGTTATCAATCAAGTATGACTTGTCTAAAATACCATTTTGAACACTTTTGGTACCTATTATTCGGAGGCTAAAATACCAGAGAGAGGATTTATTTCCCCAATTATGCACCTATTAGGGTTACTGCTAAAAACACTAGAAAAATCTTGTAAAAAATGTAAAAATGTACTTAGAATAGCTGCCAGAAAAAAATTTGTTACTGTATGTGTCCTGGCAGCTGGTTTCAAAATCAAGTCCTTAACAATTCTACTATAAAATGTTTTAGATGCAGTAATCACATTTGGTATAATAGTGCAACTCTCTGATACGGCAGTCCACCATTTAAGATTAGTGACCAAAAACACCAAAATTAACAAGAATTTTTTAGCATGTCTTTAAACATTTCTTTTACTATTCTATTTGTGTGAACTGTGTCCTATCAATGTGATCAAAATATCATGTGTTATCACTTAGCGTGAAGAAAATTCCTTCCTCTTCACCGCCACCTTCTCCAATTTCAGTTACAATTCTCTTACATTCTTTTCCTAAGGCACGCCATGCCCTATTTATTGCTGCAAAGCCCCTGAAATCTGTGCCTCGATCTGGGTCTGCTTCATCACTATGGTTCCGTGAAAATCACTTCAGAGTACCTGATAAAACTTAGTAACATTAAGTCTAGACTACTACTGTCCAGGAGATAAAACTGCAAAAGAATCAAGCCTACTAAGGAAAGGCCAATAATAATAATATGCTCTAGCTACTATTTCCTCCAAAACTGACCACATTCCTGACAGTAGAGCTCGGTGAGATCTCTGGCTATGTATATCCATACTCCAAGTTATAAAATAAAATGTTAGGCCAATAAGCTTTCACAATTTTTATTAAATCCTAATCTAATATTACAGTATCTGATTTTACAGACATCATCCCATGGTGAACATGTTTAATAAGTGAAAGCAAATCAGACATCTACGTCATTATTCTCTGCAGTCTAAGCAATAAGGGAACTACACAGAACGCTACGGGTAACGACATACACTTACTTGTTCAGTTTTCATACAAGCCATGTTTTTTTATCAAACTATATCTCCTAATATTTAATACAGTAGAATTAGTGATTGTAGCTCTCATATAGTATTTTAATTACAAGTACCTTATTGAAATAACTAACATTTTGACAGTTTCACGACTTTCCAAATTAGTATAATATATTCAAGAAAAAGAGCAACACACGAAATGAAAACTGAACATGACAAGTTAAGGAAAATGAAGTGAAAAAAGGGAAAAGTGAAGTATCACTGGGGGTAGGAAACACAAGTCTAGACATTGGGCTGGAAGAAAACAGATCAACTATGCATTTCACAAGTCAGAGTTTATAAATTCAATGCAATACAAATCCTTTTGAATGTAAAAGCCAAGTTGAAACTAACAGGTCTATAAACTGTTACTTTGGGCCTTAAACAGTATCAACTCTTTTGATCAAAAAAGGCCACAACAGTTAAGATTGTATTACTTGATTTTATTTTACACTAGGTGGCGGGCACAAAGCAATCCTCCTTAATAAAGGTGACAATTAGCTTCACTCAGAACATTTTTAATAATGCACATTAAAAAAAAAAGGTATTCATCTTACAAATTGTTCTAGAATCCAAATATACAATAGCTTGGAAAACAACGTTTAGAAAACAAAAGCCAATGTAAAAAGACAGATTAAAACAACTAGAACAGTACGGGTTTTCTATGGCTCTGATTTTACAGTTTTCTTACTGCATCATCAATGTCAGAAATCTGTTCCTTCAGCTGGCTCCACTGCTCAGGATTTAAAGAAATACCTAAAACAAAGTTTTAAAATTAAAACTTAATTAAGTTTTTAAACTAAATTGAAATTAAAACTTAATAATTAAAAGTTGAAAGTCTACTTATGCTTTCTTGATGATTTTCATACTTCCAACTGAAATAATGCTTTATCAACAACTGTCACTTTGAATGGCACAATGGAACCATACCAAGAGTCAAATCTCTTCATTTGTTAATTACAGATTGATCACAATTACCTGAACTAAGACCAGTCTTCTATCCAGTTTTACATCCAACACAGTATCCTGTGCAATACTTACCATACCTCGTGAGAACAGAATATTTGAAGGCATATCTCATAGGCTAATGTGCTAGCTTGTACACTAGAAGGCTAAGTGCTCAGATCTACACTTTGTATGTGACACTCCATTTCTACATCCAGTTGGTTCCTGACATTTGCTCAAAATTTTTACAGGAACTCAAGGTGAATGACTTTGTGCTGAGTTCTTCCAGAAACCTTCATTTCACTTTGGAAAAATTTCTGGGACATGACCCACACAAGATTTCTCAGAATGTACATACTGATTAAAAACACATTCTGCAATCATGCTGTCAGGGTTCCTATCACTGCCTCCCAGTCACTAATGTCACCTTAAAAAACAGACATTAGGGGCGCCTGGGTGGCTCCGCCAGTTAAGTGTCTGACTTTGGCTTAGGTCATGATCCCACACTCCCTGGGTTCAAGCCCTCCATTGGGCTCTGTGCTGACAGCTCAGAGCCTGGAGCCTGCTTCGGATTCTGTGTCTTCTCTCTCTCTGGCCCCTTCCCTGCTTGCATTCGGTCTGTCTCCCAAAAATAAATAAATATTTTAAAAAATGATACTACCTACCATACTCTGAGCCTCAGTCTCCTCACCAGTAAAGTATTTACACATCAAAGGGGGGTTGTGAACCAATACATTAGCTAATCTGAATAAAAAGCTTAGTGTATCACCCAATACATAAGTAAACACTTAAAAATGTTAGTTAATAACATGTCTTTTCTATTTAAGATCTAAAAGTACGAACAGAAAGTATTTTGAACTTAGAACTCCCAATGTTCTAATCCTTAACTCATGTAAATAAAGAAACTAGAATTGGAAGAATGAGTATACTTCTCAGAAAACTGCTGGGAGGCCATGAAATTGCGAGGAAGGCAGAAGAACATAAAGAGTCAACACCTTGGAAGGGCTTTAAGCTGATCAACTTGTTTTAGTAAACGTTTGCAGAAACAGAAATGTGATATTGGCCACAATGAAACAACCTGAATGAGCCAGAAATGGCCTGAACAAGAAAATGTTAAAGGGTATGAAAACAAAGCTTCAGTTTAGCAAACCCAAAAACTGCATGAAGCAAACAAGCAGTACCTCAAAATGACCAACTGGCAGAGTAGAAGGAGGCCTTTTTTTATCAGCTAAGGATCAACCTGAAGCAGCTAACTACCCAAATACAGGAATTTATGCTACTACATATTTGTGAAGAAACTACACATTTGGTGAAGAAACACAGTATGCTTCAATGCTGCTGATATGCTTGGGACTGGATGGCAGCACAAATGGAAAGAGGACGAACACCCACTAAAAGGATAACGCCCGCCTTAAAGAATATCGTTTAGGAGATGAACCAAAAGGAAAAGCTATAAACCAGAATTTTTCATCCCAAATTTTACAATTTTCCAGATAGTGCCTACTACTTAAGAATTTGGATAAACTTTTTTTTTTTAAGTTACAGTCAATCAGGGGAGCCTGGGTGGCTCAGTCAGTTAAGTGTCCAAGAGCTCAGGTCATGGTTTTGCAGTTCGAGAGTTCGAGCCCCGCATCGGGCTCTCTGCTGTTAGCACAGAGCCCATTTCGGCTCCTCTGTCTCCCTCTCTCTCTCTGCCCCTTTCCCCATCAAATACAAATAAACATTAAAAAAAAAAAAAAAAAAGTTATAGCCAAGGAAATTAGCAGCCAAATGAAATGGTATTCTTTTTTCGGAGTTTTATTCCAACAGTTATTTAAGAGAGGTGACTGAAGTAAGTGTCATGTCCACAAAGACTACAGAACAATCAACTGAATGAGGATCTTCCCAACGCACTGCCAACACAATTTCAATTTCGAGAAAGACAGGTTACTTAGATAACCTTTAGTTTAGTCCTAATATTAGAAGCAAATTCAGGAAATTAAATCTTACCTTTTCTTCCAGGTTTCATTTCACCTTCTGGATCCATCCAGTATTCTCTAATATCGATTAGAACTTTCCCTTTAAAGTCTCGAACACTGACATACCTCATTTTCCCAATCTGCAAAAGACACAAAAACACAGAAAGGTATTCATTTCAAGAGTGATGCCCATATTTATATTTCCTACTATTCTCAATATCAAAACTACAACCAAAGGAAATGTCACTCTAAGAAATCTTTCTTAAAAAGATCGAATTAAGTACAGTACATCTCACCCTTCCAATCATTTTCACATTAAAGAAATCATTAGTAAAACAGAGAAACACTATGGAAAACAGTATGGAGATTCCTCAAAAAAATTAATTTAAAAATAGAACATATGATCTAGCATGATCCAGGATCTCCACTTCTGGATTGAGAAAATATTAATTTCCACACCTATGTTCACAGCAGCATTACTCACAGCACTCCAAAGACAGAAGCAACCCAAATGTCCACGGTGAGATGAATGGGTAAAGGAAATGTGTCATATACATACGATGGAGTATGAGCCTTAAAAAAAAGGAAATCTGGGGGCACCTGGGTGGCTCAGTCAGTTAAGTGTTAAGCACAGAGCCTACTTGGGATTCTCTCTCTCAAAGTAAATAAATAATTTAAAAAAAAAAAAAAAAGATTCTCTTTCCCTCTGCCCCTCTTGCTCACACTCTCAAAAAAAATTAAAAAAAAAAAAGAGAACTCCTGTCACATGCTACAACACGGATGAACCTTGCTGACATACGCTAAGTGAAATAAACCACTCATAGAAAGATACACACTGTATGATTCCACTTAAGAGAAATGCCTAGACTAGTAGATCCAGAGAGACAGAAAATAGAATGGTGGTTTATCAGGGGCTGGGGGAGGGGGAAAAGGAGAGTTGTTATTTAAGTTTTACCAGATGAAAAGCTCTGGAGATCTGTTTCACAATAATATGAACACACTTAACACTACCATATGTTTAAAAATGGTTAAAATGGCAAATACTACGTAAAGTGGTTTTTTTGTTACCACAATAAAAATCATTAGAAAGCAAAATGTTGCAGTACAAACTACACCCAGTAGGAATCCATAGACTCCACTAGCAATATGACCATTCTAAAAATCCAGAGATCCAGTCAATAGTAACATGAGCAAGCTTTTCCTTTTAGACATTCATTTCAAGTAACATCTTAAAATACACTTCACCCATAATCTCAAAGTGAACTTAAAACTACCCACAGAAAACTATTTTTCAAAAACGTTATACTGTGCTTAACAAACTACAAATTCCACAGGGAAGAAGAATTTACTTAACAAAGTGTCTGCAAGCACTTTCCAGGATGTCTTACGCTGCTGTAATATACTATCGAGCATGTAAACTATGAAGTCACACTTTCTGATCAAAACTTTTAACACCTGCCATCTCTTACTCATTCTGAAACCACTCTTCAAGCTTACTGACTAAAAAAAAAAAAAAAAAAAGGTAAGGTATGATTTTTGTGCTTAGAACACATAGACATAGACTTGGAGTTTGGCTATGTTCCTTTCCCAGGCTATGTTCCTGGGTCCCTTAATTATTAAATAATCCTTTTTATTGGGCTACAAGTATTACTGTAGTAGAATCACAGCTGTATTGCCCCAGTGCATATTAATGGCTTCCAGCTTGCCTATGTCCTGTTAGACTGCTTTTTCTGGTCTCAGCTAGGTCTTGTTCATTTTCCTTTGGTTTTCCATTTTCGAGTAAATTTCTTGTCCTGCTGGCATGCCCCTAATTCCAGGGCATGCCCCTTGCTTTATGGAAAAAACAAAGTCCACTGGGTACAAGTAAGTGCCTTTGAATCCCTCTTCTCTGCACTCACATCAGTATCAGTTCTTAACTTCTTGACTTTTTCTACCCCATTCCTTGCATATGCGTTCTTTCCCATTCCACTGGCTTCGTATCTACCATTTCCTAACATGCTCATTCCCCTCTTCTAGAAAACATTTTCCCTAACCTGCATTTTATAGACTTTCTCTGTTTCCCTCTTCCCTTTATTTCTAAATTCTGAAAGGAGAGAAATACTGTTTCTACTAATTAAATTCCCACTACCTACTCTAAATTAGTCACCAGTGATCTTATGGTCCCTTTTAGTGGCTTAGTTTTTAATCCATCTTATTGAAACCCCCTAGTGCCTATCATACTGGGTTCCTAGTAAATTGTCTTAATAGATATGTTAGATAAGACCAGAATAATTATCATAGTGGAATTGTTTGCTGTGATTTATAATAATGATTTAATAATACTAAGAACATCTTTATGGAGGGAGAAATTAGTTCAATCTCTATATCACACCATACACAGAAAAACTAAACTAATTCTACATGAATTACAGACCTAAACACGAAGCTCTAAACCATAAAAATTCTAGGGAAAAAAGCGGCAAAATTTTTCTGGCCTTGGGGTAAGTATAGAAGTGGGTCTCAGGAAACAAAAGCATTAATCAAAAATGAAAAAAAATTGACAAAAATGAACTTAATAAAAATTAAAGCTTTTTTTTTAATATTTATTTTCAGAGAGAGAGAATGCATGCACAGAGAAGAGCAGGAGGTGGGGGCCGGTAGGGAGACAGAGACAGAGAGAGAAAGACAAGCAGACCCCATGCTCCGTGCAGAGCCGGACACAGGGCTTGATCTCTCAACCATGATCATGATCTGAGCCGAAATCAAAAGCTGGATGCTCAACCGACTGAGCCACCAGGCATCCCCAAAATAAAAGCTTTTTGAAAATGTTTAAGAGAATTTGGGGCACCTGGGTGGCTCAGTCGGTTGAGCATCCGACTCTTGATTTCATCTCAGGTCATGATCCCAGGGTCGTAGGATCAAGCCCCATGTTGGGCTTGGCACTGAGCACGGAGCCTGCTTAAGATTCATTCTCTCCCTCTCTCTCTCCCCTCGAAACACCGCCCCTCTCCCTCATTCATGAATGAGCTCGCTCTCCTAAAATAAAAAATATTTTTTTTAAATGCTTAAATTAACAGGCAAACCACAGACGTAAAGAAAATATCTGACAAAGAACTTGTATCTAAAATATACACAGAATTCTTTCAACTCAATAAATCAAATGACTTTTTTTTTGTTTTTTTAATGGGCTAAAAAGACTTGAACAAAATCTTCCAAAAAAGGAAGATACTAGACAGAAGACAAATGCAAGGTAAAACTACAATGAGCTCCCTCCCACTACACATCCATTTAACTTATGTGAATAAAATTAGAGACTGACAAAACCCAGTGAGAATACAAAACAATTAGAATCTCACACATTGCTGGTGGGTGTGTAAATGGTACAGCTACTACAGAAAACAGTTGGATGGTGTCTTATGAAGCTAAACATACACTTAGCCTGTGACCCAGCGAATGCATCTAATATTTTACCCAAAAAGGCAAAAATGTCCACGAAAAGACTTGTACAAGAATGTTCCCAGCAGCTTTATTCCTAACAGCCCAAGACTAGATAGAAACAACCCAAATGTCTATCTAAAGTGAACACAGTGGGGCCTGGGAGGCTCAGTCAGTTAAGCATCCAACACTCTGTTTCAGCTCAGGTCGTATCTCATGGTTCATGGGTTTGAGTCCCACATTGGGCTCTGCATTCATGATGTGGAGCCTGCTTGGGATTCTCTCTGTCCATACCCCTGCTCTCTCTCAAAAATAAAGAAATAAGTGAATGGGGGCGCCTGGGTGGCTCAGTCAGTTAAACGTCCAATTTTAGCTCTGGCCATAATCTCATGGTCCTGAATTCGAGCCTCACATTACGCTGCGCTGACAGCTTGGAGCCTGGAGCCTGCTTCAGATTCTGTGTCTCCCTCTCTCTTTGCCCCTCGTCTGCTCGCATGCACACGCTCTCTCAAAAATAATCATTAAAAAAATTTTTTTATAAATTAATTAATTTTAAAAAGTGAAGGAGAGGTGCCTGGGTGGCTCAGTCGGTTGGGCGGCCGACTTCAGCTCAGGTCATGATCTCATGGTCTCATGGTTCGAGCCCCGCGTCGGGCTCTGTGCTGATGGCTCAGAGCCTGGAGCCTGCTTCCGATTCTGTGTCTCCCTCTCTCTCTGCCCTTCCCCTGTTCACGCTGTGCCTCCAGGTCTCTCAAAAATAAAAATAAACATTAAAAAAAAAAAAGTGAATGAATTAACAACTTGTTGTATAATCCTACAATGGAATACCACTTAGCAATACAACAGAACAAACTGATATAAGAACCAGCCCCAAAATGTTAAACTGAGCAAAAGAAATCAAATACGAAACAATAGAAACTATATGATTCCATTTATATTAAGCTCTAGAACAAGCAAAATAAAATCTCTAATTATAGAAATCAGATTAGTTACCCTAGGCAGGGGGACGACTGCAAAGAGAGGCCAAGAAGGAACTTTCTGGGGTAATGGAAATGCCCTCACTACAGAGTATATACAGTTATCACAGATGACCAAGTTATTCGTAATGTGTGCATTTCATTAAATTATATCTCAATGAAGTTTATTAAAAAAAGAAAGGAACTTGCCCAACAATCACCTCTCCCTCGAGGAAAAACGAATAAAGATCATAAACTCTTACCATTACCTCCCTCAAAACAAAAGAAACCACAAAAAAGAGGAGGTAATGGAGTACAGATAGAATTATTAAAATAGAAAGAATAAAGATCTCTAATAATCACATGTGAAGAAATAAAATCAGATGACAAAATGCATATAATTTTATATGCATATAATGTGGAATTTAACAAGAAGAAAAAAGGTACATCACAGAGAACATTGATTCTGCAATTTTCTTGATTCCTTTCTCCTTTGGAGATCTGATGAAGGTTGTAAGTAATTCCATATACAAAAAATTTCGAATAAAATATTAATAAAATTTTCAAACCATTATAAATAAAAATGAAGCTCTCGTTTTATAGTATATATATATATATATAACCAGTGTACTCTACTGTGCTCTTAAGCCAATTAAAATTCAGTATTACCACCAAAATATTTTCTATGGCCAAAATACCATTTCAAGGGAAAAGCTGTAATGGTAACAAAATTAAAGATTATCTTTTAGAATGCCTGTCACTACTAAGGTCTGTGAAAAGTCACTTTGAAAATAAAATATATGGTTCCTCCTGGAGGAAACAAGAGGCACTTTCAAAAGAGTGAGGAGTCTTACAGCTTTTGAGGCTCAGGAAGCTTTCCACATGAGGTTTCAAAAACTGAACTCACTTTTTTTTGGTGAGATGATCACCCCCTAAAAATAGATGTGGTTTTCCCCCAACTGCTCTAACATAATAAAATCTCTAAATGTGGGTCTTGGTTTCTTCAATAGACAAGATACAATCCATTAAAATGCCACAGACACTTTCATTACACAGACAAAGGCAGGCACATGGTAAACAAGAACTGATCAGAGAAAGCCCAAGATAGATGGCTGCCCGAATCCTCCAAACTTTTTACCTTGATTGAGAACATTAAATTAAAATATTCCAACACAGCGCTTCAGTCACCACAAGCGGAAAGTCCAATCTCTACAAAAGGAAGGTCCATGAAAGGAAGGATTGCTTCTCTTGCAGATTCCACATTTCATTCTGGCCCTTAAGGGAACTTCCCACAGCACTTAGAATAAAACTCAAAGAATGCAAGCCCTGGCTCTTCATCCTCCTTAGCAACCAGATCAACCTACATTCTCAACCAGGTTTCCCAGGCGCCAGCCACGAAGTATACGCACAAGTCTCTGTACTTTGGAAAGGATTCCCTCTCCCGTACACTTCACATGACAGGCTCCTCTTTCGGCTTAAGCTTCAAATGTCACTTCTTTAGAGAGAGGCTCCCAGAGCACCTTCTCTCTCATAATAACCTACCCTTTCATTTCTCAGCCCTTAACATAACCTTAATTATATATGTATGTGTGTATGTGTATATGTATATATGTATATATATGTATGTATGTGTATATATGTATGTATATGTATATATATATACACACATTTATTACATATTTATCCCCATAAATGCCACGAAACCAGAGACCACGTCTACCTGGACCATTACTGCTGACCCAGAACTTATTAGCAAGGCCTGATGAAATACAGGAGACATTCAAAAAAGCAAACAAACAAAACAAAACAGTAAGCATTCAAACTTAGTATCAACTCAATGAAATGAGAACCCTTTCATAATTCTTCCTTACATATAGTGACTTATGTTCTCTATCAAATTAATCTGCTCCCCTAAGCTATAGACAGACAAGTCAGACAACTAAATCTGTAACAATCCATATGCATTTTGTCTAAACTTTCAATATTCTTTTAACAAAAAATATATACATTTAAGGTGTACCACATGAAGATGTGATTTATTCATAGTGAAATGATTACTAATCAAGAAAATTAACATATCATTTCAGTTACCATTTTTGTGTGATCAGTGCACCTGAAATCTACTCTTTTAGCATATTCCATGTTCAATACAATGTTAAGTATAACCACCATGTGTCTATTTTTTTTTATCCACACACATAACTAGGCAAAAAGTGAGTAAAAACATCCAACTTCTATTTTCCGATTCTAACCTTAATCCTGGCACTGTCTTTCAAGGCCATCAATAGGTTCAAAATATATACCTATTTTATCTATAAAGAACTTATCAAACTCTCCTAAACGCCCAAAAAATAAATAATCCAGTGAAGCAATGGGCAGAAGACATGAATAGACACTTCCCAAGAAGACATCCAGATGGCTAACAGACACACGAAAGATGCTCAACATCACTCATAGTCAGGGACATATGAATCGAAACCAGTGAGATACTACCTCCCACCTGTCAAAATGGCTAACATTAACAACTCAGGGATGCCTGGGTGGCTCAGTGGGTTAAGTGTTCAACTCTTCAGTTCACCTTCATTTCACCTCAACAGGTTCATGAGATCAAGCCCTACATTGGGCGGCACAATGACCGCTCGGCCCCTGCTTCAGATTCTGTCTCTCTGCCCCTCCCCCACTTATGCTCTCTCTCAAAATAAACAAACATGAAAAAAAGTAAAAAAAGAAAAATTTAAATTAACAACTCAGGAAACAACGGATGTTGGTGAGAATGCGGAGAAAGAGGAACCCTCTTGCACTGCTGGTGGGAATGCAAACTGGTGCAGCCACTCTGGAAAACAGAATGGAGGTTCCTCAAAAAGTTACAAATAGACTACCCTCCCACCGAGCAACTGCACTACTAGATATTTACCCCGAAGATACAAAACTACAGATTCAAAGGGGTACTTGCACCCCAATGTTTATAGCTGCACTATCAACAATAGCAAATTATGGAAAGAACCCAAATGTCCACTGACTGATGAATAGATAAAAGATGACATGATACATACAAAGGAATATTAGCCATCAAAAAGAATGAAATCTTACCATTTGCAACAACATGGATGGAACTAGAGTGTATTATGCTAAGTTAAATAAGTCAGGCAGAAAAAGAAAAATATATTTCACTCATATTTAAGAAACACATGAACAGATGAACATAGGGGAAAGGAAAAAATAAAGACAGAGGGGGAGGCAAACCATAAGGGACTATTAACAGAGAACTGAAGGTTGCTGGAGGGGAGGTAGACAGGGGATGGGCTAAATGGGTGATAGGCGTTAAGGAGGGCACTTGTTAGGATGAGCACTGGGTTTTGCATGTAAGTGATGAATCAATAAATTCTCCTGAAATGAATACTACCCTATATGTTACCTAACTTAAATTTAAATTGAAAAAAAAAAGAAAGAAAAAAAAAAATATATATATATACTATCTTATCCAGGACATAACTATGTATTTCATATGGAGATACATTCATATACATATATATGCACTAGCCTTTTACAGTCAAGTGTTTGCAGCCTCATTCTGTCCAATTATTTTGGCTTCGACTAATACTTATGCCCCTTCTTAAAACACTCATCCTTTTCTTGCTTCCATTGCTGTACTTTTCCTAATTTCCTTCACCTTCTCTCACCTACATCCCCTTTTTCCTTCTTTCCTATCACCAAGATAGGTCTCTAGTCACCTCCTCGTCTCCCTCTTCATGGACTGCTTCATTCCTCTAGTCCACTGTTCCTTGCCAGTAATTTATAATCATCGCTGTTTCTTCCTTGGGAAAAACCATCTCAGCCTTTATCACCTCAATACAGATATGGCCTATAATTACCTAAGAGATCTTACCTGCATCCGTTTAGCCCCACTACCTCTCCCTACAAATCCTTCTTGTACACAGATGCCAATAAGAAGTCTCCGTAAAATGAGAAGAAACCTCAGAAAAGAAGCTACACTAGTCCTCTCAGAATGATTTTACCAATCCCTGCAGCAAACTCCCGATACCCAACCTTGTTCCCCACTACATACAGAGGGGCGATTTCAGTAAACCCTCTTGCCTCTCCTGTTCCTATCGAGCCCTAACTATGCAGGCCATATTACTGCTGCTTTTCCAGTAATACCCAATCCATATTTCACAGCCCAATACTAGACCCATCTCCTTCAAACGGCTTCCTAAATGTGCAGTTCTCAATCTCTTGTTTTTGGATGTCTGTAACTTTAAAAAACTTTTTTTTCAATGTTTATTTTGGAAAAAAAAAGAGAGAGAGAATGAGAATGGGAGAGGGGTAGAGAGAGAGAGAGAGACACACAGAATCCAAAGGAGGCTCCTGGCTCTGAGCTGTCAGCACAGAGCCCAACTCGGGGCTCAAACTCATGAACTGTGAGATCATGACCTGAGCTGAATTCGGACGCTTAACCAAGTGAGCCACCCAGGCACCCCTGGATGTCTATAACTTTTATTAAATTCATTGTTTTACACTTAGCCAAACTACAAATTTCTAGACTTTAACAATAATCTAGCATCATATAAATTACTTTCATTTCTATGAACTTGCTCTTATATTTCAATGAATATCCTTCGTCAAGACAATTATAGGGGACATTAAAAGTTATTATGCAGGATCAGATTATAGTACTTTTAACATTCATCGGATCAAGCCTACAGATAATAATTCCTCTGGATGTAAGGAAATTACCTGAAACATGTTATCATCTCTGCTGCTGCTGCTTTGCTTAGAGGATGACAGGGCTCGTGAAGTTTCACCAGTCTTTTGCTTCTTTACAGGTTTTTCTGCAGTAACCTGCTTTTTCCGCTTTAACTTGAAGAAAAAACAAGAATAATGATTAAAATTTGCACACATAAGAATAAAACACATCTCAGGTTTAAACGCTTCATGACTTCATAGGATTTAAAGGATCAAAGGACTACATTTATTAAAAAAAAAAAAATCATATATACATACACAGGCAAGTTTCACTTGACAACAAAACTATCGAACTAACCTAATATCTAACACAGTGTTTTCAAAATGTGTTCCCAAGAGCCCAAAAGTCACTTTAGGCATCAAAGAGGTAATAACCAGAGAAACAACTCTTTAATAGACTGGGTACCCACATCAGATTTCTTTGGGAAGAAAAAAAGAGATGCCTGCTGCTTTTGAATAAACTTTTAGAAACCACAAGTCTACTGAGGTTAGTCAGCTACCGGGACGCCTGGGTGACTCAGTTGGTTGAGCATCCCACTTCAGCTCAGGTCATGATCTCACAGTTCATAGGTTTGAGCCCTGCATCAGGCTCTGTGCCGACAGTTCAGAGCCTGGAGACTGCTTCAGATTCTGTGCCTCCCTCTCTCTCTGCTCCTCCCCTCCTCATGCATCCTTACACTCTCTCTCTCCTGCTCTCTCAAAAATAAACATTTAAAAATAAAATAAAATAAAGTTAGTCAGCTAATTTTTTTTGCAAAGGAAATATATTAATTAGGAAGAATACAACCAACTTACTACAATCTAGGATATGTCATTTATGCGCTGCCTATTCCAAAATGGACTTAAATCGACTTTGAAAATTAGGAGTATGTGGAACACCCAGGTGGCTCAGTCAGTTAAAGCATCTGACTCTTGATTTCAGCTCAGGCCACGATCTCACGTTTCATGGGATTGAGCCCTGAGTCAGGTTCCGTGCTAAGTATGGAGACTGCTTGGGATTCTCTCTCTCCCTCTCTGTCCCTCCTCTGCTCGCATACACACAGCTGTGCTCTTCTCAAATAAACTTTTTAAAAAAAGAAAGAAAAAATTTAGGAGTACGCAAAGCTAAGAAAGCTATTGTGTACTACTGAGCATTAGAAGTCAACAATTCAAAAACTTCCTCACCACAAAAAAATCACCAAAGGTGGACAGCAATGTGTTAGACTACTACTCAAAATCAAAACAATGTTTTAACAAAGCAGCATTATTGTAAAAACTTTTTATGTAGCCTCATTCTTAACACAAGCTACGCCTATGAAAACTAATGGAGTTCCTAGCCTAAACAGTAGAGGGCAGTCGTGTTCCTTTTAGTGAAAAGTAAAAACTAATGCCTTAAGTCTTACTAAATCAGGTGAAGCTAGATAAAATAGAATGTACACATGTATATAACTGAAAAAGTGAATCTATTTAATTTTTTTTAAGTTTATTTATTTTTGAGAGACAGAGCATGAGCGAGGAAGGGGCAGAGAAAGAGGGAGACACGGAATGTGAAACAGGCTCAGGACTCTGAGTTGTCAGCACAGAGCCCAAAGCAGGGCTGGAAGTAACGAAACGCGAGATCATGACCTCAGCCAAAGTCAGACTCTCAACCAACTGAGCCACCCAGGCGCCCCAAAAGTGAATGTATTTAATTTAAGTGCTTACAGGATGAAGAATACTATTTGGGACAAATGTCGAAAATCAATTCAGCTCAATAAGCAGAAAATGATTATTCTTTGTATCAGGGGCTACATACTCCCTACGGATTGGCACATACATGCCTGACACATAAAAACTCAAAAATTTGCTAAACAAACATACTGAAATGCCATACCAAATGCAAATTAGAAATTAAGAGCTATTTCCTTCTGGAGTACAGCTATATATGCTCTTTGAGGCCTTATTTCAACCTTTAGGTGATATATTCTGTATTTCCCCATAAAGGTCCATCTTCTCCAAGATTCACTCATAAACTCTTTTAACGAACTCAGAGACATAATTATGTAAGCTTCTCGGAAATAAAAGTTCTGCATGGAAGGAAGCTTGGACTACAGTGTGGGTTGCTCAGTTAAGCAGAATGCACGGCTTCCAGCACAGGTGTCATCTAACATAGAAAAAGCCTGTTGTCAGAATGGGTAATTTCACGTTAGCTTCGCTGGGTGTTGATTAAACCAAAAGGAGAAGACCAGAGTAAATAGCATTCTAATTTAACATGTACCAAGCCTACATTTTAAGTAATCCTAGTGGGCTGGATAAACATCAATAGCTGAGAAGACTGTCAAAATTGACACCTGCATTCAAAGAGTTCAGGTAATTTAGCTGGACTACGACACACAATACCTACAGATTAGGCACATTTCCAAACCAGGCAAATAGTGGCTTTGGCCTATTTCTAATGCTATTCCCCCTAGGGAATGAGGTGGTGGTTCAGCAGCTTTAGCGTTCCTAGAAGTCCTCAATGGGAGACTTGTTAAAGTCCGAAGACTTGCTTAAGTCTGATTTAAGTGCCAAGAGTGTGATAAACAAGTACCCTAGGCACTTTGGTCAAGTGGTCCAGGAACCATTTGCACTTTCAAAACCACCCATCCAGGCTCTCCTTTTACCATTCTGATAGGTCTTGCTGTCCTTCAGAACTGGATGTGGGCAATATTGCTGAATTAAGTATCAGAGAAATGACTTGCATTAATAGTCACCTTTTTGTCAACCTCACTGTCAGAATCGCTGCCAGAAGAGCTTGAAGAAACAAGTTCCTTTGACTTAGGCATTCTGAAAGACAAATACATTCTATAAATAATTTACAAATTATTCCATTACCTCCAATTTAATCTCTCCCATGCAAAAATTCAAGGAGTTCCATGGTTTTTTTTTGTGGTACTGGAATTGTGACGCGAAGCACAATGCTAGAAGTTATACTCTTAATCTATACTCTTCCAAGTTGAAAATAACACCCAGAACCCAGAAAAGAGAAAGAAGTAAAATGTCATACACATCTCACACTCCTACACCTCTTTCTCAAAGCCATTGGGTCTTTTTATACTGCATTTTAGAGAGATTAGAGGTTTCTGGTTAAGATAAATTGCAAGAAGGCAGCAATCTCTGTTAAAACCAAGAAGTAGGAACATTCTCAGTACTGCTTTATATTTTTCACTGATGAGACCTCACGGAATTACCCACTGCAGGATATGACCTCAACATTCACACAACATGGAGAAGAGCTGCACTATACAGATGTCAACAGCTAATTCACTTGCCATAATAATCCTATGTTTTTCACATTTTGTGTATGTTCTTAAAGTTCTTTGGCTTTTTGACCATACCATCAAAATAACAAGCGCTTATTCAGAGTTCATAAAGTTATACAGAATTTTTACAATTCATTTTACATTGATTTTCTTCTCTGGAATATAATTAAATTTTGAAGAATCTGCTTATGGGAGGGACAACACCTTTTCTCAAACTCCTACTATGACCCTAGTTCAACAGGTCCCCCCAGAGATACATACATAGCTCAATCCCTTGCTTTCAAGTGGATGTTTACTGAGGGCCTGAGCACAGCCAGACAGGGCCTTGTGTGTCCACTTTTGCAAAGATTTAAAAAAAAAAAAAAAAGCTAAAGCCCAAATTTCAAGGAATTCCAAGGCATGCTGTACCTCTTTTCAACGCACTTTATAATTCCAAGAGGTAAACCGCTTATTATTAAAATCTTTTGCTTTCCATCTAAAAAGACTGGGTTCTATTAATTTTTGTATATCCTAAAGGGCCCAATATATACAACATAGTCTGTTAAATGTTGAATAAAGGGAAAAAGACCTCATTTTTCTCCTCAAAAAATCATAAATCTAGCTCTCTAGACTAAACTTGTCTTGACACTGACATTGAACGTATTCCGCAATAGGAGGTCAAGGTAAAAGAAGTGGGCCATCAATTCCAATTGTAGCCACTGATTTCAAAAAGCTCTGTTACCCAACCAGCCATGTTGACTTTAACTAGTGATTTCTTGATGAGAAGAGTAAACTCAGAGGGAACCAACAATACGTTCTGAACCATGTTTTATGTACTAATCCTGTTACGGCTCCATTTTACATCCTAAACTCCAAAATCAATTTAGGTATTTTTAAGCTAGCAGCTAATAATGCCAAGAAACATTTTTTAAGAGGTAATTAAATTGAACATAACCTATTTTTTCACTTTGAAACAGTCAAGCATAACTATACGGTCTATTAATAAATACTGCGGGAGGGGGCGGGGGACAGCTAAGATCATTTCAAAGAATGACCTCGTAATTAACCCAAATTAAAAGCCCATTCAACAACAACAACAAAAACCCACAAGATGATGGTAACTAAAGTCACTTTGAACTTTTGACAAATGTATTTCTACTTTTACTTAATGTACCTTCCTGTTCAAAAAGAAAAAAAAAAAAAAGCAGGCTAGTAATTCAGACAGATGATATTAAAACACCAGTGTAGTATACAAGAGCAACCGAAAAAACGAATCTTCATTCTTTGATGATGGCGTGGAGGATTAGAAAAGACGAGGTGAAAATAAACGTAGACTAAAAGGCACACGAATTCGGTACTACACGAGGGTGATGAGCACCAACACCAAGAAGGGGATTGCGCGACGCCAGGAAGCTGCTGGAACCCTGGAGCCCGCAACGGCTGGGGCGGGGGTAGACAGGTTGGTCGGAGGGGGCGTGGGAGGCGGCGAAGTGCGGAGGAGACCGTATGGGAAGAGGAGGGACTTGCACCAAGCGCCATTTTCTTCTCTCGAAGCATTAACTACCCCCAGCACACCAACCGTCCTTCTCCCCCAGCCCTCCTCCGACGAGGTCTGCTCTCTCCCTTCTCTAGACAGCCCTCCACCCTGGGGGCCACGGTGAGCGCCCCAGCAAAGCCTCGAGGAAAAGCGGGTTCCGCACGCGCCCCCGCTGTGGCCCGGGCCGCCACTGCATTGTCCCGGGGGCGCCCCGGCCCCCTTCCCGAAGCTCCCCACCCCCGCTCAGCCGCGCCCCGCCGCCCGGGGCCACCACACTCGCCGCGCCGGAGCCATTCCCGGGAGCCAGCTTCTGGCCCAGAGTGGCCTACAGCGCATGAGGCGCGGGGTCGGAGAGGGAGGAGGTCCAGGGAGGCCGAGGCGGGGAAAAGGGAGGCCTGGCAGCGCCGCCATTTCCCGCGGCAGTCGCCAGTGAACGCGGTAGAGGCCGCAGGCGGCTCGCGGCCCCGCTGGGAGAGTGGGGATCCGCTGGGCAGGGGTTCGAAGAGTGGGGGCGGGGTCCCAAGCACTCACGCTCCGCTCTTGCAGCCGAACAGCCTTCTGCTCGCTCGCTTGCAACTGACAGAGAACCGGAAGTGACGAAAGCCAAGAGATGCCGGCCCCGCCCCTCTGGGACTGCGCACACGTGATGGGGCGTGGCCTCCTCGCCGAAACCAACAGCGAGACCCTTTCCAGGGCCTTAAAGGGACCGACCGACCTCGTCCTGAGCCAGTGACTTGAAGTGAAATGAGCGAAGATTGAGACTGACCTGTGAGTGTGACTGAGGGCACGAATATAACATGAATGACAAAAATCGATCTTTGCACTTAGTTCCATAAGTGTTTCTTGTAATAAAATAAAGCGTCCATACTGAAAAATCCCATATTCCCAGAAATGGTCCTTGCCCCACCATGGGCAGTTTTTGGTAAAATCCAAAGGAAGGAGGCCAAAGTCACATATTTAATTCCGGAAAGCGCAAGAAATCTTGAAAAAAGTTCTTGGCCATCCACACCTTTATCCTTAAACTGAAGTCCTGGAGGTAGTTAACAGAAGACAAGAGAAATCCATACTACTACAAGCAGGAACATGGCCAATAGATTCATAGTTAATAAATGCCTGCTGTACCCAAGAATATATATAGGGGTGCCTGGGTGGCTCAGTCCGTTAAGAGCCAGACTCTTTGATTTCAGCTCTGGTGGTGATCTCACAGTTTATGATTCACTCCCCACCCACTTTGGGCTGTGCACCGACAATGTGGAGCCTGCTTGGGATTCTCTGTCTTTGCTGTCTCTGCCCCTCCCTTGCTCATGCGCTCTGTGTGTGTGTCTCTCTCTCAAAGGTAAACTTAAAAAAAAGAATACATATAAAGTTTTATTTATCCAACACACATTTGTCAAGCAGCCACTATGTGTCAACCACTACATGAGGCACTTTGCATATATTATTCATCCTAACAAGCACTTTCCAAAGTAGGTATAATTATTCTCTCCATTTATAACCAAGGGTCAACAGGTTGAATAAACTGCTAGAGGTTATATAGGGAGTGAGTCATGATTCAAACCCTGCACTGCCTAAGTCACATTGCTGTAGACTGAGGGAGAATGCAAGAGTTCTTACCCCTCTCTTAATCATGCAGGCTAGATGACCACTTTTTAAAAATGAAACACTTAATGTATAATTTCTTTTATATGATGTTCCAAAAAAGGCAAAAATAATCTAGAAAGATCTAGGTCAGTAACCCTTGGGAGATATCACTTAGGAGCAAGTATTAAGGAATCTGTTAGGATGCTGAAGATATCTTGGCCTGGGTGGCAGTTAGACGGGTGTACACAGATGTAAAATTTCACATAATATTTGTGCATTTCAGAGTATATAAGAGACACTTCAATGAGGAAGTCGAAAAAGTAAAAAATATTTAAATTAATTTGTAAAAAAAAATGGAAGGTACTCAATAACTACTGTTCAGCATGGTCTCTTGCTAGCCTAGAGTTTGCACACCTGAAGGAAGTTCAGGGAGCTCCCCAACCAACGCAACGCTGTGGCCAGCTGACAAGGTGTCCCTGTGGCCAATAGTGCCATAAGGCACTGTCAGGGTATCTGGTTGTACTGAGTACATGTACTGGGGTAACTGGAGGATCACTGGGCTGCCCAGGCCCTGAGAGCCATGGGTGAGGCTCTTCCTGGAAATCCAGTGCTGGCTGAGGAGGAACAGCATTCAGGGCACCGGTTGTAGTCTTCTGACTCACAACCTCCCCTCCTCCTCCTCCAAGATAGAAAGAGTTACAACTCGCTTTACTCAAATGCTAGAAACTGCCCGAAGGTCCTTTCCCAGTTCATCACTCATTCAATAAACATGTCTTGAGCACCTTCTATAGACCAGGAATCAGGAACAAATAGGATTGATCGGGCCTGTTTAAATACACGAAACAGACAATAAACAAGCAAAAAATGAAATAGAAATGATAATGTTAGCTAGTACTATGAAAAATAAAAGAAAGACAGGATGATGCCATAGAGAATATTGGGTGAGATTAATTTAGATATGATAGGGATGAAATGGGACTATCTGGACAGGAGCCTGAAAGAAAAGGTAGAGCTGGGCTAAAATTTTGGTGCTGGGAGTTTCAAACAGAGCAAAGGCCCTAAGATGAGTCTGAAGATCAAAAAGTTCTCAGGGTGCCTGGGTGGCTCAGTGGGTTAGGCAGTTAGGCATCAGCTGAGGTCATGATCTCACCATCTGCCCCGCATCAGGCTCTACTGACAGCTTGGAGCCTGGAGTCTCTGCCCCTCCCCCACTCACACTCTGTCTTTCTCTCTCTCTCAATCAAAAATAAACAAACATTAAAAAAAAAATTTTTTTTAATGTTTGTTTATTTTTGAGACAGGGAGAGAGAGACAGCATGAGTGGGGGAGGGGCAGAGAGAGAGAGAGAGACACAGAATGTGAAGCAGGCTCCAGGCTCTGAGCTGTCAGCACAGAGCCCGCGCGGGGCTCGAACTCACAGACTGTGAGATCATGACCTGAGCCGAAGTCGGCCGCTTAACCGACTGAGCCACCCAGGCGCCCCAAAAATTTATTTTTAAAGATCAAAAAGTTCTCTTGATGTAGAAGCCCATCAGAGACCATGGCCCACACAGCAGCTCCCCAGGGGCAGTGACAGGGCTGCTCAAGTCCTAGGAAATGCTGGCTCTGCAGAGCTGCAGGGGCCTGGTTCTGGCCTTTCTCCAAGATCCCAGACAGCACCTCTGCCTTTTCCTCCTCACCTATCATTACTGATCAGCACCGAGGAATTCTGCAGCTTCCCTCCAGCGGTGTCTATACCCAGAGAAATGGAGCTATGTTAGCCAAGGGTTTGTTTTGGGGGGGTATCGATCTACATGACATAGTGCAAGGCACTAGATAATTGTGAAATGACAGCTACTGCTGCAAATGCTAGAAAATTCATAGATAGCTGGACCTCTGGATTAGAATAAATTGGGAATGCTTTGAAGAGAAAGACAGCCTTGAACTTGACCTTGGGGGGATGTGAGAGATCATGTTGAGTGGGAAGAGAGGAACTCTGAGCACACTGAGAAGCTATGAGTGTCAATCCTATGGGAGTAGAGTTGGCACAGAGAAAGAGTAGGCAATTCTTCCAGAAAATTAGGGTGAAGCCAGATGGTAAAGGACTGTAAATTAAGTCCAAGGAATTTGGACCCCATATGAAAATGAAGACAATGAAATGTGGACAATTTTTGAGCCATGGCAGTTAAAATGTTTTCAGAATGTCTGAGGTAAAATGAAGATGAGGCAGAGGAAAGAAGAAGAGCTAGAGTCTGGAAACACTATAGAAGAGGCTTCTTTGGTTGCTAACATAAAAAGTGATACATTTCCCTGGGCACCTGGGTAGCTCAGTAGGTTAAGCGTCAAACTTCGGCTTAAGTCATGATCTCAGAATTCATAGGTTCAAACCTCACACCGGGCTCCATGCTAACAGTGCAGAGCTTCCTGGGATTCTCTATCTCTCCACCTCTCTCTGCCCCTCCCCAACTTCTCAAAATAAATAAATAAATAAGCTTAAAAAAAAAAAAAGAAGGGACAGATTTCTAGAACATCAAAATGACTGTCATATGGACTTGGCTCCAGCTGAGCTCTCTGTGCACACATCTGGGTCCAACAGAGAGACCACTAGGAGTAATAAGGAGAAGAAAGATCTGTTGTACACTTAAACGCACTGCATCTGAGCGACTCTGCTTTCAGATCATTTGCCTGCATTAAATGCAAAGAGAAGAGCGCCGACCTTCCTTCTTCGCCACTGCTTATGGCACCACTGTGGAATTGTGTGGGCTCACGGTGACCACCAAAAATAAATTCCTAGGCCTCAATGTGCAATAAAAGAGGACTCAGTATCCAGGAGAGAGAGGAGACCTCGACCCAGCAGAGAAACACCTGGTTAAAAAAACAGCACTCGGCAGAGACCATCAGGCGCTGAGTCACTCTCACTCCCTTATAAGTAGGAGAACAGAGACGTGCATTCTCATGGCCGCCAGAGCAGAGAACATACATGGTGCAGAATTCCAAAACATGAAGAACAGTGGGTGGGTAGAAGAATGGTAAGGGAGTTGGCAAAATAAATGCAGAATCCTATAGTTCAGAATTACAGGTCTGAGATGCCACAGAAGGCTGAGGGGTACAGGAAGTGGGAGTAAGGAAAGCGGGGAATGGTTGGGACTGTATGGGAAGCAATGTGATCAGTGGTTCCCATCGGTCCCATCTCACAGAAGGGAGTTCTGCCTTCTCTGGAGAAACGGGAGGGGGGATGGCATGTGTGAAGGGCTTGAGGAACAAGCAGAATTCAGAAGCCTGCTTCCACGTCTGCTCTGCTCCTGTGAAACATCCTTCCCCAGACCCGCTCCCTTCTAGGACTATTTGACTTCTAGAAGATTAAACGCAGGGGCACCTGGGTGGCTCAGTAGCTTAAGTCTCCCCTGACCCTTGACTTCAGCTCAGGTCATGATCTCATGGTTAGGTTCCTGAGTTCCAGCCCCACATGGGGGTTGGGGGAGCCTGCTTGGGATTCTCTGTCTCCTCTCTTTCTGCCCCTCCCCGACTCATTCATTTATTCTGTCTCTCAAAAATAAATAAACTTAAAAAAAAAAAAAAAAAAAAAAGGCTGGCAAAGACAAGACCAAACCAGTCTGGAAATTAATAAACAAATAAAGATTAAATGCAGACAAAAATACAAGTTAATTCCTTAAAACATATATATTTTGTGCAATCTAAATTATGATGAAATAAAAGCAGCCATGCAAATAAGCACTGGCACAGCCCATGGCTCAGGCCCCCTGCTCACTTGTCCCCTTCTCTGTCATACATACCTACAGAATGAAACTGGAGGAGAGGCAAGAGTTTACCTACACCCTTTAGAGTCTTCTCTGAGGCTAAGCATTAAGTTGACATAAAACAAATAAAGAGGAAGAAAAGCATACAGATTTATTTAATGTAAGTTACAAAACCTGCGTGCCTTTATATTAGGTTGAACTAGAGGTGACTGTGGATAAGTAACTCCATTATGTGGGGAGGCTAAAGACAGATAAGAATTATTTGAACGAGGCCTATCTGTACAGAATTCCCTCAGTCTCAACTTCCAGTCTTGACGATAAGAACGTTACTTTCCTTCTGGGTTGGGAAAGACATCTTCCTTATGGGAATTTTATCTCCTGCTTTTAGGAAGAAAAGGGGGATAGTCAGAGTGTCTTTCTTGCACCTGCTGTTTCTTTTAAGTGCCCTTAACTCAAAATAATTTTGATGTCAATTTCGAGGCATCTTTTGGGATGACACATCTTGGTCTCCTTCAAAATCTTGCTTAATATTCTAAGTAAACCAGGCACCGATAAATAAATACAGCGTCCTCTCATCTCCATCCCTTCCCCCTTCAACAAAAGTTTTCATTCAGTTTCTGTGTCGCTGAGGGACCTGGGCGGTCTGCCCGCAGCAGGTTTGGGTTTCCATTCTCTGAGCTTTGGGAGGAGAAGAACTGTTAAGGAAGTATGAATTTTTAGAAGCGCAGAAAGGTGAGGCTTTGCATGCAAATGTTGACTCTGTTTTCTTGGGTTTGTGATACTTGGTGAAACTATTAGCAAATCCTACAAAATAAGTGATCTCCACTTTTTTTTAAAGTACATATAATTCAAAAAATTAACAGAAGTAAATGTTTGCATTCAAGTGAAAGAGGAAGTTGTTTTTTGTTTTTTTTAATTTACAGCAAAATAGGAATGCAGCTGCTTTCAAATAATGGAAGGGAGGCGAATTCACATACCTTTGTACAGGATGGGGTGGGGGGCTGCCCCTTTCATAGGGAAATCCCTAGAGGAATCTTAGAACATGAATGGACTCCATCCCCTACTCCAAGCCTTGCTCTAGAAAAAGCAGATGATAAAAAATGAGCTGAATTTGGAGTATCTATAGGTAGACCAGAAAGGGAGGTGGTTTGGGGAGCGTAGATGAGAAGAGAAAACCTGAGGGAGACAGTTCAGTTGACCCCGGAAGACCAGAGCTTGGGGAAGAGACAGGGAGAAATTCTTAGTGCCTGGGGGATGGGGGCGCAGAGGATTCTGCAGGGGTTCCCTGCCATGCACTGCACTGTGAACACCTCCATTACTCATTTCTTCCAAAACTTAGGAAGAAGTTGTGCAGGCAGCAGGATATTATTTCGAAATGTCACCCAGTACCACTGTGGTTCCCAGCACTTTCCGCTCTCTGAGCCTTATCCTCTCCCCGACTTCCCACTTCCCCGGACACAGCCTTCCCCAGGACGAGGATGTTAGAGCAGAACACAGGGCTCTGATTCTTGGCTTTTGACTTTTAAAATCTTAAGACTCCAAAGGGACCCGGATGGCTCAGTGCTCCACTCTGGGTTATTACCCAGGTCATGACCCGAGCCCGGCATGGAGCTCTACACTGACAGTGCAGAGCCTACTTGGGATCTACTGTCTCTCCTCTCTTTCTGCCCCTCCCCCACGCACTCTCAAAATAAACTTTCAAAAAATGATAAAATAAAATCTTAGGATTCTGGACATAAATTATGGATTTAAAACAATATGGAATTAATCAAATCTTGTTATCTCTGTCCTTACCCAAAGGCCCTGGAGATGTTGTCCAGACTAGGGAAAGAGAGAGTGAGAAAGAAATGAGACAAAAGTTCTCCTCAGTGTCTTTGAGAAGGCAGCTCTGTCCCCTGTCCCTGAGACTGGCCCTGAGGGAAGATTCCAGAGAGTTTGAGGATCTGAGAGCAAAGCAAACCTAGTGACTTGTTTCCAGCTCGCAGAGGTCGAGGTCCTCTGCCCCCCACAAGGTGTAAGTAGAGATGTCCGTGTGCCGTGTGCCAAGGAAGGCAGGCCTAGGGCAGCCTCACTGCATTCTGGGCCTCTCCCAGGTGCTGCAGCACTCAGCAGAAGGTCCAGAGGCGCGCAGATGTGGCACTGACAACCAGCAGGTCCGAGGGGGCCTTGTGGTCAGGGTAAGGAGACCTCACCAGCCATGATCTGAACAGAGTGGACAGAACAAAGGACATCTCAGCAAATGCCTGGGTGAAGAAGCACGAAAGACAAGAACCAGACTTCTTCTTCTTAACTGAAGATCTGCATGAGCAGACGGAGGGAAAGAGGCTGGACTCCACCACCGCCCTTGAGTCCCTGACATCATAGAAGCCTACCCCACCCCTGCCCACAATTGAGAAGGGGAGAAATCATGAGTTTAAGCTGAAATTGGCTAAGATGAAGTTTCTGCCACTAGATGAAATGAATGGTGATCGTAAAGACAATCATAGAAAAATCCAGAAAGTCACATTTCTCATGAACCTGAGTTTGTAGCAGAAGAGCGGCACCTGTAACATACAAAGAAGAGGGAACTGGAAATGAAGGAAGAGGAGCAGTGCTGTGTGCCAGGCATGGGGCGGGCACAGAGGGAGGTCAGAAGCCTCTGGTCAAGAGCATGCAGGCTAAAACAAGGAAGCAGACCACACCACAGAATGATTAAGACACAATTCCCTCCAGGAAAGTTTTGGACAACTTAGGGAGCCTACCGGAGATCCTGCAGCAAAGGAAATGGTAGCAACAAACATTCCATTTGACTGTGAAAGTATTGGCAGCTTTGGACATCTCGAGGTCTTGGGAACACCTAGGATGGGGCCGTCTGGATCATGTGGGCAGGTGAGGAAACAAGCGAAAGAGAGCCCTGGGCACCCTTCAGTGTAGTGATGCTGGAGAGGTGGGCAAGGGCAAGGGGGCAGCGCGACACGGTGGTACCCCCCCTCCATAAGAGGACACCAGGAAGTGTGTCTGTCTTCACAGGGTGAGAGCCACATCCCTCAGATGCAGTGAAGCGAGAAAAAGCTAAGGGACAGAAGTCACGCTTCAAAGGCTTTGAGGAAGACGGCAAAAATAGTTTCCTTTCTCCCTTTCCTACCCCACTGAGAGTCTGGAAATTTAAGTCTAGAGACAGAGAAGGAAGGAACCAGCAAGAATATTCACCTAGTGTTATATGGGCCTGGCTTCAGTGAGACATAAACCAGACCAAATAGTCAACGGCAGTCAAAAGCAAAGAGCAAAATTCCTCTGTGGACAGCTGGAGACCAAAGTGGACAAATGGATATGAATGTGGGGAGAGAGGAAGGACTGTGTTCGTCCTGAATGCACAGGGTTAAGGTTTCCTACCAAACAAGCTTTTTTTCCTATTTATCTGCTGAAATTAACTTTCATAGTAGAACATTAAAAAGTTAATAATTTATAGTTCCCAAAGTTTAATACTTCTTCTCACTCAAGTAATTATAAATAAATATGAATTATATGTAAAGTCATATGCAATGAGTAACAGGAATGTATTTAAGGAGGCTATTTAAATACAAACTGCTAAGCATTTTTCCCCTAGGGTGACTTTTCTGAACTTGGTAGCAGAGCTATTCTTAGATCAAACTTTTATTAGAAATACCATGTCACCGCTTATAGAAGAATGCATTTTGTAATACCAAAAATACATACCATTTTTACTAGGTGAATGGCATAACTCCTCTCATGTCTATACCTGACTTATTTAATGTTCTATAAAATACTGTAATTAGTTCCTGGTAAATATGCCATAACTTAGAACCAAATGAACGTTTTCCCCTCCAGAAATCTTCTTAGGAACTATATACTTACCACAATGACTCTGACATTGGTCAAAGTTAACTTTCAGAACTCCATTTTGAGAGTAGCTGTCTGGTTTTTATATGTCCCTGGTAACAGGAAATATTTAGCTTTTGAGATCAATTTCTGTTTGGGAAGGGCAAAAAAATTCTCAGAGCCATGTTTCTATGAGTCATAAAAACATTCATACAATGATATCCCTATATGGATCACTAAATGGCTCTGGTGACAATTCACAAAAAAGAAAGATGTCGAGTGTAGATGTGGTATCACCGTTTGAACAAGTACATAACCTCCAAAGAGACCGTGGAGGACACTCCATTTAGGTGTCGTATTGCTTAAACTTTTTTGGAGTGCTCCATATTAAACATGCCTCCTATGTTGCTATACCTGTGATAGTCAATGAAACCAATATGAAAGTCCAATCCAAGCATTCTTCTCTTTAGCTGGGACCCAACGCCAAGGTTTACCTGGCCGATTGACCATCACACCCCCAGGGAGACTCACAGAATGAGCTATATCAGCCAACGGGTTAGGCATAGCGATTGAGCAGACAATCAAATACTGTGATGGTCTCTTCTGAAACAGGGTATCCCATCTGCCAACCTTACAAAGCCACTTAACCAGAGACCGCAGGGCTGAGTGATACCTACATTGAGAAACCCAAATAATCCAATGTGGTAATACCTCAGAATACTGGGGCTCAGGGTAGCTATGTAGGATACTTGACTCTGGACCGTCACAGAAACCCACAGGCCAGGATCCACATGACAACGCTGCTTTATCTCATTCTTTTCACATCCCTGTATCTTTAATAAATGCATGTTGTTCAATAGCTATCAGCTTCTAACCTTAAGTTTCAAAAATTTAACTATGATTAAGGAACCAAGACAGGTATATAGATTCTGGTATTTCTGTTTGTCCTCTCATGGTAGCACCTAGGATATCATTGTCTTCATATCCCTTAATATGACAATGCTGAATTTGGAAAGTCATGTAGAAGTATATCTAACATATCAGAGTGGGACATAGAACCAAGTAAAGAAAACAGGGACCTACACACAGAGGGATATAGCAAGGTGAAGAAATGAGCACCATCATCCTCAGTTATTTTTAGTGAAAAACATGAATGAATAATTGAAATGATTTAAAATTCAAATGATTATAAGTCATTCGTAAATGATTTCTCCCCAATATTTTTTTAATGTTTACTTTTGAGAGAGAGAGAGAGACAGAGTGTGAGCAGGGAAGGGGCAGAGAGAGAGAGGGAGACACAGAATCTGAAGCAGGCTCCAGGCTCTGAGCTGTCAGCAAAGAGACCAATGGGGGGCCTGAAGTCACGAACCACAGGTTCATGAACTCACGATCCACAAGATCATGACCTGAGTCGAAGTCAGACACTTAATGAACTGAGCCACACAGGTGCCCGTATTTTATTTTATTTCTTGAGAGAGAGAGAAAGAGACAGAGTGTGAACAGGAAAAGGGCAGAGGGAGACACAGAATCCGAAGCAGGCTCCAGGCTGCATGCTGTCAGCACAGAGTCCTACATGGGGCTCGAACTCACCAACCATGAGATCATGATCTGAGCCAAAGTTGGTTGCTTACCAACTGAGCCACCCAGGTGCCCCAATAACTGCTGTCTTTATAAGAGAAAGGACAAGGAGATTTGGATACAGAGACATGGAGAAGGTCATGAAGATGACCTTGGCAGAGACTGAAATGAAAAGTCTACAAGCCAACAGCCACCAGTGATGGCTGGAAGTCACAGAAGCTAGGACAAGACAGGGAGATATTCTTCCCCGAAGCTGTGAGAAGTAGCATGGCTCCACTGACACCTTCATTTTGGACTTCTAGCCTCCAGCGCTGTGAGAAAATAAGTTTCTTTTGTTTTAAGCCAGCCAGTTTGTAGTCATTTGCTAAGGCAACCTTAGGACACTAAAGCACCAGTGTCACGCAGCTGGTGCGTAGAGGTGCTGGATTTGATCTCAGGTGCCTGCGTCACAGATAACAAGTATAACCGATGCTCATGCTGTCAAGGGTGCTTTCCGTTGCCACCTAATATCCCAAACCTACTCAGGAATGCTCCAGACTTCATAAGGTAATTAGAAGTGTTGATCTGGCTGAATTCAAGGTGAGAGTTACAGATGCCTAAACTCCATGCTTTTGTCACTCAGAGAATTGATACTTGGGGGGTCGTATAGAGTGACAGAAAGAGTGCTAAAGAACCAACTCCAAAGACCAGTAGTGATATCGACCAGAATAGGGCTGTGGTTCTCAGGGTCTTGCTCTGTCAGCAGCTCAACTAAATATTCCATGTGATTCCAGACAATTGTGGAACCAGCTGACTGAACCCACCAGGGGCTGATTTTATTTTCACTTTTGTTGCCTTGTTTGGTCTACAAGTTTTATTTGGATTATTCGATTTTTGAATGTTTTGCTACTGGAATGGTCACATTCACATTTAAAGCCTTCTTTCTCGTATCTATCTCTTCACTCCCAGGCATCAGAAGTTAAAATAATGGAACTGTTTTGATTGCAGTGCAGTGGCACAGTACTTCTTGCTCCTTCTGAGTTGACAGCACCTCGTACTTTTAAGGAAGGACCCAAGCCGGAACAATGCCCTCGTAGCCACAGCAGGTGCAAAGGAGAACTGGTCTGTTTCGAAATAAGAGCAGTGAACCGTCTCCAAAATAAATATAGTACAGCGATTAACTATTGAAACCATCAACCATGCAGAGTAACATAAACGCTAAAGCGGGTTGTTTTCCAGGATGACCTTTCTTCAAGAATGTAAAGTAGGCAAAATGCATCTGCTTCTACAGCTGCGACTCTGAACAGAATCACGCAAACTGCCCCAGTGACACATCCTGTCCAATCTGACAGGTGTGAAAAGTGGACATTCTTAGCTAGGAAGAAGAACTAGGCTGTTTTCACTTTGACTTGCCCTTCTTTGTGTATGCCCCAAACGGTGCTATTTATAGAATGCTCTGAAACAAAAGATTAAATACAATTGAGGAGCTTTCAAGGCACCCTCCTAAACACTGATTCTGTTTCTTCCGTTGAGGCTCCAGGAGCTGCAATGACTGCCTCGGGGAAGAGTAAGAAGGTCACTGCAAGTGAGAAGAATGTGGAGACTCGCTCTTCCTTCCAATCTGCCTCGTGAATTCTCTCCCAGACGTGGAGGTGAAGATCCTCATAGCCCTGCAACAGCTTCCCGTGTCTTTCTATACACACAGTCAGGACTGTTACCAACATTGTTGTTGTTGTTGTTGTTGTTGCTGTTTTCATCTTTTTTATTATTCTGGTGAGGGACACTCTGATTTCCTGAGCATCAGTGTAGGATGTCTGTGATTACATACACTTAACACACATGCGCATGCACATTAAATTAGGTTATCAATTGTTGAATAAACAAGGAATGTTTCTTTAACTCTACGGACTATGCCAATAAAATAAATAAATACTGAGTGAGACCTATAAGCAAGGACTATCAGCAAGGTACTCTCAACAAAGATTATTCTTTCAAAAGATAATTGATTCCAGGGGCTCCTGACTGGCTCAGCCAGTGGAGCCTGCGACTCTTGATCTTTGGGTTGTGGGTTCAAGCCCCAGGCTGAGTATAGAGATTACTTAAAATTTTAAAAAAATCTTTAAAGAAAAAGGATAATTAATTCCAGTTATGAAGTGAACAGAGTCATGGGGATAAAAGGCACAGCATAGGGAATATAGCGTGTATTGTAATAGCGTTGTATGGTGACAGGTGGTAGCTACACTTGAGATGGGCATAACAGAACATCTAGACTTGTGGAGTCACTCTCGTACACCTGAAACTAATGTAGCGTTGTGCATCTGCTATTTTTCCATTAAAAGTAAATAAATAAATAGGGGCGCCTGGGTGGCTCGGTTGGTTAAGCATCTGACTTCGGCTCGGGTAATGATCTCACTGTTCATGAGTTCAAGCCCTGCATCGGTCTCTGTCCTGACAGCTCAGAGTCTGGAGCCTGCCTCTCTGTGTCTCCCTCTCTCTCTCTGCCCCTCCCCTGTTCACACACACACACACTCTCTCTCTCTCTCAAATATAAACACTAAAAAAAATTTTAAGTAAACAAATAAAAAATAAAATAATATTAAAGAGAAAAGATGGTTGGTTCCAGGGCTAGAGTAGTAGTTAAAAGATAATGTGACTGCTAATTGGTTATGAGGGTTCTTTTGGGGGAGGTGAAAGTAAAAACCACTGAATTGTACACTTTAAAGGGGTGAATTCTTTGGTATGTGAACTGTACCTCAATTTTTTTTAAGATAATTGAAGAGTGGTTAGTGTGTGTCAGAGATCCTGAGGTAAGCACTGGGTAAAAAAGTAGCTACCCCTCTGAGCCACCTACCATGTGAAAGCCATCTGCTTTCATCCTCTTATTTAATCTTTTTTTTTTTAATGTTACTGTTTATTTTTGAGAGAGAGAGAGTGCAAGAGGGGGATGGGCAGAGAGAGAGGGAGGCGCAGAATCTGAAGCAGGCTCCAGGCTCTGAGCTGTCAGCACAGAGCCTGGCATGGGGCATGAACCCACGAACCATGAGATCATGACCTGAGGTGAAGTCTGATGCTTAATCAACTGAGCCACCCAGGCGCCCCTTATTTAATCTTTATAACCTCCCTAGAGGGAAGAAGTGTTGGTACCCCATTTTACGGCTGAGGAAATAGATTTAGAGAGTCCCTTGCTTAAAATCACACATGTAAAATTAGGCAAAATTATGTGAAATTGCCATTTTGTGGGCTATTTTTGTCTTCAAATGTCGTCAGTTTCTTCCAGCTCAATCTAATGAGTCGCTATATCTGTCCAAGTTCTTAACGGTGCACATGGGAAAACCACTCCAGGGAGACAGGCAGTAAAGAACTATGAGAGGGTGAGAGCCTAGCTCACTGAACCGACGCACCGACGAACCGAAGGCACACCAGGAAGGGCTTCATGTGAACAACAGATAAGCTTCTATTGCATAAAACCACAAAGAATTTGAGTTTTGTCTGTTTTACCACTGGCACCATTTATTCTAATGAATATACCAGGTCTATGGAACTCCAGAGCCCGTGTTCTTACCCAATTGTGATTTGCCTCCTTGAGATGTTTAGAGCCTGGTTATGAATACGTGTACACTGGACTAGAATACTAGAATCAAAGATAGAAATGGCTATTTTCCACAGAGTGGAATAAACAACAAATCATAGGGTTAATGTAACAGAGGACATAAAAAACCAGTGGCTTATAGGGAGCCTGGGTGACTCAGTCGGTTAAGCGTCTGACTCTTGATTTCAGTTCAGGTCATAATCTCACAGTTTGTGAATTTGAGCCCCACATCGGGCTCTGTGCTGACAGTGCTGAGCCTGCTTGGGACCTCTCCCTCTCTCTCTGTTCCTCTCCCACTTGTGTGCTTGCTCTCTCTCTCAATATAAATAAATAAACTTAAAAAAAATAGCACCCAGAAAAAGAAGTGGCTTAGCCTTTCAGTCAGATTCGCCATCTTCCAGTAACGCACCAAGACGACCAACAAGAAGGAAGGAGGGAGGACTCTGGCTATCTGTTCTCTAGGCCTTTTGGAAAACGTAAAGTTGTTCCTTTGGCCACATACATGCAAATCTATGAGAAAGGTGATATTGTGGACATCAGAGGAATGGGACTCTGTTCAGAAAGGAACGCCCCACAAACGTTACTGAGGCAGAACTGGAAGAGTCTACAATGGTACCCAGCATCCAACTGGCATTGTTGTAAAACCAAGGCAGGATTCTTGCCAAGAGAATTCATGTACGTAGTGAGCGTATTAAGCCCTCTATGAGCAGCGATAGCTTTCTGAAGTGTGTGAAGGAAAACGACCAGAAAAAGAAGGGCTCCAAAGATAAAGGGACTTGGGTTCGACCGAAGCACCAGCTCCACCCAAGAAGCACGCTTTGTGAAAACCAATGGGGAGATGCCTGAGCTGCTGGAACCCAGCCCCTGTGAATTCATGACATGATAAGTGCAAAAAAATAAAAGACCTATAGACAGTAACCATGCTTCTCTTAAATGAGAAGTGTGGTGTCCCCTCCCCCAAAGAAATATTTAAAGCAAAAACAAACAAACAAAAAACAGTGGTTTACCCAAATAAAGGGCTTATTCTTCCCACAAAGTAAGAAACCTGGAAGTGTGCAGACCAGACCAGGGCTGGAACACTGTCTCCATGACTCCATTAGAAACCTCAGATAGGTCTACCTTTCCTCTCCACCATCTTAGGCATGTGGCCTTCTCAGAAAAAAGGGTAAGTCCAAGGACAAAGGTGCATGCCAGTCAAAATCACTCCCCTTTTAAAGAGCTTTCTCTGAAGACCCTCCCAGAAATGACCACTTGGCCAGAACTCTCAGTGGCTCCTGTAGCTTCAAAGGAGACTGAGAAATGTGATTGCTTTTAAGATGGTCATATTTACCACCCTATATAAAACCAGAGTTCTGTTAGTAATGGGAAGTGGTGAACATTAGGTCACAGAGTCTGCCTCACACAGAAAGGATGTTCAAAAGCCTGAGTGGACAAAACATTGACAAATGTCCACTACAAGGGTCGGCCAGAAATTGAGCCCAGGTTTGCTTGCCCCAGAGTCATTACTCTTAATCCCAAACCATGCTGCTCCTTCATGGACGTACAGTCTAGGAAAGCATGCGTGCTATTTAGCAGGTTACAAGGAGAGCATGCTCATTCCCCACTGCTGCTATAACAAATAACCACAGACTAGGCAACCTAACATCACAGATTTGTTCTCTTACTGGTATATATGTATACAATGGAATACTACACGGCAATGAGGAAGAATGAAATCTGGCCATGTGTGGCAACATGGATGGAACTGGAGGGTATTATGCTGAGTGAAATAAGTCAGGCAGAGAAACACAGATGCCATATGTTTCCATGCCTAGGTGGACTTTAAGAGACTTAGCAGAAAGCCATGGGGGAGGGGAAGAGGGGAAAGAAAAACGAGAGGGAGGGAGACAAAACCTAAGAGACTCTTAAATACTAAGAACAAACTGAGGGTTGGGGGTTATGGGAGGGGGAAGAGTGGGTGACGGGCACTGAGGAGGGCACTGGTTGGGATGAGCACTGGGTGTTGTATGGAAACCAATTTGACAATAAAAAGTTTTAAAAAAAGATTTGTTCTCTTCCACTTCCGAGGGCCACAAGTCTGAAATCATTCTCACTGAGCTTAAGTCCAAGCTGTTGGCAGGGCTCTTTCCTTTTGGAGGTTCTGAAAGGAGAATATGTTTCCTGGCCGTCTTTGCCTCCAGCTCTGAACGGCCACCCACAGTCCTCAGCCGGTGGCCCCCTCCTCAGTCCCTTCGATATCACATCTCCTGCTATAGTCAAATCTCCCCCTGCCCCTGTCTCATAAGGACCCCTGCAATCACAGCTGCGGCCCCTCCAGATGAGCCAGGAAACCCTCCTCATCACAAGATCCCTAACCCAAACATGATGGCCACATGCTTCTTGCCATGTGAGGTGCATTCACAGGTTCCAGGAATTAGGACGTGGATATCTTTAGCGGCCATTATTCAGCTTGCCGCAAATAGTAGGTTATAAATTAATAAGTGCAAGGGAGAAAAAAGGATGACAGCATTGGCAAGTACCTTGAATAAAGGGCAAAATTAGGGGCACCTGGGTGGCTCAGTCAGCTAAGTCATGATCTCAAGGTTTCATGAGCTGGAGTCCCACGTGGGGCTGACTGTGGAGTCGGCTAAGGATTCTCTGTCTCTGTCTCTCTCTGCCACTCCCCCACTTGTGCTGTCTCTGTCTTTCTCAAAATAAATAAATAAACTTGATTTTAAAAAGAGCAAAATGAATATGTGGACTCTAAAAAAAAAACAAAACAAAACAAATGCACAAACAAAAAAACAAAGAGACTTTAATATAGAGGGAGTGCCTCTGTGGGGTCTGTGCCTTGGGCACCTCGATTCCTCCCACCCTAATCCCAGGGCTGGGGAGCTTCTAGAGAAGCAGGACTTGCTTAGGCCTTGAGGGACACAACTGAACAATGTCAAGAAAGACGTTTTAAGCTGTATACTTTATGAACCTTCCACCTATCATGGCCCCTTGTAGACACTCTAATTTCTGAGTCAAGACAACTGTGCAAGCGAGGCATTCCCTCACCCAGGGGAGCCCTCGAACGAAAGCTGAATGTCTCCTGACATTTGCTTTAGGTTAACTTCCCTCAAAGTTCAAGTCTCTTAAAAATGTAAAAGGATGAGGTGCCCGAGTGGCTCAGTCAAGCATGTGACTTTGGCTCAGGTCACTTCGGCTCAGGTCATAATCTTAGTTTGTGAGTTCAGGGCCCCGCATTGGGCTCTCAGCTGTCAGCACAGAGCCTGCTTCAGATGCTCTGTCCTGCTCTCTCTCTACCCCTGTCCCACCCACCCACTCATGCACATTCTCTCTCTCAAAAGTAAAATAAACGTTTTTTTTAAATGTAAAAGAAGCCCCAGCTTGCTGGATCCCTTCCTGCCCTGGGGCCCACTGGCCTCAAGCAAGTCTCCTTAGGGACCAAGGGAGGCCTGTGGTAGGCTGGGCTCCCACACCCGCGTGTGGCCGTCATCCTGCGGACTGCCCCTGCACACCTCATGTGTTGACTTGGTGGTACAACAAAGTTGAAGAGGAAATAAAGGTTAAAGGTATCCAAGTCTAAATGGGAGTATTTATTTTCATTACTTTGAAAAAAACATGTAGCTTTTCCAGAGGAGACTGTCCCAGATAAAGAAGAAAGGGGTCCAGAAAGACAGAAGCCAGACATGTTGATAATGACACTTTGGTTTCCTGTTGCCCGCAGGAAGAGGGACAACCGAAAGGATTGCTGGCTTGTTGTTGGGCAGAGTCTCTCAACCCCAGCACTATTGCATATGGGGTTGAATAATTCTTCGTTGTGGGGCCCTCCTGTGCATTATAAAATGGTTAGCAGCATCCCTGGCCTCCACTAGATGCCAGTGGCGCCCCTCCCCCAGTCATGACAACCAGAAAACATATCCAAACATCACCAAAGATCCCCCAGGGGGCAAAATAGGCTCCATTTGAGAATTGTGGCTTGTGAGAGCTGTCAATGTTTCAGCTGACTTCATCAAAGTGACTTTTCCATCAAAGACATTCCTGTGAATTCTGAGTAAGAAGAAAGATGACATGTTACAGAACAGGAACTCACTTTTCTAGTCATCTCAAAATGATATCCAAAAGTAGGGGCGCCTGAGTGGCTCAGTCAGTTAAGTGTCCGACTTCGGCTCAGGTCATGATCTCATGGCTGGTGAGTTCGAGCCCCACATGGGGCTCTGTGCTGACAGCTCAGAGCCTGGAGACTGCTTTGGATCCTGTGTCTCTGGTCTCTGCTGCACTCACACTCTCTCTCCCTCTTTTTCTCAAAAAAATAAATAAACAAACATTAAAAAATTTTTCTTGATACCCAAAAGTATATTACAAGTATATAATTTACATATTATACGGGAGCCCTGACTTAGTGTAGGAGGAGAAAGTAAGGGGCCCTGCACCACCCCTCACAGAGACTTCCAAACACCACACACATCTCTATCCACAAAAATTCGCCTGCAAATATTCCCTTATCCTATCCTTTCTGTCTGAAAATGATGCCAACAGCTACAACTAATAACCTTTTAAAATTTATAATGCAGGGAATTTACATATATAATTATAATTATATCTGTAGATAAGCAAATAAATAATATATGTCTTATTCCATTTGGCATAGCCATCTGACTACGGGAGTTAGTTTTCTCTCAGTACTACAGGTAAGAGTAAAATGGGTGGTGTGGGTATAGTTTCAGGTGCTTCCACACACATCTCTCGGGACGCAGGAAAGTGATCAGTGTCATTTCTTGTGTGTCTGGTGTCCGTGATGGTCACAGGAATAATCAGTGCTTAGGTACCTCTGTCACCGGAGAGGATGTACAGGGTCCCTGGAGAGAAACTGCCAGTGGGGAGCATCCCCTCTCTGCAGCTCCTATGCTCTGTCTGGTCTGTCTCCAAGCTCTCAAGGTAAAGGCATTGCTGAAAGGAGGCCAGGCTTCCCAGGCTCTCTTCTCTTCCACTTCCCGCCCATCCCCTCCCCTACTGTTCTGCCTGCAGCTGCCTCTGTAGCTCTCTCCTCCCAGAACTTCCCTTTCAATCGCTTCAAGCGGGCCTCTGAGCATCTGAGCAGCAGGCCCCTGCTGTCTCCTGTACAGCTGGCCAGGCGATGAGCTCTGCTATAGGACGGAGATGGACCATTTTTACCTTGACTGTCCCCGCCCCCCCGTGAGTAAGCCTGGGGACAGAGGCCGCTATATTGCGGATTCCCCATAAGAGTGGGAAAACAAGCAGCAGTCAGAAAGATGATCAGACAAAAAAGCTATAATGGGAAAAAAGAACAAGATTTTGAAAAAAGAGTATTTCAAAACAAGCTGCCATAAGGATTCTGGGTACTATGTAAATTACACTGTCAATGTGCATTATGTTTCCTTCCATGCCTTCTGTTGGTTTTTCCTGTAGCCTTGTCCTCAGTGAGACTGGGCCTGAGACCTGAATCACCCCCACCAGCTGCAAATTCCACCCTAATACCAAAGTATAGGCCATATATCTTGGGACCTTAGGTTAGCCGTATTAGTCAGGGTTCTCCAAAGGAAACACAACCAATAGGGTGTGTGTGTGTGTGTGTGTGTGTGTGTGTGTGTGTGTGTGTGTGTGTGTAGAGAGAGAGAGAGAGAGAGAGAGGAAGATTTTAAGGAATTGGTTCACAAGATTGTGGGGACTAGGAAGTCTGAAATCCTCAAGGCGGGCTGGAGACCCAGGGAAGAGCTAATGTTGCAGTCTTGAGTGCAAAGACAGATGGCAGGCAGAACTCCCTCTTTCTTGGGGAACTTCTGGCTTTGCTCTTAATGCTTTCAACTGATTGCATGAGCCCCACCCACATTGTGGAGGGTAATCTGTTTTACTCAAAGTCTCTTTATTTAAATATTAATCACATCTGAAAATCCCTTCACAGCAACATCCAGATGGGTGTTTAACATAGCCATAGTCTAGCCAGGTTAACACATAATACTGACCATCATTGTGGTCCTAAAACCCTACCTACTGGAAAAGAACTGGATTCAATGGGACTTGAATCAGAGCTGAAGTACAGGAACTGCCTCTAGGGAGCCCTCTGCAATGGTCCAGACTTGAAGAGCCCACAGATAAATGCTGCCTTCTCCACTCTCATCTTTTTCTATAAGCCTGCTCTAAAGCTATAACTCCTACTGGGGCTCCCAATTTCCTCTGCCTCTATGAGGGCTTGCTGGTCTTTGTCACTAGTTCAAAGTTGGGAGGGTTCGCTAGACTCCAGGCAGGTCTAGACCAAAAATTACTTCAGTGGCCATGTGGGGACCCTGGAGAGAAAGAGAAAGAGAAAGAGATTCAGTGGAGATACAGATGTCTATCCATTTATATAGAGGTAGAGATACATAGATAGAGATATTCAGTGAAGACATTAAACAACACTATGATCGTAGAATAAACAAGAATCAGACTTGTCAAACGCCGGCATTCAGATCCTGGTCTCCTACCCCTCCTGTATCTATCTATATGACACTGGTTAAGCTAGACACTGGGGGCCCTTTTTCTTTCTCTATAAAAATAGCAATGGAGAGGATAGAGGGCATCTCTGGGTGAATTTTCTATCCCTTCCATTTACGAACAAGTTCTGTTCTAGTTCTAGACAAGGGGGTAAAAATGTATTAGAGCAGATGACTAACGTTTCCAACGTGAGCCTAGCACCTCTCGTCCTTACCTCTAGGCCATGCTGGTTTCTCCAGCCCTGCAGGATTGGCTAACAAGATCAGGCTAAGCTCATCCTCTGATTTATAGAGAGAGCCCAGGCTTCAGAGTGAGAGGTGGCTCATCTAGCCCTTCAACTCTGACCTGGAGACAGCTGGCAAATCACAGGGACATCCCAGGTTCCACCCTCCAAGATGGCGGCAATCCTACCTTCCTCACAGGGCTGCTGAAAGGACTGAATTAGAGAAGCACTTAGCACAGTGCCTGGAATATAGTAATTGCTTTGAAAATGCTGACTTTAAAATTATGATCTCACGTCCCTAAATGAATTTTAAGACTGAAGCAAGGGTTATGTCTATGATCTTGTTTATATTTTTCTCTCTTCCCACCCACCTAGCATGGAGAATGAATGAATGCCACCTCACACCCCTGCAGATGGCTACCATCAAAAAAAATAATAATAATAAAATAACAGAAAATAACAAGTGTTGGAGACATGTAGAAGAAGTTAGAACCCTTGTGGACTGTTGGCAGGAAAGTAAAATGGTGCAGCCACTATAGAAAACAGTATGGTGATTCCTCAGTAAATTAAAAATAGAACTACCATATATATGATCCAGTGATTCCATTTCTGAGTATTTGCTCCAAAGAATTGAAAGTAGGGACCTATGTCCATAACAGCATTATCCAGATAGCCAAAAAGATGGAAGCAACCCAAATGTCCATCAACTCAGAAGAATAATAAACAAAATGTGATTGGTGTATTACACACACACACACACACACACACACACACACACTCACACACACACAGGAATACTATTCAGCCTTTAAAGGAAAGGAAATCCAGGGGGCCAGGGTGGCTCAGTCAGTCAAGCATTGGACTCTTGATTTTGGTTAAGGTCATGACCTTACAGTTTGTGAGTTTGCGCCCCACATTTGGCTATGTGTTGACAGTGTGGAGACTGCTTGGGATTCTCTCTCTCCCTCTCTCTGTTCCTCCTTGACGCTCTCTCTCTCAAAATAAATAAACTTAAAAATAAATAAAATAAAATAAGGAAATTTTAGGGGTGTCTGTGTGGCTCAGTCAGTTGAGCTCTTGATTTTGGCTCAGGTCATGATCCCAGGGTCATGGGTCATGAGCCTTGCATCGGGCTCCATGCTAAGTGTGTAGCCTGATCGAGATTCTCTCCCTCTCCTCCCACCCCTGCTTTCTCTCTAAAATTAAAAAAAAAAATTTAGGGGCCCCCCCAGGTGGCTCAGTTGGTTAAGCATCCGACTCTTGGTTTTCGCTCAGGTCATGATCTCACAGTTCATGAGATTGAGCCTGAAATCAGGTTCTGCACTGACAGCATGGAGGCTATTTGAGATCTTTCCCTCTCTCTCTCTCTCTCTCTCTCTCTCTCTCTGACCCTCCCTTGCTCATCATACTCTTTCTCTCTCTCTCAAAATAAATTAACAAACATTAAAAAAAAACCCTCTTTCTGTGTCAAACTTAAATATAGTTCCTTCAACCTGAATTCATTAGTCCTGCTTCTTGAAACAAAAGTGACTTTTATGATATGTAAATTTTATCTCAATACAGCTGTTGTTTAAAAATGCATGATCAAACGAGGTTCTAATTATATCCAGATCATTGGGATCCTTTTAATTCAGTGTCAATTCCAGGAGAAGAAAAGTTTGTCATTAATAATTTGGTCAGAAATACAGGTAGCAAGAGGTTCAGATGGGTCTTATTGGCAAATCTCAGTGGTAGTGTGCCATCAACATTTGATATTTGTTGGCTAACAGCCCGAGGGCTGCTAGAAGCCCTAAGCTTTGGCAATTGACCACAAGGCCTTCATCTCCCTGAAGCCACTGGTTCATCTAACTATGGAGTCTCTTTAGAGCACTGGGACTAGAAAGAGTACATCTCTTCTCCCAGAAACGCCCTACTGAGAATTCCATTTATACTTGCCATTATAATGATGTAACTGCATACTACTCATTGATAATCTGCACAACAATCACTAGAGAACATAAACAAACAGCTGGCGAGCAACCTCCTTGCAAAATGCTAAAGGCGAACTTCAAAAGATTTCTTTTTGTTCATTGGTTTTGCAAACCTGATGCAGTAATCCCAGATGTGCAGGCGAGCATATGCGGCACCTCGGAAGCAACAGCGACACATTCTGTAAAATGGCACATTGTCAGAACCAGTCAAGGGAGAAAACCCAAAGGCAGTGAGGAGCCAGAAAGTGGAATTATGATTCACTGGCAGGCCCTTACTCCCATCAATGATCCAAACTTTTCATGCTTAAAAACACCTTCTGTCCCCCTACGGCATTTCCGTAGAGCATGTAAATTCCAAATTGCTTCTCCCGAAAATACTTTCCTCGACCACCCAACAGGAGCCCTTGAGACTTGATCAAGGAGATTTACACGACCAAGGCCTGTGTACCGGATGTCTAGTGGGCTTCCATGAAGAGTTACACCAATACCTGCCACTGAATTTCTGACAGTCTGAATGGGCTTCTGGAACTGGGTCATTGAAAAATAGCAAACTGAATTAAGTATTTGAAAATTAACAAATCGGGGGACCTGGGTGGCTTAGTCACTTCAGCATCTGACTCTTGATTTCAGCTCAGGTCATGATCTCATGGTTCACGAGATTGAGCTCTATGTTGGGCTCCATGATGACAGTGCAGAGCCTGCTTGAGATTGTCTTTATTCCTCTCTCTCTGCCCCTCCCCCATGCACTCTTTCCGTCTCTCTTTCTCTCTTTCAAAATAAACATTAAAAAAGAAAGAAAATTAATAAACCATTCCTATGACTTGAATATAAACACATATAAACAATCAATGTAGGCCCAGAAAAGATCATTATTATAACAGGCATAGTTTTGTTAATCACCAATCCCTCTTGCCTGAGATATTGATAAACTCTTCAGCCCCAGCAAAGAAAGGCAATCTTGGGCCTGACCAGGTTTGTCATCTGAACCCCAGGTACCCTTCCACAGCATCTGGTGGGTTCCAGCTAAGGCACAACAGGGTCAGAGCATTTTCTTAGTTCTTAGACACACAACACGGTCTGGCTTTATCATCTGTTGTTGTTTCTTTCGCAAAAAATTTTTTAGATTGTGTGGCACCTGGGTGGCTCAGTTGATTAAGCATTCAACTCTGGTTCAGGTCATGATCTCACAGTTCGTGGGTTCAAGCCCCACATTGCACTCTGTGCTGACAGCTCAGAGCCTGGAGCCTGCTTCAGATTCTGTGTCTCATTCTCTCTCTGCCCCTTCCCCGTTCATACTCTGTCTCTTTCTGTCTCTCAAAAATAAACATTGAGGGGTGCCTGGGTGGCTCAGTGGTTAAGCGGCTGACTTCGGCTCAGGTCATGATCTCGCAGTCTGTGGGTTCAAGCCCCGCGTCGGGCTCTGTGCTGATGGCTCAGAGCCTGGAGCCTGCTTCGGATTCTGTATCTACCTCTCTCTCTGTCCTTCCCCTGCTCATACTCTCTGTCTCTATGTCTCTCAAAAATAAAAAATAAACATAAAAAAACATTGAAAAAATTTTTTAATTTTCAGGTTGAGATAGAATTTATATATCATAAAATTCACCTTTTTAAGGCTTCAGAATATTGTCCTCACCTCAAAAGAAACCCCTTGCCCGTCCACAATCACTCCCTACGCCCTTCCACTAGTCCTTGGCCACCACTAATCTACTTTCTGTGGCTACCGATTTTCTTATTCTGAACATATAAATGGAATCCTATAATATGTGGTCTTCTGTGACCTTTCACTCTCTGCACTGATTTCAAGCTTATCCGCGCTGTTGCACATTAGCAGTGTTTCGTTCCTTTTTATGGCTGAATAATATTCCACTGTATGGATCTATCTGATTTTGTTTATCCATTCATCACTTGAAGGACATTTGGGTTGTTTCTGCTTTTGGACTCCCATGGATAACGCCGCCGTGAACCGTGGTTACGTGTTTTTGTGTAGACGCGTGTCGTCTTGTCTCGTGGGACTTGAAGGGTCATACGGTGATACTTGGTTTAACTGTTTTGAGGTACTCTCAGACTATTGCCCACAGCAGCTGCACCATTTTCCATCTGGGGCTGCTCCTTGTTATGGCAGGGATAGGGCCTTTCCTTGGTCTCTGCACTTTGCGCTCCTCATAACCCGCCTGATCACAGATCCCTCCTGCAGCACACTTCCAGATATGCTTCCTCTTGCTTAGGTAGCCTGCCCCTTGAGCCCAGAGATGAGAAAGAGAAAGAAGATGCATCAAGGGCCAGCTGCACACCAAGCATTATACACCCTGCTTTGTGTTTGGAGCTTTTGTAACTCACGGTAAGACTGTAATGTGTCCCCACCTAATGGATCGGGAAACTGAAAGCCAGTTCTAGCTTTATCGCTCTGGACTGCTTTCCAGGCCTCCAAGGCAGCGGCTTCAAACTATATATCACAGCATCTGATGGTGCTTCAGGGGTGCAGCAAAAACCAGTACTTTCTGCCAAACAATGAATATTTAAAACTCCTGAAAAATCCACTCCTCATTTTTATCTGTTCCATATTTTGAAGTGCTATAAATAGATCCCCAGTCTTATTCACCTGTGCTTGCCCAGGGCTTAGAACAATGCATGACATATAGTAGATCTTCATTAAGTAGCTAATGAATGAATGTTTCTGCTAAAAAGTTGGCACATCACATACTAAGGCATTGGTTCCTAAACCTGGCTGTATGTATAAAATGACCTTAAGAGTATTTTTAAAAATGTAGTTGTGGGTCTTGCTGAATCAGCCTCCCTGGGGTGGGCATTGAAATCCTTGTTATTAAACTTCCCTAAGTGACGTGGTGGCGTTTTCCACAGATCCTTGCCTGGGCACCACTGCCGTGCGAAGTTGTCTTTAGCCACGGGGCCAATGACTTCCAGGGTTACCCTCCCAGGCCCAGGGGGTCTCACTCTGGGCCAGAAGCGTATCGTCAGGAATCTCTTTCTGGACCCACGGGCATTACAATCCACAGACCATTGCTGGCTTCACTCCAACCTCAGACCTTTCTGTGTGACCAATAATTCCCCATGCCTGAGAGTACCATAGGCCAGTCTTTCCCTATAGCTCTACCTTAGCCCTACTTTCTTTTTAAGTAACAGAGATTAACGCCAGGCTAGTTTGAACATCAAAAGCTCTCCATGGCTGCAGAATAGTATCTTACCACTTCTTATAGTCTACAATTCTCCCCTCTACTCCCCAGGACTTGAGGGATAAGCACATGCCATGCAAGAGAGTTTAGGGTTCCTCTTTATCCTCAGCCCATCAGAGAAGGCCAGGAGTTCCCACAGACTCAGACTCAGTTCTTCTTTCAAAGTCAAGGCTAGTGTCAGCAGTTAGAATAGTGTCTTTCCCACTGAGGAGGGACTTAAAGAGAAAAGAGAACTCTTGATTCACCTTTATTTGCTTGCTCAAATTTTACTTCCCCTTTTCTCACCGAAAGGGCTTTGTCAGGGTGCCTGGGTGGCTCAGTGGGTTGAGCGTCTGAATCTTGATTTAAGCTCAGGTCATGATCCCAGGGTTGTGAGATGGAGCCCCAAGTTGAGCTCCTCTCCGATGGTAGAGCCTGCTTAAGATTCTCTCTCTTTCTGCGCCTCTTCCTGGTTCACTCGCTCTCTCTCTAAAATAAGATAAAAATTAAAAATAAATTAAAATAAAAAGAAATAGCTTTGTCATATTAGCAAACTTAAAGATTTTCTAGAGATGTTCAGCTATTTACCTACAATCGGAGGAGGCCCACAGGGTGAGGAAGACTGAGACACAGCAGTGGAGTTGCCATTTAGGGTGGGGGTTGGGGGGAGGGTTGTAGGGGTCAGCAAAGGAAGGGAAGAGGGGAACAGGGAGGCAGAGTGAGTCTAGATGACCACTAGGTAGAGCCCGGTCAACAAAGCATAGTATCCACTAATGTACAGCAATTCCGAATCCCAGTTCAAGCAAACCACTAGCACCAGGGACTTGAGACATCTCAGGACAAACTCACAGGCCTGCAAAGGGTGACAACATAGACTCTCCAGATGCTGTCACTCCAAATGTGGTCCTCCAACCAGCAGCAGCCTTTGTTAGAAACGTAGAATCTCAGGGGCGCCTGGGTGGCTCGGTGGGTTAAACATCCGACTATGGTTCAGGTCATGACCTCCCAGTTCATGGGTTCGAGCCCTGCGTCCAGCTCTGCATTGACAGCTTAGAGCTTGGAGTCTGCTTCAGATTCTGTGTCTCCCTCTCTCTCTCTCCCCCTCCCCAGCTTGCGCTCTCTATCTCTCTCAAAAATAAATAAACATTAAAAAAATGAAATATGGATGCCTGGGTGGCTCAGGTGGTCGGCTTAGGTCATGATCACATGGTTTGTGGGTTTGAGCCCCATGTCAGGCTCTTTGCTGACAAGCTCAAAGCCTGTAGCCTGCTTCAGATTCTGTGTGTCCCTCTCTTTCTGCCCCTCCATTGCTCTCACTCTGCAAAATAAAATAAAATTTAATTCAATTTTAAAAAATGAAATGTAGAATCTCCCGTCCCACCACACAACTTAACAAGATCCCCGCATGATTTGAACACACCCACAGGAAAGTACTCAAAACCGGCTTAGGAACAGGTACAACTCAGTGTTAAACTCAGTAGATGATTGAATTGAGGCTGGGACTAGGTCACTTTTAAGCCTTAGTGCACACAAGAATTGCCTGGAAGTCTTCCAATCAGCAGACTTTGCGTGGGGCACAGGATTCTACAGTTGTAGCGAGCACACAGGTGATTCTGGTTCCACTGTATATACTGGTTTAGTTCTGGGCAGATGATATGAGGTTCCCACCTATGTGTGTGCAGAATAATATTTTGAAGCCTTAACTAATCTTTTCCATATATTTTTCTCTTTTGTTCATTTGCAGCAGATAGTCTATTTCATGCCCATTGCCATTTGGAAGGACAAAAGCAAAAGAGAATGAGAGAGACAGGCAGATAGACTTCTTTCTGACTGTGGCTTCCAGGAGCCTAAAGCCTACAGCGGTACTGAGAGGAGTCAGGCACAACCAGATGTTTGGAAGTGGGATTGGAGGGGGGACTTCTCCACCCCAGAAGATTTGTTTTGTGCTGGGTGAAAAGAGGGATGGACAGCAGGACAGATGTCCCCGAGGCCCATGGCCTGGGACTCTGTGCACTAATTGCTGCAGAGAAGTTCATCTCAAAGGGACTCTTTTGCCCTCAAGACTAAGCGTGGAAGGGGCACCTGGGTGGCTCAGTCAGCTAAGCGTCCAACTTTCGCCCAGGTCATGATCTCCCAGTTCGTGGGCTCGAGCCGTACATCAGGCTCTGTGCTGAAGGCTCGAAACCTGGAGCCTGCTTCAGATTCTGTGTCTCCCTCTCTCTCTCTGCCCCTCCCCCACTTGCACTCTGTCTCTCTCAAAAATAAACATTAAAAAAGAAAAAAAAAAGACTAAGCGTGGAATAGCCTAGAAAAGGTCCTGGTACTTGAAGGAACAAAGTGGGCAGGAACAAGGGGCATCCTAGGTGCAAACTGCATGATTTGGGAAGTCCTAGGGGCAGTCTGGGCAGACACCTACATGCACAGATGACTGGAAGATCAAAGGGCCTTCACTGCCACCATCGCCACACTTTGGTGTTCGTAAGCCCCGCAGACGCAGATTTAAACTCAAACAAATGCCCCGGGTATGGAGAGCGAAGTCTTGGTGGATGCAGCACTCGGAATTCAGTCGTTACCAGAAATAAAGCTGGAATGTAGTGTGAAAATTCCTCAGACTACACGGAAAAGCTGGTGGGACTTCACCTCAAGAACAGCCTCCCAGCGACCCTCTTCTGGGGGCCCCCGTCATGGCACCTCTTGGGCAGCAGCCCCTGTCACCGCCACCTCCAACTTTTCTCCTCAGAATCCTCCAGTTTTCCCCCTCAAACATCTTATTTTTTCTTTCTTCATTTTCTTTATTCTCCCCAAAACTGCCTCGAATGGACCAACAGGAAAAGCCTCCCTGACACTCCAACACGAGAGAGTCTCTACAACAACAAGGAAGCAGCCATTCTCCTTTTGACCCACTTTCTCTAGGGCAGCGAGAAGCCAGCTTTTCAAAACATTGCTTCACCTTCTCTCTGGGGATGGGAGCGCCAACCCAGCGAGTGCCTGTTCAGGTGAGGCCTAGAGCAGCCTGGGGCCCTCCTGAAGCCGCAGACAAGGGGGCACTGTTTCCCTGTGTAAACAAAATGAGCCTTCTCATCTACTACCCTTTTGAGTATTCTTACCGGTGTTGTTTTTAATTTGAAGTCAAGATGACAAATATGTTAGCTTTGGAGGAAAATGCCAGCTTAATAACAGCTAAGATAGGGGCCTCCTCCCCGCCCTTCCCTTCCCCAGTGATGAAGTTCAGCTCTCCTAAAGATTCAGGGCCTCTGCGACCTGAAGTGTCTACCCAGGAAAGACTAATTCATACTTCGAGCATTTGCCCTGTAATTGTTTATGGAAATGGAACACTGTTGAAGGGGTTCCAGGACTAACAGTGGCCTGCCAGGGGCAACAGCACCCCAACTTCCCCTTCCTGAAGCGAGACCAGGATGGAGGTAGAAACACGCTGAGCACAAGAAGAAAATCCCACACACATCCTTCAGCTCTGTTATTTCTGGGCAGGAACTTTTCCTACTTAATCCAAAACACAACAGGGGCTGGCCCTGTGCCAGCCCCACATCCCCGCACCTGCCGTGAGCCTCTCCATGGCAGACGGCTTCAGCCCTCCCCGGGGAGAGCGGTGGGTGGCTCCCCCCTCCTCCAACCCCAGCAAGATTTTTATTCACTCTTTTCCAGGCTCAAATTACAACCACCACCTCTGCCTGCCCCCCCTTTCCTCATTCTTTCTGTCATCTCCCATCTCCAAGAGGAACCTCGGCCTCCTGCACTCCAACTCTCCGCCGTGGCTGCAGCATCTATGTAAGGTGTGACCACAGTGGGACAGTCAATCGCAGAGGAGTCCATCGGTTGTAGGGTGTCCGCCTCGAGTCATGCGAGCAGAGAGGAGAAAGAGAGAAGGTGTGGAGGGAAGAAATTATGAAATGGGAAAGTGAGAGGCCACCGGCCAGTTCTGGCTCCTGCTAGTTCATTTCTTGCTTCCATAAAACTTGACAGCCACCAGGTTTCATGAAGCATCTCTGTGTGTCACCCCAGCATCTTATGCCTCCCTCAGAGCAACACTATTTCTTCAGTAGATCATCTGTCTCCTGATTATCCAGGATCTCTTTGAAACCAGAGACCTTCTTTATTCATATTTGTAACTTCAGCCCTTGATGGAGACGTTGGGCACAGAAAAGGTGATTCAGATGTCAGTTAAATGAATGAAAGACCTCGATTATCACACATTATCCTTACAAAGCATATTATGTTTCATGACCATAGTTGTTAAACATTATGTTCGATGCTTTACACGCACAGACACACACGTTAAACGTCTTTGCTCCCATCCGTGCACTGACAGTTTATCTGTCATGATTATCTTCTCATCACATGTGCCTTTAAGGCTGCCTGATGCTCAGGTCTATGGAATCAACAGCAAGACCTTCAAGAGTGAGGTGCTGTCTCCCTAGCAGTTGTTCTCCCCCTTGGCGGCAGTACCCGTGCCATGCTGCAGAGACCAGCAAATTCCCAGCCTTGTTTGCTGCTAGAGAACAGGCAGGTGACCCAGTACTGACTCCTAGGACTTGCCGTGGCTCTATGGGAAAGTAGGTCCTCCATGATAACCAAAGAGGCATGTTCCTCCCTTCTTGCCATAGACAAGGCCTCATGAAGTTGTGATGCTTAGAGCCCCAAAGTTATTTTATTGATTGATTGATTGATTGATTGATGTTTAAAGTAAGCTCCACACCCAGTGTGGAGTCCAACACAGAGTTTGAACTCACAACCCTGAGATCAAGACCTGAGCTGATATCAGGAGTCAGACACTCAACCGACTGAGCCACCCAGGCACCCCACAAAGTGATTTTGAAACCACAAAGGGTGAGCTGAATCACTGTATTGTACACCTGAAACTAATATAACATTGTATGTCAATTATGCTGGAATTTTATAATTGATTAATTAATTGATCAATTAAAATTCCTGAAGGGAGTTGTCACCAAAACATTGAGTACAGCAGGGCAGGAAAACAGAAAGAGCCTGGGTGCTTAACAACCATGGTAGGCTCAATAACAACCTTGAGGATATCTTTGTTCTAATTCCTGGAACTTGCTATCTTACTTTATAAAACAAAAGATACTTTGTGGGTGTGATTACATTAAGGATCCTCAAATCAGAGATTATCCTGAGTTACCTGGGTGGGCCCTGTCATCACAAGGGTCCTTATGAAAGGGAGGCAGAGGGAGGTTTGGCTGCAAGAGATGTGATGTTGTCGCATCTCAAGGAGGGGCCATGGGCCAAGCTATGTGGGCGGCCTTCAGAAGCTAAGGAAGGCAAGGAAACAGATTCTTTCCTAGAGCTTCCAGAAAATATCAGCTATGCCAACTGACACTAGTCCAGTGAAACTGCTTAAAGACTTCTGGCCTCCGGAACTGCAAGAGAAGAAGTCTGTGTTGTTTTTAGCCATTAATTTTGTGATAACTTGTCATAGCAGCATTTCGTCATTAACAACAACCTAATGAAGAACCAGCCCTGGGATCTCCTTACCTCTGGATCTCTTCTCAAGTGGTGCCATTTTTTTAATGCTTATATTTTAAAGCTATTATCAGTAAAGCTAGTTGTTAACTGGTACCCCAAAGAGTCCTAAATAACAATTTTAGCGTGACCAATGACAGTTTTGGTGGGGGTGTTACAGGATGTTGATTTAGCCGTGAATACAGAAAGTATTCTTCTTTTTTTTTTAATGTTTATTTATTTTTGAGAAAGACATCACAGCAGGGGAGGGGCAGAGAAAGAGAGGGAGACAGAGGATCCAAAGAGAGTTCTGTGCTGACAGCAGAGAGCCCGACGTGGGTCTCCAACTCACAAACTGTGAGATCATGACCTGAGTCAAAAGTGAGACGTTTCACCAACTGAGCCACCCATGTGCTCCCAGAAACAATTTTTTTTTAATAATAGAGGGCTGGGGGGGAGGTTAAGGTTCACGAGCTTCATTCAGAACCAGGTTTCAGGTGTCAAGCAGCTTGATTACTTCCTACCTTATTTTTTTTCAGTACTTACAAAACAAGTAGCAATATTCTTGAATTATCGAAAAAGTGTAGCTTACAGCTCTGCCATTCCTATGTGCTCTCATCCTCACGGTGCTTGTCACACTATAACCAGCCATAGGGAAGAGGAGAAGGCCCAAGGAGAGGGCACAGTCAGGAAGCCACACTTGCTCTCCGTGGCATCAGCAGTATCACAGTCCTGTGCCTCCGTGTCAGGGAAGCTGGAAGTCTATATTCCAAGGTACTCAATTGGAAACTCAGGAAAAGGAGGGGAAAGCACATATTGAGGGACAACAAATAGTCTGTTTGAGTTCCGTGTTGCTGATTACATGAGCATTCAAGTTAAAATCAAGGAGGCCTCAGCATCACAGTGTGATGGCCCAAAAATCAATTCTACTGATGATGCTTAACTCAGTCCAGACATCTCCTGGTCATCTGGCTTACTGTTGTTGTTGTTGTTGTTGTTGTTGTTGTTGTTGTTGTTGTTTTGGTAGCAGCAGAACCTGTAATGTCTAAGAAAGATAGCATGGTGGCGTCCTTCCCCATTACCTTCCCCTCACCAGCCAAGGTACTTCATTGGAACATTAGTGTTCAGGGAAAGCACTTTGAAACAACGCATTACTCTACGAGGATGTAAAACCATACTGCTAGACATAGTAATTCTTGGGGATTCCCAAGTCTGTGGAGTTTATTTCTCTCGTTGGAACACACCCCACCCCCCACCTGTACCAGACCTTTGGTAAAGAAGCTGGACTGGTCAGTGCTTAGGATATTTTAGATTCACTCACTACAGGGGAAATAGAGGTTGAAGCACTCTTGCTCAGCAAGTGAGAAGCCATTTTTAATTATGCCCTGAAGCTTGTGGTGCTATCTGCGGCCAAAGTGAATGCTGGTTGCCATGGCACTGCTTTGAATTATGTCTGTGCTGACACTGTCACATGCTGCTCCCATACGCTGGGGCCACATCGCTCTTTTCCTACTGTTTGTTGATTGATGCTTGAGCTCTGCACCAGGAATAGAGACACATCGGCAGGAAAGCAAACCCATGTGTTTGCCACACCTTCTGCCTAGCTAATATATAAGCTACCAGGGATTGGAAATACTTGAACTAAGAAACAAGACAGCCAGGGTTAGCTCACAGTTCTCCACCGTGTGGCTCTGGGCAAACCTTTTCATTGTTCTTGGATTCCTCACCTGCACAAGGAAAGAGATGGAGTCGAATGTCTCCAGGGGCTCCTGATCTCCTGATGTAACCATCTCTAATTCCTGCGTGCTGTTTTGAAGCCGCAGAGATGAGCAGCGTTGTGCCGAGGATGAACATCAAAGCGTGAGTGAGGCAATTCCTGTAAGTTGTTGCACCTTCCTCTGGGGCTGACTATCTCTGAAACTCCCCTCCAGCACCTCTGAGCTGCCACAGATTTGTTCTGAGTCAATTCCCTGCCAAGATGCCACTTGCCTAAAAGTCCCTTCTGATGGACTAAGCGGACTGTTTTCCACTTGGGTTGAGTCCTTATTGGCCTTAAAATGATTTCTTCTTGGAATTCATTGATTCAATGCTCAGGACTTTGGTCCCAGAGACTGTTCTCCCCACCCCACCCTGAATAAAGTACATTCTAAAATGAGAGAAAGATACCTGTGTGAGGCTGGCCTCCAGGCCTGCTACAGAAGAGCATCTCATGGGATTGAGAGGACACTGAAGAAGCAGCTTGGATACTTGTCTGACCAGTAGGCCCGTGACTTCACCAGCCAGAGTACAAATACGGTCCTCCTCATATTTCTGCTCACTTTGTCCTGACCGACCCCTCGGCCTCACTTGCTGACTGCAGGGATGGGATTCTCACTCTCAAAGTCTCCTCCCTACCCTGCTTCAATTACCTCTGGGGATCCCCAGGAGACATCTCAGTATACCCAGGAAACAAAATTATGGCCTGGGAAGCAAGCGGTACAGCAGGAATAGAGTCTCTTGGCATAAATCAGGGCTTTGCAGGAAACGAATCTAGGGTCTTGAAAACAATCACTGTCTCAATAACAAGGATGAATACCTCAATTTGCCTGACCAGGGGTGAGAGGAAATGCTAGGCAGACTTCATAGAGAAGGCGAGACACTGGCTGACTCCTGAAGAAGATGCTGAATCAAATGCCGATGGCTTTCATGGAAGACGTGATAAAGCAGATAGCCACCTCCCCTGGCTCCCTAAATCATGGAGCCCTTCCCCCTCCCCTCAACTGGAATTTTCAATTTGTTCATTCATTCTTGTTTTTTTTTTTAATTGTCCAATACTTAGAATTAAGGCAAAAAGATAATTACATGTCCTCTCAATGTCATGCTGGAGCATTGTCCAGCAGGCCTACCCAAGCATTGTCCCTCTAAAGAATGTAACTTTGTTTGACTTACCAATTTTTATCATTAGGGTCCAGCTTCTGTGAAGTTACCTGTTCATTTGTAGGGTTTTTTCCATTAGAAACGCAAATGATACAGGAGACAAGACAACCCCAAAGATTACAGTTTATTGCCCTTTCGGACATTAACCAGATGTGCTTCTATCCAAACTAACTTCTCTCAACATGCCTCCTGACTCCGTTCCTAGAATTCTCCCTAGACCAACTTAAATATCTTACTGGTTCCGTCATTAAGTGGTTCAGTAAATACTTGACACGTGCTCACTATATAATTGATGAATGTCAGGTTTTCAACTCTTGCAAAACTATCATTTGGCATCCATTTAACAAATATTTGTTGAACAACTATTACAGGCAAAGCCCTGTGTTAAGGGCAGGCAATAGAACAGAGAGCAAGATAGACAAGGTCTCTGCCCTCATGGAGCAAACATCTGGAGGGGCGAAAATCTGTAAATAAATCGATACTTTACAGATTGTAATGATGGCAATGAAAGAAAATACAAAAGGTGGTGTGACAGATCGATGGGAGAGGTGGTCAAGAAAGGCCTCTCCTTCCTTGAAGGACATTGATCTGAAACAGGACATTCGGCTTGAGATTTGAAAGAGGGAAGCCAGCCTTGCAATGAAGCAGAGGAAAGAGCTGAGAGATAAAAGAAATCACAAGCACAAGGACCCTGCAGTGGAGGCTGGTGTCCCCAGAACTAGAAGGTCCAGGCTAGAGCGAAACGGATGGAAGGAAAGATGGCATGAGATAAGATCAGAGAAGTAGTGTAGAACTTAGAATTTAATGTCAGGATTTGTCATTTACTAAGAACTAATGAAGGAAGAAGGGGGCATTCTCCAGTCAAAAGCTGGGTGACCCCCACACCTTAGCTATTTTCATATGTGAAATTACATATAGGTATTCTTTTAGCTTTCTTAACGTTAACATCTTACATACCATGGCCCTTCCTCAAAAAATAAGACATTAACATTGGTGCAGTATAATTAATTACAGTTTATTTGGATTTCTCCAGTTTTACCACTAAATTATTTTTTCTGTTCTAGGACCTAATCCAGGACCCCCATATTCATCACTTGTCATGTCTCCTTAGTCTCCTCCAGTCTGTGACAGTTTCTTGGTTCTTCCCTTATTTCTCTTGACCTTGACACTCCTGAAGAGTGCCAGGTTTTTGTAGAATGTTTGAGTCTGAGTTCGTCTGATATTTTCTCAGTATTCGACTGAAGTTCTAGATTTGGAGAAAGAAAACAACAGAGATGGTGTCACAGGTTTCGTTTAATATAGGTACACTGAAGAACCTGACTGAGAATTGTCCTGTGACACTCAGGGGAGGAGAAATTTTGTGACATTCAGGGAAAGAAGGGAAAGATTCGTGAAACCGAGGTGGTGGAGAAGGATGTCATTCCACAGAGGAGGGGAAATATGATTGTAAGTTAGCAAGTTCAAAAGGCCGGTTCAATAAAAGATGATGGAAAGCATGTGTCTGGTATCTGATGGAACACGGTGTCTGGTAAAAACTGAAAGAGCTGGGACTTCCCTAAGATTTCAACTTTCCTCCAGTTGGCAGTTTAGGTAACATTAAGCTCCCTTATGAGGTTGGTTTTTATCAATAGGCAACGATGTGGTCATGCACAATCAAGTTCCAGTTTCCTTCCAAGACCAAATGAAAGTCGACCAAAGGTTTTAGGCTGGAGACCAGTATTCCAAGCTGAGAGAAGGCTTGGGTAATATCATGAGGAGTGAGGGAGCACTTGGCACATTCAAGTAAATGAATTGTCTGAAGGGGAAGGTAAATAGAGGGGAATGGTGAGAAATAAGGTTGGAAAGGAATCAGTGGTCAAAGCAGGAAGGGCCTCTTATCCCCTGTTTAAGGCATTCTGGATCTGAGAAATTATCCAGAAATCCAACAGTTGACTTCATTCTGGACTTTGGGCCAAAATCCAACTGTATCCAATTTTCTTGTAGAGTCAAGTCACTGATTTTAAGGAATCACCAAGCAAATGAGCAGGTAGAATTCTGCAAGTTCATCCACTGCTCAAATGCCACATCTTGTCACTGGGTCAAGAGTGTTAGCTGACGTGCTGGGAAGAATAACACATTATTAGGCCAGCCGCCACCAAAACCGAATTTGTTTGCACTATTGAAAGGAGTGGTTTTGTGACTCAGACATCCTCCCTCGTCTCCTTATGTGAGGAGTGTGGTTACCATCTTCTCTTTTCCTTTAGCTTTTCCTTTAAAGAATTTATTTTTAAGTAATCTCTCAGCCAATGCAGGGCTTGAACCCACAATCCCGAGATCGAGAGTCACATTTTCTACCAACTGAGCCAGCCAGGTGCCCCTCTCTTTTCCTTTAGTGCTTTCTACCTGTTCCTTTGCAGTTGCTTTGGTACGTTCTGGTAACCATAAATGCTGGTTCTTTCTTAAGTCTTTTCTCCCCTTGTGCTCTTCTCTGCAGGATTTTATCTTTGTGTCCCCTGCTCTCCATGTCCCGAAAACTCCAAAATCCATCCCATCTGAATTGTCACCTGAGCTCCAGACTGTATTTCCAACTGTTTCCTGGGTGCTGACCTGCCTGGGACATGAGCACCTAAACTGAATCCAAAACAAAACTCTTTTGTCTTCCTCTCCCCCATCAAACTCTGCTCCTCCTTCTGTGTTCCTCATTTCAGGTGTCGGGACCATCATCCACCTAATCCCTTAAACTAGAAAACTTAGAGTCCAGGAGTGTCTGGGTGGCTGAAGTGTCTGGGTGTCAGTCAGTTAAGCGTCTGACTTGCTCAGGTCATGAACTCACAGTTCCTGAGTTCAGGCCCCACGTCAGGCTCTGTACTGACAGCTCAGAGCCTGGATCCTACTTCGAATTCTGTGTCTCCCTCTGCCCTTCCCCTGCTTGCTCTCTGTCTCTCAAATTAAAAAAAAATTTTTTTAATTAAAAAAATAATAAAGAAGTAAAAAGAAAACTTCGAGTCCCTTAAATCTTTTAAGGAACACAACAGATGAACATAGGGGAAGGGGAAGAAAAATTAGATAAAAACAGAGAAGGAGGAAAACCGTAAGAGACTCTTAAATACAAGAAATAAGCTGAGGTTGCTGGAGGGAAGGTGGCTGGGGGGATGCGCTAAATGGGGGATGGGCATTAAGGAGGGCACTTGTTGGGATGAGCACTGGGTGTTACATGGAAGTGATGAATCACTGGGTTCTACTCCTGAAACCAATGCTACACTGTATGTTAACTAACTCGAATTTAAATTTAAAAAAAAACACAAAACAAACTCAGAGTCATCTTTGACTTTTCCTTAAAAAGATGTGTCACTTACCACATCTAATCTGCTGCTAAATCATGTCCATTTTAAAAGCAATTTTAGGGACGCTTAGGTGGCTTAGTCAGTTAAACGTCCGACTTCAGCTCAGGCGATGATTTCAGTTCTTGGGTTTGAGCCCTGCATCGGGCTCTGTGCTGACAGCTCGGAGCCTGGAGCCTGCTTCGGATTCTGTGTCTCCATCTCTCTCTGTCCCTCCCCTGCTCGTGCTCTGTCTCTGTCTCTCAAAAATAAATATACATTAAAAAATTAAAAAAAAAAATAGAGCAATTTTCTCCGTTTGGCCGCAATACCTTACTTCTTATCCTCATCGTCTCTCACCTAAACTATTATTATCCCTTCATAACACTTGTCATTCCCTGAAGTTATTTATTAGGGTAACTTTTATGGTGAACAACAGGAACCATTGAACAATGGCTGGTGAAGCTAATTCTTGCTAATCGTCTGTCCGGGATGAAACCTGGGCAAGCCCCATAGTGTATCACTTACTCTGAGAAAAGGAAAACATTTTCTGATTGCTTTCGGCCACAAGAAAAATCTAATTTTAGAAATGAATGTCTTGTCGGATATAATAATCAGAACCCCTAGCTTTATGTGAACTTGAAGCATCTTTCGCCCCTCAGCTTGAGGAAAGAGTGTCCTGATGCTCCCTAATTTTTTCTCTCTGCCAGCCCCTCCCTACCCCCACTCCCCACTCCTGCTTTCTGTGACTTCTGACCACTCCAGGCTGGCAGATTCTCTGAACATATTAAATGATCCAGATGATGCTTCTCTTCTGGTTACTTCTAGTGGGCTGCCCAGGAAGTTCTCCGACTACCCTTCCTCACTATCCTCCCCTCCTCCCCCCCTCCACCCCACCCCACCCCCGCTCCACCCTAAGAGACTAGGGTGTGGATTCTTTCAGTTGGGTCCCATCATACCCTCAGGCAGCCCTCTCAGACAGAAGGGATGATTCAATAATCTTGTGAATATACTGAAACCACTGAATTGTACTTTTGAAAAAGGTGAATTTTGTATGCACATTATATCTCAATAAAGCTGTCACTGAAGGACCAAAAGGAAGTAGCCGCTCCCCACCCTCCCCGGGCAGTGAGTGTAAGGTGGGCAGTGAGTGTAAGGTGCGTATTTCCGGGACCAGAGGTGAAATCTGATTTACGGATGCCTGACTTTTCTGAATTGTTTTGATGAGCTTTACTCTACATCATTTCAAAAGTGATTTTCATTGTTGAGGAGAAAAGCCAGAACTCTCCTGCCCACCCCAGCATATAACTGCACCCGTATTCAGCCCAAACTAAAACTGTATCCCGTCATCCTTGGTTAAGCAGCTTCAAATCCATTCTCGGATACTTCATCAGGGCTTTTTAAAGTAAATAAGCAACAGGTCACAGATGTGTGGAGCTACTGGTCTCCTCCTTGTGGTGGCTGGCTGGGGCCGGGGAATGGAACCCCTGAGCTGGTCACCCCCAGCTGGAAGCAATCTCACGTGTTTGACCCAGCGTGATCATTTTCTACGATTTCCTGGCTCGCGTCACACCCAGCTCCCTTCCGCCGCAGGCCAGGTTGCATTTAGATTTTGGTTAACTGGCATTGCAAACCGATGTGTAGGGCAGGAAACAATTCCCCCTCTGAGGGAGGGACTGCCTCCTTAAGAGGCAGGAAGTAAGAGCTGTCCGAGGCAGGGAGGGGTTGGGTTTCAGAAGCCTTTGAGGGTTGGGATAGGTTTTTGGTTGTTTTGGTTTGGTTTGGTTTGGCTTAGTTGGGTTTGGTTGACTTAACTGATGCCCTCGATTTTTGCTTTCACCACTTGTTTTCATGTCATGACACAGTCCAACCCATCCTGCCTATAAGTCACCATACCAGAGTGTGCATCCTTACCCAGAGACACCAAGCTCTGTCATGTCTTTGGACTAGTGCCTGAGCCATTTCCTCTGGACTGTGTGTTCTTAAGATCAGTTAAGCCCTAAAAACACATGGGTACATACTATACACTAGGCTCTAGCACTACCCTTTCCCTCCACCCGACGTCGGTGGCCCGGCTCAAATGTCCCCTCCTGTACGAGTTGTTCCTTGACTTTACCACACGTAGATTTAATGCTTTCCTCATTCTTTGCTTCCACAAAGTTTTTTTTTATATATGAACAAAACGCTTGGCATTCATAAATTTAACCCTCCTCATGTAGCCAGTTCAAAAGTTACTCTATAAAATAGTGAGTCTATAAAGTGTCATCATTTGTCGTTTTGCCAAAGCACAAATGGGAACCATTCTTCCTGAAGAGCTGGGAAACAAGAGTGAGTCACCTCCTCTTGGAAGCCTCTCCTGATACTCCATCCCACTCAGTCTCAGATCAGTGGCCCTCTAAATCAGCTGGGATATTTCCAGCTCTAAATGAAAATAGGAATAACAACGTTTAATTATTTCGCCCAGCAGAGTCTGAAGGCGGGTGTCTCCAGCGTGTGCTCAGCTCCTCATCAATGCCAGGGTTCTGGGTTAGGATTTTTGCAAGTCGCCCAGCCACGTCCACACAGTCAGAACAGGCCAACAGGAGCTCGCATGACTCCACTCAAAGTTGGCCTCCTTTCAACTCCCTTTTTCCCTGGAAGCGAGCATTCTTCCTGGATGTCCTCCGTAGGCTTCCCCCTTCGCTTCATCAGCCGGAGCTTGGGTCACCCTGACCCAAACACCAGGATGGGAGAACCGGTTGATTTAGATCAGCAGAGCTCAGGCCAGCTGCAGCTGACTCACCTGGAATTTGTTAGAAATACAGATTCTTGGGCCTCACCTTGATCTACTGAATCAGAAACTCATGGGGAGGCTTGGGATTCTGGGTTTTTAAAGCCCTCCAAGTGTGATTCTGACGCATACCAAAATTTGTGAATCACCGGCTTAGGTCTATCATGGTTCATCCTGAGCCTGGGGAGGGTGGAGCACCTTGCCTCTTGGAAAACAATCAGGATCCTATGAACTAAGGAAGAAGCGATGGATGCTGTTGGATGGGCGTCACCTTTCTATTATTTCCATTTGAAGTATCACTAATTACATTTGCCCATCAATTTTCTTGCCTGATTCCCTGACCTACCTGCACGCTTCTTGAGAACATGAATGAACTTTGTCTTTTATTAGTGTTTCTGTCCCTAGCACAATAGAAGGCACTCAATCAATGTTTGCTGGACAAACATCCCCTTAACAACTGCTGCCTTCCACTCAAGGAACATTTTCATATCAGCTCCCATCAGTGAGCCTGCCTCTTCCGGGGGGTCTGAGAACAATTTTTTTTTCCACGTGGGTGCAAGTGGAATGTCAACTTTCTGAAATCCCGTCAGACCTTTATGCGCATTCATTTTTGTTCACACATGTCGCTGGAGAGCCCTGGTGTACACTAGCACAGAACCGAACCTGCGGGTTGTTTAGCTGAGCTCTGGCCGCCAAGTCCTGGCTGGCAGTCTTTTCCAGAAGCAGCTGCACACTCTGAGTCAAACATGACCTGGAAAGAAGCCTGCAAGCTTCCTCCCCAGCAAGAGCAGCCTCAGAGGCAAAGGCCCTTTGTTTGGCCAGCCCAGCACCTCTAACCAGTCTGCTGGGCTTTGTGGAGCCACTTGTACCAGGTGGGACCCTTCAGTTTGCAAGTGACAGAAACTCAAAGGCAAACTGGTGAAAATAAAAGGGAGGAGGGAAGACTTACAGGCACAAATAGCTAAAAGTCCTGAAGTGGTGTCAGTTTCAGCTGCAGCTGGATGCAGACACTCAGACAATGTTTTCGGGAACCTTCTGTTCTCGGGAGACTTCTCTCTTGCTGAAGAGCACCACAGCAGATGCCTTGCACTGGACTTCATTCTCCAGCAAGCTTTCACGAAGGTAGCCAGGAGCCGCTCCAGACTTCTAGGCCATCCATTTAACACCGGCGGCAGAAGGCAAGCCCCGCTTTCACAATGTGACAGCAAAGTCCTGGGGCTGATGCTCATCACACCAACTTAGGTCACATGGACACCCCAGCGCGTTCACTGTGACAGATTTCTTAGGTTCATGTAGAGTGCCAGCTTGGAATAGGGGCACTGAGGTGGGTGGGTTTCGGTCTCACTGATTACAGGAACTGGAGAGTGAGGAAGGGTGTCCCCCCCTGCAAAACCATAGGGCTGTTACCAGAGGAGTGGGGGATGGCTACAGAAGAGGCAAAACCCACATATGCCCAGTCTATCACTGCTCCTTATTTTGGGTCTCCGAGTAACACTTCATAAAAAAAGGCACCCACGTGCGAGCAGAGGTGGGTATCATTTTCCAAAACAAGAAATAAAATCGAGTGCTTCCTAAAGACACATAGTGCAGGCTCTGTGGTTCCCACAGGCTGGAAATAGCTCCCAGCCCTACTGAGCAGGGCTGGGGGATGGATACACCGACAACTTCACTCTCCATAATTCAATGCTCCAGAGCATCTGCCTTGAGCAGTCAGCGCAGCAAGCCCCCTCCCCCTAACAGTTTCTTGGCTTGCTTTACTGTCTTCGTAATCATCAGTTAACATCTGCAATATTTTATATGTGGCAGGAAAGGGATTTTTTTTTTGTGTGTGTGTGTTTTATTTTCCTCCCGCACCCTTCTTCCTCCCAGGTTGAATACAAAATAGATTAGAATAACAAAGGAGGCAGCCCGCTTCTTAACCTACAAACCTAAAGATGCTGAACTGCAAAGTGTCAAAGGTTTGGATACCTTATCCTGCCATTCCCCAAAGGCCTCCCAGAGGCCTCTCTTGCCCTCTTTTCCGGTACCCTCCCTGCCCAAAGCCCTGGATCTATCCAGAAAAGATGAAGCAGAAGGACTAAATTCAAACTGAGGAAGGGGGCAGAAGGGGTGAGGGAAGGAAGGGTCCCAGGAGAGGGGCAGAGGAGATAAGAAATCAAAGGAGGTATCAAATGAAGGCAAGACGTCTCTGTGCTCTGAGGGGCCTGTGTGTTTTCCATCTGCAGGGAGAAATGCAGCTAGAGGTAGAGATATAGTCTTTACACTGATGACAAAATCGAGGACCTGGCCCTCCCTTCCCCCACCTAGCTTTCACCGCAATCTGGCTCACACAGTTCTGAGCTGAGGTTTTCCACCCCAGTGAGGAAAACCAGGCGGGATGCTGATGGAATGGGACAGAGGCCACCCCCGGATCTCCAGCACCACCCCCCCTGGCCTGGTGAACCCTCTAACGGACATCCTTCCAGACTCGGTGTCTGGGCTTCATCAGCATGTCAATTTGTGGCGTGGGTCAGACAGCTACTTCCTTTCCAACACAGGGGTAAACCAATAGGACCACATGTTTCTTTGCCTCAAGATCATTCAACTAGTACATTGCAAAGCATCATAAAAGGGATATTTTGCTGATCTAAAAATATCTAGTACAGGGGCGCCTGGGTGGCTCTGTAGGTGGAGCGTTCCACTCTTGATTTTCAGCTCAGGTCACAATCTCACGGTTGGTGGGATCAAAGCCCGAGTCAGGCTCTGCACTGAAGCAGAGCCTGCTTTGGATTCTCTCTCTCCCTTTCTCTGTTCTTCCCCGCTCACATTTTCTTTCTCTTTAAAACATTAAATTTTTTTTAATGTTTATTTATTTTTGAGACAGAGAGAGAGAGACAGACAGAGCGTGAGCAGGGGGAGGGCACAGACAGAGAGGGAGACACAGAATCTGAAGCAGGCTCCAGGCTCTGAGCTGTCAGCACAGAACCCGACGTGGGGCTCAAACTCGAGAACGGTGAGATCATGACCTGAGCCGAAGTCGGACGCTCAACCGACTGAGCCACCCAGGCGCCCCCTCAAAATAAGTAAACTTAAAAAAATAAAAATATCTAGCACATTCATTTTTCAAATAACTGTATTTCTTCTCCTTTATTGAACCGATAACTCTCCCCTAAATATGTATATTACAAGTCCTTTTCAAAGAACCTGCTCTGTCTTCCTAGCAGCTAAGTGGAAGATCATATCTCTCTTCCTGGGACTTTTTTTTTCTCTTTACAGACCCCAAAGACTCATTTCGTTTTCCTCCTCTCCTCCTCACTGCTGCTACTTTCTCTGCGTTTTCTGTCTGTATTGATCTGACAAGAACTCCTTCTAGTTAGTTCACGCGGAAAGGGATTAATTAAGGATATCATGTAGATTTATGCATCTCTGAGAGGACTATGGAGGGAACCGCCCTTGGAATAGGGAAGCATCCTAGGAAACTAACAGCAACCTCACTACAGCCACTGCAGGCCGCTTAGCATCTCTTGGCAGGATTCTCTTTAGTAACCCCAGGGTGTGCTACTCACACGGGACACATCTTAGATTCTGTGTTTCAACTTCCAGCAGATGGTGTGTTATTCGAATACATCAGCATGTCCTAAGGACAATCTTTTTTACGGTTGGAATTGAAACGCTCTAGGCCACACTAGGTATCTTTCTAGTTAATACAAACATGCTGTATAAATTAGCAGTAGCCATGCCCACGACATCAGATATTAAAGACTAGAAACCCCACCACAGTTGTTCCAGAAGAATCAAAACCTCCACAGTGGCGCTTTCCAGAAAATACAGTCTCCCAGCCCTCGGCCAGAGGCCTCATTTTCAGCTTGAAGTCTCAGGGGATCAGGGTTCTGAGGAACCCTTGCCATGCAGGAGGCTGGTAACTATAGGCTCCTCCGGCCCCTGCAAACAGAACTGTGTGGATGGTGTTCTGTGAAAAAACCCACAGAGGTAGCCCCTAAGACTCGCAGTGGAGGGTATCGTGTCTCCCTTGTCTCACCTTCTCATGCTACTAAAAAAGACCATTCGGCCTCTGTTCTTTAAAAGGTTCTGCTGATCCTTATGATGAAAATCTGAGGAGCCATGCAAAAAAGAAAGATTTTGGAATCAGCAAAAATATCCCTTTTTAGGGTGCATCATGCTTTGCAATTTACCAGTTGAATGTTGTAGGATACAAGGCTATGGAGCATCTCAAAGAGATCTCTCTGGATTATTCCTCAGTCTAGGTTGAAGTGCACATGGAGCTTCTGGTCCAACCAGGTAATCAGAGCACACACATTAATAATCCATCGCTGACCACACCTGACACCTCGTCCGAATGGCAATAAAGGCAGAGAACGGAGAGAGGCATCGCAGCTGAGAGGTTTCAGAGGCAGGCATGAGAATGTAGGAAGCCACTGCCCTGAACAGACCGGGAAGGTCTAACTCCCACGAAGAAGCCCGAAGCCCTTCTGAGGGTCTGTGTCTAATGGTCAGGCTGTCCCTAAACAGCATGTCCGTGCCGCAGCTACGTCTACTGACTTGGCACGCTGTCGTAGGCAGTAAGGAAACAACCAGCCCAACCAGATACAGTTACTCACAGCATGGCAGGCAGCAGGAGCCCCAAAAGTCTGCACCCGATCCGCCTTCCCTCAGGCCTCAGGGGATGATGTGGAGCCTGCTGGGGTGAATACTGCCCACACAGAGGTCATATCGCAACTGAGGAAACTCCCGATCTTATAAGGGAACTGCTAGCAAAACTACCCCCCTCCCCATGTCCCAGAGGAAGCCAGTATCTTCATTATGCTGGTCAGGAAACAAAACTGTCTTCTGACCCAGAAAGTGACACTGCTAGCTTCCAAGTATGTCTGCCATGCAAACAATCTGGAAAAGGTTGTCCAGACAAAAGCTGTCATAAAATGTGTAGAAACAGCAGGAAAATTGCCTCACAACATACTGTGGGTGTGACAGAGGCAGATGAAGAAGTGAAGAGGAAAATGAGGAGTCTACTAAATGTCTGTGGGGGGGAAGGGGGATGCCTGGGCGGCTGAGTCGCTCGAGTGCCCAACTCTTGGCTTTGGCTCAGGTCATGATCTCACGGCTTATGAGATCGAGCCCTGCACTGAGCTCAGCACTGACAGCGTGAAAGCTGCTTGGGATTCTCTCTCTCCTCTCTCAGCCCCTCCCATGCATGCATGCTCTCTCTCTATCTTGCTCAAAATAAGTAAATAAACTTAAAAAAAAATTAAAAAGTCTGTAGGAGGGGTGACATGTAGCCACTGCTCCAGCCCCAGGGTGTCTGGACGGAGAGTCTTAAGCTAGGGGGCTCTGAATCACCTCAGATTTCAGAACCAGTGTAGAAGATTGCCCCTGATGAGTTCTGTGGGGTTTTTTGGTTTTGTTTTTTTTTTTTTTAGTTTATTTTTTATTTTGAGAGAGAGCATATTGTGTGAGTTGGGGAGGGGCAGAAAGAAGGGAGAGAGAGAGAATTCAAGCAGGTTCTACACTGTCAGCAGAGAGCCCAATATGGGCTGGAACTCACAAACATTGAGATCGTGACCTGAGCTGAAATCAAGAGTCAGAGGCTTAACCAATGGAGCCACCCAGGCGTCCCGTCCCTGATGAGTTTTAAAGCTCGTTTTGAGGGGTTTATTGATGTCTCAGGATGTTGTTTTGAGGATTAGCCATATATAAGGTAAGACAAATAGGGGCTGAGCAAAGGTTTAGGGATGGGCAGGAGTCACCAGTTGCCATGACGTTGGGGGAGGTGCTGGCTACCTTGAGAAGTTCTCAAAGCACAGCTGCCTTAGCTCCTGAGCACAGGTAATGACAGGTAATAACTCAGCTCCCACCCACTTCCAGAGGCCTTGAATAAAGCCTTTTATCCCATCTAGGAGGGCATTTTGGGTCAAGCTTTGTCTTAGGACCCTCTCAAATCTCTCTCCTCATTCCTCTTCTCTCCGGAGACTTTGACCTTTTTAGAATCAAGCTGGACAGGGCCACCTGGTGGCTCAATTCGACTTTGACTCAGGTTCTGATCTGAGAGTTTGTAGGCTTGAGCCCCTAGTCCGGGCTCTGTGCTGACAGCTCAGAGCTTGGAGCCTGCTTCAGATTCTGTGTCTCTCACTCTCTCTCTCCCTCTGCCTCTCTCCCACTCACACTCTGTGTGTGTATCCTCTCTCAAAACTAAATAAATATTAAAATTTTTTTTAAAAAGAATCCAGCTGGACAAAGTTTGGAGTAACTAATTATGGTTACAAACAGAATGTAACTTTACCAGTCTTCACAATGTGAAAACAAAATTACAGATGTCAGAAATTGGGAAGTAGACATGGAGAGAAGAGTCTAACGGAAAGGCAACCTTTTTTTGACTTTTAATAAGGTCACAGAGATAATGCCTAAAATCACTGGAATAAGAAAGAAACATGTATGTCTATTACTTAAAAGAGTAACCACAAGAAGAACTAATATTGACAATGTACGTCTACTGGGAGTGGCGTGTGAGCAGGGTAAATTCTTATCGTTCACAACAGGAAGTCAGGAGATAATGTCTCAAATTGATAAACCAAGAAACAGCAACATGAGCATAACAAACACACAGAGGTAATTACCTAGAAACTGAACCCAAGAGTCTGCCTCTGGGTATCAGAGTATATTCCTGGTACACAAGAGTAGATATACAACAGAGTACAATATATTGTGCCTATATTACTTTATTAGATACATTAAAAAATTTAAAGTAATGTAAATGCAATATGTTTGTCTTTCCTCTCTTCCTGTATGGTTCCACGAATAAAATGATTCCTCAGCTTCTTTTCTTCTTTTCTTATTGGTAAGACTCATCAGTTTAACTCCTTCCCTGTTCCACAAGCATTGATTTAGGGTGTTCAATGTATCAAACACATTTAAGGCTGACTCGAATGCTTGAGACCCCAGTGAGAAATTTCCATCTTATTTATTTGTTTGTTCATATGTTCATTCATTCATTCCGTATATTTTCTGTGACCTGTGTAATACACACTAGACACTGGGGAGGTAATGATGGAAGCAATTGTGGAGAGGAGTCCTCCATCTTGGATTCCTAAGTGATGAGAGCAAGCAGAGCCCCTCCGCTGACCCACGGCTGACGTTAACAAACAAGAAATAAGCCTCCATTGTGTTAAGCCACTGAGGTTTGGAGGCTGACATAACCTAGTCTACAGGCAGGCACAGGGAGGCAAAACATAAATAATGAAAGTTCTATGTCTTCCATTCCAGGAGTTGGCAGACCAAGATATCAGGCCTGCTTACAAGCACTCACCATTTATTATTTCTTCTGGCCAGAATTATCCTAGGGCTTGAAGCCCTGCAAGACCAGAAGCAGCTTTTGAAGTTGTCCCTGCTTGGAGTGTCCCTGCAATCACTCAGTGTTCTATGTGCATTCTTCCATCCTTCATTCCGGTCCCCCAGCTCTAAAGTTACCTCTTCCTCTCACTTCAATAAAAAATGTTTCTTTTTCTTCTCAGTGTGAGAGATCACAAGTGTGCAACAAGAAGTAAGAGGAAAATTCCCTCCAATGTGTGAATAGAAGAAGCTTCATTTCCTCAAGAGGATTTGCATTTGAAAAGAAGATTTAAAAACAAAACACGCATCCCCACACAAATGAAGCTATACTTGGTGAGATTCCAAGAAGTGTGATCGAGATTTCCTCAAGTAAGGGAGCTATGGGGGGGGGGGGGAGAGGAACTTCTCTCAGGTGCGCTGCAGATAACAGCAGTATTGTAGTTGGATACTATGCCTGGGATTCCTGAGTGGCACAGAACAAGAAGTCCTCAGAGATGCTCTAGAGGAACTTCTGTGGTGTCCAATAATCCCCAGCCTCCTTCCAGAAGGCCCCCAATGACACACCAGTCTATCTCCTACAGCCTCATGGCCTTTCCTGTCCATCTTCAGATCCAGCTTCCCGCCACTTTGTTTTCCACAGGGCAGCTTCCTGGGGCATGCGGCCTTTACCTCGGGGTAAGGTCCTGGAAACCAGACCCAGAAGTATCCCTGCTGCCGCATTTCCCCTCTTACTTCATCCCAGGAGGCCTACCTCCTATCTCAAAAGTAACGTATATTCACAAGAAATCAACTAGGCAACTCATTTAAAAAACAGATTCCAAGGTCCTAGATTCTGATTCAGTAGGTTGGGATGCAGCCCAGAAAGCTGCATTTTTATAAACCTCCTTCCTCCAGGTGGTTCAAATGCACTAGGCAGACTATACTTAGAAAAACAGTGCCCCAGGGAGATGGGTTGAGCTATTAGCACAGCCTGCCCTCCAGAATCTCCAGCTAACTCTTTCCTCATAAGCTCTGATTTCGTGTGTTATTGATGTAGCTGGGCCATCTGCTCACAACCTTAAAACTAAACAAACAAAACAGACAAACAAAAGATGGAATGTTGCTTCTTGGAATTCTGTGCCATTTTTCTCTTTTCTTTCTGTTTACAAGGAACGGGTCTTTTTTTTATGATTTAGTCTTTGAGGACAAAAAATGAGAACAAAGGCTCCTCTCCTCTCCCATTCAATTTTTGCCATATTTGCAGAGGGCCTAAGGGTAAACACATTAGAAAGAAGCAATCAGCTGGAAGAGTTCTCAAATGAACACTGAGAGAATCAAGAGTTATATGAAATTTGTTAAAACAGTATCTTTCTAAACTGGTTTAGAGCCAACAACCATAGGGCGGAACCAATAGTCAAAAAGATAGAAACCATTTGGACAACTGAAGGGTTAATCTCTATGGCCTCAGGAAAAAGGCTGCAGAGTCCCCCACACCTGGAGGTAATTATCCCCCTTGGCTCCTGCCCAGACCCAAACCGGGTCTCTGACCGACATGCGTTCGCCCCCTGGTGGTTAAAAGGTAAACTACAATTTACCTTAGCAGAGAGGAGAAAATCGTATTTTATATTCTTGGATTTCACCACTCACCACCCACACAGAGCTTTTTCAGGGACAGATCTGCAGGTACAGAGTCTTCTTCAAAGATACAGCAGGACTGTTTTATATGTCAGGATATCGGCCCTGGTAGTAGCCACACAATTTACTTGCACACACCCAAAATGTTTGGGTACTTCGATATTTCACGAAGGCAGACATTTAACAATTCTTTAATGTACAGCTCTTGCCTAGCCCAACTCAATACACTGAACAGGGCCAACTCCTGCAAGTGTATGTCACAGAAAATGCTCAATAAAAATCAAGTCCCAAGTTCTGCGTGGGCCTTTGGCTCCACCAGCACCCACTTCAAATCCAGGCCTCCCCACCCAGTTTCCCTCCTCCTTTGTGGTGTCTGGACACCTCATTGTGGACCCTGGTATCTGCTCTAAGGGACCGAGCTTGCATTCACCTTGTGGCCCCTGGCTTCCATCTGGCCCACAGGTCCACACCATCCCCACTGCCCTAATTAGGGACATCTCCCAACTCCTAACCAGATAGTAATAAGAAAAAGCTTTTGAACTTTCAAAACAAGCTAGCTGTTAGCCAGACACTTTACTTACATGTAAGATTTTTTTTAATTTTTAACTATAAGTTACACAGATATATTCTATTATAAAAAGAAAAGAAAGAAAGAAAAAGAAAAAAAGGTCATGGTGTCCAGGTTTGTGGGATCGAGCCCCGCGTCAGGCTCTGTGCCCACAGCATGGAGCCCGCTTGAGATTCTTCCTCTCCTTCTCTCTTTGCCCCTCCCCAGTTCGCACTCTCTCAAAAAAAAAAAAAAAAAAATCAAGTATCCATACAGAAGCCATTGTTATTAGTTTGGAGTATGTCCATCCATAACTTTCCATATGTATTTACACATATAGATGTACGTAGAGAAATACAGAGATTTGTGAGCCTGTGAGGCTTTTTCAAAAAAAAAAAAATAGGGTTATACTGTACCTATCTTCTTTTGCAACTTGGTTTTTAAATTAACAGTAAGATTCTTTTATAGGGCACCCAGCTGATTCAGTTGGTGGAGCATTTGATTCTTAATCTCGGGGTTGAGAATTTGAGCCCTGCATTGGGTATAGAGATTACTTAATGAAAAATCTTTAGGGGCTCCTGGCTGGCTTAGTCAGAACATGTGACTCTTGATCCTGGGGTTGTGGGTTCAAACCCTACACTGGGTATAGAGATTACTTACAGATAAAATCTTTTGGAGCACTGGGGTGGCTCAGTCAGTTGAGCATCCAACTTTGGCTTAGGTCATGATCTCATCATTTCTGGGTTTGAGCCCGGTGTCGGGCTCTCTGCTATCACAGTGGAGCCTGTTTTGGATTCTCTGTCCCCTCTCTCTCTCTGCACCTCCCCTGCTCATGCTCTCTCTCTCTCTCTCAAAAATAAATAAACATTAAAAAAAATAATAAACCTTTTTAAAAATAAACAAAAATAAGAAATAAAAATCTTTTTTAAGAAAAAGCCTTGTTTTATCAATACATATCTTTCCATTTTTATAAAAAAAATGTGGAGCCATTTAACTGCTGCATACTATTCTATAGAATTGGGAGTTTAGAAAGCCAAAATGATACTCCCTGCTTTCTCACCTAAGTCTGTGATCAAAGGAGAAAAAAGGCAATAGAGACAAACAGATATAAATCAAAAGCTGGCAGAGATCAAACTGCCTGTGTAGTTAACATGCTGATTAGAAAACATGGCTTAAGGGTACATCTAGAAGGACTTGCATTTCACCCCTGAATGATTCTAGACTTACCTGTAGGGTCACAGGCATCCTGGGATAATCACATGCCCCCAGGCTTCAGAGCTTATTACAGAGCAGGGCACAGGCTAGAATGCCCTCTGGCATGACACTTTGGAAAATGGCAGCAAAAGGGTGGAGCTAAGGTGCCCAGCCCCTCCTACTCAATTCACGGATCAGGCAAATGAGTCCTCTTCTCATAGGAATAAGTGGATGAGTGATAAGGAAGACAGAAGTGTAATTTAGAGTCTGAGGCCAAGGAAACGGAGATTCCCCCAATCATTTTCCAGCTTTTCTTATAACCCTTCTAGCCCAAAATGCATAGGGACATTGTTGACTCCCTCTTTCTCCTTGTAGAAGAGAACAAGCATTTATCAGAATGTTCCTGGCTTCTGCCTTCGTGAATCCATTCCCTCAATATCGATCACTAGTCTTTTATAGATCTGTCTTGTGAACAGTTTACATTTTAACCTCAGAAGATTCTAATATAGGTTACAACAGTCCATTTATTAAATCAACTTCTAGACCTTGATGTTATCTAAGTAAAACGTGCTCCATATTTTGCTTCTCGTCAAAAACATACCTAATCACATTGTCCAATGTAACTTACCAAAGGTTATACAGCAAAAAGATATTCCTTTTGAAAACGCAATATCTAACATAATAAAGGTCATATATTAAAAACTCATAGCTAACATCATACTGAACAGTCAAAGACTGAACACGTTTTTTGAAGATCAAGACAAAGATGTGTGCTTTCACAACTTTTATTCAACATAGTATTTAAAGTCCAAGCCAAAGTAATTAGGCAAGCAAAAGAAATAAAAGGCATGTAAATTGGAGAGGAAGAAGTACAATTGTCATTATTTGCAGGTGACAGGGTGTTATATGTAGAAAATCCTAAAGATTCCACCAAAAAACTGTTTTAACTAATGAATTCAGTAAAGTGACAGAATACAAAATCAATATACAAAAATCTGTTGCATTTCTATATATTAATAATGAACTATCAGAATGAGAAATTAAAAAACAATCCCATTTACAATTTCATCAAAAAAAATAAAATACCTAAGAATAAATTTAATCTAGAAGGTGAAAGACTTGTACACTGAAAACTATAAGACGCTGATGAAAGAAATTGAACAAGACACAAATAAATAGGTATTTCATGCTAATGGATTAGAATAATTAGTATCATTAAAATGCCCATACTACTCAAAGTGGTCTACAGATTCGATGCAATCTCTATCAAAATTCCAATGGCATTTTTCACAGAAATAGAACAATCCTAACATTTGTATGTAATCACAAAAGACGTCGAACAGCCAAAACAATCTTGAGAAAGAAGAACAGAGCTAGAGGAATCACTCTCCCGGTTTTCAAACTGTATTACAAAGCCATAGTAATAAAAAACACATGTAGTAATCAAAACGGTATGGTATTAGTATAAAAACAGACAGATAAATCAACTGAACAGAATAGAAAGCCCAGAAAAAAAAAAACCCACATATATGGTCAATTAATTTGTAACCAAGGAGCCAAGAATATACAATGGGGAAAGGACGGCCTCTTTAGTAAATGGTGTTGGGAAAACTGGACAGCCAAGTACAGAAGAACGAAACTGGATCACTATCTTATACCCTTCACAAAACTCAGCTCAGGATTAAGGCTTGAATGTAAGACCTGAAACCATAAAACTCCCAGAAGTAAACGGTAGGGAGTAAGCTCCTTGATGTCATTCTTGGCAAAGATTTTTTTGGATTTGACATGGAAATCAAAGGAAACAAAAGCAAAAATAAACAAGAAGACTACATCAAACTAAAAAACTTCTGCACAGAAAATGAAACCATCAACAAAATTAAAAGGCAACTTACCTAATGGGACAAAATTTTTGCAACTTATATATTGATAAATATTAATATCTAGGGGTGGTGCATGGGTAATTCAGTCAGTTAGGTGTCCAACTCTTGATTTCAGCCCAGGACATGATCCCACAGTTCATGCGTTCAGGCCCTGTATCAGGCTCTGTGCTGACAGTGTGTAGCTTGCTTGGGATTCTCTCTCACCCTCTCTTTCTGCCTCTCCCCCACTTGTACACTCTCTCTCTCTCAAAATTAATAAACTTTAAAAAATAATATCCAAAATAGATAAAGAACTCACACAACTCCATAACAACAACGACAACAAATCCTGTTAAAAAATGAGCAGAGGAATTGAATAGACATTTTTCCAAAGAGACATACAAATGGCCAACACACACATGAAAAGGTGCTCAACCTCAAATTGTCAGGGAAGTGCAGATTGAAACCACAATGAGGTATCACCTCACACCAGTCAGAAGAGCTCTCATCAGAAAGACAAGAAATAACAAGTGTTGACGAGGATACAGAGAAAAAGGAACCCTTGTGCGTCTCCAGTGGGAATGTAAATTGGCGCAGCCACCACGGAAAATAGTATGAAAGTTTCTCAAAACTTAAAAATAGAACTACCTTATGATCCAGCACTTCTGGGAATATACCCAAAGGAAATGAAAATGGGATATCGAAGAGATAGCTGCACTCTCAAGTTCATTGCAGAATTATTCATAATAGCCAGATGTGGAAATAACTGATGCATCCATCAACAGATGCATGGAGATCGATGGATCGATCTATCTATCTACACACACACACACACACACACACACACACACAATGTTATTCAGTCATGAGAAAGAAGGAAATCCTGTGACAACGTGGATGGATCTTGAAGGCATTATAGTAAGTGAAATAAACCTGACAGAGAAAGACAAATTCTGCATGATATCACTTATGTGTGGAATATTAAAAAAAAAAAGTCAAACATATAAATAGAGAATAGAAATGTGGTTGCCAGGGCTAGGGAATGGGGGAAATAGGAAGAGGTTGGTAAAAGGGCACAAACTTTCAGCTATAAGATGAATAAGTTCTGAGGATCTAATGTGAAACAGGTTAAGTATAGTTGATAACACTGTATTGTATAACCGAAATTTGCCAAGAGAGTAAAACTTAAATGTTCTCACCAATAAAAGAAAAGATAAATATGTGAGGTGATGGATGAGTTCATTAACTAGATGGGGAGTATTACTTCACAATATATACATATATCAAATTACCATGATGTACCCTTAAATATCTTAAATTTTATGTGTCAATTATACCTCATTAAAGCTGAATTTTTTTATTTTTTATTAAAAATTTATTTTTAAGCTTATTTATTTATTTTGAATGAGAGACAGAGAGCAGGGAAGGGGCAGAGAAAGAGGGAGAGAGAATCCTGAGCAGATTCCACACTTTAGCACAGAGCCCTACATTGGACTCAAACTCACAAACCATGAGATCATAACCTGAGCCAAAACCAAGGGTTGGACGCTTAACCCACTGGGCCACCCAGGCACCCCAAAGCTGATTAAAAAAAAAAACTTACTACAAAGCTACAGTAATTGAAACACTGTGGTATTGACATAAAAACAGACATATAGACCAATGGAATAGAATACAGCACCCAGAAATAAGCTCTCAAATATATGGTCAAATGATTTTCAACAAGGATGTCAAAACCTTTCAAAGGGGAAAGAGCATAGTTCCAATAAATGGTACTGGGAAAATTGGGTATCTATGGGAAGTAAGGGAGGTAGATGATTCATTTTCAGAAGTAGTAAATAAAAGCTGTGCTGTCCAGTTAACAGTAGGTCTACAACCTACTGGAAATATGTGCAAACCACCCCCCCCACCCCTGGAATGGAGTCCTAACCTCACCTAACCTTTAGACACTTCGCTTCCTGGTTCTTCTTCTGCTCTCCAGCTTGGCGGGCTCATTTTCATGGGCTTATTTTCCTGGACTTGATTTCCTGGGCTTTGCAATGAGCATGCACCACAGAATAAGGGGAGGAGGGACTGAAAGTTTCTGCATTACCTCAGGGAATGTACATTTGTTCCAGGCAGACATAGGTGGGCATAGGTGATGTGGGGGGTTTGCGGGGAAGGCTGTAACCTCTTAGTACTCCGCCAAGGAGGAACCAGGGGAAGGAACTGCGTGCTAGGAGATAAATTGCTTGCTGTGACTGTCCCGGGTGTGCCTCTCCATCAGTCTTGTAAGAACATTGATTAAAGCCTCACTTCACTATGCTCTGAGTCTCTGAGTCCTTCCTTTGATTGGGTCAGTGGCCTTATTTCACAATATCCACATGCAAAGGAATGAAACTGCACTTTTATCTAACACCATATACAAAACTTAACTCAAAATGGATCAAAGACCTAAATGTAAGACCTAAAACTATACACTCTTGGCAGAAAACATAGGGAAAAACTTTATGACTTTAGATTTGGCAATAATTTCTTGGATATGACACCACCACACAGGCAACAATAAAAACGAAAATAGATGAATTAGATTTCATCAAAATTAAAACCGTTTGTGTATCAAAGGACACTATCAATAGAATGAAAAGGCATTCCATGGAATGAAAGAAAATTTTTGTAAATCACATATTTGAAAAGAAATTAATATTCAAAATATACAAAGCACCCCTAGAACTCAACAATGAAAACAGACAACCCAATTAAAAATGGGCAAAAGACTTTGCGATGGTTAATGTTCTCAGCTTGACTGGGCTAAGGGATACCCACATAGCTGGTAAAACATTATTTTTGGATGTGTCTGTGAGACTTTCTTTGGAAGCGATTAGCATTTGAATCAGTAGACAAAGCAAGGAAGATCAGCCCTTACCGATGAAAGGTGACATCATCCGATTCTTTGAGAGCTGGAATAGAACAAAAAGGTGGAGTGTTACAGCAAATACTTGGCGCCCAGGAAGAGACAAGCGACACCACTTGGGGAATTAGGAAAGACTGTTATTTCGCACTGGTGTCAGCCCAGTGGAGTCACCTCCAAAGGTTGACCCTGAGCCCTAGTGCTGGCTTCCTTTTATGAGTGGGATTGCAGAGGCTCATGGAACAAAAAGAAGGGAGAGAGGGCTCTCATCCATTGTGCTCCACAGGCAGTTGGCAGATGCAGGGGGCAAGCAAGATTATAGAAGCCAAAAGCGTGCAAGGGGAGTATCCAGCCTTGGACATCTGGCTGGCCCTCTTGTGTATCTGCTTTCAACAGATTTCCTTCTCAGGACATCTGGCTGGCTCTTTTTTTATGTGTTTCTGCCAGCTTTCCTTTTCAGCTTTTCCTTTTCTTTTTTCCTTTCCTTTTCTTCCAGCTTTCAGAGAAGGAAGAACTTTCTCTTTCTCTTTTTGACCTAGGATATTTATCTTCTTCTGCCATCAGACATGAAAGTTCCTCATTCTCAGGCCTTCAGCCTTGGAATAAGAGTTACAAGATGAGCTCATCTGGTTCTCAAACCTTTGGACTCCAATTGTACCTCTGGTTTTCCTCATTCTCCTGCTTGCCGATGGCAGGCAGACCATGAAACTTCTTGACCTCCGCAACGACATGAGCACATTCCCATAATAAACCCCTGTCTATATACAGGATATATATATGTATATATAGTACTGGTTGTTTCTCTGGAGAACCCTAATACAGACTTGAATAGATTTCTCCAAAGAAGATACATAAAAGGCTAGTAAAAACATGAAAAGATGCTCAACATTACAAATCATTAGGGAAATAAACAAATCAAAATCACAATGAGTTACTACCCCACACCTACAGGATAGCTATTATTTTTTTTTAATTTTTTTTATTTATTTATTTTTGAGAGACATAGAGACAGAGCACGAGCAGGGGAGGAGCAGAGAGAGAGGGAGACACAGAATCCGAAGCAGGCTCCAGGCTCTGAGCTGTCAGCACAGAGCCTGACACAGGGCTCGAACTCACAAACTGCGAGATCATGACCTGAGCTGAAGTCGGTCGCTTAACCGACTGAGCCACCTAGGCGCCCCCAGGATAGCTATTATTTTAAAAAATAAAATAAAATAAATATTGGTGAGGATGTGAAAAAATGAAACACTTTCACATTGTTGGTGGGAATAGAAGTGGTGCAGCCACTGTGGAACACAGCCTGGGGCTCCTCAAAAAATTAAAAATAGAATTACCATACGTCCCAGCCATTTCAGTTTTGGGTATATAACCAAAAGAACTGAAAGCAGAAACTCAAACAGATATTTATACACACAAATTTCCAGCAGCATTATCCACACTAGCCAAAAGGTGGAAACAACCCTAAGTGTACTGATGGATGAATGGACACACAAAATTGTGCATACACATACAATAGAATATTATTCCGCATTAAAAAGGAAGGAAATTCTGACACTTGCTACAACATGGCTGAAGCTTGAAGACATTATGCTACAGAGGAGAAAAAATAATTTTCCCTCCACTCTTCTGAGTTCTTTGTTGAAACTCCTATAATAAAAGGCAGTTTAACACAAGAAAAGCAAACAAGTTTGTTAATATGTATTATATATATGGGAGATAATAAAAAGATTAATAACTCTCCAAGATGGCATTAAAATTCAAGATGAACTACCATCTTATTAGAGTAAGGGGAGGGAAGATATAGGCCTCTTAGGGGAGAGTAAATGATTTTTAGGAAAGATGAAGAGGATTTTAGAAGAATAGGCAGGAAGTATGATAGTTTGTAACAGAGTTTGTCTGGGGGTGTTGTCCACTTTCCGTCTCCTCACCTGTGATAAGAGTCAGTCCTCCCTGCTTGTTGAAATGCCAGAGGAGGGGATTGATGACAATTGGGTTCCTTTGGATGACCTGTCTTTAGGAAGATAAAGGGACATCAGGGAAAGCCTCTCCCTGCATTTGCTGTTTTTCAAGTGCCTACCCCTCAGAATAATCAATATACCAAAGCAGCATATTTCGGGGTCGCATATTCCGCTAAGTGAAAGAAGCCAGTCATGGAAAGACAGATGCTGTATGATTCCACTTACATGAGATTCCTAGGATAATCAAATGCATAGAGACAGAAAGTTGAATGATATTTGCCAGGGGCTGGGGGCATGGGGAGTTATTGTTTTATGGTTATAGAGTTTCAACTTAGGAAGATGGAAAAATTCTGGAGATGCATGGTGGTGACGGTTGCACAGTGATGTGCTTGTACATAATGCTACTAATCTTTACAGTTACAAATAGTTTAAAAAGTAAAATTGATTTTATATTATGTATATTTTGCCACAATAAAAAAAAACACAATATCGGGGTGCCTGGGTGGCTCAGTTGGTTAAGTGTACAACTCTCGATTTCGGCTCAGATCATGATCTCATGGTTCGTGAGTTTGAGCCCTGACTTGGGCTCTCTGCTGTCACCACGGGGCTTGCTTCAGACCCTCTGTCCCCCCTGCACCCCCTCAGCCTCAGTCCCACTTTGCACACTCTTCTGAGCTGAAGTCTGACGCTTAACTGACTGAATCACCCAGGAGTCCCATGAGTATAGTTCTTTTAAATCCTCATACATTGAATCCATTCAATGGTAAGATTTTAATGTACTTCTCTTTTGATGAGTCCAAAGAGTAAATACGGTTCACAAGCCTGTCAGCACCAGTCACATACCTACCATATTTTGGGAACACAAGCAAATCTCAATCTCCCACGATGTCTATAAATATACAGATCTTGATCTAGAAACTTATGATTACCAGAGACCAAGGCCATGGGATCCAAGAGAAGCAGACCAGGTGAAGAAATCTTTGTTTCCAGCTCTACCAGAAAGCAAATCATCCATGTCAGCTATCTGGAGACCATAGCCTGAACATAAACCATATCCAAATTAAAAAAAAAAAAAAAAAAAAGAGGAAGAAAGAAAAAAAGAAAAATTAGAGAACCATGCATTTAATACAACATAGAAGAAAAAGGTCTCCTTTGAAGGATGGCATTTGGGACATTCCTACCTTCTTGCAAAGTCACCATGTTTTATTTGAGGTTCCTCTCTTAGCCACCCAACTGATTTCAAACCTTAGTTCATATCTTCCCCTGTGTTCCTGGCCACTCTGTGCTCTGTCCGGTGACAAAGCCTTCACACCCTGTCCTGAACAGACATTTTTAGTCGTTCTCAGAATGCTCCTCTTGCTGTGGCGCATGCTCAGGTCTATGCGGGGCTGAGATTCAGCAGAAATGCCCCCAGGAAAGCCGTTCCAACAACTGGAACCCCAGCACCAACCTTTCCTGGGATTCCAAGGGCCCGTTTTCCCCTTGTTTTTGTTTCACTTTTGTTTCACTTCACTTTTGTTTCAGCTGGAGCCACCCCCGGTAGATTCTGAACTGACACACCGCCCCCCACAGTCCCCCAGCGACCTGCAGAGGGTCCATACCCATGCCATCTCTTCCTCAAAGCCTAGGCTTTCTCCGCTTTTTACACCTTTGAGGTCCTGTATTTGAATTTCAGGTCTTGAGTTACTTTGTTCTGCCAGGCCTTTTCCTGCAGTAGTGGTTTAGGCCTTGAGGTTCCATATCCACTTGTAGCTCCCATCCTCCACCAGGAAGCTTTAGTCAGTTACTTAAGTCCATTCACTCTCTTCTAAACTCCTGCGTGGCTCACATTGCTCACTGTGCCTGAGTGCCTTCCCGCCCACCATCCTTTTGCTTTCAGGTCCAGACATTGTTTTTCTAACACAGTCGTCTGCAATTCGTCTTGTAGGGTTTGGGAGAAAGAGACAATCAGTGAATTTTGGGTTTTCTGAAAACATTCATTTTCGAACAAACAAATAACAACAGCAAACAAATTCTAATATCTTCCTGAATCAAACAATTCCATCCTGACAGTAGGTATTGGAAAAAAAAAAATTCCTGCTACCCTTCTGAGTTCTTAGCTAAGACCCTTGTAATAAAAGACAGAGTATGAGGCGCCCGGGTGGCTCAGTCAGACACTACTCTTGATTTCAGCTCAGTTCATGATCTCATGATTCATGAGCCCAAGCCTCGAGTGGCGCTCCATGCTGACAGTGTGGAGCCTGCTTGGGATTCTCTCTCTCCCTCTCTTTCTCTGCCCCTCCCCTACTCTCTCCCTCTCTCTCAAAATAAATAAATAAACTTAACAAAAACAAATAAAAGACAGATTAACAAGAGAAAGACAAACAGAAGTCTATTCACATGTATATATGGGAAATACCCAGGAAAAAATGAGTAACTCCCGGAGGTGGCTTTAGAATTCAAGATTAAATATTATCTTAATAGGGAAAGAGGAGGAAGGTAGGCTTCCTGGCGAAAGTAAATGTTTGTGGGGAAAGATGACCAGGCCCTTAGCAGAACAGATGGGAGATATGATCTTTCATGACAAAATTTTTCATTTTCTCTTTCAATTCCACCTAGCCTATGCTCTTAAGAGAGTTCTCAAACTTTTAGCAACCATCAGAATCCCCTGCAAGACTTGTTAACTCAGAGATTGCTGGGCCCTACCCGTAGAACTTACATGAAATAGGTCTGGGAAAGGGCCAGAGTATTTGCATTTCTATCAAGTTCCTAGTGTCTGCTCAGCCTGCTGTTCTGGGAATCACACGTTGATGCTAGGATTCTCAGATCTCAATCTTTTCTAAAGGGAATCTCTCTTTTTAATATGCGTCACTAGGAACCCCTTCTTATCCTTTGGCTTTACAATAATCCTACTGTAAATTCTACTGTTGTTTTCCTACTTCACCCTAAGAAGTTGGCATAATTGCTTACTAATAAAATAATTTTCTGTTTCTTGATCTGAGTGGGGGATATGGGTAGTGTTCACTTTGTAATCATTCATTAAGGAGGTACTCTTAATATTTGAGTACTCTTTTGCATGTATGTTATACTTTAAATTAAAAATTAAAGTTTATTGGGGCATCTGGATGGCTCAGCCAGTTAAGAGTCTGACTTCGGCCCAGGTCATGATCTCATGGCTTGCGAGTTTGATCGCATCGGGGCTCTGTGTCTACAGCTCAAAGCCTGGGAGCCTGCTTTGGATTCTGTGTCCCCCCTCTCTCTCTCTGCTTGCACTGTCTCTCTCTCTCTCTCTCTCAAAAAATAAATAATTTTTTTTAAGTTTATTAAACACACACATACATACACACATACATGTATCCATTCTGATGATGAAGCTAGATTTTTTTGAGTCTCTAAAATCCGAAGTCATGGTCAAAAGTTATATAATTTTCATCAGCATAGTGGATTTGGACTCTTAACCTATAGCCAAGCCAAATGAATCTAAGAGGTTTAGTTTCCTGCTTGACCCTAAAAGCTGATATAAAAAGTGGCCATAGGGGCACCCGGGTGGTTCAGTCAGTTAAGTATCTGACTCTTGATTTCAGCTCAGGTAGTGATCTCACAGTTCATGAGTTTGAGCCCCACATCAGGCTCCACGCTGACAGCACAGAGCCTGTTTGGGACTTTCTCTCTCCTGTGCTTTCTCTCTCTCAAAGTAAAAAAAAAAAAAAAAAGGCCACATTTCAAACTCTATCAGTCAAGGGCAAAAAATCCGTGGCCCTGTCCTTCCTACAATGGCAACAAGGCCTCATGCCAGCAGCCCTGCCTGGCTATGCCAGGGGTAGAGTCTCTCCATGTGTTTTTTCTGTTCTTAGGGCCATTCCTAGTCTGTTGCCCAAGGTTCCAAGTTGCTGGGTTTTTAGGAGGCTACTATTTACAGTTCTTTATTCCCACCCCAAAATAGAACCAACTGAAAAATAGTAGACCACAATGTCTGCTCTTTTTAGTGCTGAGACCTGGAGAGAACATGGATTCAAATCTTTGGCTACAAGCGGTTTAGCCTGTAATTAGATAGAGTGGAAAGAGATAGGCCTCTTTATTCAGTCACTAGTCCTCGAGGACTAGAAACTCTCACACAGCGACAGGTCAAAATGCAGTGTTCCTGAAGGTCATCAAAAGAGAGAAAAAGGAAAGAACGTGGCTGAGCACATCCAGTTCTTTCTTCCAAATTCATTAATTATAGACATCTCACCGTAGAGAGAGGAGTGAATAAAGAGACAGGGATGTTACTCTAATTTAATCCCCTCTCATTGGACATAGGAGACCAGGAGGGAAATGAAGTTTCTCCCAACATCTAGTACGGGCTTGCCAGAGTTTATTTAACACTTCCCCCATTGATGGATATTTAGAGTCTTTCTAGGTTTTCACACAATGAGCGCGTGTCAGGGAAGATCCTATATGTTTCACAGTGCAAGCATGCGAGTTTCCTCAGGCAAGCTACCAGGAGGTGAATGTCTGGGTTGAATGTATAAACATCCAAAAATGTAATGAATACTGAGAATTTGCTTTCCAAAAAGGCTATACATGATTTACACGTAGGCCAGAATGTGCAAACACCTGTTTCCCCACATCTTCATCGATGTTGGTTATAACCGATCTTTTTAATTTTTGCCAATATGATAGGTAAAAAGGATATCTTTCTTTTGGATTACTATATGATTCTGTCACTGGGGAGAATGAGCATCTTTTAAAAATTTTTCTTAATGTTTAGTTATTTTTGAGAGAGGGAGAGAGAGAGAGAGAGAGAGAGAGAGAGAGAGAAACAAGCAGTGGAGGGGCAGAGAGAGAGGGAGACACAGAATCCGAAGCAGGCTGTAGACTCTGAGCTGTCAGCACAGAGCCCGACTCGGGGCTTGAACTCACAAACTATGAGATCTTGACCTGAGCTGAAGTTGGACATCCCACCAACTGAGTCACCCAGGTGCCCAGAAAATGAGCATCTTTTCATGTTTACTAGACATTGGCATTTCCTCTGCACAGAATTATCTGTTCATTTCCTTTGCCCATACTTCTCCTAGGTTATCTTTTCCTTATTAATTTGTAGGCATTCTTTGTACATTTTGGCTGCTAATATTTTACCTCTTGTATTTGTGACAATTACTCTTTCTAGCTTGCTTTGTAAGTTGAGTGTGTAGCTTTGGTAGTACAGAAATTTTATTTTTATCAGGTTGTCGTCATTTATTTTTTAAAAACATCTTCATTGTTCTTGCACTTTTTTCTTGATTAAGAAAGTTCTACTATGTCAAGATCCTTCCATATTTCATTTTTCCACATTGTATTCAAACACTTTTATGATCTTGGTTTGGAAGTAAATGTAAAATCCATCTGGAACTTACAACAGAGGTAAGGAAGTCATTTAATTTAGCTTTTTCCAAATGGTTGGCTAATTTTCCATTTGTTTCCCACCAATTTAAAATGCGCTCATTATTGGGGCGCCTGGGTGGCTCAGTTGGTTAAGTGTCTGACTCTTGATTTCGGCTCAGGTTATGATCTCATTCTGGTAAGTTCAAGCTCCACATCGGGTTCTGTGCTGACATCATGGAGTCTGCTTGGATTCTCTCTCTCCCTTTCTCTGTCCCTCCCCACTTTGTGCGCATTCTCTCTCTCTAAAATAAAAAAGTATATGCTTCAATGTTTTAAAAATAAATAAACAAGTAAATACATACATACATACATACATAAAATGCCATCTCTATCAAATACTGTCTTCCCTTGCTTGGACGGGTCCTGACATATGATTCTTTTTTTTTTTTTTTTAATCTTTATTTATTTTTGAGAGAGAGAGAGCGCGAGCGAGCACAAGCGTGAGCAGGGGAGGGGGAAAGAGAGAGGGAGACACAGAATCCGAAGCAGGTTCCAGGCTCTGAGTTGTCAACACAGAGCCTGACATGGGGCTCGAACCCACAGATCTGGGAGATCATGACCTGAGCCAAAGTCAGACGCTCAACTGACTGAGCCACCCAGGCGCCCCTTGACATATGATTCTAACAGAGTTAGAATAACTGGTTTCTTTGTCTACCACAGATTGGAAGCAAGAAAATAAATCAAGGACTTTATTTTAGAAAACAAGTCAAATGATGGCAAAAGGCAGTGAAAGCTGAACACAAAGAATACAAGTCAACAAAAGAGAGGAAGCTTTGTCGTTTTGCACAATAATAGATAAACATCCTGAGTCTTGAAGAAAAGACTAAAGAGGGGCACCTGGCGTTTGAGTATCTGACTCCGGATCTCAACTCGAGTCTTGATCTCAGGGTTGTGAATTCAAGTTCCGCGTTAGGCTCCACACTGAGTGAGGTGCCTACTTAAAAAAAAAAAAAATGGGGCACCTGGGTGGCTCAGTCGGTTAAGCGGCCGACTTCGGCTCAGGTCATGATCTCACGGTCTGTGAGTTCGAGCCCCGCCTCGGGCTCTGTGCTGGCGGCTCAGAGCCTGGAGCCTGCTTCGGATTCTGTGTCTCCCTCTCTCTGCGCTTTTCCTGCTTATACTCTGTCTCTATGTCTCTCATAAATAAATAAACGTTAAAAAAAAAAAATGGAAAGACTGGATTCTGTTTGGGCCCTTTTGAATTAAAAAAAAAATTTTTTTAATGTTTATTTAGTTTTGAGAGAGAGAGAGTGAGAGTGAGAGAGAGAGAGAGAGAGAGGAGAAAGAATCTGAAACAGGCTCCAGGCTCTGAGCTGTCAGCACAGAGCCCAACGCAGGGCTTGAACCTACAAACCATGAGATCATGACCTGAGCCAAAGTTGGACCCTTAACTGACTGAGCCACCCAGGCACCCCACCCTTTTGATTTTTAAAACAGTTAACAAATCACATATTTTAAAACAATTTCTATTTTTTAAAAGTGGTCAAAATAAACACTGTTTTGGCACTTGAAGGGGCAAGTTTCCAGCACATGGAAATAACAGCTGCACGGGGACCTCGAGGCTCATACTGTGTCGGTACACTGAGCGTTGCTGTAATTCTTAGATGTGTAAAGAAGCCACGGTGGAACCAAGCTCATAAATGTAGAGCAAGGAAGATCTTACCGGTAATTTTAAACAAACCTGAAAAAGACCCAGGAGCTTTGTTTTTCCATGCCAGGCCTGGTTGCTACATTTCACTGCCTGAGCACACAGCCCCTTACATTACAAGTTGTAAACTCTATGTGCTCAAATTCTCAACCCCGGTGCTTCCTGCCAGAGACAGAAATTCCTGGCCCTGTAATCTGAGCTTTCACAGGCTCATATTTTAGCCCGGGGACAAAAATCAAGGAGGCTCAAATTTTAGCCTGGAGGGTAAAAATCAAGGAATATGTAACAAAGTAACAGTAACAAAGGAACAATCTTGGCCGCATGCCCCTACCTTTGAGATTTACCCTTCTCACTCAAGGTGTTTCCATGGTAACTCACTCGTGCCTCCAAACGGCCTTGATGGGCCCTGTAGGAGATTGGGTTACTGCTCCTTCACTTCCTCCCGGCAAAAAAGGAAACATCCACAGCCTTCCCTTTGCGACATTCTGGGTCTCCCAGCACAGTGCCTCTTCATGCCCCGCTGATGTTGGGCTTGACTCTGTTTGTCAACAGAATGTTAATGAACATCACCTAAGCACAGGCTTTGAACGTGCTTACAAGGTCTGGCTTGGCGGCTTCTTAGACCTCAGCCATCTGCTGTGAGAAGCTGCTGGTCCCAGCAGGAGAGACGTGGGGAGTTCACTCGAACCAGACTCACAGCCTGAAACCTATATTGGGACCTATAGTGAGAAACATAAATGTGGTGGTGGTGTTGTTATAAGCCTCTGAAATTTGAGTTTGTTTGCTTACGCAAAACCATTGCAGTAAAACCGGACTGATCCAGCCCCTACTTTTTAGAAGTAGAAATTGCGTTAAAATATGTAATGTATTACCTGTGTTAAAAATCAAAGAGTCCTCAATATAATTCAATCCAGCCCCTTGTTGGGCACATCCCCGGTGCTTCCCATGCAGCTCGCCTGTCATTCCAATAGTCCCTACTCACCAGACACATGCTGCATGGGTGTTCGCCCTCCCCACCATGGCTGGTGTCCCCACCACCCCCTGTAATATCTCCCATGTCTCCTGTCACAGGTGAGGTACAACTCCGCTCAGTTCTGCTGAAGTGAAACACTTACTTTCTTCTAACCTGGGTTAAACTGTATGAGGTCCCAAACAGAACCACCCTATGCTGCAATCTACAGCTCCGAAGCTTAACTCGTTTTTTCCTTTTAGCACAGACTCCTCTCTCCAGCAGATAGCTACAAAACAGCTGGACCTAAGATCATTTGAGACTCTGGGCTGCATTCAAACCCTCCCTCCTCAGCAACCTAAACAGTGATGACCTAAACAGTATGAGTGTTCCTGTTGGGGGTGGGCTGCTTTCCTTTCAGAATACCACCGGGAAGGTTAAGGTAAAGTTAATGATCTCTAACTCAATGTGGTACAGCCCTGGAGTGTCATTCCCAAGGTACCAGGCATCAGGCTCTTAGGAGAAAAGAATCCGTAGTAGCACATGTGGAAATTCGCATGAACTCCATAGCTCACGCCTGCACTCTGAGATTCCAAGCAGGAGAACGGGCGGGTATTTCCTTTTCTTTTCTTTGTTTTAAGTTTATTTCTTTATTTTGAGACAGAGAGAGACAGAGAGAGAGAGAGAGAGAGAGAGAGAGAGAGAGAGCTGTCATCACAAAGCCTGACGTGGGGCTAGACCTCTCGACCATGAGATCATGACCTGAGCTGAAATCAAGAGTTGGAGGCTTAAGGATGACTGGGTGGCTCAGTTAGTTAAGCATCCAACTTCTGCTCAGGTCATGATCTCATGGTTTGTGGGTTCAAGTCCTGCTTCAGGCTCTGTGCTAATGGCCCAGAGTCTCAGAGTCTGAAGCCTACTTCAGATTCTGTGTCTCCCTCTCTCTCTGCCCCTCACCTGCTTGTGCTCTGCCTCTCTCTCTCTCTCTCTCTCAAAAATAAATAAACATAGGGACGCCTGGGTGGCTCAGTCGGTTAAGCAGCCAACTTCAGCTCAGGTCATGATCTCACAGTCTGTGAGTTTGAGCCTCGTGTCAGGCTGTGTGCTGACGGCTCAGAGCCTGGAGCCTGCTTCGGATTCTGTGTCTCCCTCTCTCTCTCTGCCCTTCCCTTGCTCACTGTCTGTCTCTCTGTCTCTCAAAAATAAAAACATAAAAAAGCTAAAAAAAAAATTTAAAAATAAATAAACATAAAAAAAAGAGTCAAAGGCTTAACTGACTGAGTCACCCAGGTGGCTAGCATCTTCATTTTCCCATTCTCTAGAGAAGATAAGTCTATATCAGACTAACTCTGGAAGATTCCTTCATTCATTCACTCAACAAATACATATTCCCTTACTGAGTTAAGCCCTAGAGATCGAACAATGAAAGGCACAAAGTCCTTGCCCTCATGAAGCTTATATTCCTGGGAGGAGGAGGGGAAGGAAACAGAAAACAAAGAAATAAACCCATAAACATATCATTTTAAGTGGTGATAAGTACTATATGAAAGAAGGAAGGTAAATGATAAGAAGAGGTAGGGCTCTTTCATGTAGGGCAGAGAGAAAGCATCTCTGAGAACTAACATCTAGGTAGGCACTTGAACCAAGGGAGGAACAAGTCATAAAGTTTTAAGGAAGAACAAACAGAATAGAAAGAGTAAATATTAGGACCCAAGACTGGAGCAAATATTCAAATAGCATCATTTTGGATAGTGGCTAGAGGAGAATGAGAGTGGGAAACAGTGGGTAGGCAGGGATTCAGGTCATAGAGAGGCCTGTCAGCCATGTAAGGAATTTGAATTTTATTATAAGCAGAAAAGGAAGCCACTAAGAGAGTTGAGAGGGAAGTAGGGAGGTGGCTTATAATCTGATTAATATCTTTAAAACCGAATCTTCACCAATATAAAAGGAAGTTGGAAGGTTACTACAGTAGCCCAGATGAGAGATTTTAGTGGTTTGGACCAAGTGGTAGTGATGCCATGGTGAGCAGGACTCAGATTTGAGGAATATTTTGAAGGTAGGGTCTACGGGACTGGATGTAGAGAGTGAAGAGAAGAGAAGAATCAGGGATGACCTCCGGGGAGGGCAAGGGTTGGGTGGGGTGCATCTTGAGGAAAAATTTCAAGCCCCGTGGCATGGTAGCTGAGGAATCCCCTTCCTTGCTAAGATGAGAATGTCATGAAAACAGCTGAACATTTGAGTTGGCAATCAGGAGAGAGGCCCCAGCTGGAGGTGTGAACCTGGGAATCATCGCCTTTTAGATGAGTGCAGAGCTGTGAAGCGGGATGAACTCTTGAGGGAGAAAGTATAGTAAGAAAAGGTAGCTGAGGAGAGTCCGAGGTATCTGAAATCCCACAATCTGGAAAATGCCCTAAAAAATGTAAATGTCCTCCATTTGGATGTAACGGTGGATTCATGTTCTTGAGGCGGGGGTCCTGTCTTAATCATCTTGGTGACCCCTCTGGGTTTTGCATAAGCCCTGGTGCCTGGCCCCTGTCTCCTCTAGCAGGAGGTATCAACTGAGGTTTCAGCTGGGAACTGAAGGAACACAACCAACTCAGGGTTGAGTTGCAGCCAGAAACCAGGAATGAGCTGAGAATTTACTTGGTGTCATACATGGTACGAGTTTGGTTCTGTGACTGGAATGACAATTCTGTTGTGTGGGAGGAGGAAAATGGAGATGAAAATGTCTTAGCATTTGAAATTTTCAACTATCTTTTGAGTGAACCCTAAGTTTTTAAATAAGTCTTTTATAGTTGATAGGGTAGAAATAATTACCTACAATGAAATTGTGCTGGACATAATTTTTAAAATCTTTTTATTCATGGAGAATTTCCAACTTACACAAAAGTAGATCAAATAGTATAATGAGCCCTCTATGTATCACTTAATCCTTAAAATTATCAACCCATGACAATCCTGCCCCATCTACATTTTTTGTCCACTTTCTTTCTTGCCAAATTATTTTGAAGCAAATCTCAGACATAATGTTATTTCATCCTTAAAATTTTAAGTATGTTTCTTTAAAAGATAAGTTTTTAGGGGTGCCTGGGTGGCTCAGTAGGTTAAGCATCCAACTTCAGCTCACGTCATCATCTCTGTGGTTCATGGGTTCAAGCCTCACGTCGGGTTCTGTGCTGACAGCTCAGAGCCTGGAGCCTCCTTCAGATTCTGTGTCTCCCTCTTTCTCTGCCCCTCCCCCACTTATGCTCTGTCTATTCTCTCTCTCTCTCAAAAATAAATAAATAGTTTAAAAATTTTAAATATTAGTTTTTAGGGACACCTGGGTGGCTCAGTTGGTTAAGCATCTGACTCTTGATTTCAGCTCACGTCATGATCTCATGGTTTGTGCTGCCAGTTCAGAGGCTGCTTGGGATTTTCTCTCTCCCTCTTTCTCTCTACACCCCCGCCCACTGCCACTTGCACCCTCCTTCTCTTTCTCAAAGTAAATAAACCTTAATTAATTGATTAATTAATTAAAAGATAAGCTTTTATTTATTTATTTTCTTTAAAAAATTTTTAAATCTTTATTTATTTTTGAGAGAGAGAGACAGAGCATGAGCAGGGGAAGGGCAGAGAGAGAGGGAGACACAAGGCTCTGAGCTGTCAGCACAGAGCCCGACGCGGGGCTCCAACTAACAAACTATGAGATCATGACCTGAGCCAAAGTCAGAAGCTTAGCCAACGGAGCCACCCAGATGCCCCCAAAAGATAAGCTTTTAAAACATAACCAAAACACAATCATTACACTTTAAAAAAGTGTCTTAATAGTGTCAAATGTCCTGTCGGTGCTTAAATTTCCAATCATCTCATAACTGCTATGAATTTTTCTTTTCTCATTTTTTGGGTTTTTTTCTTTTCTTTTCTTTTCTTTTCTTTTTAATGGGATCCAAATAATGTCTACACATTGCAAACAGTTGCCAGGTTTTTAAAAATCTCTTAATCATAGGTTTTTCTTCCACTTCTTTTTATAACACGTACAATTTATCTGTTGAAGAAACTAGGTTGTTTATGCTGATTAGTTTCCAACAGTTGTGGATTTTGCTTATTGTATCACATGACTTATTAAACATGTTCCTTTGTCCTCTGCATTTTCTATAACTGGTAGTTGGAATTGGATCATTATTTTTGAAGTAAATTTTTAAATATAGATAATTTGAAAAAGCACCAAAAAATATAGAAAAGCACCCCAAAAAAAGCACCATTTACTGAAAGTTCCATCATCCTTTTGAACAGTACAAAATAAAAATGGAAGTTCTCCCTTCCCCTCCTGGAATCGCATCCTTCAGGAGTAACCACAGGTAACAATTTGGGACTTGGAGTGCATAGTTCGAATTTCAAAATGAAGGAAGGTGTGATGGTTAATTTTATGTGTCAACTTGCCTGGGCCATGAGGTGCCCAGACTTTTGGTCAAAGCTTATTCTGGGTAAGTCTGTTCCTGTGATTTTGGATAAGATTAGCATCTGAATCAGTAGACTGGATAAAGCAGATTCCCCTCCTCATGTAGATGCCCTTCATCTAATCAACAATAGAACAAAATACACTGACCCTCTTTCAAGTAAAAACGAATTCCTCTTGCCTGATTGCCTGAGCTGGGACATTGGTCTTTTTCCAGGCTTTGGACTCAAACTGAAACACTGGCTCTTGAACCTGTGGGCTTTTGGACTGAAACTTACACCATCAACTCTCCTGGTTCCTAGGCCTTTGGACTTGGTCTGGAATTACACATCAACTCTCCTGGCCCTCCAACTTGCCAACTGCTCATCTTGAGACTTCTTATCCTCCATAACTGTATGAGCCAATTGCTTATAATAAGTATGTATGTCATATATCATCTCTCTCTATATATATATGCATATATATATATGTATATGTATATATCTTGGTTCTGTTCCTCTGGAAAACCTAATACAGAAGGCTAATCAGAGGGGATGGAACTTGAGCTAGGCCTTGAAGGCTTGGTGGCATTTAAATGGTTAAAGACAAGGGTAAATAATACGCCAGGAAAGCAAAGTGGAAGAGTCTGGAATATGAATACGTTATGTGGGGTTCAGAGCAGGGAGGTTGGGCAGAATGTAGCTAAGATTTGGGATTGTTGAGTCATGCAGTTTTGGAGCCCAGGGTAAGCAATAAGCACTGTCCTACAGGCAAAGGAGAATCATTGTCTACTCTTAACAAGATAAAGAGGCAGGTATTGAAGAAGTCCAATGTGTACGCAAAACGGCCCAAAGCAGTAAGATTTGCTGGGCAATTTCCACTGTGGAATTCTGAAGGAACCCAAGATTTTCATTATCAACCTGGTGTCAGAAGTGTCACATAGACATTAAGAAATGCATTTGTGGGCCGCCTGGGTGGCTCCCTCGGTTAAGCATCTAACTCTTGATTTCAGCTCATGATCTCACGAACTTTGAGATGGAGCCCTGAGTCCGGCTCTGTGCACGGAGGCTGCTTGGGATTCTCGCCTCTATCCCTCTGCCCCTCCCTTGTGCTCACATGCATGTGCTCTCTCTCTCTCTCAAAATAAATGATATAAACTTAAAAAAAAAAAAAAGGAAGAAAGAAAGAAAGAAATTTGGGAGCCCTCCAAAAGGGAGGTAAAAGGTGAATGAGGCCTGTACAGAACTGTACCTCAGCATAATCACACACTCATGCCTTGGCTCTGTGACTCTCTCTCCTGTTTGCCACCTGTTTTGGCTCCCTGGTTCTCATACTTGGAATGCACCTGTATCTGTGTCTCCTTGACTTCTGATGCATTCTGGTTGCCAGTCCTTGCTCAAGAGTCTGCTTTGGGGTCTGTTTATCTGCCTGGCTTACATCAGAGGCAAAATAGGGTACAAAATAGGTGGTTAAGTATCTCTGGAGCCATAGCGTCACCATTTAAATCCCAGCTCTGCCTCTTCACTCAGTCAGTAGACTGCTTTACTCAGCCTACTGATTCAAATGTTAACCTCACCCAAAAACACCCTCACAGCATACTCAGAATAAGGGTTGACCAAATGTCTGCGTGCGTACCCTATGGTCCAGTCACAGTGACACAGAGTGCAATTTGAGGCAAGTGCCTTAAACTTCCGGGGCCTCAGTTTCCTCATCTGTGAAGTAGGGAGAGTACTCGTGACTTATATGACAGGATTAAAAAAAATGACACATGTTCTCCTTCTGTCTCTCTGCCCCTCCCCCTGCTCACACTCTGTCTCACTCTGAAAAATAAACATTAAAACATTTTTAAAAAGAAGATGGCACACGTGCAGTGTTTAGAGCAGGCCTAACATAATAGTAATAATTATTTTTTTATTGAAACACATGCAAAACATGTGATCTCTGCTGCCATGGCTCTATTGCACTGCTGAAGTAACTCGTGGGCCTGAATTTCTGCCTTTCCAGTCCCGGATCTGTGTGCTGCTCTCTCAGAGAGCTTCCCTGGGAATGCTGGATTTCTGAGCTTGCTAAGCTGGTTTCCCTCGCCCCAAGCTAATCGAGCACCTTCACTGGGAGAAGAGAAGCATGATACCCGTCCCCGCTCAGCTGTGGGCCTTGAGGCCTTTTTCCGGCAGGCTGAGCGGACCCTGACCAAGAATGGAAGGGTACTGGGAATACCCAAGCCACCAGGGAAGGGATCTGGAATCAGTCAGGCTGCCACAGGCCTAGTATCTGCTCTGCTTGAACTTCTCAAACCCCTAAGCCACAAGCATGCCCTCTTCAAGCTCTGGGCTCGGTCTCCACCCCCCCATTCCTCGGTTGGAGTAGGAGTCCTCCCCTAGACAAGCCAGACTTTTATGTGATACCCTGCCCTCTCTGGCCCAAAAGGGTTCTCCCCTGTTTTCCTCTAAAGGCTTTATTGATTTTTCCTTTCACATTTAAATTTGCAATTCATCTGAAATTGATCTTGCCTTTAGTTCAAATGTTCTGCTAAGAACTGAATTGAAAACGGTTGGTTTTCATTCATGAGACGATGGTATCTGTCCAGACTATTCTGCACTTCCTACTTCTTTACCTTCCAGAGCTGACTTTGTTTCTGTCCAGTTCCGAGCCTGATCCTCCAGCCTTCCTGCTATGCATGTGAGCTTTCTATAACCTCTTCTAAAGTCCCCTATGGATTTCATCAGTCAGAGTTTGCTTCTACTGCTTGGGATCAAAGATCCTTAATTTTTATACCCCCAGAGAAGTGAATGACTCAGATCCAGCTATCTGGGGTGAAGGTGGTAGAAATGAAGACATTTGAAGATACCAAGTGAGGAAGTATGTAGATTACTATCGCTGCAATACTAATCTATCGCATTTACTTTCTTTATTCGGGAGACTAGGAATCCCCATCCCCAGGCCTTGCCTAGGAATTGGGCAATATGGAAACTATGAAGTTGTTTGTGATGGAGACAGTAGGCATAGGTGAACAAAGAATGCATGCACGGGGAACTCAGGAAATTGCCAGTAGGCTACTATACACATGGTCATAGCTTGCAGACTGGGATACATCAGGTGTTTTCATGGCAGAAGCAAGGCCCACCCACACTCAACCTGTCCTGTGATGACTAAGATAATCAATGTCATTGTCGCTGGGTGGAGTCCATTCACTAGGAGTCCCAAGCTCTGGAGGTCCATGAAGGAGAATGGGAGAGAATGCGTCAGGCCTGAGTGGCTAAAGAACATGATTTCACTATGGCCAAGGGTACCATAATCGCTTCTTTGGTATCCCCTGCAAACAACATACTCCCCAGGCTACTACCAAGCAGGGACCACCTAATCACCCCACAGAAAAGGAATTGCAGACACTATTTATTGTCTACTTGGTGCTTTTATGAATAGAATGTTTGTGTCCCCACCCCCCTTTCCCATTCATATGTTGAAGCCTTAATCCACAATGTGATAATATTTGAAGATGAGGCCTTTGGAAGGTAATTAGGGTTAGAAGAGGTCACAAGGGTGGAATCGGTGCTTTTACAAGAAGAGAAACTGGAAAAGTTGCTCTCTCTCTCTCTCTCTGCCCCCCTCTCCCAGCACACACCCCAAGGGAAGGGAAAGCACGTGAGAGCACAGCATACCTGTTTCCAAACAGAAAGAGAACACTTAACAGAAACTGAACCCTGCTGGACCTTGATATTGGACTTTACAGCCTCCAGTTAGCTGTTGCTTAAGGCACCTGGTCTACAGTATTGCTATGGTAGCCCTAGCAGACTAAGACAGAAGCCATTCTCTTTCTTTCCTAACAGAACCCTTATTTTGTAATGGGTGGAAACCTCTGGGAACAGAAGCCCAGGGGATGGATAATGATTTGTGGAAGACAATCATTGTGATACTATTCCCCTTTTTCAATAATGGGTTTAGGGGTGGGTGCATTAATCAGTTATAGCCAATGAGATGGTTTCCCATTTCATGTCTACAGGTAAAAATCCATTAAAAAAAATTCTTTTTCCCCTGCCCCTTCTTTTCTCTGGTAGAGTCAGAGCATCAGCAGACAACTTGTGACCAGGAGATAACACACTTGAGGAAGTCAAGCTAATCCCCTGATGATGGTGAAGCCAACGGTGCTTAATGATACTAAACCATTTAACCAATCCTGGGACTCCATGTTTAAGTAAGCAATAAATGTCCTTCTTGTTCATACTTACTAGTAAGCTTTGTGTTGTTTGAAACTGAATGTAATCTCACTAATACTGGAGGCCACCAGACTTCCCCCCCAGGCAGGCTGAATTCCAACAGCCTATTTAGCCAATGGAAGACTGCATCATGTCTCTATGCCTATGGTGCAGGTTCTTGGCAAAAGGGTGTTCTCCTTACTTGGGGGCAAGACGCCGTAATCATTAAGAGATATAAATTTGGAATAAGATGCCTGGGTTCAAATCCTGGCTTTTAAGCTATCAGCTATGTGACCCTGGGAATGTTACTTAACCTCTCTGTGTCTTAGTTTCCTTCTCTGTCAAAATCAAGGAATAATAATAGTTCCTACCTCATTGGGTTGTTATGAGAATAAAATGAGATAACACCTGTAAAGTGCTTTGCACAAGGTTGGTATATAGCCTGGCATATAATAATCATTCAAATGTCAGCTATACTCCATGGCGGAAGATGAGGTAGAAGGTCTCCAGCATTCACTGGACAAGAATGTCCTGCATGGATTCATGCAACTCTGGATCATGCACACTGACAAATTAATGGGGCCCTCTTCTCCAGAACATCTGAGGAGTCTTATTTATGAAAATAAAGTACGGGGGTGGCACCTGGGTGACTCAGTGGGTTAAGCGACCGACTTTTGGTTTCAGCTCAGGTCATGATCTCACGGCTTATGAGTTCGAGCCCAGCATTGGGCTCTGCACTGACAGGGTGCAGACTGCTTGGGATTCTGTCTGCCTCTCTCTCTGCCCCTCCCCCACTTGCTCTCTATCGCGCTCTCTCTCTAAAAAACGAATAAATAACATAAAAACAAAACAAAGTGGGGCTCTCAGGACAGAGGGAGGGACATAGCTTGAAACCGCTGGCATAATTTTCACCTGTCTGTCCAAGAACATTACCCACCTCCTCTGATAGACCCTTAACCTTGGGCACCAACCACAGAACACCCAAATCTTCATTAAAACTTCAGGGAGGCTAATTTGAGACAGGTCTACAGTGCAGTGAGTGGAGAAGCTCTGAAGACCTGAGAGAGTTTATTCAAATTACTATGCCCATCAAATTACATTGATGCACAGATGATTCTTGACCAAAGTATTGCTGTTGCCTGGGGGAATATTGGAAAACTGTGGTTATTGCAATGACATCACTAGCATATAATGGTAAGGGGCCACAGATGTTAGACGTCCTGCAATGCACGGGGCAGTCCTGGACCACAATGGATTGTCTTACCTCCTGCATGACTTGGTAATATCAAGTTGGAAGTTCATGTACATGTAAAGCAAGTTTGCAATGATTTAAACCTATAATCTAAGTTGGCTTTGACAAATACACACAAAATATTTTTGCATAGTTTTAACATGTTCTAGATTTAAAAAGAGATGTCATTGTGCAAATAGAAGGATGGTTGTATTGTGTTCTATTTAAGACTTTGGCACAGAGTTCTTTACCATTTCAGAAAAGCACATCACCAATGCCCGAGTAATTAGCCAGTAGGTTACCTGATGCTATCTGAACTTGCAGCCGCTGCATTCCTAGAGATTTTCACACTGGGTGCAGGAACCTGATGTACTCACTTAATGTCTTCCAAAGTAGTCATGACCAAACATTAATACACTGAAATAAACAACCTATTAATTATACATTGCATTTTGTCATACGCAGTATATTTTACTATAAAGTTTTTCCCTCTCCTTTTTCTTTATACTTCAACTAATGCATTATATAGGTATTTTTAGTTATAAAATTAAAATTTTATTTTAAAAAGAAAAAATTAATTATACATGTAGTATGCAGAATTATGTACAATTTTAATTTCAGGAGATACAGAGAATATTACGACACATTATAAAAAGGTGGTGTTTGGGTTTCATAAAGTGAAGAACTACTGATCTGTGGGGACTGTTCTTTTCTTTCAATTTCTTTTTTTTTTACATTTATTTTTTTTGACAGAGTGAGGCAGAGCCTGAGTGGGGGAAGGGCAGAGAGAGAGGGAGACACCGAATCCGAAGCAGACTCCAGGCTCTGAGCTGTCAGCACAGAGCCCAACACAGGGCTCGAACCCACGAATCATGAGATCATGACCTGAGCCAAAGTCAGACACTTAACCGACTAAGCCACCCAGGTCCCCCTGGGGACTGTTTTGTTTTTTAAGGAAATTTTATATTGAAGTAAACATGCATACAGAAAAAGGCACAAATCACGAGTGGACCACTCAATGAATTTTTATAAATTACCCAAGTATTACAGAACTTATACAAAGTTTTATAAGTTACCCACACCTCTGATGGACCCAAATATTACCAGCTCCATAGAATTTGCCCTAATATTCTCTTCCAGTCACTTCCTACCCACTAACATAACTTAAACTACCAGGGATTAATTTTGAGTGTTTTTGGTTAAAACTTCACATAACAAATTATAATTATGCGAGGTGTTGAATGTGTTAACTATGTTGTGGTAACCATTTCACAATATATATGTGTGTCATTGTACACCTTAAACTTACATGTCAATTATATCTCAATAAAACTGGGGGGAAAAGAAAGAAAATTTTCATGAAAATTACATATAACCTGTACTTATTTTTATGTCTGGCTTTTCCCCCCTCAGTGTTATATTTGTGAGTGCCATCTATGCGGTTGCATGTATCATTCATTCATTCCTATTGTTAATAATGTTCTATTGTATGAACATATAGAATTTATTTTACCCATTTGACTATTGATGAATATTTGGACAGTATCCAACATAACCAATGTAAGTAGTTGCTCCCATAAATATTCTTTTTAAAAATGTTTTTATTTATTTTTGAGAGGCTGGGGGAGGGACAGAGAGAAACGGGGAGAGAGGATCCAAAGCCAGCTCTGCACTGAGTGCAGCGAGCCCTATACGGGGCTTGAACTCATGAACCGTGAGATCAGGACCTGAGCCACAGCCGGACACTTAACCGACTGAGCCACCCAGGTGCCCTCTCCTATGAATATTCTTGAACGTATCTTTTAGTAAGCATGTAAATATCGATTTCCGCAGGCGTGCCTGGGAGCAGTATCGCTGGGCAGAGCTTATGCTCTTACTGAGCTTTGATAGAGACTGCCAGTTTCCCAAGGGGTTGAAGCAGTTGGCATTCCCAATGGAGTTAACACAGATCCACTTGGTCCACACTGTGTATTTAGACATTTAAATGTATTCATCTAACCCCACCTTACATAGAAGCTTGCCTGTGGTGCTTTGAGATGTGGCTAGGAGAAACCAGGAAAGTGGGAGTGTGGCTACTTAGGCTTGGAGTTTCCCCTGGGAGTCCTGGAGGCTGAACGCTGCTTCAGGTCCTTGCTGGCAAGTGCAGAAGTGTCACAGCCAAGCCTAAAGGCTCTGGGACTCTGAGTTGTCTCACTGTCTCAGTGGAAAGATAACAACCCCAAGGCCTTCCACGCAGAGAAGGGGTCTTTCGGATGCTCCTGGCCTCCAGCATAGCTGGGCTGCAGCAGTAAGGCGGGGCTGACCGCGCAGGTGGGGTGTGGAGTGGACAAAGGAACGGGAGATGAAGGAGCAGCGTGACAGCTACAAAGCAGACTCAAGGGAGGTTGGAATGGGGAACCAGGGTACAAATGACTGCTTTTCCAGGATGTATGCAAATCAGATGAACTTAGAACTAGGTTTTTAATTAAAAATTAATTCATTATACACGGAAAACTTTTCTTTTTCCCCCCCAAGCACCACAAAAAGGCAAATAAAGTCTTTTTTGCCTCTTAGAAATTCTGGTCCTCCAGGCCCTTTACCCAAAGTTCCTCTAGAAGCAGCCTGTGATTATATAAGCATAGACACAAACGGGAGGGTGTGAGGGGCACAGTCCCGAAAGACTCAGCCTCTACTTTTCCTGGTATTTCTGACATAAAGGCGAATAAGGGCATTTAATATAAGTTTATTTTGCAAAGTTAGGGTTGCTATATTTCAGATACATCATTAGTAATAAATCTCTATGTTGAAATGGAACTGGCTTTGGAGTAGAAGTCAGGTGTGTCTGGATATGTCACTGTGGCAAAAGAGTTCTGTGATCTTGGGTAAGTCACTTACCTCTCTAGACCCACTTCCTTGTGTATACGATGTAAGAATGAATTAGGTGGTATCTTATTTTACTGATTGTAAGGTGCATGGTTTGTGGGTTGGTTTTTTTTCACATGTTAATATTTCTGAATTTGGAACGCATGTATAATAATTATAATCAATGTTGTAGTACAATTATTATTGGCAGAGTTTTTTTCTTTGCCACTTTAATAATCTATGGCAGATTAGAACCAATGAAATGATTGAAGTTTACTAAAAATTTACTTGTAGTCTGGAGAGGCTTCTCGGCCCTAGGAGAGACCAGACTGTGAGACAGCAGGTGCCTATGAGAACTGTCCACCATGAACTGGGTATTATCTTTTTTTTAAAGTTTATTTGTTTATTTAGAGAGGGAAAGGAGGGGTAGAGGGACAGGGGGAGAGAGAGAATTCTAAGCAGGGTCCACACTGTCAATGCAGAGCCTGATGAGGGACTCAGACTCACAAACAGTGAGATCGTGACCTGAAGTCGGTCGCTTAACCAACTGAGCCACCTAGACACCCCAAACTGAGTTATTATCTTATCCACCAAACTATAAAATGAGACTATAAAATTTGGAATACAGTTGCATTCCAAAATAGAAGTGAGATACATAGATTATATATTTGACCAGGCCGGAGCAATCCAGAAGGCACAAATACACTATCACAACCAGGTGGCCAGAATCCCCTGTTACTTGCTCCTATTACTTTACACTCTCTTCCTCCAGCCGTCCTTATAGCTTCTCGGGGAATTCCCTATGGTCAGTAATCAAAGAGGAAAATATGGAAGAATCATTGATCAATCTGCATGCCATACTGGTTCCAGCTGGAATTGGATGATTTTGTCCTACTGCCTCACTCAGAGTGGCCCTGACATACAATGATCAATGAAAATCCTCCCAGAGGGCAGAATTTAGGGTGTCCACCTTATTGTCTACTTTGTGTGTAAATAAAGATAGACTGAGCATGGATCTATATTTATTAATGAGCATTGGCTAGTAGGTTGGCCAGCTGATCCGGGATGTCAGAAAGAACAGGCCTAGGAAATTGTGACAAGATAATCCAGGAGAGAGGTTACATGGATGGACCTTCCCGAATGGTCACTGAATGTGAAAATGTCCACATCCCATGTGTAGTAGGCAGAATTACGGTCCCCAAATTCATGTTCTCTTATGTGGATTAATTTACAAATGTGATTATGTTAAGGATTTTGAGATGAGGAGATTATCCTGGATTTCCCAGGTGGACCTAATATGACCACGAGGGTCCTTGTAAGAGAACACAGGCGTGTCTAAGTCAGAGGGAGATTGGAAGATGCCCTGCTGCTGGCTTCGAAGGTGAAAAAAGGGGCTATGAGTCAACTAATGCAAGTAACCTCTAGAAGCTGGAAAAGGCAAGGAAATGGATTCTCCTCTAGAGCTTTCTCAGGGCATGCAGCCCTATTGACACTTTCATTTTAGCCCAGTGAGATTTCTGAACTAAAGAATTGTAAGATAATGTGTGATTTCAGGCCAGGAAGTTTGTGGTAACTTGTTACAGCAGCAATAGGAAACTAATACACTGTGTAAAAGCCCATGAGAGGGTGTTCCCAGCAGAGGAGAGGATCTATTAATCAGGTGGACCAGATGACCCATTTTTGGATGTCAGTCAGTGTCTTCCCCTAGCTACCCCAGTGCTAGCTTCAAGTGTGTACGTAGTTACATAATCCTCACACCAAATTTATGAAATTGGTACTGTTATTTTTTCCCTCCATTTTATAGGAGAGTAGGGCACTAAGAGGTTGAGTAAATTGGCCAATCATATAGTCAGTAAGTAGTGGAGTCAAGATTTGAACCTAGGTCATCTGATTCTAGTACTGTAGTATCCAATATGGTGGTCACTAGCCATATATGGATATTTAAATTAAACAAAATTAGGATGGGTTTGAGCCCCATATCAGACTCTGAGCTGACAGTGCAGAGCCTGCTTGGGATTCTCTCTCTCTCTCTCTCTCTCTCCCTCCTTCTTCCTTTCTGCCTCTCTCTCTACCCACCCACCCCTACCTTCTCTCTCTGCCTCTCCTCTGCTTGTGTGCACGTGCACTCTCTCTCAAAGCAAATAAATAAACTTACAAAAAATTAAAATTTAGTTTCTGTCACCAATATGCCCTTCTGCATCTCTCATTAATTTGACATCAATCTCTAAATGATCACAGCATGGCTTAGACTCTTCTCGAAGCCGCTAAATAGCTATTCTTTTTGGCTGCCTTGAGTTCTGCATGTTCTTCAGATACCTCAAAATGTGTTACTGACACAAAGAAACCCTTACAACACTGGTGTTGAATGTTGAGACTTGGCAGCAGATAACCCATGCTCATGTGTCAAGGGAGCCGCGAGGACTAAAACAGGTTGGCATTTTCTTGTGTGCCTAGTACTGTGCCAGGTGTAGCTGGAGGACGGTGGAGGCAGATACCAAAAATACACATCATAAAACCATTGCTCTCAAGAGATGAAGAACATAGAACTACTCTCATTCACCCCACAAATACGTGGGATGTGCCTACCATGTACTTGCCATTTTCCCAGGCATTGGGAATTTTAAAGTGGACAAAACAGACATGGTTCCTGACTCTGCAAAGCTTATTACATCCTTTACTGGGGGAAAGAAAGACGTCGAGCAAGAAATGACAAATCTAATGTCTGTTAGGAAATGCAAAGTACGGATGCTTCAGAATAGAGTAATTGGAGAGTTGACAATACAAATGCCCCAGGAGCCTATAAATGAGATATAGCCATGTGCAATAATTGGCCATGTTTTTTTTTTACCTTAGGCAAGTAAGAATCTTTGTAAGGTTTTCAACAGGGTAGTGACATGTTGGCCAGACGTGTTTCAGGAAGGTGGTATGTCATAGAAGTTAGGCATTCTATGGTGGTGGTGTTAGATTTAAATCCTTCCTCTGCCACTTACTAGCTTTGGGAACTCAGCTTCATCCTCTCTAAATGAGGTAAACATAATTGTCTTTACCTCAGATTTTTTTAAAGAATGGAATTATTGTAATGTACAGAGCTGTTCTTACTATTATTACTACTACTTTTTCAAACTTAGATCCTCTGATAATTATGTAGAGAGTGAGATCCTTAGAAAGACCAATTGGTAGGCTATTGAAGTGGCCTTGACAAGAGACAAACTAGAGCAGTGACTATGCAGAGGGAGAAAATTTGAGATATTTGGAAAGTTTTTTTTTTTTAAGTATATACCAGCAATTCCACTCAGGAGAACTGAACACATGTCTATGTAAAATTTTGTATTAGTCAGAGTTTTCCAGAAAAACAGAACCAATAGGATATTTAGTGATACATATATATATATATAGATATAGATATATATATACATATAGATATAGATATCTGATATAAGAATTGGCTTACTCAATTACTCAATTACTTAAGGGATTCCAAGAAGTCCCTTGATCAGCTATCTGAAAGCTAGAGAAACAGGAAAGCTGGGGATGAAAGTTGGCCCAAGCTGGAAGGCCTGAGAATGAGAACCAATAGTGTTAAGTCCCTGTTGGAGTTGAAAGGCCCAAGAACCAGAAACTTCAAGTCTGAGGACAAGAGAAGATGAATGTCTCAGCTCAGGCAGAGAGAGCAAATTCTCCAGATCTCTGTCTTTTTGTTGTATTCAGGACCTTGACAGATTGGCTAATGCCCACTCATACAGGTGAGGGCATCTTTACTCAGCCTACTGATTCTCTGTTCCCAAGACACCCTCACAGACGTACTCAGAAATAATGTTTTACCAGTTATGTAGGCATTCTTTAGCTCAGTCAGCTCATCACATAAAATTTGCCATCACAAATGTTCATAGTAGCATTATTCTTAATAGCCAAATAGTGGAAACAACACAAATGTCCATCAATTTATGAATGATAAACAGATGAGATATATTCAAATGGTAGATTATTCAGTCATGAAAAGGAATGAAGTACCTTGCTATAACATGCTAGTACATGCTATAACATAAAGAAAACTTGAAAACATTAGACTAAATGAAAAAATCCAGATACAAAAAGCTACATATTATATGATTGCATTTAATTTTTTAAATGTTTATTCATTTTTTGAGAGAGAGACACACACACAGAGAGAGAGAGAGAGAGAGAGAGAGAGCATGAGCTGGGGAGGGGCAGAGAGAGAGGGAGATACTGAATCTGAAGCAGGCTCCAGGCTCTGCCCTGACAGCTTAGACAGCAACTGACTTAGGGCTCAAGCCCATGAACCATGAGATCATGATCTGAGTGCAAGTCAGCCGCTTAACCGATTGAGCCACCCATGTACCCCTGTAGATTGCATTTACACTAAATGTCCAGTGTAGACAAATCCATAAAGACAGAAAGTAGGTTAGTGGTTGCCAGGAACTTGGAAGAATAGGACATAGGGAATGACTGCTAATGGGTTCGGGACTTATTAATGCAGTCATAGAGAATGTTCCGAAATTAGACAGTGGTGAGAATTGCACAATTTTATGTATATACTAACAAACACTGAACTGAACACTTTGAAAGGGTGAGTCTTATGGTATTATATTTTAATTTAAAATTTGAGTTGAGGAGTGCCTGGGTGGCTCAGTCAATTGGGTGTTGGACTCTTGATTTTGGCTCAGGTCATAATATCGGGGTTTATGGGATCGAGCCTCACAACAGGCTCAGGCACAGAGCCTGCTTTGGGTTCTCTTTTTCCTTCTCTCTCTCTCTCTCTGCCCCTCCCCTTGTGCACTCTCTCTCTCTCTCTCTCTCTCTGAATACATTAATAAAATTAACGTTTAAATAATTTTCATTGAAAAGAATAGTATAACAGGGTGACAGAGATTAGAGACACCTAAGACAAGAGATCCTTTATTCCCAAAGACCTTGCTAACATCTATTCAGTCTTTGCGGTAACCAAAAGGATTGTATCGAGAACTTGCTACGTGCCAAGCAATGTTCCAAGAACTTTACATGTGTTTCACTTAATGTTCACAACCACCATCTGAACTGAAAAAACTGAGGCTCAGAGAGGTTATATAACTTGTCCTAGGTCTACACAACTAGTATGTGGTGCAGGTAGGATTTGAACCCACAAAATTTAGCCCTAGAAGAAACCACTGTATCATAAACTCTCTTCCCTGAGATTAAATACATCATCTTTGCACTAAACCCCCTTTTGCACCAGTAGGTGTCACTGTGTTTATCGAGGATGTATTTTATCTAGTGTCTGACATCTCTTAGACCACACAGTTATTTCTCCAAGGGAAGGGAAGAGAGTGGAGGGGAAGGGAGAGAAGGAGATAGGAGGGAGAGGAGGGGAGGGGGTGGAAGAATTTAGAGGGGAACGCTTCCTGATGTGTCACTGTCACGCCCACCACCTGGAGTGCATCCTTCGGTTAAGGTTTTCTTGATTAAAATCAGAGCTTTCCCTTTGTAGTCAACACTGTCCTACCTTCAGAGCCAGTCTGACAGCTGGGTCAGCTCCCTAGCCTGACCCTGTTGTCCTCCACATGCTGTCCTCTCCCACCACCACTTGCCTGTGTTGGCAAGGTCCCAGAATGCCTAGAGTCTCAGCCTGTCCGAGTCACACCCGGGGCTAGAGCCTCATTTCCTATTCTTTCTTCATTAGCCCCAAATGCAATAACTGTAGTTATCCTGGGAAAGCATCACAGGTTCCAAGTGAGCTTCCTGGCCTTCTTGCTCCTTCCCTGGGTTCTCAAGGAAACAATGACACAGCAGCAAGTTCGTCCCTTGCCTCCCCTTGCATTCTTCCCTATGATCCTTTATGCCCCTTTCCCTATCCAGATCCCGCCTATTTTGTGCCCTTGTGCACTCGATCTTCCGTCTTTCCCTACAAAAAGAACGACCCCATCCTTTGGCTCATTCTCTGATTGTGATAAAAATGGGTGGTGGTTAGTGGCTCCCGGGTGGCTCTGTCGGTTAAGCATTGGACTCGTGATTTCAGCTCAGGTCATGATCTCAAGGTTCATGAGTTCATGCCCCTCTGACAGAATTCTGCTAGGAAGTCTCTCTCTCTCTCTCTCTCTCTCTCTCTCAAAATTAATAAACTAAAAAAAAAAGAATGGGTAGTAGTTAGAATGACCAGCCAATATTCATAGTACTTGCAAAGAACCCAGCATTGATCTAAGACCTTTACCTCTGGGAAGTTGTTAAAGCCTTGCCGACAATCCTCTGCTGTAGACCCTCCTTTTATCACCTCTTTTTACTTAGGAGAAAAATGAAGCACAGAGAGGTTGTGGTTGAGGTCACACAGCAGTTAGTGACAGCTGAGATTTGAAGCCATTCGGGTCCAGCTTCAGAGACCAAGCCCTCATTCACCATGCCATACTCTCTTGGTTTATAGAGTAGCTCATACGTTATCCTCTCTGACACATTTGTATTTTAATGTTTATTTATTTTTGAGAGAGAGAAAGAGAGAGACTGGACATGAGTGGGGGAGGCAGATACAGAATCCAAAGCCAGCTCCAGGCTCTGAGTGGTCAGCACAGAGCCCGAGGCAGTGCTTGAACTCACAAACTGTGAGATCAAAACCAGAGCCAAAGATGCTTAACTGACTGAGCCATCCAGATGCCCCTAACACATTTGTATTTTAACAAGGACTTTGAGGAAACCTTTCAGGAAGGTGTGACTAAAGGTGACTAGAAATATTTGGGGCGAGTTTAGGGGCAGGCCCTCTCAGTCTAGCTCCACCTCGTGGTTAATGGTCTGCCAATTAATGTTTCCTCACTTGCCCTCAGATGCTAATTGAGGTTCTTAATGATGACCCTGAGGCATTACAGTTTCCTGAAGCTGTATTCTGAATCATCAACGATTAAGCTGTGCACTGCCTGGTTCATTTATTCAATAAGTACTTACTGGGCGCCCAGCACCCAATATTGGCATCCTGCCTTCATCAAGCTGTAGTTTGATGGGAGAAATAATGTCAGTCAAACAATCACACAGTAAGTGTAAGATTGCAGCTGTCACAAAGGCACCTTAAGGAGAGATACCTGGTGCTCTAAGAGCATAATAAGGGCCTGATGGAGCGGGGGTGGGGGTGGGGGTCAGGGAAAGCTGAGGAGGGATTGACTGAGTGGAGATCTCGAAGCATGAGGATTAACTAGGTAAAGAGAGGAAGGAAGAACATTCTAGTTGGGCAGAACATGCAAAGCCCTGTGGTAATAGCATGGTAGGTGGGAGGCCAAGGTAGCTGGAATGAAGAGAAGGAGGAAGAAGTTGAAATCGGCTGTTAGGCCTGACTACACGGGACTTGGTAAGCCAAGTGAAAGTTCACTTTGTCCTAAGAGTGAGGGGAAGTGCAGAAGGGTTTGATCTCATTTGCATTTGGAACCCATCACTCTAGCAAAAATGTGGAGAATGACTGGTAAGTGTAATTTTTTGTATTCCAATGTCAAGCATTTCTGGACATGAAGGATGACAGATGCTATAATTGACTTCTTCCTGTCAAGTCTCCCACCTGGTCCAGAGGGTTGCATATTGCTCTGTTGGTTAGACTGGGTACACACTGGGACATAAACCCTGCTAAGGAAGAGCCACCTACTTTTTGGTTTCAAGTGAGTGACTTGGGCAGTGCATTTGCTTTCTGGAAGGAAGATTTTAAAAAGATTCCCAATCATCCAGCCTACTTCTTTTTACATAAATACCCTGTGCTTGGTGTTGTTTTAGAGAAATGCTACCTTATTTAACCCCCACTGCAGTCCTGGGAGAGAGATGTTAGTATTATTCCTGTCATACAGGTTCAGAAAGAAGTCAGACACTTAACCAACTGAGCCTCCCAGGCACCCCCAACACTCCTTCCTTGAATAAATCCATGCCAGTTGTAAGTGGAGCCCTTCCTACAGATTCCCTCTTTAAGGAGAACACTGTGGTAAATAATCTTCACTAGTGCCACACCTACCCTGAACTCTAGGAACAGTTACCAAAGGCAAGAGGCAGGCCTTCCTCTTTCTAGTTACTTGCTTGCTCATTGGGGTGTGCCAGCAGCCCTCTTCCATCCCCTAAAGGCCCGCCAAGCATAAAATTGGCCTAAAAATAATCTTAGGTGATTAACACCTGTCTTTTCTCCTCCAGTTTTATTCAAGTAGCCTAGTAACTAACAATGCAAGTTTATCAAAGCAGTGATAGTCAGCGCCTTAAAAGCTTTATTGCTCCATGAAGTTCAAGAAAAATTACATTTAAAATGCAGTTCTAATACCCTATGTGTAGGAGATATTTTTTCCTAGCAACACATTTGGGCTGCAAATAACCTTTGCTAGGGAAACATCAGTATTGTCAAAAACAACATTGATTTTTCCCCCCAATGTTCTACATTTTCTCTTTTTTGAAATGAGTAAGAGGATAAATCAAAACAGGTTCTTAGAACTTATACCTTTGTAGGAGGCGTGGGGGAGCCAGGTTGGCACAAATAAGAACTGAGGTATTGTTTCTGCTCTGGCATAAGAAGGTGGGATAAAGCCCTAAACTTCATGAGTGAGCTCTGATTCACCCTTTGCATTTCTCTTTTTAAAAAATTTATCATTATTACTATTGTTATTATTACTTGAGACAGAGAGAGAGCAAGGAAGGGGCAGAGGGAGAGGGAGAGGGAGAATCCCAAGCAGGCCCCATGCCCACTGTGGAGCTGGATTTGGGGCTGCATCCCACTACTGTGAGATCATGACCTGAGCTGAAATCAAGAGTCAGACAGTCAACTGGTGAGCCAACCAGGCGCCCCTGCATTTCTTTTTAATGCTCATATTAAACATTGAGGAGGGGCACCTGCCTGGCTCAGTCGAAGTAGCATGTGACTCTTGATGTCTAGGTGGTGAGATTGGGCCCCACATTGGGCTGTAGACATGACTTAAATAAACTTTAAGAAATGGTTATTTTTAATAAATAATTTAAAAATGATTTTAATAAATAATAAACATTGAAGAGAGGCCAGTAGCAAAAGGCATAGGCATAGAGAAGATGAGAAAGAGGTGAAATGGAACATTTATGCATTAATGAGAGGCAGGAAGGAGGTAAGGTGGGAGAAAACAGTCAATCAGAGGAGGGACTGTAAGGGGAAAGAGAATGGTAGGAAACGAACTGGGAAAGCAAAGAGAAAACAGAGAGAAGAAAGAGATGCTTGCATTGGGGAGAATATTCTTCTGTCCCTACCTGAACGATCTGGCATTTCTGTCAAGGACCTTTCTGAAGATCTTGTCTCTTTATCACTCAATTCAAGTCAGACTAACTTCATTGCTGCTCTTGAGCACTTGGCTTTAGGACTCCCCATTTGATGTCCTTCCTCCGGGTGTCATCCTTCAAGGCTCTACTCAAGTGGTCGCTCTATTGACACCCTACATAAAATAGCACCTCCCTCCTCTCTTTTTACCTGACTTTATTCTTAAAGCCGCAATCACCATCCACCACACTATTTGTGATTGTCTGACACCCTCCTCCTCCCTCCCCAGAAGGTAAATTTTATGTGTGCAAGGGTCTTAATTTTCTTCACTGATACATCTCCAGGACTAGCCTGACCATTGGTGGCGGGGGTGGGGGTGAGACTCAACATACGTTGAAGAACTCGAGGTGTGGGTGTATTTGGGCGAAGAGGGAGTTTCAGAGGGGTGTTTGGGGGTGTGCTTCCCCCTCAACACAATAGCCTTTTTCCTCTCTTTCCCTGTCTTCCCCTCCCCTAGGAGGCTAGGACCAACAAGCAGGAATGAGAGAATTAAGGAAGCATCCAAATTAGCCCAGCTCAAGTTCTAATTAAAAGTGCAAAAGCGAGAAGGACTGAAAGGTAGAGAACACTGCACACACGCAAAAGTGAAAGAGTGAAAAGAAGAGAAGGCTAACAGGCGTCACTCTCTCCGATCTCTCCCTGATCCCCCCACGTTGGGGCGAGGCGCTGCTCGCATGCTCCTCTCTCGCCCCTGTTGCGTTACGCAGTCATCACCACTTTGGCGGAGGCCAGGCCCGCTATCTACCGCCTTCGCCCGTCAGCTACCCCCGCCCGCCTCGGCCGAGGCCCCGGCACGCGCCCGCTAGAGCCGCGAAGGCGACCGGGACTACAGCTCCCAGGGTGCCGTGCGCGGGGGCGCCTGCGCAGTGCGGCGGGAGGCGGCGGTCTGTTCTCCGCTGAGGAGGAGCGGGGCAGAGGAGGGAGGCAGTGGGTGAGAGTTCAGAGTTCAGCAGCAGCAGCCCGAGCCCATGATTCCCATATGCCCTGTAGTTTCTTTCACCTATGGTGAGTATAATGTACCCCGCCGAGGTCCCTGCGCGGCCCCTGCCCCGGCCCGGGGCCGCGGGGAGGCGCGGGGGTTGGGGCTGGCTCCAGGGAGGAGGCGGCGGCCGCCACCGGGGCGTGCGAGTGAGTGAGGGAGTGCGAGGCGGGAGGGGGAGGCGGCGCGGCCGCGGCCCTGGCCCCGGCCCGGTGAGGGCGGCTTCTCACAGCGCCTCTCTCTCTCCCTTTCCCTCCCTCGGCGTCTCTGCCCCACCGCGCCTCTCCTCCCGCCATGGGACCCGACTCTCCGTGCCCGCCGCAGTGCCCAGCCGGCTGGGGGAAGATGCCAAAATGGCGACCGGCAACTACTTTGGATTCACCCACAGCGGGGCGGCGGCGGCGGCGGCTGCGGCCCAGTATAGGTAACGGCTCCCCGCCCTCTCCCTTCTTTCCTCCTGCTCGCTCTTCCGCCCAGATCCCGCCGACACGACGCCCCCGCGCCGGCCCCCGCCAGGCCGCCCTGACTCCCGGCCTGAGACGAGCTCGGCCCGGCTGCCTCTCCCGCCTCGCCCGGCCCGCGACGGGGAGAGGCCCCCGGTGGGGGCGGGAGCGAGAGAGACGGCCGAGGTGTTGGGACGTGGAGGGCCGCCGGGGCGTTCGGCGGCCCCGCAGCTAAAATGGCCTCCCGCGGCCTCGGAGCCCAGCCGCCACCCCCGCCCGGCCGGCTGAGGAAGGGAAGCGAGGCCGGGGCTCCGATCGCCCCCCTCCCGTCTCCGCCCCGCCTGTCCAGTCCCCACCTCTGATCCCCCTCCCACTTGGGGAACGGAGAGGGTGGGCGTAGGGGAGTGCCGAGTCGCACTGCCCACCGGCCTGGTCCGCGACGCCTCCGGTGCGCCAGTCTTTGCCGGGTGCTCAGGCCCCCGGAGCCAGATAACGTGTCGTTTTCTCGGGTACCTTCTTCTTCAGCTCCTCATGTCCCTCTTCTCTAAGCTTGCAAACAAACCTCGGGTGTCACTACCTTGGGTTCCTTTAGTTTTTTCCTCCGGGGAGAGATGTAAACATACCAACCACCTGTGAATTTGTAGTTGGTAGTCTGGAAAAGATGTGCGAAGTTTCTAGCACTGATAAATGCATCCATGGCCTTATTCTAACTATTGACTTTAGGCCGGGGGTGGGGGGTGGTAACAATTCCCCTCGGCTGCTCTTTCTCCTGGGTATGGAGGGGGGGGTGTCAAGTGAGCTTGTACTGACATTGTGATGCAGCCAATGAAATCTCTACCTTAATGGAAGCTCTAATTTCTGAAGTGTCTGCAGTTCATTATACATCTTATCAACGGAGAAAAAAACACGCTAGATTTTTTTTGTGGTCGTTGTTGCTTTTGAGTCAGTCTGAGACTTTTTTTTTCAGATTCAGGCCTTGAACCTGCAGGGCTCCTAAAGTAACCAGCTTTTTATAGAGAGATTATATTAGATATCTGTGTGTTAACTGTTGGGTTAAACCCAGGGAATTTTTTCATCTCATTAACTTCAGGTGTTAGGTTGTGTAATGGAAAGGGTATCACTGGGACTCAGAAGGCCTGGCTTCCATGTGTTTTTTCCTCTTGATTTTGTGTCACTGGGGACATCACTTTGGGCTTTCATTTTCCTCATCAGTAAAATGAGATATTCGGCTGTCTTCTTGGGTAAAAGCTTGTAATTCTGAGAAAGTTGCTATATTTCATGGAATTCTAAGATACCATTTATTTATACATTGTTTTGTATGTCACCAAAGAAAATTGCTGTCAATTAAAGTATGCAACGCTTAAGACCTCATTGATTTTTAAGAGATGTTAAAATGTATAAATGTGCATTTTATTTACAAATTTGGTATTAAATTTTTATATTTTATATTCCTTTTTTTTAAATGTTTATATTTGCGAGAGAGTGTGGGTAAGCGGGGGAGGGGCAGAGAGAGATGGAGACCGAATCCAAAGCTGAGTCCAGGCTCTGAGCCGTCAGCACAGAGCCCCATGCAGGTCGGCCCTGGAATTCTCAAGCCCGGAGGTAATGAATGATTTGAGCTGAAGTCCGACGCTTAAGGGACTGGGCCACCCAGGCGCCCCTCTAATTGTTGAATTTCTTAAACACATGTGGCAATTTTTACAAGTCTATTATATCTTGAGACATTCCAGGAAAAGGACTGAGATGACAAATATTGGAGGCAAAATCTTGGGGCTTTTCAGACAGTAACAAATTCTTTGCTTATAAGTTGTGATAATTACAACAAAGTGTCAGTTACTTTGATAAAAAACCTTTTAGAGCTAATAATTTTCATGGAGAGAGGGAAAAAAAAAAGCCATTTTCTTTTCCTGGGAAACAAGATAGCTAATCAGCATCTGTGCCATAAATCCTGTGCTACCAAGTACTATGTGTTCTAGACAAAGCTGTATTTAACCGTTAAAAATGTTACTTATTTCACACGGTATTTTTGTTGTTACTATGGACAGAGTGATAGATTTTGGGATTATTTATTTACTGAAAATAGAGTGGGTTCTTTAGCAGTTTTGAAGAATTTTTTTCTAAGGCATTTGATGCATACCTACAGATAGAAATGGGAGAGTGCCTGGATGGCTCAGTCTGTTAGGTCTTCGGCTCTGGTCTTCCGCTCACACGGTTCTTGGGTTCTGACAGCCCAGAGCCTGGAGCCTGCTTCAGATTTTGTCTCCCTTTCTTTCTGCCCCTCCCCCACTTGCTCTCTGTCTCTCAATAATAAATAAAATGTTTAAAAAAATGGGGGAGGAAATGTTAAAGATACTTAATCATTTCCCTTAAAGTTCATTTATATTTTGAGAGGTGGGGGAAAAGAGGGGCAGGGAGAGAGAATCCCAAACAGTCTCTGCATTGTCAGCACAGAATTCTGATGGGGAGCTCCATCCCAAGATCTGTGAGATTATGACCTAAGGCGAAATCAAGGGTTGGATGCCTAACAACTAAGCCACCCACGCGCCCTACTTTATCAGTTTTTTGATAAAATAGTTGTATGTATGTATTTTATCCCAGTAAGAAAAGTAGTACAGAATTTCTGTACCTAATTTTTTCTATTGGCTTTGGATCTCATCAAGTTTCAGTAAACTGTAACAACCATCCAAGTTACTAAATTGTTGGTCATGTATATGTCGAATGAGGAAAGGCTAGTCTTTTAACTATATTTATTTATGCATATGTCAGCAAAACTAATTGTTAATATGTTCTGTCTTTGTGGATAGATACACTACATGGAAAATTGTTTGCTTTTAATGGAAAGAAATCAGGGCCAATAATGCTAATCCTGCGGCTCAAAGAAGATAAATAGCATTAATAATAAAAGCATATGCAAAAAAATGCAGCGATGATGCTTATTTTTCTTCCTGTCTAGAAATCGCTGTAATGTAACTTTTAGACATGGAAGACCAAGGCTTACTTTGCAAGTTTTTATTATTTTTTATTTTTTATTTAATTTAAAGGATGCAAACTTGGGGAAATTTTAAGCATTTACTTGTGGATGTTATGAGTCTTGAATCAAATACAAATAACTGAAAGTAACCTAAGTCTACACGTCATTCTGGTTCTTAGTTTTCTTGGTTATAGTTGTGTAAGGCTATAAGTTCTGCTACTTCTTACTGCTAACTTCTAAATAAACTAAGTTTTTTATTTGTATAAGGCGTATTAAATATTTTCATGATAAGCACTCAGTCCTTGTGCTACATGTTCCATCAGCTACTAAAAGTTTTTGTATTTTTTTAAGGCAAGTAAATAAACCTACTCTGCTCATTAGCCACTCTTGCAGATAAAAATCTTCAATTTTTGACCTTTCATGTGTTTTTTCCCCCTTAGAAATGAAGAAATCCAAATATTCTAAAGTATTAATTTATGTGTTCATATGTATGTGTTTCTGGTGGTATTAATTTGTGAGGCATGGGATGAAGCAGATATGAAGTACGGTGAAAAATAGAACGGCTTCATGGCAGAAAGGGGACTTGGTTGGGTAGGTAACCTACTTTAGTAGAGTGACCTTTTTTGTTTGAGAAGAAAGACTTTCAGATAAATCTAATTTTGTAATCTTGGGAAAAAGTATTTTAACAGTTGTATAGACTTAGTGTAGCAAAGAATGTGGGGAAAGATAATTCTCAATAGAAAAAAAGCTTTAGTTACATAGGCTCAAAATCAGTTTTTTTACTCCTTCATTGGCAGTGATACAGAAGTTCTCATATGAGTTTTTGCTTTTTGAAAGGGATCTGTGGCATATACAGATATATACAGTTTTGTATGTGTAATATACCTATAAAATAATAAGTATTGTATATAATAAAATAGTAATATAATCCCATTATATTCTCCTATTAATAGGACATAAATATTTCTTTGAGAGTTTTAAATAGTCATTTCCTTTTATTATTTTTTAAAATTTTAATGTTTATTTTTGAGAGACAGAGTGGGGCAGAGAGGGAGACACAGAATATGAAGCAGTCTCCAGGCTCTGAGCTGTCCGCACAGAAACCCTACGTGGGGGGGGTCGAATTCAGGAACTGCAAGATAACCCGAGCTGAAATCAGATGCTTAACTGACTGAGCCACCCATGAGCTACCCACGTGCCCCTCCGTTTATTATTTAGAAAAGCCTTGGACATATAGTTCCTTGTCCTCTTTCTATCTAATCAAGCTGTTTGTTACCTGGATAACCTAAATCTTTAGCTTTTGCTTAAACTAATTTTCTTTGTCCTATATATAACTCGTAATGTATCATTGAATAACAAAGTTAGCTATTTGAAGAAAATCCTTTGGTAACTTTTTTATCCTTTTTATATCTAGTATTTATTGAATTTAAAGTCTTTTGGGTAGAGATTTTATAAAGATAATTACCTTACCCCCATATTCTTAGAATGTTAGCAAATGTTGTTAAAGGATAAATGTTTCAGTGGATTTGACTATCATCTGGGCGTTAGTTTTAGCATCTGCTGACATCTGCTAATTCAGAAGAAGGCATCTCATCAGTGATTCTTGAGATCTAACATTCTTGAGATCTAACTTTAGTATATCTGTTCCTAAAGGTTAAGTATCTCCACACATCACTAAGATAACTTGGGTAGATTGATAGCTGAATTTTTTTTTCCTTCCTTTTTAATTTATCTTGAATGTAGTGTTAAGAATACTCTCTTGAGGAAAGAATAAGAGTAACACTAGTAAGGTAGAAAAGGAGTAATCCCTAACTGAGAAGGTGAAAAACCAGGTGAACAGGTTTTTGAAACCAATCATGGTGATGGAAATTTACTGGCTCTACAAAAAAAATTCTGCAACTGCTAATTATATCAACTCTTTCGTTGTTGAATCAGAGATCTAGGATTCATAATGCTTGGATGAGTTTGAAATAATGAAAATGTTTTTTCCAAAAGTATTGCTGCTGTTACATTGATTATATTTCTCGTCTATGTTATTAGCCTTAAGGGTAGTGTGAGCCAAAATATTCCTGTAGAGAATGTTTAGGGTGTATGCTTGACTGTGCTTTTGTAAACTCCTTTACAGTATACTCTAATGGGAAGAGCGTGAATTTGAATTTGGAGCTTGTGAAACTTCAGATTTGAATCCCAGCTCCATTCCATCAGTCATTTGGCCAAATCACTTCATCTTTCTGAGACTGTTCCCTCACCTGACTTCCTTAGGTGATGATTAAATACAACACTTCCTACCCTGGTCCTGATTTTCAGTAGGCATTTTACTAATGTTAGTTTTCTACGAAGTATAGATATTTGAATAATACTGTAAGGATTTTAAAGAATTCTTTCATATATTTAATATATAGAGTTTCATAATCTCAAGGTAAAATGTTTTAAAAGTAGGTAATTGAGTATCAATTGATGGGCCTCAATTTGTGTCATTTATTTTTTATTTTATTTTTAAATGCTTGAGAGAGAGGACACGCAGGAGGAGGGTAGGGGCAGAGAGAGAGCGAGTGAGGGAGAGAGAATCCCAGGCAGGCTGTGCACTGTCAGTGGGGAGCCCAGTGCGGGCTCAATCTCTCCAAATGTGAGATCACAGCCTGAGCCAAAATCAAGAGTCAGATGCTTAACCTACTGAGCCACCTAGGTGCTTCCCAGTCCCCCACCTGCCACCATGTCATTTTAATGGGGAAGGAAGGCATTTTGTTTTAAGTTTATTTATTTTGAGAGAGAATGAGCAGGGGAGGGGCAGAGAGAGAAAGAATCGCAAGCAGGCTCCATGCTAGGCCCGATTAGGGGTGCAATTTCATGACTGACCTTGAGCTCATGACATGAGCAGAAATTAAGAATCCGACGCTTAAGCGACTGAGCCACCCAGGCACCCCGGAAATTTTTATTTGCAAGCAACATGATTATTTTATTTGCAACCAACAGACAAAAATAAGAGAAGTAATAAGCATTTAGTAAATTTCCTGAATCTGTAATCAGGCAGGAATTGGTAACATTCCTGTTTCAGCAATATTGTGTTAGATTATTAAATTTCAAATTAAATCTTGTTTTTTTATATAGCCACAAAACCTGTTAAGTAGAAATAAAACTAACGACATCTACAAAACACTTAAGGAAAAAATACATTAGGATATAAAGGCCATAAAAGAATATATGAATAAATGAGGATGGACTGGGTTTGTGGAGTGAAAAAATACCATCAAGTTATCAGTTTTCTTCTAAGTAATCTATATAATGCAATTCCAATAAAAATCAACAGGTTTTTTTGGGGGAGGGGTTAGCTTGATAAAGAGATTCTAATGTTGGTAATGAAGATAGTATTTGTCCAAAAGTAGTCACAACAGTCTTGTAAGATATGACAGGGAAGGTTTTGTATTATCATATACCCAAAGTTTATTAGAGAATGTGGTATTATCAGTACAGGGATAGACAAATAGATCACCAGAATAAAACAGAGATCCCAGAGATAGAATTATGCTTATGAGCAGTTGGCTTATAATGTATAGTTGTTAAATAGACATCTGTAAAATCATCCGAATTACTTTTCAGAAGTACACCATCATGTTAATCAGAAGACAGGCCTTAGGCTTATAAGTGTGGTAATTGACAAAGTATGTTAGAATTACTTAGCTAAATGAATGAAGGTGTGTAGTGCACCCACTATGCTTGGCCATAAAGTGTCTTGGCACTCCTTCCTCAAATTAGGGTCACTGTTCAGAGTATAGTATTTCTCAGTGTTGTGTGAAAGCTATGTGCAGTACAGCTCTTTAATTCATGCTTATAGAGGATATATTAGTAAAATAAAGATTACATTGGACTTTTAAATATATTAGTTCCCTATATAATATGAATATTCAAATACATTTTTAGGGAGTAACACATAATAGTTAATGAATATCTACAATACATGTGGTCTCTGCACTCAAGGAGTTTACACTTCAGTAGGATGAGAGTGAGGACGTATACACCTGCAAATAACCATGCCGTGATAATAGTTATACTTGAGTTTTAATGAAATACTAAAATGGGGAATTGGAAGATTCTCGTTATGGAGTTTGAAGACTTATGAAGACTTTCATGGTCTTTCATTCTGAAAATTAAGGGAAATCATTTCAGATAAAGGAAATGTTTTGAGCCAGGACAGCAACGTATGATGCTTGATAGAATTGACGATGGATTGACTTTGAAGTCAGACTATTGAGGTGAATCCTGGTTCCCTGTACTACTTGCCATGTGACCATGGGCAGTCTCTTGATATTTAAGCTTCATCTTTAACCTGGAGATAATATTGTTCCTTCATAGGATTGATATTTTTAGAAAATTCTATGTTGAAATACAACATACAGAAAAACTGCACAGTATAGCTTGATGAACTGTCATGTACTGAACCTTACCTGTATAACCAGCATCCAGATTAAAAACAAAAACAACATTATCAGCATCCTGGGAGGCTTTTACATTCTCCGTTGTGGTGTTTTGAGAATTGCTGGGAACAGTCCCTGGCATACATTAGATCCCCATCAATGTTAGCTATTCTATTTAGTAGACAGTTGGAATGGAGCTGAGGAAAGGAATAAGGGCTGGTAGTATAAATCTGGATATCATTCATACTGTAGTGATGCTCCACTTAGTTGTTGAGCATGGATGAAACCAGAGCAAGTACAGTGCCTGGCATACATCATTTAGTAAACAATTTTGAATGAGAAAAAAAGTAGAAAAAATAAAGCCATGGTTATGAACTTGGGAAACATCTGTGTTTAAGGTAGGGCCAGAGAAAGAAAGAAGTAGGGCATGCACAGTGTTCCTGGAGGGGAAGTTCTTCTCCCAGCTTCTCAGGCTCACTGTAGGGTGGATGGAGTAACTTCACTCCCTATGTCCTAGATCCTTGCTAAAAACCTGCATTTCTGTCCACACACCCTGGACCTTAGTCCTGGGGGCTCAAAAAAAACTAAAAAAGTTTTGTGGTCTAATTTAGTATTCAGATAAATTTTTGAGGGCCCAAGAGATCAAAAGGGGCTTAAAGTATTGGGAAGCACTGTTTTTGAAGATCAATTAAATGAAAATAAAAATTTTAGTACATTTTTTGTTTCTGGGAAAACTCCTGGTAAGTTTGTGAACACTTGACAGTAAAAATCGATCCGAAATATAAGGAATCTATTTTTAGTTTGGTTTTTCTTTTCTTTTCTTTTCTAAATGTTTGTTTATTTTTGAGAGAGAGCGTAAGCAGGGAAGGGGCAGAGAAAGGGAGACAGAGAATCCCTAATAGGCTCCACACTGTCACCGCAGAGCCTCACATGGGACTCAACCCAGGAACTGTGAAATCGTGACGTGAGCTGAAATCAAGAGTCAGTTGTTTAACTGACTGAGCCACCAGGGCACCCTAGTTTTGTTTGGTTTTTCATTTTATTTAGTGTGAATCTTCATATCTTTCACTGAAGAAATGTTAATGTGTTTGTGAAATGATGAAGAAAGTATTTTTTCTTGAGTTTAGAAAGTTATAGGGCACTTTGGTTTAATTAGCTTATAGTATCCGTCAGCTTTTATTGTGCCCAGTAGTTGAATTTCTTTCTTGAGCAGTTCTATTTACAAACAGTTAAAAGGATTGACATTTCATGACTTGTTCTTTTTTAGAGATCTTCCAAAGAAAATCTGGTTAATTTTTGAAAGTGGAGTAAAATTCATTTTATCTTGCATTTACTGCAAATAATTACTGAAAAATAGTTTTTCTAAGTATTAAAATGTAAATATGGTAGGGGCATCTGGGTGGCTTAGTCAGTTGACTCTATGACTCTTGATTTCCTCTCAGGTCATGATCTCATGGTTCGTGGGTTTGAGCCCCTCATTGGGTTCTGCACTGAGCGTGAAGAGCCTACTTGGGATTCTCTCTCCCCCTCTCCTGTGTGCGCGCGTTCTCTCTCTTAAAAATAAATGTTAAAAAAAAAAAGTAAATATAGTATTCTCATCTAGTCAGTAGGAAGGACTTCGTTATGTAATATTCCATGACAGATTTGAACTTCTCAATTTGCTCAAAGTGTATGTGGCAGAATTCTTTCATCTTTTTGTAATGGTTATACACCACAATTTACTTGATGGGATTCATTAGTGGACAGATACTGAAGCTACGTATGTATTCAAAGATAAGAAGGAAATTGATAGTGTAGAAAGGAAAAGATTGATTAGTTTGATCATTCCAAACTTAAATTGAAAATGTTTTCTGATTATGGAGCAAGGAAGATGACTCTCTTTAAAAAAAAAATGGAGCCATCAAATGTTTTAAAAAACTTTTTAAGCATTGTGTTTTGACAGTTCAGGTGCAGGAAGAAGAGACAGAAGTAATAAGTTACCACTCATTAGAGATATATTTGAAATCTGGATTCCGCATTTATAAGATAGAAATTTTTTTTTCTTCATGTTAATTCATTTTTGTAGAGAGAGACAGGGCATTAATAGGGGAGGGGCATACAGAGAGGGAGACACAGAATCTGAAGCAGGCTCCAGGCTCTGAGCTGTCAGCACAAAGCCCCACGCAGGGCTTGAACTTATGAACTGTGAGGTCATGACCGGATGCTCAATCATCTGAGCCACCCAGGCACCCCTGTAATATACAAATTTTATAGTTCGTGCATGAAAGTTGATGAGCAGTTATGTTCAGAGAAGATGGTTTATTTTAAAACCAGGAACATATGGAATAAAAGTTTGGGTTTCTAATAAGTTTTTTTATTATTTTTATTATCCCTTAATCTTGTGTGAATAATTTGTCAAATGTCTTCAAAAATATAAAAAGTGCAGGGGCACTTGGGTGGCTCAGTCGGTTAAGTGTCCCACTCTTGGTTGGTTTCGATTTAGGTCATGATCTCACAGTTCATGAGTTCAAGCCCCACATTGGGCTCTGCACTGAAAGCGCAGAGCCTGCCTGGGATTCTCTCTCTTCCTCTCTCTGCCCCTCCCCTATTTGCTCTCGCTCTCTCTCAAAATAAACACACAAAAAATATATATGTGTATATAAAGTGCATAAAGGTCCAATGGACTGAGGTAAATACTGTGAGTTAAGGATCCCAAGTAAACAATTTTTATATGTTTAACCACTACCCCCTGCTTCTTGTGGTCTACTAGTGTAATGTGTTAGTAAAAGTTATAGGATTGGTTATTTTATTTGTTTTAGTTTTTAGCAGAAATTTAAATTTCTTCTAAAATTCTATGATACTGTTTTAATAGCATTGTAAAGGTATGGAGAACATGACCTATAATATAATTATATAATAACTAATATTTATAATATCAAGTATACAGATTAAAGATGGTTTGTCTTTGGGGTGATTCTATAAGGAAGTTTAATTTTGCATTCTTTTGTCAACATATAAAATATTAAATCTAAAGAAAAATCTCTCAATACTTTGGTAGATACATAAAATGCCATTATTTGACGTAGAAAATTGAAAAGTCCAACAGTGTTTGAGCATTAAATTTGGACTCATGAAAAGATCGAGTTGTGTTTTGAATGCCATGAAAAAGAAAAAATGTTTTGTCTATCAATCAGTTTGCCATTTTATCCAAAATTAAAACTAATGTACACACACAGTATGTTTTCCAGGGGAGAAAGAAACCACATCCAATAATGTGAGTGACAGAAGCAGGCTACATTTTCTTGATTGAGACCTTTTCTCATTCCTTTTACAATGTCAGGTATTAAACATTGTTTCCATTTTACAGTGGTGGCTCTATATACTTAGTATGGATATTTCACTCTGTCTAAAGTTAATCATTATCTTCACTCTCCTAAACAATACAAGGGACTTAACTCATGAACCGAGAGATCATGACCTGAGCCAAAGACGCGCCTTAACCAGCTGTACCACCCAGGCACCTTATATTTACCACACTTTTAACATAACATTCATTCTGAGATCATTTTCATTTTTCCTAAAGGAAATCTTTAAAAATGTCCTTTAATATGTGTCTACTAGTAACAGTTTTTGTGTGTGCTGTGTGTGTTTTTTAATCTCCCCTTTCTTATTCTTGAGAAGTCATCACTTAGGCTCCGTAGGCAATTTTTTTCCCTCAGTGCTTCTCTTTGTTAGGGCTCTTGAATCTTAGGATTGTTATCTTTCATTAATTTTGGAAAATCTCAGATACTCTTTTTAGGTGCGTTTCCTTTTTCTCCATTTGCAACTCTACATAGATACAACTTACCACTTTTTATTCTTCTTTGTTTTTTAACCTCTAATATTTTTACCTCGTTATCTCTTTGTGCATTCTAAGTAATTTTGGAGATTCTTGTAATTTTTTTTGTCAGCCATGTCTTATCAGTAATGTAATGCCTGTCTAAATTTCTGATTATAATTTTTTTATACCGTATTTCATTTCTAGACGTTTTGTTCTTTTAAAAATTCATCTGGTTGTTTCTGATCAGTTTCTTGGTCCTTAGTCTTAGTTTTGATAGTCTCTTACTTTTTTTAGTTTACTTATTTTGTATTTTGTATCCAATAATTTTAATACTTCAGTCTTTTCAAAAAAAATTTTTTTTATTCTGTAAACTCTTGCTCATAGTAACTTGTTTCCTTATGGGTTTCATTGTGATATTTTTATTGAGAGCTCCTGTTTCTTGGAACGTTGTAGCATTTAGAGAGGAAAATGTGTTTTGTGGCATCTGGAAGCACTATTAGCCCAGAGAGATATTAAACAAACTTTTTAGCTTAGAGTGTTCCTAGTCAGAGAATGTGCATTCCAGAGCCCAAACTAGGGAAAGGCTGGCTTGTGGTTAATTTAATTGTCAGGGGAGACTTCTCTCCCTTTTACCCAGAACCAAGACTGAGATAGTAAAATTTCTTTTATGATTTTCCCTTAAAAGGGGAATTGGGGGCCTCTGGGTGACTCTGTTGGTTGGGTGTCCAACTGTTGATTTCTGCTGAGGTCATGATCTCACAGTTTGTAGGAACCAGCCCCAGAAGCCCTGAAGTGTGGGCTCTGTCCTGACAGGGCAGGGCCTGCTTGGGATTCTCTCTCACCCTCTCTGTCCCTCTTCCACCCACACATGCTATTTATAAAATAAATAAATATGAAACAAACAAAAAAACTTTAAAAGAAGCAGGAAAAAATGGACTTTTTCATAATTCACCTTCTGTGCTGGTTCTCGTGGAGTCCCAGAGTTCTAGGCCATTGCTTCCCAATGCCTTTCATGTCTGCTAACACAGAAAATAATGTTTGTTGAGCAGCACACTAGGTACAGTGGGAGATTTGGAGCCCTGAATAGGGTTATTGCAGCTGTAGGCAACAGATCTGGGGCTCTGACCATGTGCACTGCTCATTTTCCTGGAGAACTGTTTCCCTGTTACAGAACAGAAGGAAATGTTTTTGTTTAAAGGTATAACTAAATGAGTGGGGAAATGAATGATGAATAAATACTATTATAGATTCTAAGTTAATGCTTTGTTTGATAAAATGATGTGGTTGTTGAAGCTTATAGTTTTGGGATCCCTCAAGCAGTTACAGTTATTGAAGACTCTAAAGAGCTTTTGTTTGCATGGGTTGTATTAATATTTACTGTCTTAGAATTTTAAAAAATATTTATTGGGACACCTAGGTGGCTTAGTCGGTTAAGTGTCTGACTCTTGGTTTTGGCTCAGGTCATGATCCCACGGTTTGAGAGTTGGAGCCCTGCATCAGGCGTCGGGCTTTGTGCTGACAGCAGAGCCTGCTTGGGATTCTCTCTTCTCTCTCTGCCCGTCCCTTGCTCGCTGTCTCTCAAAATAAATAAAAACTTTTAAAAAATTAAGTCATTTTAAAATAAAATTACTACTCACATAAAATTTGAGTTAACCTCAAATTTCTTTATGAAAAATAACCGTATTACAGTCCTCCCAAAATAGTGAGACAAGAGGCCTTATTTTACATTTTTACAGAGATTTTTATTAATTGTTACAATAAATTGTTTGGATTAAATTATATGAAAGCAATCTATAATTGAAAAAGGGATAACTTCCTGGATCCTAGTAGTCCTTGGATCTATAGAAATTAAAAGGTATAGAGAGGAGCATGGCTGACTCAATCTGAAGAGCATACGACTTTTGATTTTAGGGTTGTGAGTTTGAGTCCCATGTGGGGTGTAGAGATTACTTAAATAAATAAAACTTAAAAAAAAAAAGATGCAGAAATGTTTTCCCTGTTACCGACTGCCACTTATATGGACAAGCCATTGGTACACATAGTTGTTTTAATGTCAGTAGTGACTATAACTTAAGTATAATAGCCAGCTCGTATTAATGCAACTTGAAAATGCTAAAAATGGCCTCATAGTTGGGGAAAGATTAGGGTTGAGGCCAGACATGCAGAAATTAGGAGTATTTTAAATTTGTGGTGGGTTGTTGGTTATTCAAGTTGCCAGTTTGAGAATTCTATTCTAATACTTTCATGCCCCCCCCACCCCACCCAGAGTAATACATAATGTAATTTAAAATAAAATAGTATAGAAGGGCTTTTAATGAAAAAAATTCCTTTATTTTCCTTCTCCCTTCCACTTTGTACAGACCTCTACTTTTAGTGCGTTCTGGTTTTATTTCTAATCTCCATATCATGAAATCATGTGCTTCTCTGTGACTTAATTTATCGGCTTTTTTATGCATTATATTTTGACTTCTACAGTTGTAGTTAGGATTTAGTACATACTCTCTCATGCTTCTCATTTCTCTTTCCAAATTCAGCGATATGCCTGTTTCTCTTACTTTGATACTCCATTTCCATCAAAGGTAGTCAGTATATCAGTAATCTCTGTTTTAGGAAAAGAATCTTGAAACTCTGGTGCTTTACTTTCCCTCTTTCCCCCACCCCATCCCCCAACTTAGCTGTAGTTGTACTTGTGATTAACATTTAAATTATATTCTGTAATCATAGTTTGTCGTCTGTAACTTAGGTTGATTCTGAAACTTAAAGCAAAACTTTTTCTATTTTATGATTGTAAATATTACTTACTGTGGAGCCAAGTGGTGGTGTTCTTTTTTTTTAATTTTTTTTTTTAATGTTTATTTATTTTTGAGACATAGAGACAGAGTGTAAGCAGGAGGAGGGCAGAGAGAGAGGGAAACACAGAATCCGAAGCAGGCTCTAGGCTCTGAGCTGTCAGCACAGAACCCGACGCGGGGCTCGAACTCACGGACCGCGAGATCACGACCTGAGCCGAAGTCGGCCGCTTAACCAACTGAGCCACGCAGGCGCCCCCAAGTGGTGGTGTTCTATGATTATCATTTCTAATGTGTTCCATGTTTACAACCCTGTACCACTTAAAAGAACAATCTTCCTAGGTTCAAGTTCAAATGGATTTTTGCTTTTTTTTTTTTTTTTACACACTAATTGCTTAATCGTGGTGTCTTTTACCAGGATCATGCCTTTCTTGAGCAATTTTGTATTTGCTAAAATCTTTCATTGCCCCCCCCCCCCAATCTGTTTGGTGCCTTGATTGTATCAAGATTTTTCCGGGCTCCTGTTCTACTGTCTTGTCCAATCCTCTGTTTTCCTGGACATCTCTTTCCTGGAGACCTCTATCCTTTTTTTACTTCTAATTTAAGCTCATTGCCTGTGTCGGTCTGCTGCACAGCCGCTGGCCTGTGCTTTCCTCTCTCCTGGATTTGGATCCACTGTTTATAGGATCTCATGATTTCTTTCTTGGTTTATTTTTTATTGAAGTACATCTTCATGTTACTTCTGGGAGGAAAAAGGTATATAGGTAGTAAACTCTTTCAGTTCTTGAATGTCAAAAAAAAATCTTTATTTTGTCTTGATGGTTTAGCTGGGTACAGAACTCTGTATTAATAATCATTTTCCCTTGAATTTTTAAGACATTAGTCTATTGTCTTCTAGCCACTAGTGTTATCAGTAAAAGTCTCATTCTCATTTATTTGTATGCAGCTGACTTATTTTTCTTCTTTCTGGAGACTTGAAGGTTTTTTTTTTTTTTTTAAACCTTGAGGTGTTATGAAGTGCTATATGTCTCTAGGTATAGTTTTTTCATTTGGTTTTGCACTCTGTAGGCCCTTTAAGTTTGAAAATATGTGCTTCCCTTCCAGAATGGGAAATACTATTTCTTAATTTCTTTCATTTATTTTTTTCTTTTCAGAATTCTTTTCAGTTGGATATTGGAGTTCCTAGATTATCTTCTCTTATCTAGTTTTCATATCCTGATCTTGTCTATACCCCTCAACTTTATCTTCTACCAAAGTGTAAAGTTCTTATTTTATGGATACAAGTTGAGTTTTGGAAAATTCTTGCTTGTTGCCTTATATTCATTTTCTACAGGATCAATCCTATTTCTTATGCAATTTATGGTAGGCTTTCTTCAACTTCTGGTGATTTTGATCAGCTGTCTGTTGTGGTAAGGTCTCCAGTTGGTTTCACTTTCTGGTAAGGAAGGGGAGAGCTAGCCATTAACCTCCAGTTTAAGTCCAAGATTATAAAAAGTGTTATTACTCTTTAATATTAATAATTCCCTAAATATTTTATTTTTCAACCCCCAAGAGAATACCTTTCCATTTTATGTTTGATTCTTCAAGTATTTCTTAACCTTGCTCACGCGTATTTTTATATGTTTGTTTTGTGGTTTATTATTTAGTTTGTCCTGGTTTAAAACTGACTGAAGTTTATTAGACTTAATTTATTCACAGAGGATATTATCTAAATAGAAGCTTCTTTTCTCCTGAATGAAAATGAAAGTCTTCTCATTTCACAAATATATTTTTATAACAAGATTTGGGTTTTTAATTACTTGTCCTATTTTATTTTAAAAATTATTTAATGACCATTAAGTCTTAAATTTTATGTAGGGATGTAATTTAATACCTTTTATTTTATCACTCCAAGCTAGGCAAAACTCTTGGTTTAAAATATTTTGACCTAAGACTAATTTTTCTTGAACTAATTTGAACTTGACCTGAATTTTTTTAAAAATTTACTTACTTTTAGACTTAGCCAGTAGATATTTATTTGAATTGGTATGGTCCAGGCTGGTCATATACATCACATTAAAGGCAATTTTTCTAAGGATATTTCAAATTGAAAAAGACTTTCCCAGATGGGTTTAAGATAACAAACCAGAGAATCTTTATTTTGAACAGCAGACAGCTGCTCCAGCCCTTAAACTCCTGGGAATTGGGACTAGATCATTGTTTGTCTGATACTTTTGGTAGAGGATATAGTTTCAGCCCACATGATGGGTAGGTATCTGGCTAAGAGCAGTTAGGTTAGGCAGCCCTAGGCATGTACTTTATGATAATTGCTAAAGATATTGGCATACTTTTTATATGGCTCCTGGGAAGGGTGATTATAAGACTTATTGTTCAAGCCAAAACACATTGGTGTGAGAGAGTACTGTTAATAATTATGAGGGAATAGTAGGCTTAAACCAAAGCATATTGTCTTCAGTTTCTTAGTCACAGGGACTTTTAAGGATCAGTTTAAGTCAAATGGGTTGTCTTGTTGACTTAACGTTCCTGTTATATTCCCACTCTGTTTTTTGTCCTATAGGACAAGTTTTGGGGACCAAGAAGTGCGAACAGATATTTGATAAAGAGCAATGGGATGAATGGAAACTGTATAGGAGTCCAAGACTATCTGAATTTTTATATAAACAAACCCCATTTATGCAGTGTAGTCTGAAATGTGTGAAATTTTATCAGTAAATGTTAAATATAAGTTTCACAGAACTGGTGTATTTATATTTTAAATATAATTCTTTTTCTCAATTCTAGGAATTTTGAAGAAGTATACTATGTTATTGGCATTTTTTTCTTAAGGCTGTGGAATTATCCATAGAAAATGTCAATCCCAAACCAATTTTCCACTATTTAAATTTTCCTTTTCCTGTCTTCGGATTGTCATATATGTAGAAATTATTAGCTATTTTTAATATCAAAATGTGGAAAACCTCTTCCAAATATAAATTATAAGAATTTCTTTGGACTTTGTTCTAAGTTTTTGTTTTTTTTTCTTTTTCATATTGGGCTGAAATCTGCCACCCTTCCATCCATTGGTTCTAGTTCTGTTCTCTGGAGCAGCATGGAGTAAGTCTCTTCTCTTAGAAGGCAGCTCTCATATCTTCCCCAGTCACCTCTTCTAGACTGAATGTTCCCAGGTCCTCTACTTTTTATGTGAAATAATACCCATACTTATAAGCTTCATATTGATTCCCTTTGAATACATTATAATTATCAGTGTTTTTCCTCATATGGTTAAAATGTGATGGCCCCAGATTTTTAATTCTATGCCATATTTGTATGGTATTGTGCATACCAGTGAAGAATATCCTGTACTATAACCCATGAATCAGACACTGTTAGTGCAGCTTCAGCTTATGTCAGGAATTATTTTTTCTTGGCTATTCTTAACTTGTTGGCTCAGATTAAAACTTACGGTCATCTAAAACCTGTCAGCTAAATAACTGTTGGGGCTTTCCTTTTTTTAGAAGGCATTTCTGCCTTGATAATAAAACTTCAAGTGTAATTCTATTAGAATAACAAGTACACTTTCACGTGCTAACATCTGTAAGCCTTGGTTTTATATGACATAGACTCTCAATTTAAAAGTTAAAAGAAACCTTTTTCTGAGAACTTTAACTGGAAATTTATTTGATTTACGGTTTTGAAAAATGTTTTGCCTCTTTATGTTTTAAATGGTTATGATTGCAAAGCATCTGACTTCAGTCTCCTTTTGCAATATTCTACATTTTTAAGAGAAAAATAAATGTATGTAATGAAATGCTGCCTGTAGCTTGGGTAATTTTTCTAAAGTCATAGATAGTCCTTTGTAGGTTTTGTGCCCTAGAGCAAGATTTCTCAACCTCAGCACTATTGACATTCTTTGGATAATTCTTTGTTGTGGGTAGCTGTCCTGTTCATTGTAGGATAAGAAACAGCATCAATGGTCTCTACCCACTAGATGCCAGTAGCACACATCACCACCACCTCCTTTGCAGTTTGACCATCAAAAATTACTTTCAGACATGGCCAAATGTTCTTGGAGGGCACAGTCTCCCCCAGTTGAGAACTACTGCCGTAGGATAACAGAAGTATTTCTTATGTCAAATGAGTAATAGTTTCTACTTGAAATGTTTTCTGTAATTGGAGTTAGAATTCAATATTTTTAACATGATTTCTTTGTAGAGATTTTTTTACCTGTAGAACAATAATAAAGAACTTTACAAACAACAAATATTTTTTAAAATTCCTAGTTTCATCAATTTTTCTTTTCTTCCTAATACTGCTTTTTATCCCAGTTTGTCATCCCTGCTTTGTGATATGTTCCATGATCTTAATCTTAGTATATGTGACTGTCCAATGTTTTAAAATTAAGGAATAAAACTTATACAACAGTAACAAATACGGTATTGACTTAGGAGGTTTATCGAGTTCAAATACTTGGTGTTTTGTAGTCCATGATTAAATTTCTTGAAAATATGTTTTGTATTTTATTAAACTTTAGATTTTACAATTAAATTGTATTATCTTTATTCTTCTACTCCACAATATAGCCAGCAACCAGCTTCGGGTGTAGCCTACTCTCATCCAACTACAGTTGCTAGCTACACTGTCCATCAGGCTCCAGTGGCTGCTCACACAGTTACTGCTGCCTATGCACCAGCGGCCGCCACAGTTGCAGTTGCCAGGCCTGCTCCGGTAGCTGTTGCAGCTGCTGCAACAGCTGCTGCTTATGGAGGCTACCCCACTGCACATACAGCGACCGACTATGGTTATACCCAGAGACAACAAGAAGCGCCACCACCACCACCCCCAGCTACTACACAGAACTACCAGGTAAGAAAACTACTGGTTCCAGTAGTCTTGATATACATGCGTCAGTGACCACAGTATGCGATATAATGTCAAGCCAGTGTTTTCAAACTTGGGTCTTCCAAAATCTACCCATAATGATAGAAGTGTATGTTCATAGGTAATTTAGTCCAAGCTTTAAGTTTCCTTGTAGTGAGTTTTATATTAATAATTCCCCTGGGTTCATTCAAATCCATTTTATATCTGTGTCTGCTTTAATTATTTTCCATTAATAACTGGTTAAATATTAACCAAGGTTTTCAGAAAAATGAAGACATAGTGAAGATGCTTCTTGTTTGTATTATGGCATTATTCATCCACTTAGAATACAGGCTACGTCTCCTCGTTTGAGAATCATGAGCCTAAGCTATATAGGCCAAACAAATTATATAGTGTTTTCTTGAAATTTAGCAAGGACAGAAAATCTCTTGCCTGTACATTCTTCCACTCAGGGTATTCTTTTTTAGTATGTAACAGAAATTGATGGCCATTCTTAATTCATCTAGTTGCTTTTGGTTCAGTCTTATGGGGACATGAAGATCTAATTCCCTATAGTACTATGTTTGTTATGATACTAAATTACTAATTAAATTTAGTCCTAATCTTTTAAGAACCCATTTTCTATTTGCTTTGAGGATCTGTTTTTATTTATTTATTTACATGTTTGTTCGTTTATTTTGAGAGAGAGGGTGAGGAAGGGGCAAAGAGAGAATCTCAAGCAGGGTCAGCTCAGAGACCTACGCGAGGCTCAAACTCATGAGTTGTGAGATCATGACCTGAGCCAAAATTAAGAGTCAGATGCTTAGCTGACTAAGCCACCCAGGCTCTCCTAGATCTGTTTTTAAACTCGGATCCTTCTGGACTTTGCCTAGTTTTTCTATATTCTTTCTGAAGTATATAAATTTATTTTGTTAAGTAATGAATTAATATATGAATCATAATGTTAGTATTTTCTGTTACTATTGGGCAAGTTTCTAAACTCAGAATTCCTTTTACCTTATACGATTGTTTTTATTATGTCCAAAGACACAATATAATAAATTCCATTGTTTTTAATAGGATGTATGCAGCCCATCATTTTCTGGGCCTTGCCTATTTTTGCAGCCCTTCTACCTGCATATCCCCCTCCTCACTTTATGCAGAATTCACCTAGCTCACCTTGATATTTTCACTGCCTTAGAGGCTTCTGTACGGTGTTCCTTCTTCTTGGAACCAGAGTTCCCCTTTCCTCTCCACTCAGAAGCTCCTACTCATGTTGTTAATAGTGGTAAATATAGAAGAATGAAAAGAAAGCTAGATCAGTCAAAGCTTAGAACACGCAAGTGGTCTCTCTACTGTGAGATCCATTTTTAAAGATAAGCATTATTTTTAAATGATTCAGTGATTTTTTTTTCCTGATGTGAAAGCTAAACATGCTGCTTGAAATGGTTTTGACCTTATTTGAAGTCCAAAAGGATTCCCTTTATTTTGAATTTGATTCTTATACATAGGTCTGTAGTTAGTTTTTTGTTTTCCTTTACTACACTTTTATATGGTAGAGTTGAGGTTTTTTTCCCCTCTACTTACAGGAAGATTTTCTTTCATTTCCTTTCTTTAGGACTCGTACTCATATGTAAGATCCACCGCTCCTGCTGTAGCTTATGATAGTAAGCAGTACTACCAACAACCAACGGCAACGGCTGCTGCTGTAGCAGCTGCTGCCCAGCCTCAGCCTTCTGTTGCTGAAACCTACTATCAGACAGGTGGGTTTTATTAGCATACAGTTTCATTGAAAACTACGAAAGATATTATTCAATGTGTTTAATGAACATACCCTTTTGAGTTCATCGAAACTCCTTTATTTTGAGAGAGAGAGTGCAACTGGAGGGGGGAGGGGGAGGGAGAGAGAGAGAGAGAGAGGGAGAGGGGGAGGGAGAGAGAGAGAGAGAGGGACAGGGAGAGAGAGAGAGAGAGAGAGAAAATCCCAAGCAGGCTCCATGCTGGCAGCCCAGCGTAGGGCTGGATCTCCAGAACTGTGACATCATTGCCTGAGCTGAAATCGAGAGTCAGACGCTTAACTGAGCCACCCAGGCACCCCAAAGATGGATTTTTTTTTAATAGAGATTGAATTGAAAAATTTTAAAATAGCTGAGTTCAGAAAAGTAGACAGCTCCTTTATTTTAATTATTTTTGAAGAACTGTGAGAGTGTGGGTAGAACCTTGAATTAGGAAGAGTAGGGCTAGCCTCTCGTACTGACTTTACCACTAATATGGGTGAGTGATTTTTACCTCTTTTCATCTCTGTTCTCAGGTAAATGAGGTACTTGACCCAGATCTCTCTAGGGTACTTCTAGTTCTAAGATTTTTGTGAGTCTCTTGGAAGTGGTATACAGATACTTTTAGTTATAATGACTGATTTTTCTTATAGTTCTCTAATGATTTGTGAGTACACTGATCTATAATGAACTTCCTAATTAATTATCAAAGTTAGATTGTATTTAAGAGTCAGCAAAGAGTCTTGATTTAGTCTTGGGTCTGACATCGACTGTGTGACTTGAAAGTCATTTAGCTCTTGGGCATTAGTTTCCTTTTGTAAAATGTCCTGATCTGTGCATTGTGTGGATCAAGTTTCATATGGCATGTAGATAAGTTTCATAAGCTCTTAAGCGCTGTTTATTTAAGGTGACTTTACTAAACTAAGCATAAGTTACTGCCCCCCTGATACTTGGGCCTTTATCAGGAATTATATTTGTATGCCTTAATTATTGTTAATAAGTGATTAATTATTAATTTAGGACTTTTAATAAGGTTTGTAAGATTCTTAAAGCATACATTTAGTTTGAATATGGTCAAAGGCAGCAGAAACCTGAATGTGAGCCATTTTAGAACAACTGCATTCAAGCTATTGGACATTTAAAGATTTAAGTCAGTATCACTTTATGAGTTGAAATTAGACCGAAGTTCACTATGGATAAAGAATAAAAATGTGATGAAGCATGTTTGAACAAGTTCGAATAATTAAACGTTGAAATTTTTATTCTGAATAGAAATAGATATTTGTGGCTTGCTGTACCTAACATTAAGCATAATGCTCAAGTGAGACTAATTAGCCTAATACACACACACACACACACACACACACACACACCTTTTCTAAAAACCGTAAGTAGTTCTGCTATTTCAGTTAGTTGTAAATTTGGACAAAATGCCATTTTGGAAAGCATAGAAAGCATCTGGGAATAGGATAGTAAATGAATTTATATAGATGTTATATAGATGTTTTATTCAGTTTATATATGTTTATATAGATGTTTTATTCAGTTGGTAATAAGAATTTCAACCCTTTTGCTAAGAAAAAACTTCTAGCATCAAATTTACAGTTGATGTTTATACTTAGTTTACCAATATCCTTGAAAATTAGAAAAAATATCAAGGTACACCCTTTTAGTTTTCTGATGTTTTTTTCCCATTTTAGCCCCTAAAGCAGGTTATAGCCAAGGTGCAACTCAGTATACACAAGCCCAGCAAACTCGACAAGTGACAGCCATAAAACCAGCCACACCAAGTCCAGCTACCACTACTTTCTCCATTTATCCTGTATCTTCCACCGTACAGCCAGTGGCAGCTGCAGCTACTGTGGTGCCATCCTATACCCAGAGTGCTACTTACAGTACCACGGCAGTTACTTATTCTGGTAAGATGGATAAACTGGGTTTAAAGGAGTAAACAAATCAGAGAGTTACTAGAAATTGCCTTGTTTTATGGAATGATCTTCCCAGTAGCCAGAATTGAATTGATTATAATGTAACAAATAGACCGTACCCTAAGTTGTGTTTTTGTTGGTAGTGTTGTTATTCTTTGTTTTATTTTATTTTTTTTAAGCCTGGAGATTTTAACAATGTAAAATGCTCTTTGGGCATTTGAAAGCTAGTCATGAGTCCTGGGCCTAGCAATGCAGTTAGAAAAAGTAACACTTAGTATTTTACACTGTCATTTTTTTCCTGACTTTTCTAAATGAGTTTGAAAACTTAAGGTCAACATTCAGGGACTACCACTGACAAATTATATTTATTTCAGCTGTGTCAGGGAGCTGTTTATGTTTATTATCAGGAATAAGTAATCTTGAAAATATTAGGTAGCCTTTGTAAACATCCATAAGTTTGTTCTGTAACACATGTCTCTTGGAAGGACAGAGTAGCTTTATTTTCCTTAAATAAGCATACATTTATTATCTTACTAAGGAAAGTATGTATTTCCTTAAGTAATCATTATAGTGAGAGAAATATAATCACTAAAATCTTACTATGTCCACTGCTTTTCTCATTTCTAGCTGAGGTACTTTGAAGTGTTTTCAGGAATTAAAATTGTGTGTTGTGGTAGCTCTTTTTGCCCACAAGTCCTGTCCCCTTACTTTAATAAAACCACCTTTTTGCACTGGGGGGAAAAATCACATATTGCTTTTTTGTAGATCTATAACCTTGGATTACTGTATGGTTTGTTTTGTTCTGCATTTTCTTTATTTCTTAATACCCTGTCTTGTTCCATGGAGGATTTAAAGCGAAATGGGCAGCTTTCGTTCTTCTTGATACTTTGTTGTAGCTTGGTGTTAGAAGCCTAACTACTGAATTAAAAAAATTTTTTTTTGTTTTTCAGAGAATTTTTTTTTTAATATCTCTTACCCTATGCTAAATAAATGCTTATGCGGGGTGCTAGGGATACGATGGTGAGTTAGGCAGACATGGAGTGTTTCAGAAAACCAGTTTGTTGTGGCTGGGATACAGGATATATGTGGTAAATACCAAGATATGAGGCTGGAAATGTCATTGTGAAAAGCCTTGTTTGGTCTGTTATGATCTGCCTTTGTCTTGGGGACCAAAAGGGTGCCAAAGAGAAAATCTTAAGAACAAGAACAACGGGAGCAGGTTTAGAAGTTAACTATGACAGCCATGCAGAAATGAATTGGGAGTGAGGAAATATTATTCCTAGGTCTGTCTTTCAGGGTTGCCAAGATACAACTTTTCTGTGTCTCTTTATCTCTGATTAATCAGTTATAGCTACATATGGAATTATTTCAGTGGAATCTTACTGGACACATTTAAAATTTTTTATTTTATTTCATTTTACTTTTTTGAGAGAGAGGGTGTGTATGCATGAGTGGGGGAGGGGTAGAAGGAGAGAGAAAATCCTAAGCAGGCTCCATGCCCAGTGCAGAGTCCAATGCAGGGCTCATTCTTACAACTGTGGGATCATGACCTGAGCTGAAATCATGAGTTGGACACTTAACTAACTGAGCCACCCAGATGCCCCTGGGCACATTGTTTTTAAATGTCCACATTAACTTCAGCTAAATGAGGAATACTATAATATCTTTTCCTATTATTGCTTTTCTCTTACATGTTCTTCTCCCTCTCTTTTCTCTTTCTGTCATTGTCTCAATTGCTTGAATATATCTTCCACAGGATGAAGTTGTTTTTATTTACTGCTATATTACATGAATAATACATGTAAATACATTTAATACTAGAAACTATAGATAAAGGAGAAAAAATTAAATCATTGGACATCTACTCCTAGATACTAACCGCCATTAGCATTTTTTGGTGCATGTCTTTCTTGCGTTTCTTCATGGGAATATACACATACAGTATATACATTTTTTTTTTACAAAAAGGAATTTGTCTAATGCATACTCTTTTGCTAATTGTCTTTTTTCTCATTGCGAATGTTCTTTCATGTCACTAAATTTAAGATATATCATCATTTTGATTCGTTTTTCCTCAACTTTTTATTTTAGAAAATTTTAATTTTGCAGAAAAGTTGAAAAAATAGTACACGTGTACTATATACATTTATCTAGATTTATCAATTAATTTATCATATTTGCTTTATCTCTTAAAATACATTTTTGAATGGTTCAGCAGTATATTTACAAGTTGCAGATGATCTGGTGCTTTGCCTAGAATTTTCCAGCATGTATTTCCTAAGAATAAGGGCATTCATTTACATAACCAAATGCAAATATCATAAAATGAAGTTGAACATGGATTTTATCTAATTTCTTTAGTTGTGCACAAGTGTCTTTTATGGCTGGGCTTTCTAGATGTTTGGTGTGTTTGTACTCCAGTCTATTTATTTATTTATTTAATGTTTGTTTGTTTATTGAGAGAGAGTGCACAAGCAGAGAGAAGGAGACAGGATCCCAAGCAGTTTCTGTGCTGTTAGGCTGGAGCCTGATGTGGGATTTGAGCTCAAGAACTATGAGGTCATGACATGAGCCAAAACCAAGAGTCAGACACTTAACTGACTGAGCCACAAGCTTCCCATTTTTTTTAAGTTATTCTTTCTTTTCTTTTTTAATGTTTTTTTTATTTTTTGAGAGGGGGGTTAGAGGGGGAGGGAGAGACAGAGACCCAGATCCGAAGCAAGCTCCTGGCTCTGAGCTGTCAGCACAGAGTCCGACACAGATCTTGAATTCACAAGCTGTAAGATCATGACCTGAGCCGAAGCTGGATGCTTAACCAACTGAGCTACCCAGGCACCCCTGTGCTTCTTTTAAATTCAGTGTCTAATCAAGGAGTATGGATTGTACTTGGTTTTTCTATCTTGTTAGTTTTCAGTTTTCTTTAACGTAGAATAATCTCCTGTTTTTATCTTCTCTCTCGCGACCTTGACATTTTTGAAGAGTTCAGATTAGTTGCCCTATAGAATATCCCACAATATGGATTTTCTGCTTTCTTTATGCTTAGACTTTGGCAACCTTTTAGTCAATAAAACTACCTAAGCCAACTTTTCCATTTCATCACGTCAAGAGGACATAAGTAATGTTATAAATTCCTTGTTGGTGATGCCAGGTGTAATCACTGGTTAAAGAGGTGACGACCGGATCTCTCCATTTTAAGGATACCTTTTTCACTTTGGAAGTAACCGAGTAGTCTGTGGACCTAGGTTCTTTTCACTCTGTGGTGTTAGATCCTTTGAAAATCTCTTAACCGAATCAAGTTTTATGATGGTGGACATAAAATCCTTTTACATTGATTCTTAGCACTCTTCTCTAACGAAGAGCCCCCTCTTCCTACTTTTTTAGTATTACTATGGACTCATTCTTTTTTATTCAGTGTAGTATAATCTGTTACTCTCATTTTTCTTTTTGAGGTACACATTTTCCCAAATTTGGCCATGGGATCCATTTCAAACTACTTCTGAGCCTTTTGGACTTGGCATCGTTATTCTTTGAGCCCTTATTTCATTTTTGGCACAATAAGATGTTACTGATACATACAGTTAAACCATTTCCTGCCCAAGTCTCACAATCAGCTCTTTGACAAAGGAGCTGTGATTTCTAATATAGTATTTAGAAATCAAAATCTACTTTTAGAAATACATAGTTTTTAATGGGTGCATAATATTTTATTGTATTGATACACTGTGTAGATTTTAGAGTTTGTATCTTGGGATGCTTGGTTTCATATTAGGGAAAACATAAGAACAACACTGAGTAAAATAACCCTGTATGAAAAGATTTGTCTAGTTGTCAGTTGTTTTCCTAAGGTAAATTCCTAGAAATTCCTGTTATGTTGAAGGGTATGCACTTGAAAAAAAAAATGTGATACACAGTGTGAAATTGTCATCCAGGATGGTTATCATTAGGGTGATATAAACTGATATGCAGTTTTATATCAACTACGATTTAGGTTAGCTATGATTTTGGTCTCATTGAGTTCTAGAATATTGGTACATACTAAATGGTGACTTGTAGCGTGATGAATTTACTGCTGAAGTGGTGTGTTTTTGTTTCTGATATTGTACATTTAAAATTTTATTTAAACTTATTATGTAACTTACTAATTGATAAGCATTTTAAATGAAAGTACTTTTTAAGTGAAACTGTTTTAGCCCTCAAAAACTGAGCTTTTTAGAGATGCAGCCTTATATTTGTTTTCCCACAGTGCTTTTACAAGAAATGTACATTTGTTTGCAAGTGTTCATAGGAGATTAAGTAGTAAGCTATAGTTAAGCTTGCGTTTTCTTAGTTTTAGACTACGTGTATGCAAAAGAAGGAGATTATTTTGTAAATATTAAGCTCAATCTGGTTATTTTTGTAGCTTAAATAACTAAGTGTTTAAAGTACTTCACAATCCCTTAACCTCAGTTTTCTCATCTGTCAAGTAAGGAGATAATTGCCTTACACATGCATTTTGAGACTTTACTGTGTCTGGAAAACTGCCTGTCATACTGTGGATTCTCAATTTAAAAAAAAAAAAACTAAACTAAACTGTAAGTCCTGGTCATCCAGCCTTGTATGATGCTCTTGCTCTTATTCTACTTTTTATTTTCTTTGTACATAATTCACAAGGTTACATTTAAGTGGCATTTTTACCATTTTTGTATATAACAGCTAATTATTTAGAAACTATCTCTTATAAAGATTCCACATAAAAATCATGGTCCTAGCCAGTTATAATCAAAGTAGCTTTGTTAGTTTTTAACTAGACAATTTAATGGTGTTTTAAGAGTGATATTTAACTGTACATGTTTCTGCCCATAACTTTGAAGATACTTGGCTGTGAACTTATATTTTTCTATCACATTTAAAAATTTTTTTATTGTTTTTTGTTTATTTTTTGAGAGCGAGACTGAGAGCAAGCTGGGGAGGGGTAGAGAAGGAGAGACACAGAATCCGAAGCAGCTCCAGGCTCCAAGTTGTTAGCACAGAGCCCAACACGGGGCTCAGACTCACCAACCGTGAGATGATGACCTGAGCTGAAGTCAGACCCTTAACTGACTGAGCCACCCAGGTGCCCCTCTTCTATCACATTTTTAAGTAACAAAGGACATTTGTAAAACTGACCAGAAAAGAGTTTATTGATCTGTATAGTTTTTCCCTTGATCAGTTGCATCAATTGTTCTCTTTTTCTTTCTTTTTAAAAAATGTTTGTTTTGAGAGAGAGAGCAAGCTGCGGAGGGACAGAAAGAGAGAGAGAGAGTGTGAGTCCCAAGTAGACAACAGGCTCTTGGCACAAAGCCACAGAGGGGCTTGAGATCGTGACCTGAACCAAAATCAAGAGTCACACACTTAACTGACAGCCACCCAGGCGCCCCTATGTCAGTTGTTTTCTAATTGTTTTTTATCTGATCATATGCTTAGTATTGATATACCTACCTACTTCTTCCTACATTTTTTTTAGATGTTTTCTTCTCTTACTACACTTACCATCTTTATAATCATTTATCTAATTTAATAGCCTGACATAAAACTCTAGGAAGCCTTAGGCAGGTTACTTGATTGCTCTCTTTTCTAGATATTTCCAGTTTCAGATGCCATGATTCTGATTTTCCCATGCATCTTAAAATCCTCACCTTTCCAATTCATGTTTTTTTCTTCCCTGTGTATATAGATGCCTTGGAGCTAGTGGGTCAAAGTCTTTTTTTTTTTTTCTTTTCAATAAAGCAGTCTGCATTTGAGACACCAAAAGTTCAGTTTTCCTTTGGTAGTTCTTCTATGCCGTCCTGGCAAGAGGAATCTTTCTCCTGAGCCTTACATGACTCTTTTCCACTCATTTCCTCTTCAGAGAAAAAAGTCTGACTGGAATGTGTGGTAAATAGGAAATCCACCAAATTTCCAGAGATCTTAGTTTAAAAACGGGGTAAGTTTTCTAGTTTTGAGGTAATTTTATAAATAAAATCAGCAACTTTGTCAAATTTAAAACTTCTATAGATTTTTAAGTCTGTAAATCACTGAACATAAACAACATGTATATGTTTATGTCAGTAACAAGCTGCATGTGCTTATTCATTAGACTTTGAACAATGGAAATGGATAGAATCTATACATTCAACTAGAAAATACAGTGCTTTTGTATCTTTTGGAGAATGAAAACCACTGTATCTGGTCCTTAATTCCAAAATCTTGCTGTCTTTTGTCCTGTATATTCATCTGAACTCCAGTTCCATATCACAGACTTCTGCTAAGGTTTATTCACCTGCTTCTCCAGACCAGCTCCTGTCACCCTCTTGCTTTGATCAGTTGCACAGCCTGTCAGTCAGTCACTGAGTTTCAGAATCTTGGTGTGTTTTTCTTTTCTTTGATATCTTTTATTCTCTTAGCCATCAAGCATATAAAAATCTTACTTTCATGAGTATCTTTTTTTCCTATCTAGTGTCCTAGTTCCAACCCTTACTCATATGCAACCCTTCCCGAATTGTATTCTGAGTAATTCTTTTGGGAGAAATATTAACAGATTCTGTAACTGTGTAACTTTATCTGTTGTAGCCCACCAACTGAACTATAAGTTTTTTGAAGGCAAAAACCAAATCTTAAATTTTTCTGTGCCTCTACAACAGCTGGCATGTGTTGAGTTAAAAATTTATTGATTGACTTATATAAAAGGAAGATAAATAAGATTTTTCCAGGTTTTGGGAGATACATATTTGTAAATACGCACACGTAAACCTACCTATATTGGCAGAATTTATTGAATTTAAATTCATGACATTTAACTTCGCCTTTTGTAATTATGTAACATAATCTTTGTTTGATTTTATTTGTAAGGTACGTCTTATTCAGGTTATGAAGCAGCAGTGTATTCAGCTGCATCCTCCTACTACCAACAGCAGCAGCAGCAACAGAAGCAGGCGGCGGCGGCAGCAGCAGCTGCTGCTGCAACAGCTGCCTGGACAGGGACCACCTTTACTAAAAAAGCACCATTCCAAAATAAACAACTGAAACCAAAACAGCCTCCCAAACCACCCCAGATTCACTATTGTGATGTTTGTAAGATCAGCTGTGCTGGACCACAGGTACTTAATGTTGTATGTTTTGCCATGAGTCTTCAGTGGTTATTTTTGATAGTTAAGTGTGGTTGATATTCTCTTAACGCTTATGGAGAAAGTTTACATTTTCTTTCGTGTTAGCTTTTCGCTAACACATACATATTTTCCTAAACAGTCATTTTCAAATAAATATTTGTATTGAGACAAAAGAATTAAGAAAAAACTTAAAATGATTATAAATATTAATGAAAATGGGCAAACTATACTTTTTTTCCATGAAAGATACTTTGCTCTTTAAAGTAAAACTTAAATTTAACTTAGAAGTCTTATATTCAAATTAATTGGGGTTGGAGGTAAGATTGAATTTTTATTTCTCTTTTAGCATCCACAGGTTGCTTAACACAGTTGACTCTTGATTTCCGTAGCTGTTCTGTGAGGTCCATTTTGAGTGCATGGATAGAATTTTACACTTGAAAAAGGATGACCATAGAAATAATTCAGCTTTACAATACTTGCATTAAAGATGAGAGGACTTTGTCAACTGTGCTGTTTTTGGGAGCATATAAATTGCAGAAGAAAGTTGTCTTTCTGGAATTTTAAAAATTCTTAAAATAAGTTTTTTTATAATCTGTAGTTTGCAGGGTAACATTTCTAATAAGACTGACCTTTGTATATGCTTCTTAGAAAGGTAGTATTGCTATATATTTTCCATGAGGGAATAGGAACTTTGGAAACAAGAAATATGTGGGGAAGTATCTTTTTCAGAAATAGTAACTAATGAAGCATGTAAAATCTTTATTCCCTTTCCTCCCTCGCCTCCCCCATTTTGTTTTTTTCTGATTGCTACAGTTTAAAATGTGTGATTTAGGCATGAGTGTTTATAAAATCTAATGTGTTCAACTTTTATCCCAACATAATTTGTTAATATTTTAAGAGTGTGTTTTTATATAAAAATTGATAAGCAGTTTGGCAGATAAAAGGCTTATTGGAAAGGAACAGACTTTGAGTTGTAGTAGTTTCTTTCAGTTATATTGTCTTCCACTCCTGCCCCACCTATGTACATTCTTTTTAATTTACTAGATTAGGTCTACTTTTAAATACCTGTTTTTTTAGATTATTTTAAATTGTCAATAGTCCCTGAGTTACACCAAATTAGGAAGTAATTGTGGAATATTTAATATATGATTAGTTACAAACCTTTTTAGTTATAAAACCTTTTTTCTTTCTATTTTGAGTGTGATAGGAAGCCATTGTGATTACATGGCTGGGAGAGAGGGAACAGGTGGGACAGTTGGTGGTGACCCAGGATTAAACATGGAAGGAGGATATCCTACGATGGCTGTTTAGAGGAGATGATACTATGAGTGTCCTAAGAGATGTTTTGAATATGTCATGTCTGTATAAAAGGATAGAACATAGCTGCAGGATAGGCGAAAAGCAGCGTTTTATTGAGTATATGTAAGGCTGACCATTGTCTTAGGTCATTCTGAAAGAATAGGCCAAGGATACTTCCGCAGGTCAGAGGACAGTGCCTTCAGGGGCTGATGAGCCTTAGGGAAAAATATGATTGATACTCTAAGTTATAGTCTAGGTGTAGACATAAGGAGGGAGAGTAAGTGGGTTCAGATTTAAGGGGCTGTGGTTCCGAGTCCTGGTTCCACCACTGTGTGGCTTTGGGCAAGTTGAACGCCTTCACTTCTTTGAGCTTTTGTTTCCTCACTTCTACAATAAGGATGTGTCCTAAATAGTTGAGCCTCAGAGTGCTTCATGGAGCCAGGTCAGGCCACTGCAGATAATGAGAGAAGAATCAAATGGCTGGGTCTTAGGTCTCCCTCTTTTGTTTCAAACAAAGAACAACTTTCCCTACTTCTGCATAAGATTTCACTTGGAGAAAGGATTCTCTTTTTTAAAAACTAGAAAATCACTGTTTTAGGTAATCTCCAAAGTCCCATCCACCTCTGAAATTCTGTGATAAAAATACAATTTTATGCTAATTATACATCTGTCTTAAAAAACAATTTTAAAAATAAAACATGAAAGAGGAACTTTTGGCCCTCCTCAGGACAAAACAAATAGCGGTCCTTATGGCCTCTTCATTTTAACAGTACACCTTCTTTAATCTTCTGATTCCAGACAGTTCTTAATATACAATTTCACTATTTTGTTGGTTAGTATTACAGTAATAACTTTTTCCTTGCAAATATATACAATTTTGGCTGTTACATATTTTAAATAGGCTTTTATTTGGGATGGCATGGATTCTGTGTGAAAATGCATTGAGTAGAACAGTTAGTTTTATAAATGAACATAGCTGTTTGTAGAGTCTTGTTACCATTCAGTAATTTTTTTTCATGATGTAGATACAGTCCCCCCCATCTTAATTCTATAATGAAAATAATTTGTGGAATGATCACTCCGTCCATGATTATGCATAAGCAGTAAAAGATGCAAATTATTAAAACTGGAAGTGGTGTACCTTCTATCGATTATGTGGCTAAGTACGAAAGGCCTTTGTAAATCAAAGTGTTAGATAAATGTACAGAGAACCACAGATAAATATAGGTAGATCGGGAATCTCACATGCTTTGGTTAAATTGCTTTTACAGTCGTTTAGTACTCGTTTTTAAATGAGTATTAGAGATTTGAGAATCGAATAATTTTAAATGAGATAGAAAATTAGCAAAGCAAAATTTATCCTTTTTGTTTGAAACAGACTTATAAGGAACACTTAGAAGGACAGAAACATAAAAAAAAAGAAGCCGCATTGAAAGCCTCACAAAATACCAGCAGCAGCAACAACTCTACTCGTGGGACTCAAAATCAGCTACGTTGTGAGCTCTGCGATGTGTCTTGTACAGGAGCAGATGCATATGCTGCCCACATTCGTGGTGCTAAGCATCAGAAAGTAGGTGTTTTTTCCCCACACACCCTTATGTCTTACTCTGTTTTCTTTTACTTTTTCAATGGAGGATTTAAGTATAGGTGACTTCAAAACTTAAAAACTTTGAGTGGGTTACAACCCTCGTTTTTATGTTAATATACATAAAGGTAACATCAAATAGTCATTGCTTAACGAAGGAAAGATTGGAGACCTTTTTTCTTTAAATTGAGGTAGACCATTCTACCAATTGGAAACTTGTATTATTATTTGCCTCCTCTTGTCATACTTAAGTGTAGGGTGGTGTGCATGTAGCCAAGTTGATTTCATCTTTCTCTGCCTTAGTTTTCTCACCTAGTGGGAGACGGAATATGTATCGAAATCTGCTTCACAGAGATTGTTTTGAAAGTAATGAGATTTGTGTATAAAAATACAACAAAAATATAGTTCAGATTTTCATTTTATAAAGTCTTTTAGACAAACTCAAAAATTTACACTTTTTGAGTTTCCTGACAAATAAATGTGCTTTTATTTTGTAGGTGGTTAAATTACACACAAAACTTGGTAAACCCATTCCTTCAACAGAACCAAACGTTGTTAGCCAAGCTACTTCTTCAACAGCTGTGTCTGCTTCAAAACCAACTGCCTCTCCCTCAAGCATTGCAGCAAGCAATTGTACTGTGAATACTTCATCAATTGCAACTTCTTCAGTGAAAGGTCTTACAACTACAGGAAACTCGTCTCTTAATAGCACATCCAACACTAAAGTATCAGCAGTGCCTACAAATATGGCTGCCAAGAAAACCTCTACACCCAAAATAAACTTTGTTGGCAAGTACTGAAGATTCTTTGTGTTCCTCCTAACTCTGTCAAAGTGATGTTTCTTCTCCATTCCAGAACTAACCTATCTACTTTATGCTCTTGTACCTATCTCCCCCTTTCTTCTCTGGGACCTTATTCAATCACATACTTGTTTTTTTCTCTTGAATTTTTAAGCAATCCTCAGTCTTCTAATGGTTTCTTCTTCCTTATAGTCATACAGGTTTACCTGTGTCTTCTGTAGTCTTTTAAAAGAAAGAAAGAACAAAAAACCAGACATTTTCTAATTACTATAATATCAAGCTGCAATCTAATTCTTACTTTCTCTGTTTTTATGCTTTTTATCTAGCCCTTAGTCTGTTTTATTCTATTCTTCTATAGATTATTCTTCTAAGATTACTTTCAGAAGTCACTAAAGACCTGATTGCCAAATCCAGTGGCTAGTTTTCATCTCACCCTGTTGACCTCTGTAACATTTGCACGGTCAACTGCTATATCTTAGAGCTTTAAAGTCTCTCCTCTGTCCACCCATCTCTTTCTCAGGTATCTCTGTTGGTTCTCCTGCCTTCATGTTCATTAAATGGTGGTGCTCCTAAGATTGTGATTCTGACTCTCAGTCTAGTCACCCAGTGTTCACAAGTTGTCTCATTCACTCCACTGTGCAGGAACTTTGAAATCTTTTGGGGAAGCTCAAAACCCCCACCTTTTAGAGCTATGTTGTAGGAATTACCTGGTCATTATCTATGCGGCTCTCTATGGCCACCCAGTGTCTCATTCTGTCACAAGAATACTATGAAATAATCTCATCAGTTCGTTGCTTTTTTCATAGGGAAGACTTCACTGATGTTCTTTCTGCTTGTTTATTGCCTCCTTCAGTTGTGTACGTAGTCCTTTTGTTTCTGTCACCACAATATTTCTACAAAAAAAATGTCTGTTTTTCTTCATAGCTACTGCCTTGTTTTTAGGCCTTTAAAGTCTCTTCCTCAGAGCTTTATCTCTTATTGCATCTAGTCTCCAATGCTCATCAAAGTTATTTTGTTAAAATATGTGTCAAGTTGTGTTAGTCTCCTGCTTAAAAATTTTCAGTGGCCTTCTGGCATGTCAGAAAAAGCTATATTCCTTAATTGTGTCATCCACAGTCTTCACAGTCTGACTCCTACCTCACAGGTCATCACCTCTGTCCGTCTAATTGATGCTGATGTCTTCCTTGAATTTACCATAGTCTTTTAAACTTCATGTTGTTGTGCATGGTGTTCTATTTAGACATCATTCTCTTCTTTCTGGCTGGCCAAGTTCATACTTGTTACTCTTCTTTCAATGCTCAGCTCAGGTGACACCCCCTTCACCCTTGGTGAACCCTTTCCTAACTGAATCATGTTAGAGGGGAGTTGCTCCTTTTTTTTTTTTTTTAAAGTATTCCCATAATACTGTATTTCTACTTACTGTAGCAGTTAACACATTGTATTATTTGTATCTTCCTGTAAATTGTTGGCACTTCAAAGGCAGCTACACTGTCTTATTCTTAGATCACCAGAATTTAGGGCATTGCCCAGTTGGAAGGAAACTGGGGTTACAAACATGAATTAGGTCTAGACCCTAACTTTTTAGGTACTTACTGTTCACTTTTAGGTACTTGATGTTAGTAAAGACCTGGTGGGAATGGAGAGGATCATTGGGTGATGGAGAAGGGCAAAATCCAGGCATGTGTTTATTTCATTAATAGGCTAAAAAAGCCAAATGGTTTATGTGTACTTCAAAATTCTGATGTATTTCAGCAGGAGTTTGACTATTGGTAGAAAAAAAAAAAAGAACTTTATCTGAAATTTTTCCTGTATCAGATTATATGTTTATACAAAAAGAAAGTTAAAATTACTGTAATTCTTTTATGTTCTTCTAGGTGGGAATAAGTTGCAATCAACAGGAAATAAAACAGAAGACTTAAAAGGAACTGAATGTGTTAAAAGCACTCCTGTCACCTCTGTACAGATTCCAGAAGTAAAGCCGGACACCGTGTCAGAACCAGTCACACCTGCATCTCTTGCTGCTTTGCAGAGTGATGTGCAGCCAGTGGGGCATGACTATGTGGAAGAGGTATTGATTTGAGAATACCATTCCTGTGAGATTAGATATAGGAGAGAAGTATGTCACTTTGTTACAGGCATGCTTTAAGTATAAAATTTGATTTAGGTTACTTATGAAGGAATATAATATAGTAGGTATTTTTGTTAAATATTTTTAAAAAGCATGCCCATTAAGCTTGCCCGAGTGATATCATGATTTTTCAAATTTCTCTTTTTCCCTGCCAACACCATCACTGTGATATAAGGTAACGCTCCATTTGTTTGGTAGACATTCTTGTTTCCTTCAAGCATCTTACACATAAAGAGAAAAAACAAGTTGTGAGCAGTAAAAATATTGACAAAGAGAGCCAGTATTTCTTCCTGAACAGTCACATAGTCTCGTGTGTAAAATTAAAGGTGCTGATTTAACAGATCATGTTTACTTGGTTTCTCAAGCTGATGAGAAAGCTTCCTGTTTTATAGGTACACTCAGGAAATTGAGGGGTGAGGGAACATCGGAGGCCTAAAACATAGAGTAGTCGTATAGCACTAGTCTTTACTTTCGCTGTGTTATAAAACATGTAAGTTCTCCGAGCTTCAGTGTCCATATCAGTAAAAGTTGGATATTTCCAAAGTTGTGAAGATTAAATAAAGTACCTAGAATACTAGCAGGCAGTAGATTTTTGATAAATATTTGTTCTTTTTTTTCCTCTCATCAGAAAATAATTACATATTATGTTATCTTCTTTGTTCACCAGCTAGAAAACTGGAATGTGTAGTTTATAAGTAGTTCACAGTTTTAAAAATACAGATCCTAAGAGAGTAAGGTTTGGTTATCTAAAGAAATATACATGGACCAGGACATCTTAGAGAACGATTATCCAGTTACATTTTTTTCCTTTTTTAAATTTATTTATTATTTTTATGAGAGAAAGTGCCAGTGGGGGAGGAAGAGAGAGAGAATCATAAGCAGACTCCACACCCAGCGCAGAGCCCAAGGCAGGGCTCTATCTCAACTGTGACCATGACCTGAACCAAAATCAAGAGTCGGAAGTTTAACTGACTGAGCCACCCAGGCACCCCTATCCAAATGCATTTAGATCTAAATGTTTACACACAGATAAAAGTGCTGAAATTTAATATCAAAAGCAAATACATGCTAGCCCATCTTGCATCCTATAGTTAAGAATTTTAAGTTCATTTCTGTAGGTTATCATTTCAAAAACTTACAGATATTGTCTCTTATTTTTTTCCCCTACTTGAAACTCTTGCTTGTTTACATTTCCTTATCACAGAATCTGAGGTTTGTGAATGAAATCTTCAACTGTAGCATACCTGTTATGATTCTTGGGGTTTTTTTTTTTTTTGTGTGTGTGTGTGTGTCAAGGTACGAAATGATGAAGGAAAAGTAATTCGATTCCATTGTAAATTATGTGAGTGCAGTTTTAATGATCCCAACGCTAAGGAGATGCACTTAAAAGGGCGAAGACACAGGCTTCAATATAAAGTAAGTAAAATTTCAACTTTTTTTTTTTTAAACACAGCTTAGAACATTCTCCGTGGAAAACAAAGCATCTAAGCATAACGCACTCAGTTCGTGAACTTCCATTCTAACATTAGCATGTCTTGTCTTACTTAGATTCAGATGCTTGGTTTTTACTGATTAGTTTGTTATACTTAGGTAAGAACAGTATAACCATTTAGTGACTTGTAGCATTGCTTGGATCCAGTAATATGTAAATATAGATAATTGCTTCACATAAAGTGTTTTGAAAGAAGTATCAGGGGGCTCCTAGGTGGCTCAGTCGGTTAAGCGGCCGACTTCAGCTCGGGTCATGATCTCATGGTCTGTGAGTTCGAGCCCCACATCGGGCTCTGTGCTGATGGCTCATCAGAGCCTGGAGCCTGCTTCGGATTCTGTGTCTCCCTCTCTCTCTGCCCTTCCCCTGCTCACGCTCTATCTCTATGTCTCTCAAAAATAAATAAACGTTAAAAAAATTAAAAAAAAAAAAAAAAAAAGATTAACAGTCTTTTAAAAAAAAAAAAAAAGAAGTATCAGGTCTTCATTTATGTTCTCTGTCTTGGTAGAGTTCCCACTAAAATGAATTTTGAGATGAGAAATTCTTCATCAAAAACTTCAAATGTTAAATCCAAAACATTTATTTAAAGGGTTTTTATGTATTTTTGAGAGAGAGCATGAGCAGAGGATGGGCAGACAGAGAAGGGGACAGAGGATCCAAAGCGGGCCCTGCACTGACAAGTAGCAAGCCCGATGCAGGCTCAAACTCATCAACTGAACTGTGAAATCTTGACCTGAGTCGAAATCAGATGTTCAACTGACTGAACCACCCAGGTGCCCCTAAAGTTTTTAATTAGGCTAGACTAACACACTAGATTCATGTTTTCCCTTCTAAACACAGAGGTGGCGAAAATTAAAATAGTCTGTTTTTTGACCCTGACACTCATACATTTAGAATCATCTACTTACAAACAAGTAAAGGAAAATTAAATAGCCATTAGTTCCCTAAAGATTTCTTCTATTGGTTAGCACTAAGGTGTGTACTTTTTATGTACGAAGTATGTCATCATAAGTTTGGACAGTTAAGAATTTGGAGGTGTAGGAGGGGAAAAAGAATGTTTATTAATGTATTCTGAATTTTTCCTCTGATGCAACTTATTAACCGATTTTACTCTTACAGTAGGATATTTACAACTGAAAACCTCTTTGATGAAAGAATATGCAAGATTGTATGATTTAATAATATGTGTAGATTGTTAGAGGGGCTGCTAATTTTTTAAATGTTTTTATTGACAGAAAAAAGTAAATCCAGATTTACAAGTAGAAGTAAAGCCCAGTATTCGAGCCAGAAAGATTCAAGAAGAGAAAATGAGGAAGCAAATGCAGAAAGAGGAATATTGGCGAAGACGAGAAGAAGAAGAACGTTGGAGAATGGAAATGAGGTAATATCTTTAACTTCTAATAGCATGATAGTAAGTGGTTCAGCCTTTCTAAAAAACTTAACTATTCTGAGTATGTGACTCCCATTCAAAGCAATCCAGATTTGTTTAATGTACTTTTAATTTTCACTTTTCAGGAAGATCCTAGGTCTAGGAAAGAAATGCATTAAAATTAAGTTCTTGACTATTCTAGTATTTGACCGTGACCTTAGTATTAGGAATTATGTGGTAAGTGGTGTATATATACATATATATATATATATTAAGTATATGAAGAAATAATTTAATCTTTTACATATATTTATATATTTCTCTTTCTTTTAATATATATACGTTTTTTAATGCTTATTTATTTTTGAGAGAGAGAGAGAGAGCAAGAGCAGGGGAGGGACAGAGACGGAGAGGGGGAGACAGAATCTGAAGCAGGCTCCAGGCTCTGAGCTATCAGCACAGAGCTCAACGTGGAACTCAAACTCATGAGCCGTGAGATGATGACCTGATCTGAAGTCGGACACCCAACAGTCTGAGCCACCTAAGTACCCCTATATATTTCTTTTTTAAAGTAGACTCTACACCCAGCATGGGGCTTAAACTCACAACTCCAAGATTAAGAGTCACATGCCTTATGGACAGCCAACCAGGTTCCCCAGAGTAGTTTAATATTATAAATAAATGCCTCTGTTTTAAACAAAATAGAACATTTGGTTATATGATAAAAATATCCTGAGTATAAGATTTCGTATATTCTAGATATGAATGAAGTGCGGGTTTGTTTCAAAGAAATTTCTGTTAAGCTTTAGAGGCTACAGGGAAGGAAAAAAGAAAAACTTATCTTCTGGAGATATATAAATGTTTGTTTTTATTAGTATATCTGACATGTCTTTAAATAATGCAGTTCAGGGGTACCTGGCTGGCTCAGTCAGTAGAGGATGTGACTCTTGATTTTGGGATATGAAGTCAAGCCCCACATTGGTCGTAGAGCTTACTTGAAAAAGTTGGTACAATTTAGTGTTTTTTAAGTAATGTTCACAGAGTTCACCACAATCAATTTTAGACCATTTTCATCACCCCCAAAAGAAACCACAAGACCCATTAGCAGTCACTCTGTATTTTCCCTCAAACCCCAACCTTTACCCCCAGGCAACCACGGTATACTTTGTCTATAGACTTACTCTGGAGATTTCATATAAATGGAATCATATAATAGGTGGACACCTTTGTCTGCCTACTTTTGCTTAGCATAACGTTTTCAAGGTTCATGCATGTTATAGCAGGTGTCAGTACTTTGTTCCTTTCATGGCTGAATAATACTCCACTATATGGATATATAATGTTCATTTATCAATTGGTAGACATTTGTGTTGTTTCCACTTTTGGTCTATTCATGAATACTGTTGCTAGGAGTTTTTGTGTACAAGTTTAAAACATAATTTCAGAAAACAAGAACAGAACCAAAACATATCACTTTTATAACCCACTTTTTTCATTTATATGTCAACTTTAAAAAAAATGAAGCTAGGAGTTTTATTTTCATGGCAGCATAGTATTATAGATGTGTAAATTTCTTTATAACTTTTCCCATGTTGTTAGATGTTTAGGTTGTTTCCATTCTTTCTCTAAATAATCCTTACATTGGCCATCTTTGAGGCTGTATTATTGCATTAATCATGACTGGTTGCTAACTTGCCTGAAGGAGATCTGTGCTTTTGCCCATACTGAGTATAACTTCAGTGGTTTATGCCTTTTATTCTTGTGACTTCACTCATTTCATAACTGGAAGCCTATATCTCCTACCTCCCTTCACCCATTTTGCTCATTTCCCAACTCCCTACCTCTCTGGCAAAAATCAGTTCTCTATATTTATAGGTCTGAGTTTGCCTTTGTTTGTTTCTTCATTTTTTAGATTCAACATGAGTGAAATCATAGGGTATTTTATTTGTCTTTCTCAGTCTGACTTTTTGCACTTAGCATAATACCTTCCAGGCCCATCCATGTTGTTGCAAATGGCACTATCTTATCCTTTTTTTTATGCCTGCATCATATTTCGTATGTGTGTGCCAAACCTCTCTTATCTATTTGTGTATCAGTGGACACAGGTTGCTTCCGTATCTTGACTCTTTAAAATAATGCTGCATGGTACATATATACAATGAAATACTACGTGGCAATGAGAAAAAAATGAATCTGGCCATGTGTAGCAACATGGATGGAACTGGAGGGTATTATGTTAAGTGAAATAATTCAGTCAGAGAAAGATACCATATGCTTTCACGCATAGGTGGATTTTGAGAGACTTAGCAAAAACCATGGGAGAGGGGAAGAGGGGAAAGAAAAAAAGACACAGGGAGGGAGATAAAACATAAGAGACTCTCAAAGACTAAGAACAAACTGAGGGTGAGGGGGGTGAGAGAGGGGGGAGAGGGGGTGACGGGCATTAAAGAGGGCATGTGTTGGGATGAACACTGGGTGTTCTATGTAAACCAATTTGAAAATCAACTATTTAAATAATAAAAATAATGCTGCGATAAACATATGGATGCATTGTTTCAAATTAGCGTTTTTATTTTCTTTGGGTAGATGCCAAGTAGTGGAATTATTGGATCATAAAGTGTTTCCATTTTAACTTTGAGGAACCTCCATAACTTTTTCCACAGTGGCTATACCAATTTACATTCCAACCAACAGTGTACAAGGGTTCCTTTTTCTTTAAAAAAAATTTTTTTTAATGTTTATTTATTTTTGAGAGACATAGAGACAGAGTGCAAGCAGGGGAAGGGCAGAGAGAGAGGGAGACAAAGAATCCAAAGCAGGCTCCTGGCTCTGAGCTATCAGCACAGAGCCTGACAGTGGGGTCTGAAGTCACGAACCATGAGATCATGACCTGAGCTGAAGTCAGACTTTTAACCAACTGAGCCACCCAGACACCCCACAAATTTAATTTCATTTCATGTTTGACCATTTGCATTTTTTCTGTGGTAAATTGCTATTCGTTTTTTATTTTTTTATTTACCTGTTGATTTATACAGACACTACATTGTAGATACTAACCTATTATTAATGTGTAACCTTTAGTTTTTGCTGTTATGTGTTGATTTTTATTTTTTATTTAAAAAAAGTTTTTTTTTTAATGTTTGTTTATTTTTGAGAGAGAGAGAGAGAGAGCACACATGCATGAGCAGGAGAGCACATGCATGAGCAGGGCAGAGAGAGAAGGCGGCACTGAATCCAAAGTAGGCTCCAGGGGTGCCTGGGTGGCTCAGTCAGTTAAGTGTCCGACTTCAGCTCAGGTCATGATCTCACAGTCTGTGAGTTCGAGCCCCGCATCGGGCTCTGTGCTGACGGCTCAGAGCCTGGAGCCTGCTTCAGATTCTGTGTCTCCCTCTCTCTCTCTCTCTGACCCTCCCCCACTCATGCTACTTTGTCTCTCCTGCTCTCAAAAATAAATAAAAATACTAAAAAAAAAAAAAAAAAAGTAGGCTCCAGGCTCTGAGCTGTCAACACAGAGCCCAACTGGGGCTGGAACTCACAAACTATGAGATCATGACCTGAGCCAAAGTCAGAGGCTTAACCGACTTATCACCCAGGCTTTTTTATTTTTTAAATGTATTTAAATATATCATTCTCATTTTTTTAATGAATAATCTGCCTTTGTAATGCGATAGAAATTCTCTATACTTAGATTATGCAGCTTTTCCTCTTTTGCTAATAAATATTTATTAAATACCTATGATATGCTAGGAAATTGCAGATAGTGTGTTAGGCACTGAGTATGAATTGGTAAACAGGATAAAAATCCCTGCCCTCATGTAACTTAAATGTTTCTCTTCAGTAATAACAAAAAACTATACAAAATTGGTTTAACGTGGTTTTCCAGAACCTTCAACCTGTCGTGATTCATTTTTCTTTCAAGACCTAAATCATAGAGAAGTATGTTTCTTTTTTTTTTTTAATTTTTTTTTAACGTTTATTTATCTTTGAGAGACATAGAGACAGAGCATGAGCAGGGGAAGGGCAGAGAGAGAGAGGGAGACACCCTCCAGGCTCCAGGCTCTGAGCCGTCAGCACAGAGCCCGACACGGGGCTCGAACCCACAGACTGTGAGATCATGACCTGAGCCGAACTCGGCCGCTCAACCAACTGAGCCACCCAGGCGCCCCGAGAAGTATGTTTTTATACTTCTAATTCAGATGACCTAAAAAAAAGCACTGCCTATTCCCAACCTGAGGAGACTGGTAATTTCTACAGAGCTACTTGACACTCATACTTCTTTCTTAACATTTTGTATTAAATAAATTTGTCTACTAAAACCTTATTGCTATCAAAATTTCCTTTTTTTTTAAATGTTTATTTATATTTGAGAGAGAGAGAACTGGGGAGAGGCAGAGAGCAAGAATAGAGGATCCAAAGCAGGCTCTGTGCTGACAGCAGAGAGCCTGATGTGGGGCTTGAACTTACAGAACTGTGAGATTATGACCTGAGCCAAAGTTGGACACTTAACCAATTGAGCCACCCAGGCACCCCTCAGAATTTACTTTAGAGATATGGTTTCCCTCATGAGTTATTGATATTATAGTTTGAAGCTAAAAGTGAAGAGAGAACTGGGAGAAAGTGAGATACTAAAAAAAAATTGGATTCTGAAGATGACCATTAAAGCAGAGATTATACACTAGCTGCCCACAGTCCCAAGTTCAGCCCATGGGTATACATGGTATTTTTAATCTGAACCAACATTAAAGATACTAAAAAAATTAATAAAATCTTGATGATTTGGGGATTGCAGCCCTTATTCCCTTAAGGCAGTAATTAATAGGGGCTTGGTGGCAGCTCTTCTCTCTAGCCAGAACATACGCTTTCTACTTTACCATAGTCTTCTCCACCCTTAATATATCCCCCAAAATGAGACAGAATGTGAGTTGCCATTTATCACGGTCTTGCACTGTTGTTTTTCCTCATAGTGTACAGATGTCTTTGTTTATGCCTGTATATCATAAATGGAGAAATTAAAAGTAGTCTTAAGAGATTCTCACTAGGGGCGCCTGGGTGGCTCAGTACTTAAGCATTCTACTTTGGCTCAGGTCATGATCTCACAGTTCGTGAGTTTGAGCCCCACGTTGGTCTCTGTACTGACAGCTCAGAGCCTGGAGCCTGCTTCAGATTCTGTCTCCCTCTTTCTCTGTCCCTCCCCCACTTGTGCTCTGTCTTTCTCAAAAATAAATATTAATAAAAGAGATTCTAAGGGGAAAATAGAAAATTCTTGAATGTGTGCTTCAAGCTTTTCATTCACACATGTTATTGGTCTGGCCATTTGAGGTAGGCATTTAAGTTTACCATCTTTCTCTTAAAGAGGGAGAGATTGGAAGGAACTGTGAGGTTTCTGGCGTTTGATCCCTCGACTTTGACATCAGGCTATGAAATTTTGTGTTGCTTTTCTCTTTGTTTTCTCACCTCTTCACTCACATTCGCTTCCATTTACTTATAGATGAAAGCAAATGAAGGACATTAGATACAGTAGTGGAAAAAAGGCATTAGGTAGGCTGATTTGGGAAGGTTTTTTTAATTGTACTTTTTGTCATTATCGATGAAGCTCTTCGGTTTTATTTCTCTCAGGCTTGTAATATCATTCTGCCTTTTCAGACGTTATGAAGAGGACATGTACTGGAGAAGAATGGAGGAAGAACAACACCATTGGGATGATCGCCGCCGAATGCCTGATGGAGGCTATCCTCACGGTCCCCCAGGCCCATTAGGCCTTCTGGGAGTCCGACCAGGCATGCCTCCTCAGCCACAGGGGCCTGCAGTGAGTATCCACTTTGTTTGCATAGGGAGCGAACACATAAGATTGGTTCAATATTAGAAGATAACAGTTTGGGGGGCTAATGCTTAGATTTAATAGTCTCATAATCTCAATGCAAGTTTTTCATCTGATTTAGAATTTCCCCTCTTTTTTTTTAATAGGTTCCCAACTCATGTCTTTATACATAAGGACTTGATAGAGTTTCCATGAATCTTACTTTCAGTATAAGCTAAACAGAGCTTGTATTTTTCTTTTTCTTTTTTAATGTTTATTTTGATAGAGAATGAATGAGCACACCCAGGCAAGCTAGGGAGGGACAGAGAGAAAGAGAGAGAGAATCCCAAGCAGGCTCCATAATGTCAACAGAGGCCAACACAGGATTCCATCTCACGAACCATGAGATCATGACCTGAGTCAAAATCAAGAGTCAGACATTTAACCGACTGAGCCACCTAGGTGCTCTGAACTTGTTTATCAGCTCCTCTTTAACAGAGATTTTTGTATCCTTTGTTTTTCTTGAGGTTAGCAAGGGCAACCAATTTTGAAGGCAGCTGCTTTGCCTTGAAAATTATCATCTTCTCATTACCAGTTGTTAAGAATCTTTTTTCCTTCTTAAAATCCTGAACATCTAAACCCTACTACTGCTACTGAATTGAGTGCAGGGTAAGGGGTAGGTAAATGGTTCAACGTGAGCATCACATATATTAGAGAAACTATAGGAAAGATAGGCATCTTGAGAGTTTGCGTTCCATGGAAGCTGTAAAAGAAGAGACACCTAGGTTATGAAGAACATTTCATAGAAGTTCAGATGATAAAACAAGAGGATTTTGTTTGTTCTGTTGTCCAGAGAGCACTTAGGAGAAAACAGCATATTCGACCTCTTTAACTGATTCTCTTTCTCATTTGTCTTTACACAGAACAAGCATTTGTAAGATCTGTTTTATCAAAGCCAAAAAAAAAAAAGTCTCACAATCACTGGTCTTCAAAGTCGAGTAAAAAGTATTTTCATAACCTTATATCTGGTGTTCATGCAAAGCATGTATACATACAGAGATACATACTCTTGATAGTATAACTTCCCATAGTTTGAATTTTTGTTTTTACTGAAATGGAAAAAGAGAAGATAATTTTAAATGGACACTTTGCATAATTGACTTTTCTTATTAAAAAGATATGAAAAACATGTATAGTTGAAAAATAGTTTATTTTTGCCAGGAAACATTATTTTTAAATGCAGTAACTTTTTTTTCTAGCCTTTACGTCGTCCTGACTCATCTGATGACCGTTATGTAATGACAAAACATGCAACCATTTATCCAACTGAAGAAGAATTACAGGCAGTTCAGAAAATTGTTTCTATCACTGAACGTGCTTTAAAACTTGTTTCAGACAGTTTGTCTGAACATGAGAAGAGTAAGAGCAAAGAGGGAGATGATAAGAAAGAGGGAGGTAAAGACAGGTGTGTTTTCAGAGTTATTTACTTTGCATAGTTTTGTTTTTCTTTACATGAACTTCTTACACCTGAAATAGAAAGTTACGAAGACTAAAAACTCTGGTGTGAGTGTACATGTCTTATCTTGCTTGGTCAGATATTTAATGTATTCAGCTGCTTTTTCCTAAAATGAGAAATACACAGTTTCTTACAATCTCCAACCTTGTGATTTGACTCACTTTATTGAAAAATATATAAAACTATTTTGAGTCTGTTTTCAAAGCAGCCTTGGTAATTGCACTCAGCTGCTCTTCAGTTTTTATGTGTTGCATCTGTCCCATTTTCAGTCTTTGTTTTAACTTTTTTTCCTTAATGCATTGACCATAAAGTATGAAGAAGCTTAAGCTTCAGAAATATCTTTCATATCAGTTTTGCATTATGATCAATAACTTCTCATTTTCCTTTTACCATTTGGAAATATTTTTATATTAAACACAGCTCTTTAATTTATAAAATGAGACACAAATGTTAATGTTCTTTGAAATTGTCCCTGTGAGAACTTAGCTCTTTCATTTACTTATCCACATTTCTCATCTAAATGAAGTATGCTTTTTAATAATATTGAATTCATTTTTATACTATAGTTGATGAAACTTTTAATAGTGTAAAAATTAATTTACTATTGTGTAGATCTTATCATGGCTCTGGTTGAGAAGAGAAATGTCATAATATAATTTGATTTCACTGCAGAGCTTTAAAAGGAGTTTTGCGAGTGGGAGTATTGGCAAAAGGATTACTTCTCCGAGGAGATAGAAATGTCAACCTTGTTTTGCTGTGCTCTGAGAAACCTTCAAAGACATTATTAAGCCGTATTGCAGAAAACCTACCCAAACAGCTTGCTGTAAGTATTATGGAAATGTTCATTTTTACCCCTTGTCTAGTTCAGAAGTTTTTGGCAGGACTAACTGTGCTTTAGCCTAAACGTAAGCCAGCCTTTAAGTTTTTGGCTTAACTTTCCACATTGGGTTTTTTGCTTGGTTGTGCAAATTGGTAGAACTATTTTCTACTTTGTCTTTTTAGGTTTTATAGTGTATTTGACATGAAGCCATCTTGTTAATTTATTTAAAAATGTTAAATTTTAGCACATGTCTTCTTCCTGTTCTTTTTCCAAGATTTGAAGCATAAGAGAGAGGGCAGTTGTTACAGCACAGAAAATGGTTTTTCTTTCTTTCTTTTTTAAACAAAGCCCCTGTATTGCAAGCTTAAGTGTTTAAAATTCATAAATCTTTTGCCTGTTTAATTAAATACATGTTTTTAATAAAATATATTAAGAAATAGCCTTTCTAGTTTGCATTTATTCTACTTTATTGTGTTTGGTGTATTTTATGTTGTTGTTGTTCATTTTGGTTTTCTGTATTTATGATGATAGGAATAACTTCTATCACACTAAATTATGGCAGTGCACAGTTAGTAGAAAATTCCCTTCTGGTCTTACAAAAGCAAACTTTTTTGTTTCAAATTTGAATTCTAAAAAATTTTATACATTAGTTTGTCAGAATCTCAGGTTGAGATTTAAAGTAAATATCCTTGAATAATGCAATGTACAAAATTTATTTCAAGACTTTGTAATTTAATTAGGCATTCTAGATCCAAGGATTGACATTTCATTGGTAATGTGTATTATACTTACACCACTGAGTCAGAATAAATAGTACCTGACCACAGCAGAGCAACTGGTAACAAAAGGGATACAGGAAACACACTATTGAACTTTAACCTCTGACAACTCTCATACTTAATTGTTGTTTGCTTTATAGTACCATTGTTCCAGACATTAAGTGTCTTATTGTGGATGAGTCTTCTAAGTATTAGGAGACAGCAGAATTGGCATTGTGTGTCTGCTTTTTACCCTATTGTTGAGGCTGCAAGGGCAATGGAACGCAAAGTTGGGGGAGAGGAAAAGGTTTGAGGACCTTGAGAGAATTATGTAACTTGTGGGAAACCTCTTGATCTTCATTGTGATGCTTAGTAAAACTATAACGCAGGAAATATATCCTAGGGAAATAATGAAGCAGTTAGTCTGAAAGCAGAATACTCTTTCCAAATCAGTCAGTAGTTACACAAGTGGATAAACAAAAGAAATAGAATTAATTCTTTATCATCATCGTTGTCAGGGTTGACATTTATATAGTACTTAGTATGTACTAGGCACTGTTTTAAAAAGTGCTTTATGTAGTTAATTCATTTTGTCCTCCAACAGTTCTATAGGTTAGGTAAAATTACAGTCCCCATTTTACAGAAACAGAGGAGTTAAATAATTTGCCCATGTTCACATCACCAGTAAAGTAACAGCTGGAATTTGAATTTAGATACTGTGCTATAAATATAAACACTCAGTATAATTTCCATAGTCTTCATTCGTGAATATAAACTGGGGCTTATTAAATATCTACCAAATTGCAGTGATTCCTGGTTTTTCTGGATGTTAAGACTTTTTGCTCTCTGATGAAATACAGATCTATTGATTTCACTGACAATTTACAATGGGAAAGGTTGAATTATGCTTCTGTTAGATTCAAATATCTTTTCAAGTTTCAGTCAAATTCTGCAAATGTACAAGTATTTAGCTACTCCGATGCTATTTGGAAGGTACAGTAATAAATACAGCAGTGTTTTCTCTTACCCAAGAATTCATAATTTAAGAGGGACACATCCAAATAACTCATCATACAAATAATGGTAATTCTAAAGAAAGTGTAGTAAGAAATTAATGATGTTTGCATTATTGCAAGGCTTTTTGGAGGAAGTAGTATTTTATCTACTTATAAAATGCTTGAGGTAGGGGTAGCTGGCTGGCTCAGTTGGTAGAGCATGCGACTCTTGAACTTGGGGTTATAAGTTCTAGGCCCACATTGGGTGTAAAGATTACTTAAAAATAAATTAAAAAAAAAAATGCTTGACGTAGTGAGAAAATGAAAGATCCATAATGAAATCGCTTTGTCTGATAATGTAAAAGGTCCAACTAATTTGTTTGTACTTTTCATTACATAGGTTATAAGTCCTGAGAAGTATGACATAAAATGTGCTGTGTCTGAAGCGGCAATAATTTTGAATTCATGTGTGGAACCCAAAATGCAAGTCACTATCACCTTGACATCTCCAATTATTCGAGAAGAAAACATGAGGGAAGGAGGTTGGAAAGCCATTAAACATTCTACTTTTCTGTTAACTTTTTTTTTTTTTCATTTACCTACTCTTTAAGATGGCATTAAGCCCTAGAAGGCAACATGCTGGCATTAAATATGAATTTGATAGATTTGACTTATAGCAACGAGTTTTGCTTAAGATCACTTCCCAGAAAGTAAATGCTCTTTTTAGTAATGTACCTTTTTATAAAACACTCATGGTATTGTTGATTTTCTAATTTTTTTTATTTTCTTGCTAACCTCAGATTTCTGGAAAAAAAAAAAACCAAAAATGTTCAAAATTATTCTTGCTGACATAGTGTACACATGAAAAAATTAAATGTTGGTAGTAAGGGGCCACAAATTTAACTTCTTTTAAGAAGTTCTTGTTCTTGCCTTGTCTTACAAAAAAGACAAGAGAGTTTCAGAAATAAAATTGGTTAAATACTTGTAATAATTATACTTTAAGAGGCATTGTTATAAGTGTAATCACGGATTTGGCTTGTCGTCAGGTAAATATTTCTAGTTCTCTGAGGTTGCTCTTTGTTCTGGAGAGTTTTGATAAATGCAGAGCATCCTAATGCACGTAGATTTGGGCCTTTGATCCCAATATTATTATACTAGAGATCAAAAAATAAATGGTGTAGATATAGTTAGTAAGTTCTAGTACAATTCAGTGTTTTTAAACTTACTTTACAATTGTAGAATATGAAATCCTGCTGGTGCCAGCAATGTTGCTTTAGGGACTGTTCTGTAACATTTTCAAAGCTTCGAAAGCTTTTAAGCCAAAAAGCATGGTCAGTGTCTGCCTTATGTTGGTTCTGTTGTTTTATGGGTCAGATAAAATTTACTTTGTTTCCTTTCATGTTGTTTTTGTACATCTTAACTTGTTGAGTATGGAGTTACAGTCTACACTAATATTTCTTTGTGATACAGTAGAGGAGAAAAGAATACTGTATATCGAATATTAAAATTAATTGTCTAAAGTAGCATCATTAGGCTCTTAGTTGCTGTCGCTTTAAATTCATTTTTTTTTTTTTTTTTTTACAACAAAGCAATTTTTTTTAAGGCACTGGGCTTTCCACAACCCAGGAAGAGAACACTTTATTTAAGACGTGGTCATTGGGAGACATGTCTCATCTTATATACTTCATATATGCACCATATCAGGGCTTGTATGTTGTAAAAGCTTTGCATCTTAAAAATAAATGGGTTTTGTGTAAAGGATCTTTTATATGAACATGAGTTTCCACTCAAGGTCTGGCTGTGGATATTGCTAGAAAAACAGTTCCTGAGTCAATCTGGTCAACTTATATGCAACATATGACCCTTAAGATTTGGGGGGGGGAAATTAAATATAAATAAATAAAATTATAAATAAAAGTTGCTTGTATTTAGGATGAAATTATATTCATATAACCATTTAATTGTTTCAGAGTACATTTTATCTAATTATATTTAGCCTTAGTTAAATTTGTGCGATATCAAGTCATTTTATTATGTTGCAAAAATCTAAAGTTCATATCGAATTTGTGGTAACCTATCCCTTCTAAAGGAAACAAAATTATATTTTTGTCTGACCCAGACTTGAGTTAGAATTACTGTTCTGGATTTCATAAATACTCTGGTGAGAGAAATGATCAGTCCAAAATTGGAAGATTTTACTTCAAGACACTGAGCTGAAAAGTTGGATGTGCAAAAAGTGTAGAAACATTGATAGAGTGTTCCTTGCTGCAGATAACTGCAGTAAACTATGTCTTTAGCTTCATTATGAAGATTGCTTCTTTCTTGCTGCAGAATAACGGTATGTATTCTCTCTCACTGCAGCTCCCAATGCTCTGTGTCTTAAAATCACGTAAAGCCTATAGCTTGCTTTGGGGAGTTAGTCCAGAGGGTAAGGAAGGCTTTGCCGGAAGAGCAATTATAAATACTCAAGACTTGCGCAGTGTGATAGCCTCTTTAAATGGTCCTGGTTAATACCAAAAATTATCTTTCAATTACTTAAAATAAATTATTAAATTGCCCAAGTAACTGTTAAACACATGACAGATCTATTTTGTGATACTGTGTTTGACAGTTAAACATTAACAGTTGATTGACTTGAAGCTTGAAATGTTCGAAATGCTCTAACCCTTGCTACAGAGTCTTTTCTGCAGCAAGACAAGTATTGTGTGTGTTTTTTTCCACCTGTAGCTTATCAGACCCGGTCCAAAGCCTTCTAGCAGAGGGGATTGATTCCTGTCAGGGGTTGCTGCCAAGACATCGGAAGGATTTTTGACCAAGGTTTTCAAAAGCTCAGTGTCACACCTGCCATTTGATTAAGGAGGGATTTTGGATGCAGAGTCTGGCCTTTATTGTCTTTTGTGTGGCTGTTTTGTTTGTTTTGTCTTTGTCTATTCTAGAATTGAGCAGTGTTCACACTAGTTTTTAAATGGTTGTGGGCGGATTATGTATTTTATATAACCATGTTAATTTAAATTAATACATTCCCATTAACTTTTAATCATAAAATAGTGTGGACACAGCATGTCTTCTAACTGGTGATTAACCCCTTAAAATTTATGAGATACATTTATGTAGGGTAAGAATTTTTTTTTTTTTTTTTTTTTTTTTTTAAATAAACTGACTTTTGTTAACTGGGTATTAGGCAACAAGTGTAATTTTTTTGTTTGTTTGTTTTTAGTACAGTATATCTAAGGGGTTAATCTACTTGAAATATAAAATGGGTGCAAAAATCCACACTCTAAATTTAACAGAAGCTTCCTACTTACAGCTCTTAATTTGTTTTTAAATTGCAATAGGTGTCTCGCATCGTTGAAATTGTGTCATTAAAATTTTCAAAGTTATGAATGTGTGCTGAAAGAGAAATTTTCTTACATATTGGAGGAAACTATAACATTGTGAAAATAACATTTAGAAATTCAGAAACTTTTTTAGAAAGAGATTGCACATTGTCACCTATTTGCATCCTAGCTTTAGCAAATAATGTAAATAAGGGACATGGAAAAAGGGTCCTTCAGCAGTTCTGTAATCCTGCTTTGAGGAGTGGTTCCTTGTTTCTTTTTTTTCTTTCTTTTTACTTCTTTAGTTAGCTGTGCTTTCCTGTGTTCCTTTTCCTTATCTCAGAATAGCCCCATTTCTAATGGTCAGTATGTCTCTGTCTTTAGTAGTAGGTCTTACAGGTTTTAAGATTGTTTACAATTTTTTTTAATGTTAAGAAAAATTTTTGAATGTTTATTTTTGAGAGAGAGACAGTGCACTCAGGGAGAGGGGCAGAGAGAGGGGGAGACACAGAATCCAAAGCAGAATCCAGGCTCTTAGCTGTCAACACAGAGCCTGACACAGGGCTCAAACTCACTAACTGTGAGGTCATGACCTCAGCCAAAGTTGGATATTTAACCAACTGAGCCACCCAGGTACCCCACCCCGTTCACTGTGTAATTTTTTTTTGTAATCACTAATATTTTGTCTTGGTAGTTTCTTGTTAGCATCCAGATTCCTCTTTCAGTGTTAATTCTCAGAATGTGGCATAGTGTTGATTATCTGTAAATCGCCCTTCTAACATGTCTTCTAAAAAATCTGCATCATCTGATTATTTGAGGAGCAAGAACTAAGAACAGAAAGCCCCGACAGTGGAGAGATTTCTATATCATTTTTAAAATAAGCTTTTTTATGCGTTATCTATTTGAAATAAGGACAAGTGTCTTTTTTTATGTTTATTTATGAGAGAGAGAGAGTGGGGGAGGGGCACAGAGAATACCACACAGACTCCATGTTGTCAGTGCAGAGCTCAAAGCCCTGTCCCACAAATCAAACCATGAGATTATGACCTGAGCTGAAATCAAGAGTCAGGTGCTTAACTGACTGAGCCATCCAGGTGGCCCAAGTCCAGTGTCTTTTATAAGATAACTGAATGCTCATAAAAATTATACAATTAACGAAGTGGCCATATACTCTTAAAATCATCTTTAACTTTTTTATCATATATTGCTTTTGTCCCTCATACTCCTTTGGTACCCTCAATAACTTATTAAATTATATCTTTTTATATTTATTTTTTTACCATTTATTTATTTTTGAGAGAGAGAGACAGAGCATGATCAGAGGAGGGGCAGAGAGAGAGACACACAGAATCTAAAGCAGACTCCGGGCTCTGAGCTGTCAGCACAGAATCCGACATGGGGGTCAAACCCACAAATCCCAAGATCATGACCTGAGCTAAATTCAGATGCTCAACAGACTGAGCCACCAGCCGCCACTAAGTTCTTTCTTAAATACCCCATGCTTTTGATGCACTTTATCCAGATGACTGTTAAATTCAAGAGACTACTTGGCTGATAAATAATTATCCTGTATTTAGAAAATATTTTTACTATTAAAATCACCCAAGAGCTGTGAATTAGATCGACTTAGTTGATATTTTGAATAGCTTGTTTAGCAGATATGCTGTTATTTTTATACAAACTTTACAATATGTATAGATGAATTCATACCTAGCCCTCCAGCTGTCATGAATATAAAGTTACCTTCTTGTCCCTAGTTTAGGTTCAGATTTTCTCCTCAAGTTTTCGGATAGCTGTTTTATGTTTTAATACAATATTCTGATTAAAATCAGTTATAATTTTAGACCATACATATTGTTTATCATCAAAGCATTCTGGTTACTTCTTCTCTTCCTTTCTGTACATATGCTGTTTAACCATGCTGGTTCTTGTTGCCCTTTTCCACTTTACCCATTGTTTCTCTACAGTTATTCTTTGGAATATTCTACGGTAACTTCTTAAAAGAGCATTTCATATTCCTTGATGCTAAAATTTCTTTGTAGGAGAGAAAGCATTGATCTTTTAGAAATGCCTGTCTTTGACCCTTTGTTTTTCCCTATGATTATTAACTATATTGATCAATCCATCTTTATTATTAGTTCTTTGCTATATGAGCCCCAGAATAATATGACCATTTAGAATACTGAACAAACTTCATAGTTTATCATACACTCTTCATTTATTAAGGTGGATTTTTGTGTTCCCTCTTGTCTTGTCTTTGTGCTGGTGCGCTGTGTCCAGTAATCCTTCCTTTTCAATTTATTTTGGTGGGTAGGGTTTATATTTGCAGAAATTATATTATATTTCTTAATTAAGACTTTAAATTCTCCTTTTGATCTTCATGTTGGATTATGTAAATTTGTTGAAAACTCTCTGGGTACATTAATGTGCTGTGAACTCTCAAATGGCTCATGTGACACTGATGCTACTTTAAGGAAGTGTCTTGCTCACCTGGTCAAACACCCATTCCTCACTGCATTTTGCCAATTCAATCCATTTTAGATGTAACCTCGGGTATGGTGAAAGACCCACCGGACGTCTTGGACAGGCAAAAATGCCTTGACGCTCTGGCTGCTCTACGCCACGCTAAGTGGTTCCAGGTTCGGAACATCATTTTACTTTTTTCTTGTAGCCTTATGAGAGAGTAGTTCAGTACAACATGTTTAACTGTGTTTAAACATTTCAAAAGATTGCCCAAGCAATACTATTTTAAATTAAATCTCAGAACATATGTTAACATAGAAAGCTGGGTATGAAGATCTGCATATTGCAGTTACTCTTAATTTGACAATAACCTTAGGTTTTGGGGGGTTTTATAGTTTGGGTTTTTTTTTTTTTTTATTTTTAGTGGCTATATTTAAAGTTTACTTGTTTAGGAACATCACATGTTTGTGTATATATATTATATTCCATAAGGCTGCAGATTAACTTTTGCTTTAAATAATGGAATATGTGTTTAAAGCTTTGTGTATAGTTTTAAGATTTTTTCCCCTCTTTCTCTAAGTTAATAAGTGTAGGGAGTGAAAGGTGAGGAAGCAGCTGTTTGGTTTAGTGACTTTGCAGTCATGCAAAGGCACAGAAGGGAAACCAAACAGATTTCCTTAACCTTTCAGTCCCTAGACAAACTTTTTAGCTCTTTACTTTTTCTTTTATTTCTAATGTAGGCAGATTTTTTTTAAGTTTACTGTTTTAAATGACACAGGTCAAGGTTCACAGGGGATCAAGAAATATTATTCTTGTATAATCTGTTTACTTTGACCTAAAATACCAGCTCTTAAATACTAACCCTGGCATAAAATACTGCTGTAAATGGCAGCTCATTGAATCTAATTTTAAGTGTGGTTATTTTTGTTTTATTTTTACCTGAGCTTCCATTGAACAGTGGTATTTTAACTTTTTTTCATCAAGGGATATTTTCAAAATTTCTAAGATTAATTCACCTGGTTTTTGTGTTGCTCTCAAGGCTAGAGCTAATGGCCTGCAGTCCTGTGTGATTATCATACGTATTCTCCGGGACCTCTGTCAGCGAGTTCCAACTTGGTCTGATTTTCCAAGCTGGGTGAGTAGTATGTAACTTTACAGTGTGAAAAATAAACATTTAGGAAATACTTCTGCAGTATTTATAATCTCTTAACATTTAATCATCAACTTTATGTTCATTTGCTAAATATAATTTCTTCCTTCTTTAGTGAGAAATTCTAGGGGTTATAGAATGTCTGATTTTCTGAGATTTTACTATTTAAAGAATCACTTGAATGCACTTGATGTTCCTTTTTGTATTGCCACCCCTCTTTTTTTTTTTTTGCTCTTTTCACAATGTTTATTTTTTAAAATAACAGCACTTATTAGTTGGCTTTTACTTACATAAAAGTACAAAGATTAAAAATAAGCTACTTCTCTCCCTATGCCGTAGTCTGTCGACAGTTTTAAAATAGTGTGCAAAAGTTTAAAATTTTAAGAATTAAGAAATACAGATTTTTCAAAAGTATGTAAAGTTAGGAAATTCAATAGTGCAGAAACGCACCAAACAGTGAAAGTTAACACTTTGTTGTGGGTTCTTCCAGGAAAAAAGTGCGTGCATATGCATCATAAATGTTCCTATTTTTATATACGTAAAATATCCCTTTTATGTTGGAGATTTTTTTGGTTCCTCTGTGGCAAGAATTTAGATAGAGAGGGGTTCATCCAAAAATATAATTGGACCTATTGATTCCAAGGTGGGTTAGAGAATTGAATAGCCAGGTTCCTTTACTTCCGTTTTTGGGTTTGTTGTGTTGGGTTTTTTTTGTTTTGTTTTGTTTTGTTTTTTGGTTTTTTTGAAGATTTTTTTTTTTTTAATTGGTTTATTTATTTGGAGAGAGAGGGAGGAGGAAAGAGAATCCTAAGCAGGGTCTGGACAGAGCCTGATGCGGGACCCTATCCCATGAACTGTGAAATCATGACCCGAGCCAAGATCAAGAGTCAGATGTTCAACTGACTGATCCACCCAGGCGCCCCTGGGTTTTTTTACTTCTGTAAGTTGTTTTGTTTTTTTTGTTTGTTTTGTTTTTTGTTTGTTTTTTTTTTACTAAACATAAGGGTGTTCATCTATTTACATTATTTGCATTTTTCTTAACAAAATGCATCTTGGAGCTCTTTAAGAAGGTCACAGTCAGATCTTCCTTATTCTCTGCATTGGCTTCCCTTTGTATGGATATTCCCTTTGTATGGATATGCCAAATTTTATTTAACTAGTATGCATTTGATGGACATTTTGTTTGTTTGCAGTGTTTTGCCATTAAATCTTCATTTTATTATGAAGCTTTTGTGAGTAATCTATTCATGTGATAAATTGTTAGGGCTAGAATTCCAAGGTCCAAGAACATGTGCTCATTATTTATCAGAAAGTTGGATCATTGAAAACATCTGAAAACTGTTGGATCGATCATTTTGTTCACACCCTCCCTAACTCTGGGATATCATCACATTTCTTAACAATATAATAAATACAAAATGATGTCTCATTTTTTAATATATATTTCTTCAAGTGAGTTGAGTGATTGCTGGTACTTGTAGTTATTTTCTCTTAATTCGCACTTCCATTGTTACTCAGCATTTTTGTAATAATTTATATTAACTCTTTTATAAGAAAATAATCCTTATCTGTAACAAAAATTATTTTTTCCAGTTTTTCATCTACTTTTTAACTATATGATCACTTTTGCTGTATCAGAATTTTAAAATTTTTGTAAATTTTAATCCGTTAATTTTTTATGACTTATTCTACTTATAAAATCCTCTTGTATTTTAGGTTATAAATTATGGGACACTTAGGTGGCTCAGTGAGTTAACCATCTGACTCTTGATTTCGTCTCATGTCATGATCTCACAGTTCTGGATATCGAGCCCAGGGTTGGGCTGAACACTGGCAGTGTAGAGCCTCCTTGAGATATTTTTCTCTCTCCCCCCTCTCCCCTCCCTCTCTCCTCCCCTCTCTGCCCTCCCCCTTTTCAAAATAAATAAACTTTAATTTTTTTTTGACGTTTATTTTTGAGAGAACGCAAACAAGGGAGGGGCAGAGAAAGAGGGAGACACAGAAACCAAAGCAGGCTCCAGGCTCTGAGCTGTTAGCACAGAGCCTGACACGGGGCTCAAACTCATGAACCATGAGAGCATGACCTGAGCTGAAGTTGAACACACATCCAACTGAACCACCCAGGCGCTCCTCAGAATAAATAAACTTAAAATAATAGTTCACACATGCTTTCTTCTGAGGCCCTCTCCCACCCCTGGATATATACCAACTTAAAATAGCAGTTATCTCTGAGGAATAAGAGGGAGGGATGATTATGATAGAGAACTATAATGTTTAATTTTTACCAGGACAAAGTATACATATATTACTTCTACAGTTAAATATAATTTTAAATAATTTAAAATCATAAGTGTAAAGATTTAGCTAAATGGTTTTTCAGACCAATTGCCAATTATTCCAGTACCATTTAACAATTTAACAGTGAAATCTGTTATCCCAACCCCCAGTTTGAAATACCACCATTAATCGTAAACCAGTGATTCTCAAGCAGGGGCAGGTTTGCCCTCCAGGAGACATTTGGAAATATCTGGAGACATTTTTGTTTATCAGTAGTACTGAAGTTGAGAAACTCTGTCTTAACCAGAGTTCCTTTTTTGGGGGTCCATTTTGGCAGTTGTCTTTCATTACTCAGTCTGTTTTGTTTTCTTCTATAGTATTAAACTCTTAACTATTGAAGCTTCAGAGTATGTTTTTAAAAAAATTTTTTTAATATTTACCTGTTTTCGAGAGAGAGAGAGAACATGAGTGGGAAAGGGGAGTGCAGAAGATCAGAAGCCGGCTCTGCACTGACAACGGTGGCCCTATAGGCTCAAACCCACAAACTTGGAGATCATAACCTGAGTCGAAATCGTACACTCAACCGACTGAGCCACCCAGGCTATTCTCTGCCCCCATTTTCTTTTCTTCCCCTCATTATAAACACCATCCTGCGCAGAAGAATTTCTTTGACTTTTCTTATATGTTTGTTTTTCCAAATGAACTTTACTACAACTTTGTTCAGTTTCTCCAAAGTTCTCCTGATGTATTTTAAGTAGTACTTCACTGAATTAATAGGTTAGTTTGGGGAATGTTACTTGTATAATACTGACCTGTCTTGGCTGAGAGTATGAGATGTCATGCTTACTGAAGTTCTATATACCTGCTTAGATTTGAATAGGTTGTGTGCATGTTAAATTTTGGGTTTGGTTGTTTGTACCTATGTATTTTATCTTTTAGAGGTTCCCTCCCTTCACATTTTATTTTCTGGTAATTGGTTGTGTATATATATAAAAGCTATTAAGTTTTGGTATTAATTTTGCAAACTGCCACTTGACTGCATTCCTTTATTTGTAATATTTTTTTCATATGATATTCTTGGGTTTTCTAATCTTAGAAACATAACTATAAATGATATTTTGCCTTCTTTCTCTTCTAATTTAATTGATTGATACTTGTAGAATAAATAGGGAATAAAAGAAATAATATTTTACATGCATGCTATGTTCATAATTAAATTGAAAATACTTCTGGGAAAAAGAAAAGAAAGTGCTTCTGGGTGTGAAGTGTACTAATTAACATGATGGTTAGCCTTTTATTGTAGAGCATGCAACTATTGATCTTAGGGTTATGAGTTCAGGCCTCATGTTGGGCATAGAACTTACATGGAAAAAAAAAAGTAAAGGGGACGCCTGGGTGGCTCAGTAGGTTAAGCGTCTTACTCTTGATCTCAGTTCAGGGTCGTTAGTTAAAGCCCTGCATTGGGCTCTGCACTGGGCATGAAGCCTACTTAAAAATAAAAAGTAAAAAAAAAAAAAAGCAGCAGCAGAAAGGAAAGTCGAACTTTATCAGATAATTTTTCAGGGTTTATTGACCTGAATGTATAATTTTTCTCCTTTTAGTCTGTTCAATATTATTTATTATACAAATAAATTATCTCATATTGAGCTAGCTTTGCGTTCCGGGGGTGATTCTCGTATATATGAGAATATTAATGAACTATTAAATTCTGTTTGCTAATAGTCCATTTAGGAATTTTTTTGGTGACACAAAATTTTTTCTAGTTTTATTTTTGTCCTTGTTTTCAGATTTAGAATAAGTAATGCACTAATGGTATAAAAACAGTTTGGAAGCTTTTATTCTTTCTCTGAACTCTGAAACAGTTTTAATAGGATCAGACTACTACTGTCATTTGATGATATTATTTCCCAATCCCTCCCTTGCTCTCTTTTTAATTTAATGTTTTATTTTCCAAAATATACAGTTGGTAGGATCTGTTCATGCATGTTCACCACAGCTGAGGTATCTCCACCCTTGGTGTTTCTAGTGTAAATTACTTGAGCTCTGTGCTTTGAAACCAGTTTAATAAGTTCTGGCCAGGGAACCTCAACTCCTCAGTCTCTCTGAGACAACAGCTGGAGTTATAAGCTTATAGTTGGAAACTTCCTTACAGAGTATCATATGTTGCTTTGTCAAACAAGACCAAGTTATCTATTGAGCTTGTCCCAGACTTTGCCTTTGGACCACTTCTTTTTGGCCTTGCCCCCAGATTTGGGGGGGCAAGTCTTTGTCTTTTTGGCCAACTTTCTGCCATCTTTCTTGTTGTCCTTGGGTGACATTGTGAAGCTCAAAGAGCAGCAGGCACCTATTTCCCAGTCTCTTTCAATAAAGGGGGTAGCAGTTTCTCAATTTTTTCTGTTGTGACTAATTAGTCTAATTTTTTTCTCTCCTGGGTTTAATTTTGGCAACTTCCATTTTCCTAGAAAAATTGACCAATTAAGCTAGATATTCAGATTTTTACATGATAGAATTTTGCTCTCTCAGGATTTAAGTATATTCTGTTTCTTTGTAATTCTCTGTTGGATTACACTAGCCAACGATTGTAGTTATCATATAGGAGTAAAATGACAAACGGGTGTTTCAGTATTTATATGTGGTCAGAATTCACTAAATTCTTAATATATTTTAATGTAAAATTGTATTAAGCATTACCTAACTTTATATTTTTTTTAATATTTACTTATTATTCTTGAGAGAAAGAGCGAACAGGGGAAGGGCAGAGAGAGGGAAACAAAGAATCCAAAGCAGGCTACAGGCTCTGAGCTATCAGCACAGAACCTGATACAAGGCTCAAACTCATGAACCACGAGATCATGACCTGAGCCAACGTCGAACTCCCAACCAGGGGAGCCACCCAGGTGCCCCTCAGTTTTTTAATGTATAAAAATGTATGCACTACACATCATCATTCTGCTTTCTGCTTCCTTTAACCTCAGTCCTCCACCCAGGTGCCCATGAGGCTGTTGTAGCTGATGACTACTCTTCGAAATCATGTACATATAACAAAAGTACACTAATGTTTCGATTATTTAAAACACATCAGAATGTCAGTATTTTGACATTTAAAAATGTCTTTTTTAGGCACTGGTTTACTTTCCATATTATTTTTCCTGTCCCCAAATAATCAGCCCCTTGGGTTTATTTGCCAGATCCATGATTTTCCTATTTGTTTCTGATTTCATCTCTAATTTACTATTTTTTGGGGGGTTTATTTTATTGTTCTTTTACAAATTTCTTGAGATGGATACCTGTTTCATTCACTCCTTTTAATTCTAGTTCCAGCATAGTTAACATGCAGTGTAATATTAGTTTCAGGTGTACACTGGAGTGATTTAACAATTCTGTACATCACACAGTGCTCATCAAGACAGAACACTCCTTAATCCCTATCACCTATTTCACCCATCCCCCCCCATTTACTCTTTATTTAACAGATTTTGACTATATATGTAATATTTTCTTTTTATTTTCTACATAACCTGAAATTTGTTTTAACATTCTCTTTAAGCAAAGAGTAGTTTTGAGGGAATTTTTTAATTCAGTGTGATTGAAGGAGGGCTGCTTTTATTTCTGTAAATAAGCTCTAGTTTTTATAGCATTGTAATCTGATAAAAGTATTCTTTATACAATTTTTGGAATTTAAAGGTTTACTTTAAATATATAATATAATATATGGGCACATTAAAGAAGTGTTCTCAATAAGATATTGGGGTGCCTGAGTGGCTCAGCCTGTTAAGGGGCCACTCTTGATTTCGGCTCAGGTCATGATCTCAACAGTTCATGAGATTGAGCCCTGCGCCCAGCTCTGTGCTGACAGTGCAGAGCCTGCTTGGGATTCTCTCTTCTCTGCCTCTCCCCCTGCTCGCTCACTCGCTCGCTCGCTCTCCCCCTCTCCCCCTCTCCCTCCCTCTCAAAATAAATATTTTTTAAAAAGGTAAAGGAAATAGCACACACTTTTTATTAGTTCAGTTTAATCATCTTGTTCATACCTTCTATATTTTTCCTTACATATATTTTGTCTACTTTGTCTATCCACGGATTGATGAAAGAATTAAAATCTATTTCTATTGTGTTTCTATTTCTGTTTCCTATAGTTTGTGCTTTATTGTTTTGTTGCAGTAATAATTTTGGACATAAACACTGAATATAGTTTTGTCATTGTGAATATGAACCCTTTGCCATTATAAAGGGCCCCTCATTTTAACACTTTCTGCCATGAGTTTAATAAGCCTTGTTCATTGATTAATATTGAAACTCTAGTTTTCTTTTCATAGCATTTGTCTGGTATGAGTGTATTCATGTTTCCCTTGTTTTCTTCTTTGCTTTACCATAATTCTTATACTTTCCTTTTCTTTTTTTATGTGTGAATTTTTTTCCTTTTGACTATTAATTGTTGTCCTTCTATTTTATATAATACTCTCATTCATCTTCTCTTTAACAGTTTTAGATAATATCTGTCAACCTCTCACATATTAAAGCTGAGAAAATGACCACTTATACTTTCTCCCCTTACCCCATCCTTCTTGGGTTTCTTGTTATTTCTTTCATTTGTTCCTTTTATTTCTTTAATGTATTTACGCCTATTTCTCGATTAACTTAATATATACTGATTCCACTTAGAAAACAGGTTATACACTTAAGCTTTTTAAATTTTAAAAGTGTGAAAATAACTACATTTACTTTCTGTAGCTGTATTCTCTGTGATCGTTTTATGTTCTATATTGTAATGGTTCAGTGCCAACCACTAGGTCTTACTGGGGCATTACCTTTTCATTTCCTGATTGACTGCATTTTATCATCAAATAGTTTTTATCTAAAGGTGTTTAAGTTTTTTAAAGTTTCTCTCATGTTGAGAATCTCTGCCAATTGCCATTACTTTAATGAGAAATTCATTGTTAGGTCACAGTTTTTCCTCTCTCCGTTTTTAGTTTTGCTCGACTATTTTCCAGTATTGCGTTTTGGTAAGTCTAAATTCAGCCTAATTTTTTTGCCCTGAGTTTTTTTTAAAGGCTATTAAAAGAATTGTTTCTTTATTCTTGTGTTGTTATCAACTTAACCAAATTATGTCTTGGAATCTATTGTTTAATATCCCCCCATTTTATTGAAATCTTTATGTCCTCTTGTCCTGCAGATTTGATTTTTCTTTCAGTTAGGGGAGAAATAATCTTCCATTATGTCTGATGGTTTTTTTGTTTTGTTTTGTTTTGTTTTGTTTTTTTTGAGAGGGAACAAGCCAGGAAAGGGCAGAGGGAGAGTCCCATTCAGGCTTCTTGCTGTCAGCCTGACAACGGCTCAAAATTTTGAACCATGAGTTCGTGACCTGAGCTGAGCTAATGAGTCAAACACTTAACTGACTGAGCCATCCAGCCTCCTCTTATTATGTCTGATTAATAGGATTCTCTATTTTAGGGACACCAGTTTTCCTTACGTTGGACTGCCTTTGTCTTGCATCTTTTATCTTTGTAATTATTTTAAATCTTGTTCTCTTTCCTCTTGTATCCACTGTGATTGTCTCTTTGGCAGTGACTTGAGTTTTAGCTATGTCCTAACTTGGTTTTCAGCTATGTCCTACTCTTCTTTGCTCTTTGTAATTCATTTATTCTGTAATAATGTTATTTTACATTTCAGTGTGCTTTATTAGCTCTATAATCTTGCTTTTCATCTCAACTTTGAGTTCTCAATTTTATTGGCTTTTTTCTCCTCAGGTTCTCTCTTAGAACTCAGAATGTTAGTAGAGATCAATTATATTTTTATTAGTTAAACTAAGATTCTTTCAAAGCAAGTTTGTTCATTTAAGTGTATTTATTTATTTTTGAGAGAGAGCACAGGAGAGGAGCGGAGAGAGAGAAGGAAACAGAATGCCAAGCCGGGTCCACACTGTCAGCACAGAGCCGATCCATGGCTCGAACCCACAAATTGTTAGATCATGACCTGAGCTGAAATCAAAAGTTGGACACTTAACTGACTGAGCCACCCAGGCGCTTCAAGAGCAGGTTTTTAAACATTTTTTAAATAGACATTATTTTTTTTAAAGTAGTTTCTGGATCTTCTGTTCACTCCCTCTCTGTCAGTATTCCTCACCAGAGGGGTACGTTAGTTACAAGCAGTGAACCTGTATCGACACATCAACATCACTCAGAGTTCATGAGAATAGAGTTTTCATCTCTATTTTTTTATGGTATGTTCCACCCAAATATATTGATGTCATGCCTAGTTTGTTTTTGTTTTTTCATCTCCTTCGTTGTTGGTTCCGTTACAAAATTGTTTTTGTGTTCAGACATCCAAACAAGAATTGTCTTTGAACCTATCCGTGCCTTTTTTTTTTTAATTTTTTTTAATGTTTATTTATTTTTGAGACAGAGAGAGACCGAGCATGAGTGGGGGAGGGGCAGAGAGAGAGGGAGACACAGAATCCGAAGCAGGCTCCAGGCTCTGAGCCATCAGCACAGAGCCCGACGTAGGGCTCAAACTCACAGACTGTGAGATCATGACCTGAGTTGAAGTCGGACGCTCAACTGACTGAGCCACCCAGGCGCCCCTCCGTGCCTTTTTAAATCCGTTCCTTTTTCTTCTGTGAGCTGTACGTTGAGGATTGTTTATTAGAAAGACATAGGGATTTGCTGTATCCAGCCTTGTTGCAGACATAGGCTCTGCTCTCTATTGTATCTTGATTGAATGTGCTGTGCTATTGTGTGAAGTGGCTTCTACTGACACACCTTCAGGCTTTAGTGTTCAAACCCAGGGCGGGCACCTAGAACCTTTGTCTATGCAGAATCTGCTTTTTCTTTCTTTCTTTTTAAAAAAAAAAAAGAGATGGTGAGCCTCTTCACCATCTCCTTGTAGAAACTACTTCCATTTCCCTGAACCAACAGAGTGTTTGGGAATGTGAAACCACTTTGGGACACTTGTGTTTAGAGTTTACAGCCATCTATGGTAATATATTTTCCCTACCCTTACTCCTTTGACAGATCTTATTTTTCTTTTATCTACATGTTAGCCAAATGCCTATTTAGAGATAATTAGATGTGGATAATTAGGATTCTTTTTGTTCTTCCCTCCCTCCCTTCTGCAAGAGTCTTCAGGATGGTGAATTCTGTTCTTTTCTCTGTTAAGATGGAAGGGGAGGTAGAAGGGATTTTGTTTTTTTTGTTGTTGTTGTTTTTTTAACATTTATTTATTCTTAAGAGACATAGAGACAGAGCATGAGCAGGGGAAGGTCAGAGAGAGAGGGAGATACAGAATCTGAAGCAGGCTCCAGGCTCTGAGCTGTCAGCACAGAGCCCAGTGTGGGGCTCGAACTCACAGACTGAGAGATCATGACCTGAGCCGAAGTCGGCCGCTCAACCAACTGAGCCACCCAGGCGCCCCAGAAGGGGTTTTTACATCTAGGAAATGACTTGTTATATCTACCTATCTGGGTTGGAAAGTTATTGCTAACATTGTTTGTTAACACCCCCATCTTCTCTCTAGAGAACCAAGTTAGGAGCTACTTGGAGAGCTGCCCAAGGCACTCAGTTTCTTGGAAAGTTCTTTCTCTTGACTTTTTCCTCTGTTTTTAGTTGAAGCTGTTATATTTTTGCTTGGGTGGTGTGTGTTACAACATTTATTAATCAATCATATGTTGGGCCAGAGATGGTGAGGTTTGACTTTGTACTATCACCTTAAGCAGAGAGTAACTTTTCTTGATATCATAAAAGAAGTTTGAAATTTTTATGAACATTATTGTCTTCAGTTTTATTTAGCATTCAGATTATTTGAGTAAATCTTAAACAGTGCCTCGTTTTAGGCTTTCCATTACCACTACAGTGAGTACTGAAAATGGTACTTTGCCTTCAGAGTAGTTCCTTTGTCCTGAACCCATAGTGATGAAGTAAAGAAAATACAAGTAGAGTTGTCATCAGGTTGGTCTGGCATCAGAGTTGCTATGTAGTATCGAGACCTCCTTTAGAATGGTATACCTGCTATAATTTACAAAGGGCATATGGTTAACTTTTTAATGTTTATTATATTTCCGAACAGCATACATGAGGTTAAGGAATATTTTACAAAAAGAATGACCTATTACAACCTCCAAAATACTATATTAAGTGAAGGAAGCCTTAGACACAAAAGGTCACATTATATGATTACATTTGTGTGAAATATCCGGAATCAACAAATTCATACAGACAGAATGCAAATTAATGGGGTTCCAGAGATGTGGGTGGAAAGAGGAAGTGGGAGAAACTACTTGATGGATAAGAGGTTTTACTCTGAAATTATAGCAGTGTTTTGAATTAGATAGAGGTGTTAGTTGCACAACAGTAAATTATTCACTTTAAAGTACTTGATTTTATAGATGTGAATTTCACCTGACTTTTTAAAAATTTTTATTTATTTTTGAGAGAGAGCAAGTGAGGAAGGGGCAGAGAGAGAATCCCAAGCAGGCTCCATGCTGTCAGTGCAGAGCTTAACACGAGGCTCAAACTCATGAACGATGAGATTATGACTGGTTCCAAGATCAAGAGTCGGACACTTAACCGACAGAACCACCTAGGTGCCCTGAATTTTACATCACTTTTTTAAAAAAGAATGATCCATCAAATGTTAAAGGAAAGTTCTCAAAGAAGAGACTGAGAGAACTGCCGTAATTATACTTTGTGCTCAAACAGATGTTGAAATAGTAATCTCTGCACCCAGCATGGGGTTCAAACTCACCACCCCAAAATCAAGAGTCACATCCTCTACTGACTGAGCCAGCCAGGTGCCTCCTGTCACTTTTAGAACAGTGAAGAGTTTTTAAATGATAGGACACTGACATTCAAGGCAAAGAAATAACATTGTCGGACAACTAGCTTGCAAAAGAATCAACAAATTATACTTGAAGTGTATCGTCTCATTTACTTTAGTTTAAAAATAATAATGCAGCACTTAGCTACCCCCAGCAAAACCCATCTAAACACACACACACCACCTAATCACCAAAAGCTGTAAAAATTTTTTGCTCACAAGACATGACAAATTTTTACCAAGAATTGTTGAGTCTGAAATAAGGTGTTATGCATAAGTATAATACAAAAATATAACCTCCTGCAAATGGACTTGGAATGAAAGTTTGTCATGCATGTATCAATATTAATCTGTATCAACTAGAATATAGAAATGGTTTTTGTGTGTACAGTTGCTTATTGTAAATGGTATTCATAAAATCCTATTTATTACAAACATCTTCATCTGTCAAATGGTAATAATAGTCCTATCTCCCCCTAAAAGGTGATTGTAGGAATTTAAATCAGTTAATGTACAGAAGAGCTTAGAATAGTGCTTAGTTTATAGTAAGCACTCAGTAGGCATTAGTTTTAATGAAGAAAATAACTGCTATTATTTCGATTATTTAACCAAACTTCCTAGTGTTAGATGTTTTTTGTGCTTACATTAAATATAATAGCCCTATTGTAAATCTTTGAGCTTATCAGTTGTACACAAAAAAAGGGTTACCTGTTTACACTGCCACCAAATGAAAGTTTTCTGTGTTATCACAGTCTTACACGGTGTCTTCTTAGTGGGGCACCTGGCTGGCTCATTCAGTGGAACGTGCGACTCTTGATCTCAGATTTGTGAGTTTGAACCCCATGTTGGGTGTAGATACTACTTAAAATCTTGGCGGGGGGAGGCCTGGGTAGCTCAGTTGGTTGGGCATCTGACTATTGGTCACAGCTCACATCTTGATCCCAGGGTCGTGAGTTCAAGTCCCACATTGGGCTCCACACTAGGTGTGAAGCCTGGTTGATAATTAATTGATTAATTAATTAAATCTTTGAAAAAGAAAAGAAACTACTATCCAAGGAAACTAGTTTGTGATTTGGATCACCCATTGATAAAGGATATACAATGCAATATAGTTGTAGTTTTTAAAAACAAAAACAGATTTTAAATCAGACCTGGGTTCAGTACCAGCCTAAGTTTTACATTTTAGCTCTATAACCTATATAACCTTGGACAAGTTATTTAACCTCTTTAAGTTTTTCTGCCTAATCTTTAAAATTGGGGTATAATAGCATCTGGTTATAAGAATTAAATGAAATTATGCATTTAAAGTGCTTAGCATGTGGGACACCTGGGTGGTTCAGTCGGTTAAGTGTCTGACTTCGGCTCAGGTCATAATCTCACAATTGGTGGGTTTGAGCCCTGCATCCAGCTCTGTGCTGACAGCTCAGAGTCTGAGTCTGCTTCAGATTGTGTCTCCCTCTTTCTCTGCCCCTCCCTTGCATGTGCACACTCTCTCTCTCCCTCGCCTTCTCTTTTTTTCTCAGAAATAAACATTAAAAAAAAATAAAATGCTTAGCATGAAAAATAAAGTGCTTAGTTAGCATGGTGCTTGCCACATTATAAGCATTATTAATACAACTAGAGATGAGAAGGAGAAATAGGCTTCATAAGTAGTTGGGTTGGGGGAGCAAATAATTTTTTATTTATTTTTTTAACAAATACAACAAAGAATCATGCAATACTGCCAGCATTGGATGAAATCCTGGGCCACAAGTCTGCACACACCTTGGCAGCTGCTCCTGTGATAGCAGAACCTATCATTTCACCTTTATTGTTTACAGCGATCCCCATGTTATCTTCAAAATAGAAAAACACAGCATCAGAATGCCTGGGTGGCTCATTCAATTAAGCGTCTTGACTTTGGCTCAGGTCATGATCTCGCAGTTCAGGAGTTCGAGCCCTGCGTCGGGCTCTGTGCTGACAGCTCAGGGCTGGAGCCTGCTTTAGATTCTGTGTCTCCACCTCTCTCTGCCCCTCCCTCACTCATGCTCTGTCTCTCTGTGTCTCTCAAAAATAAAAACATTAACAAAAAGAAAGAAATTCTCTGGTATGGCCTTCATTGACAAATTACTACTGCTGGTTGTACCTTCTTTTTGAACTCTGGTTTGTCTTTCTTCACTGTGGCCATCACCATGTCACCCACAACAGCAGCAAAAAGTCTGTTCAGTTATCACTTGATCCCCTTCACAGAGATGATACATAGTTTTTGGTTCCTGTGTTGTCAGCACAGTTGATCGCGGCTCCTGTTAGAAGACCTAGGGAAATCGGGAATTTCGCACTGGACGACCCACCACATTTCCTCACTTCAACATTTTGAATGCCAGAAAGGAACCCATGAGTGTGTGGTTTTGTTTTTTGGTTTTTTTTTTTTTGGTTTTTTTTTTTTTTTACATTTATTTATTTATTTTGAGAGAGAGAGAATCCCATGCAGGCTTTGCGCTGTCAGCACTGAGATGGGCCTCAAACTCATGAACTGTGAAATCATGTCCTGAGCTGAAACCAAGAGTCACTTAACTGACTAAGCCACCCAGGTGTCCCCACTCCCCATGAGTAGTTTTTAAAGCAAATATTAAAATTGTAATCTCAAATAATTTAATATGGAGAGCTTTTCTCTCTACATAACTTCAACTACTAAGATCCTTTATAGTCTAAATATTATTTCTCTGATTTGATTTTGTTCATCTTTGATGTTTTTACTTTTGAATGCATACATTTCAGAGTTTATAAACCACATGTATACTATTTTTGTTGCTTTCCCAACTATAGACATCCGCTTAGAAAATAACAAAGTTCTTTAGAAAATTAATATTTTTAAATTGCTTGCTTCGCAGCAAATGATCTCAGAAGGCAGATAGTTGACCTAGTTTTTTTGTGGGTATTTATGTATTGACTTTTGGCTTTCCATAGATAATTTATTTCCTTATTGGTTTTTAATTTGTCTCCACCTTTATTTGCAAGTATAAATCATAAATCTTCACTTTTTAAAGTTACTTAATAAGTAGATTTTGATAAAACTGAGTTACTTGAAACACACCCTTATATCTTGACATACCAACATTACAGCTGATTATTTAATACTTTTTTTTTCTCTTAGCATTCTCTAAAGGTACTTACTAAAAGTTTGAGGTACAGTTGACCCTTGAACAATGCGCGAGTTAGGGGCACCAGTCCCTACACAGTTAAAAATTCATGTGTAACTTTTAACTGCCCAGAAACTTTACCGCTAATAGCCTGCTCTTCATAGGAAGCCTCACCAAAAATACAGTCACTTAGCACATTTTGTATGTTGTATACATTACATCCTGTGTTCTTACAGTAATACCTAACATTTCTTAAATTCTGCTGATGTATCAAGGCTACATGGTTCATCTTTTTGTTGTTGTTGTTTGTTTATTTTGAGAGAGAGTGAGTGGGGAAGAGACAGAGAGAATCCTATGCAGGCTCCACACCCAGCGTGGAACCTAACACAGGGCTCAATCCCATCACCATGAAATCATGACCCGAGCTGAAATCAGGAGTCAGACCCTCAACTGACTGAGCCACCCAGGTGCCCTTCATCTGTCTTTTCAAATTATCACATATGTCCAAAATATTTTCCTGCTTACTTAAGATTTTTATTTTTAAGTGATCTCCACACCCAATGTGAGGCTGGAACTCACAACCCTGAGATCAAGAATGAGATCAAGAAGGGACGCCTGGGTGGCTCAGTCGGTTGAGCGGCTGACTTTGGCTCAGGTCATATCTCGCGATCTGTGAGTTCGAGCCCCGAGTCGGGCTCTGTGCTGACGGCTCGGAGCCTGGAGCCTGCTTTGGATTCTGTGTCTCCCTCTCTCTCTCTCTGCCCTTCTGCTCACGCTCTGTCTCTGTGTCTCGAAAATAAATAAACGTTAAAAAATAAAAAAAATAAAAGAATGAGATCAAGAAAAGCATGCTCTATTGACTGAGCTAGCCTGGCACCCATCTAAGATATTTTTTTTACAAAATCCATGTATAGGTGAACCCATACAGGTCAAACCCATGTTATTCAAGGGTCAGTCAACTATATGTATGAAAGCTGCATGTTTTGTGACTCAGTTTTGTATTTTGATCACAGTGTCAGTAATTTTGATAATTACTATCCTTAATTTCTCTTATGACCAGGACTATTCTCACATTATTTTCAAAAGTATTTTGTTTCCTAAACATTTATTGAGTAATTTCTTCATGTTGACTACTTATGCTAGGCAAAGAGTTCAACATAAAAGATACTGATCTTCGATGATTTCAGTCTATTAAACGTCTTAAAACAATACTTGATTTGTATAAAAAAAGAGAGCTATTTATTACACATTCATAGAGTTTTCTGAGTAACTGAAGCTGATTCTTAAAATTCTAAAAAAAATAAGTTTATTTTTATTTATTTTGAGAGAGAGCGCAAGTGGGGGAGGGTCAGAGAGAGAATTCCAAGCAGACTCCATGCCTTCAGCGCAGATCTCCATGTGGGGCTTAAACTCACAAACCGTGAGATCATGACCTGAGCTGAAGCCTTAACCGACCAAGTCACCCAGGTGCCCCTAAAATTCTAAGAATTTTTACATGAATATCCTTAAAATGTCTTGAATATCTTCCTGCATTCTTTTCCTGAGTAAACTGAACCATCTTAATTTTTTCGTGTTGACTTGCATTTATCATATCAACATTCATTATTTTCATTTTTGTTAAACAGTCTCTCATGCTGACAACTATCACTTTTTCTACTTGTTAATTGTGTGTTAAATTTCCATCTCTCTTATAATTTATTCCTAATTTCTTTAGGACTGCTTCTCCACATGTCCAGACTTTTTAGTTATTCCTGTTTAAAGATCTGACTTAAAATGATAATGAAGCTGGGGCCCCTGGGTCGCTCAGTCGGTTAAGCATCCGACTCTGCTCAGGTCATGATCTTGCTGTTCATGAGTTTGAGCCCCTGTTGGGCTCTGTGCTGACAGCTCGGAGTCTGGAGCCTGCTTCACGTTCTGTGTCTCCCTCTGTCTCTGCCCCTCCGCTCCTTGTTCTCTCTCTCTCTGAAAAATAAATAAAAACATAAAAAGGAAAAAAAAGATCTGACTAATGGCCTTGAGGTGAATAGGTGGGTATGGTAAATCTCAGATTACAGAACTCCATAAGCTTCTTAGGTACACAAATAAAAATGGATTCTGACTAAGGTATTTTCAGCGTCATTATCATTTTTTTAATGTTTATTTATTTTGGAAGAGAGAAAGTGGGAGAGGGGCAGAGAGAATCTCAAGCAGGCTCTGTGCTATCAGCACAGTCCAACGTGGACTTGATCTCAGGAAGCTTGAGATCATACCCTGAGCCAAAATCAAGAGCCAGAAGTTTAACCGACTAAGCCACCCAGGTGCCCCAGCTTCATTATCATTTTAAGGATTTTATTATAGTTCCAGTTTGCTTAGTCTCTTTGAGTTTTACATTGGTGATCATACTTTTTAAATTTTAAGTAAAAACTATGACAAAATGCAAAAGGCCATATTTTATATTTGTTCCATTTGTGTGAAATGTCCAGAATAGGCAATCTGTAGAAATAGAAGGTGGTTTAGTCGTTACCAGGGAGAATGGAGAATGGTAGCTAGTGGGTATGGAGGTTGGGGTGGGGGTGATGCAAATATTCTGGAATTAGATAGTGATTATGGTTGAACAACTTTGTAAGTATACTGAAAACCACTGAATTATACACTTTAAAAGAATGGATCTTATGTGAATTATATCTCAAGTTTTAAAGTCTAAATGAAAGCAAATTCTTCTAATAGGAAACCATTCAAAGCATTCTAGATTGGTTGCTTTCTAAATATATGCTTTTACTTTTGTCTTTTATTCATTGGTTTAGATTTTGAGTCTCTGAGATGTAATTTATTTACAGTGAAAGCATAATTTGTATTTTCCTTAGGGATAATATAAGTGCATTTGTGCATTAAATGAAAATTTAGATAGTATACATTGTTTTTAAAAAAAAATAAGTTTTCTTTACTTGGGATATTGATCTACTCTAACTGTAGGTGTTTAAGAACAAAATGTGAGCCCTAAATATCTAAAGAATTAAAGTGTAAATTATATATTACCTCATGAGTTTCGTTTTCATTACCTGTTTTATTTCATTTTGGTTTTTTTTATATGTAATTTTCTGGTTTTGTGATTTGTTCTATGTAACGTTTTCAGTATTTAATTTTAATGACAACTTTGTAAGCAATTTGTTATTCTGATGTTTGAGAATGAGTAATTCCTTTGGTCTGTAAGTTATTAAACACATTTATTATGTTTTTATTTTTAGGCTATGGAGTTACTAGTAGAGAAGGCGATCAGTAGTGCTTCTAGTCCTCAGAGCCCTGGAGATGCACTGAGAAGAGTTTTTGAGTGCATTTCTTCAGGGATTATTCTTAAAGGTAAGTTTTGGTTCCTTTTTAATGTTTGTGCATTTGATAGTTGAATAAGAACTCTTTCTTTTACAAATGGATGATTTAATGCCTTTTTTTCCCTATGGTGATTGTTTGTAGGTAGTCCTGGACTTCTAGATCCTTGTGAGAAGGATCCATTTGATACCTTGGCAACAATGACTGACCAACAGCGTGAAGACATCACTTCCAGTGCACAGGTATCAGTGTATTCCTAATCTCAAAGCTTTGTTGGGTCACTGCTCTTATGATTTTTTGTGGGTTTTTTGTTTGTTTGTTTTTAATGTTCATTTTATTTTTATTTTTGAGGGGGAGAAAAGGAGGGGCAGAGAGAGAGAGAAAAATCCCAAGCAGGCTTCGTACTGTCATTGCTGAGCCCTGTGTGGGGCTTGAACTAACTAACCTTGAGATATGACCTGAGTTGAAACCAAGAGTCAGATTTTTAACTGACTTAGCCACCGAGACACCCCAAAGTTTTGTCTTTCTTATAAATGTCCTTTAGAAGAAATCACTGTATAGTACTTTCTTTTTTTTTCTTTTCAATTTTTTATTTAAATTCTAATTAGTTGGGGCGTCTGGGTGGCTTAGTCATTTCAGCACCTAACTCTTGATTTCAGCTCAGGTCATGATCCTATAGTCATGGTATTGAGTCCCATGACAATATTAACACTGAGCATGGAGTCTGCTTAAGATTCTCCCCCTCCCTCCCTCCCTCCCTCCCTCCCTCCCTCTCTCTCTCTCTCTCTCTCTCTCTCTATCTCTCTATCTCTCTATCTCTATCTCTATCTCTCCCCACGTCTCCCCCTGTCCCCCATGTTCTCTCTTCCTCTCTCTCAAATTTAAAAAATAAATAAACACACACGTACATAGATAAATTCTAATTAGTTACCATATAGTGCAATGTTGGTTTCAGGAATAGAATTTAGTGATTCATCACTGACATACAACACCCAGTGCTCATCATAAGTGCCTTCCTAATACCCATCACCCATCTACCAGCCACCCTCCTCCATCAATGCTGTTTGTTGTCTATCTTTAAGAGTCTTTTTATGGTTTGTTTCCCTCTCTTTTTTTCTTTTTCTTTTTCTTTTTCCTCCCATATGTTCATCTACTTTATTTCTTAAATTCCACATATGAGTGAAATCATATGGTATTTCTCTTTCTCTGACTGACTTACTTTGCTTGGCATAATATAATCTAGCTCTATCCATCTTGAAATGGCAAGATTTCATTTTTTTTTTTTTATACTTTAGAACTTTTTCTTTAATGTTTACTTTTTTTTTTTTAACGTTTATTTATTTTTGAGAGACATAGAGATAGAGCATGAGCAGGGGAAGGGCAGAGAGAGAGGGAGACACAGAATCCGAAGCAGGCTCCAGGCTCTGATGAGCCATCAGCACAGAGCCCGATGTGGGGCTCGAACTCACTGACTGTGAGATCATGACCTGAGCCGAAGTCGGCCACTTAACCGGCTGAGCCACCCAGGCGCCCCTAATGTTTACTTTTAAGGGGGGTGGGGGGGAGCCGTACACGCAGAAGCAGGAGAGGGGCAGAGAGAGAAGGAGCCAGGATCCCAAGCAGGCTCCACACGTCTAGCGCATAGCCCAACTTGAGGCTCGAGCTCAGGAACCGTTAGATCATGACTTGAGCCGAAACCAAGAGTTGGACGCTTAACTGACTAAGCTATCCAAGGCCCCAAAGATTTCATTCTCTTTGATGGCTGTGTGTGTGTGTGTGTGTTTTGTATGTGTGTGCAGTGTATGTGTGTGTGTGTGTGTGTATGGATATTTATTAGTGGACATTTATTTGGACTTTCTCCGTAGTTTGGCTTTTGGTTAATAATGCTGCTGTAAGCATCAGGGTGCATGTACCCCTTCGAATCTTTCTTTTTATATCCTTTCTGTAGATACTAAGTAGTGCAATTGCTGGATTGTAGGGTAGTTCTATTTTTAACTTTTTGAGGAACCTCCACAGTTTTTCAGAGTGGCTGCACCAGTTTGCATTCCCACCAACAGTGTAATAGGGTTCCCCTTTCTCCACATCCTCACCAACACCTGTTGTTTCTTGTGTTGTTTCTTGTGTTGTGTTGTTAGCCATTCTGACAGGTGTGAAGTGCTATCTTACCGTGGTTTTGATTTGTATTTCCCTGATAATGAATGATGTTGAGCATCTTTTCATATGAGTGTTAGTCATTGGGATGTCTTATTTGGAATGTATAATATTTTTTTGTGCTTCTTCAGTAAGCTCTTGGAGGAGATCTAATTTAAACTAGATTGCGCTAATATAATCTTAAATTGCATTATTTTAACTATAATGTATATGCGTAAGTAAGTGTATTATATAAATATAAAAATACCTCTGTATAACGAGGCGCCTGGGTGGCTCAGTCAGTTAAGCGGCCAGCTTCTGCTCAGGTCATGATCTCACAGTTCATGAGTTCAAGCCCTGCCTCAGGCTCCATACTGACAGCTCAGAGCCTGGAGCCTACTTTGGATTCTGTGTGTATCTCTGTCTGCCCTTCCCCTGCTTGCTCTCTTTCTCTTAAAAAAAATGAATAAACAAACAAAACTCAGTATTTTCAGTGTCTTATTAAATCTGAGTATTAGGTTGTATTTCATGATCAGTATAGGAACTGTTTATGTCCTCTGGTTTTAAGAAGTGATATGCTGTGTGATTTATGGTAATTATTATAATTTAGCCTCCCCTGCCACTCAAGACTCTCTGGGTTTGAATACAAGCTCTACCATCTCATCTATAAAACAGAGAACAAAGCAGTCTCTGCTCTGTCTCAGGCAGGATTATTGGGAGGATTAAATGAGTTAATGTGTATAACTATATTAATAGTATCTGATATATGGAAGGATCATAATAAATGTTACCTATTATCATTGAAGAATTATGGAAAAGAAAAACTATGAGAACCTAATGAATGAAAAAAAAATCTAAAACTCTCATAGCTTTCCTTTTTTTATTCCAAAAATGTACTAAGGGGAGAAAAGGCAACTAGCCATGAACAGGAATATTTCACTTTAAAGACATTAAGTTGTTGGATGTAAGTTCTTGATTTGTTGTCTCTTTTGGCAAGGATAATTTAGAATTTGGAAGATGTCAAGACTAAAGTAAATTGTGTCAGAAGTATATTAAGAGATAATTGGTAGTAATAGAACCATATGAATATCTTAACAGACTTTTTATGATTACTAATTCATGTGTATTAGACAAGTTTTGTTTTTATTTCTCTGGGTTTAATTTTTTGAGATGAAGAAGTACTTGGTACTTAAAGAAGGAATTACTTATAAATTCTAAGGGAAAGGAAATTCAGGGTTAGGAGCAGGGCATTCGAAAACTAATAGAATTCACATTTGAAAGACACATGTTTTTTAACCGTGACTTTGAAGAAAGTGGTCTGGCTTTGGGAGGTAGTGACAGATGTCCTTGTTAATAGTGGAGAAGTTAACTGCATTATTCCATTTCTGTAACATTCATAAAATAACATAAATATAGAGATGGGGAACAGTTAATGGTTCCTAGGAGTTTGGGATGGGGGTAGGGATTGTTACGGCTATAAAGGAAGTCTTACAGTGATGGTACAGTTTAATATTTTGATTGTGATGTGGCTATGCATGGCTATACATATAACAAAATTACATAGAGCTAAACATACACAGGAGTGCATATATAACTGGTAAAATCTGAAGAAGCTGTATAAATTATACCATATTTTTCTTAGTGGCCTGTAGTAGCATCTACGTTAATATTTTAAGTTTATTTTTGAGAGAGGAAGTGGGGAAGGGGCATAGAGGGAGAAAGAGAATCCCAAGCTGTTAGCATAGAGCTTGACACAGGGCTCAAACTCATGAACTAGGAGATCGTGACGTGAGCCGAAATCGAGTCAGACACCCAACCAACTGAGCCACCTAGGTGTCCTCCCCCCACCCTTAAATTTTATTTTAGAGGGAGAGAGAGAGTATGAGGAGAGATGGGTAGAATCTTAAGCAGGCTCCACACTCTATATGGAGCCTAATGTGGGGGCTCGACATGGGAACCCTGGGATCATGACCTGAGCCAAAATCAAGAGTCAGATGCTCAGTAGGCAAACCCCATGTCAATAATTCTTTTCCTTTCTTTGTCTCTATCTGGGTCTATTCCTCCCTTTTTTCGCCATAATGCCAGTCTTTATTTTTGTATATTTCTGTAGTCTTATTCTTCAGTGATCCTTTTCAAGTTGCTTCTCCAACATACAGTCTTGGTCATTTGTTTAGTTCACTTCCTATAAGTGTTAACCATTCCCTCTCACAAGAGGAATTGTAAAGTAAACCTTAAATCTTCTTATAGTAAAATTTCAAGATGTCTTCATATGCGAATTATTTCAGTATCAAACCTCAAATTTTGTTTGCCACTAAATAATTGCCAATTACGTGGCAGAATTCTCTCATGTTAAATGCATAGAGACCACATGCAGAACAAGAGGCTATAAGATGCTCACTGTAACCTCAGATGCTGTCTTAGTTTTACTTACTAGAGTATTCCTTCATTTGGAAACTCCTAGTATTGGGGCGATTGGGTGGCTCAGTAAGTTAAGTGTTTGACTGTTGATCTTAGTTCAGCTCTCCATCTCAGGATCCTGTGTTGGGCATCGTGCTGGATGTGAAGCTTACTCAGAAAGAGAAAGAGACTACTATTATTAGAATTGGCTGGTGATTAGCAGCAGCGTCCGCATGGTAGGAATGTATTTTGAGAGAGACACCATGAGGGGAAGAGAGAATCCCAAGCAGGCTGTGCACTGCACACACACAACCTGACACAGGGCTCGATCTCACAAATCATAAGATTATGACCTGAGCCGAAACCAAGAGTCCGAAGTCCGACACTTAACTGAGCCACCCAAGCACCCCTAAAGTTTATTTTTTGAGAGAGAGAGTGCACAGTTGTGAGCGTGAGCAGGGGAGAGACAAAGAGATTGAGGGAGACAGAGAATCCCAAGCAGGCTCCACACTGACAGCACAGAGCCTGATGTGGGGCTTGAACTCTTGAACCATGACTCGAGCCAAAACCAAGAGTCGGACTTTTAATTGACTGAGTCACCCAGGCACCCTATGGTAGAAATGTATTAATATTCATTATTGTATGCCAGATATCTTTGGATATTCTCTGTTAATACAGAAAGAAATATTATATTTATCTTTCATAAGTCTCTCTCAATAAAGAATTTGTATTCTATTATGGTAAAATATTTCTAGTTCTCACTTCAGAAAGTTGCCTTATAGCTTAAAGGAGACAGAGAAGCACCCACTACTGGCGAAAATCCAGAATTACAAACTAAATAGAATGCCATATCAAGTCCTTATTAACACAGATGATTTGGGGACTTTCAGGATTTCAAAAGCCAATATAATGTGGTGCAAAGTTCTAAGGAACAGAAATTGTATAATCGGGGAAAGTTTTAGAATAGTAAGTTCTCACACAGATGATATAACCAACAGCCGTATCTCAGCTGGAAAAAACTAAACAGGTATTAAAAATATTCTCAATAGTAGCCATTTGAAAAACAGTTTGACTCCTAGGTATATGCCCAAGAGAACTGAAAACATGTCCACACAAAAACTTGTACAGGAATGTTCATAGCATTATGCATAATTGCTAAAAAATAGAGACCTCCAGATGCCCATCAATTGGTGAATGAATAAACAAATACAGTGTAATCTGTGCATATATAATCTGTGAATATTATTCAGTCACTAAAAGGAATGAGGTACTAATAAATATTACAACGTGGATTAACCTTAAAAACTTTATGCGAAGTGAAAGAAGCTAGACACAGAAAGCCATGTAATGTAGGACTCCATTTATATGAAATGTCCACAGTAGGCAAATCTTGTAGACATAGAAAAGCGGATTAGTGGTTGTCACTACCTAAGAATGGACGGGTTGAGGAATGATTACTATTGGGTCATACGGTTTTCAGGGATGGGGGGAGGTTGTGTGTGAAAATGTTCTGAAATTAGAGAGTGGTTACAGTTGAACAACTTCGTAAGTATGCTAAAAAACCCTGAATTATACATTTTAAAAGGGTGATTCTTAGGATATGTTAATTATATCTCAAAAAAATAGTCTGGGGTGCCTGGGTGATTCAGTCAGTTAAGCTTCCCACTCTTGGTTTCAACTCAAGTCCATGATCTCACGGTTAGTGAGTTTGAGTCCCGAGTCGTCAGGTTCTGTACTGACAGCGCAGAGTCTTCTTGGGATTTCCTGTCTCCCTCTCTCTCTCTCTCTCTCTCTCTGCCCCTTCCCTATTCTCTCTCTCTCTCTCTCTCTCAAAAATAAAGAAAGAAAGAAAAAAAAAATAGTCTGAGGGCACCTGGGTGGCTCACCATTAGTTAAGAGTCTGACTTCAGCTCAGGTCATGATCTCACAGTTCGTGAGTTTGACCCCTGCATCAAACTTTCTGCTGTCAGCACAGAGCCATCTTCGAATCCTCTTGTCTCCCTCCCTCTCTTTCTCCCTGCCCCAAAAATAAATAAACATTTTTAAAAAATAGTCTAAACAGTTATACATTGATGGTTATAACCATATAGTAAAATTTGCCATATAATCAGATGATTACATCTCCTTGAATTAGTTTAAGGGCTATATATTCCCAGAAATTTGAGGAATAGATTGTCTTGTGAAATCTTGTGACATTGATGCCTAACATATGTGTGCCTGTGCATACATAACCATGTAGTGAAATTTTTGTTTTTAGTTCATGAAGTAACAAGTTAAAGAAATGTCCTTTTTGTAAACCTGAGGAAGTATGTGTATGTATATGTGTGCAGCCTATACACATGGTCATCCACAGAAAAAAATGGGAAAATACGTGACTATAAACCAAACAGGGATTTACTCCATGAGTGAGACACTTTCTTTTGCTGTATATCGTTTTAAGGTTAAAAAAAATTTTTTTTTAATGTTTTGTTTATGAGAGAGACAGAGCACAAGGAGGGGAGGGGCAGAGAGGGAGGAAGACACAGAATCTGAGGCAGGTTCCAGGCCCTGAAGTGTCTGCACAGAGCCTCAGGTGGGATTTGAACTCGCAGACCCTGAGATCGTGACCTGAGCTGAAGTTAGATGCTTAACCGACTAAGACACCCAGGCACCCCTCAAGATTTTTTTTTAATGAACATAATACTGAATTTTTTTAAGTGTTATTTTTTAATTAAGGTTTGTTTTTTTTTTTTTAATTTTTTTAACGTTTATTTATTTTTGAGAGACATAGAGACAAAGCATGAGCAGGGGAAGGGCAGAGAGAGAGGGAGATACAGAATCCGAAGCAGGCTACAAGCTCTAAGCTGTCTGCACAGAGCCCGACGTGGGGTTCGAACTCACAGACCGTGAGATCATGACCTGAGCCGAAGTCGGCTGCTTAACCAACTGAGCCACCCAGGCGCCCCTAATTAAGGTTTTAAAAAGCAAAATAGCATGTGTACAGAAAAGCCTGAACATATAAACACAAGAACAGATGGAGTATTTCAGTTGTGAAACTAATATTATTCATTTCATTAAATATGCTTTTTTATATTGTTACATATACCTAATTAAGACATAAACCTAGTTAAGAATAAATATTTTGGTCTTTAAAATTAACTCTGAATTCTGGCTCTTTTTGTTGCAGTTTGCATTGAGACTCCTTGCATTCCGCCAGATACACAAAGTTCTAGGCATGGATCCATTACCCCAAATGAGCCAACGTTTTAACATCCACAACAACAGGAAACGAAGAAGGGATAGCGATGGAGTTGATGGATTTGAAGCTGAGGGGAAAAAAGACAAAAAAGATTATGATAACTTTTAAAAAGTTTCTGTAAATCTGCAGTGTTAAAAACAAGAGGTGCCCATTTGTTGGTTGTTTTTCATTCATAATAATGTCTACTTTGAAAAGTTTATCAAGAATTTAAAGAATTTCATGGAAGAACCAAGTTTTTCTGTGACATTAATATCTTAATGTACAGTGTTAGGTATTATATGAATGGAAAGACACCCCAAAAAAATTGTGCTCCAACTAGGGGAAAAACAGTGGTTCAGATTTTTTCCCCATTATTTTGGTTTTATTTACTGGTTGCCCTAGCTCCCCCTATTTTTGTGTCTTTTATTAACTAGTCTTATTAAATCTTTACTGTATTTAATGCAGTATTTGTGCTTCAGTTGCTATGTGTATTTTGATATTTTTATTTAGTTTTGTTTGCTCTTTGACACTAGATGTTACTTTGTGTTATAGATGATATCCTTTGCTCTTAATATTTTACAGCAGTACGTTTTTTTGTAACGTGGAACTGCAGAATTTTTTCATTTTGTTTTATTCTGTATGTGATGGATTTCAACACAAAAAGTTATCCTGCCATTTAAGTGCTCAGAACTGAATGTTTCTGCAGATCTTGTGGCATTCGTCTCTAGTGTGATATATAAAGGTGTAATTAAGACAGATTTCTGTTAATCTAATCAAGTTTGCTGTTAGTTGTGCATTAGCAGTATAAAAGCTAATATATACTATATGGTCTTGCAACAGTTTTAAAGCCTCTGCATAATTGATAATAAAATGCATGACATTTTTGTTTTTAATAGACTTTTAAAATTATAATTTTAGGTTTGACACGTAGATCTTTGTACAGTTGACTTTTTGACATAGCAAGGCCAAAAATAACTTTCTGAATATTTTTTTCTTCTGCATAAGTGGAAAGGGCATTTTTCATATATAAGTGGGCTAACCAATATTTTCAAAAGAACTTTATCATTGTGCAACTAACAACAGTAACTAGCCCTTAATTATGATGACAGTTCCTTATTGGTGTGTGTGAGATTACTCTAGCAAACTATTACAGTGTAACACAGTTGAATGATTCTTTCCCCCCACCCATCACCCACATAATTTACAGTTCTCTTAACGGTGAGGTTGATAAAGTATTACTGATAAAAAATTAAGGTTATCTAAGGAAAAAACCAGAAAATTATTTGGTGTGGCCATCTTACATGCTTATGTGTCCTACAAAAAGCTAAATATTCTAGCAGTGGTGTAATGAGAAGTTACATCTTACTGTTGATGTATGTATGCTCTGGTACACAGATGTCATTTTGTTGTCACAGCACTACAGTGAAATACACAAATAAAAACTTAAATTCATATAATGACTTAAATGTATTATATGTTAGAATTGACATAAACTACTTTTGCTTTGAAATGACTTTATACATTGGTAAAGCCATATTTAAATGTATTGGGTACTTACATCTTGCTACACTGCCTTAGCACATAATTTCCAGAAAAATGTATAATTCAATACAATGAGTATATTGGCTCAACTTCTTAATTTGGTCAGAATCTTTCCCTGGACCCTTACAGGACCAGGAAACTGTAGGAGAGGACTACCAGAGAACTAGAACAAGAGACTTGGGCTTTTCTCCCAGTTTTGTCACATATACTATGTGACGTGCTTGGTCATTTCCCGTTTTAAACTATCATAACAATAAGTGACAATAGCTACAGGTTTTATTTTTCAGATGAGAACACTGAAGCCCAGAGTGGCTGGCTAACAAAAGATCACAAATCCACTTACGTGACAGGATTGAAATTGAGTCAGGTTCCAATAGGTGCTACCGTTAGCGCCTTTTAAATTTTTTACGAAAATAAATGTTCAGTACTACTTATTGTTTGCATGATTTAATAGTTTCATTGTTGTAGCTAGACCTACATTAACCATCTTGTATGAAATAACTTAGATTCATTAGATCTTCTGCTTTGACAATTTTTTAAAGAAAACTGTAAACTTTAGTTAATAGAAGCATTGGTTATCACCCTGATAATACATTCTTGAACCAGTTATTTTAGCAACTAATTATCAGTTATTCTCTGTATCTCAGGTGGCTTTCCCTGTTACTTTGTTACAGTAATTTAATGATAATCCTAATAAGACAGATTCATCTCACCTACCCCCATTTAAATGATACACTCCAAATTAGAGTTTTCTTTTTCTTCACCACTATTGTTTCTTCTGTTTCTTTGAAAAAGTTAGAATTGAAAATGCAAAACTGCATGTACAGCATAGCAAAAGATCTGTTTTTTTGGTTATTTTTTAATGTTTATTCATTTTTTTTGAGAGAGAGCAACTGGAAGAGGTGCAGAGAGAGAGGGAAACAGAATCCGAAGCAGGCTCCAGGCTCTCAATATCAGCAGAGCCCGACACGGGGCTCAAGCTCACGAACCACAAGATCATGACCTGAGCCAAAGTCAGACACTCCACTGACTGAGTCACCCAGGAGCCCCAGATATCTAGTCAGGAGTATTTTAAGTAATTTTTTCCTGCTTATTAACAAAAACGTAAATATTTTGTCCTTCATGGATGTTTTATTATGTGTCCGTGTATGTCATGAATTGAAGTTATAAACAGTTGCTTTAATTCATCCACCATTTTTTATACTGAATTTGACAGAGCTGTTTTAAAGATTTTTGCAATAAAGGGCAAATTTTATAGTGTCCTAGGAAGATAACATTCATAGCATTGGTCTCAAAATTGATTATCCCATGAGAGTTGTCTGGAGAACATTCTAAAAATTAAGATTTTTAAACCCTAATTCCAAAGATTCAGGAGGGCCAGAATAAGCCTAATTAGGAATGTACTCTCTCCTCTCCCCTTTCCCCCTTTTCTCCTCTCCTCCCCTCCTCTCTTTTGTTTGAGAGAGAGAATCTCAGGCAGGCTTCATGTTTCCATGCTTAGTGTGGGGCCCAATGTGGAGCTCAAGCCCAGGAACCGTGAGATCATGACCTGAGCTGAAATCAAGAATCTGACACTTAACAAACTGAGCCACCCAGGCACCTCAAGGCTATACATTTTAAATGGCTTTCTTTTCGGTATTTACTTGAACGGATGGTTTATACACGTGTTTTAAATGCGTAAAGGTGTATATGACTTAAAAGGTCTCCTACCTTTTATGTTGCTCCTTCCCAGAGGCAGGCAGTGTTCTCTCCATTGCATGTCCTTCCATACGTGGTCTGCACGTGACATGCATACGTGCACGTGCATCTCTTTGCTCTTTTCCAAATGACATACAAATTATTTTAAAAAGGTCATAGACTTTTTGTTAGCCAGACTGACAAAGGTTATAAAGATTGAAAATACTAACGTCTAAGCTAGTAATACCAAAAAAGGCAAAGGCAATGGTCACTCGTTTCAGTTGACATCTAAATTGTCTTTTTTTTTAATGCAAATAAGAAACTGAGCTTCAAAGAACAGATCTTAAATCTTTTATGTTTACTTATTTTTATAGACTTTTTTTTTAACGTTTATTTACTTTTGACAGATATAGAGACCTAGCATGAGCAGGGGAAGGGCAGAGAGAGAGGGAGACACAGAATCCGAAACAGGCTCCAGGCTCCAGGCTCTGAGCTGTCAGCACAGAGCCCAACACAAGGCTTGAACCCACAGAACATGAGATCATGACCTGAGCTGAAGTCAGCCGCCTAACCAACTGAGCCACCCAGGCGCGCCCCTATGTTTACTTATTTTTGAGAGAGACAGAGTGTGAGTGGGAGAGGGGCAGCGAGAGAGGGAGACAAGATCCGAAGGTGGCTCCATGCTGTTAGCACAGAGTCTGATGCGGGGCTTGAACCCACGACCCGTGAGATCATGACCTGAGCTGAAGCTGGATGCTTAACCGACAGCCACCCAGGCTCCCCTAAAGAACTTATCTTAAAGAATTAAATCTAATCAGATAAGTTTACAAACTAAGTTCAAATATATTTACTGAAACACGCTTGGCAAGTGTGTAAGATTAGAAACAATTAGGGGCGCTTGGGTGGCTCAGTGGATTGAGCGTCCAACTTCAGCTCAGGTCATGATCTCACGGTCTGTGAGTTCGAGCCCCACGTCGGGCTCTGTGCTGACGGCTCAGAGCCCGGAGCCTGCTTCGGATTCTGTGTCTCTCTCTCTCTCTCTGCCCCTCCCATGCTCATGCTCTGTCTCTGTCTCTCAAAAATAAAATAAAAACGCTAAAAAAAAGAAAAAAGACTAGAAACAAAATGTCCCTGAGTATTTTAGTGAAATACAGCTGAAACACAGCTCAGCTATCTAAATGATATCATAGATCGATGATTCTAAAGAGGAGTGCCCCTCAGAAACCACTGCTTATTCAACCTGTTACTCATTCCTGGTCTTGGTTCAGGAAAAAAGTTGAAAATAACTATGCAGGGACGTGTGAGTGGCTCAGTCGGTTAAGCGTCCAATTCTTGATTTCAGCTCAGGTTGTTATCTCGCGGTTAGTGGGATCAAGCCCCGCATCAGGCTTTGTGCTGACAGTGCAGAACCTGCTTGGGATTCTCTCTTTCCTCTCTCTGCCCTCCCCTGCTCGAGCTCTCTCTCTCTCTTAAAGAAACTTTAAAAAAAAAAAAAAAACTATGCAGAAGAATAATACATGGATAAATTTCCTTTATAATGTTTAATGAAAAAAAAAATCAGATCACAAAGTCATGTCCAAAGTATTACCCCTTTTTATTTTAATAGATAAGTATATATAAAGACCAATCTTTCCCCAGATCTTTCCAGTGGTTACCTCTTGTGTAGTATGATTATGGCTTGTCCAGTTTGGGGCTTTTATTTCTATCTGATTATGAGATTTTCTTGTTTCTAGGTTTATATAATTTTTACTACATAATAAGTGATTACCTAATAATTCTTAAATAATTACTACATAATCATTTTTAAAAAGAAAAAAAATGGCATAAAAAGTCTTCACTAACTCCACCTAAATTTGAGAAATTTCAAAATCCTTAGCCTAGCATGCAGGGCCTCCTAAACTACAGCTCCGGCCTGTCCTTCCAGCCCCATCTCACACCACTGCCTGCACTGGGACCAGCAGTGTGACGTCAAGGCAAAGCCCTAGCTCTTGCCTCTGCCCATGGTGCATGTCCTGTTCTCTCTGAGGTCAGCCTTATAAAGGCCAAGGTGGGTGCTCCTTTTCTGACAGAGCCTTTCCTTTGGGGATGGGGAGGGTGTGGCCCTGGCACACAAGGAGATCAGGAAGAAAATAAAGAAGCTTTCTAAAACTGAATCCCGATCAGTGGTATGAGGGTTCGACCAGGGGAGGGGTACGCCTGGCGGGCTCGGTCAGTGGACCATGCGATTCTTGATCTTGGGGTCGTGAGCTTGAGCCCCAAGCTGGGCATAGAGATTACTTAAGAAAGAAAAAAGAAATTAACGAAAGGAAAAAAACGAATCGGTTATTTTTCTAATCTTGTGTGGTTTCAGATTAAGTTTCTCTTAGTATTTTCTCTTCAGCTGTTGTCTCACATGATGTGGGAGAATGCACTGATTTCCGCCCCCTTCTGGGCCCCCAGTTTCAGCTGAGCCACAGAATTTCTTTTTGGGCTTCTTAAACCTGTGTAAGATATTTGCAAAGGCTGAGATTGTCTCGCCTGGTGCTTTGCTTGGCCGCCCTGAGAATCTGTTCCAGAGACCAGGTGAGTGAACAGTGAATAGACCCCAGTGTCCTGCAGGGAAGGAGGGAAACGGGAAATGGCCAGCCACTAGCCGTGCTCAAGCAGAAAAATGACCCCGTAAAAAATACTGAGATGTTTCTTTGCAGCCATCTCTATTCCTTGCATTCTCTTTTTTTTGCCTTTGGACAAAAAGGATGTTTAAAAAACAATTTTGATTACATTTTCACCTTGGGACAGATAACTATTTCAGATATAAAACAGTGGGCCTTTCACAACCTCTATGTTCTTTTACAACCACCTGAACAATGAGCCTTTCAGGTTTTCGGTGAGCAGGAATGGGTCAGCCAAGCTCAAAACAGGCTTGACTGCACTTTCAACAAACATCACATACCCCGGCAGGGAGGGACTGCGGCCCTTTCGTATTTGAGAAGGTTCTCCTGGCTCCTGTGACACCAACAGCTTCCTTCTGCTCTCTAAGATAATTAGGCCCCAAACAGCAATGGCCCTCCTCTGTGGAAAAGAGGTGCCCTCCCCCACTTCTTCCACATTTTCAAACCTGATGCGGTCCTGAACAAAACTGGAAAGGAAGAGATTCTTTTAGTGCCGTCTGCCTGCAAATTAGAGAATAAACACCCTGGGTGTCAGGTCCCTCGATTTTTCCCAACCACCGCTGGAGTACCAGAAATTCTAATATTTAAAAGTAATGATTTGGGGTGCCCGGGTGGCTCAGTCAGTTGACCACCCCGCTCTTGATTTTGGCTCAGGTCATGAGCCTGGGGTGGTGGGATTGAGCCCTGTGTCAGGCTCCATGCTGAGTGTCAAGTCTGCTTGGGATTTTTTGTCTCCCTCTGTCCTTCTCACCTGCTCATGCTCGCTCGCTCTCTCTCTCTCTCTCTCTCTCTCTCTGTCTCTCTCTCACTCAAAAAAATAAATAAATAAAAACCGAGAAAACCCCGTAATGTTTTGATTTCAATTAAAATTCAAGGAGGAATAATATATTATTTTTATATTGTGATACACATTTTCCACATGATTGAACAACATGTAAAGCATGAAGTCGTGTCGTGCCAATTTTTTTTAAACGTTTATTTTTTTTTTTTTGAGAGACAGTGAACAAGGGAACGGCAGAGAGAGAGGCAAACACAGAATCTGAAGCAGGCTCCAGGCTCTGAGCCATCAGCCCAGAGCCCGACACGGGGCTCGAACTCACAGACCGTGAGATCATGACCTGAGCCGAAGTCGGCCGCCTAACCAACTGAGCCATCCAGGCGCCCCAATTTTAATAATTTGAGACATGGGGGCGCCTGGGTGACTCGGTCAGTTAAGCATCAGACTTCGACTTAGGTCGTGATCTTGCACTCCCTGAGTTCCAGCCCCACATCGGGCTCTGTGCTGACAGCTCAGAGCCTGGAGCCTGCTTCAGATTCTGTATGTCTCTCTCTGCCCCTCTCCCACTCACACTCTGTCTCTCTTTCAGAAATAAATAAACATTAAAGATGTTTTAAAATAATAATTTAAGACGTCAACAACCTTTTTTCATTCCTCTCCTGGAGATCATCTCTGAATCAGATGCCGTTCTTGACTTCTATCATCCTGGAACGAGTCAAGAGAAATGTCAAGTGGATGGAAAGCCAAGCAAAATAATAGTTTTTTTCTGCCTGCTGCTTCCCCCCCCCCACCCCTCCACACCCCTGCCTGGGGCTCTGAGCTGGGCAGAGAGCTAGCCTGGGGGAGAAAGAGCAGAGCGAGAAGCAGGTGGTGTCTCTGCACTAACCCTGCCCCACAGTCCCCATCACTTACAGAAGCTGAGCGAGGGGAAGAGCCAGCCTGGCACCCGCATAGGGGACTTTGAGCCTGTGGTGGCCCTGCTGACAATGTCTCCTCCCCTCCCTCCAGGCAGAGCATGGCTGAAATTGTGTCGCGGCCTTTCCAGGTGCTGGAGACCTTGCAAAACCCCTTGATTCTTCTGTGTCTCCCAAGGGCTTTGGAAATGATCCATATTTGGTGGCCCCTGAGTGAGACCTAGAAAGCAATTAGGGAAGAGAGCCGAAGCGCCTCATACAGGAAATGGGCACAAGCCATGTCAGCCAGCTGTGCAGGGGCAGGACGGAAAGATCACAGACGGAGTCTGCTCCCTCTGAACCCGGCAGCTTCCCTGCTCAGGAACACACAACACAAGCAATGGGACTGAGGCAGGGAGGCTGGCAGCCTGTCCGGGCCCTGCCCCAGGCCCTGCCCCCATCCCTGCCCGACCCCAGGCCTGGCTGGGGCTCTGTGCTCCCTCCAGCCTTTAATTCAGCCCAGAGAGGAGGGGAAGGAACAGAAGGGAGCTCTGAAATGGATTGCGAATGGCTTAGAAGACTTGAAGTGACAAAGGTAAAGGCTCAGAAGTAACCAGATGAAGTTGCCCGTGTTAGACCCCTCTGGCTTAGAACTCATGTTCAGAAGGAAGATTGTGTTACAGAAATAAGTCCCAGGGTGATCCTGATCAGCGTGATCTCAGGCCAGTCATTTTACTTCTCTCGGCCTTAGGACATCCCCACCCCTACCCCCCGCTCCTCAGAATGAAGGGGGTGGCCCAGCTGCTGACTCAAGCAGGGTTTCTACTGCAGGCTGCCTGTGTGTGCCTCGAGATGTCAGAGGGAACCCCCCCTCCCCGACCTGTGCTGAGAATACAGGTTTCCCCAGCGCTGGAAAAGTAAAGCATTCCTATGAAGCCTATCCTTTTTTTTATTATAATTTTTAAAATTTAAATTCTAGTTAGTTAACAAACAGTGCAATATTGGTTTCAGGAGTAGAATCCAGGGGAGGCTCGGTGGCCCAGTCGATTAAGGGTCTCACCCTTGACGGGCAGCTCAGGTCGTGATCTCATGGTTTGTAAATCCGAGCCCTGCAAGGAGCTCCGTGCTGGCATTGAGGAGCCTGCTTGGAATTCTCAGTCTCTCTCTTTATCTCTCTCTCTCTCCCCTGCCCCACCCCACTCTCTCTCAAGATAAATAAGTAAACATTTAAAAAAGGAATAAAACTCAGTGATTCAGCACTTTCATACTGAAAGTGGAGCCCTGCGTGGGGCTGGATCTCACGAACCCAGGAGATCATGACCTGAGCTGAAATCAAGAGTTGGAGGCTGAACTGACTGAGCCACCCCAGGTGCCCCAAGTCTCTTGCTTTTAAATTAAAATCCGATGTATTTTAATTGTTCACTTTAAAATGGCTAATTTTGGGGCGCCTGGGTGGCTCAGTCGGTTCAGCATCCAACTTCAGCTCAGGTCCGTGCTCATTGACACTCAGTGCTCATCATAAGGAGTGTCCTCCTTAATGCCCATCGCCTGTCTCGCCCATCCCCACACACTCCCTCTAGCACCCCTCAGTGTGTTCTCCATCTTTAAGAGTCTCTTGTGGTTTGTTTCTCTCTCTCCTCTTCCCCCCAACGCCACCCCATGTATTACCTGTTTGTCTGTGAAACCTATTCTAAGCCTAAATGGCATAAGCAAAGAAGCAATTACCATTCCGTAAAAGAAAAAATTGCCTTTTGTTATTACTTTTTGTTTGTTTTCAAAAACAAGTACTAATGTGGGTCTTTCATAAAGGCGGAGTAGTGTACCGCGAACTTTTGGATAGTGGGGGAAATGTGTACCTTCCTTGCTCACCACTTTTTAGATAGTCCTGTAGAGGGCACAGTTTCCTTGTCCCAGAGGCTTCCAGGGTTCAGGAATGTTCAGTGGCTCCAGGTTATGAAGGCTTTCCATCAATCTGATAATCTCTTCAAAGCACCAAGGATAGTGCTTTAGGAACTATCTAGAAGCACAGGAGGGTCTCCTCTGACTGTGAGAAGCTCTAGGCATAGCTGTAGGAAAGAAGACAAAGGTGAGGCCCTTTTGCAGTATGATTCCAAGACATATTCAAGTTCAAGGACCAACGCGGCATACAGATTCTGGATACTTAGGGATTCAGAAGACCTCTACCCTGGTTCCAATGGTCTCCAAGGAAGATGTCAAGGGGTGGTAACATTGAGGTTAGACCTTGATGGATGGATTGATTTGGGAACTACCGCAGAGACAGAAAAGGGCAATGTTTTATAAAAGGCTGTTGCTTTTATTTTAGTTTTTGTATGTTTATTTGTTTTGAGAGAGACTGGGTATGTGCATGCACCTGGGGGAGGGGAAGGAGAGAGAGAGAGAGAGAGAGAGAGAGAGAGAGAGAATCCCAAGCAGGCTCACTGTCAGTGCAGAGCCCTGCCTGGGGCTCGATCTCATGAACCCAGGAGATCATGACCTGAGCTGAAATCAAGAGTTGGAGGCTGAACTGACTGAGCCACCCCAGACACCCCAAGTCTTTTGCTTTTAAATTAAAATCCGATGTATTTTAATTATTCACTTTAAAATGGCTGATTTTGGGGCGCCTGGGTGGCTCAGTTGGTTCAGCACCTAACTTCAGCTCAGGTCTGTGGTCTCATGGTTCGTGAGTTGGAGCCCTGCGTCCGGCTGTGCACTGACAGCTCAGAGCCTGGAGCCTGCTTCGGATTCTGTGTGTGTGTCTCTCTCTGCCCCTCCTCTGCTTGTGCTCTCTCTCAAAAATAAATAAATAAACAAAAAAAACAAAATGGCTACTTTTATGTTATCTGACTTTCACCTCAATTAAAAAATCTATGGGAGATAACTGTTTCTGTTTGTGTGCAATTTTAAATTAATTCGTTTTTGAGCTCGGTAATAATTCTGACAGTTTAAAATCCAGAGGTATAAAAGAATATATAGTGAAAACTCTTCTTTCAGTCTTTCTTCCAAACAAAAGACTTGGTTGCTCTAAAAGCAACAAAGGTTGTATTTTCCTTTGTATCTATCTGAAGTGCTCTGTGAAAATATAAGGACCTATGGATCCTAGTCTTTATTTCCACTCTTTTTTACACAAATGATAGTCTACTCCACCTCCTGTTCTGCGTCCTGCTTTCATCACTGACTATGGTGTGGCTGTCGCACCTAAGTACCAATGCTCTAAACACTGTCTATTCATTAACTTATTTAATCCTCACAACCATCCTATGAGGCAGATGCCATTATAATCCTCATAACCCTCATTTTAAATACTTTTTACAGTTCATTTATTTGTTTGTTTCCTTAGTAATCTCTACATCCAACATGGGGCTCAAACTTCTGATCTGGAGATCGAGGATTGCAGCCTCTTCTGATTGACCCAGTCAGGTGCCCCCAATAACCCTCATTTCATAGGTGAGGAAATTGAGACTAAGAAGATAAAAGGCTAGTTTAAAGTCACACACATAATAATTGTTGGAGCGTGAACTTGCATCCAAGCAGCCTGACTCCAGAATATTTGCTTTTTAACCACTAAACTTGACAGTCCCTACTTAAAAATTTTCTCATTCTTTATTACAGTTGCATAGTATCCCACTCTATGGCTCAACCGTAATTTATTCAATTATTCAACCAATCCCTACTGATGAACATTTAGACTTTTTCAAGCTTCTGTTGTTACAAAGTTGCTACAGTGAGTAGTAGGCTTGGACACACGACATTTCACACCTGTATGAGTGTATCTATAAGATCTTTCAGAAGTGAAATTATCGATACAGTTTTTGATGGATATTGCAAAGTTGCCCTCCCTCTTGCCCCATCGATTACCCCATCCTCCCCTCCCCCACCAGTAATGGATGAGAATCCCTGTTTCTCCCATCCTCCCTGAGGGCTCGCTTAATATTGTAGCATCCAATTCATGGTTATTAGCTCCTTATGAAGGAGTCTATCCCTGCTCTAGAGAACTTCTAGTCTTACTGGGAGAGGAAACAAGTCACAGTGAACCATCAGTAATCTTTATTTAATGAAAAACCAATCAGCCCATTAACCTGCGTTTTGAAGAAGATAGAATACAGATTATACAGTAGGTTCATCAAGATGGCCTGCCATGAGACGGTCTTAAGTTGTATGTTTGTAGGGGAAAAATTACCAGAAAGTCTTTGTTTACAATTCTGAGTCTGCCTAGCAGGCTGTTATATTGTAGTACCACAAGATTGAGAACAATCCAAATGCTTAAAAAATTTTTTTTAAATGTTTATTCATTTATGAGAGAAAGACAGACAGAGTGCGAGCAGGGGAGGGGCGGAGAGAGAAGGAGACACAGAATCCAAAGCAGGCTCCAGGCTCTGAGCTGTCAGCACAGAGCCTGACACGGGGCTCCAACTCATGAGATCTGAACTCACGAGATCGAACTCATGAGAACCGCGAGATCATCACCTGAGCTGAAGTCTGACACTTAACTGACGGAGTCACCCAGGTGCCCCCAGAGAACAATCTAAATGCTTCTTAATCCAGCTGTATTACTCACCATCCTCAGAAGTAAGTTGAAAGAGCCCTGGCTGCAGCAAGAGGCTAAGGAATCTTTTTCCATTGGGTAAGTCTTCAGATCCAGACCATTTGCTGAAAATCGAAATTTGGCAAGTGGCCATTAAATGACATGTGCTTCTTAGTCTTTGAATGTGTATATAATATATATTCATATGTATTAATATATATCAATATAGTATATTACATGTAATATATCATATATTACATAAAAATCATATGTATATTATATATTACATATATAATCATACATATATATCATGTATATCATATATCACACATATAACGCCTTACATGTAATATATTGTCTCATATATAATATATCATATATGTATATATATAATTCATTTATTTTAAATTCAGGCCCTAGTTTAAATTTGGCCTACTATCCAAGTGATTCAAAAATGCAGGTTCTAATCTGGATGCCAAAGTTCGAACTCTTGCTTCCTCCACTTACTAATCAATTGCTGCCTGGGATGCTTTTCATCTGATAATATTTCACTCCCTCAGGTGCAAATATTGGTTGAATTCCTACCACGTGCCTGGCACCAGATAAAGATGAATAACACACACATGTAGGCTGCTTCAAGTGACTCCAAAGAGGGGGAGATGCAAATGCGGCTAGGCTTAACTATCTGCCAGAGGAAACCGTTTTCTCCCCATTTTGGAACATGCTGTCAGTTTCACTTGTCTGTGGGAAACAAGCTGTCTTTGGTCTGGCACTTGGTTCTCTGCGAGCTAAGATTTGTTCCTATTTATAATTCTCCGAGAAAGCTTAGGGCAGCGTTAGGAGAGAAGAGCGACTTTAAACTATTGTGTGTAAATTAAAATATTTCAAGGTCTAAGGGCTTCCATCTGTGTTTATTAATAGATGGAGAATTATTTGACCTCAGCATGACAGGAATTTTTCAATCAGCTGGGAGAGACTCTCCCAAGGAGATCTGACCCACACCCTAAAGATTAAGTAAAAATATGCTCATGGCTGGAGAACCTTAAGAGCAAGATGGAAACAGATGTTAGTTTATTCTCTGTCCTTATTCCCTTACTGCTCCTTAAAGAAAGTGTGTTTTGGTTTTTGTTTGTTTTTGTTTTCTCTGAAGTAAGGCCTTTGCTGGGCAGACAGGGGTGAGTCTAATGTCAGGGTGAGGGGACAGGGCACATCATCCAGAAAAGCAGGGGTGGCATCCCTGCCCAGCAGCAGCCTGAATGCACTAAGGGCTGGCCCTTGAGACAGGCTCAGAGGAGGTGCACCCAAAAGGGCTTTGGGCCCTTGAGACAGGCTCAGGAGAGATGCACCTACAAGGGCTTTGGGCCCCTCCGTCATGGAGATGCCATCCCTGACAAGGGGAATGTGGGCCCTTGCTCTCACAGCTGCCTCAGGGAGCACTGTGAGGTGGGGTAGAGAGCTTGGGAGGGCCCATAAGGAAGGAGACAGGCTACATGATGGAGAGGAGGGAGATTGGGCAGTGTGGTAGACCCAGAAACTTCTGGGCACTTCAGTGGGGATATCTGGAGGCAATGGGAGGTGCTGGTCCCAAGGTGGAGGTCTAGGTCAGAGCAGAACATTTGGATCTAGAGCTGGCTTTAACTTGGGCTCTGTCAAAAGTGAAGGTCATCATTGGAACAGAGAAATGAAGAGAATGGGGAGTCCCTCTCCGGCACTCTCCATAGCACACAGCTCTGGGCACACATAAGGCACACATTCCCTATATTCACGCGGACAGACGCAGGAGGCTGTACACACATGGTCATGCACACGGTAGGCATGTATGCAGACACCCAAATGAGCAAGTACAGATACAATTGTAGGAAAGCGTGGGTTCTTTAGGGGTCACCTGGCTGGCTCAGTCGGTGGAGCACGTGACTCTTGATCTCAGGGTTGTGATTTTGAACCCCACATTGGGCATGGGTCCTACTTCTAGGTGCCAGCCCTACGTGACTGCACTAGCTGGATGTGCAGGAGCCAGCCCTGGCCACGGGGGCCCAAGCTAAATATACAATGGGGGAAGACTGTGGAAATCCAAAGTCCTTTGGAAAGTCAGAGAGTAAGAATTTGCTCAGACTGTCATTTCACTTTGACAGTAAAAATTGTTGTGAAGTATAAAGCGATAAAGTGTTATTTTAGTCTGGACAAATAACTTCATTCCTCAACACCTCCCTAAAGAGTGTCTTTATGAAGGCTGACTTGGCCTTCTCAAATAGAATTGACAGCTTTCATTGTGCTCCTTCCTAATTTGTGTAACTACTGTGCTAAACATTTGGGCTTTGGAATCATACAAACCTGGGTTCGAACCCTAGCTCTGTCAGTGACTAGTTGTGAGACTTGGGCAAATTACTTGCATCCGTTTTCTGACCTGAAAACCATGATAATGCTACACATCTGTGGCTCCAGGGCCACTGTACTTGTTAGGCTTAACGATGGCAGTCTAGCTGGAAATGAGGCTATAGGACTCGTCCTGAAATATGTTTGCAAGACTAAGCACATTCATTTTCACTTAGACTTTCAGTTTATTTGGAGTGGCTTTGGGAGGGACGCTCGTGGAGACTGGAGACGAAGAAGGCAAAAAGTATTAGCCACAATGCCTCACACTGAAAAAATTAACTGTCAGTATTTATTAGTTTTTTACACTAAATTTCTTGAGGGCCGGGTCCTGTCTTATTCACTTGTGTCTAGCATAATGCTTGGTGCCAAATATGAAATGAAAATGAATATTCTTGGCAATTTTCACTAAAAATGAGGATTTTATCGATAACCTGGGAAAGTGGATAAAGTAAGTCTCTTATAGGCTTTTGCATTTTGTCAGAAACACAAAGAAACAGCGGCGCCCGGTTGGCTCAATTATTTAAGCGGTGGACTTGAGCTCAGGCCACGATCTCATGGTTTGTGAGTTTGAGCCCCCATATATGGGGCTCTCTGCTGTCAGCCGAGAACCTGCTTGGGACCTTCTGTGTGACTCTCTCCCACTCACACACACTCTCTCTCAAAAATAAATAAATATTAAAAAAAGAGAGAGAGACAGACACAAACAAAAACAACTGGAAAAATGAGGTTGACAGGCTTTTATGACGAAACATTCAAACCTATTTCTAAGTGCCTGATTTGTCTCTTATTTGTCTATATTCAAAGTAATAAACCTGGACGTCATCGATGTAGATCTGAAACTAATACGGGCGATTTCGATACGCTACACTTTCGGAAGTTGTACTCCAAGACAGCAAGCAAGGAGAAGAGAACCACGGCGAAGAACCACGCCTCCCAACTTGGTGACCGTAGGATCATTGGACGACAGCGACATTCTTGCTATCCAATCGCCGGGGAGTCCGGAGAGAACACTCTCTGGATTGGTCTGAGGAAACATCTTTCCAGGTTCATTCTAGAAGTGGCTTGGCGTGAGGCTCCGGCCGACAGTGCCTTCTGGCCAATCACAGAACGTATGAGGCGGGCTCTGCCGGAGTGGAGCCTATCTCTGAAGGCGAATATGTGCCCGACGGGCCCGCCCGCCGCGAACGGAGGGGGCGTGGTCTCCGGCCGCGAGTTCCCGACTCCCTGGGCTCGCGCGCGGAGTGGGTGGGGCGAGCGGTGTCAGCGGCGGAGCCGGATGCGGGCGTCGCCGGGGCCGCAGCGGCCCTGGGGATGGGCGGAGCCCCAGCCGCCAGTGCTGGTGGCCGCCGCCGCTGCCGGAGCCCGAGCGGCCGCCTCTGCTCCCGCGCGTCGCTGCTTCCTAGGGCGGCGGTATGCTGGGGAAAGGGGTAGTCGGCGGTGGCGGCGGCACCAAGGCGCCCAAGCCCTCCTTCGTGTCGTACGTGCGCCCAGAGGTGAGGGGGCGCCGCGCGGGCGGGGCGTCGGGCTAGAGCTGCCGGGGCGAGGGGCACCGGGAGCCCCCTCTCCGCTGCGGGGAGGGCCGCTAGCGCTTCCTGTGCGTGTGCGGGAGGAGAGCCGGGTGGGGTGAGGCCCTCGGGGGGCGCGCTGGGATCTCTCGCGGGCTGAGGTGGCGACCTTCGGCGCGGGCCGGCAGGTGCCGGAGGCAGGGCCCGGTAGCTGGCGACCAGGTGAAGGGGCCCGAGCCGGGAAGGTGCTGCAGCCCGGGGCCCCCCCTGCCTACTTTGGCGAGGAGCTGGGGTTCTGGGCACCGCGGGAGGGGAAGGGCTGGACGCCCCGGACCCCCGTGGGGACCTACCCAGAGCCCGCCGTCTGGGTGGGTCTGCCCTTGGAATTTCTCATTTGAGTCTTCAGAGCTGCCTGCTTCTAAGAGGGCTGTCTGATGCCGCCGGCGGGATACGGTGCACTGCCTCCCGCCTCCCGCCAGCAAGCAGCGCAGCTCTCTCCCTTGTGAATTCCTCTCTGTCGTTTCTTTCCCATTTCCTCTCACCTCCTCTTGCTTTCCTCCTGGACTTTTACTCTCAAGTTCATTCATTCATAAAATATTTTTTGAGCTCCTACAGTGTTCTCAACTCTTGGGATATACATCAGTGAACAAAACAAAGATCTCTCCCGGAGTGTATTTGATGGAGATCGGAGTAAACAACAAATAGAATAAATATAAGTAAATTATATGGTTATATTAGAAGGTGAAAAGTATCATGGGAAAAAGGAAAGGCACCATTTTCCTCCATGCCACAGTGCCATTTGAGCAGACTCGAAGGGTGTTGGCGCCGGAGAGAAGAGTAGTACTGGTAGAGGGAATGGTCTGGAGTGCTGGAGACTCATCAAGGAAGTCAGCCCTGAGGAAGCCTAGTAGTTGAGGGGGAGAGTCCTAGGAAACCAGGTTAGAGAGGGTACAGCTGGTAGGCCATGCTGAGAGCTCTTTGGGTTCCCAGTCCAAATGCCTAATGTGATGCGTTCTCATTTTGGATTTCTGAAGGTTTTTCCTACTGCTCTGCCCAGCACTTGAATCAGTGTGCAGAAGCACTGTCAAACTCCGTGGGCTTCAGCTGTCTTCCCACCCCTGTTTTCCCAAGCATGGCAGGTGGGCTGTGGATGAGAGGTCTTGGACAGGGACTGCTTCTGGAAAACCACCTGGGGCCTGAGACCTTTGCACGTGCATCTTCCAATTCACAACGTGTGTGTTTCCTCCAGTGGAGAATACTCTTGAAATGGGTCTTATTTTTAATCCCAATTGAAAATGAAAACCACTTCCTCCTTTGATGCTTGATAAAGGAGTCAGGGTCATCTTGAATTTTCAGCAGGCTTCCCTTGTATCATGAGTAAGTAATGTCAGTTTCTCTTTGTGTCTTTTTTCGATGAGCCCTTGTTGAAATACAACTGATCTTTAACCTTTCCTCTTCAGTGAGACTCAACTACAAATGGAAAGTCTGAAATGTGGCTGGAGTTCAAGAATGTTCAGATTTTTCATCCACCAAGTGCACATGTTGTAATTAGACATGTTTTCCCTCTTTGCCCACAGTGCCTGATATATTTCCTTTGAGGGGATAATTAGGGAAGGGGAGTGGTTCATCCCCAAAATGGTCACGTTTTTCAGATCCTTCTAGTTGGCAGTTTTGTTTTCTTGCCATAAAATAATGCTGTGTAGATACTATGTTTCTTTGTTGTAATCTGTCTCTAAAAATATTTTTGAAAGAGGGAAGGGCTCTGACCTAGATTGCTTATGGTTTTTAAAAGATTAGGGTACGAGGGAGTGAGAAACCAATTTGTTTTTAAGTGTGTAGCTTTTGCTAGATATCCATTACTGGAAATTCATGTGAGCAGCTTTGAGGCATAGCTTATGTGCCTCTGAGAGTACTGAGCCTGGTAACCTTCTCTTGGTTCCCTCAGTAGAAATCTTCCCTCGGAATACTTTTCTGGACTGTCATTCTGTTTCTACTCCTTTCCTTCATATTCCCCTCATCTTTACTGCTTTGGTGTATGTCTTCCTATCACTTATTTCTTTCTATCACTTATTTCTTTGTATGTGGTTTGCTTTTGTTAGCTGGGAAATTGCAGGTTTCTTTGGCACTTTTTTGCTAGTAGGTCACCGAGCTGCCCGAACAATCTTCACACCTTATGATGTAATGATACCTGTGTCTGGTAATGAGCTTGTTCTTGGCTGATTAGATCTTGGAAGGTTCAACAGTGGCTTTCTTCAGTATGCTAAAGAGTCTGTCAGGAGTCAGCACTTTGTGTAAAAAACAGAAGTGAGTAACTGGATAAAGTATTTGAAGATGATGCTTTTAAACATGATGGCTTATATATTTTTTTGTGCTCAGGAAAGATTGCTCAGCCCAAAATGAAAGGTCATAGTTAGTTTCAATGTGGACCTCTGCCAGAGTTAACTTTGGCTCTTCTGTCATTGATTCTAAGTCAGTGAACGGGAACGTTAAAATCCTGAACTGTGGTTTAGGACCTTTGGTCATGTTTCGTAAACTCTGCCTGGAGAGTTACAAATCAGTAAAGCTTGTGAGTGGGAAGCCAGTGGCTCTGGAAATGGAGGTGAATAGGAGAGAGAGAGCTGGGTCCTTCTTGGTGGTACCTAATGGCTGGTACCTTGAAACATCTCCGCGTCACTGTCCCCGCTCAGTCCCAGACACACGGTGCAAAGGAAATTGTGCCTGTGTGCGAGGGGATCCCGAGGTGCTGAACCCCCCTTCAAGGAGGTGTTTGGTTATAGTTTGGGAGCCAGATCCACTTTTCTTGCTAAATAAAACAGAAGCTGTAGTTCATTATAGAAAAATAATAAAAGGTAGACCAAGAGTTTTTTAAACGAAAGTTTTAAGCAACTTGGAATCTACCCTGTCAGATATGTGTGTAGGTGTATGTGTATGTTTTTTTTCCAAAGTGGGATTAATATTGCTAATCATATTATTTTGTAATCTGCCTTTTCACCAGAGATCTATATTATAAATGTCTTTTCATGTCAGTTGTTAACCTATAATGTCATTTTAAATTAGACCCATTAGGGGTGCCTGGGTGGCTCAGTTGGTTAAGTGTCTGACTTCAGGTCAGGTCATGATCTCGCAGTTTGTGGGTCGGAGCCCTACGTCAGCTCTGTGCTGACAGCCTAGAGCCTGCGTTGGATTCTGTGTCTCCTCCTCTCTCTCTCTGCCCCTCCCCTGCTTGCACTCTGTCTCTGTTTCTCTCTCTCTCTCTCAAAAATAAATTAAAAAAAAAATTAGACCTGTTTTCCACAACAGAAACACACGCTGCGATAGGGAGAGGTTAGGTAGCACAAAGAGCCAAAAAAAAAGCAGCATGTTCTTTAATGGATTTCTACTTTATCACCTTCTCCAGTGCTGAGTGACTGTTCTGATTCTTCAGGACTGTCCGTTTTCTGGTCATTTACCTTGAAATTGTAAGCACTGGCTTGGTGATTTATAGTGATTAGAAATGCTTATTGTCTGTACCAGAAAGCTGTAGATACAGCACCGTCAGGTGGTCCTAAGGGATCTAGTAAGAGCCTGGTTCGTTGTGATAAGGGAAGTGAATAAAAGCTTCAGGGTGCTCCTGTGTTGTTCCTTGAAACTAAGACCAAGAAGAATCCAGCTTTTAGAGTCTGTGGTGCTTGTGCCCATATTTGTATGGTATTCCATGTATGATTTAAATGTATTTTCTAGTAGAATTTAAGTCAGTGTTTGACTCGAATGCGCTAATAACAGTTATTAATTACTTACTTGTAACTCACGACCCTGAGATCAAAGAGTCTGAGGTCAAGAGCTGCATGCTCTACCAACTGAGCCAGCCAGGTGCCCCCTATTTGTGGATTTTTAGATTTGGGAGAGAATTTAAAGATAATCTGCTCCACCACTGTACTCTTCCTCTGTAACACAGATGTGGAAGTGAGGCCCCGCAAGGTTAAATGTCCTGCCCACACCACAGAAGTATTTCAGACCAGAGAGAACTGTCTCCTGGAGCCAGCAGTGCCTGTGGCTAAGCCAGGCCCCCAGGAGCTTAGGAAATACACAGACGTGGGAAGAAAAAGCAAGAAAAGAAACAAAGATTGAAGAAGGGTCAAAAAAAAAAAATCCAGACTTAAGAGCTAGTTTTATCTTCTCATTTATCCCTTAGGCAAAAGAATACATTTGATTGCCTAATCTTCACTTACGGCCATATCTTTTTATGGAGAGAAGTGAACCTATCTATGATCTCGTGTTTTTCCAAGAGATAATGGCTAGGGGTATATATCAGAATAATAAAGTGAATAATTTACTAGGCACTTCTGTGTCCCAGGAACTGTGCTTCTCTCATTTCATCCTTTCAATTACCTTATGCAGTGTTTACTATTCCCTCACTTTTGTGTGTTTAGGTGTGGAGAGACCCAGTGAAGTTAGTGCCTTGCTCAGGGTCACAAGGGGCAAGGGATGGTGCCAAGATTTAAACTTGAGCAGTCTGACTCCAAGGCCGTTCTTCCATACTTACATTTATGAGTACGGGGAATATGATTAGTGAAATATGCCTGTAGTCATGATCGGCATTCACATGCTAAAATGCGTTCTCATTCGTGTTCTCTAGTAGCAGTTTTGTTCTTGGCTTTTGTTAGCTTCTCCACTAGGTGACTGTGAGGAGATACAGGGCCCGTTGGAGATACAGCTGATTCATTGAGCTGATATTTACTTAAAGCGCCTGCTAGTACCAGGCATATAGTTCTAGATGTTGGGGATACGAAACATGAAATGATTGAGATTATTTTTGGTGGAACACTACTGTGTTGAACTACTGACTTAGGAGTTGGGTGGATCCTTGGCTAGGAGAGATTGGCTTATCCTAAATCTGACTTCCTTGCTCAGTCCCAGTATTAAAAAATAACTTTAGGGGCACCTGGGTGGCTCAGTTGTTTAAGCATCTGACTCTTGATTTCGGCTCAAGTCAGGATCTCACGGTTCCTTGGATTGAATCCCAGAGTCAGACTCTGGACTGACAGCATGGAGCCTGCTTGGCATTCCCTCTCTCCCCCTCTCTCTGCCCCTCCCCTGCTTTGGCACACACTCTCTCTCTCAAAATAAATAAACTTAAAAAAATACCTTTAAAAGCAAAATCTATATCATTCACTTGTCTTTTTTAAAGACTTTAACTTTTTTCCATTCCAAACTAATTTTTTGATAGCTGCAGAATTTTCTCCTGGAGCTTAGAGGTCATTGACAGTGATATAAAGGAGATCAAAAGTTCTTCCTAAAATGACCACTTTCTTAGCTGTGGCTTTTATAGCCTGATGATCTCTCCAGAGCTTCCGCTTTTTTTCTCCTGCATGTGCTTCCTGCGGCATCTCCCTGGGTCCTTTCCAGTACCGCTCAGCTTCTGCAGATGGAGCACCAGCGGATGTCATGAGGCTGTGTCCAGCCACACCTCCTGCGGCCCGATCCGACGGCGGCCGCGCTGACAGCCTCCGCCTCACAGCCTGTGGCCCTTCTGCACCCTGCTTTTCTCTGGTAAACCCAGGGCCGCCATCAAACTCTTAGGCTGAGGGCAACCCATACTAGAGGTTTAAAGTTCTAGATTTTTCTCTGAACATCCTCAACAGGATGTTTGATGTTCTTGGAATAATTTCACATTAAACCATCCTGCTGACGGTGTTCTTTAGAGAGAATTGGATATTTTAAATCACCTGAAAAGATGTATACCTATTTTTATCATAAAGACCATGTAAAAAAAAAAAAATGTAATAAAGTTGCAGTAAAATTACCATCAATTATGCTATCTTAACCAAAGCAATTATTTCCATTTGTTAGTATGTTCTCGCTTTGTTCACAATCATAATATATGTAAACATCTATAACCTGCATGTGGTTGTCATGTTTGAAGATGGTACTGCTGATCCGTGACAGGAGAGTGCACTTTGTTTTTCCAGCAGGCAACCACCCTTAGTTTCCCATAAGTTACGCTTGTGACTTCTGATGTGTTTTGGGGAGACAACAAGAACAGTGGGTTTGCAATTTAATGAATCATTTAAAATAAACTGCTTGAGAGAGGTTGGGAGATAGGATTGAGCTGGAACAATTCTTTTAAAAACTTTTTAATGGAATAATTCTTTTTAAAAATTTTTTAAAGTTTATTTATTTTTTAATGTTTATCTCTGAAAGAGAGACAGAGAGAGTGAGCATGAGTGGGGGAGGGGCAGAGGATTAGAAGCAGGCTCCATGCTGACAGCAGAGAGCCCAATATGGGACTCAGACTCGCAGACCGTGACATCATGACTTTAGCCGAGTCAGACACTTAACCAACTAACTGTGCCACCCAGGTGTCTCCAGTTTGTTTGTTTGTTTTGAGAGAGGGAGAGAGAGGGAGAGAGAATTCCAAGTGGGGTCCATGCTGTTAGTGCAGAGCCCAATGTGGGACTTGAACTCAGGAACCATGAGATCTTAACCCCAGCCAAGGTTGAGTCAGATGCTTAACCAACCAAGCCCTACAGACACCCCGAGCTGGAATAATTCTTACAACCTCTCATTTTTGTTGGCTTTGGGAGGATGAAGAGGAGAGGTGAAAACGGAGCAGAGTGAAGCTGCCCAAGAGCTGGAAGGACCACAGGGCCGCTTCTGTCCATAGCCCCCTCTGCATGCCTCCCGTGTCACAACTCTTAAGGAGGGCAGACAGCCACTTATTATGGCTGTGAGTGAGGCCAGTCCTCTAAGCCTTGGTTGTATTTCTACCTGGAAGATGGAAATCATGATAATATTCTGTGAGAGGTATATGTGGACATTTATGAATATTTAATGTGACTGCAAATACTGAGCAGAGTACTTGGCACATGGTGAGCCTTCAGTAGGTGTCGGCTACTGTTGCTGTGACTCAGTTGTTGGTCAGGGCCACGTGGATGCTTTCAGAAAGTGCTTAATCGTTAATCTTAGAATACAGAAATCTTTCCCAGCTAAGGTATTAATTAAAGTGGAGTATTTAGTTGTTGTGGTCGTTGCTATGGCATCATGCCCGGAAAATTCACTGTGTGGTAACTCTTTCTTAGAGTATTTTTCACTATCTCTAAAAGTTTCTTTTCCTCTTTTCTTTGTTCCTTTATAGATTTGAGAATGATTTGATTATATTTAAAATTCCAACCTAATGAGAACACTTACTAGTTGACTTTTTTCATTATTAACATTTGGCCTTTGACATTTTGCTAGTTTTGTGCTGGGGATGCATTTTTCCCTCTTCTCTCATTTCTTCTTTTCTTTTTTCTTTCTTTCTTTCTTTCTTTTTTTTTTTTTTAATTAATCGCTGCCCCAACATGAGGCTTGAGCTTATGACCCTGAGATCAAGAGTCTCATGCTCTATCGACTGATCCAGCCAGGTGGCCCCGTTGTCCCTCATTTCTAATAAGTCTATCATAGGCCAAATTTTGTCCATGTATCACATGTGTTCAGTGGTTTATTCAAGATATAAGTAAAATCAGATTACTCCAGAAGTAATAACTGTTCATTTAAAAGGCAATTGCAAGCTTGTGCTGTTTTGATTTCATGGGTAAATACTTTTCCTAAAATATCATCGTCACTTTTCCCTCCTGTGCCCCTGTCCTTCGGCATTCCCTGTACACCTGATGGGGGCAGCCCTTCGGAGGTGGCATCTAAGCCCTCAGTTGTTTGCTTTTGGGGAAGGGAAGGGCTTCAGCCAGAAGAAAAGCAGGGCTTGCAATTGGAAGTCCTGGACACTGTGCTGAAATATTTTGAAGTCTACTTTTCCTTTTTTTAAAAGATTTTATTTTTAAGTAATCTCCACACAACATGGGGCTTGAACTCACAACCCGAGACCAAGAGTCACATGCTGTTCCAACTGAGCCAGCCAGACACCCCAGTCTACCCTTCCCTTATGACAGATTGCCAACCCCTGTTTGAGTCAGTGGTCCTGAGCTGCTGGGTGTGTTACTTTTCTTGCTAAGAGAGTTTTAAAATTTCCAAGAATACCTTGAAGGGAATGAGTCCAGATTTTTGATGAAAAATCTCACTGTGTTCCTATCTTTTCTCTAGACATACAGTTGAATTCCTGGTTTGCTTTAATCCCTTGAGATCCACTTCCCAGTGTGGTTTCACCTCTCAGATTTTTTCCCCTCAACTGTAACATTGAATGACCATCTTCCCTGCAGGCTTACTTAGAACATGAGAAGAAATAACCACGTGTCCCTGACACGGCTGCTGGATGCTGTTATTATTGATAGTCACTTGAATTGGGAGAATTCTCGATCGTGTACCTCCCATTTGCACCATGTTAGAATTAGGAATGTAGAAAAACAGTCTGTGCTCTTGGGGTTCACAGTCTGTTAGAAAGTCAGCAAATCAACAGATGACTCCAATGCACAGAGGTAGGTGCTGCCTGTTGATGAAGGAGGCTTGCACAGAATGCTTTTGGAGTGAGCACAGAAGGCCTGCTGTAGGACTGCGGCAGCATCCGGCCTCATGTGAAGGCAGCGTAGGACTTGGAAAGGGCAGTATGAGGGTGGGTGCTGGTGTGGGGAGGAGGGGGGTGATGGAGTGGGCAGGCAACGGGGACAGCTCGAAAGGCTCATGGGCTTTTTGGGCCCAGGTGGTCGAAGCATCTGTCTCATACCTTACATAAGGCATGGTGGGGGTTGCAAGCGAGCTAAGTCCTGAAGAGTCGGCTCCTTTTCTGCTCTCTGTGAATGCTGCTTTACCATTCAGTCAGTCTGGCCCTTTGTGAGCCCGTAGGCACCTTCTCGTTTGCTCCTGGTTCCTCTTGGTCCAAGACCATGGAAAAGCTCCTGTTCCAAGGCTTTTACGTCCTCGCCCGCTATTCAGCTGACTTAGTATTTGTGTAGCAGTCCTGGGAGGGGTCAGGAGGTTGGTGCACAGAAGGCAGCACCATGTGTTTTTGCAGCTGCTGTTAGTCACATCTGTTAGCTTCGATTGTAAGATTCCGATAGCCCCGTAACTGCCACCTGCTACCTTTCTCCAGCACTTGTATACATTCCAGTGCTACCCTCTCTAACTTTCAGTGTAATGTGGTTAAGAGTACAGCTTTGGAATTAGAGCTTTGCTACTTGCCGTGTGGATTTAGTCTGGGTATTTAACTTCTCTGAGCCTCGGTTTCCTGATCTGTGAAATGTGAATAAAAATAATAGCATCTAGCTCATAAGATTTGGTTAGTGTTAAGTGAGGCAGTCCATCCAAGTTGTTAACACAGTACCCAACATGTAGCAAACCCCTATTAAATGTTAATTGTTGCAGTGGCTATTACCCTTTATCCCAGAAGCTGCAGGTATGTGTGTGTGTGTGTGTGTGTGTGTGTGTGTGTTCGTTGGTTGGTTCGTTCGTTCTTTGGGCCACAGGTGCCACCGGAGCAGGGGGTGCCATCCCTTTTGCAGGTGCCCACAATGGGCACTTTTCCTCTCTATCCAGAGGGCTTCCTTTCCTGCACAGCTTTCTTTAGTGAGCTCTTTCATGGATTCCTTCTCTGTCCTCCTGTCACCGTGTTTTCCCTTGTTTTGAGTGCATCCAGGAGGACCTGGGCTTTGGGCAGTGTTTTATATCCTGGGCCTTCTGTCCGATCCAGCTTGGTTATCTTCCTTTTAAATTAGCCTTCCCAGCTGCTGATGGTGGCCCCTTCTCTCCCCAGCCAGCCAGTTATACTCCCAACCATCATAGTTTCCAGGGTTCCCTTGGGGGTGCCCTCTTTGCTGATCTGTTTTCATTTCCATTCATTCTGCCTTCCCTGCTAGCATCTCCTCTGTGCTTGGAACCACTGACCATAGCTGCTTACCTGGTTTCTACCTCTACCCAAGCCACTCTGCACAGCACAGCCAGGTTCCTGCTGGGTGCAGGCTGCGTGTGTCATTTTCCTATTTAAGAGTCCTCCTGTGCATCTGCCGCTTCTCTAAATCTTAATACCCTTTCCAGACTCACTGCATATTCCTGCCTTCTTCTGGTTTGTTGAGAGAATTTTAGTTTGCATTTTGGAGACCAGGGCTCTGCTCATTTTTTTTCTGTGTGATTTTGAGGGTGCCCCCTTGACCTCTTTGGCTCTCATTTCATGATTCATAGAGTTGGCTTAGGCAAGTGCTTTTAAACCTGTTTTGCCTAAGAAAATTAAAAAAATTTTTTTTAAGTTATTTATTTTTGAGAGAGTGAGTGAGTGAGCGGGAGAGGAGCAGAGACAGAGGGAGAGAGCATCTGTAGCAGGCTCTACACTGTCAGCATGGAGCCGGATGTAGGGCTCGAACTTACAAAAAGTGAGATCATGACCCAGGTCGAAACCAATAGTTGGACGCTTAACTGTGCCACCCGGGTGCCCCGCTCCCTTTTTTAAACAGTGTGGTTCTTTGGGGAACTTTTTCAAAATATACTGTCTCAAGTCCTGCTTTAATTTTTTTTTTTTTTTTTTTTGGCATTTATTTATTTTGAGAGAGAGAGACAGAACATGAGCAGGAGAAGGGCAGAGAGAGAGGGAGACACAGAATCTGAAACAGGCTCCAGGCTCTGAGCTGTCAGCACAGAGCCTGACACGGGGCCCGAACCCATGAGCGAGATCCTGACCTGAGCCGAAGTCAGACCCTCAACCAACTGAGCCACCCAGGCGCCCCTCAAGTCCTGCTTTAGAGATTCGGATGTGCTTTAGGGTCGGAGAGGGGTGTGTGTGTGGGGTGGGCACCTGCCGTAGGTATCTACATTTTTTTTTTTCTGGTAACTATTGTTCTTCCCTCATCCCCTGTTGAGAACTGCTATTTCAAACGAAGTCATAGAGGAAACCCAAATAGAGAAAGAAAAGTGAGCGAGGAGTGTAGTGGGAAAGGGTCCTGGCCAGGGAGCACTGAAGGCCAGAGCCACTTCAGCCTCTCTGTGTTCGCTGGTCTTTCCTAGTTAGCATTCTCCTTTCTTTTTGTCCATGGTACAGGCTGTCTGTAGCTCTGGGTTCTCTGTTGCCTCAGTTGAGTATTTATTCTCTACTTCTTATGTATAATTGCTCCACATCTACAGCTCTTTTTCCAACAGAACCGTAAACTCCTTGGCCTGTAGTGTGACAGAGTGTGGCCTTCTGGAGGTCAGTGTGGCTTCAGAGAGGACTGTGGCCATCCCAGGGGGAGGGGTCTCAGAAGGGAGGTGGTGGGAGCATCATTCTGAGCCTCTTTTTTATTTCTCTGGGAGAGTGATTGGTGAGGTGGAGAACTGTGGTAGGCCTTCATTGTGGTTCCTGACTCTGTTCTTGGTCTTTATACCCCAGCAGTCATATGTTAGAGTGATTTTTGTCAAGAAGCATCAATGAGTAATGCTTTTACTGTCGTTCAATAAACGATGAGCTGTCAAACCAGGGTGAGGGATTTAATTTGGGTCTTAGTGAGCAGTTACTTTCTTCCTTTAAGAAAAAAAAAATCTGAAGTGAGGGTAAAAAGCAGTCTAAACGTGAATGAAAGGATTTAGAATGGACACATGAGTAAGTATTGGTTAGTCATTAGGGTAACGCACTGTTAGAGGTTGTTTCCTGTTTCCCTGTCCTGAACACTTTTTACAGTCGAAAGGACATTTGATGGTATTATTTTGCAATGGGAAAAAAGTTTAAGATTGGTAGTTTTCTTGGGCTAAGAGCAGTGTTGGGGGGGGTGGTGTCAGGGAGAATGGGGGGATGAATGGTAATGGGTACCATGTTTCTTTTCGGTGTGATGAAAATATTCTAAAATTGATTGTTGTGATAGTTGGATAACTGTGAATATACTAAACACCATTGAATTATGCACTTTAAATAGGTGAATTGTATGGTGTATGAATTTGTCTTTTTTTAAAACAAACTCTAAGCCTTATGTGGGGCTTCAGCTCACAACCCCAAGGTCGTCACATACTATACCAACGGAGCCAGCCAGAAGCCCCTGAACTTGTATCTGAGTACAACTTTTACAAAAACAAAGTAAAAATCACAAATGCTAACTAAGTCTGGTGTCGGAACTCCTGAGAACAGGTTCTGGCTTCATCACCTGTTAAGCTGTATGAGTCTAGTCACGTGATTTAAGCTCTTGGAGCTTCATTGGCCTTATCTTAAAGCAGGGATGAGAATACCTTACAGGATCATTGTCAAGATAAATGACATGGGACATGTGGAAGTGGACGTATTGAAACCTCCAGCAAATTATATATTTATGTGTTTAGTTAGACATATTTTTGTGGATAATAGATGCTTAGTCTGAAATGTTATTGAGAATTCCCAGCCATCCCTGTGAAAGGAACACTTATGAGAGGCTGAGACCTGATTTGCATGGTGAGTAAATAGCAGAGTCCTTAAAGACCAGATACCTGAACCGGCTCAGTCTGTGGTCTGCTACTTTGAGTCCAGACAGAGATTGTCAGTTCACCTCTTACTGCATGTCTGCTTTCCTGGCTTAAGATACTCTTTTCTTGTCAGAGTAATTATTGCTTGTATGCCAGAGACAGTGTATAGTTAGTGGAGAGGAGCTGTGGTTAGCAGCAGAGCTGTTACCCGGTCATGCTTTCGGAGGGGCATGAGCCTGCTGGGCAGGCTGGCTCTAAAGCGAGTGACGCCCTCTGGCCAGGAGCAGGGAGCTAGCAGTCTTGGAATCAGCTTCAGGAAACAAATCTTACCTAGATTTCTAGCTCCCTAGAACTGGACAGTGAATAGATTCATTTAGCTTCTAGTCTGTATCTTCAGTGATGGAGCTTCAGATTTATTTATTTATTTATTTATTTATTTATTTATTTTATTTTTTACGAAGTTTATTTATTTTTGAGAGAGAGACACGAATGTGAGTGGGGAAGGGGTTAGGAGAGAGAGAGAGGGAAATGCAGAATCTGAAGCAGGCTCCAGGCTCTGAGTGTCAGCACAGAGCCCGACATGGGGCTCGAACCCACAAACTGTAAGATCATGACCTGAACCAAAGTCGAACGCTCAACCAACGGAGCCACCCAGGCGCCCCTGGAGCTTCAGATTTAAAGTCTGGCTCTGAATATGCCCCTGCCCTAATTGATGGTACTAGAATGTGTTTCAGAAAGAAGTGTGACAAAAGTTCGGTATGATTTGGCACTAATCATATACCTCAGTACTAATCATATACTTAGGTAGTAATTTAAAAAAATCTCTCAAGAACTATGCTTAGGATAGTTAAGAATATTACCAGAAACAAGAGCTACTTGTCTCTTTGTATGTTTTTGTTTATGCATTTTTTAGTAGACTTGTCTTGATACTTTACTACCCGAGGCTAGAAAATATATATATATGTACAGCTTCAGCCCCATTTTGTGTCATCGGTTGGGGAGGCTGACGAGGTAAGAGATTGTTGCAATACAGGAGGGAGGGTAGATCGGAGAGATCTTGGCAGAGGTCTTGAACTGTGTGGACAGTTGAATTGACTGGTGGGCTCAGTGGCTGCACTGGGGGCTGGATGGTGGCAGTGTGGCTGTGGTCACAGAAGCGTGCAAGGTGAGAGATGATGGCGGCTGAAAGTAAGAGCAGCAAAGGGATGGACAGTTGTGGACGGATTCTGGAGCTATTAATAAAGCAGAGCAGACAGGTCATGAGGGGCAGGGAGTAGTTAAGAATGACTTCTAGGTCAAGGGAGGTGGGGGGGATGGGTTAAATAGGTGATGAGGATGAAGGAGTGCATTTGTTGTGATGAACACTGGGTGATGTGTGGAAGTGTTGAGCCACTATATTGTACACCTGAAACTAATACTACACTATATGTTAACTAACTGGAATTTAAATGAAAACTTAAAAAAAAAGAGGAACCCCTGGGTGGCTCAGTTAAGTGTCCCGCTCTTGATTTTGGCTGAGGTCACGATCTCACAGTTTGTGAGATTGAGCTCCACATCTGCGCTGACAACGTGGAGCCTGCTTGAGATTGTCTCTTTCCCTCTCTCTTTCTGCCCCTCCCCCCAATAAATAAACATTTTTTTAATGTTTTATTATTTGTTTTTGAGAGAGAGGCAGAGCATGAGTGGGGGAGGGACAGAGAGAGGGAGACACAGAATCTGAGAAGCAGGCTCCAGGCTCTGAGCTCAGCACAGAGCCCGACAGAGTAGGGCTCGAACTCATGAACCATGAGATCATGACCTGAGCCGAAGTCGGACATTTAACCGACTGAGCCACCCAGGTGCCCCTAAACATTTTTTTAAAAGTTAAAAAAAAAGAATGAATGACTTTTGGGTGTCTGCTGATGGGACCGGCCATCGAGTCAGAGCCCAGAGGAAGATGAACTCATTTGGTGGGGAGCAGCGGAGCGATGAGCTGATTTTGAAATGTGAATTTGGAGGATATTAGGAACATTCCAGTGCAGGTGGCCCGGGAGTTGTTCAGGTGTCTAGGCCTGGAGCTCTGATTAGAGATCTGGAGTGAAGAGCCGTTGGGGGTCATCCGCTATATTGCTGGAGGTGACGTGAGTGCGAGAGCTCGTGCAGGGAACGTGGGTCTTGTGAGGAGGGAAGAGGACCACGCCTGGAAAGGAGCCTTGCAGAGGAGCAGCCAGACAGTGGTTGTTTGGCCTGGAACTCATTTCTGCTTATTTTCAGGTCTCAGTCTAAATCACACTTCCTGAGGGGAGCAATCTTCTCTGACCCCGTCTGAGTGCGGTTCAGCGTTCCTGCTGTGTTCCCATCATGGCCTGTCCTTCCCCGAGCGCAGCACTTTGCACACGCGTTTGTTAACAGCGTGTACTGTGGTCGACTCCTGTGTGCGCTGGGGAGGCAGAGGCAGTGTCTTGTGTTCTCTCCTGGGTTTGCTGCGCTGGAACACAGCAGGTGCATGAGGAGTGATAGTTGAGTCAGTGAAAGGTGTGCAAGAAAGCAGGGGTGAGACGGAGCCCTGGAGAAGGATGCGGCCAGCAGGCAGAGGCAGGTTGTATTGTAGTGAAGAATATGATTCTGGTCAGGTAAACTGAGGCTCAAGTCCCACTTCCCTTAACGTTGGTCAGCCTCGTTTTCCTCGTCTGTAAAATGAGAACAATAATGGCTATTAACAGAGTTGTGAGGGTTACATGAGATGATGCGGTCTTTATGTATTATCTTTTGTAGGCTTCCAGTATTTATTGCACTCTTCACCCACTGTTCCAGTTAGGACTTTTTATTTGTCTGAGTTTGGTGAGAGCAGAAGTCAATTCTTTTTTTTTTTTTTTTTTTTAATGTTTATTTAATTTTTGAGAGACAGAGCATGAGCGGGGAGGAGCAGAGAGAGAGGGAGACAGAATCTGAAGCAGGCTCCAGGCTCTGAGCTGTCTGCACAGAGCCCGACGCGGGACTTGAACCCACGAACTGTGAGATCATGACCTGAGCCGAAGTCGGACGCTTAACCGACTGAGCCACCCAGGTGCCCCAGAAGTCAATTCTTATTTATCTCTGTATCCTCAGCATTAGGTATTTAGGATGTTCGGGAGCTGTTTGGTGAAGTGAATCGGTGTGTATTAGAGATGGGTCACCCTGCAGCTCTGAGTAACCAGACACACAGCTTGAGTGTTGACTCACTAGTTTCGCTCCTCAGGCTCATCAGAGCCGTGTGCTTTGGGCCACTCCTTCTCAGAAATAGTTCTGAGAAGAGATCCCATTGACCACGTTTTAGTGCCAGGCCATCTGGGTGATCCGGGTTCTGGTAGGTGTGTCTCCTTTAGGCCATCAGCTTGCTGAAGAATGGGTGGCAGTTCTCACGGATCTTCTGGCCCAGGTTGCCAGGAGAGGAGCTCTTTGGCTCCGTGTGGGGCCTGCTTTTTAGGCGATGCAGGGACACTGGCAGCTGCAGGTCCTGGGGATGGGTGGCACTCGCTGCGGCCCATCTCGATCTGTGGGGTAAATAAAATGTGCGAAAACAGGAAGACTTATTCATCCCTGGCCTCTTTTTAAATTAAAACAAACAAAAAGATTAGCCAAAACATTGGGGTAAATGCTGAAATAAGGAATTAACAACAGCAAACCCCAACTCCCATCCTACCACTGTGGCACAGCTGTTCTCTGTTTATGTTCAGCCACTGTTCTAAACTGAATTCAGGCCACTGGGATACCCTAGTTTGGAAACTGTGGACATGCTGTGACTGCCGGCAGCAGCCATTCTTTTGTGCTATAATGGCACAAAATGTCCACACTCAGATGGAAGAGCAAGGGGTGCCCCACAAAGCATTTTGTCCATTTTTAACTGCCACGTTGGTTGAAAATTTGAATCGTTTTCTTTTTTTTTACTTAATGTTTATTTATTTTTGATGGAGAGAGCACGAGCGGGGGAAGGGCAGAGAGAGGGTGACAGAGGATCTGAAGCAGGCCCTGCGCTGTCAGCAGAGGGCCCAGTGTGGGGCTCCAACTCATGAACCGTGAGATCATGACCTGGGCAGGAAGTCAGACGCTCAACCTACTGAGCCACCCAGGTGCCCTGAAAATTTGCATCGTTTTCAAATGAGTTGGTTTTCAGGAGTCTTGCAAAGTTCAAGAAAAGTCTGTCAGTGTAACTAGGAGAACCAGTTCTGCTTAATTATTAAAGTACCATACGTTTCAGCCTTTTTTTCCTACACATTGAACCAAGATAGTTAATTGGGGTCAGTAAGGACTTTTATCCCACGTTTCATAGCTCTGGAAATAAATTGTCACCGTTTGCTCTTAGGCAGCTGGGCAGGGAGTGTCAGAGTTGAAGGATGGTGGGATAGAAGAAGTAAAGGGTTAGGGTGGAGTCCAGGCCCCTCTGCAACCAAGTGGCAACGTAAGTAAGCGCACAGGCAGCTGTCACTAGAGGCTGGATGGATTGGCTGTCGGATCCTGGGATGACGCCAGCCCCATCCACGGCTGTTGTGCTCCTGCAGTTCTTACTGAACAGGCTTCACAATTTCTGGTCTTTCTGGATGAATACCACATGCATGACAGTGTTCAATGGAACATACTCTTTCCTCCAGCATTTTACCATACGATTAGAGCATTTGGTGATGCCATCATAGTAATGACCCAAACCTACATATTTTTTTATCTTAAGCCATATGTTTCTCTGGTCCCTTTAAAACCTCTTCAAAACCTCTCACTGCTTAGTCATTGCTCATGAAATTAGTCAACAAAATCTTTTGAACATGTACCATATGCAGAGCCCGTATTGGATTCTGGGGATATATGGTGAGCATAAAAACAGATAACCCTCAAAGAGTTTAGATTGTTGCAGAGAAAGACTTAAATAATGACATAAAACAAATGTGAAATTGCAACTGTGACAAGGGCTTGGGAGGGAGAGAGATACATGGGACTGTGAGAACCCAATACCAGAAATGGCCCTTGTCGTGAGATCTGATGGATACACAAAATTCATAGGGCAGAGAGGAGATGAGAAGCATTTTACAGAAGGAGCATCCTGTGGAAACAACTCAGCATGGGAAGGAGCATGGCAGGTATGGGAGGTTGAAAGGCTAGTGTGGCCAGTGTGCAGACTGAGGAAGAGGATGGTAGGAAACCAGATTGGGCAGGTAGGTAGGGGCCACTCTGCACAGGCCCACATCAAGTTATTGTCTTCATCCTATCAATAATGCAAAGCAAACTGCGTGCCAAAAGGAACACTCCTGCTTTAGGGCAGAGAATGGATCAGAAAGTGGACAGATGCTGTAGACCACCTGGAAAGCGTGTGGTCCAAATGGGAGGTGGTAGCTTGAATTAGGTGATGATGGTGGAGGTAAGAAAGCAACATGAATTCTAGAAAATTTTTAACAGGTAAGATTGTTGGAATTTGGTGATAGATTGGATATTGAGGGTGATGGAGAAGGAAGTGTAAAGGGGGGCTCTTAGGTTGACCTCTAGACTACATGCTCTTGAAGGGAAGCACAGAATTTTCCAGGCAGTACATAGTAGTAGTAATTGTGGTCGAAGTGTCATGAATCAGAAGATTCCCATTGAACCCTTGAGGGTTTGTCGGAGTGATAATCGGAAACTTCTGCTTTAGCAGGCCCAGTGGAATACGTTACAAGAGGTAACTCAGCTGGGGCTGAAGAAGCCCCACAGTTCTTTCCCACGCAGCCAGCCATTACTCCTGAGGGGCAGATGTTTTTTGGTGTTTGTTTTTTCCCTTCAGTCTCCTCCTGCCTCTCTATAATACTCTGTCAGGTTTTCCCTGGGAACTCTCTGTGAATCTTGATTTGACTTGGTTTCAGATGGGCCTGGCAGGTGCACTCACTGATCATCTTGTCCCGGTTTTCCTTCATTCCATGTAAGGGGCGGTCCTGTAAGGACACAGACTGGGCCAGCTACTGGGTTTGACTTCCACCTCCACACGCACTAGTTGGATGTCTTCATCTACAAAGTGAAGATAATAGTGGGTATAATGACACCACTTCAAGGGCTTGCTAAGAGGGTTACATGAGTTAATAAGTATAAAACCTTTTAACAATGCCTGACACATACAACTCAATAAATATTTGTCATTATTCACCTCTCAGCCTTAATAAGGGCTGGTCCTTGAAAGTATCTACTTTGGGATTTACAGATTGGACATATATGATTTCTCTTTTTTTTAAATGTTTATTTTTGAGAGAACAAAAGAGAGAGAGAGAGGGAGAGAATGAGTGAGGGAGGGGCAGAGACAGCAGGAGACATGGAATCTGAAGTAGGCTCCTGGCTCTGAGCTGTCAGCACAGAGCCTGACTCGAGCCTTGAACCCACAAACAGCAAGATCATGACCTGAGCTGCAGTCGGATGCTCAACCAGCTGAGCCACCCAGGCATGCCTATGATTTCTACAGTCCATAGACTGAATCATGATCCCTGAATCATGATGTAGTAATTTTTAATGTTGATAGGGAAGAATTTGTAGTTACTTATCCAGTTACAAAGATCAAGTTGGACAGCCTTTAATCACTCATCTAAGTTCTCCCATGAAGACAACAGCTTATACACACTCAGGGTGCAGCATCGCCAGGACTGGATGTACATGTGGGAATTTCATCCTGTCCTGTACCCAACCCACTTTAAGATCTGTATGCAGACTCAGCACATCCAGACACGGATGCTCCTTGTACCCTTATTGGTAACTGCTTCTCCTCTCCTCCATTCGACTATGTTCATTCTCCCAGAATCAACAAGCAACGGATGTAATAACTCTTTTCTTTCTCAAAAACATTGAGATAGAATCTCCATGTTTGTCAGTCTTTCTTTTTCTGTGGAGTTCAGAAAACTATTGTGAATACTGGAGTGAAGGAACTCCAAGATGTAGCCAATGAGAATTCATTCTGACTTTCCTGACTCCTCCCTACCACCCAGAGATAGGTTCCCAAATTAAAAGAAAAATTCAATTTTTTCAAAGGAGGGGTTTTTAAAAGATTATTATTTTTAGTAATCTCTACACCCAACCTGAGGTTTGAACCTACAACCCCAAGATCAAAAGCTGGATGCTCTTTGGACTGAGCCAGCCAGGCACCCTGGGAGGGTTTGTTTTTTGTTTTTTGTTTTTAACTGATTCTCTTTGTGTACCCTGATTTATTGGAGTCCTCTAGGTTATTTCTCTTCTTAGGACTGTTTTGATTTGGGAATGGGTATTTGATGATAGTGGTTGTGGTATGTATTTTTCCTGAGTTATTTGTAAGAATTGGATAGTGTATATTTATAATTATTTTAAAGTATTAACCAAAGAAGAATTAGGTATTAGTGATATTTGCCTACAGTGTGGCTCCTTAAATTCCACTGCTGAAGTGCTTCTATAGGTTTTTATTTTCAATTTGTTACCAACTTTCAGCAATTTAGTCTACTTTCAATAGAATCAGCAGTCGAGAAAGCTTTACTTTTTATATAGTCAGCCCAAGCGGTCCTTTCCTTGGATGTGGTGTTCTTTTAAGGAGGCCATTAGTTTACTCTCTTGATCTTGTGGTGGGTTCAAAGTACTTCATATTGTAGAAGATAGGACACAAAATGACCAGACCTAAGTCATTGTGGGCTTTTAGTTTTTATTTATTTTTACCTTTTTATTTATTTATTTTTGACAGAGAGAAAGAAAGCATGAGTTGGAAACAGGCAGAGAGAGAGAGAGAGAGAGAGAGAGAGAGAGAGAGAATCCCAAGCAGAGTCCACACTGTCAGCACAGAACCCGATGGGGCTCGAACCCACAAACTGCAAGATGATGACCTGAGCCGAAGTCAAACACTTAGCCAACTGAGCTATCCAGGTGCCCCAGTCATTGTGGGCTTTTAGAAAACAAATCCTATTAATACAAAAATTTCTTTTTCCTTTGCTTCAGATATTCCTGTGTACTCTGTTTTACGGAATTAGGACCAACTTGGGTGTTGCTAATTGCAGTTTCTGATCCATGGGTAAAAGAATTGAGAAACCTCCTGACTAGATTTAGTTTAGTTTAATGTAGGAAAAAGGACTGAGAGAGAAGTAGAAATTATTCTTACTTGTGACAGAATCTTGAATAATTGCCCCTCTTACGTAGTATATTTGAATTCTTTGTTTACTTCTCAAAGGACGAAAAGAACAAAAGAAAAGGAAATCCAGAAGCACAGATACTGCTGTGTCCGACAATTATAGCTCTCATTTACTGAACATGTGTGCCAGGCGTAGACACACATTTTTCTTCAAGCTCATATTAGGTAGTATTGTTTCCATTTATGTTGGAGCAAACCAACACTCAGGTGAACTGGGTTTGAACCGTGGCCCCAAATACATATTCTTTCTGACTGTAGAGCATGCACTGAGAGAAGTTTGGAGAAACAAGGGGGAAAAGAAAGATTATTCGTACTACGCTGTATTAAAAACAGCTTTCTGCTGTAAAAAAAAAAAAAAAAAGATAAATTTCATTCCCACCTAATATGTGGGTGCAAATACGTTTTCCCTTTCAGATTTTCTATTTTAGTGGAGAAAACAAGTATATTAAATGTTCGTTTTAGAGCATGGAGTGACGTTGAGGAAATAAAATGTCTGTGCTTTGTCTTTTTAGTATTTTGGTGCCAAGTGTGATCGAGAGAAATTGTGTTTTGGATCCTTTAGGGAAGGATCCTTTAGCCAAGATGTTGGCTCTTGGAATTTGCCCTTCTGCTGGATGAAATTAGGCTGAGAATAACAACTTCAATTTTTGACTCCAGGCCCTTGCAAACAGTGAAGGGCTGATGTGAAGCATTTTGGTATATATAAGCATTCTGGCCTGATGAGAGCTTGGTTGGGGGATCGCCCTCCTCACACTCCTGTTCTTGTCAAGGTCAGCAGTCTCCTGGCAGGACCCATCTTCTGCCTTTCCTGAGGTGCCCTGGGTTGATCACACTTTTGAGAAGATGGGCACCTTGAATATGAACTTGGCAAGAAACCAGAGAATTTACTTTTTGAGAATTAATGGAATGAAAACAACTAGGCTGCTTTTCAGCCTCTCAGCAGATTCTCAGGAGTGTTAGCTGACTTTAGCTTTCACATGTTTTGTCCTGTATGTGGCAAATCCTTGTACAGTGAAGTACAGTTCTCTTAAGGGAGTTTTTCTAATTTGTCCTACTCAGTTTCATAATCGGAGACTAGTTTCCTACTATAGGCGTGGATATTACAACTGTTCTCCCCTTTGTAGGAAGAAACTGAAGACCATGTTTGTTAGAACCAGTACTCAACAGTGAAGAATGTGACCCCGGAGCTTGTTGGGACTTGGGCTGAACCCTTGCTTACTGACTGACTTCCTATAAAAGGAAATTTCCTGAACCTCTTTAAGCTGAAGTTTCATCTTTAAAATGGAGATAATGCCAATGCTAGAGTTGTGAAGATTAATGAGATACTAATGAAGAGCACTTACCTGACACATAATAGAAGCTTAATAAATGTTGGTTATTATCATTATAGTCAAAGCATGCAGTTGAAATGAAAGCTTAGGACTGACACATCGGGGAGGGCTTTGATCTGTTTTTTTCTGCTCAGAAATCTTTTTGCCTTAATGAATTTGACAGTGTTCAAAGTAGGCAAAGTTGCTGTACGACTTGTGTTTTGGATGAATAAAGTCTTGTTATAATATTTTTTTAATGTTTATTTTTGAGAGAGCATGCATGTGAGTGGAGGATGGGCAGAGAGGGAGAGAGAGAATCTCAGGCAGGCTCTGTGCTGTCAGTGCAGAGCCTGATGCGGGGCTGGATCCCACGACTGTGAGATCATGACCTGAGCTGAAATCAAGAGTCAGAGACTCACCTGACTGAGGCACCCTGGCACCCCATGTAGTAATTCTTTAGTGGCATTTGGGGTAGGGGCTTGCACGCATTTGATCATTTTTCATGGACCCTGGCTTTTCAGCAGCAGTGTAATCTTTTTTTTGTCTTTTCAAATTTTTGTTTAAACTCTAGTTAGTTAACATACGGTGCATATCAGTTTCAGGAGTAGAATTCAGTGATTCGTCACTTACCTACGGCAGTGGCAGCGGCGTAATCTCACTTGTTATTCTGACCTCTACTTTCATTGAGCGCTGAGGGAAGTCCGAGGAGGCGGGGCAACTTTAGTAGGAAGTTGAGAACTACGAGGAGTCTTGGTGGTTTTCTGTGATCCCCCTCCAGTGTTGAAATTCCCACACGCATCCTAAAATATGTGGCTTCTCAATGGCTTTGTGTGTTTTCCCTTTTCTCTGTCAGATCAGTTCTTGGTCAGCAACTTGTTGCCACCATTAAGATGTATTTAACATTATTCTAGGGAAGAGGAGTGAGTCAGTACTTTTAAAATGAAAACTGTATACTAAGGTTTTGGGGCATTTGACAAAGAAAATGGTGAATGGGAAAAAGTCTCCACCCTTTTCCCTTTTTCTTGCAGGAAAGGCTCTAGGAGATTGATAGTCATCCCTCTGAGAATTGAGTCGCTTGTTGTGACATGGAATGGAGAGCAGGTCTATAGCAGACTTTCCTTTTTGTTTCTAGGGAGGGAAAGCCATCAAGGACCCTGCCTCCTTTCTGGCACAAACAGTCAGACTCAGGTCTTGTCGTGATTTTGACCATGCTTGGGTCTCTTATGCATTATCTCATGAGACCGGCAATATGGCTTTCAATTCCATTAGTTTAGATTGGGACACTGAGGACAGGACACCTGCCCAAGATCCTTCTGATATCTCTGTAGGCTAGAATACACCCAGGTTCCAGATTTAGTCTGTACTTTTTCCTGAAAGACCTGTCTCCAAGATAGTAAATGCTATGTGCTCAATTCACTGCCCTGCCTGAAATCCTGCATTTGCTCTTCACTACCCAAGAATAAAGCCCACCGCTCACCAGCCGTCTCTTTCACCTCTTACAGAATTACTTCTGTGGCTTTGCACTTCCTCTCTCTGCTTGATCGTCTCTTGAACTCTTGCACATTCCTTAGGAGCCACTTGCTTGGAAGCACTTGTTTGAACAGTCTCCCCTCTCCCCCCTCCTCCCTCTTTTGGGAAGTCAGGCCCCCTCTTTTGTGCTCCAGTAGCCCTACATCAGTACCCTTATTTATAGCACCCATCATGTTTTATTATGATTGTACAAGTGCGCTAGTATTGTCTCTTCTCCCTCTGGACTGCAGGCTCCTGTTTACTTAGCATTTGGTAGGATTCATTTAAATTACCTTCGTGTCCTATAATTTTTTCTTTCCATGAACAAACCTCAATTGCCTTTAGAAACCTAGCATCCTCTACTTAAAATATGTGTATGTGCATATGTATGTATATATAAATACATAGGTTACTTAGTTTAGAAATGACAAGGCTAATCAGCTGAATAATGGCAAAATCCTATGAGACTTTATGCTTTGGAGGCCTCATACATCCTCGCTCCATCCAATTTTTTTTTAAGGTTTATTTATTTTGAGAGAGAGAGAGAAAGAGCATGAGCAGGCGAGGGCAGAGAGGGAAGGAGACACAGAATCTAAAGCAGGCTCCAGGCTCTGAGCTGTTTGCCCAGAGCCCAGTGCAGGGCTTGGACTCATGAACCACGAGATCATGACCTCAGCCAAAGTTGGACTCTCAACCGATTGAGCCACCCAGGCGCCCCATCTTTGCTCCATCTAAACCCACATACTTGATGCCATAGATGCTAGTGGTGGCATTTGGCTCTTTCCTGCCAGGCTTCTGAGTTGGCAACTGTGACATGGGTCCTAATCCTACAGCTCTGGATGTTTTGTTCATTGACATGTTACGGTATGTGATTCTAGTCATTTATTATTTCTCTATTTTTAATGCAGTTGACCAAAGTCAGTAATTCCCTTGGTGCCCATCAGAAACCACTGTAACTAATTTAGGTGAAGAAGAGGTTTATTGTAAGGATGCAGGTGTGATTCATGGAACTGTGTGCCATAGGTGTGGCTGGGCCTTAGTGAAGCCTGGGAAGCCATGGTAGTGCAGGCCATGATTGTTCGTGTGTCTGGGAGAGCAGGCCTTTATCTCCACATAACCTTTTCGCAGTCCTCTTTCTCTGCAGGACAGCTTTCTTTACTTTACCACATCTGTGGATGGATCTACGAGGTTGTAGTTTAAGCATCCAGCTTGATTAGCTTCTCTGAGACCTTCAGCCAGATTAATTCAGGACATAAATGATTAGCTCTTCGAGGGACCGCTGTCCATTTCCCAGGCGTTTGATGGGGAGGAGGTGGGTTCACTCCAGGAAGTTGGGGGAGCAGAGAACAGTTGTTTAGGGAAAGTGAGTTTTCAGTAGGACAGAATCCTAAAAGGTGTCTCCTAATTATTTTGTTTATGGAATGTAAAGAAAGAATTCCACCAACCATTTCAGGAATTGATGTAGGTAGCTTTAAGTAATATAAATTCTTTATCATCGGAAGATGCTACTTCTGCAGACGTAACAATAGGATAGCCCCCTCCAAGCCGGCTGCAGTGTTTGAACTGAATTCCAGGCACTAGTCAAGATGATCACTAGTTTTCTAACAGCTGATTGAGTTTAATGAATAGTTTTGCTCTCTCCTCGGAGAAAGATGATAGACCTGTCAAAAATAATAGTGCTTTAATTTAGTTCTGTGCCAGTGACAGACGATGAAAAGTCTGTGAGAATTTCTAAATTACCAAAACACTCGTAGCATTTACATATGCAATATAGTCCCTCTTGCACAACATGGAGCAATGCATCAGAATCATCTGGGGAGCTTTTTACAAAACCAAAGGCCCAGCTGCATCCCCTGTACTCTGATTTTTTACACTCGTGGTGAGGCCTGAACACCTGAAGACATAACAAGTTCTACAGGTGATGCGACACTCCCCAAATCTAAGAAGCATTGCCTCAAAAGGACTTGATTTATTGGCATCTTCTGGGATGTAAACTGTAGCCATCTCTAAAATACATCATGCTCAGAATGGTGTATTTTCTGAAACAACTCTGACTTTCTTCTTCAGCCTCAAGATAGGCTGTCTTGCTTCTTTGTCTCGGCTGTTCCCAAGTTTCTTTTAATGCTTATTTCAACCCAAATTAACAATTTTAGAAAACTCCTACCACCCAGAGCCTTATGCCAAAAAACAAAAGAAGACAAATTCCAGTTTTATTTGTTGACAAAGCTGGTTGTATCTTAGAGAATTTTCCACAGTTAAGATTTGACTGGTTGCATCCTCATGGTGTGTCATTTAACATGTTTCTCCTCTCCCAGTGTTTCTTATAAATTGCTAGATTGACATAGAAACTCAAGCTGATTGAGGTTAGGTATTTTGGCAAGAATACTTAATGGAGAGTGTGGTAGATTCCTTTAGGAGGCCCACCAGGCCTCTCTTGTGGTTATGTTAACAGCCATTTATGACTTTTGCTTTGTTCCATTAATTCATTAAGGATTGCTAATTATGTTTGAATATCCAGTAAACAGTGAACCCAACATGAAGGTATTTGAAGATATTTTCACTGAGAAACGGTGACATAGAACCCGGCCTTGATTCCTTATCAGAAGTGATTGTATCCCATGGCAATGCCTTGTGGTTTTAGGTTATTTACTTATTTAGGTTATTATTTATTAATAAATAAATTATTTGTAGGTTATTATAAATCTATTTTTTAAGTTCATTTATTTTGACAGAGACAGCATGAGCAGGGGTGGTGTGTGTGTGTGTGTGTGTGTGTGTGTGTGTGTGTGTGTGTGTGTGTAAGAGGGAGGGAGAGAGAAAGAGAGAGAGAATATGAATCCCATCCCAAGCAGGCTCTGCAGGGTCAGTGCAAAGCTTGACATGGGGCTGGAACTCATGAAACTGTGAGATCATGACAACCGAAATCAAGAGTCAGATGCTTAACCAACTGAGTCGCCTAGGCGCCCTGGTTTTAGGTAATTTAGAATGTTCCCATTTGTCTTTACTGGGTCTTGGTACGCTACAGAGTAGATGGATCAGTACTGACTTGACACATTCATATTTTCCTGTTCTTATCTCTAAACCCTTTACATATATCTATTTTCTCTCAAGAACAACAGTCATCTTTTGTTTTCAATCCTTGATTCTCACTGGAGGAAGAGAGGAGCCATGTTGTGAAATGTATTCCATTCCCTTTCTGACTCTGTTTGAGTTGCCTTACTTTCTGTGTAACATTTGTTCCTTTAGATAGGGAGTGCCCACCCCTGCCCCTCCACTGGAGACAACTAAAGTAACTAGCTTGTCAAACAAAAAACTTCTGAGGGTATGTGATGTTTTAGTATGTATTCTGAAAACATGGCTTTACGTTACTCATTTCGAGCCCTTAAACAAAGACCCTTTCCTCTTCTCTTTTAGGAAATTCACACAAACGAGAAGGAAGTAACAGAGAAGGAAGTAACTCTTCACTTGTTGCCAGGTAACGGTCATGTTAGCATCAGACCTCATGTGCAACTCAAACCAGCGATAAATTATGTCATCGCTAGTATTGCTATATATAAACTCCTTTGTTTTCATCCAGAAAGCATATAACAGGAATGGTTTGGACAAAAGTATCAAGGTCTTTAGTTCAAACACTACATATTAGGTCTGAGTATTATAACATCTGCCAAGAATTTTTCTTGTTTTCCCCCTCCCCCCAAGCTGATGAAAATCAACCTGGCAAATTCACCTCCTTCACAAGCAAATGAAGCTCTTTTCGGGTTGGTATACTTGGATGCATCCAGGATTCTGGTCCCTAGTCAGGAAAATCCTGGTCCTCCCTAGAGCCCTGCATCCCACACTCTTGTGCAGCTGCCCTGGACTAGCACGGCGGCCCAGGCCTCCCCTGACTGAGTTGGTGGGTGGCGTCTCCTGTGGTCTTCTGCATCTGAGCACGAGTGTCAGGCAGGCTGGGGTTTGCTCTGAGGTCATCACTAAGGAGTCTGGATTGGTTGGATATTTTTGAGATGGAAGAGAGTGACTCTATACCTTAAGGCAAGCTTTAATCATTTCTGAATTCATAAACAAAAACTACTTGGTGGTCTCTCCCTTTCCATACGTGGGGCTATCCTAGAAGCTGTGCATTCAGTTCTTCCATTTTCTTTTTTCCAATCCCAATATCCTTCTTTTGTGTGTGAGTTGTTTTTTTTTTTGTTTTTTTTTTTTTGTTTTTTTTTAGGTATATATCCCCCAAACCATAGAGACCTCATTCTGGTACTTTTTATCTTATTCCAGTTTATTGGGAGGATATGAATAGCACACGTTTCTGACTGATTCACCTAATTTGGTAAATACATTGGGGTCCTGAAACTTAAAAAAAAAATATTTCTAAGTTTCAAAGGTTTATGGTTTTTTCGTTTATTTTTTACAATAATGGCCTGAACCTTAATCCATGTACCACATTTTCCTTCCGTTTCTTGGGTTATTAACCTGATGTTAACTTTCGTTTTTAGCATAGTGTTAAACACATTCACCCATCCCCTGGAGTACCTGAGGTCTCTTCTAGATGTGTGGCCTCCATTTCCCAGACCAGACCATACTATACCATGATCCTTCCCAGCTCCTGCCTCCCATGATTCGAGACTTTATCTGTACATGCAAGCTGGTGGCTGTGGCGTGGCTCAGGCGTGATGACAGGACAGGCACCTCGCTGGGTATTGTGTTAGCCATAACACAATACTGTCTCATCTCCAGTGCTCGGCCACTGACTGACACGGCTTGCCTGGTCTCAGGAGACGCTCACTCTTAAAAGCTGTTTCACACTAGGAGCCGAAAAAGCACAGGAAGCCTTGCTCACATATCTTCCACCTTGAACTAGCTGAGGAGCTTTTTCTGGGACTATTTTAAACTGTAATGAGGCCCCAGCTTCATTGTTTTCTTCAAGCGCATGGTCTTAGTAGAGGCCAACCTAGTGACTGAGCCATCTTCTCGTATTTCCTTAGGAATTAACCCCTTGGGAGATGGAAAAATATACCATAATATGTGTCCCCGATTGCCTCAGGGTCTGAAACTCTTCTTTGTTTTCATGTTGCAAGTTAGACCAAGTGAATTTTGAGCCAAAAAGCAATTTAAAGGCATGGAAGAGAATATCCAGAGGGAGATTCTGAGGGGAGGTGGTTGTCTGTTGAAGGGGAAGAAAAATGCCTTTTCTTTTTTGTTCTAAAACATTTGCACTTGGCTTTTTATTTCTTCCATATCCTTCTCCTTTTCCTGCTCTCGTCGATGTCCAACCTTCATGAACTTCTCTTCCAGGAAGCAGAGAATACTTACCTATCCCTAAATCCTAATCTTTTCAACTATAAAGAGAAGTACTCTCTGTCTGCAGGAAATATTCTCTGCAGGCGGGGCGCGTGCAGATAGAGCAGGAAAGGTGACACACTGAGAGGAAATACTCTCAACTAAGAAAGAGAGGAAACAATTTTTTTCCCACAAACCTCTGACCTCCCTTTTCCTCCCATCCTTGTCTGTGGAGCCAGAATGAATGTGATCAAGCTGCACCTCTGTGTGAGGAAGCCGCCTGCAAGCCCTTTGGCCAGGAAGGTACCCGCCATCTTTCAGCGATTCCAGAGCGAGAGGTGGCCCACTCTCACCGCAAAGTGGGCTTGAGCTCTACGTCCCAGAGCCTTTCCGATTTTACTCCTTTAGGGTGTCACTTCTATACCACACCTGCTTGGGTCCAAGTGATAGGAACACTGAGGTCCGTGCTTGCCAGTGTAGCTGAGCTCGTTTTCACCTATTGGCCGCTTTCCTTATTCACTGTGAAAAGATAGAGAAATGCCCTATGTGAAGGTATATCAGCCATTTGGGGTTCACTTATGAGTGGTTCCTGCTCTGCTTCGTCTCCGCACCTAAGGTTTGCAGCTCCTGCTGTGCTGGAAAGTGTAGAGTTCTGAAGGGCTGCGGTGTAGTGTGTGTTTGTCTTTACCGGGAATGGAGCCGGGGAGCTTTTACTGTTTGTGTACTGTATGTTCCCTGAAGACTCTGAGGAGGACTTGTTTTGGTTTCGATCAGGTGAACAGCTGCTTTGTGAAGCCAGCACGGTGCTGAAGTATGTCCAGGACGATTCCTGTCAGCGTGGGATCTATGGGAAACTGGTCTGCACGGACTTCAAGATTGCTTTCTTGGGTGATGACGAATCTACATTGGATAATGATGTATGTATGAGCTGCATTTGGCTGAGTTTGTGGGGAGCAGTAAAATTGTGGCCCCATTGTCTTTTTCTTCTCAGCTCCTCAATTCTCCACCACCCTCGCCACCCCCACAACACACATTAAACACGAAGGACAGAAGTCCTCACCACTAGAATGTCTCTGTCCTTTGGGATCTTTTCAGTTGTAGGGCCATTCTAAGCGCACCAGGTCACGCTGGCTTGCGTCTGACTTCATAGGTTGACACCGTCAACTTTTTCCTATTTTCTTCTGTATTTCAGCACAGTATGTATTACTCATTGGAATCAGTAATCTCCCAAATTATGCTGGTTCCCTGTGTTTTCTCTGTACTAAGCTGTCCCTCAAATTTAAGAACTGAGTTCGATTATGAAACTGATGCTTGCAGCACTTGAATTTGGGTTTCCTTTGCCCTGAGTAGCCCTGAGTAGCAGTAGCAGCCCTGTCCCTGCTTCTAGAGAATGGGCAGTGGAGTGAGGGACAGGCCTGCCCACACCACTCAGTGCTGTACGTTGATGCATACGTAGCTGCTCCAGCCCACCCTGGCTGTCTTGGAGTGTGGGCTTCTGTGCTGCTGTCCCCTCTAGTGGCTTGGCTCCTTGTCCTGTACAAATAAAGACAGCATTCGCAGAAACTTGAATTTCCCAGCGTTTGCTTCCCAAACCTGGCTTCCTGTAGCTCTGTCACTCACCTGTTTGCATTTGTGAGGAATCTAACCTCCCAAAGTGATTACGTGTGGCCTGGCCGGTTAGCCTGGGAGCAGCCCAGGAATGGCATGTCATGCCTGGGTTTGAAAACAAGGTGCTTACCAGCAGCTTTCCTTGCACACTTCATCATCCCTTACCCGGGGAATGTGGCTCCATTTCCCTGTTTGTTTTTTAGGGTGTACACGCTATTTTTCCTCAGTTTTATTGAGATATAAATAATAAATAACATGACATTAGTTTAAGGAGGGTAACAATGATTTGATAGATGTATATCAATATATGTATATATTGCACGATGATCACCAAAGGAAGTTTGGTTAACATCTGTCATTTCCTATGGTTACAAATTTGTTTTCCTTGTGATGAGAACTTTTAAAATTACTCTCTTAGCAACTTTCAAATAGATAATACAGTATTATTAACTATTATTCACCATGATATACATGATATCCCATGATTTGTTTTTCTCATAACTGGAAGTTTGTACCTTTTGGGCACCTTCACCCATTTCCTCCACCCCTTCTGGTTTTCTTAATGTGCAGTTGGAAAATAATGATTTGCTCTGCCTATAAATGTTTAATAGGGCATAGAAAGGAGTCACAGTTGTTTTCTTTTGAATCTTTTAGGAAACCCAATTTAAGAATAAGGTTATAGGAGAAAATGACATAACACTGCACTGTGTTGATCAGATTTATGGAGGTAAGTATCTTTTCCCCTGGGGTGTTGCCAGCTTTTGAAAGTATAGCTGATAATGACAATATTTTTATGGTCCTTTACAGTTTACTAAAATTTCTTTACATATTTATTTTGTTTAAATAAGTCCTATGAATGATAAAATTGAGATGTATAGTGGCTTTTTGGGGGCCACTTAGCTGAGAGAGCTTGGGCTTGAACTTGGGACTTGTTCTGAGACTCCACAGTGCCATTAAGTGTTTATTTTGAGAGCAAGAGACAGCATGCATGTGTGAGCTGGGAGGGGCAGAGAGAGAGGGAGAGAGAATCCTAAGCAGGCTCCACACCCAGGGCAGAGCCTGACGTGGGGCTCGATCTCATGATCGTGAGATCACGACCTGAGCCAAAATCAAAAGTTGTTTAACCAGCTGAGCCACCCAGGCGCCCCCACAGTGCCATTGTATGCTAGATCATACTTGTGACCATCCATGTTAGCTATGTAAGTTTTACTATGAAGTCTAATCTGATAAAGGCTTGTTGTACTGTACTCTGTGTCTTTTCTGCTAAGGGTCAAGTTTGTCTATGCTTTACTTCTATATTTTTTCAGTCAGGACTTGTTCAGAAATCATTCAGTAGCTGTTTAGATCCCAACACCAGTAGGTGTGGCCTGGTCCAAACTCTAGGACAGGGAGGGGTCCCTGGCTGTAAACCCAGGAGTTGACTCCTGAAGGCATGTCCCTAGTGACTCCCTTTCATTTTTTATAATGTCAACTTTTGGAGTCTGTTTCGCCGATAGTGGCCAGTTCATTTTGATCACGTGTAGAGGAGTGAAGAGCTTGCCCATTCTCAGAGAGCCGGGGCCCCTGCTGACAGTTACTTAGAAGACAGCACCTTTCCTCTCACTTTTGAGAGGTCCTAATAGTCTCCCTTGTTTCCTTAGCATTAACTTTTTGCCTTATAACATGATTTCCCTTCTTGACTTCATCATTGATGTGTAGTGTTTGATGAGAAAAAAAAAACTCTCTTTGGACAACTGAAGAAATACCCCGAGAAACTCATCATCCACTGCAAAGACCTCCGAGTATTCCACTTCTGTCTGAGGTACACAAAAGAAGAGGAAGTCAAAAGGGTAACTAGCCGCATGTGTTTTTAGGTTTTCTTTCCCATCAAGTTTTACCTCTAACTGTTATTTTTGGCTTATATTGCATGAAGGTAGAGGGGGAGCATGACTGTAAAGAGAAATTGGTTATAATCCCACATGCTTTGATGAGAATTGAGAGAGAATTTGGGGAAGCATGCCGTGTATTATGTTGGCACACTCTACCTTTAATCCTTCAGTTTGTAATGTTTTTATTTCCGGAGCCTCTACAGAGTGGGAGGTGGGAAACCAGGGTCAAGAGGCAACCTTCTTCACCCACACCTGACACTGTTTCCAAAAAGTAGTAGCAGAGACCCCCAGCTCCTGGAATGGATGCGTTTTTATCTGGGAAGTAGTGGAAGTACGTGGGGGGAGGATGTGGTACAGGGTCGGACGGGCAAAGCTGAGTTACCAAATGAGGCCTGTGATTTGGACACTAAGGAAACTTAATCTGGTCGCTGCAGCAAATTGAAATATATAACTGTATGAACTGGTTACAGTGGTCACTGTAACTTCTAAGATTTCTCTTCCTGAGGTATCAAAGGCCTAAACTTGCCACTGTCATGGTAAATACGTCAGGGGAGACCTGGAGGGGGGCCAACTCACCTGTTGTTTCTGGCTACAGTTGAGTTGTGCATACTTACAAGTAACTCCTTGGTTTTCTTTTAGGGAGTATGGGAGTTCAGTTAGAATTATAAGCATGACTCTGGTATCCATTCTGAGCAGGAAAAGAGTGGTGTAGACAGGGAAAAGTCCCAGAGAAGCCAGAAACTTCATTTTGAATGATGATTTTAGTCATCTATCCAAACATACTTTTGTTTGCAACTTCAAACAAAAGCACAATGGATTAATTTCTTTTTCTAATCTTCTAGAAGAAGGTTGTAAAGGCCACAAGTGGATCAGAATAGCTAAATGTCTTAGTTATTGTCCGATATTAGCCCTCTGTCTCTGATGTGTCAGATTTTTAGAATATCTGAATATGCCACCTTAGTTTCTGGAGCACCTTCATTTTGAGAAATTAGACTGACTTTTAAAATTTCCCTAGAAATTCAGAGCTCTTAGAAACCTGACAAAATTGTTAACATTCCATTTATTTGGCATTATTCCAAAAGATAAGATCATAGAGACCTCAGCAAGAGTTCGTGTGCTGCCGAGAGCAGCCTGTTAGCATGACTGAAAACCTAGACTCAGTGTTTATCTGCCAAAAGCATGACTGTACCCATTGTTTGTTTCTTTTCCAGATTGTCAGTGGCATAATCCATCACACCCAGGCTCCCAAACTGCTTAAGCGATTATTTTTGTTTTCCTATGCTGCCGCTGCACAAAACCACCCAGGTAAGTGTCTTCTGGGCTGTAATTTACAGCCAGGCGGACCAGATTCCTACCCGAAACTAGCAGGAGAAAACCCATCCATGAGCTTATTTTTCCTCTTTCCCAGCAATTGATTGCCTCTTGCTTGGGTGATTCATTCAAGACTCTTATTTAAAAAAAAAAAAAAGTTTTTTCTTTTTTCCTGCGATCTTGGTTGCTTAACTTATCTTTTAGGTTTGTTTGCCTTTTGTGAGGGATTATTGGTTTGATTATTTCCTATGAAAGATAAAACCAACATATTATAACTGGGAATGTGAGAATATAAAAAAGCAAAGTTCAGATAAGTTTAAAATAATCTTGTTTGTTCCTGAGTTCTTTTTTTTTCACTTTAATGTGCTTGATTTCACTTTATAACACTCAAGAGAATGTTTTGCATTCTAGAAAGCCTTTAAACTACCAGAACATGCTCTGTAGCAAATATTTTGGGGGAAATGGAATAGTTGTACATAAGGGAGCACATCAGAAAACAAGTGTGTTACAGAACTTAAAATCCCAAGTGTTTGCATTTCAGTTCAGGGAGCAGTCCTTTACTAAGAAACTTCAGTCATCCGAATTAGCTATTAATTATGTCCTGCACTGTACGTGTCTCCACAGATATCTGTCTGCACCTTCCCTCCATCTCTCTCCTAGGTCTGTGCACTTGCTCTGCCCATCACTCGTAAGGTCACGTCGATGTCGAGTGACTCTCTGTGCTATCTGCTTTTCGTCAGAGAAGTGGCATGCTGGTTTAGTGGCCTGCCGGAGTGCAAAGTTGAACTGCTTATTTGGTCAGCGTGTTTTGAACACTTGCTGTGGGTCAGGACTGTGGGGATGGACATGAATACAACTAAATCCCCGTCCCCTGTGAGCATCAAGTCAAGCAGAGGCAGAGGAGAGCTGTGTCTTCTGGTGGAGGGGCCTGCCAGGGAGGCCGACACAGGGGACAGGCGGTGGCTGAGCGGATAGTGGAGGACGGGAGAGTGTCTGGTGGGCGCGGAGGAGTGTTTTAGGCAGAAGGATCAGCATGTGCAGAGACGCAGATATCTGAAAGAGCAGGCTGCGTTTTGGGAAGAATGGTGACTTAGTAGAAAAGCTGTGAATTTGGGGGTCTGTCCCACCCGAATTCAAAACCTTGCCCAGGTGCTCAGTAGCCGTGTGATCCTGGGGATGACACTAAATGCTTAGGACGTCTGTTTTCGCGTTTTCAAAACAGCAGTGTCCATGCCTCTGTTGAAGTGTTGTGAAGATTACAAATTGTTAAATGTGTGGCAGATAGGGTGCAGTTAGTTAAAGAGGGTTAATTGAAAGTGAAACTGCATATTATTCAGGGTGGATTATGTTTAGGGAATTACACACTAACGGTAATGCTCAACTCTACTGTTAGACTGAACATAAAATCAGTTCCTTAATTTTGTAAGTTCATCTTTGTGAATGACCGATCTTTTCACTGGAGCTGTACATAGAAGTGCTGAGTAACTGGCTTACAATAGCTTGTTGCAATACGAGATCTACAAAAATGACTTATTTGTTGGTTACTATAATTTATATAAACATTTATCGAGTTTATATTTGAAAAATCATACTCTATTTTTAGGAATTCTGCCTTTTCCTTACATCCTGATTCTTGGTCCAGACTCTCTCTGCATGAGACAGTTTCTTGGCTTCCCAACACTAGGTTGATCTGTGTTCCAAAACCCTTCTCTTGATCGACTCTGACAGTTTCTTCACTGCGTGGTGCCATTTTTTTTGTGCCAGAAGGCCGAGGATATGTGGCATCTTTTATTCTAATTCCATCTTTTTCTTGTCCTCCTTTCCACCCCCTTTTTTTGAGAAGTATATGTTATAACTGACAGATGCTAATTGCCCAGTTAGCTTTTGCGTTGAGTAAGGGTGTAAGGTGGGTGCTTTGCAAACTGAACATCTTTAGTTATTTCCTGGCTTGATAATTCGCAAGTGTGATTTGGCTGTAAGGTCCTGACTACTCAAGACATGGCATTTTAGGGAAGGACTTACTGGTATTGCTAAGAAAATTATCTGTTCTTCAATCGGAATATTATTATTTGTGTTCATGGGGAATTTTATTTTTGCATTTATTTCTTTATGGAAATCCTTCATAGCTGCCTGGGTGTTAATTCTGATTCTGCCATTGCCTAGCTCTGTGACCTTAGGCAAGTTTCTTGACCTTTCTGTGCCACATCTATAAATGGAGAAATTAATATTGCATACATTGTAGGATTATGAAGATCGAGTTAATAAAATGTAATACGCTCAGGAGGTACCTGGCACATACTAAGTGCTATATAAGTGTAACTACTGTTTTTATCATTATTCCTATTATCCTTTGTACTATAATCTGATTTGATTAAAAGGAGCATGGGGGAGGGGAGCCTGTGTAGCTTAACCATCTGACTCTTGATTTCAGGTCATGTTCTTACAGTTCGGTTCATGAGTTAGAGCCCTGTGTCGGGCTCTGCGCCCTGATGTCGGGGAGCCTGCTTGGAATTCTGTCTCCCTCTCTCTCTCTCTGCCCCTCCCCTGCTCACATTCTCTTTCTGTCTCTTTCAAAATTTAAAAAAAAAAAAAAACATGCAGGAGTTTTATCAAATACTGTTTTTCCCAAAAGTCTTGAGTTTTGTTTTGTTTTGTTTAATTGTTTTGTTTTTGTTTTTGATGTGCAACAAAGGGCTTGAAGTAACTGATTTGCACAAATACCTGAGACTGTTTTGGTGTGGTCACTTAGTGGTCTGTGGCTTGGGGAAGGGCCATGGGCACATCTGTTGGGCTGCAAGAGTAGGGCTCTTGGACCTTTCCTCCTGGCAGGGACTAGCAGGGCAGGGTGAGGGGCAGAAGTCTCCATCACCAGCGTGCAGTCCTTTGACCCACGCCGTGACTGTCTGATCTGGTGACGGCCTTTAGTAACCAGGGGTCACACTGGAAAATCCTCTTGCTGGCGGTGCATCTTCAAACTGAGGGAAGATTTACATTCAGGCATCTGACATGCATTCAAATGAGTTTGCCATCTTATGCACATATTGGTAGGGCTAAAAATATTTTATTATTTCAGCATTTGTGCCAAGCCTGTCTTCTAGTTCTTCACAGAATCTTTTATGTTATATAAATTATCTCATGGTCAGATGACTGAAAATGGAGCTATAAATTACTTTTGCAAGGAGCAGAGCAAGAACACCTCCAGGATAAAAAGACAGGCCCTTGGTCATAATTTTGGTTTAATGAAAAAAAAAAAACAAAACAGGTTAGGATTAAACAGTGAATTTACTGTGCTTGGATAAAAATGGGCTTAGTGGACAAAACTGAGGCTCAGAGATATACTTTCACATCATTAAAATACTTGTGCTTCACAACAAGATTTTGTCTTTTTAAATTTGTTTTGTTAGCCACCGATCCCAGGAACCATACTGTAATGTTTGACACACTTAAGGACTGGTGTTGGGAATTGGAGCGGACCAAAGGCAGTGTCAAGTACAAAGCAGTGAGTGTCAATGAAGGCTATAAAGTCTGTGCAAGGTAAGCATTCAGTGCTCTTTTTTTTTTTTTAACAGCTGTATTGAGATTGAGTTCACATGCCATACAATTCACATATTTGAAGTATACAGTATTTTGAGATATATTCACAAAGCGTGCAGTCATCACCACAGTCAGTTTTAGAGCATTTTCGTCAGCCCTAAAAGAAACCTCATGCCCCTTAGTAGTTGCTCCCCATGTGCCCCCCTCCACACTCCTAGCCCTAGGCAACCTCTGGTCCACTTTCTTTATATTCTGGAGATTTCATATAAATGGAATCGTATAGTAAGTGGTCTGTATGCTTGCCTTCTTTCACTTACCATGGTGTTGTCAAGGCTCATCCATGTTGTAGTGCGTATCAGAATTTCATTCTTTTTTATTGCTGAATAAGATTCCATGGTATGGACGTATCACATTTTGTTTATGCATTCATCAGTTGATAGACATTTGGTTTCTTTTTCCTTTTGGGCTATTATGAATAGTGCTGCTATGAACATTTGTGTACAAGGTTTTATGTGCACAGAGGTTTCCAGGTCTCTTGTGTATACATATACACCTGGGAGTAGAATTGCTGGCTCATGTAGTAACTCTGTGTTTAGCTGCTTGAGGAAGTGCCAGACTGTTTGCCACAGGGACCGTACCATTTTACACTACCATCAGCAGGGTACAAGGGTTCCACGTTTTCCACACTGAAACCATGCTTAAGAAACTCTAAGGGTGTTCCTTAAAACATTCAAAAGTGAATTTGTGTCTTTTTGTGTGTATTTTTTTTTCCATTGTATCTGTAGTCTAAGTGAGAAACAGTTAGAGCCATTTCTGAATTTATATTTTGTATTTGCTTTACTTTTATTGGGCACTTTATTCAATAAAAATCTTTGAATGGCTGCTCTTTTATGCCAGGTAGTGACCTAGCTACTGGAGATCCAGCACTAAACAAAGACCCAGCACTAAACAAAAGAAACTTCCTGCCCTCTTGGAACTGTCATTCTGGTGGGAGGAAAACTATGATAGAAAAGATAAGTGACTAGAGTGTAATAAAAAAGTACATGGAGAAAAATCAGCAGCGGCCTAGGGAGTGTTGGAGGTGTTGGTGCAGAAGGTTGGTCAGGCACAGGGGACAGTAGAGGCAAACACCCTGAGGTGGGCTCTGGTCTGGATTCTGTGAGGGACATCAAGGAGCCCAGGGGCTGCGGAGGAGCCATCAGGGGACAGAGTAGCAGGGGTGAGGTCGGGCGGAGAGGGGTGGTTGAACGGTTACGGTAGGAGGCTTTCAGAATTTATCATGCGGTGAGGAGGAGTTTGAGCAGAGGCGTGATGTGATGTGACCTACATTTTTAAAGGATGACTGTGCATAATCCTCTTTTAGAAACTTGAATCTTATCATTTTGGAACATATTCCCTAACACCCTGGTAACGGTTTCATAAGAGTATATTTTTGCAGAGCATTTTGTATTTATGGTTCTGATGGTCCTATTCACACCAGTTTTGATTTTGATCAGTCTCAAATATCTATCAAATTAGCTCTCCTGACACAACACAACCTGGAGTGACAGTGGAGAGGGACCTACAGAGCAAGTGTTTTCTACCCTTTCCTGACCACAAAGCTTGGAGAGGGAAAGCTAGCTCTCACTCATAGAGTTTAGAAACCCCTGTACCGAGGAGGTGGTCGTGTGTAACCATGATGTTGACACTAATAGAAGGCATCCCGGTTCCCAGAATTGTTTTTAAAAAATTCTACCACATACTGATTAAATTCATTAGTATTTATGTAGTTATCCGCGCACCAAAAATATACCTGGTAGGAAAGGCAGGTGGCGAGGAAGCCTTTAATGAGTGGTTAACAGGGAAAATGAAGCTTTAACAAGATTTTAGTGCTTAGAGCACTTGGTGCCAACACTCCCTCCACTCCACCCCCACTGTGGGCTGCCCCAGCCATGCAAAGAGTCTTCTACCCTTTTTTGTCCCAAAGGGAAGATATGGGGCAAGTCGAGCTTTGTTTCTCACCTGGACTGCAGTGGTGCTGCCTGCGTGGTCTCCCCCGGCATCCGTTGTCTGTATCTACAAGGTCCTTCGTGGTTTGACTCCCTTCTGTCCAGCCCTCTGCCCGCGCTGACCCTGTGCCATAGACCTTGCCCGGGCGGTCTCCCATCAGGGGTGCTCCTTTGGCTTTCAGCTGCAGGAGCGTAGTTCCTGCTTGTGCATCAGATCTTAGCCCAGGTGTTACTTTCGTAGGGAGCCTTCCCCAGGGCTAGGCCAGGTCTCTGGAAGAGCTTCTCTCCACAGTACTTCCTACAATTGCGAGTTTATTTTTATCTGTATCACTGTTTGGAAATGTTTGTTTCTGCAACCTCTCAGCTCTGGAGAGATTCAGGGGCACTGTTTTCGTTCATCGTTATATCTTCAGTACCTAGTACAGTGCCTGGTTTTGAGAGGCGCTCAATAGAATGAGTAAATTCATGGAAGCCCTCCCTTCAGTAGTTAAAGGGCACTCCAACCAGTTTGGATAAGAATAGGACACTGCCCATCTGCTTCATCTCCCAAGGTCAGAGCTGGCTCTTCCAGTACCAGTCTTCCTCCCGAAAAGCCTGTTTCATCCTGCCTCCTGTCAAGGTGTCAGAAGGTCTGGTTACCCCATAGGGCACATGTAACACAGCAGAACCTATAAACTGATGCTGCCGCGGGAAGATGTTGCTGCCCCAGTGTTGTCACTCTGATGGTCTCCTCACCCTCAGTAAGACCGGGCCCGAGTGCATAGGACAGCTTTCCTTGAATATTTATGTTGAATATTTCCTTGAATATTCCTTGAATAATAAAGTCCTGTATTGGGAAAGGCTGTTTACTTGAAACTTGCCCTAATGACTAAAATGACTGCTTTCCAAGGAGGGAAGGTTAGCTTGGACATTGGGAGCCTCACAGCAGAGACTCCTTAGAACCTCCTTGGTAGTTCACTGGGGCAGGAGAGGATGTCTCGGACTCCCCTCGCTGGTGCACAGCTGTCCATCTCTGGGCGCCCCCCTTTCTTTAGCCACTGCATGCTACATATGCTAACATGCTTGGTTCTGACATTTTTCCCCCTTTGGTGAAAGACTTAAAAGAGAAAATTAACTGGCTAACCAACATTGTAAAATGTTTAACCTCAGTAGGGGAAGACATGCAAATTTTTTAAAACCATGTGGCCCCAGGGGTACCTGGGTGGCTCGGTCCATTGAGCGTTGGACTCTTGATTTTGGTTCAGGTCATGATCTTGCAGTTTGTGGGTTTGGGCCCTGCACTGGGCTCCGTGCTGCCAGCACAGAGCCTGCTTGGGATTCTCTCTCTCCCCCGCTCCGTGCTCCACCCATGCTCATGCTCTCTCTCAAAAATAAATAAATAAAAATAAAATAAAAAATAAAAAAATATATTGTGGCCTCAGCTTTGTAGAATGAGCCTCTGGGGAAGGAGCTGAGACTCGGGCCTGAACCCGTCCCACAGGTGGCCCCCCTCTGCAGGCTGAGAAACAGTGGTCTGTGTGTAAGCTGCCTTCTAGGGCAGTGCTGTTCCCAGGTTGCACAGCTGAATCGCCTGGGAGCTTGTTCACACGCAGATTCTGATTCAGCGGGTGTGAGGCTGGGCTTGAGGGTCTGCTGTCCAGGTGTCGCTGCTGCATATGTGGAGTGGCAGGGGCTTCTAGAACAACAGCCATCATCCTGTTTCTATACCGGGAGGGCTTTTCAGCTTCGGATTTTCTTCTTCAGGCTTCTGATATTTAATAGTTCTGGGATGGAGCCTGGCAGACATAGGGAGGTTTTTACTCTTCCCATGAGATTTTAAGGGCAGCCTGATTCGTTGATTTGTGAAGAGGTATTTATGTATGTATGTATTTCTTTTACTTCAGTGATAACACCTGAAGAAGGATCACCTTACCACCCAGTCCCCTCAAGCACACATCTAATAAGATATTCCCGGACACTGCAAACTTCAAAAGCCAAATAATTTTTTTTTCTTAAAGCCAAATAATTCTTAACAATTTTGATGGTTTGAAGTGTCTTGTCTTTGACCAATAGTTTCAAAACCTGGTTTTACATTATAACATAATGGGCGTTTTTTTCTTTTTAATTACCTTTAAGATTTTTTTAATGGAAAATCTCAAGTAGTAGAAAAGAATAAGATGAATTCCCTTTTGCCCATCACCCACCTTCAACAGTCTTTTTTTTTTCTTTTTTTCTTTTTTTTAAATTTATTTTGAGAGAGACCTAGTGTGAGTCAGGGAGGGTGCACCCACCAGCACAGAGCCCATCACGGGGCTTGAACCCACCTAACTATGAGATCATGACCTGAGCTGAAATCAAGAGTTGAACGCCTAACCGACTGAACCATGCAGGTGCCCCGGCTATTCTTAACTCATGCCCTAATCCTATTTTCTCTGTGCTTCCCATGAATTATTTTGAAATAAATCCCAGACCGTACCACATTTCATTCATGAATTTTTTGGTATACATCTCTAACAATTAAGGACTCTTTTTCTAAATATAGTCATAAAACCATTGTCACACCTTTCAAATTTAACATTAAAACCATCAATACCATTGAGTAGCCAGTCAGTGTTCAAAATGTCCCCATTATTTTATAAACTTTTAAAACAGTTTTTCATCTTTTTATGTTTTATCATTAATCGAGACTGAATGAGATCTCTTGCCATTGGTTGATAAGTGTCTTAAGTCTCTTAATCTATAGATTCTCCCAACATTGTTTTCTTGTTTTTCAGTGTTCATTTATTTTTGAAGGAGAGAGAGACAGAGCTTGATGGGGGAGGGGCAGAGAGAGAGGGAGACACAAAATCCGAAGCAGGCTCCAGGCTCTGAGCTGTCAGCACAGAGCCTGACACGGGGTTCAAACTCATGAGCCGTGAGATCATGACCTGAGCCGAAATCGGATGCCCAACTGACTGAGCCACCCAGGTGCCCCCATTATTTGTTTTCTTACAATTTATTTGAAGAAACCTGGCTATTTGATTGTTTCTTGTAATCTGGGTTTGGTTGATGTTTAAAATGGTGCTCCACCCTCCAATGGATTGATTAGATCCAATGGCTCTCTTCAATTTAGAAAGTCCATCTGCTCCACCTAATACTTAAGGGACTTACTTCAAACGTGTAGCATGCATACAAGTGCCATCTGATTACTCTCCATTGTAGTTACACCACAGTTACCTTCTTATTTCCCGTGAGACTTTAAGCTCTTTGACTGAAAGGTGTTTGTAGCTCCACAGTGATGCAACTTAGGCAGGTTTCTTATTAATAGAAACCTGCATCTTTTAACTAGAGGAAGAGGTGGTGTCCTTGTATCATTATGATCTTTGCAACTCTGAAACCTGACTTTCCCACATCCTACCACTTAACAGCTTATTTTTAGAACCTAAAATCTCATATAGAAACTGAAGTCATACTAGGTGGGTTCAGGGCCTCGCTCTCCTAATGCTTATTAATTGTATAACCTGTGAAGGACCTTTGTGGCACCGTCTCAGTTTCTTTATCTCTGAAATGGAATAATAGTATAGTACATACCTCCTAAGAGTTGTCAAGGGATTAAATGAATAATTTGTGTTACCTAATTAGAGTCTGGCATACAGTAAACACTTAAATGTTTGTTGTTGTCAGAGTGCTTGATAAAATGTCTAGGCAACAGTTTTTTTTTTTAAAGTTCATTTATTTTCAGAGAGAGACCACTAGCAGGGGAGGGGCAGAGAGAAAGGGAGAGAGAGAGAACCCCAAACAGGCTCCATGCTGTCAGTGCGGAACCCAGTGCGGGGTTGAACCGACGAACCATGAGATCATGATGTGAGCTGAAACCGAGAGTCAGATGCATGACTGACGGAGCCACCCAGGCACCCCTTGGCAGCAGACATCTTAATTACTGGTTTCCATATTAGTCTGGCTGAAAACAACATGGATGCTTAATTGCCACTATATGATGAGAAAGATCACTCCCAGTTTTGGAGTTCATATATTTTTAGATATCACAGATACCAATGCCCTCATTTCATGGATGAGGAAACAGACCCAGAGAGATCGGGTAGCTTACTTAGGGTCACACGGAATCAGAAGCAGAGCTAGGCTTTGAACCCAGAGTCCCAACTGATTTGGCCAGAGATAGTTCATGTGCATCTGCTCTTAACAGAAAAATAAGGTTCATGTCCTGCCACTCTGCTTTCACTTCCTCGGTTCATTAAAGTTAAGCTTTCATATTTAGTGAATTACTCTAGTACTAAAACTGGTGACATCTCTTTCTTCTAGATTGCCAGCATACTTTGTTGTCCCCACTCCTCTTCCTGAAGAGGACGTGTCACGCTTTCAGGGTTACGGCATACCAGTAAGTACATCTAGAAACTCTAATAGCTATGGCTTGCTCATCAACCCGTTCTGACAAATTATTCTATTTAAAGCCCTTGGCTTTGGTCCTCCGTTCAAAACTGATCCAAAAATATCTCAGGGATTCACTAAAAAAAGTTTCTCTCTCAGACATGAGGCTCCCTAGGACAGAGCTCTAAAGTTTTCACAGATGCAGTAGAATTTTAGCAGAAACATCTTAGAGATATAAGAGGATTAAGTATCTGTCTAGTATTGAAAGCCAGCCTGATTTAATACCTGAAATCACTTTGAGGCTAAGCTGACCACACTAAGGGTAGTAAGGTTTAAGATTCTTTTTGGCCCCACTGTTAATTTTTGAGTGGGCGTGGCCATGTTTTCTCCCAGAGACAACATGGAGAGCTTACTTAGTTTTTACAGAATAGACTGGGATGGGAGCCATATTTAATGTGTCACCGATCAAAGAAAGCAAGACTTTGGCAGTTACTCCAGTTTCTAATTGGTGGTTGGGAGTTGCCAAGCCTTCAGGGAATTTAGTAAGGAATGGGAATTACAAGTAAATGCTGTGCTGTGCACATGGTTTGTTCACCAAAAAGGTCACTCCTGTATTGGAGGCGAGATGTTTCATCAGAGGTCACATGCTCAGAAGCCCATGTAGACAGGGGAGGTATGAGCTTGGCCCTTGCAGTGAACCAGATAACATCCGCCTGAGTTAAGGGGAGGATGCTTCTCTGTGCCAGCCAGTTTGTGCTCTGTGGGAATATGGGCATTGTCTTGCCAGATATCCTGATTTCTCAGGAGAAGCCAGAGATAGAGATTTTTATAGGAGTTTTGAGTTTTTCCAGTTTCTAAATGTATGCAACGGATTCATATGTTTAAAAAACTCTGGTCTTTGGGCTAGAGTTGGCTCATGTCCACCAGTTTGTAACCTTTGATTGAGAGCGGTGGTTTTCACACTTTCTGGTCTTAACGCTCAACACTCTAAAAAGTTATTGAGGATTTCAAAGAGGTTTTGTTTATGTGGATTATATTGTTTCATATTTGCCGTATGAAAAACTAAAAATTTACTGCTTATTTTAGCAATTAACTTCCTACGTTTTAGTGTCAATAACATATTTTTGCGAAAAATAACTATTGTTCAAAACAAACAAAATCATAAGATAACAGCGTTTTACATTTTTAAAAATAGAAGACTGCCAGATTCTTATATCTGCCTCTTTCATTCAGTCTGTTGTAGGATGTTAGGGTTTAGTTGAAGTACGTGAAAATCCAGCCATACACGGATCCATATGTGGGAAGGGAGGAATATTTATTTACCTTTTCAGATAATTGGAATATGGTTCTTTGATGGTACACCAAAAAAGATGAGTGTTGGTTTCCTAAAGGTTAATTGCAATAAGGAATCTGAAAAACATAATAAATTTTTCATTTTCTGCAAAATTAAAATCCATGGGTCTGTCTTGTACATGGCATAGATCTTAAAACATGCATGATTTTATGACCTTATATAGTGATCATTTGGAAAATGTTGGTTCACTGGGTTATACAGATCATTGAAATATTAACATTTCCTTATATAATATAAAAATCGGGGGGGGGGGTTGGGCGCTCAGTTGAATGTCCAACTTTTTTTTTTTTTAAGTTTATTTGAGACAGAGTGCACACAGTGGAGGGGCAGAGAGAGGGAGAGGGAGAATCCTTGGGATTTTTTCACTGCGCCTCTCCCCTGCTTGTGCTCGATCTCATGAGTGCTCTCTCTCTCTCTCTCTCTCTGTCTCTCTCAAATAAATCACATTCATTAGCATCGTCCTTGTCTCATCAGAAAAGTCTATATATTTTGAGAAGTGGTCCAGCCAGAGTCAGAGATTAGTTTTCCACAATTCTAATTTTTGCTTGAAAGTTCATTTTTTATTGTTTGCAACAATTTGTCAGTTGTTTTCCTTGAAGTGGTAGGGTCGCTTCATTCTTTTTTGAGGATGCGTCTGCCAGGTACCAAAGTCTGAACACCCATTGTTTGACTTGCACTCATTGTCTTTCTTTTTTTTTCCTCACTCATTCTTCCAATTCCATGGAAAGAGCAGCAGATTCACCTCCCAGCTCAGGCACATACGTGCTCTTCCTCAAGACAAACACCACTTCAGTGCTCATGTCCCACTCCATCACGTGGGATATAAAGCATATTACTATTAAATTGTCCGTAATGGTCAAGATTAATAAAATAAATGATTTTTAGTCTTTCATTAAGGACATTCTGAAGTGAAACAGAATTTCCTTTCCTGTGAGTGTGTGGCAGCCAAGAATACAGTGGTGACTGATGGCATCTGGTAGTAGTGCCTGGGTTGGTGCCAAGGCACCAGCACTTTCGCCCACCAGGGCTTTGCCGTCGGTGCAAATGGCGACACTGTGAAAAGGACACATTACCTCTTAGTATTATTCTCAGAACACCTGAAAGGGTCTTGGGACACTCCCCCCCCCCCCCCCCCCCCCGTTTGGACTACATTGTAAGAATTGCTGTTGTAGAAGAATGAAAATGAAGGTCTTGAGTTTTCAGCCTTTCAGAGATGGATCTAGGGACAGAGGGTGAGCTCTGTGGGAAGAAGCAGAGATGAATTGTCTGCACGTGTGCGAATAGGGTGCTTTTCCATCTGGCATCGTATGAACTTCCAGTACTGTGTTCTAGCCAGCCTTCAAGCTCAGGAGTAGAAACTGTTCTGCTAAGACCCGAGTGGGGAGCCGGCAACATCACTTTGATAGAAACAGGAGGAAGGTGTTGTCGCTTTTTCGGGTCTGCCTTAATGCTATGTCCTGCAAGTGGGGTTTGCATGAACGGACAGCAGAAACATTTTGTACACGATGGAATTTGCACATTTACCCAGGGAACACAGAGCTCTCAGTACACAAAACGTAAGATTTGCCATTAATGGCATTTAGTGTATTCACAACGTTGTACAACCATTACCACTTTCTAGTTCCAGAACATTTGCATTATCTTCATGCTTTTTTACCCCGACTTTTCAACTAGTCTGTTTTTTCTTGTCTTCGCTTATTTTCAGTGAAGAACCACATCATTTGTAAATTCAGTTGCATCCTTGCTCTAATAGTGACTTTGGCCTCCTCTACCCTCTGCGGTTCTCCAACCCCTGAGTATCAGTCTGTTTTGGCTGTGGGGCTAGTGATCATTGCTAAAGGTGATTCAGACCAAACAGGAGAGTGATCCTTAATGGGAAATGTGAAAGCCATGTTAGCTTGCCTCGGTTGAGCCTTTGTTCTGCTCAGCAGTCTGTTATTGAACTCCTTTTGGAAACCATCTTTTCGTGCTCTTTTTGTAATTCCATTCTTTTTTTCTCTTTTTTAAGTTTTATTTACTTTAGTAATCTCCATTCCCAGTGTGGGGGTCAAACTCATGACCCTGAGATCAAGAGTCACAGAATCATATGCTCTTCTAACTGAGCCTGCCAGGTGTCCCTGTAATTCCCTTCTTCTTCCTTCTTCCTTCTGCCTTCTTCCTTCTTCCTTCTTCTTCATTTATTTATTTTGAGAGAGAGAAAGCATGAGTCAAAGAGGGGCAACAGAGAGAATCCCAAGCAGGCTCCATGCTCAGTGCAGAGCCTGTCATGGGGCTCAATCTCTTGATCATGAGACCATGACCTGAGCCAATATCAAGAGTTGGACTGTTCAGGGACGCCTGGGTGGCTCAGTTGGTTAAGCGGCCGACTTCGGCTCAGGTCATGATTTTGCGGTCTGTGAGTTCGAGCCCTGCGTCGAGCTCTGTGCTGACAGCTCAGAGCCTGGAGCCTGCTTCAGATTCTGTGTCTCCCTCTCTCTCTGCCCTTCTCCTGCTCACGCTCTGTCTCTATGTCTCAAAAATAAATAAACATTAAAAAAAAAAAAAAAGTTGGACTGTTCAACCGACTGAGCCACCCAGACGCCCCCCTGTAATTCCAGTCTTCACTTTTGTACTGAGAGACAACGTTTCCTCTACTTCTGTGGGATCTTGAACAGTCAGCAGCAAGACCTCCCTCAGCTTCCTCTGTCACCTCCTGTTGTTTTTCTCTGTGTTCCTGTTTCCTTATCCTGAATCTAACTAAACATCTGCCTGGCTCTTGATCTCATCTGCCCTTGCTTTGTCTGGAGCCTTTGTCCATCAGTCTTCTGCCTTCCACCTTCCACATGGATCTTTCCATGGTTCTGCTCTAACTGAAAGCATGTCAGGCTTCTCCTAACCTGAAGAAGCCCCTCTTGAAGAGTTAAGCTACTGTTGTGTTCTTCCTTCCCGTACCAACAAACATATTTGAAGACTCTACTGACCTGGGTGCCTTAGTTGGTTAAGCATCTGACTCTTGATTTTGGCTCAGATCATGATCTCACATGAGCCCCACATTGGCCTCTGCGGTGGCAGAAAGGAGTCTGCTTGGGATTCTTTCTTCTCTGCCCCTCCCCACTCGCCCTGTCTCTCTCAGAATAAATAAATGAACATTAAAAAATAAAAGACTGTGTACTAATTTTCCCTACTTGTCTCTCTCTACTTGTTTCTTCTTGCATGGTGACTTTTATCCCCTGCTCTGCCGAAGGACCTTCCAGAAGTCATTGGGCCTTGTGTTGTGCATCCCCACTTCTCCGTCCCATAGATGCAAGTGTGACATTAACTACGTTCTCTTTATTTTGCTTCTAAGTTCCTGTCTTGCTTTGGACACACTATGCTTTCTTGGTCCTCTGACCTCAGTAGTTCCTTCTTTCTTACACTGCTTTCTGGTGTCCAGTTGTAGATGATCCCCTTAAGCTCTGTCTTTGGCTCTGTTAAGAGAGATACCTTAAGATGTACCAAATAATGAATAATCTCCCCCTCTGCCTCTTCAAAGTTTAACAGTATAGGGGCACCAGTGTGGCTTAGTCAGTTTAGTGTTCGATTCTTGATTTCAGCTTAGGTCATGATTTTAGGATCGTGGAATTGAGCCCTATGTTGGGCTCCACACTGAGTGTGGAACCTGCTTAAGATTCTCGTTCTCTTGCTGTCTTGTGCCCTCTCTCTCTCTATGTCTCCCCCTCCCTCTTTCCCCCTTTGCCCCTAAACCCCTCTTGTACTCTTCCTCTCTAAAAATAAAAATAATAAAAATTTTTTTAAATAATAAAAGTAAGCAGGACTAACAAGCAGTGATTCTTGTTGTTGTCAAGACATTTATACTAAGAACCCAGATAGAAATTATATACATTACACTAGGAGAAGACATGCTTTTTGCTGAATTCCTGTGAGAAGCATGTTTTTGACCAAGAATTATGCTTGTTTCCGGGGTGCCTGGGTGGCTTAGTCAGTTAAGCATTCAACTCTTGATTTCGGCTCAGGTCATGATCTCACGGTTCATAGGTTCCAGCCCTGCATTGGACTCTGACAGTAAGGAGCCTGCTTGGGATTCTGTCTCTTTCTCTGCCCTTCCCCTGCTCTCTCTCTTTCTCAAAACAAATAAATAAACCTAAAAAACCTAAAGAATTTTGCTTGTTTTCTATTTATTTTTTTAAACAATACCTAGTGCTTTTGCTTTTTTTTTTATTATCAATTTTCAGAGTATTAAAAAAATTTTTTTAATGTTTATTTGTTTTTGAGAGAGAGAGAGAGAGACAGAGCACGAGTAGGTGAAGGGCAGAGAGAGAGGGAGATATAGGATTCGAAGCAGGCTCCAGAGCTGTCAGCACAGAGCCTGACCTGACCTGAGCTGAAGTCTGACGCTTAACCAACTGAGCCACCCAGGCACCCCTCTTTATTTTTCCAAATGGAAAATAATAAGGGAATTACCCCAGATGAGATGAGACATTTCTCCTGTTGTGCCCCCAGGATAAAATGAGTTATGGGCGAATATCACCAAGAGTGAAGCCTTTCTACCCCAGGAGAAGAGATAGAAAGGATAACAGACCCTTAATTTCTTAGAACCTGTCACCTAGTCATGGCTCAGAGTGTCTCCCCTTTTATCCAAGTGATCTGCAGCAATGAGGGGCATGGTTGCCGGGCATTCAAACTACTGCCACCTTTGGCTGAGGGCTAGACACTGTGGTGGTTTCTGTATGTTGCTTAGCATGACGTGGGGAGGACAGCAGAGGGCCCTTTGATTTGTCTTCATATTCTAACACGTCCACCTCATTATGAATCTTATGGAGTCAAAGTATGGCCTGGCCCTGAAAGGCGAGTCATTGCTTTTTGACATTTCCTAGAGCGGACCTTTGTTCCTCTGTCCTCACTCCCTGGGCGGGCTTGTCTCTTCCATGTCAGCTGGCCACCAGTTCCCATGTCCGGAGCCCCAGTCCTGCCTTCCCCTCCTAAACTCATAACCCTCATCTAAGGTCCCTCCTGGATAGGTATCCTGTTGGCATTGGACACCCAATACACCCAACACCCATTCCATCATCTTCCCCTGAAACCCCAAGCCAGTTGCTCCTGGCTTTCTAAGTGTGGTGCAGAGTATCGCCTGGATCATGTGCTGATCTTGAACCTCACAGCCCAGGCTTCCGCTACTAGCATGTCCAGTATATAGTTTGTACCATTCGTTGCAGATGAGTAGCAAAAAGTTGCTGCTTCTGGATGGCAGAATTATAAAAAAGCATCTCCCCCTAGGTTTTATCTTTGAGCTAAGGCTGATGACTTGGTCAGCAGGGCAGTGGCCGTGTTTTAGCCATTCTCAACCCTTCACCAGGCCTTTATGAGGTGCAGAGTCCACGACAGTGCTCACCTGCCCTAAACAGGCCTGCTCTGTCCTCCATTCCAGGCTCCACTGGCAGATGACTTTGCCTCAAGATCAGCTCTCATTTCCTTTTGTTCCTGCAAAACAGAGCAAACAGATTCTCCCACTGTAGCCAGAAAAGTGCCTGAACACCCGGACCTGTCACTTAAGGTCATCATGTGGTTTCTTCCTCTTTTACCTTCCTTTGTGGTTCCTTGAAATTCTCTTCTCTCGTTTACCATGTTCTACCTTTTATATGTTTGTGAATTTATTTCCCTTTTGAGAGCCTAAGCTCCTTGGAGGTAGACCCACTATCTGAACCCTCTTCACATACTCTTCACCCCAGGCAGTGCCTTGCATGTACGGGTCTGGTATCCTTTGTTGAACAGCCAGCTTCCCATTCTTTCTACTATGAACTTTCTCTAGTGACAGGAGCTGCCCCCTTCTTGCCATCCAGGTAGAGCACAGCCTTTAGTCACACTGCTGCAGCTTTCAGTGCAACTTGAAGTTGTTTGGTCTCCCCAACCTTCAGTTCCTTGCTCTTAATGGAAGTAGAAATCACCCCTTTCGGGGCCCTTGGGTGGCCCAGTTGGTTAAGCATCCAGCTGTAGATTTTGACTCAGATCTTGGTCTCAGGGTTCGAGCCCCACGTCAGGCTCTGCGTGGACAGCGTGGAGCCTGCTTTGGGTTCTGTTGTTCCCTCTCTCTTTCAAAAATAAACATAAGGGGCGCTTGGGTGGCACAGTCGGTTGGGCGTCCAACTTCGGCTCAGGTCATGATCTCGCGGTCTGTGAGTTCGAGCCCCGCGTCGGGCTCTGTGCTGACGGCTCAGAGCCTGGAGCCTGCTTCACATTCTGTGTCTCCCTCTCTCTCTGCCCTTCCCTTGCTCACTCTCTGTCTCTCAAAAATAAAATAAAATAAATTTTGAAAAAAAAAATAAACATAAAAAAAAAAAACCCACTGCTCTCTCAGAGTGTGACTGAGAATCACATGAGTTAATTCACACGAAGTGCCGGACAGTAAGCTGTGCTCTAGTGCAGCAACTACCCTAGTAATGATGATGATGATGCCGCCATCGTCCGGGCTCCCAGCACTAAAGCCAAGTCGGAAGGTGACTTACGTTAGACCATAAGCAAGTCTGAGCATGTCTATCTAGACCCGGGGGTCTTTTGTTTTTGTTTTAAGACTAAGTCATTGTTTTTCATTGTAAATAACTACTTTTTGGCTTAACAAAGTTGAAAATACCCACCCATTTTGTACTGAAGCTAGACATTTCCCTGTGTGACTTTAATTGCTCAGCTTGCCTTTCTCCTGCTGGACTGTGTGTATTACGACTGAAAAACCTTTATTTCCCTTTGCAGTTATGGTGTTGGTCCTGCCACAATGGATGTGCCCTTTTGAAAATGTCACCAATGCCCAAAAAAGAACAGGATGATGGCATTTCACAAGTTCAAAAGAGCTTCTTGGATGGGTCAGTACTGCTCTACATTTTGTGACTGGTTAGCTCAAGTTCTTGTTTTCCGAGAAGCAGGGGAAGAGACCTCAGGACTGTGTACGTTCCTGTTTACCTGCTCGTAGCTTAGTGCTCAGGAACACCATAGAGAGTGGTCATTTTTAATACCTTTGAAAGGAAGGGCACCTGGCTGGCTCAGTCAGTAGAGGATGCAACTCTTGATCTTGGGCTCATGAGTTCGACCCCCTCATTGGGTGTAGAGATTACTAAAAAACAAAAAAATTAAAAATACATAGTTTTGAAAGGAGTCTGTAAAATGTAATCATTAAGAATGTCAACTGCAGGGGCGCCTGGCTGGCTCATAGGAGCTTGCAACTTTTGATCTCAGGGTCATGAGTTCAAAGCCCATGTTGGATGTAGAGATTACCTAAATAAATAAAATTTAAAAAAAAGAAAAAAAAGAATGTCAACTGCATTCTGTATTTAGGGGGGAGGACATGATGGCTATAGTGTTGACAGTGGTCAAATCTGGGTCATGACCTGTGTCACTGTCCTTTAATACATGTTCCACGTGCTTCCATTTCCACCTCCGATGACTGGGAACAGCAGTTCTGTGGTAGCTAGTTTGTTGGCAAGGATTAAATGGGAGGATACCTACACACAGATCTTGCCACAGGAAGTGCTCAGGAAAAATCAGCTGTTCCTAATTCACTTCTGCTCTTCTAATCTCCTGTTACTTTTTGATACCTAGAATTTATAAGACCATCCACAGGCCACCCTATGAAATTGTTAAAACCGAAGACCTGTCGAGCAACTTCCTGTCCCTGCAGGACATCCAGACTGCCTACTCTAAATTCAAACAGCTGTTTCTGATCGGTGAGAAAAATGCTGAATAAAAGCTCTCTGTCAGATAGGGAAAGACATGCCACATAGATTGGGTGACAGTTGGTACCTTTTCCCTGGTCTCTGTATGCACCAGAGGCTCATGACCAGGAGGGTTGATGTCATGGAGTGGGGGGGCTGGTAGCCGAGGGGCCGCTGTCATTGCCACTTTCACCGCCCCCACCCCCCATTTTCCTCCAGGCTTTCACCCTGTCGCCCCTTCTCACAGCTGAGAACACAGGCCCACCCCTCCACTGCCCCTCTTTTCTCCTTCCCCAGCACACCGGTTGCCCAGTGGTGTCGACAGGAGCTTCTCCCTTTAAAAGCTGTGGAGCCGTGTCATACCTGTGCTCACTGGCTCACGCATGGTGATGTGTAAAGTGGAAGATCGGTTCGGCTTCCTTAGCGGCCTATTGAATGCCCACCCCCCTGCCCCAAGTGGAAATATCTTTTTTTCCTTCTGCTTAAGCAGAAATGTACAAAGTAGGAAATGAAATATGCCCTTCCCAGCCACCCCTGCTTCTCTGCCCAGGCTGCCCACTATGAACTGTTAGGACCTGAATCCTATTTAACCAGCCCAGTTGTTTATTAATTCTCGTTCTTACGAGTAAGTCTGTATTACCGTCTGAGATTTGTCACACAGGTAATTTTTTGCTAACTTGGGACTTTCTAGCCTAGCAAATTCTAACTAATTTAGGATTCATTCCTTCATTCAACTGACATTTACTGAGTTTCCATTATATGCACCGGTTATGGAGACACTTGAGACAAAGATGAATATGATGCCCATGTTAACAGCAGTGTCCACCTCTGACTAGATTATAAAAAGCAGGGACCTGGTGGAGAGTGATACACTGCCCTCGTTTTTTTTGTTGTTTTTTTGTTTGTTTGTTTTTGCAGATCTTAAATTTCTGCACATTCAGAGAAACTTCTCTAGTGATAAACTATAGAAATGATCCTTGAGGGGCGCCTGGGTGGCTCAGTTGGTTGAGCGGCTGACTTCGGCTCAGGTCATGATCTCACAGTCTGTGGGTTCGAGCCCAGCATCAGGCTCTGTGCTGACGGCTCAGAGCCTGGAGCCTGCTTCATATTCTGTGTCTCCCTCTCTCTCTGCCCTTCCCCTGCTCATACTCTATCTCTACGTCTCTCAAAAATAAATAAATGTTAAAAAAAATTAAAAAAAAAAAAGAAATGATCCTTGAAAGTATAGTCTTCACTGCACTAGTTGGTTGAGGACTGTGATTCTACGCTTTCCTTTCCTTCTCATCACACAGGACTTGCAGAGAGGTGTCTGCCTTGTCTTGATTTGAGTTTGCAGCTTGGACCTGTATTAGATGTCCATGAAACGCAGGGCTCTCTGTATCAAAGGTGGGTGGGAGGTGTGGTTAGGAGCATGCAAGGAAAATGTGTTTGTGTATTTAGGATTCCAGCAGAAGCCAGGTCTCCCCCTTTGGACTCCCTGGCATCAGGAGGTATCCTGTCTTCCCCTGCCAGCACAGTGTAGCCTGGGTGTCGACTGTTTCCGCCTAAAACATGTTCTCCTTGTTGAGTCACAAGGTGGACCGTGGCTTTATATAAACACTATGGGGCACTTTTTATTTGAACAATGAGAATCTAAAAAATCCATTTTTGACTGCCACCCCATACCATTTCAGCTAAAGTCTGGAAGTGTCCTTGCTTAAGAGTGGAGATCTGTGCTTGGATTCTGCAGTTCAGGTCCAGGACTGTCTGAACGGCACACTTGAGTCGCACAGATTTTTGGTGGCAGACATGTAAGAAAACAATGACCTGATTTCCTTGCTCTTTTTTTCTTTTTTCAGATAATAGTACCGAATTTTGGGACACAGATATAAAATGGTTTTCTTTGTTGGAAAGTAGCAGCTGGCTTGACATAATCAGGTATTTCAAAGCCATCATTTTGCTCATGAATTTTATAGTTCTGTAATTCAAAGGAGTAAAGCAAATTGACAAATAATTGAACTGTTTTATATTTCACAGTTAGGTGTTCTTAGATCACATATTCTATTCACGGCTCAGCTGGATTTTACATTTTTATTTATTTCTGTGCACATTTGATCTGAATTTATAGACATGCTACTTGCTCACAGAGATCTCTCTAGACTGTATATAGACTAGGTGTGGGAAGACTGCAGAACCAGGGGCATGGCAACCCATGAGTCTAACTGAGGCAGCAGTGCTGGCCTCCAAGGAGGGAACAGGAAGAAGTGGGGGTGATGCTGATTTTTTACTGAATACCTATTTGAATTATGTGTCTTGTGTTTATATTACCTATTTAAAAATGATTAATGTCAGTTTTTCATAATTTCATGATTGGTGTCAGTTAGGCGGTTTGGGTTTGGGTATTAGGTTGAGATTCCCAGAGATAGAATTATTATATTCCCTTCCCTACCGCTTATTTTGAATAGCTCCTCTCTGTTGCTGTTAATAGAGGAGAGGGCAGGGGGAGGCACAGAAGAGAAATGATCAGGGCGTGAGAAGAGTTCCGTGACTAGGATACTGGGAGGAAAGAGAAGAACCCCTCCCTCCAGCTGGCACCCCATCTCTCAGTTCTGCCAGAGGGGTTTGTGGCAAGGCCTCAGTCCTCCACAAACACGTGTTAGCACATCTGTTCTGGAAAGCCTGCTACACATCCCATGGTTTGAATGTGTAGTTGCAGACAGTGATCAACATCACCCAGAAAAGCACCCTTCTTCGTGTGGAGTTGACAGAGAAGGTTGAGCGTCCGTCCCCAAATGAAGTGCCGTCCGGGGAAAGGCATATGTGAAGCCCCTAGTTACAAGCAGAGAAAAAACGCTGAAAAACAGGAATAATGTGTACAGAGAGAGAGACAAAGGGATTTCTGGGCCTGTTGGATCTCTTCAGCCACACTGACACGTCGGGCAGGTGACCTTGAATTAGACAATGTGGGCGTGCAGCACAATTTCTGATGTGGGCGTTTGTGGGTCTTACTAGGACTCTCTGGCCAGACTCAGGCATGAGTTCTCAGTAGGAGGCTAGAGCTTAGAAATTACCTAGTAACATTTTAACATCAATTTTGGAATTCCCTTCTGAAAAATTTTCAGTTTCTAGTTGGCAAATGAGTGTTTTGCAGTACGTGAATAGTGTAAATGGTAACTTCTTTTCTGGAGGATCTCAAGTGAAAAAACAAGTGAGATTGTCTTCAGTTTTCTATCGCTAAATTTGTCATTGTTCTGATACCAACCTCAGAAACTAATGCCCCTTTTTCTGGTCTCTTTCCAATGTAGACGTTGCCTGAAAAAAGCAATAGAGATCACAGAATGTCTAGAAGCACAAAACATGAACGTTCTTCTTTTAGGTAATACATTTAAAGCACAAAGAGTGGTTTTCATTTCCCTTCACTCGAGATTCAATTTCTGCATATACAGCTTTATGTAATTGAAATTGTCTTGTAAAAGGAGCAAGCTAGTATAGAAATCCTTCCCATTCTTTTCTTCCCTAACCTTGGAATCCTTTGCGTTTGATTTCAGTGTTACAGTTTAAAAATACATCCTTCATTTAGAACTTGGCAGACTTATTTGCAGCCCAAGAAGGAATTGTTTGGTATCTTCACCAAAGCTCACATTTCCTAATGCTTTGGATTTTGTTTTATATTAACTCAACTTGGTTAAAGTTAAAGTCTTTTGATAATCCTTTTTATATAGAGAAATCTATGAATGGTTTAATTGTTATTTTTATACCTTTGTGTTTGACAGCCTTATGCAGTCGCTATAGAAACTTTGTGGGTCACGATTTCCTTTTCCTCGGTGGGCTTAACTTGCTCTACATGGGGACAGGACATGAGCATTCAGAATGTGGTAAAACAGGTGCAAACCACTTTTGTTAAAGGTTGTCGCTGGAGTTGGTTAAACCTGAACTAAAATATGGTGTTTGCTGTTTAGAATATTGTAAGCTTCTTGTAGCCCCGTGCTTCAGGGCAGTAGATCATCCCATGCTTTCGTACGCTCAGGCTTTTATCCTGGCTCTGACGCGCTCTGTGACTGCTGAAATTTAGCCTCTGTGGACAGGCTGGAAATGTGTCTGCCTGGGACTTCTGTCCTTGATGCTGGCTCGTTGACTTGGATTTTATGACACTAACTGAGCACCTGCTGTGAGCAGAGGTCTATACTTCTGCCTTCTAGAAGTTTACAGCCTAATGGGAGAGTTGGCCTGAGCATGTTACTGAAAAAGACCTAACCACCAGTGGCAGAACAGAGTACTGAGGAACTAAGTGGTGCAGTGGAGGACAGATAAAGATGGGAATCTTAGAGGAGGAAGTTCTCAGGCCAGGCTGCACTAGTCAGAGTTGCATAAAACATCATCTGAATCTTTGGCTGAGACGTGAGAAGTCACTCGGTCCCAGATGGATGACTGAGTTGTCTCCTGTGAAATCTCGTTTTCTAGCCCCTCTTCTTGTTATCCACAGGTGTACTGTAACACCTTTCAGAGGCAAGAAGGAAGATTCCTTAATTTCAAAAACCGATAGTACTCCAAAGACAAAACTCTGTTTCTTTTGAAGCCATGTGTTGCCGCAGTTTAGACTTGTCTCCCTGGAAGAGAAAAAGAGGCACCAGTGTAAGCCTGGACCTTAGCGCCTCACGGTTCCAGCATCAGAATGAAAGGGTTCTAACAGTGGAGACACCCCTGCTTAGAACTCACATGTTCCTGTAGCCGCAGCAACACTAGCCCCGTGCTCCTCGTGGACATTCATAAACAGCAGCTTGAGTTGCACTTCTTTATGTAAAGGGGAAACCACGGGGATGTAGACCCTCACTTTTAGGATCTGAAAACTCTTAAGGCAAATGCATGGACAGAAATGTGTGCTTTTGTTCGCCCTGGGTCATGAATGCGGAACACGCGTATGAAGGGCTTTGTCATTGCACAGGTTTTGTCCAGCGCACTCTGGGGGTGGGCACGTGGACGTAGACCCAGGGGAGTGTCTTCCCCAGGCTAGGCAAAGAAAAGCGGGCCCTCTGTGCTCTCACACAGAGACAGAAAGAGCTACGGCGCTGGGAATAAGGGAGTCCAGAAATATTAGGCTTCCTCCCAAGCCGAGGGAGTGGAAGAGGGGAGTCTGAGGAGCAGCTGAGCCTTGGAACAGTGAGCCAGCCCAGTGAGGGAGACTTTGACACAACAGCTGGAAGTTTTGAACTTGGGCTGTGAAGGCCAGCAGGTCACCGTCACATGTATGGCTCTCCCCTCATTGTGCGGCACACTGGGCTGCCCGTACGCTGACAGTGGATTTGAGTTGCTGCGTTTTACTCGTTCCGTCAGCAGACCCATGCTTAGTGCCAGCACATGCTGGAACCTGTACGGCACTGGCTACAAGCAGTTTGTCTCTCAGTCTGAACACTACCTGTTGTCCCCATTGGCCCTCACCTTCAGGGAAGTAGACCTTGATGGTCAGGTGCGGGCACACTTTGGTTTTGGGAACCCCACTGTTAACTGTGCAAGTGTGAGCACTCTTTGCAGCTTTTTAATACTCCACACTCTCCTGCCTCTTTGCATTGCTGCTGGGGCCCCTCCTAGAGGAGAATGCTTCCGACCTCTGCTGCCTCATTTCCTCCCTGGTGCAAGTGATGATGGACCCCCACTGTAGAACCAGGACTGGTTTCCAGAGCCTCGTCCAAAAGGAGTGGATCATGGGCGGGCATTCTTTCCTGGATCGCTGCAACCATCTACGTCAGAGTGACAAAGAGGAGGTGAGTGTCCTCGTCGGAGAAGCACCCGGTCTCTAATTTAATACCTGTCTTCAGGTGTCGAGTAGTGCTCACAAAGTGCACGCTGATGGGCTCGTTAGGAAGGCCATGTTCAGTTCACTGTTGCTGTAAACAGCATTGAAACCTTTCCCAGAGGAAAGGGATATTAGTAAGTGTGCTCAGCGCCTTCTCTTCTAAATTGTGTATGCCAAGGGTGGATATGTATTTCATGATGCGAATAACATTGATTTATAAAACTTAAAAAATTAATTCAGAGAGACTCCTACAGTTTCTGTAGTCTTTGCAAAAAAAAGTTAGTCTTTGCAAAAAAAAAAAAGAATATTCCACATAATAATACAAAGTAAATTTTCCCTTGCACATAAGTCTTTTCAAAATAAAGCATGAGGTTATGTTAACGCCATCCCTCACCGGGACCTTACCGGTGATGGAGCGTGCTGTGCATGTGACCTCTTCTGCGTCTGGCTGTGTGAATTGCCTTGTAGGTTAGCTGGCCCCCACGTTGTGGTCTGGTCTCAGCTGCAGCTGTGCATACTCCTTTGGCAGCATTGTTAATGATTGCTGAGGGGAAAATGAAGACAGGCGAACTTTCTTTAATGAAGTCAGCTACAAAGCTCCGTGTGCTAGGAGCATGACTCGTGGTTGCTCTTACTGCAGATAATAAACGAGTCTTTGTGTGGTGGGAACAGCGTGGCGCAGCATGCCGTGGCAATGGAGAGCCGTGGCTCCTGCCCTTAGGGTGTTGGCGCGTTTCTGGAAGACTCCATCTTCTCTCGCTAGGTCGCGAGGTTTCTTTCAGGCCTAGTCTCTGCTCACATGTGTCCCATTAAGCTGAATGGAAATCACCATTTTCAGCCTTGCGATGGACTTTGCCTTTCTGAGGAACTTTGCAAAGTTGATGGGACTCAAATAACGTGATGGGCAGAGAGAGCAAATACTCTGTGGGAAAGAGTGTGTTTTGGATATCTTGAGAAGGTGAGGACTGGCAGGGACCATGTCTGGGGAGGGAGAATGAGTCCAAGAGCAGATTCAGTCTGATCTGCTTTCACCAGCCTTTGGGGAAGTCATCCAAGCTTTCAGAGCCCATTTTCTTGACTGTGTAGTAAGGTTCAGGTATTTTCCATTCTGTTTAATGATATACTGAGCAGAAAATGAGATGTGAGATAAAGTTGCTATATAAGCATTTCTTCACATCTCCACAGCAACATATTGAAGTTGTTGGGGGTTTTTTTCTCCTAAAATGTGGCCGTTTTTTAAAATGTTTATTTGTTTATTAAAGTGAGCGAGTAGGGAAGGGGCAGAGAGAGAGAAAGAGTGGGAGGGAATATCCCAAGCAGGCTCCATTCTGTCAGTGCAGAGCCCAGTGGGGGCTCGATTTCATAAACCGTGAGATCATGTCCTGAGCTGAAATCAAGAGTCGGACACTAAACTGACTGAGCCACCCAGGTGCCCCTCAACTCCTGTCTCTCTTCTGAGCTGCGCGAGGCCTCGACAGCCTCCATAAGGGAGAGACTGTGACATGGCTATCCTACTCACCTGACAGCTTTGCTGATGGCTCAGAACTTTGTGAATGACCAAGCACCCTAGAAAATTCTCTCTACCAATGAAGGGCTTGCCTCCGGGTAGCTAATAAAGGAGGGCGTCAGTTAAAAAAAGTCTATACATTCGTGGAAAAGAAGGTTAGAAACTCACCTTTGCTGCTTCTGCCGTCTTCCCCATCCTCTTTCTCTTCTGCATCCTCATTGTGGGGTGAAGACAGGAATATTGACAAAATTCGACATGACGGAGTGTAGTTTTTTGGTAATACAATTTACTAATGTGAAGAATGGAATTCTTTCAGCGGGGGATAACAGTTTCACTTAGGTGGGGTTCAGAGTGTTCCCTGTTGCCTAAATCAGTTGCAGATGCTCATCTGTCAGTGCTTGGTCAGTAATGAGATTTTATATATTTCATCCTTCCATGTCTTCCATACAGATCAGTACTCCCAAATACTGATCTAAAGTCGTGTGACTTTAATTGAGCATATTCATTGCATGGAATGGGATGGGGTCCGGCATGTTTCCCAGAGAATATAGTGCTCACAAGTGGTTATTCCATGGCTGTTGAGATGCTGCCCCCTGAACTCAGGACAGCTGGCCTTGGACTTGTAGTGCCTGCTCAGTAATGCGTATCTTGTTTTCACATAGGTTCCTGTGTTCCTGCTTTTCTTAGATTGCGTCTGGCAGCTGGTGCACCAGCACCCCCCAGCATTTGATTTCACAGAGACTTACCTGACTGTGTTGTCAGATAGCCTGTACATACCTATTTTTAGCACCTTCTTCTTCAATTCGCCTCATCAGAAAGATAATGTGGTAAGAGTCCCTCTTAGAAACCTGCATCTCAGGCCCTATTTCACAAGTTTATTGCAGTCGTTTTGATGATAAAAATATTTATGGAATATTAACTCTATACTGTTTTGAGTGCTTTCCGGGTATTGATAATTGTCACGGCATCCTGTGGGGTGTGTATTCTTATCCCTGAGAAACCGAGGCACTGAGAGGATGGGAAACTGGCCCAAGGCCACACTGGGAGTAAATGTTGGAGCTGAGGAATTAAGCAAAATTAAAAGGTGTCCTTTGTAAAGCTGGTCGGCATTCTCTTCCATTTGTCTGCTGCCTGGAGTTACTCTGGAGAGAATGGAGACGTGTCAGAGCAGGGAAGCTGGGCTTTTACTTTCCATCTTACACCCTTGTAGGCTCTCCTGGGGTCTTGCTCCTGGGAGTTTTACTTTCTAACCAAGCTTAGTGCCTTTGGCCAGCTTTCTCTTGGCCCTGGGTCTGCTTGAGCCGGCCCTCCAGGAGCAGTTTTAGCAAATTCCTCAGTGAAGTGGAGGCGCAGAACCTGGGCTTCCAGCCCCCCACTGCCCCAGTTTCAGATCCCAGCCAGTCGCTCACCAGTTTCGTGACCCTCAGACATTTCACTTCAGTTTTCTGGGCCTCAGTTTCCTCAGATATAAAATGTGAAAAATAGTGACCTCACAGGGTTGGTGTGAAAGTGCCCAACAGTGGCTGGCATGTGGCCCACTGGAAAGTAAGGTGACCTTCTTCCCTCTCCCTTCCCACCCAAAGTCTTCAATGAACAACCACTGAAGGCCGCAGCCTTTAAAAATGAGGAACCGGTGAGTGCTCGGTCTCAGGGAAGGAGTGCCCTGTCTGGTGCCCCTCAGCACCCTGTGTTTGCTCTCCTCAGCCCTCCCTGGAAGCCGTCATGACCTGTGCTTGTTTTGGCAGGGCGGGGAAAGCCAGGATACACAAAGCAAGCCTTTGAATCTACTCACCGTGTGGGATTGGTCTGTACAGTTTGGACCCAAAGCCCAGATGTTGCTCAAAAACCCTCTTTATGTGGAAAAGCCAAAACTGGACAAAGGCCAGCGGAAAGGAATGCGTTTCAAAGTAAGATGTCCACATGTCTAACCCCCTTCATCTGCCCAGAATCCCCATGTATGGCAGGAAGAAATTACATATGAATTCTGTAAACAGTCCGAAGAGTCAAGATTTCTGGCGGGCAAACTGTCAGGGCCCATGAAAATCCTTTGCTTTCAGCAAATCAGCCTTTGCCCTGATGAGACATGACCATTTGTTGAATGTCACTGGGGATGTTACTGCCAAGACAGTTGTGCTGCATGAGATCGTGTGATCCCTCTACCTGAGTGTGGTTAGTAGAGTAAAAGATACATTGATTGTGGGATTTGCTCGATCTTTACCGGTTCATGTCTTCAATAGCAAGACCTTTCCTGATGAGACGAATCTACAATTTTTTCTGTTAAGGGCTGTCCAGTCTTCCCACTGTATTGATGTGCAAAAGTAGCCACAGACAGCACGTAAGCAAATAGGCATGGCTGTATTCCAGGACTTACAAAAATAGGCACCGGGCCAGATTTGGCCGAGGGCTGTCATTTGCTGACCCATGCTGTAAATCAGATATATGTTCTTGATTGTAGTTATTAAAATCCCAAAGTCCCCTAGATGACCAATGATTTCTATGTTCTATGGCACTTCCAAGCTCTTTCTCCTGGCCTGGAGTTTCCCCCACCAGACCCGACAAAGGGGAAAGTGGTGGTGGTGAATCCCAAGTCCTTGTGTGTCTCTGCCTTCTCCGCTGCCCTGCTTCTGATCCCACCTGTTCTCCAGGGAGCCTGGCCAGTCCTGATGTGGGACATGCTCCATTCTAAGAGGCGTGGGGGCCAGGTGAGCCAAAGCCCGCACTTGCAGAAGATGTGGCCACTGGACAACTTAGAACTGTTGCTTTACTCTTTCAAGGGGCCTCAGGGCCGGGGTGGACGCTTCCCTTCCTGGGTTAGTCTCTTTCCTGCCAGCTGGACCAGAACTGCCCTGAGCTCCGCAACAGCTTGGCCAGAGGTCAGTTTTTCCTCGGTGTGCTGTGCCCCCTGGTGGCTGCATGCACACTTGTCACCCATTCAGAATCGCAGAACTGCCTTGGGCCAGAAGGGCAGGGGACCTCAGAGAGGGCCAGGCCCTGATCCATCATTGTGCGTGGGAGAAAACTGAGGCTCCCCTTTGCAAGACCGGCTTTCACTTGTGTGCTCATATCCAGTTTGTCCAAGTGTCCCTTCTCCTTGTAGTTAGGAGCAGATGGCCTAGCCTCTAGGAGCTGACTGGTGCAGGAGGTTTGAGCCAAAGTGGAGTTGGGGTTGGGGCCACATGGAACTTTGAAGGTTTGGGGTTAGGACACCACGTGTCAGGCTTAGGGCCCCTCGTTGAGTGGGCAGGCGGCCTTGGAGAAGTTCTGTAGAAACCAGAGAGGCTGAGGCTGGCCAGCACGAAGCACTGCTTGTGAGCAGCCACACGGGGCCGTGGGGCCTGCTCAGTGTGCTCGGCCCTCGGCTTTGACCAGGCTTCGCCCCCAGCTTGCCCTTCTTGAGCCCTCTCTTCACTTAGGGGTTGAGAAAATGGGCTCTCAAGACAAGTGGAGTTCTGTTAGAGCGCAGGCTCTGGAGCCAGACTGATTTTTGTAAAACCACCTTTAGCACTTTATGGCCGGGGTTTTTGTGGATTACTTGACCTCTGTGCTTTAGTTCCCTTATTTGTAAAACGGGGCCATACCAGTGACTGGGAGGATCGGCTAAGTCCATGCATGTAAAGCACCGAGCACAAAACCTGGCTGACAGGAAACACTCAGTGGCTATTGGCTTCCACCTGCAGTCAGCAGTCGCCTGTGCGGAATGACCGTCCTGGATCCCTGGGGAGGAGAGGCCAGGCTGCTCTCCCAGCCTCAGCTGGAAAGTCAGAAAGCCGGTCAGCTCTGAGTGTGGCATTGTGGATGGTTTTGCTTTTCTTCTCATCCGTTTATTATTATTCTATATTCCGCAATAAAGAATGCTCTTTTCCACAGAGAAGAACCGCTGGCAGGGATATGTTAGAGCGTCATAGGGCTAGCCCGCACAGAAACCTGCTGCCTGTTCTGACTTCAGACACACGCCCTAGGAGCAAAAGAGCTGGGGAGAAACAGCATCTCCCCACATTGCTGACCTCTCCGTGGGGCTCCGGGGCTCTTTGTAACCTTTTGACCTGTTTACCCATCTTCACAACCCCTTCCCGATGCTCCTCGGTGTCCATCGCCTTGCTCTGGCCGCAGGTGGAATTACTCAGGAGGGAAATAATGTACATGCTCTCACATTTTTTTTGCTCGGTGCAGTGTGTCAGGCAAGAACACCTGGCCAGTTTAGCCACTTCCTCAAATTCCTTTTGCTCCCACCTGTCTCTCTGTCCAAAAGAATCTTTATGACATGGGCTGAAACTCCCACTGGCTGCCTGATAATCTACAAATTCAGTTCATTAGAGCAATAGGATCTTCAGGTAGTTGGCACTGCTTCCTCACAGGTGTTCAGAATATTGTTCTCAAAGAAGAAACACTTTGCACTCTTTCACAAACTGAATAGGCCTGACATCCAGACCGGCCTGAATCAGCAGCCTGTCTCGAGCTCAGCTTGTTCTCCAAGAGTGCCTTAGTGCCCCGGTGCCAGGGGAAGGGGGTAGACCGCTTCCCTGTCTGTCACAGCTCCTCTTTCTGCACAGCTCCCTGCGGGCCTGCTTGCACCCATTTGTTTATAAACACGATGTTCATCTAACATTTGCATCATGGAATAAACAGGAATTCCCCCTTCCCCGCCCCCCCCCCCCCCCCGTCCCATGTGTATTGCTTTTTAGTGGCTTTCCAGTCACCTGGCAGTTCTGATTTCTCCTGATGGTAACTGCTCTCAGGCTAACCAGAGATTTTTTTTGTGTTTTCTCTCAAAGCATCAACGACAACTTTCTTTGCCACTCACCCAATCTAAATCATCTCCCAAAAGAGGATTTTTCAGGGAAGAAACCGATCATTTAATTAAAAACCTCCTGGGCAAGAGAATTAGCAAATTAATTAACTCTTCTGATGAGCTGCAAGACAACTTCCGAGAGTTCTATGACAGCTGGCACAGCAAGCCCATCGACTACCACGGTCTGTTGTTGCCTCACATCGAGGGGCCAGAAATCAAAGTCTGGGCCCAGCGCTACTTGCGTTGGATTCCAGAAGCCCAAATCCTGGGCGGTGGCAGAGCAGCCACCATGAGCAAACTCTTGGAAGTGATGGAGGAAGTAGAGTGCTTACAAGAGAAAATCGACGCGAGACCCGGCGGCCAGGGGTCGCTCCCGGCAGAAGCCCCCTCGTTGCTGAGGAGCTCGGCCCGCCTGTCGTCTCTGTTTCCTTTCGCTCTGCTTCAGCGACATCCCTCTAAGCCGGTCTTGCCTACCAGTGGCTGGAAAGCTCTGGGTGATGAAGAAGATCTGGCCAAACGAGAAGACGAGTTTGTGGATCTAGGGGACGTGTGACTTGTCCACTCAGTGGATGTGAGAGGGGAACATTGAAGGTTGGGACAGGAGTCCACCATGTTTGATCTCCGAATTAGCGGCTGATGCTTACTGCTGTGGGGGGGGGGGGGGGGGGTGGTGGCGTCAGTCCAGGGCTCCGTAGGAGGAAGCCTGGACCTTCAGGAAAAGAGCTGGTTCTCGTGGTTTTTTTTTTCATGCTCCTGAAAGACTATGCAATTAAAACCGTATCTCTAGTATTATTAATTGGAAGGAATTACTACTTGACCCGTACCAGAACTGTGGCCATTGTCTGATGCGTAAGTATTACATAGAACCTGCAGTAGCTGGTTTACTACTAGAAAGGGCTTTGGTCAGACACTCTTGGACTCGATACTTTCTTCAGATCTTTTCTGTGCCAAGATAATTTATCCAGTCATTGGGAACAGTAAGTGTCTCTGTACCCATCTTAGCTTGGAGAAGGTGCAGCTTTATGTGATGTGTGTATGGCAAATTGAAAGACTCACTTAGACGTATTGAGATTATGGCATTCATTTAAGCCATAGCATTTTTCCTTTCTGTATCCTCTTGCCTGAGAAAAGCTGGGGAAATTCCACCCATCCTGACATTTCCAACCATCCCCCGTCCTGCATAGACTGTGTCACTTTGTGTGGGGTTGGTGGGCTAGCCAAGCAACCACATTGCCCTTTTCGTGTGCTGACAGCTCCAGGTCTCTCTGTGCCCACTCGGTACCCCTCGCTGCCGTCCCTCGGTGCTCCCTGCCACGGGACATGTGGTCCAGGATCTTGCTGCTGAACCTGTTGGTTCAACTTGGGGAATCCCTTTGGTTTGCCTGAAGGAGCTTCCATTCTTCTGGAGCCTCTCAGTGTTTGAAAGTAATTGCTTTGCCTTTTTCTAACAGTGTGCTGAGGCTTGGGAACGCTCGTGACCTCCACAGCAGCCCTCACAGACACGAGCGGGATCACTTTTGAACGTGGCTTTCATAGGGAAGCAGCTGAGCAGAGATGAGAAGCGATGGTTATCATATAGTACCTCAATGATTTAAAAAGCCATAGAAGAAACTTGATTATGCCTGGTGACCTTCTTGGATCTGCTGTCTAAATGGTATATATTTCTTAATGCAGGAAAGTACACTTTTAAGGACCAGTTTTTTCATTCTCAGTGGAACCTTGTTAAATCCCACAAAAGGAAGGGGGGGGGAAACTAATGTTAGAATGTTTCAAATGGAATATTTGCCTTTGATATACATTTGCTCTCCAGGAAAGATCCCAATTTGAATGTTACATGTTTATAAAAACTTCAGTTCCTTAAGGGCAATAAGAAATTTTGAAACTGTTGACAAAGAAGTTTCTCAGTTTGCACTGAATAGTCTTTTGTTTGTACAAGAAATGGCTTTGCTCTTCTCCCCCCTCCACATTGGCACATGAGCCAGGTTGGTCTGTTAAAATGACAGAGGTTGAGGAGAGGGCAGGACTCGTGCGTCGGGGTCCAAACACATGTTCGGTCTTGGTTGCCTTAAGTCTCACTAGTGAGTTCAGTGTTAGGCTTGCAGTAGAGATTTTAAAAATACACTAGTTCATTAGCTACCTTAACATACGTTCTGTGGGCCTTCTTAAACTAGCACTAACCTCCACTTCTCTGCCCCGTTGCCTCCCAGATACACTATGGACCTATTTTTGTTACCATATTATAACATGAATATTTATACAGTAGCCTCTTCAATCTTAGAATCTTAGTAATTTTCATTCCAAAAATGCCCGGTGTGATGCTTTACACTCCACAAAGTATGGTTTAAAGGCACAAGGTCATGGCCCTTGTCATAGCAGTTGAATGTGCATTGAAGTATTTTTCTATGATTTTTTTAAAAATTACAATAGAAAAATAAGCTGTTGTAACATGTGAGGTCATGACAATTTATGTATTTATATTTGAAATCAGATTTCTATAAACTTGTATTTGTGTACAGAATTCTTAGTGGGTTTATATATTGTGACATTTTTATTCAAGATTGAGATATGGATTATGCTTAACAGTAAAAACTGAAATAAGACCATTTACTTTGTTTAAAATGCTGCACTGTGCAAGTTTGGAAATGTACATTAACTTACTGTATATAACATCTCGAGTTTGTTTATACCTCCAAGTTTTTACACTGAAGATGAACTAGCTTTAATTACATTCAAAACTTTTTTTTAAGGGAATAAGCTGTTGGGCTATATCTGTATAAATGTGCTTTTTATTTTCTGGATGTACAATGGAAGTTTATACTTGTGTCTCACTGCATCGTACCTGATTGCAGAAATTAAAGCACAATTTACAAGCAGTACTGCATTCGATGTGGTCATATAACATGGAGTGATTACTTTCATTCAGTGTGTGTTGGGTTGAGTTGGAAACCATGTAATATTATTACATGTAACCTTGTAAATATTAAAGATTTTAGGGGCATCTGGCTGGTTCAGTCAGTAGAGCATGCGACGATCTTGGAGTTGTGAGTTTGAGCCCTGTGTTGGGTATAGAGTTTACTAAAACAGAAAAGTAAAATTTCAGGTGGCGATGAAATACTATGAAGAAAAATAAAATGGGGCAAGAGCCCTGTACAGCGAATAAAGAAAAAGGGTTTTGCAAACACGTGAAATTAAATATTGCTGCTGCTTTGCTTTTGAGGGGATAGATAATATGAGACGCCTGTTTTATTGCTGCAAAAGATCTGACTTCAGTTAAACCATGAATAAGAAGAAGCTTTGTTTTGCCTTCCAGAGAGGAGAAATGAGATGGCGTGCGATGGTAGGATTTTTTCCTAATTCGTTCGGTTTGACACTTACTAGATTGAGACCAGCACTTGTGTTTGTTGGGAGAGTTCCATTTCCTTGACCTTTCCTGCCTGTAGTGCTCCCCCTTTTGGGGACAAGAGAAGACGTCCCCCTCCTCTGCTCACCTGCTCCCATTATGTTCAGCCAGGTCTGTCTCTTTGTCACCAAGCCAGCTCTGAGACATCCCTGGAACTTAATAAGCCCCCATTGTCACCACATGCTTTTCATGGTTCTTCCATAACAATTAAGTTCCCAGGTAGTAGTTAGACCATATGGGCGAGTGGAGTCTAGCCCATTTTCCACGTTTCTTTCACAGCTCTCGGACTTTTGGTGGACTTGGTGATCTCTGTCTCCTGATTTTGCTTGTTCCTTGATTTCCAGGTGAGGGCATTGGGGCGTTTTGGGGGACGGGTGAAGAGTGGGGCATATTCCATATAAGGTGAAACAGGTTTGGGTGGGGGCTCCTGTTGAGAACACACTCCCGGCTTCTGTGTCGGGAGGGGATTTGGGAGCAGAGGGAGCCTGTTTTTCAAGCCCTTTCTATGGTCGCAGTCAGGGTTGCTCAGCAAGAGGTCAAGTCTCCTCAGTTGTGTGTGCTGTGCTTAGGCCCCACTGGGGCCCTAGAGCATTTATGAAGCTGGCCTTGGGGCAGGACAGATTGGGGCTGCAGGACTCCCCTCCCCCCCCCCAGCCCATTGCAGGGACGGTCTGTAGTGACCATGGCCTTCCATACATGCCTCCCCAACACAGCGCACTGCCCTTAAGAATATTAGGATGGAGGGGTACCTGCGTAGCTCACTTGGTTAAGCATCTGACTTCAACTCAGGTCATGATCTTACCACCTGTGGGTTCAAGCCCCGTATCGGGCTCTGTGCTGACAGCTCAGAGCCTGGAGCCTGTTTCAGATTCTGTGTCTCCCTCTCTGCCCCTCCCACATTTGTGCTCTGTATGTGTCTGTCTCAAAAAATGAATAAACAAACATTAAAAAAATTTTTTTAAGAAGAATAGGGGTGACTGGGTGGCTCAGTCGGTTAAATGTCTGTCTTCAGCTCAGCTTGTGAGTTCGAGCCCCACATTGGACTCTGTGCTGACAGCTCAGAGCCTGGAGCCTGCTTTGGATTCTGTGTCTTCCTCTCTCTGCCCTTCCCCAGTTCATGCTCTGTCTCTCTCTCTCTCTCTTTCAAAAATAAATAGATATTAAAAACCATTTTTTTAAAGAATATTAGGATGCAGGTGGGTGAGGGAAGACCTGTTTGCCGTGTGGGTTCCAATGTCGGGAGGCATGTGTATGTTGATAACCAGCCATGGGTAATATTTTAAATACCATTTATAGATTGAAGAGGGAAATAATTTGTTGTAGTACTTTTCTGTCTTTAAAAACACAGACATCTCAGCCTATTTTGTGGTTCAGGCCCAGGTTCTTTTTTTCTTTTTAATCCTTCTATTGCATTGTCTCTAGCAATTAAGGGATATGAAGTGTATAATCATATGGAAGTACACACAGTAAGCTTTTTTTGGCCTTCTGTTAAAAACTTTCCGGTTTTGCTAGCTAGTCCAGTTTTTGTAAAGCAGTGAACTTTTTTTAAATTTAGATTTGACTATTGCTTTTATAAAAGGCTGTGTGTCTTGCTTTTTTCTCCCCTCCCCAATCTCCAGCATGGAGGGCTCTGCAAATTATCATTTCCCCGAGGTTCGGGGTCAGGTGAATGCGGTGCTTATCCCCATCCCCGAAAGGGTGCAGCATGTGCCATTCTTGGGTCAGGAAGAAATGCAGACGGAGCACATTTTATCCCTCAGACTGCCCCCAGGACCTGCCCTTGGAATGCTCCCGCCACCGGATCTTCCAGGAGAATGAACACAGCCTATCCCTAGACCCTCCGGGGCAGAAAAGCAGCAGGTGCGATTGCCTGGGCGGAGGTGTGGGGGTGGGGTGGGGCTGGGAAGGGGCCTGATGGAATGTTCCAGAATGAAGGTGGTAGTCTAGAGCTTTTTTGTCCCCTCGAATTATAACTGACGTACAACGCTGTATCCATATCAGGTACCACATGTTGGTTTGACAGTTCTGTGCGTCGCTCTGTGCTCACTGCAGTGTCCTCGCCATCTGGCGCCATACGGTGTCATTATAATATTGTCGCCTGTATCTCCTATGCTGTGCTTTCCATCTCTGGGACTTCTTTTATAATTGGAAGTGTGTACCTCCTAATCCCTTTTATTTTGCCATCTCCCTACCCACCTCCCCTCTGGCAACCACCGGTTATCTGCATTTAATAAGAGTCTTTGTTTTTTTTTTTGTTTACACATTTGTATTATTTTTTTTTTGATTCCACTTCTAAGTGAAATTCTAAAATATTTGTCTTTCTCTGACTTATTTCACTTAGCCTCCTACCTTCTAAGTCTGCTCATGCTGCTGCAGCATTCCGTGTCTTGATGAGTTTGGGACATGCAGGTGTCTGCCAAAACTCAGCGAAGGCACCTTTGAGATGTGTTTAATTGTTTGAATTTTACATTAAAAGAAAAAAAAAGAACTAGGCAAGTATTGAACTCTAGTTAATGATCCTGCCACCGAATTATTTGGAGAGAAGTGTACCGTCGTCTGCCGTTTGGGTGGCAGCAGCGGTGGGATGGACTAATGGGTGTAGACCGCTGGATATGGCCAGGTGTGTGGCAAAGCAGCTACAGCAGACTGTCAGTGGTGTGATCTTAAAGCGGGGCATAAGTGGGTACGAGTGTTCACAAGACTGAACTTTGCTGTGTTGGAAACTATCCATAATCATGTTGGGAGAAAACTTAAATCCCTCAAGAAATAACTATAAACAATATATATAGGAGTATACTGGACCTTTATTGGGAGAAGAGAAACCCTATCCTTACCAAATTTCCTGGCCACTAGGATATAATGGACCTTGGGGAAGGAATTAGAATTTTCATGTCCCCCTGCCTTGAGTCCCCTTTTCCATTTCCATTGTCCCTCTGGGTCATTTTCTGTTGCCCGCAGCATTATTGTCAACTTTCTCCTCTGTTTTCTGCTCCTTCTCTCTCACTGCCAATGAATCTTTCCAAGAGTAATCAGGTGACTTTTTTGACTTGAAATATTTTAATGGCTGCATCCATTAGCGCTCTGGGTTGCAACAACTTATGCCAAAAAGAGGAATTGTGTGTGTTCGAAGGTCAGAGATGCTCTTGGGTCTCAGTACTAGAAGCCCTTGTGGTCTTTTCAGTGTTGCTGACCGGTCTCGCTCAGCACACCAGCTTTCTCCTCTTTCTGAGTGAAGTGGGGCGCAATTCCCACCGCAACTCTGATTTCAGGAGACCAGTTACAGTGAAGCTGGAATCTTGGTCCCCATTCCAGACCCTGGAGAGAAGAGAGCCTGGGCCGCCGCTGGGGGCAGGGTCTTTGCGCGGCCACTCCCGCCAGCTCAGCCTGGCACGCGTGTCTTCCCAGCCCTAAGTCCGACAGCAACTCACCGCTCACCGATTGGGACAGAGTCATCTTTCTCTGTCAGGTTCTCCAATTTTGTAACAGGGTAAATGTCACATTTCTCTATTTCTCTAAATGAACTGTGGCACTGGCCCCCGTCAGAGGCTTGTGGTGTAGCAGCGAAGGAGCCGGCTTCTCTGAATCTGAACCTCTGACTTGAACTTTATGAAGTGGGACTTGGACAAGAAGTTAACATCCCTCCGCCTCAGCTTCCTCACCTGTGAAACGGCCGCATTCACAGAGCCCTCCTCATTGAAGTATTGGAGGATTAAAGATGGGTTCCTTTTTTTCTTTTTCATTTTTGTTTATTTGTTTTGAAAAAGAGTACGAGCAAGGGAAAGGCAGAGAGAGGAAGAGGGAAAATCTCAAGCAGTCTCCTTGCCGTCAGTGCAGAGCCCGACGCAGGATTCAGTCCCACGAACCAAGGGATCATGACCTGAGCTGAAACAACAGATGCTTAACTGACCGAGCCACCCAGGCACCCCAAAGAGGAGTTCATTTTACATGTCCATCACATAGTAAATGTCCAATAGACGTTTAAGTGTTAGCTATGATTGTATTGTGGTACATTCAAAAACTTCATGTAAACACACGTGTGTGTGTGTGTGTGTGTGTGTGTAAATTAACTTTAATCTCCAGCCCAGGAGCAGCTAGCTAGTCTGAAATATCCTAAACAGGAATCCAGGTTCCAAAAGTGGCCCTATTAGCATTTCAAATATTTTCAGGATCAGGATTTGTTGAGCAGCACCTGGGATGTTAAAAATCCTCTTTCCATGGTGAACTCGGGATATGTGATTGGCTAGAAGGGTCATAGAGGCCCCATCCTCAGACTTACAGGATAAAAGTCCATCAGGCCCAGCACCATGAACACTTTGGAGCATTGGAACAGAGCATGAGGTCCAGAAACCCTGCCTGCCCGGTGACCTCCACATCCCCCAGCGGCCCACGGAGCTCCTTGGTTCTGCCGGCTCATTTCATGCGTCTTGGGAGTGAAACTTTCATGGCAGGAGGACAGAGAGAGGGACTTCTCCCACAACCTAAGTGCGGGAGTCACGGTGGTTTTGTGCTGTTGATGAGTGAGCACACATCTAGGCACTTGGTCCCAGGCTGGCTTTCATTGTGAGATGGCATCTGTTAAGGAGGTTGAGGTAATAGTGCCATGGAGCAATAGCCCCTGCCTACCTCCGCCTCCCAGAAGAACATCACAACGGCCGAATGGCCAAACTGACTTAGGTCAATCCATGACATTCCACCAGATTGACTGAAAATGTAATTGTGATATGTCGTTAGATTTACTGGATATCCAAAAAAAAAAAAAAAAAATTATTGGATATCTATTCATGGTTAAATCGAGGGGACTCCCCGCTCCTTACAGATGTACAGGAGTCTTAGTGTCTTAGCCTGCTGTGGCCTTTGGTCCATCATGGCTGCCACTCAGGGCCCCCTCACCTAGGCCTTAGTTTGCAGTCCCCCAGTGACCAATGCTGAGACAAAGATTGGGGTGCAGATAGTTTGTTTATGGCGTGATCCCAGGCAGTGCAGCGAGAATGTGGGGAAGCAGAGAGGAAAGCAAACCAGCACATTATCGTAGTGGCAACTGGGGCTCAACCCTGATGAGGACCCTCTGCGAGGCCACATGAATTTGAGGAGGGGGGTTGATTATACCATGTCTTCTCCCTTGGCATTGTCTTGTGGAAATTCCTCTGTATCAGGTGGTAGAGTTCCAATGTGTTCTTAGGTAGTAGCTGTTCAGAGAGCATCCACACCTTGAGCTCTTTTCCCTCCAGACAAATTCCCCGATTTCTACCCCAAATTCCAAATGTGGGACTGCCTGTGCCTCTCTCCTTTATACCATTTCTATATCCTCAAAGCCTGTGGACACGTCTAAATGCGCTTCCTAAAGCTGAGTTTCGTCCTGCCTCAGAGCTTCTGGTTACAGGACCTGATTTCCCAGAATTCTTGAAGATCTGACCCACGCCGGCTCCCTCGCCTCACAGGAAATGGCAAAATTAACTGGATGATTGTATGATTCATTCCTTACTGTAAAGTTGAAATTTTTTAATAAAAATCCAATAAAAACCACAGTGTTTCAATTCACAGAGTACCTCTTTATTCATCATCCACTTCCAAGAATCCCTGCCAACCCTTCGAAGTGCAATCACATTCTCAAGTGCGCACACCACCCCCAGATCCTTCAAGCTACGGAGCATGGGGAAAGGACAACAAGAATTCAAGGAATAAATGTTTTGTGATTTTAAAAACAGGTGAGTTAAAAGCCAAGAAATCAAAACCGTTTCTGTTTGTAGTGGGTGGTGAGAAAACCGTACTGCGGCACATCCCGTTTCCTGCCTTGGCGTCCGGGTTTAAGTATAGTTCTGCTGTGTGAGCAGATTCAAAACTTGCTGGGTTTTCTTGCCGTATCACGTCACACATGCCAGGGAATAAGGGCTCAGTGTGTTGCGGGCACAAGGAGAACTTATCCTGGACTGACTCCGGGCAGAAAGGAGCCAAGTTGTCAAGACAAAAGGCAGCTAAGACCCATGAATTCCAGCATGACACCATGGCTGCTCTGTTCCCAGATACAGTCCCGTGGTCATATCCCAGTGACCCACATTTGGGGGTACCCCTCTACTTAGACCAGGTGGTTGAGGATAGTTAGGACTTGCAGAGCAAGCAGGCTAGGTAGAAAGCTGCCCTACAATTGCAAGTTTTTTTTGGTAACAGCTTTATTGAGATAATAAATTTGATAAATGTGAATTTATTATTCACATACTATAACAATTCACCCATTTAAGGTATACAATTCGATAGTTTTTAATATAGTCATGGTTGCACAGCGATGACCACAGTCAATTATAGAACATTTTCATCACCTCAAAAAGAAACCTATTTAGGTATCACTTCTCAACTCTCGCTGCTCCCCAAGCCTTAGGCAACCACTAATAAATCTGTCTCTATTTGTTTAATCTGGACATTTCATATAAATGGAATCACATAAATGGTCTTCTGTGATCACCTTCTTCCACTTAGCATAGTGTTTTCAAGATATATTCACATTGTAGCATGTATCAAAACTTCATTCCTTGGTATGGCCTAATAATAACCTCTTATATGGATATACCACATTCGGCTTATCGTTTATCAGTCTGGACAATTGGGTTATGTCCACCTTTGAGCTATTACGAATAAGACTATTGCAAACATTTGTGTGAACGTTTTTGTGTGGACATGTGTTCTCCTTTCTCTTGGGTATGGATCTAGGAGTGGAATGTCTGGGTCAAATAGGAACTCTTTGTTTAGCATCTTGAAGAACTGCCAGACTGTTTTCCAAAGTGCTGCACCATTTTATATTCCCACCAGCAATGTACGAGGGTTCCAGTTTCTCCACATCTCACCAGCACTGGTTATTGAATTTATTAATAATTTATTTTTTAATGTACATCTGAGTTAGCATATGGTGCAACAATGATTTCAGGAGTAGATTCCTTAATGCCCCTTACCCATTTAGTCCATCCCCCCTCCCACAACCCCTCCGGCAACTCTCAGTTTGTTCTCTGTATTTAAGAGTCTCATGTTTTGTCCCCCTCCCTGTTTTTATATTATTTTTGCTTCCCTTCCCTTATGTTCATCTGTTTTGTGTCTTAAAGTCCTCAATGAGTAAAGTTATCTGATAGTTGTCTTTCTTTGACTAATTTTGCTTAGAATGATACCCTCTAGTTCTATCCATGTAGTTGCAAGTGGCAAGATTTCATTCTTTTTGATTGCCAAATAATACTCCATTGCATGTGTGTGTGTGTATACACACCACATCTTTATCCATTCATCTGTTGATTCACCATCACTGGTTATTATGTGACTTTTGACTCTAACCATCCCAGTGTGTATGAGATGGTATTCGTTTTATTTTTCATTTGCATCTTCCTGATGGTTGATTGACGGTGTTGAACATCTTTTCATGAGCTTGTTGGTTATTTGTCTGTCTTCCTTGTAGCTGGAGAAATGTCTATTCAGATTCTTTGTTCGTTTTTTAATTGTATGGTCTTTTTAAGAGTTCTTTATATATCCTAATTACAAGTTCCACTGTCAAATCCAAGGTCACAAAGATTTACCCCTATGTTTTCTTATAAGAGTTTTACTGTTTTAGTTCTTATAATTTGGACCTTACATCCTTTTGAGTCGGTTTTTGTGTATGGTGTGAGGTAAAGGTCCAACTTCATTCTATTCCGTGTGGATATCCATGTCCAATTTCTTTTTGAGACCTCTCTCTTCATTCTAGCTGCTGGTAGTCGAGGCTATTTTAACTAGAGGCATTCTCTGGATACTGAAATGATGTGCCGAGGCACCCCTGATTATCTCCACATCTTTATATCTTGTTTTGATCCATTTGTCAAGATTGGAATGTTTATCAAGCACTGAAAATTCAACATATCCAAAATTAAAGTCCTTTTATTCTCTCCAAACTTGCTTCTCCTTCACAATTCTGTCTTCATAAAATGACTATTGTCCAAACTGGAGATCTGAGAGTTGTTCTAGATGTCTTTGTTTCCCCCCTTACTCTCCAACCCTAATTAACCCCCAAGGCCTGTTGAGTCTACCTACTACATGTCTGCTGAGTCCTTCTGCTTCTCTCCATCCCCAGTGTCGCCACCCTGGCCTTAACCTGCATAGGCAGTCCCCTGGACTCCTCTGTCAGTGTCTCTGGTCTCATTTTTCCACTTGTTCTTCTCTAGCCTGGTCCCAACTCTGTAGTCAGAGTCCTTCTAAAATGTCCATCGGATCAGGTCAGTTACTTATGTACAATTCTCTAAGACCTTCTCATTTCCTTAGGATGAAGATGCAAACCCTAACCCACTAAACAAGGCCCTCCGTGACCTGGCCCATGCTGGCCTCCACATGATACAAGCAATGATTAGAAGAAGTTTGAGAAAGGAACCAAGGACAGAAGATATGAGCACATTGTTCAGTACTTAATTTTCAGGTGTGTAAAGCTGGTCTTGAGACAGAGCAGAGACTGGACTGGGGTCCCTGTGACCCTCACCATGAAATCCCACATTCCTTGATGCCTCTTGAGTAGCAGGTCTCACAGGAATGTGGAAGCAGAATGCTCACCAAAACAGAGACTCAGCTATAAAGACCGATGAAGACCAAACCAAATCAGTGTGCCAAGGTGCACCCCAATGCTGAACTTTCACTGTCCTTTTACTCCATTATAATACTAAAAACCATGCCCAGGGGGTGGAGATTTAACATGCTAATGAGCACACAATGCATGAAGAAGCATTTCTGTCAACTGCACCTGCGTTCCAACTTCCTGTATCTCTCCCCACCCTCATGTGCTTAGAGTCACTCCTTTCCCACCTCAGTCTCTGTAAAAACTTTTCTGGGCCTTTACTGGGAAAACCCACATGAAGGACTCTTTCCTTTGTGCTGTCTCCCTTGTGTTTGAGCATAACCCCCATAAAAGTCTTGCCTGAAACTTCCAGTTTGGCCTCTATTGCTTAGAGAGCCCAAGGACCTTAGTCAGTTTCAGTCTCTTGGTAAGCAATTTAATCAGGCCTAGACTTTCACCCTGATACTTCAATGTGACTTTTATATTACCTAGTATCAGTTTTATTATAAATCTTTTATTCTGAAACCCTTCTAGGATTGTATTGATGTCCCTTTTCTCTTGCAGTAAGTATCAAGGGAGAAATTTGAAATATCTACTTGTTAATTAGATGTCACATATAAATATTTGACTATATTTTTAGTTTTTATATATTTAAGTGATCTCTGCACCTCACGTGGGGCTTGAACTCATGACCTGGAAATCACGAGTCATATTTTTTACCAACTTAGCCAGTCAGGAGCCCGTCTTTGAGTATTTTAAAAAGTAGTTCATGACAACTCAGTACCAAAAAAATAACTCAATTAAAAACTGGACTAAGGATTTGAGTAAACATTTCTCCAAAGACCCACAAATGGCCAATAGAATCATCAAGGAAATGCAAATCAAAACCTCATACCAAGTATACAAAATCAAAAAAACAAAAAAACAAAAAAACCACAAAGTGTTAGCAAGGATGTGGTGAATTGGAATCCTTGCACACTGTTGGTGGGAATGAAAATTGATACATCTACAATGGAAAATAGTATGGAGTTGGCTCAAAAAAATGAAAAAAGAACTCTATAATCCAGCAATCCAACTTCTGGGTATTTATCCAAAAGAATTGAAGTCACGATCTTGAGGCAATATTAGCATTCCCATGTTCATTATAGTATTATTCACCATAGCTAAAATGTGGAAACAACCTAAATGTCCATTGATGGATGAATGGGAAAAAAAAGTGATAGATACATACAGTGGAATACTATGCAGACAGAAAAAAGAAGGCAATTCTGCAGTATACAACAGGAATGAACCTCGAGGACATTATGCTAAGTGAAACACACCGGTCACAGAAAGACCAACACTTCATGACTCCTCTTCCATGAGGTACTTAGAATAGTCAAATTCATAGAATCGAAGAGTGAAATGGTGGTTGTCAGGGGCTAGGGGAAGGGAGAAATGGAGTGTTACTAATCAATGGGCATAAGGTTTTGGTTAAGTACGATGAATAAACTTCGGAGACGTGCCATACAACATTGTACCTAGAGTCTAATACTGAATTGTACACTCAAAAATTTATCAGGAGATAAAAAAAATTTTTTTTAATTAAAAAAAAATTTATAGGAGAGTACAACTCCTGTTGTGTTTTTAACACACACACACACACACACTCAGTAGTCCATTTAAGGTGCATAGCATAATGCCTGCCAAATTATAAGTGCTCAGTAAATGTTGACTATTAACTTTTCTTTCTAGAACTATTTCCTTGTGTTTGGGTAAACAGTGAAGAGGGAAGAAATAGTGACCTTTACTGATGATCAGTTTTCCAAAGAAATGACTTTATGCTAATATTTTATCCTTTTTTATTCTTATTTATTCTTTCTACTATTTAGCAGAAATTAGTAAATCACCTTTCGATATTAACCAGCTTTTTTCTTTCCTGTTGATTACATCATGGATCTTGTTCTCAGAAATGGATCAAATCGAACCGAGTTATTCTGTGCACTCATAGAATACATTTATTAAAATCTCCTTAACATGAATTGTCCTGGAGTCATAAAAGTGTTTTTAAGAATATATTGACACAGAGAATGTTCCCAATATGATCATTAAATGAAAAGGCATGAACTTAAAAATCCTGTCAAAGTTCTAATTTCATTTAAATAAATGCATAGAGGGGCGCCTGGGTGACCCAGTTGATTGAGCGTCTGACTTCAGCTCAGGTCATGATCTCATGGTTCATGAGCTCAAGCCCCACATCAGGCTCAGTGCTGACAGCTCAGAGCCTGGAGCCTGCTTCGCATTCTGTGTCTCCCTCTCTCTGCTCCTTCCCCACTCGCACTCTGTCTCTGTCTCTGTCTCTCTCTCAAAAATGAATAAGCATTAAAAAAATTTTAACAAATGCGTAAAAAAGTGGCAGGAAAAATATCCCAAAATGTTAGAAGAAGTTATCTCAAAGTGGTAGAATTATTGGTCATCTTTAGTTTTCTTTATATTCAAAAAAATTGACATTTGTTTCTGTAAGGTTCTATAATGTTTCTAAAACTTTCGAGTTGGTTTTTTCCCCCCTTTTTTTTTTGGTTGCAAGGGACAGAAACGCAAATCACATGTGCTTTAACCAAAGTGGGGAAAGTATTGTGAGGATCCTGTTCTATCTCAGAAACTCAGTGACAGGAAAACAGCCAGGCCTTAGCAATTACTGGAACCAGAAATGCAAATGCTGCCTGTGTTCCTTCTCCAGTTCAGTGGCTTTTCTCAGTATGTCTACTTTGTCTCTCCCCACCTTCTCCCAGACCCATTTTCTCTGGCCCAAGAGAGAGAAAATGTGCTTCCTGAAAGCCCCTGACTTCACGGTTTACAGTCCTGAAATTCTTTTTATTAACATCTTATTTTTTAAAGTAATCTCCGCATCCAAGTTGGGGATCCAACTCACGACCCCAAGACCAAGAGTTGCCTGCTCTACTGACTGAGCCAGCCAGGTACCCCTATAGTCCTGAAAAAAATTTTTTTGAAGTTTATTTACTTATTTTGAGAGAGAGTGCGAGTGTATGAGGGAGGAAGGGGCATAAGAAAGCAGGAGAGAGAGAATCCCAATCAGGCTCCACGCTGTCAGCATGGAGCCTGACATGGGGCTTGAACTCAGGAATTGTGAGATCATGACCTGAGCCCAAACCAGGAGTCAGACGCTTAACTGACTGAGCCACCCAGGGGCCCCTAGTCCTGAAATTCTTTTATTTATTCATTTTTTAAACCTTTATTCATTTTTGAGAGACAGAGTGTGAGCAGGGGAGGAACAGAGAGAGAAGGAGACACAGAATCCGAAGCAGGCTTCAGGCTCTGAGCTGTCAGCACAGAGCCCCACACCGGGCTCCAACCCATGGACTGCAAGATCATGACCTGAGCCAAAGTTAGATGCTCAACTGACTGAGCCACCCAGGCACCCCACCTTGTCCTGAAATTCTTAAGAAAGACTGGACATCACCTGTTTCCAGGTCTAAATCTCCAGGTAAGGACTGAGATTGTCCCTGCTTGGATGAGCACACCACCCTGGGCCAGTTACTTGCAGACGGGCAGAATCATGGTGCACTAACAGGGTGGCTTCCGTGGTAATGACATGGATGGCGTGTGTGCGTGTGTGTGTGTGTGCGTGTGTGTGTGTGTGTGTGTGTGTGTGTGTGGTGGTGGTGGGAGGAAGGATTGAAGAGAAGAATAGTAAGGGGTTGTTTCCAGAAGCAAAGGAGCTCTGTATTTGCAAAACAATAGTTTTCACAACAACATGAAATTTTCTTAAGATTGGAAACGTGATAATTTTAAGTCTCATAAATTGTTTTCTGTGAGTCCTTGGTAAATCAGCACTGAGTTATCCCTTTTTCAAAGAGCTAAACTCATTCTTTACCAGCTAGCTCATAATTCTATTACTCCTTAATCCATAAACTGTGGAGATTGTCTGCCTCAGTCCTGTCATTCTAGAGAGGGTGCCCTCCAGCCTGGAGGGGTGACAGGACTTGCTATGCTCCCTCACGGGCCTGGCAGAACGCCGTCTTCCATGCCTTTTGCGTCCATTGCATTTCTTCTCTTCTGCCCAAATCACCCATCCTCCCTGAGGCCTCCCCACATCCGAGCTTGTGGCACCTAAGACTATTCACAACAAAGTCTTAAAAGTACAGTACGCCTGACAGTCCCGTGGCAATGTTCCTCTATTCAGCTGCATTTCCTGGATCCTGACGCCGACTGGAAACGTGTGTTTTCCTGCAGAATTACTCTAACTCTCTGACATTCAATGGAGCATTGGTAGGGCAAAGCGCTTTCAAGGGTATGTTGGAGAGGAGATAGGCACGTTCTGGGGGAGGGGAGCATCGTGCCTCTAAATGTTACAGATTGTTACTTTTTTAATGTTTATTTTTGAGAGAGAGAAAGAGAGAGAGAGGAAGTGCGTGTGTGAGCGGGAGAAGGGGCAAGCGAGACAGAATCCGAAGCAGGCTTCAGGCTCTGCGCTCCAAGCTGTCAGTACAGAGTCCAACACAGGGTTCAAACTCATGAACTACAAGATTATGACCTCAGCTGACATCAGACGCTTAACAGACTGAGCCACCCAGGAGCCCCTAAATGTTACAGATTGTTGATCTGGGAGTCTAAATACCAGAACACATCTACTCAGTAAGATTGATGTAAAAGCCTGCCCCACCCCACCCCCATTACGTTTTTTTGTTTGTTTGTTTGTTTGTTTGCTTTTTAACCCACACCATTGTATTAGTGGAAGAATGCAGGGTGTGCTTAAAGTATGAACTATCAGGTCTGGGTTGATTGGTTGGCCATACCACATGGCCTAATCCATCTTATAAGGGCAGGATGGTAAGAATGGTAATGGACAACAAGAAGAAAATGGCCCAGAATGATAGCTGCTAAAACGACCACCAGGCGTCATGTCTTTATTAATCTTCTTTCCTTGAGCATGGGCTGGACCTAGTGACTCTTTTAACAAATAGGGTACAGCAAAAGTTGATTAGGTCACAAAAGACTGTGCCTTTCATCCTTTCATATCTCTCTCTCTCTCTCTCTCTCTCTCTCTCTCTCTCAGATTTGGAGCCATTTTGTTAGCTGTCCAATGGCGAGGTCCACATAGCAAGAAACAGATGGCTCTGGCTAACATCCCTAAGGACCTAAGGTCAGCCAATAACCTCGAGTGAGTTTGGAAACACATCGCCCCCAGTTGAACATTGAAAGGACTACAGTCCCACCAGAAACCTTGACTGCAGTCTTGTAAGAGACCCTGAGCCAGAGAACCCAGCTAAGCCAAACCCAGAGTCCTGGCCTACAGGACCTGTGAGATGATAAATATGTTTTATTGTTTTAAGCTACTAAATTTGGGGATAATCTGTTACAGAGCAACAGTTGGCTAATGTACTCAGCTGGAAGCTACCTCATGTTGAGAACTCATCAGACTTCTCATGAAACGAAGGCTACTTACTAGTTAGCTGGAGAAATTCTGATGTACAAGCTGAAAGAGAAACATGAAAGGAGAAAGATACTGCATGAACTCATACATCTTTTTAATAGAGCTGTCACTATATCATCAGATCACCAAGGATTTCCTCATAAAAAATATCATGTATTTTTATTCTTGCATCATGCTTTGAAAACAGAGTTCTTTTTTAAGGAAATGAGTGTTCATTACAAATTCTGATTTTTTTTGTCACTAAAATTAAGTAAAATATTTATGAGTATGAATCACTAAATACTTAGGAAAATGGATGTTCCCCATTTTCAGCCAAAACAGTTGGATTTTTTTTTAATTTACTTTGAGGGAGAGAGAGAGAGAGAGAGAGTTTTGGGGGGTCGGGCTGGAGAGAAAGAATTCCAAGCAGGCTCCAGCACGTAGCCCGATGCAGGGCTTAAATTCACAAATCAGGAGATCATGATCTGAGCTGCAGTCACACGCCTAACCGCCTGAGCCACCCAGGCGCCCCGACACCGTTGTTTTTGATCCCTGATAGCATGGGGTCATGATCAATAGCACCGATTCTGGATCTAGACTGCATAGGCTCCCACCCTAGCTCCACCAGCTACTGGCTCTGTGACTGCGGGAAGTTACTTAGGTCTCTTTACCTCAGATTCTCCATCTAGAGAGTGGGGATAATAGTGGTATCAACTTCTCAGGAATTTGTTGAGGGTGGCACAAGTTAATAAATACAAAGCAATTAAAATAGTACATAGTGTACAGTTAGTGCTGTGTAGGTATTTGCGTGCTAGGAAGAGGTGTCGGGTGAGCCAGTTTGCAGTGTATGCCCTAGGAACCCTGTACGGTGACATGAAAGTGCGGCAAGTGCTCACCTCCAAATGCTGGCAACTAGGACCCGGCACTTTAGACAGATCGTAAGCCGTCCTTTGTCTGATTCAAACTGTTGGAGAAAATGCGGCGGCTAGTATTTCAAACCGTTAATGGATATGTTTTCTCTCTTGTGCAATGTTTTTTATTCCTACACCGTCATAAAGGCACACACTCACACACACTGCCCAACCTCTCTTTTTTTTTAAAGTTTATTCTCAAATGTACAAGATCTTAGACAACACCTCATTCTAGCTATAGGTGGCAACAGACGCTCTGACAGGGAATCCAGATGTTTAAACAGAAATGGAATTGAGGATTGCCATTGCCTCAGGCACAGGCAACAGCTTACTTTCAGCCAGATTTCTTAATTCCCCCCGTGACCAGGGGCCCTTCCTGCAGCCTTTGCTTTTAGCTCCTTGAGTTTCTTCTGCTCCTCTTTCTGTTCGCTTCGAGTGCCTCAGTTTCCTCCTCAGTCTCCTTGGCCTGCTTCTTGGGCTGCTCCAGGGGCGGCTTCTTGCCGCCTTTGCAGGCCGTCTTCCCCAACCTCTCTCAACTACAGATCCTTTGGTTGGGAAGAGAGTCTGTGGAGAGCAAGGAATGGCGTGTCACACCTGCTCCCTACCCCTCCCGCGTGAGTTCCCCAGACGCGTGAGGAGGAATGTTAGGACCCCACGATCCACAACATTGATTCGGGGAATCAGAGTAAAGGGGACTTGTGTCTCACTCCTATTTGTAACTCTGGGAAGGAGATCATTTCAAAGATCTCTCCAAGCACCATCAAGGGGGTGATACAATAGGCCGTTGGGCGGGCCGTGTGGGAAGAGAGGCCTGAGGTAGCCCAGAGTGGCCGGGGAAAAGAGCAAGATATTTTCATGCTGCTATGGACCGAATGTTGGACCAAATTCATATGTGAAGTCCTAATCCCCACTGTGATGGTAGAAGGAGGGGGGTGTCTTTGGGAGGTGACTGCATCTTAAGGGCAGAGCCCTCATGAATGAGGTTAGGGCCCTCATAAAAGAGGCCGCAGAGAAATCCCTCGCCCTGCCCACCATGTGAGGACACTGCAGGAAGACTGTCTGAAACCCGGAACCAGGAAGCGGGCGCTCATCAGACATGGAGTCGGCTGGTGACTTAATCTTGGACTTCCCCACCCCCAGAACTGCGAGAAATGAATTTCTGTTGTTTGTAAGTTTGTTACAGTAGCCTGAATGGACTAAGACACACACCGTCAAGAATGATCTGAAGAGCTAAGAAAGAGGGTCAAAGGGTCTGAGGCGTCCTGTAAGTAGGAAGGAGAGCACACCAAGTCCAGGATAGAGCACCTCCTGTCCCCTGGCCACCTCTCGAGATACCTTAAGATTATCTCCCCCTGGAGCCTGGATACAACCCTGGGAAGAAGTGGGAAACCCCCAAATCAACTGAGAACATCCTGAATTGACAGCCCAAAGTAACTAAGATCAAGTTTTCAGACCAAGACAGAATGAAGGCTTTAGATAGAAATTAAGTCCAATTATAGACAAGTTTATGTTTTCGCATACCTAAGTTTGTATCCTGTATAATAAACTGGCTGTCTTTACTTAGTCATACAAGTTGAAATGTGGCTTGGAAAAAAACATAAAATTACACCATGAAATATTCATTACAGAAGAGGTTAAATGATTCAGATTAGCATCTCTTCACTAGGCCACACCTCTTTGCATCACACATGGATTTGGTTCAAAGCTGGGTCAGTGGATATTTCCCTGAAATATCATCGACATTTCTAAACACACGTTTCCATCCAATAACTGATCTCATCTCCTGCAACAATCTGTCTTGAACTACCATTGCATTCGTGAATAAAACAAAAAGTATTACCCATAAATGTTGCTGCTCCTTGAAAGGCAAAATCAAGTATTCACGTGCTTATGAAAATTAATTCTTGCGGTACCTGGCTCCTCAGTCAGTGGGGATATGATTCCTCATCTTGAGGTCGTGAGTTCAAGCCCATGTTGAATGTAGAGCTTCCTTTAAAAAAATGAATTTGTCAAAGAAAGTTTAATTCTTCCAATTTTACTTAGGACCCTAGTTATTTCGTTTTTGCTCCTGCTAGCAGAATTATTTCATATATTTAAATCAAGGACAATTTTTATCCTTGCTTTCACCTCCATATCCCCTAAGACCTGAAAATACTTAAAGCAGAGGCACTCTTTTGGAGACAGAGCATGTGAATTATTTTTAAGAGGGGGTAACTTGAGAGCTCAAAGTAGCTCTTCCTTCATCCAATTAACCAACACTGAATGCACCTGCTATGGAGGCCTGGAATGACTAAAACATAGACTCTATCCTCAAGAAATCTACAGTCAAGTCAGTCTCAAGGTAAATTCCAGTAGACGTAAAGGAAGACTTGACTCAATGAGAGACACACATTACCCTGGATCAGAAAACTCAATGTTACAACGTGTTGGTTTTCCTTAAGTTTATCTCAAAGTTTAACCCAAGCTCAAATTAAATCCCAAACCACATTTGACCTCCAAAAAATGACAATAGCATTCTACTAGAAAAGAAAAATATAAAACATGAAGAACAATATGGAGAAAGAAAAATGAGGAGAATTTCCCTTGCAGACAAAAAGGCATATGATATAGTTATCATATCAGAACACAAGAGAATCGGAAAAAGTAAGATGTCGAAATGGAAAAGACAGGTAAATTAAAAAAAAAGTTTAAGAATGGATTCAAGTAGATACAAGAATTTAAAATGTCATGACTTTGTTTACTGATTGAGTAAACTGATTTGCAGTTTGAAACGATTGTTCAGGGCACCTGGGTGACTCAGTTGGTTAAGTGTCTGATTCTTGATTTTGGGCGAGGTCATGATCTTGCAGTTGGTGAGTTCCAGCCCTGCATCCGGCTCTGTGCTGTCAGCTTCACATCCCCTAAGATCTGAAATCTGCTTGAGATTCTCTCTCTCCCTCTCTCTTTCTGCCCCTCCCCTGCTCTCGCTCTCTCGAAGTAAATAAAACTTAAAATAAATGTTTGTTTGATACATACAGTTGGAGCAGTAGTCTAACCATTTACAAAAAATGAAACAAGATGGAGATTCTTACCTTAGAGTCAATACAGATTAAGGATTAAATGTAAGACGTGAAACCATCAAAAAGCAAGAAGAAAATGTAGGTGAATGTTTTTTATAACCATGGGATGAGAAACACTTTTTAAAATATGATACCAAAGGCACACAGTCGTTAGTAGATATTGCTAGTTTTCCAAAGTGGTTGTTAGAGTTTACACTTCTGCGAGTAATTTATAGAGTTCCCATTGCTCCGTGTCCTTGCCGACAGCCGGTGTTGTAAGTTTAAAAATTTTTTGACACGTTTTAGTAGTTGTAAGTATATTACTGTGGTTTTAATTTGCATTTCTCTGTTGACTAAAATGTTGGGTACATTTTCTTTGCTTATAAATATGTATACATTTTTTAATCCAGCAATTTTACTTCTAGGGCTTTATCCTGAAGAAATACACATGCGTGCCGTGCACACACACACATACTGACATTATTCAATAATTGTATTTTGGTGAAACAATTTTGGTGTATTTATACCGTGAAATATGGTTACCTAGTGATAATGACCGTTAATGTCTTGATGGTAGTTAATCCTAGGTAATAGAATAGTGGGTGATTTTTTTTAATCTCTAAACAAAACTTTCATATATTTCTAGTTGTGTCCTGACAGGAGATTTTTAGTATGTTCTTAACTTTTGGACATTTTCCAAAATTTTCAGAGTTAGCATATATTGTTTTTATTTTTGGAAGATATGGCAAAAAGTATTTCTATATTATTTTGTAATGGATAGAAATAAAAAATCTAATCACAAATAACCTAACAATACCCACATTTAAATTACGAGCAATGTCATTTATGGTCAAGTTTTTCATTTAAAATACAAAATATATACCTAGTGCCCAGATCTTTCTAAATATGATTTCATCTTTTGTTCTTTAAAGTAAGCTCTATGCCCAATGTGGGGCTTGGACTCACAACTCCAAGATCAAGAGTTGCATGCTGTATCGACTGAGCCAGTCAGGTGCCCCCAATTTCATCTTTAAAAAGAATTGGAGGGGCACCTGGGTGGCTCAGTCAGTTAAGTGTCCGACTTCGGCTCAGGTCATGATCTCACAGTCTGTGAGTTCGAGCCCCGCGTCAGGCTCTGTGCTGACAGCTCAGAGCCTGGAGCCTGCTTTAGATTCTGTGTCTCCCTCTCTCTCTGTCCCTCCCCCACTCATGCTTTGTCTCTCCTGCTCTCAAAAATAAATAAAAACATTAAAAAAAAAAAGAATTGGGGCTCCTTGGAGAAACGGTTGAGACCAGGGCTCTGGCAGGGAAACCACAAGATGAGCCAGGAACATAGGAACATTTTGATGTACCAGAAAATATGGAAATGAAAAAAACAAACACAGAAGAGAGATGGGAACATGTTAAAAGGACATAGGAGCTAGTTTCATGGAGAGCCCAGTGGCCGTGTCTGGGATAATTTTTGAGCTAAAGATAAACCAGGAGAGTAAAGGATTATTAAATTATTAAATAAATTATTAAATAAAATAGGAATCCATCAATTCGTGCTGATGATAGATAACTAAATAAATGGGACTGAGCAAGGGAGAGCTCTTCTTTACAGTGAAATGCAGATCGAAAGTGTGGAGGGAGGGGCGCCTGGATGGCTTAGTCGGTTAAGCCTCCTACTTTGGCGCAGGTCATGATCTCAAGGTCTGGAAATTTGAGCCCTGCATTGAATTCTGTGCTGACACCCAGGAACCTGGTGCCTGATTCGGATTCTGTGTCTACCCCTCTCTCTGCCCCTTTCCCACTCTCACTTTGTCTTTCCCTCTCTCAAAAATAAACAAACATTTTTTAAAAAAAGAAAAGAAAAGAAAACAAAGTGTGGAGGGAGAGGGAGAGTTGAAAGGTCACCATTTACCAACCGTCATAGTAACCATCAGAGTTTGCCGTCAGACATGGCCCATGGTTTGGGCATGAAATAGCAATGATTGCTAAATCTAGGAGTGGGGTTGGGGGGAAGTTTGATGAGGAACAGGATATTTACTCAATTCTAAAGTGTCTCTCCATAAATCACTTGTTAATTGCAAGGGAAAAATAGTAACTATACAGTGGAGAAACTGGGCAACGTTTGGATCAGTTGATCAAAATTAACCAACAGGGGCAGATTGACATGGCGTGCTTCCAGGTATGATACCCAGAGAAAAACAAAACATTACTTTTGTGCTATTCTCACAAGGGACCCATGACCTGAATCAAGTCATGAGGAAACACCAGGCAAGTCTGACTGAAGAACATTCTACAAAACAACTGGCTTATATTCTTTAAACACATCAATGTCATGAAAGACAAAGAAATACCAAAGAACCATTCCAGATTAAAGAATATTAAAGAAACATGGCAACTTAAGGCATGTGTGATCTTTGGTAAAAACTTCTACTAAAGGGGGGAATGCTATAAACGATTTATTGGTATAAGTGACAAAATAGGAATATGGATTGCAGAATAGAAAAAAAGTACATGTCAAGGTGAGACTTCTTTTTTTTTTAATTTTTTTTAACGTTTATTTATTTTTGAGAGACACAGAGACAGAGTATGAGCAGGGGAAGGGCAGAGAGAGAGGGAGACACAGAATCTGAAGCAGGCTCCAGGCTCTGAGCTGTCAGCACAGAGCCCGACGTGGGGCTCGAACTCACAGACTGTGAGATCATGACCTGAGCCAAAGTCGGCCGCTTAACCAACTGAGCCACCCAGGTGCCCCAAGGTGAGACTTCTTGATTTGAACTGTTTTGTGACTATGTAGGAAAATATACTTGTTCTTAGGAACTATACAATGAAGTATTAGGAGCATAACAAAGGCATGAGGTGTATAACCTCAAATGGTTCAGAGACAGTAAATAATTACAGAGGGAGAGAAGGAAATAAATGTGATGAAATGTAGAAACAAAATGATTATTCTGGATAAAGGTGGTATGGGAGTTCTCTGTAATTTTAGTAACTTTTCTTTACATTTGAAACTATTCAAAATAAAAAGTTTAATAATGCACGCAGTCGTAGTCATGGGCTTAGTTTTAATTATTTTATCTCAAGCACACACACACACTTAACTGAGATACTGAGAAACATGGAAGTAATTTATCTGGGGGAGGGGAATAAGAAAAGGACTAATTTTGGAGTGTATAGGCATGTCCCTCAGTTCTGGCTTAATGGAGGACAGGAAGGTGAGTAGACAATGGTAATTGGTCTCAGAAATGGAAAATGGTGACTCAGGCTAGAGAGCTGAATATTGAGAGTTTGCTGTCAGACATGGCCCATGGACATGGACATGAATGTGGTCATAGTAAAATGGAACTCCCAGATTATAAACGATGGAAGATAGAAAGGACACCATTAGAACCTGCCCAGGAGAAGCTGGCTGCATGAGGGCTAAGGGGTCCATGGGGCCACGATGAAGCTTGGGGATCCTCGAGTGGCTTTACAAACAATGTGTCCTTTTTGGTGCATTATTTAAAGAATTAGGGGCACCTGAGTGGCTCAGTCGGCGAAGCATCCAATTCTTGATTTTGTTTCAGGTCATGATCTCACAGCTCATGGGACTGCGCCCCACATCGGGCTCTGCACTGACATCGTGGAGCCTGCTTGGGACTCTCTCTCTCTCCCTCTCTCTACCCCTCCCCCACTCTCTCACGCTTTCTCAAAATAAATAAACATTGAAAAAAAGAATTAAATGGGAGATTCGCTGCATTCGGGGTAGCTGTAAGGGCAATTTCTTCACTGTAAAACAACAACAACAAAAACCCAACAAAATGGGAGACGGCGTCACCTCCTGTGTTTACAGCACATCACCTTGTTAGTCTTATTTTTTTTTTCTCCTGACGAAGCGCTCAAAGGCAGAGGCCAGTCCACGTGCTGGTACTTCAGCTCCTTTGTCTCAGTCGCTGAATCGCATCAGCCAACAGACTGATACCGTTAGTCTCTTCTTTCTTCATCTTAATTCCAAATCAAACTCCTGTTTGGAGATTCGAATTTGAGTTCTAATTTCAATAGCCTGTATAGGCTTATTTTTCAATTGTGAACAAACAAACTAACAAAACTCCTCTAGTTTTGAAGCTAGACAGTTTGAAAGCTGCCTGTCAACACACAAGCAAACAGACCGCCATTGAAGAGGAAACTTTCTCATGAGCAACAAGGCAGCGCTGCCTGTTGCAAGTGGAATAGGACTGTCACAGCCCTCGGGAGTTATGGTTATAGACGGAAACACATTTTAGAATGGTAGGTGATCTTTCTTGTTTTGTTTCTGTTTTCCCTGCAGAAAATTGTATTGTTTCATTCGGCCCACCGTGTGGGAGAGTGCTCCAGGGTCTAGTGGCTTCTGGGAGAGGCTCGGGCACCAGGGTGTTGCTGGAGAGACTGCTCAAGAGCTGCCTGGCTCAGGAGGCTCCTAGTTGTGCTTGGGGGGTCCACTCTCCCCACTCAGCTGGGGGGCCAGCCAGCCTGCGGAAGTGAGTCAGATTGTCACCATGTTCCTGATGAGTTCATTTCCTCATTTAAGAAGTGGTTCTCCAGGAAGTCACAGGGAGGAGTGACTGCTCCGGCAGAACCCAGGGCATGCAAATCCAAAAGGACCCAAGTCAGGGTCTTCTCTAGAACATAGTGGCTTCCGTGGTGTCCTGGGTTTTACCGCACTCATCTTGGGACAGCTTCTACAAGTTCTAGAAGAGGATGTGGCTGCTGCACTGGTTTTGCATCTTCAGGACGTACTCAGTGTCTTCATGCTTCTAAGCCAACTCATGTAAGAAGTCACCTGCTCCCTCCATGGCCACATCCTCGCAGTGAAAATAGAAGCCCAAAGAGAGGCACCTGCAGGAGGCCCCCAGATGCTTGTTGACTAGGTGGTTGATGGCAGACCGCACCTTGGTGGAATAATTCTGACAAATCTGGAGGCTCATCGTTGACAGGCAATTAGGGGCTCAGCTCAAAATACAGGCTTGGCGGGTCTGAAGGCAGAGGATGGCCAGGAAGATGGTTCTGAAGGTTGCAACTGGAAAAGACGTTGGGGGGTGGTCGGAGGCTGGAAGAAGGGATATCCTGGGTCTGTTTTGTCCAAACGTTTTTGAAGCAAGAGACAGGTCTGCGGGACCACTCTGCACACTATTGGTAGGAAATCTTTGACATAGGTATAAGAAATGCCATGGCTTTACTCAAGTGGCAGGTGGAATATGATTCAACCACGTAAGGCCTATCCAACCAGGGTTTATTATATTAGCTTTGCATTTGAAGCCTCCCACTGGTCTGGTCTTTGTAAAAGGCAAACCTACTCTATTCATTTTCCTTCTCACTCCCCAACCCTTATTGAGACAAATAAGTGAAAGGAAGACTGGCAGGACAGACCACAGGTTGGATACTGCTGTGATTTAGACTTGGCTAAATGAGGTTTGGAAAAGACATTAAGGTTTTTTGTTTTGTTTTGTTTTTTAGAGAGAGGGGGTGCAAGTGAGTAAGAGACAGAGAGAGAGAGAGAGAATCCCACAAGGGGCAGAGAGAGAGAGAGAGAGAGAGAAGAGAGAGAGAGAGAGAGAGAGAGAGAGAGAGAGAGAGAGAGAAGTGGGGGTCACCCAAAGCAGGGCTCGTGTTTACCCCATGTGGGACTCAAACTCATTGACCCGAGCCAAAGTCAGATGCTTCATGACTGAGCCACCTGGGCGCCCAACAGTAAGATTTTAAGGTCATGAGGCACAAGTTAGTATAGTTAGTACGTGAGGCAAATGTATCTGTCCAAAAAGAGGCTAATGGAATAAAGAAGTTCATGATGCTTCAAAGCATTTGTGTCATTCACCCCCAGGTGGGCATCCAGAGTGGGAGAAGATGGCTAATTTTAGGTGAAACTTCCTAGGTTTATGTTACAAGGCTTCCTTTCTTTTATTTTAAAAGCATGTATTTATAATCGGGTATTAATTTTACCCAAAGAACTAAAAATAGCAGGAGTAGCAAGAAAAGTAAACATATTTCAAGGCCATCTTTGTTCAACTCTTTGGGAGAGTGAAACCACTTTCCAGTTATTCATGTTAAATTTTAGGTCTTGTTAACTTCAGCTTTTGTAGCTTAATTTTCCTGCTACTGAAGTCTTCTGTTTCCTCAGTGAGTAGCCATTCTAGAGTTCCTTGGGAGAAGTCATTAAAGAAGTGGTTCTTTTTTCCCCCTTTTTTATTGTTATTTTTTATGTCTTAAAAAATTTTTTTAATGTTTATTTATTTTTGAGAGACATAGAGGCACAGTGTGAACAGGGGAAGGGACAGAGAAAGAGGGAGACACAGAATCCGAAGCAGGCTCCAGGCTCTGAGCTGTCAGCACAGAGCCTAATGCAGGGCTTGAACTCATGAGCTGTGAGATCATGACCTGAGCCAAAGTTGGACACTTAATTGACTGAGCCACCCAGGCACCCCACTAAAGAAACAGTTCATAAAGGTTCAGGAAAAAAGGGACATCAGGGAGTATGTGAGTGTTATGTCATGGGGAAATCAGGACATAGGCTTAAGACATAGAATTTATCTTACAGAAACTACACACAGAGGTTTGTACAAAGGGGCTATTGCACTGTTGGAACAGTGAACATTTAGGAATAAGTTGAATATCCATTATCGCAGAACTGACCTAGGTAATTGTTTTCCCAAACTGTGAAATATTCTGCAACCATTAAAAAGCATGAGATAGAGGTAAATGCACTGATATGGGGAGATTTCCAAGCTATATTATTATTATTATTATTATTATTAGAGAGAGCATGAGCAGGGGAGATGGGCAGGGGGAGAAAGAGAGAATCTCAAGCAGGCTCCACACTCAGTGCAGTGCCTGAGGCAGGGCTTGACCCCACGACCCTGGGATAATGACCTGAGCCGAAATAAAAAGTTGGACGCCCAAACAACTGAGTCACCCAGGGGCTCCCCCAAGACATATTATTAAAAGCAACTTGCGGGGGGGGCCCAACATGGCGGAGGAGTAGGGGGACCCAGTGTCTTTCAAAGAAGGACTGAAACAAAAGGACTCTCAACCCCAAGAGTCTGGGAAGAAAGGAGTTAGAGTCTACAAGGAAGAGAACGTAAAATCCAGAAAGCACCTAAAGGAGTGTGTGAGTGCAATCTGGGGGAGATAAAACGAACCAGGGGGTACGGAAGGGAGGGAGCCCCTTCTGCGGAAAGACAAAGGGAAGAGAAAGAGCGGCTGGGAAAGCGCAGAGCGGTCAGTATCCGAACGAGAGAAAAACCTCGGAGGAGGATGAAGAGGGAGCCTATCATCCAGTCCCTAACCGCAGGGCTTTTGAAGAGAAGTTCCGTTTGAAATGGCAGAACTCCTGTCACACTGGGGCTGGCAGTGTCGGCCCAAGTGGCTGAGCCAGCCCACCTCACAGAGAGGTGCAGAGCCACCTCCAAATCAGTGCTACCCCAAGGACACCATTTACATAACCGAAACCGGCTGTAGCGATTGGAGCGAGTCAAAAAACTCAGATAAGCATGGGGCACGTGACTGCCCAACAAATCACACTACACCTCCATCCCGGGCAGAGCGAGGATGGAAACAAAGGGGTGATTTGAGACTCCGGATCTGGGAAGAAGGGACTGGGGGGACGCCATTGTTGTCCCGCATACCCACAAAAACCAGACCCTAGGATTCCATTTGCCAGCTGCCAATGGAGGCAGGACCCACCTACACCAAACCATGACCATCACCATAGGAGAGATGCCTTTCTGCGGGAGCAATAGATGCTGAGACGCAGGCTACTGCCTGGAATTACTCCAGGTCAATTCTTCTTTTTTAGATATACTCCCTCTTTCTCCTTCTTATCTATCCTCACTCCTGAGCCAGTTACCCAGGGTAGTGGGCGGCTTAAACAGACATTTAACCCACCCGCTCAATGCATATTCTATGCTCTTCTGTACTTTCCTATCTCTCTCTGGAATAACCAGGCCACATAGTTCATCTGAGTAACATCTATCTTAATTTCTTTTTCCTCCCTCCTTCATTATTCTGATTTCTCTCTTTCTGGATTAAGCCTTTCAGTCTTTCTGTCTGGTCAGAGTTCTTTTTCTTCTTCTCCCCGCACCTGTCATTACTCTCTCTGTATATGCTCTGCCATCAGCACAGCGCACACCCTGTCCTTAATGTGTAGCTGGTACTTCAGGTCGTATGCCTCCAGAGTGTTGTTCGTTATTCTTTTTTCTGTTACGATCTGCTTGCCTGTATTATTTGTTGGTACGTCTGTGTGTTTTTGTTTCCTGTTTGTCTATCTGTCTGTTTTCCTTTCCAGGGAGACCTCAGGAAACAAACCAAAACACACCTAGCCAAAATGACAAAACGGAAGAATTCTCCTCAAAAGAAATTACAGGAAGTAGTGACAGCTCAAGAATTGATGAAAACAGGTACAAGCAACATAACAGAACATGAATATAGAATTATAATCATAAAATTAATCGCTGGGCTTGAAAAAAGCATAAAAGAAACCAGGGAGTCCCTCGCTGCAGAGATCAAGGACCTTAAAAATGGCATGGAGGAATTAAAAAATGCTTTAAATGAGGTGCAAAACAAATTGGAGGCAGCCACAGTGCTGACTGAAGAGGTAGAAGAGAGAATAGGTGAATTAGAAGATAAAATTATGGAAAAAGAGGAAGCAGATAAAAAAAGAGAGAAGCTGATCCAGGAACAAAAAGGAGAATTCGAGAGCTGAGCGATGCACTCAAACAGAACAATGTCCGTATCATAGGAATTCCAGAGGAAGAAGAGAGAGAGAAAGGAGTCGAAGGGGTACTTGAACAAATCATTGCTGAGAACTTTCCCAGCATGAGGAATGAAACGGGCATGGAAATCCAAGAGGCACAGAGAACTCCCCTCAGACGTAACTTGAATAGACCTTCTGCATGACATATCATAGTGAACCTGGAAAAATACAAGGACAAAGAGAGAATTCTGAAAGCAGCTAGGGATAAATAGGTCTTAATAACAAATATAGACACATAAGGGTAGTAGCAGACTTATCTACAGAAACTTGGCAAGCGAGAAAGGAATGACAGGAAATCTTCAGTGTGATGAACAGGAAAGATATGCAGCCAAGGATCCTTTACCTGGCCAGTCTGTCATTCAGAATGGAAGGAGAGATAAAGGTCTTCCCAAACAAACAAAAACTGAAGGAATACATCACAAATAAACCAGCCTTACAAGAGATCCAGAGGGGGGCTCTATGAAGGAAAGGTCGCAAGGAACACAGAGCACCAGAGACATCCTTACAAACATGAAACCTACAGATAACACAATGACTCTAAGCCCATATCTTTCTATTTTAACACTGAATGTAAACGGACTAAATGCTCCAATTGAAGACATAGGGTACAGAATGGATTAAAAAACAAGACCCATCCATCTGCTGTCTTCAAGAAACTCATTTTAGACCTGAGGACACCTTCAGATTGAAAGTGAGGGGACGTAGAACTACCTACCATGCCATTGGAGGTCAGAAGAAAGCTGGAGTAGCCACACTTATATCACGCAAACTAGACTTTAAAGTAAAGGATGTAATAAGAGATGAAGAAGGGCATTATATAATAATCACAGGACTATCCAGCAAGAAGAGCTAACAATTATAAATATCTACACACTGAATTCGGGGGCACCCAAATTTGTAAAACAACTAATTACAAACATAAGCAATCTTATCAATAAAAACGTGCTAATTGCAGGGGACTTTAACACTCCACTCACAACATTGGATAGATCCACTAAACAGAGAATCAGTAACAAAACAATGACCCTGAACAACATATTGGAACAGATGGGCCTAACTGACATCTTCAGGGTCCTTCATACAGAAGCAAAGGAATTTACATTCTTCTCAAATGCACATGGTACATTTTCCAAGATAGACCATATTCTGGGGCACAAGGAAGCTCTTAATAAATATAGAAGAATTGAGATCATACCATGCACACTTTCAAACCACAATGTTATGAAACTTGAAATCAATCACATGAAAAAGTCTGGAAAATCCCCAAAAACATGGAGGCTAAAGAACATCCTACTAAAGAACTAATGGGTCAGCCAAGCAATCAGAGAAGAAATAAAAAAATACATGGAAACAAATGAAAATGAAAATACAGCAATCCAAATGCTTTGGGATGCGGCAAAGGCAGTCCTAAGAGGGAAATGTATTGCAAGCCAGGCCTATCTCAAGAAAGAAGAAAAATCACTAATACAAAATCTAACAACATGCCTAAAGGAACTAGAAGCAGAACAGCTAAGACACTCCAAACCCAGCAGAAAGAGAGAAATAACAAAAATCCGGGCAGAAATTAATAATATGGAAACCGAAAAAAGTAGTGGAACAGATCAATGAAACCAAGAGCTAGTTCTTTGAAAAAGTAAACAAAATTGATAAACCTCTAGCCAGGCTTCTCAAAAAGAAAAGAGAGAGAACCCAAATAGATAAAACCATGAATGAAAATGGAGTGATTACAACCAATCCCTCAGAAATACAAGCAACTATCAGAGAATACTATGAAAAATTACATGCCACCAAATTGGACAACTTGGAAGAAATGGACAAATTCCTAAACAGACACACACTACCAAAACTCAAACAGGAAGAAATAGAAAACTTGAACAGACCTATAGCTAGTGAAGATATTGAATCCGTTATCAAAAATCTCCCAACAAATAAAAGCCCTAGACCAGATGGCTTCCCTGGAGAATTTTACCAGAAATTTAAAACAGAGGTAATACCTATCCTCCTCAAGTTGTTCCAACAAATTGAGACGGAAGGAAAACTCCCGGACTCATTCTATGAAGCCAGCATCACTTTGATTCCCAAACCAGATAGAGACCCAGGAAAAAAAGAGCACTACAGGCCAACATCCCTGATGAATATGGATGTGAGAATTCTCAACAAGATACTAGCAAATCGAATTCAACAGGATATAAAAAGAATTATTCACCATGATCAAGTAGGATTCATCCCTGCGTTGCAGGGTTGGTTCAATATATGCAAATCAATCAATGCGATACATCACACTAACAAAAGAAAAGAACCATATGATCCTGTCAAAAGATGCAGAAAAAGTATTTGACAAAATACAGCATCGTATCTTAATAAAAACTCTCGAGAAAGTCGGGATAGAAGGAACATCCTTAAGCATCATAAAAGCCATTTATGAAAAGCCCACAGCTAATATCATCCTCAGTGGAGAAAAACTGAGAGCCTTTCCCATAAGATCAGGAACACGACAGGGATGTCCACTCTCACCACGGCTATTTAACACAGTGTCGGAGGTCCTAGCATCAGCAATCAGACAACAAAACAAAATAAAAGGCATCAGGATTGGCAAGGATCAAGTCAAACTTTCACTTTTCATAGACGACATGATACTTTACATGGAAAACCCGACAGATTCGACCAAAAGCCTACTGGAACTGATCCATGAATTCTGCAAAGTTGCAGGGTACAAAATCAATGTATGGAAATCGGTTGCATTCCTTTACACCAACAATGAAGCAACTGAAAGAGAAATAAAGAAGCTAATCCCTTTCACAATTGCACCAAAAACCATAAAATATCTAGGAATACACCTAACCAAAGATGTAAAAGATCTCTATGCTAAAAACTATAAAAAACTTATGAAAGAAATTGAGGAAGACACAAGGAAATGGAAAAACACCCCATGCTCATGGATTGGAGGAACAAATATCGTTAAAATGGCAATACTACCCAAAGCAATCTACACATTCAATGCAATCCCAATCAAAATTGCACCAGCATTCTTCTCAAACCTAGAGCAAACAATCCTAAAATTTGTATGGAACCACAAAAGACCCCGAATTGCTAAAGTAATATTGAAGAAGAAAACCAAGGTGGGAGGCATCACAATCCCAGACTTTAACCTCTACTACAAAGTGGTAATCATCAAGACAATATGATATTGGCACAAAAACAGACGCATAGACCAATGGAATAGAGAAAGCCTAGAAATGGACCCACAAGCATATAGCCAACTAATCTTTGACAAAGCAGGAAAGGGTATCCAATGGAAAAAAGACAGCCTCTTTAACAAATGGTGCTGGGAGAACTGGACAGCAACATGCAGAAGAATGAAACTAGACCACTCCCTTACACCACTCACAAAAATAAACTCAAAATGGATGAAGGACCTGTATGTGAGACAGGAAACCATCAAAATCCTAGAGGAGAAAGCAGGAAAAAACCTTTTTTACCTGAGCCGCAGCAATTCCTTACTCATCTCCAAAGGCAAGGGAGGTAAAAGCAAAAATGAACTATTGGAACCTCATCAAAATAAAAAGCTTCTGCACTGCAAAGGAAACAACCAGCAAAACCAATAGGCAACTGACAGAATGGGAAAAGATAGTTGCAAATGACATGTCGGATAAGGGACTAGTATCTAAAATCTATAAAGAACTTACCAAACTCCACACCTGAAAAACGAATAATCCAGTGAAGAAATGGGCGGAAGATATGAATAGACACTTCTCCAAAGAAGACATCCAGATGGCCAGCAGACACATGAAACGATGCTCAAAATCACTCATCATCAGGGAAATACAAATCAAAACTACATTGATACCACCTCACACCAGAGTGGCTAAAATGAACAAATCAGGAAACTGTAGATGCTGGCAAGGATGTGGAGAAACAGGCACCCTCTTACACTGTTGGTTGGAATGCAAACTGGTGCAACCACTCTGGAAAACGGTGTGGAGATTCCTCAAAAAAATGGAAATAGAACTAACGTATTACCCGGCAATAGCACTGCTAGGAATTTACCCAAGAGATACAGGAGTGCTGATGCATGGGGCACATGTACCCCAGTGTTTATAGCAGCACTTTTGACAGTAGCCAAATCATGGAAAGAGACTAAGTGTCCATCAACTGGCGAATGGATAAAGAAGATGTGGTATATATATAATGGAATACTATGCGGCAACGAGAAACAATGAAATCTGGCCATGTGTGGCAACATGGATGGAACTGGAGGGTATTATGCTAAGTGAAATAAGTCAGTCAGAGAAAGACAGATACCATATGTTTCCACCCATAGGTGGATTTTGAGAGACTTGGCAGAAAACCATGGGGGAGGGGAAGGGGCGGGGAAAGTCACAGAGAGGGATGGAGATAAAACATAAAAGACTCTTAAATACTAAGACTCTTAAATACTAACAAGCTGAGAGTTGGGGGGGTGGAGGGGGGAGAGTGGGTGACAGGCACTGAGGAGGGCTCTTGTTGGGATGAGCACTGGGTGTTGTATGGAAACCAATTTGACAATAAATTGTTAAAAAAAAAAAAAAAGGCAGTTCCAAGGACAATTGACCCTTGAGCAACATGGGTTTGAACTGCACAGGTCCACTTAAATGTGGATTTCTTTTACAATAAATAAATTGGGAAAAAAAAAGCAACTTCCAAAACAACATGTATAGCATGACCCTTTTATATTAAAATCTGTATAATGTATGTACATGTGTTACATGTAAATGCATAGAATGGGCATGGGAAAGATGGCCACCATACCACAGTCCTGGCTAATTTAGAGGATGTAAAAATGGGTATGATGATGAAAGATGACTTCTATATTTTGCTCTTTAGAATTGACTCTTGTTTGATTTTTTTTAAGTTAATTATTTATTTTAAGAGAGAGAGAGTAGGGGAAGGAAAGAGAGAAAGGGAGAGAGAGAGAATCCCAAGCAGGCTCTGCAATGTCAGTGCAGAGCCCCATACGGGACTCTAGCACACAAACTGTCAGATCGTGACCTGAGTCAAAATCAAGAGTCAGACGCTTAACCAACGGAGTCACCTAGGCATCCCTCTTGTTTGAATCTTTTATCATAAAAATGTGTTCATTTTACTTGTGGAATTTTCAAAAGATCATCTGATGTATTCAATCTTTCCTGAAAACAAGAAGTACTAAATTCATAATGATATATTGAACCCCTGGTGTGCATAACACTTTGGCATTACCCCCTGCCACCACTCCCTTTAAGACCTAAAAAACAAGAGAGATGATTTCTGTGACAATTCCTCAAATTCATGCTTAGATCACTTAACTGGCTTGAGTTTTTTTTTTTTAAGTTTATTTATTTAGAGAGAGTCAGAGACAGTGAGAGTAGGGGAGGGGCAGAGAAAGAGGGAGAGAGAGCATCTCAAGCAGGCTTTGCACTGCCAGCGCAGAGCCTGACACGGGGCTCAAACCCACGAAACCATGAGATTATGACTCGAGATGAAATCAAGAGTCCGGCACTGAACCGACTGAGCCACCCAGGCGCCCCAACTTGCATAAATTATTTTTTTGATCTATCTTCACAATTAGAGGGTTCTCTTCCTGTCTCTCAAGGGCATATCTACTTTCTTCCCTTGACTGATGCATTAACCTGATTATTTTTCTTAGTCAGGCTCTGTTGGTCCTTGTGTCCACTAGTGGCTTAACTCCTCCTATTTAAAATTTCATGCCTGGGGGTGCCTGGCTGACTCAGTTGGTAAAGCATGTGACTCTTGATCTCAGGGTTGTTAGTTCAAGCCCCACACTGAGTGTGAAGCCTACTTAAAGTCTCCAGCCTGTAAACTGAGTGTAGGATCTTTCCTAAAGCTTTCACTAAATTACTCATTTGGATGAAGGAAGCTGATGAAAGGTTCAGAGTTGTATTAGCAATTAACAATTCTCTTGATTACTGGCTTGATGGTTTTACCTCAAGAAGGGAAAGTCCTTTGGGTCTCAAGACATGCTAGACACTGCTCTAGAGAAGATGGAGCCAAGGAAACTTCTTAACCTGTGTTTCAGTTACCTATTTCTCATGAATTGAAGGCTCATCTCTGCTCCCCATGTCATCAGCTGGGACAACTCAACTAGAGTGGTGAAGGATTCACTTTTAAGATGTCTCACTCACATAGCTCCACACAGGAAGCTCAGTCAGTGTTGTGGGCCAGAAGCATCAGTTCCTTCCTAGGTGGGTCTCTGCAGAGGATGCTTGGGTTTTCTCACAGTATGGCAGCTGGATTCTAAGAGCAGTCATTCTAGGAGAACAAAGCAGATGCAAATGCTATTTTAATGACATACCCTTAGAAGTTACATGAGGTAAATTCTACCATACTCTCTTGGTTGAGGTCATCTCAAAGCCTACTCAGGTTCAAAAGGAGGGGGTATAGACTCTATCTCTTGATATGGGGAGATATAGGCCATCAATTGACCACACCTTGGTTTTGAGAGAAAGCATAGACAGAGTTGATTACTGGATCTGAAGGAGAATACAAAAGCAGTGAGGAAAATGTGAAGACTAGAAACTGATCTTCCCAGATCTCCTTCAATCGGATCTTGTTTTTTTGGTTGATTATGAATTTTCTAAAATCCACAAAAACACTGAACTTCAAAGGCAAGTGCAAAAAGAAAAACAATATTTTAAAAACCTAACCAATCATGCAACTCTTCAAAAAAAAATTCATCGGGCACCTGGCTTACTCAGTTGGTAGAGCATGCAAAACTCTTGATCTCAGAGTGGTGAATTTGAGCCCCATGTTGGGTGTAGAGATTACTTAAATAAATAAAACTTAAAAATATTCAAACCAATTTCAATGTCAAATATAGGATTATTTATTATTTATGTACATTTTGACTTATCTAAACTTGTCTTTCATAAAGAAGGAAAAGAGAATCATATCCTACTATCTTATTTATTAAGTGCAAGGTAAAAGTTTACCGGGATTTTGAATTAGAGTAGATATAGTCATTATTAAAATTATTGTGAACATTGCGAAGTCACCTACTAAGATAACTTTCTTGCATCTTCCTTTTTTTAAGATTTAGAAAAATGTTTATTTATTTATTTTGAGAGAGAGAGAGCGCATACATGTGCATGCATGTGAGCAGGGGAGAGGGGCAAAGAGAGAGAGAGAAAATCCCAAGCAGTCTCTGTGCTGTCAGCACTGAGCTGGACACAGGGCTTCATCCCACAAACCATGAGATCATGACTTGAGCTGAAGTCAAGGGCTGGACACCTATCCGAATGAGCCACCCAGGCGCCCCTGTTCTGAATTTTGTTAGTGAATTGATGGGAAGGGGTTTTGGTGGTGAGAAGGCAGTAGAGTAGGACCAGATGTGGCAGAACTGTTGGCATAAACCTTTCGAGGGCATTATATAAACTGACACCCAGTACTGAAGAGTGAGTTTCTAGAAAGGGGTATATAAATGCAAAATAATCAACAATTTTATCTTTTAAAGATGGGTAGGAGAAGGGAGAAGAGCGTAAAGTCTGTTCTCATGTGGAAGTACCTCAGCAAAGCCCCTCTGCTCTTCCTCAGGTGAAGCAGCAGGAGAGAGAGTGAGCTCCCCACTTCAGGAGGGAACAGATCAAGGTGCTATGTAGGAAATTCCACGTCAGCTAGACACTGGGGCCTGGGGCAGTTGGCAGTAAGTTTCTTGTTACTGACATAGAACATCTATAGAAATAAAGCCAAATGAAGTATGGTGGCAGGTGGTGAGGACGATGATTGGACTGGCACCAGGGCAATGTAAGCAGGGTGGCTGGACGTGAACTAATGGACTACATTTGTGCATGGGGAAGGAAAAAGAAGAATCACTGCCCCCACAGAACAGGCAAATAAACTAATTTATAGAGACAAAAAAAAAGGTTACTGGTCACATGAATCTGGGAGTGAGGTTGGTGAGCAAGGAGAATGACTGCTAGGGGGCAGGCATTTTTTGGGGGAGAGGGTGAGGAAAATGTTCTAGAATTGACTGCGGTGACGGTCAAACTTTATGGTGTATGAATTATATTTCAATAGAGCTTCATTTCTTCATAGGCATTTTACAACATAGCTATTTTTTTTTTGTCAAGAGAAAGAAATGGCTCTTCTTGAGAGCCATCAAGAACACTGAGAAATGTATAGAAATGTTGAATCATTATATTGTACACCTGAAACTAATATCGCACTGTATGTTAATTATACTTCAATAAAAAAAGCAGACCCCCTATGGAGAATCTAAAAAAAAAAAAGTGTCTCAGCTGACTCAGGTCTCCCTCATTAGGGAAGGGTTGGATCTACTTTCAAGGGACCACCTGATTATGCCAGGAACACCTGGGGTTATCTCTCTTTTGATTAACTCGGAGTGAATTAATTACAGACCTTAACTACATCCGCCACATTTTCTCCCCATTTTGCCATATTCTAATAGTTAGAAGCAAGTCACAGCTTCTGCTCGCATTCAAGGAGAGGGGATCATACCGCAGTATAGGTACCGCAGGAATCACAAGGGCCATGTTAGAATTGTGTCTATGACAGATGGGGACATAGGTAGAATTGCAATTTCTCTATGTATATCCCTTTTATCATTCTGATTTTTGAAATATGTGAATTATTACTCATTCTAAAATAAAATTCTGAATCTTTGAGGGGTGCCCGGATGTCTCAGTGGGTTAAGCGACCTACTCAATTTCAGCTCAGGTCATGATTTTAGGGCGTTGGGCTCTGCACTGACAGCATGGAGCCTGCTTGGAATTCTCTCTCTCTCTCTCTCTCTCTCTCTCTCTCTCTCTCTCCCCCCCCCATATAAATAAAATAAAATGTTGAATTTTGGCTTTCCTATTAAAATTTTTAAATCTTTTTTTAAATGTTTATTTATTTTTGAGAGAGAGAGAGAGAGAGAGAGAGAGAGAGAGAGAGAGAGAATGTGAGCGGGGGAGAGGCAGAGAGAGAGAGAGGGACAGAGGATCTGAAGCAGGCTCTGCGCTGTCAGCAGCTAGCCCCATGCAGGGCTTGAACCCAGTAACTGCGAGTTTGTGACCTAAGCTGAAGCCACAACTCAACTGACTGAGCCACCCAGGCGCCCCTAAAAAAATGTTTCTTAATCTTTGAAACTTTGCATTAGTCTCACTGGAGTTTTATGCCTTTTATGACAAAGACCACTCTGCATAGTTGTTTTTGCCTTAAATCCATTGAGTCACGGTGAGATTCTGATTAAGAACATGAACTTGGGAATCAGGCTGTGGAACTTTAAGCAAGATATTTCATCTCTTCGTGTCTCAATTTCCTTTTCTGAAAAATGGGGCTAATTATAGCACATAATCGGGATGTCATGAGAACTAAGCGAGCCGTTCGATAACACAAAATCTTAGTGTCACACGACAGTAAGCATTTATTTCAACAATCACGGGGTGGCCGGAATGGCTCTGCAGATCTCAGTTGGGTTTGGTTAGGCTTGGCTCCAAGCTGTGTATTCGCTTTTGTCTGCTTCATTCTCATTCTTCTGGGACCAGCAGACTGCCCCAGAGGAAGTGTTTTCATGACCATGAAAGAAGCTCTTACAGGCAGTAGCCAAGAGCGCAAAAGGAAAAGTACAACTGCATACGCCTATTTCCGGCCCGGTGTCACATTGATGTCTATTTGCTGAAGTCAGTCACATGGCCAGCCCGGAGGTGGAGACTTAAGGCAAGCCTACTGGCAAGGGGTGGTAAAGTATCCTTCATACTAAAGCGATAGCAAGGATGTGGATGCATAACTATAGGGGAGTGAAAAATCGTGAACTATAGATACAGTTTAGTCTAAAACTAGTGTGTAAGGCACTTAGAGCCATCTCTGGAATATAATAAATGCTCAGGAAGTCTTTGTAATCATTGTACCAAATTAAAAAAAAATATTGTTGAATGTCTCTAAAAGTTTTGCTAGTTATGTCAATAATATTGCTGTGCTTCAGGGCAGAGCTGGGGTAGGAATGCAAAATGGAGTAGCCATTCTGGAAAACATTTTGGCAGTTTCTTAAAAAGCTAAACACACACTCACTGCAGGACCCCAATTACACTTGTGGGTATTTATCCCAGAGAAATGAAAACCATGTCCACAGAAAACATGTACACAAATGTTCATAGCAGCTTTATTTGTAATAGATACAACTTGGAAAGAACCCAAATCTTTTAATGGATGAGCGAGTAAACAAACTATGTAACATCCATACTGTGCAATATTACTCAGCAGTAAAAAGGAACATACTATTGATATATACGAGTAGGATGGATTTCAAGGGAATTATGCTGAGTGACAATGGGCAGTCTCAAAAGGCTACCTAGTGTATGATTCAATTTGTGCGACATTCTCAAATGATAAAATTCTAGGAAGTACAGATCGTTGGTTGACAGGGGTTAGAGATGGAGTGGGGGAAGGGGTAGGACTGTAAAGGGTCTTTGTGAGGGATCTTTATGGTGAGGGAACAATTTTGTATCTTGATTGGTGGTGGTAACGCAAATCTGCACATATGGTAAAATTGCCTAGAACCACACACACACATACACACCCCTACACACACACAAATAAGTGCATAAAACCTGTGAAATCTGAATAATGTGTCTGCGGGTTATACCAATATTCCCTTCCTGGTTTTGGTATTGTACTATAGATATATAAGATGTTGCCACTGGGAATACTGGGTTAAGACTACAAAAGCCCTTTCTGTACTAATTTTTACAACTTTTTGTCAATCTATAATTATTTCAGAATTTTTTTTTTCAAGTTTGAGTCATGGTAAGAAACGTGTCTCCTCTCCAAGGTTATAAAAGAGTTCACTCATAGTTTTCTTTTTGTGCTTCTATGGTTTCATTTTCTAGGTGTTTTGAAATTTTAATCAGATTAAAACAGACAACACCTGTACACTTAACTACTTATACAACATCTCTTCTAGGCGGTTTCATCTGCTTCTCAAAAACTGAACTGAAATAAACTCAAATGCAAACCTGGGCAAGGCCCTCTGGTTCCTATCGCAGTGAACAGCTTTCCTGTGTGCCGTCACACAAGCCAGAGCTGGGTAGTCATCCTTGAAAACCTGTCTTCCTTGTGGCCCACCCACTCCATGGTCAATCTTCCATCGAGTTCTATTAATCTTACTTCCTAAGTATCTTTTGCAAACTTCCACTTCCTAGCGTCTCTTCTTCCATAGTTAGAGTTAAGTACTATCAGGTCCTATGGGATTACTACAGAACTAACTGGCTGCTGTACCCGATGTGCCCATCTCATTCGTGTACTGGGGCACTTTTCAAAATGCAAATCTGATGATTTTACACACCCACCCATTCCATCCTTCTCCCCACAAGGGAGGCATTTAAAAGCACCTTTGATGGCTTCTCATTGTGTTTGGTTGGAAAAAGACCAAAATCTATAAATGGCTTTATGGCATTGCATGATTTGATCCTTGTCTGTCATTATTGCTTTTGACAATACTCTCCCCCTTAGCCTAGCTAAAATGGTCTTCTATTTCCATTATCCCATGATCTCTCCTTTGCCACAGGGTCTTTTCACATGCTATTTTTTTCCTCAGGAGCGAGAGCTTTGGTTTAGTTAACATCTGTTCATTCTTTGGCCTACTGCTTCCTCAGAGTTGCTTTCCTTGAGTCCCAGATAAAATATAAACTTCTCATATATTTGAGAATACATGCTCTCATAATACTGTATTCTTTCTGTATTCAAATATGTTCAAAGAATTTCTCAATTTATATGTTAATGTGTGATGATTTGCTTAATATCTGTGCCCTCCACTAAACTGCCTCTTGAAAGCTATGACTGTGTCTCTTTTGCTTTACTATAATATCCTCATTGCTTAGCACAGTGCCTGGCATATAGCAAATATGTTTAAATGTAAATATTTGTTTAATGATTGGATTAAGGACTGGGGTTCTAATGAAAATCTGTTTCTCATTTATGCATGCTTGCAATTTACCAGATGTGTTATGTTGGACAGATTACTTAATTTCTCTGAACTGCAGTCTCTCCACAAGTAAAATGAGTGTCTTTTTAAAAAAAATTTTTTTTAATGTTTTTCTTTATTTTTGAGAGAGAGGGAGTGCAAGTCGGGGAAAGGCAGAGAGAAAAGTGGATAGAGTTTCCAAAGCAGGCTCTGCACTGACAGCAGTGAGCCAGACACAGGGCTCAAACTCCTGAACCCTCCCGAACCACGAGATCATGACCTGAGCCAAAGTCAAGACACTCAGCCAACTGAGCCTGCCAGGGTGCCTGTCTTAATCTGGGCTTCTGAGAAAGCAGAGCCTGAGACAAAGGCTTTTGTGCCACTATTTTGTTAGGGAGCGTAGCGCCCAAGAACGGGAGCAAAGAAGAGGTGAAGGGGTAAAGCGGGAGAGTCACATCAAGAGTGTGTTGTTGAGTTTGCTGCAGCTAAGTGCCACTGAGAAATTGTATAAAGGATCTCGAAGATCCATTTGAAGAGAGAAAGGGAACTTTTTAAAAATTTTATTTGAGAAAGAGAGACAGAGCATGAGCAGGGGTGGGGCAGAGAAAGGGAGACACAGAATCCAAAGCAGGCTCTAGGCTCTGAGCTGTCAGCACAGAGCCTGACGCTGGGCTTGAACTCACAAACTGTGAGATCATGACTTGAGCTGGAGTCAGACACTTAACCGACTGAGCCACCCAGGTGCCCCAAGAAAGGGAACTTTTATCTACCAGCTCGAAGTGCTGACTCCTGCACACTTCCAGGTTCTTGTCCATGAGCATGAGGTGTGCCGACAGGCTCTGCTGCACGGGACGTTGGACTTTATGCAGAACAGCCCCACACCTAGTCTGCAGGATTTGGGTGGGGCATTCTGGAGAACACGCCCGCCACCCACCACGTTCTCAGTGGTCAATAAATAAATGGTCCTTGTTACTCGGAATACACATTTTGGTTTCCAGTCTGTCTTGTCCGTCCTTCCTTCCTTCCTTCCTTCCTTCCTTCCTTCCTTCCTTCCTTCCTCCCTCCCTCCCTCCCTCCCTCCCTCCCTCCCTTCCTTCCTTCCTTCCTTCCTTCCCTCTTTTTCTTTCTTTCCAGATAAGGTGATTTTGGGTCTAGTTTGTGGAAAATATACAAGGAAAAATGCTAGAAAAACTGAAAAAACGAGTAACGAAGCTGTGGAAAGTCTCAGTAATTTGAAGAGTGTGCATGAATAGACAGACCATGAACATGCATTTTTGTGGACAAAATATATGTGTCTATTCATTGTATTTATTATAGCATCCTTTGTAATAGCAAAGAATGGGAAGCAATCTAAATGTCCATCTAGAGGGGAGTGACTTAAAAAAAAGGTGTGTTACAATAGAATATGACACAGTTGAAACAAACTATGAAGAAACTCTTAAGTTTTGATATAGAATGTTTTCCAACACTAAGTGAAAAAAATCAAGATACAAAACAATTTGTATTATGTGCTATTTTTTGCATAAGAAAGGAAGGAAAACATAGTTTCACACTCGTTTGAATATACATTAAAAAATCTCTGGAAAGATATCAAAAGTGTTAGTAAAAGTCAGTTATTTTATCAGCAAAAATGGGTTTATTTGGGAACACAAGACAACTGCAATTCAGATCATGTTAAGCTATGGCAAAACTGCAGGCAAGTCCAAAACACAAAAGAGAAAAACGTTATTTGATAGAGAAGGAGAAAGTTGGGAGGGTTGTTTTAAGTGAAAGTCCACTGGAGAAAAGCAAGAGTCATCAGGGTGGTGATGATTTCTCATTGGCTGAATTGCAGAGGCAGCTGATTTTTAGTAGGAGATGTAATATACATCCGTTCCCTGTGGGGCCTGTAATTGATAATTTTTTCCTGTTGAGGATTCTTCTGTTGGGGTCTGAAATTGACAGTTCTTCCTGTAAGGTCTTGTGGGCTGGCTCTCGCTTGTAGGCTCGCTTTTCTAGCCTCCTGACTTCTACTTTAGTGAGGTTTCCTGGCATTGATTCCATAACAATACTGTTTTTTAAGTTTATTTATTCATTTTTTTAGGAATCTCTATACCCAGGTTGGGGCTTGAACTCACAACCCCAAGTTCAAGAGTCACATGCTCTACTTTGGGGCACCTGGGTGGCTCAGTTGGTGAAGCATCTGACTTTTGGTTTCGGCTCAGTTCATGATCTCACTCATGGTGGTGAAGTGGAGCCTCACGGCTTTGTGTTGGACGTGGAGCCTGCTTAAGATTCTCTCCCTCACTCTGCCCCTCCCTCTGCCCCTCCCCGCCTCAAAAAAAAAAAAAAGTCTCATGGTCTACCAACTGAGCCAACCAGGTGCCTCCGATTTTCTTTTTTTTTAATTTTTTAAAATTTATTTATTTTTTAATATTTTATTTATTCTTGAAAGATGGAGCATGAGCGGGAGAGGTGCAGAGCGAGAGAGGGACACAGAATCAGAAGCAGGCTCCAGGCTCTGAGCTGTCAGCACAGAGCCCGATGTGGGGCTTGAACTCAGATCATGACCTGAGCCGAAATTGGACGCTTTACCAACTGAGCCACTCAGGCGCCCCCCGATTTTCATAAAAATACTATTAATTGTTACTTGTTTGTATAAGCACCCAAGTATTTTAATACCTATTCATAACAGATGACCCAAATTTAGCAGCTTAAGACAACTGATATTTATTATCTTAGTTTATGTAGTTTAGGAGTTCAGGAATGGCTTAGCTGGGTGGTAATGATTGGCTCAGAATCTTTCATGAACTTGCAATCAAGATGTGAACTGAGGGCTTGACTGGGGCAGGGAGAATCTGCTTCCCAGATGGCCCACTCCGGCGGCTCTGTGCAGGAGGTCTAAGTTCCTTCCCAATGGGACCTCTGCTTAAAACTGTTTGAATGTAGGCGCGCTTGGGAGGCTCAGTCTATTAAGCACCTGACTCTTGGTTTCAGCTCAGGTCATGATCTCACGGTTTGTAAGTTTGAGCCCCATATTGGGCTCTGAGCTGACAGTGCAAAACCTGCGTGGGGATTCTCTCTCTCCCTCTTTCTCTCAAAATAAATAAACTTGAAAAAATCAGTTTGGAACCACCATCCGTTATAAGAAAAAAAAAATTAAAAGTCTCTATTTAAAACAAAACAAAACTGCTTGAATGTCTTCATGATACAGCGGCTGGCCTCCCTCAGGGTGAATGAGCTGAGAGAGAGAGACAGGGGGAGAGAGAGAGAGAGAGTACAAGTGAAGAACCTGCAGACACCTGCATATATTCTACTCATTCGAGGGTAGTCCACACTCAAGGGAGGGGAATTAGGCGTGACCTTTTTTTTTTTTTTAACATTTATTCATTTTTGAGAGACAGAAATAAGAGTGTGAGTGGGAGAGAGGCAGAGAGGGAGACACAGAATCTGAAGCAGGCTCCAGGCTCTGAGCTGTCAGCACAGAGCCCCAGGAGGCGCTCAAACTCAGAGACCACAAGATCATGACCTGAGCTGAAGTCAGGTGCTTAACTGACTGAGCCACCCAGGCGCCCCAGGCTGCGTATTTTGAAAGGAGCATCAGAGAATTTTGTTGAGGTATTTTGAAACCATCAGGGGAGGAGAATCAGGATTCACAACTGGGTGAATGGGGGCAGGGCTAGAAGGAAGATTTTCACTGTATTCATTTTTATACTCCTTGAACATGTATTTGACTATACTGAACAAATAATTACATTTCTTTTAAAAAGAACCTTTTTAAGCTACTTGGGAAAGAAGTGCTACAGAAATAAAAGGAAAAAAAGAGTTGAACAGGATGTGAATTGGAGAAATTGGTTGAGGTGAAATTGACCTTTGCCCGGAAAGATAGGAAAAAGGGAGGGTCTACCTTGTGTTCACCTTACTCTCCCCTCACCCCAGATTTAGCATTTTCACTTTCCAGGGTTTGGGGTGGTGATGGTGTGCAGCCAGTAGGAGTTTTGGATAACTGGTTTTAGAGGTGGGAGAACTCTGTAGCCAGAATGTTCCATGGGACAGTTTTACTGTAGGCGTTTATCATTTATTACAGCTCAAGGCCTGTTACAACAATGTATTTCTCCTGTCTCAATCATTCTGTAGCCACAACCTGTGGTCACAGTTGATTTTAAATAATATTGGATAGCATACAATGCCATTTCTGGATGTTTTATTGATAAGCTCTATCCTTACGCCCTCCAAACTCCCCCTCAGGTTTGACATCCATGCTATAACATAACTTGTACAAACTGTCAAGAACGCCAAGAGGATTTCACCCAGTAATTAAATTGGGGGAGATTTAATTAGTACAAGGATGTGGCATGAAACCCAACAGGTTTATTGTCTCTATAAAAAGATCGTTAAGGTCAAGTGTACTGACGTGTACAGCACTAACTGTACTCATTGCGTCCTGGTCACTTTACAAGTCAGGAGGCGAGGAAAAAGTTCTACAAACAAAACTATTCAATCTGTTCTAACTTCTCTTTAATACATGTAGTCAATACTAAAAGTCTACTTTCAAGCCATTTAAATGCAGTTACTCCTTCGGAAGGGTCAGGGAGTGTGGGCAAAGAGACAGAGACCGCTCTCTTCACTTTATCAGCAGCGAGCAAAGCCCTTCCTGTGTCTCTTGGGGACCCCGGACTCCATGCCGGGTCCCTTCCCCGCCCCCCCCTTTCCGTCCTTTCCCCGGCCGAGACCAACTTCGAGGATGGTGGTGTCTGCCAGGGAAAGGGCACAGCTTGAGGCTGAGCAGGGTCCAGCCTTGCTAGGCCACGACTCTCACGATTCGTGGGGGGAGGGCCTCGTCAGTCTCTGGTGCCAGGCCCGGTTTCTCCAGGGGCGAAAGGGGAGGCGGACAGAGGGAGGACACGTCACGAGTTTCCGGAGAGGGATCGCGGGCCCGGTGGCCGACGGACAACTAGCAGAGGGCGAGGGTCAGGGGAGACCACAGGGCCCACCAGGGGGTCCCCGTGGGCGGATTCCCCCGCCCTCGACCCTGCCGCCGGGTCCCCGCCCGACGCTTCCGGCGCCCTCCGGGTCCGCCCCGCGCCGGCTGTGCCACATCCTCCGGTGACGTCAGCGCCGCCATATTGGGAAGGCGCAGCCGCCGTCGCCGCCGCCGCCGCCGCCGCCGCCACCATCACCACCACCTCCACCACCACCTCCGTCTCCGCCTAGGAGCTCCGGCTGCCTCGGGGCCTGCGGACGCAGGAAGGAAGAGCCCCTCTCTCGCCCCGCCGACGCCCGGCCCGCCCGCTTCGCCCCCACCCGTCTCCTCATGACTGCTCCCGGGCCAGCTGCCGACGGACGTCGCCCCAGCGCCGGGATTTAACACGGAAGCCCGGGTCGGGGACCGCGGGGGAAGGAGGAGGGAGACCCGGTAGGTCCCGCGTCCCTCTCGGCCCAGCACGGCGTCTCGGCGGGAGCCATGACCTCGCTGACCCAGCGCAGCTCGGGCCTGGTGCAGCGGCGCACCGAGGCCTCCCGCAACGCCGCCGACAAGGAGCGGGTGGCGGGCGGCGGCGGCGGCAGCGGCGAGGACGACGCGCAGAGCCGCCGCGACGAGCAGGACGACGACGACAAGGGCGACTCCAAGGAAACGCGGCTGACCCTGATGGAGGAGGTGCTCCTGCTGGGCCTCAAGGACCGAGAGGTGCGGGCGCGGCGGGCAGGGCGGGGGCGGCCGGAGGCTGGCGGCCGGCGCAGGGCCCGGGCGCAGGGGGAGCCCGGCCTCCGGCTCCGCGCGTCTGCCCTCCGAGTTCCTGAGCTGAGCGCCCAGCTGGCCCGGTGCTTCCAGATCCTCCCCGCACAGATTGCTTGGATTTTCCCTTCCTCCTTACACAGTCAACTCCTTTGGTTTTGACTCCCTGGCGGTCTGTATTTCTTCCTTCCTTTTTCCGCCTTGTTAACCCGTGTAGACCCCAGGGTTACAATCCCGCCTGGAGACCGCACGTTAGAGTGAAACACCTGGAACCACCAGCGCCCCGAACTCTCAGGGGTTTTTCAGGTTTTAGGACCTGGGAGGGCTCCACGGATCTGCTTTTTGGGAGATTAAAAAACAAAACAAAACTTAAGGTGTACTGTTTGGAATTTTGAAAAATTTCGGTGAAATGGTAATGGAGGCAAAAAGTTGTTTTACATCCGATAAAGTTAAAAGTCCAACAAAATTGTCATGACACCTTCTGGAAAATGACTTCCTAGGTAACCTTGCTTGGGGTAAGAGATGACTTTTAGTATCCTCTTTATATTTTACCAGTTGCTGCGTCTCCAGAGAGTCTTGCCATTGTAAGGAAGGGCTTTTTCGTGGTGTGCTTGAAAGGCTAGGTTTGTGATTCACAGCCGTAGGTGGGTTAAAGTTGCTGCGGATATGGAATTTTGAAAGATTATTTTTACCTCAGTGTCTTGTGAGATTTTTTTGCGCATAGAGAAGTTGAAAAAAATAGTAAAGTGGACACCTCTATACTCCCCTCCTAGGTTCTGTCAGTAATATTTTCCTATATCACGTACCCATTTATTTACAAAAGCTAATTTTAGAGACCTGTAGCCGGTCAGCGAGATGAATGGATATTCTGTAAGTCACGTATGGTGAGGTGGTTCCAGAAGCTTGTTTTATCTCAGCACAGAAGCTACATATAGCACATTTTCAGAGTCAGATACAGAAATACCCAAGTTTTGTTTTTGATTTTGAATAAAGTGTTCCCTATTCACAAAGGTGGGCAAGAAAAATCCTTGTAAAACAATTTGGTTTTATTTCACCCAAACTTACCAGATATTTTACATTTTACGTTTTATTTTATATGCCAGAGTTTTATATGGACTGTGGCCTCCTAAGATTTAGTTTTTTAATGAATTAAAGTTTACTTTTAAAGAGATGTTTAGAGTATTTGCAGTATCTCGGTTTCCCGTTTTTAGGCTTTAATAATGATCATTTGAAAAAAGGTCCCTCTAGGTGTGAAAGGGACTCCATATGTTAATTACGGAGTTATGATGGAAGCACGCTATGTGAAATTCTTTTTTGTTTTTTGGGAGAACAAGCTCCAGGTCTCCCTCAGTTACGGTGGGGTTATCAGAACATAACATAAATTGAATATTGAAAATTCATTTAATACACCAAACCTCACTTAGCCTAGCCTGCCTTAAACATGCTCGGAACACTTACATCAGCCTGTAGTTGGGCAGACTCCCCATCAGCCTGTAGTTGGGCAGACTCCCCTATCACAAAGCGTTTTTATAATGAAGTGTCGAAGATCTCGTGTAATTTGTTGAATTGTGTACTGGGAGTGGAAAACAATGGTTTTAAGTGCCTCAGTTGTTTACCCTTGTGGCATGTGGCAGTGCCTAGCAAATTCTGTGTGTATGCATATCGCTAGCCGAGGAACAGATCAAAATTTGAAGTATCTTTGTGCAGTCATAAAGTTGAAAAACTGTTGGGGATGGTCTTAGATGTGCAGTGTTCTAGAAATGTGATTTTAGAAGGTGTACAACTTGCCTTTTTAGGCCGCACAATTTAGAATTTTGGTAATAAACATTTTTCTTTAAGGCTTTTTCGTTTGGAACTAAAGTAACATTTTAGAAATCCCCCCCCCCCAAAAAAAAAATAGAAATGAAGGAAACAAGTCATCCATGTTCCTGAGTGAACATTTTGGTTTATACAGTTTCTGATAGTTTTCTGTGTGGCTGTGCCCTGTGCAAAAAACTAAAACTTAAAAAAACCAAAAACCCAAACCCCAACCAAAACCAAAACTAGCTTTTGGATTTGAGTCACTCCCAAGTGAGAAATTATGGTGAAAAAGTACCTTTTTCCCCCCAAAGTATGTGTTGCTAAAAAAGTGTAAGCTAAAGCATATTGACTTGCCCTTTTTCTGTGCTTGGTTGTCATGAAGATAATCTAAAGAATTTGTAGAAGGGGCGCCTGGGTGGCTCAGTCGGTTGAGCGGCCGACTTCAGCTCAGGTCATGATCTCGCGGTCCGTGAGTTCGAGCCCCGCGTCGGGCTCTGTGCTGACGGCTTAGAGCCTGGAGCCTGCTTCGGATTCTGTGTCTCCCTCTTTCTCTGCCCCTTCCCTGCTGATGCTCTGTCTCAACAATAAATAAACATTAAAAAAAAACCAATTTGTTGAAGCTTAATGGTACTTAAAAAATGTAGACAATTTAAATTTCTTTGATGGCAGGTAATTGAAACCATATGCTGAGCGCATATCAGGAGTCACTGTACCTTGCCATGTCACGGCTGAGGTCCCGACACGGCTGATTCTGAGCATTTCGTGCTGATTTCAACAATCACCTAGAGAAATTTTTTATTTCCCCTTTGGCAGGCAAGCCCAGGGAGTTGAAGTAGAGGCTAGTGGGGTTGGGATTTGGCATTGCTTTAGATTTAGGTTTTAAGCATTAATCTATGTAACTTCTCTCCTTACATTTTTACAGTACTAATAACAGACCTGTCACCTCCTCCATTCATAAGTTTTGGGAGATTTTCCCCTCATGTCTTCAACTTGTATCACTCTTTAGTGGGGGCAGGAATTACTTTTACCTAATGTCTAGGTATTTATGCTTGTTAATACTAGGTTTTAAGTTTGATATTAGCAAGTGTCAAGCTTTAGGCATAATATATAGCTTAATAAATTTCCTGCTTTAGCTTAGAATCCATCTTTGTTACGTGTGGGTACTTTTAAGATGTGAAAACCTACATTTTAAGGTCCTTACATGTGTGTGAACTGTTGTATTTGAATTCCAAATAATTGAGAAAAAATGTAAAGAAATTGTAAGATGGTGAATTAGTTTTACTTTGACTTTTAAAAACTCAGGCATTATGGCTTTTTAAAAATGTTTTTGTTCAGTAAGTATACAGGAAGGTGCACTGAAGTGTGATGAATTTTCACAAACCGAACACAGCTGTTAAACCAGCACCCAGATCAAGAAACAGAACATGACCGCTCCAGAAGCCCCACTTGAGGCCTTTCTAGTAACTGCCTAGTCCTTCAGAGTAGCCACTAGCTTGACTTCAGAATTCAGCGTAGAATAATTCTGTCCATTTTTGTACTTCTCTTTACAGCTTTTGTTTTGCATTGTGACATTTATCAGTATTGTATCATTTGTTCATTTTCTTTGAATTATCAACTCAACACATTTCTAATCTACAGTATTTAAACAATTGCATTGACTTACATCCGGAATCTAGTGTTCCTCCTGTCCTCCCTTGACTGAACAGAAGGCTCAGCATGCCAATAAGCAGATGGTCTGGCCTCGGTTTACCTATAAGGAGTGACTTTAAAGTCATTGCGAGGGATTTTTTCCTTTTTTGAATTTAGGTACGCATTTTAACTTTTTACCAATGATTTTCCTTTGTGGCTCCTATTAAGCTGCTTGGGCCCTCTGGGGTTCCAGTGCTCAGTCTAGATGGAGCATCAGTGACTTAGGTTTTGAAGTAAATCTTCAGAGACCATGGTAAGGATGGCAGATAGGCTTAAGCTTGAATTCAGCTTCCAAATTAGCAAGATTTTCTATAATCTTCTCCTATGTTTGAGGGGGAAGGGCAGCAAATGAGCCAGATATTTTCCTTGCCCTGATTATTTGGTTTTTTCCACTGATGCCTCCAAGAGTCAGTTTTCAGAACGCCTCAATTACCTCAAATACCTGGTTTTGTTTCTATTTGTTGTTGTTTGTTTTGTTGTCAGATACTTTTTTAAGTTTATTCGAGAGTGAGTATGAACAGAGAGAGGGAGAGAGAATCCCTAGCAGGCTCCACGCTGTTGGCAAGGAGCCCTTAGGGCTTGATCCCAGGAACCATGAGATCAAGACTTGAGCCGAAATCAGGAGTTGGGTGCTTAACTGACTGAGCCACCCTGGAACCCCTTTTGTCAGATGCTGTGTGTGTTTTTTTAAATGTTTGTTTATTTTTGAGAGACAGAGTGTGAACCAGGGAGGGACAGAGAGAGAGCGAGACAGAATCTGAAGCAGCTCCAGGCTCTGGGCTGTCTGTCCACACAGAGCCTGATGTGGGCCTCAAACTCATGAACCATGAGATCATGACCTGAGCTGAAATCGGACCTGAGCCACCCAGGTGCCCCTTGTCAAATACTTTTAAATGTTTTTGTTGGTGGCAGATCTTAGTGCTTTAAGGTTGGATTTAACTATTTTAAGTGGTCAGGTATAATTTAGAGTGTGCCTGTGGAGTAGAAGTGGAAAGAGGTATTACAGTCCGTATCTGAGACGTATCTTTTGTTTTATATATATTTTTAAGCCCCTTGGGCCTCGAAGTCGTCCTTTAAAATGTAGAGAGAAAAATGATTCTGTCCCAGTGGTTCTGATTGGACTGTTTTGGACATTTATTGTTTTACTTTCCATCCTGTTGTATCCTATCTCTCTCTCCCCCCACCCCTCATTGTGTGTAGCCCCTGGAGGCCCTTTTGAAGCATTTACCCCTCCCCTTTTGTGATGCAGTCACACCGCCTTGTCCAATCAGGTATTTTCTCCCAGGGCTTTGGATCTTGAGAGTGGAAAAGGCTGTGGTGTTTTGGAGACCTGTCAAGGTTAGTGCCGGTGCGTAGTTTTCTGACCTGGTTTTCTGACCTGGTTTTCTGGTATCAGAATGTTTTCTGACCTGGTTCTTTGAGCTTCTTTCTCCCTAACCCATTGGTACTGTCTTTTCTATCCTGGTGTTTAAGGAACCTTTCCCATAGTGGGTTTTTTTTTTTTTTTAAAGTGTATTTATTTATTTTAAGAGGGAGAGAGAGAATCCTAAGCAGGCTTCATGCTCATTACAGGGCCCAACGTGAGGCTTAATCCCATGAACCATGAGATCATGACCTGAGCTAAAATCAGGAGTCCAACACTTAACCAACTGGGCCACTCATGCACCTCTGTTTTGTTTAGTTTTGTTTTTAAGTAAGCTTTACCCCCCCAGCATGGGGCTTGAACTCACAACCCCAAGCTCAAGAGTCACCTGCTCTAGCCATTGAGCCAGCCAGGTGTTTTCAATTTTGTAATCTTAAAGATCCTTTCATGAAAGTCCTTTTTAAGAGGTGCCTGGCTGGCATGTGCTAAGATTTTAGTAACTTAGTGTTTAATACAGGCTTCTGTGCTTTGGAATTTTGTGATTCCTTTACTAATACAAATAATATTTTCTTCATATTAAAAAAATTTTTTTTAACATTTATTTATTTTTGAGAGACAGAGACAGAGTGCGAGCAGGGGAGGGGCAGAAAGAGAGGGAGACCCAGAATCTGAAGCAGGTTCCAGGCTCTGAGCTGTCAGTACAGAGCCCGATGCGGGGCTCAAACTCACAAACCGTGAGATCATGACTTGAGCTGAAGTTGGCTGCCCGACCGACTGAGCCACCCAGGCGCCCTTCTCTTCATATTTTTAAAAAATTGAATCTTCATTTATTTTTTCAGGTGTATTTAAGAGTAGGTACCCAGTGAAAGACAAACAGGATCTCAAGAAATTAGTTATTGGAGTTCATTGAACCATTTGTACCTTTTAAACAAGAGTTTTATACTGAAATCTTTTTCAGTGCTTTGGAGTTTTTTCAGTGCGGTCAACATATTCACTGATATTACAAGCCGTACTAATAATTTGATATTTCTTACTTTTAACCATCTGACTGTCCCTGTATGGATCATTTGAGATTGTTTTAGAATTACACTTTGAAATAATTTTCTCGAAGTTTGACGTATTTAATATTTAAAGAAGTAAACTGTTACAGTGTCAGCTTATGTGTAAGTCTCAAAAACCTAAATCATGCTTTTCCTGTTATGTCATGTTACATTTTTGGCCCAACACTCCTCTGTGTCCAAGCAAACTTTCCCTATTTTCTATCAGCATAATTTTTCTGCTATTAATCAGAGTAAATGGTATCATTCAAAGTTGCTGTAGTCTTTGTTTAGGTCATTCTGTTTTCATGTGAGTCACCTTTTAAAGCGACACAAAGATCGTGCTTGTCCTGTGTTTCTTCCATTTAATAAGTATAGTGACAAGTGCCAAAGTGGGCCATCTGGTTTCATTTTGAAATTGATATCTGTGGCTTTAGGTTTCTCTAATCAAAACTTGAAAGACTGCTACCCATTTCGGTTCGGTAGCATGTACAGTATTAAAATGCAGTCTAGTAAATATTGAGGTTTAGGTGTTAGAGGAATGTATAGAAAATACGTTCCGGCACCCAGGTGAAGCTGCCATGAAATCATGACCAGAGCCGAAATCAGGAGTCAGACGCTTAATGGACTGAGCCACCCAGGCTCCCCTCTAGAATTTTTTGATAATGAGTATCTTCCCTGGCAGGTACCACCACTTAAGTATTTACTAAGTATATCATGTTTTTTTGATGAGGGTAATGTCCTCTCTAAGGGAGTGAAAATTGTTTCTGGGGTTGGTGGTGAAAAGTCCTTACTCTTTTTACGTTTAAGTATAAATATACATCTGTCCTATAAACAGATGGTGTATCCACCTTATTAGATTTATTTTTTTTTTAAGTATTAGAGAGAGAGGCTCGCAAGCAGGAGAGGGGCAGAGGGGAGAGAGAGAAAGAGAGAGAATCCCAAGCAGGCTCCATGCTGTCAGTGCAGAACCTGACTTGGGGCTCGATCTCATGAACTGTGAGATCATGACCTGAGCTGAAATCAAGAGTCAGATGCTTAACTGACAAAGCCACCCAGGTGCCCCCATTATATTAAATTTAATGGGGAGAGGGTAGTTAGGGAATAAAAAGTCTGAAAAAGCTCCTTTAGGGAGCAATAATGAAAAACAGTTGAGAAACACTGAAATGAATCAATATCGAGAATACTAAATTTGTGCTCTTAACTGAGATTTAGAAACCTTTTTCTCTGATTGGAATTAAAATTTTTTTTAATGTTTATTTTTGAGAAAGAGACAGAGCATGAGCAGGGGAGGGCAGAGAGAGAAAAAGAGAGAGAGAGAGACAGAAATCTGAAGCAGGCTCCAGGCTCTGAGCTGTCAGCACAGAGCCCAATGCGGGGCTTGCACTTGTGAACTGGGAGAATGTGACCTGAGCGGGAGTCAGACATCCAGCCAACTAAGCCACCCAGGTGCCCCTGAAATTTTTATTGTAATAGAATTTGGTTTCTCGTTCAGTAGTGGGAGGAACAGTTTTAACATACTAAACTGTAGGAGGTTGTGAGTGAAATTTTAATATCAGAGTTATTCTTGTTGGTTGATAATGTGTAGTTAAATTTTTCTGTTCCTCCACCCAGTATCCTCTGGGAAGGGCTGGAAATTAAAGGACTGCATATAAATTGCTGATGGTTATTTTTACTCCGGTTTTATTTTCAATTTTGATTTCTTAAATGCTACTGTTAAAGTTTTATGCTATGTTAATAAAATAAGCTCAAAATAGCATTTAGAATTGAACTTTTAAAAAAATTGAACTTTGAATTCATGCACTGAATTGAGCTTGTCATATTTAATTTTTGGGTCTGTATCATCTAAAATGGAAACTGCTTTAGTGTCTATATATTCAGTTCAGTCCAATTATTGAACACATTCTGTATGTCTGTCTCTTTCCTTGGTGGTTGGGTTTCAGAGAAAAATTTCTTACCCTCAAGAAGCATCCAGTCTATGTAGAAGACGTGCAAATGATTTCAATAAAGGAGATTGCTGACTTTAATGGTAGTACATGCTAAGTATAGTCCGACGTACTGGGGATGCCTTGGATCAGCAGCCAGAAGAACTGTGCCATGTTCTTGACTCCCTGCCTTGCCTTTGACTAGTTAGAAAAACAGGATAAATGATTTGAATTCTTAGAACCTCAGTTTTTCCCTGGGCAGAATGGTCCTATGTTTGTGGGCTGTCCCATAATCTGTAGATTGTAGGGATCCAGTGAATTGGCATATATGTAGGGTCTTTGAAAACTGCAAAGTGCTGAACAAATGGGTAATGACCTAGCTTCGAGAAGTGACATGCAGTTTATAGCGGTACTGATAAGTATTTACTATTTTCACTATTTTTGTTTCTTGGCCTTATTATACTTTATCTACTGGGCTTAGAAGAACATTCCTCTTCCCACCCAGGTGGTCACCATTTCTTCCCACTTTCCATAGTCCTACCTCCTGTTTTTGATGCCCTCCCCCTTAGGAGGAAGGGGGTCCTTGTACCTGAGTTCAAGGCCAGCATCTTCTCTTATAGGGCTGTGTCCTCTGGAGAAGTCATTGGCACACAATCCTTAATTTTTTTATCTTATTTCTTGGAAAATTTTTGTCCTGTTTTCTTCTTGTCTTTTGATGTACTGTTCACTTTTAACTCACTATAGGTTCTTTGGCTACCAAGGCCAAAGTCCCGTGGGGTTTGAGAGTGGGGAGAGGTGAGAACACCAATTTCCAAAATTGCGCTAAATTACGAAATTGTACTTTGTGCAAGTCTTTATGTTAAATGAGTCTAGGAATAAAAGTAGCAAGGAAAGTCCTAGTCTTCACAAGTTTAGAGTCTAGTGGTAGAGAGACAGAATATGTGAGAATTAAAGTAACAGTTTAAAGTAGCACTATCCTGAGTGCCACTTGGATAGTGGATACCGTACATTTTCCGTTCAGAGAAAGTAGCAGGTTAGGGCAGGCCGGCCAGGAGTGTCAGGAGCAGAGGGCATTTGAACTGGGCGTTGCCCCTCTTCCAGAGGAGTCGGCTTTCCATTCTAGGAGAGGAGGGGGAGCTGGGGCTGACACAGAAATCTCCCAGAGGATTCTACCCACAAAGTCTTTTGAAGCTGACTGGAAATTGGTTGGGATTAACTTTCATTTGATTGTCACAAATAATCTTGTAAGATGGCATCTCAGCTGGGCACCCCATGCGTCTATACAATTTTAAATTAGAAAATTGTTTTAACATACATTGTAGTGGTTTTCTTAAAATATTTGCTGTGTTTAGAAATTATTGCTTATAAATTTGAACTTAAAGTCGTCTCTCGTTCTCAAATAACTGAGGATCTTTTATGATCTGGGCAGGGTCCTGACTGCTGGACTAGAAACATTAAGGTGTTTCCATTCCACAGTCTCCATAGTCTTAATTATGACTGGCAGGCCTGAAAGAGTAAGAGGAAAGCTGTAGGTTCTTTATTTTTAATTTTTTTTATTGTGGTAGAATATTTGTAACATAAAATTTACCATTTCGGCCATTTTACAGTGTATAAATCAGTGACATTAAGGACATTCAGATTGTTGTGAATGTTGCAGCCATCATCACTAACCATCTGTAGAACTTTTTCATCATTCCAAACAAAGTATACCCTTTAAACACTAACTCTTCCTTTCCCCCTTCCCCTAGCCTCTGGTAGCCACTATAGATGATCCCCAACATACAGTGGTCAAACTTACAATTTTTTGACTTTATGGTGGTGTGAAAGGGATATATAGTCAGTAGAAACGGTACTGGGAATTGACTTTGGATTGCTTCCTGGGCTAACAGTGTGTCGTATGATTCTTTCCCCTTTTGCTGGGCGGGGCTTAGGGAGCACCAGCTGCCAGTCCATGTGATCACAAGAGGGAACAACTGATAATACTTAGAACTATTCTCAACCCATACAACCGAGCTGTTTTTCTCTTTCAGTACAGTTTTAAGTAATTACATGAGATACTGAGTGCTTTATTATAAAATGGGATTCGTCTTAAGATTTTGCTTAATTATAGGCTAATGCAAGTGTTCTGAGCATGTTTAAGGTAGGCTGGGCTAAGCTCTGATGTTCATGGAATTAGGTATATTAAACGTGTTTTCACCTTAAATTATATTTTCAACTTACAGTGGGATTTATTGGGATGTACCTCCATTGTAGGTTGAGGAAGTATATTCGACTTTCTATATCTCTGAATTTGACTCTCCTCGGTACCTTATACAAGGTGAAATCATGCATTTGTCCTTTTGTGTCTGTTTTACTTAGCATATTTTCAAGGTTCATTCATGTCGTAGCATGTATCTGAAATTTCATTCCTTTTTAAGGCTGAATAATGTTCCATTATATGTGTATTCTGCATTTTGTGTCCACTCAACTGTTGATGAACATTTTGGTTTCTTTTTAACCATTATGAATAAGTCTGCTTTGAATATTGTTGTACAAATATCTGCTTGAGTCCCTGCTTTAATTATTTTGGATACATACTTGGAGTGAGATTGCTAGAAAACATGGTCATTCTGTGTTTAATGTTTTGAGGAGCTACCGTATCATCTCCCGCAGTGGCTGGACCATTTTATATTCCCAGCAATGCCCAAGGATTGCAGTGTCTGTGTCCTGCTAACACTTGTTTGTTTCTTTGCATGATTGCCACTGTAACAGGTGTTAAGCAGTGTCTCCTTGTGGTTTTGATGTACATTTCTCTAATGATCAGAGATGCTGAACATCTTTTCTTGTGTTTATTGGACATTTGTGTATCTTCTTTGGAGAAATTTACTTAGGTTGTCTATATATTCAGGATATTAATCCCTTATTAAATCTATGATTTGCACATATTTTCTGTATCACGTGGGTTGCCTTTTTACTATGTTGACAGTGTCCTTTGATCCACAAAAGTTTTTAATTTTGATTGCTGCTTTATTTTTTTGTTGCTCTTGCCTATGCTTTTAGTGTCATATTCAAGAAGTCATTTCAAAATTTCATGTCTTGAGGATTTTCTGCTGTTTTTTTCCCATGAGTTTTATAGTTTCTTATGTTTAGGCCTTTGATCTTTTTGAGTTAGTTTTTACGTAGGGTATAAAGTAGAGGTCCAACTTAATTCTTTTTGCATATGGATATCCAGTTTTGTCAGCACCCTTTGCTGACAAGATTGTTCTTTCTCCATTGAATGGTCTTGGCACACTTGTCAAAAGTCATATATCCATACGTGCAAGGATTTATTTCTGGGCTTCTATTTTGTTCCATTGGTCTGTATGTCTTTATGCCAGGACCACATTGTTTTGATTACTGTAGCTTTGTAAAAAGTTTTGAAATCAGGGAAATGTGAATCCTCCAATTTTGCTCTAGCTGTAAGATTTTGAAAATGAAATTATACAGTAAAAAAACTGTCCCATTTGTCTAAAAGATTAGAGCCCTTGAAAAGAGCTCAGAAGTCTCGCATTAAAGTCTGTTGACTTTATTGTCTTTAGTCTGTCTGCTGATTTGTTCTGGGTTTTGAGTGTGTTTAGGAGATTCAGAAGGAGAGATCCAGTAACCAGTTATTTACACCTAACCTTATATATTTATCCCTTAATGCTTCAGTAGGCAGTTACAGATTTGGGTTTGTTGAGGAGAAGCGTCTGGATTGGAAATGGAGATTTGGAGTTGCATCTCTCCCCTAATGGTTTCTGAACTGCATGTCAGAGTTCATCCTTCTCCAGCCCCACAGTTGCTTAGGTCAGACTTCCCAGTATTCTCTCACAGTCCATGCCCAGGAGGTAACTCAGTCTGCATTCTCAGAATTCTTTGTATTTCTTTTCTGTCCATTTTCAAGGCCACTGCCTTAGTTCCCGTCCTCACTTATTCTCCCTTGGATTGATTCTCCCCAGTGACTGTTTAAAATCTTCTCTCCCTTCAGGTTTCTCGTTTTACTCCTTTTTTGCTCTAAGTCTGTAGAGGCTTCCTTTACCTGTCTTCCCCTGTCTACCTTTATCTAAACTCCTTTCTGTTGCAGGGGAAGCGGCTTCTGCTTAAGGTTAACCCCCTCTCCCACCCCAGTATAGACTCTTTGCTTCTTTGAGGATTGTGTTCCCTCAGCTCTTAGATCTTCTCCTCCTCCATCCGTCCATCTCTTTCCGTAACCTCACATTATCATTTAAGCTTTGTCATCATGGCTTTAATTTTCCCCATACCTTTGTAGATGTGTTTTGATTATAAACTTGGTTATTAGAAACTATTTACTTTCAGTAGAATTGGTATTGAAGTGAAGGTGTAGGGTTTGTATTTTTGTGTGGTTTCTCTCACTGTTTGGCATGCGAAGTGATTCTTCTCTCATCTTCAGATTTCTTAGATCACATTTTGGCTGATGGTTTGGCCTGGTCTGTGGAACAGTGGCAGTCTTTTCCTATTCCTAGAGGGGAAATGTGTTATCATCTTAGTAGCTGGTAAGAAAATTCCTTTGAAGGGAGGAGTTCCTCCTGTGGGCTGTTGTCCAGATTTCAGTGAGGAAGGGAAAAGTGATTCTGTCGTCACTGGTAGAGTGGGCAGGAGGGCTGAGTGCTGTGAGGAATAGGGCAAAGAAGACCTGCAGTTGAGGAGTGTTCCCGTAGAAGAACATTGGAAAGGGGAGGATACGCTTTAGGGAGATAAGTTTTGAGCAGAATATTGAATGAGATGTGGCATGTCACTTGACAGGAAACTGGCATTCTAGGCAGATGCATTTAATAAATATGCATTTATTCATGTAAAAATACCGTGACAGGGTATACGTGAAAATAACTGTTTGGGAAGGTCATCTTTCTAAGAACAATATTATTTTACAATAGCTAAAGAAGAAAATCTGTTGTATATAATGAGAACTAAGTTATGGGGGGGGTTTGTGTGGATAGGGAAACAAAAAGTCATTAGTACCTTAGGGCCTTTAAATGTATGTTGGAAATGATATTGGAGGCAGTTAGAGGTTTTAAAGATAGCAGTAATGCTGTAAACCGATTTTTAGAAAGGCAGTTCCTTTGAAGAAATAATTGGTAGATGGAGAAGATGGAGGCAGAAAAATTGGTAGTAGGCTTGAGGTTATTGGAATTTGTGAAATTTGGTGCGTAAATCTTGAATGCAGAGAGAACAGGCTTGATCAGAAAGATAATTTTTATAGAAGAATTAATAGGATTTAATTACCATTAAAGCTTAGAGGAGAAAAAATGGTTGTTTTGGGTTTAAAGAACTATTAGAGTGGGAATGCTGTCCTAATTACTCTCCTTTACAAGTCTATGCTCCTTGTGGAGAAAGATGTAGAAAATGAAATCCACAATTCAGCTTTTATTCCTTCGAAAAACATTTATGGAGTGTCTACTATGTGCTAGGCACTGTACTAGGGAAGACAGATACATAGATCAACAAATTTGCATATATATGTATAACTACACATTGTGATCATATTATGAAGAAAAATTAGCGTTTGCTGTGAGAGAGTGGGTGTGGGGGGAAGAACTTTGCAAGGAAATGATATTTAGGCTGACGTGTAAGAAATGGGTAGGAGCCACAGCCAGTGAAGATAGATTAGTTGAGTATACGCCAAGGTCCTGAGGTGAGACAGCTTGACTTGGCTTCAAGAACTGAAAAATGGTTCAGGCAGGAGTGGGGTGTTGGAGAGAAAGCCCTGAGATGATGAACATACAACACAGGGCTTTACAAGTCAGGTTAAGAGGTTAAGGATTTTGTATATTATCCTGCGTGCATTGGGAAACATTGAAGGGATATACTTCATTAACAACAACAAAAAAGTTCTGGGTGGAAAACGGATTGAACAGAAAGGCAAGTGATGGAAGTTGGGTGGTAACATTGTCTATTATATTATTCTTCTAGTCTTACTTTAAATGAATTTGCACATGTTCAGTTTTCAGGTAGAAAAATGAGATCTCATTGCAGTACTGCTTTGTAACCCTTTTTCTCTTAATGATCTGTAGTGACCACCTTCCGTGTTAGTAAATATGCATTTATTCATGTAAAAAAAATCCAGGCGGCACAATGAGAAATACAGTGTTCCATTATTTTCAGTGACTGCATTATAGAACATAATAGTCAAGGTACCATAGTTAATAGGTGTGTATGTTATGGACCTTCCTTTATTTTTCTGATGGCCTGGAAATCATATTAATATTTTGTTAGGCTTTCATGTTTGTATTAGCAGGGTCTCCTATATAGGCTCTTCCTTTTCTTCACCTAACAGCCAATTCTTACTCATCTTTTGATGCCTAGCTGAGGCTCTTTCATCTCATTCTAGCGCCCTAGGCAGTGTTAGTTGCTCTCACATCCCTTTTGGTTAGTATGTATCTAGCACCTGCCACAGTGCCTGGTATGTTCTAGGTGTTTATACATATGTGTTAGCCTGCTGGGGGCTGTTGGAATAAAAATACCGAAAGAATTGGTGTAAACAAAAGTTTTCTCACAGTTCTGGAGGCAGGAATTCTGATTCCTCTCAGTGTCCTCACATGTCAGAGAAACGGCAAAATCTCTAGTGTCCCTTCTGATGAGGGCCCCACGCTTGAGACTTTATCTAAACCTAATCAACTCTCAGAGACCTCATCTCCAAATACATTCACATGGGGGTTAGGGCTTCAAAATATGAATTTTGGGGGCACACAATTCAGTTCATAGCAGCATGATTTTGGAATGAAGAAACAAATGGTTGCCATTTTATTCACATTAGCATTATGATATTCATATTGAATTATAATTATATTTTCATTGTGTGCCTTCTCTCTTGGTTATCTTTATCATCTCTGCTTAGCAATGTCTTGGCACTCAGTAGATATTTAGTGGCTTAAAATGATATTTTCTTATTTTAAGAATTACAGGATTTTGTTTTACTTTATGCAGTTTTGTGCGTCTGCCTCCCAGATGGGGTTGATTTTCTGCTAGGAAGTCATGCACACACCTGCGTTTAATAAATAAATGTCATGATGACTTGGTAGAAAACTTAACATGCTTTCATTATCTGTAGTTTTCAGAATGTCCTCAAAATACTGATGGTGTGATGTAGTGGCGAAACACTGTGTTTACAGTCACAGCACTGTGGCCTTAGATACGACTGCTGATTCTGGAGTGTGCCTGTGGTCCTCTTTCTTCTCTAAACTTCAGATTTTTCAAATGTAGAATGATAATATTTTACTGGGTTATTGTGAGATTTGATGATAATTTATGTATATGAAGACAGCTTTTCAAATTGAAATGTTTTTGTGTTGTGTTTATTAGGTAAACCCTTCATGCTTCCTAGAGAAGCATTAAGACTGGAATTAGAGTTAGGTTTTGTTAATAAGGTGCTGTTAAACACACTTTAAAACTTCATCGATTAAATGAGTATACATTTTGCCATGGATCTTTAAAAGATTCATTTGTTTGCGAGGAAGTCAGTTTCGCTTTGCACTTAGTTTTGTGCTTTCTGTATTGAAGTGATCAGTGGCAGGTGTGGAAAGAAAAATGAGTACAGTAGTGCTCCCTTATCCACAGGGGATGCCTGAAATCCGGGGTAGAACTGAACCCTGTGTAGATCCATGTTTTTTCCTATTCATGCATATTTATAATAAAGTTTAATTTATAAATTAGGCACAGTAAGAGATTAATAATAAAATAGGACAATTATACCAATATCCTGTAATAAAAGTAGTGTGAATGTGGTCTTTCTCAAAATATCTTACTGTACTGTACTCACCTCCTTCTTGTGATGATTTGAGATGAAAATATGCCTACATGCTGATATGAAGTGAGGGAAATGAATAGGGGCATTGATCTAGGCTACTGCTAGGCTACTATTGACTTTCTGACAATAGAGTCAGAAGGGTTATCTGCTTCTGGACGGTGGTTGAGCATGGGTAACTGAAACTGGGTAAGGAGCGAGGGCACTACTATATCTGTCGTTTTCATGGGGCTGAAGTGAAGCATGCCTCGATTACCCATTAAACAAATAGGTCTTGGACGACAAGACAGAATGATAGAGCCAGGGCTCTGGAGCTAGAGAGACCAGTTTCAGTTCCTGCTTTGCCACTCAGTAACTGTGGCAGATTCCTTAATTCCGTTGAGCTGAATTCCTTAATTCAGTTTCATGATCTTGTGAAAATGGAACAATAATGCCTACTTTATAAGGTCTTCTGAGGATTAGACATGGTGTACTAAATGCTCTGTCCAGTTTTAGCATGTACTAGGCACTTGGTATGTGGCAGACCGTGACTGCGTGCACATTGAGAAAAAAGGATTTGGGGAGGGTCTGTTTGAAGTGTTCATAGAAGTTACCCTTGAAGTAGCAGGTGTGGATGGAAGGGCAGGGTGGAGGTGGAGGCTTTAATTTTCTCTCATTTACTTCTATTTGAAAACAGTTTTTAAACAAGTGAGGGTGACTGAGATGTCTCAAGAAGAGTTTATAAACAGGACAAAGAGGTGCCTGGCTGGCTCAGTTGGTGGAGCGTGTCACTCTTGATCTCAGGGTTGTGAGTTGGATGTAGAGATTATTTAAAAATAAAATTAAAAAAAATTTTTTTAACATTTATTTTTGAGAGAGTTTGAGTGGTGGAGGGGCAGAGAGAGAGAGAGGGAGACACAGAATCAATCCAAAGCAGGTTTCAAGTTCTGAGCTGTCAGCACAGAACCTGATATGGGGCTTGAACTCACGAACCGTGAGATTGTGACCTGAGCCGAAGTCCAACGCTTAACTGACTGAGCCACCCAATACCCATAAAGATAAAAATCTTAAAAACAAAAACGTAAAAGTAAGACAAGACCCCTGAGTGGTCTTAAGGAATAGATGAAAGAAGAGGAACCTATAAAAGCCTGAACAGGAGCTGCTCAGTAACAGAGTGGTGTTACAGAAGCCAGGAGAGGAGGAGGGAGTGTCAACAGACATCGACAGCAGACGCTGTGGGGCAGTTGAGAACTGTGTCAGATTGCACGGATTCAGAAGTGAAGGGGAAGTGGTGGTGAGTTATTTTTTGACTAAACAAAACAACGCGGGGGTTAGGGGTACTAACCCTTGCCCCATGCATTCAAAAATTCATGATAGGGGCGCCTGAGTGGCTCAGTCGGTTAAACACCCAAGTCATGATCTTGCAGTCTGTGAGTTCAAGCCCCACCAGCTCAGAGCCTGGATGGAGCCTGCTTCGGATTCTGTGTCTCCTTCTCTTTCTGCCCCTCCCCTGCTGATTCTCTCTCTCTCTCTCTCTCTCTCTCTCTCTCTCTCTCAAAAACAAAAACACTTAGAAAATTTTAAAAAAAGAAAAAAATTCATGATAGTTTTTGACTTCCCCAGAAGTCAATCTATCAGTAGCCTACTGTTGACTGGAAGCCTTACTGACAGCATAAAGTCAGCACATATTTGTATATATATTTTGTGCTGTATTCTTAAAATAAGTTAGAGAAAAGAAAATGTTGTTAAAATCCTGAGGAAGAGGAAATACATTTGTAGTACTGTGCGTATTGAAAAAAATCAGCGATCAGTGGACCTGTGCAGTTTGAACCAGTGCTCAAGTGTCGACTGTACTTTCAAGGAGTTTGTGGTGAGTGGGCAGGATATAGGGCAGTGCTGTTTCCTCTCTGTCTTTTTCTCATAACGGGCAAACTTGAGGATGTTTGAATGTCAATAGGAAGGTACTTGTTTTTATATGTAGGAGGTTTAAGATGCTTTAGAAGGACAGGAATTGAGAGGAAAGGTACTTTTTTTAAATTTTTTTTTTTTGGCATTTATTTATTTTGAGAGAGAGAGAGAGAGAGAGACAGAGCATGAGCAGGGGAAGGGCAGAGAGAGGGAGACACAGAATTTGAAGCAGGCTCCTGGCTCTGAGCTGTCAGCACAGAGCCTGATGCGGGGCCCGAACCCGTGAGCGAGATCATGATCTGAGCCGAAGTTGGACGCTCAACCACCCAGGCGCCTCAGAAAGGTACTTTTTAAGATGTGAGAGCATTGGCAGAAGGGTGAGCCTCATGCAGTTTTCCCGTTGTTACCAGCCAGATAAAAGAATGAGTATGGACAAAGTTGAGTTTATAGTTTTGGTTCATTGTTAGAAGTTGATGCCATTGCTATCAGATGGTGTTTACTTCCTATGAAGACATCTGCTGAAAATGAGCCAAGTTCAGAGATTTGGGGGAGAATGGGGTCTTGAAATAGCTGCTACAGGGAGTGAAAGAGTTTTGAAGAGGAAAACACAGAAGGATTAGCCAGGTGTCATTGATGGTTTAAGTTGTACTGAGATTGGAAGATTTTTTTTTCTCCATTAGCAATTCAGAACCACAGAAAAGGAGAAAGTGGACAGTTGGATTGATCTGGAGTGGAGTTTTGCTAGGCGAATGCAGTAGAAGAAGAATAGAAAATGCATTTAGGAAATTAGCAAGAGTGTAGTCTAATTGGTGTATTCTGAGCTTGTTTTCCCTATTTGTGAATCAGGCATAATAATAATACTTAACCTCAGAAGATTATTGTAAGATGTAAATGAGTTACTCCATGTTTAGTATTTAGAACAGTACTTGACAATTGTAGGTGCTTAATAAATGATTGTTCTGACTATAGGTGAGGGTAAAAATGGAGGGGTCTGATATGAAGGAAGGAGGGAGGCTTGGGATTGGAGTCCCCACAAAGTTGAGGAAGAACTGGATGTGGATTGAATTTATTACTTAGATTGGGTTCTAACATAGGTTATTGAGGTTCGAGGCTGATATCCAAGTTGCCTGGAGTCATTGGCAAAATTCAAGATAAAAACACTTGAGTGGGAAAACAATTTCTTTGAAAATAAAAAATCGAGATATAGTTGACATATATTAGTTTCATGTGTATAGCATAGTGACTCAGCAGTTATATACATTATGAAGTGCTTACCACAAGTGTAGTTAGTTATGTGTCACCAGGCAAAGTTACTGCAGTATTATTGACTATATACCCTATGCTGTACTTTTCATCCTTGTGACTTACCTGTTTTATAATGGGAAGGAAGTTTATACCTCTTAGTAGCTATTCTCATATCCCCACACCTGCCTCCCCACTGAAAACCACCAGTTTGTTCCCTGGATCTGTGAGTCTGTTTCTGTTTTATCTTGTTGTTTGTTTTGAAGATTCCATACATAAGTGAAATCATACAGTATTTGTCTCTGACTTACTTCACTTAGCATAACACTCTCTAAGTCCATCCATGTTGTGAAGGGCAAGATTTTATTCTTTTCTATGGCAGAGTTATATTTCATTGTATATGTATACCATATCTTCTTTATCCATCTTTCTGTCATTGGACACTTAGCTTTTTCTAGTACTTTATTGTTTCATTTTACAATCTCTGATCCATCCATTTGGAGCTTTATTTAGAAGTATTATATGAAATATGGATCTAATTTCCTTTTTCTAAATGGTTATCCAGTTGTCCTAATTATTAATTAAAATATACCCATCTTTCCATTTTATACTGATTTGAGATTACAGCTTTATCATTTATTAGACTTCAATATATTCTTGGGTCTTTTTTTGGATTTTATTCTTTTGGCCTGTTTGTGCCTATCCATTAATTTCTATTTACTTTTTAAATCTGTTTTAGTATCTAGTAGGATAGTTTCCATTTCTCTTCCTCACATACTGCCTCCTCAAGTTTTCTTGGTTATTCTTTTGTATTTTTCTTTATGAACTTTGTTTTTAACTTCTGTAACTCCAGGAAAAAAAACAACTTGCTATTTTTATCAGGACCTTTATAGAACTCATAACATTATAATAGTTTTGTATGCAAGATATCTTCCAGGTCTATTTTTAAGTCTTGCAGGAAAGTTTTAACTTTTCTTTGTATAGGTTTGCCTAGATGTTTTCTTTCTTTAAGATTGTAAATCAGGTCTTTGCAATTATATCTTAACTTTTTATATTTTATTATTTTGTTTGTATATGGCAGTTATTGATGTTTGTCAATTTTGTAGGCCTGGTACTTTTCCAGGTTTTCTTATTTTATAGTAATTTTTCCATTTGTACTTTTCAGTTTTTCTGGGTATCCATTTTTTTTCAGTATCTAGTTATATCACCTGCAAATGCAGATAGTTTTCCAGTTTTTCTGTTTTTCATTTGCTTATTCTTGTCTAATTTTTGAAGTTTGTCTTTACCAGAAGTCACCTTCCTTATCTTGATCAGTTTAATTATTATTGCCAAGAACTTTTTCACTCATAGTCCTTCCGAAATAATGAAAAGTTCTTTTAAGATTTCAGGAGTAATTTCATATACAAAGTGTGTTAGTTGTCTTTTTGATAACAGCTTTACAGAGATAGAATTCATACACCACACAATTCACCCACTTAAAGTATACAATTCAAGGTTTTTTAGTATGTTCAGAGTTGTGCAACAGTCATTGCAATCACTTTAAGAACAATTTTGTTATCCCCAAGAGAAACTCAGACCCTTTGGCTATCACCTCCTTTTTTCCTGTCTCCTCAGTGCTAGGCAGCCCCTGTGTTAGTTTTACTGTGTAAAAAATTTAGCAGCTTAAAACAGCAAATGTATTTGATCTCCTAGTTCTGTGGATGAGGAATCTGGGCATTCTTAACTGAGTGCCTCTGGCTCAAGGTCTTTCATGAGATTGCAGTTAAGTTGTTGGCCAGAGAGAGCTTCAGTTTCATCTGAAAGCTCAACTGGAGGAGGATTCTATTTCTTGCAGGTTGTTGCACTGAGAGCCTCCGTTCTTTGCCTGACGTGTCTATATAGGACTGCTGGAAACATGGCAGTTGGCAGAACAAGGGAGGAGGCCCAAGATGGAAACCCGTGATGTATTTGTAACTAAGCTCTGAAGTGACATACCATCATATTTGCCACACTCTTGATAGAAGCAAATCCCCAAGTCTAGCGCACATTCACAAGGAGGGGATCACATGAGGGTACGAATGCCAGGAGGCAGGGGTTATTGGGCGCCGCCCTAGAGGCTGCTTCTGCTTCTGCACAAGGATAGGATAACTTACTTTTTTGAAACCTATTTTTTGGCTTTTTAACCCATATTCTTTTTGATGATAAGCTACTTTATGTAAGCCTCATTAATTACCTTAACATACTGGGATGTGTGCTTTTTAGGAAACAGTGGTGGTCTTAAGATTTCTGTGTACTCCAGAACCTATCAACCTGAGAATCTAATTGGATTCTTAAGATCTGAATGTAGTACACACTTGCCATGCCTCTGTAACTGTTAAATGTGCCAAGGTATTCCCCAAAATTTCTTACCAGTTTGACATTTAAGATCACCTTGTCAAATGAAAACTTGAATTTGTTTTGTTCTCTTCTAGACTACAAAAAACAGTGCCAAATGCCAGTTTTTATGTACCCCATCATAAATGCTTATCTCTCCTGAGATATGTTTAACTTCATTCTTCAGACAGTTCTTTATATGCTGTTAAGGAATTTTTTAAATACCTTTGATGATTGAGTTGCAAATGCTTTTATGGAAATTAACAGGATCATTTATCTGGTGTTGCCCTAAGTCACATACCCTCTTAGGGAATTCTTAATTGGTTAGAATCATACTTGTAGAATGCTTGAAGTCTTTTTCATGGTGTAGGTGAGAAAATGATGTCACAGAGGATATTAAATGACCTTCAAATTCTGTAAAAATCTTCCTTGCGGCCAGGATTGGACTGAGATTTCTCAGTATTTGGTGCAGCCTGATTACTCCTACATCTTAATGACACTCTGTGTAAAGATTTTTGTTACTAATTCTGTTTCTTGTTACAGGTTTATTCTGAGTTTTGTTTGTTTTTCAGTTGGATTTGATAATTTGTGTTTTTCCAGGAATTCGAACATTTTGTCTAAGTTGTCTGATTTATTGGCATAAAGTTGTTTATGGTATTGCCTTATAATTCTTTAAATTTCTGTAGGATTGGAAGTGATGTCCCTGCTATTATTTTTTTGACTTTGGTAATTTATGTTATCTCTTTCCTCTCTCTGTCTCACTTTGTCTATTCCATTCCTGTTTTAACCTTGAATTTTTTTTTTTTTAAAGAAATAACTTTTGGCTTCATGGATTCCTCCTCCCCTTTGCATTTCATTGGTTTCTGCACTAATTTTTATTATTTCCTTCCCTTTGATTAATTTGGACTTAGTTGGGTTTTCTAGTTTCTTAAGGTGGGAGATTAGGTTGTTGATTTGAGACCTTTCTTTTGCAATATATGTATTTAGTAGAGATATAAATTTCTTTATAAACCCTGCATTCAGTTCAAAATGTTCCCTAACATGTTTGGTGATTTCTTTGACCAATGAATTATTTAGAAGTCGTAAATTAATTTCCAAGTAGAGATTTTCCAGATTTCATTCTGTTGATTTAAAATAAAAATTTTTTTTTAATGTTTATTTTTGAGAGAGAGAGAGAGAGACAGACAGAGCATGAGCAGGGGAGGGGCACAGACAGAGAGGGAGACACAGAATTTGAAACAGGCTCCAGGCTCTGAGTTGTCAGCACAGAGCCCGAGGTGGGGCTCGAACTCGGGAACAGTGAGATCATGACCTGAGCCAAAGTCAGACACTTAAGCGACTGAGCCACCCAGGCGCCCCTCTTTCTGTTGATTTCTAATTTAATTCCATTGGAGTAAAACGTACTTTATATGATTTCAGTTCTGTTGTTTCAAACTGTCGTTTGAGAGTTTTCTAAATGCCATTTAAGTCAGCTTACTTGATAGTATTGTTCAGTTTTGTATCTTTGTTGTTTTTTTGTCTAGTTCTATCAATTATTGTCAGCGTAATCTTCACCTACTGTTATTGGATTGTTTCTCCTTTCTCTGGTCAGTTTTTGCATCATGTATTTTGCATCTGTTAGGTATGTTTATGTTTGTTTATAATTGTTATATCTTCCTGATAGTTAACTTCTTCATCATATGAAAATGTCTCCCGTTTGTTCCTGTTAATTTTCTTTATTCTGAAGTCTACTTTGTTTTGTTAATATATCTGTTCCAGTTTTCTTTAGATTAGTGTTTGCATGTTCTTTTTACTCTTTTAAACCTATTTGTGTCTTTGAATCTAAACTGTCTTTTGTAGGCAGCATACGTGGTTAGTAAGGTCTTTTATTCAGTCATGCGAGCTTTTATCTTTGATTGGAGTATTTAATCTATTCACAATTCCATAATTATTGAAAGAGTTTGATTTATGCCAGCAACTATGCTCTTTGTCAAATGTCCCTTTTGTTCTTCTGTTTCTCCTGTACTGCCTTCTTTTATGTAAAACAGAAAATTATAATTAAACCATTTAAATTTGCTCCCTTTTTTTCTTCCCTCTTTCTTTTCTATATTAGTCTTTTTGTTAGTCATTACTTTAGAAATTACAAAATATGTCTTTATCACATTCTTCAAATTAATACGTATTTAATTCCAGCAAAATATAGAAGCTTTGCTTCAGTATAGCTTTATTTATTCCCCCTTCTTTTTTCATTGTCAGAAATACTACAAATTTATGTTATGGCCCCAACAACAGTATTTTATACTTATTTTTATGTAATCTTTTGCTTTCAAATAATGCTTTAAAAAGGAAAATGAAAGTATCAGGTTTTTTTTTTTTTTTTTTAAGGGTTTGTTTATTTTGAGAGAGAAGGAAAGAGAGAATCCCAAGTGCATGGAGTCTGACGTGAGGCTTGATCTCATGACTGAGATCATAACCTGAGCTGAAATTAACAGTCCGATGCCTAACTGACTGAGCCATCCAAGTGCCCCGAAAATACACAGTTTTAAAAATGTACCTTTGTGTCTATCTTTTGTCTATGTGGTCTATCTTTTGTCTATGTGGATTCGAATACCATCTGATGATACTTTCAGCAGCAGAACTTTCTTTAATTAGTTTCCTTGTAAGGTTGATCTGCTAGCAACAAATTCATTCTTTTATTCTTTGTTTATCTAGGAATGTCTTTGTTTCAAATTCATTTTTGAAGAATAATTTTGCCTAGTATATGTGAGAAATAAGCCACTAACCCAATCAAAGAGGGGACATGGAGATTTGGAGCACAGTGAAGCGAGGGTTTAATCAACCAAGAGCAGGTATCTGATGGAGAGGCACACTCCAGGCAGTGGCATCAGGCAGTTTATCTCCTAGCATGAAGTCCTCCCCTGGTTCCTCATTAGCTGAGCACTACAGAGGTTACAGCCCCACCTGGATGTTGCCTATGCCCATGTAAGGCCCAAAGGAGTCTGATTGGAACATTCCCTGAGGTGATGCAGAGACTTTCAGTCCCTCCTCCCTTTATTCTATGAAGCATGCTCATTGCAAAGCCATGAAAATAAGCCTGTGAAAAGGAGAGGGGAAGAAGAATCAGGAAGTGAAGTGTCTAAGGGCTTGGGACTCCCATTTTGGGGGGCGGGGAGTGATTCGTACATATTTCCAAAAGTTAACCTATTAACTAGACAGCACTGCTTTTATTTGGTATATCTGAAAATGAATCCTCTCACTTCTCACAGTATAGATTCTTGGTTGATAGTTTCTTTTCTTTAGGCACTTCACATATGTTATCTCAGTGCCTTCTAGTCTCCAGTCTCCAGTGATTGCAGTGAGAAGCTAACTGGTAATTTGTATTATTCCCTTATATGTGATAAGTTGTTTTTTTCTTGCTGCCTTCAAGAGTTTTTTTTTTCTTTCCCTCAACAGTTTGACTGTGATGTCTGGGTTTGGTGATCTCTTTGTGTTTATCCAGTTTGGAGTTTGTTGAGCGTCTACATCTTAGACGAATAAATTTCTACTCAGCTTGGGAAATTTTCAGCCGTTATTTTTTCTGCTTTCTCTCTTTTTGAGATTCCTTTTACTCCTATTCTGAGAGTCTTGACCTTAGTCTCTGAGGCTTTCTTCATTTTCTTTCTCTTTTTTTTAATTGAAGTATGTTTGACATGCCTCATTTTCTTTTTTCTTGCTATTCTTCAAATTCAGGTTCCTTGATTTTCTTTCATTTCAAGACTGTTGAGCTCTTCTAGTGAATTTTTCGTTTAGGTCACTAATTTTAACTCCAAAATTCTCATCTCTGTCTTGAGATTCTGTATTTGATGAATCATTGACTTTCTTAATTAGTCATTGTGTTGTTTGTTCCTTTAATTCTTTAAATTTTTTTAAACATTTATTTATTTTTGAGAGAGAGCAACAAAGCGAGAGCAGGGGAGAGACAGAAAGAGAGGGAGACACAGAACCCGAGGCAGGCTCCAGGCTCTGAGCTGTCCGCACAGGGCCTGACGCGGGACCTCCAACCCACGAATTGTGAGATCATGACCTGGGCCAAAGTTGGCCGCTTAAGCAACTGAGCCACCCAGGTGTCTCTTGTTCTTTTAATTCTTAAAATATGATTTCCTTTAGTTCTTACCAGTTATTTAGTAGGATGTTCCTCAATTTGGATTTGGCTGTTGTTTGTTTGTTTGTGTGTTTGTTTTTAAAGATTAGAGTGTGAGCATGAGCAGGGGAGAAGGGCAGAGAGCTGGAGAGAAAATCTTTAGCATGGGGCTTGATCCAGCGACTCTGGGATCATGACCTGAGCCGAAATGAAGAGTTCGATGCTCAACTGACTGAATCACTCAGACTCCCCTGTTGTATAAATACTTTTTTTTTTTTAAATTTATTTTGAGCGGGATAAGGGGCAGAGAGAGCGAGAGGTTGCAAGAGAATCCCAAGCAGGCTCCACGCTGATGGTGGGGCTCAGTCTCATACCATGAGATCAAGATCTGAGCTGAAATGAAGAATCAGACACTTAACCAACTGAGCCACCCAGGCGCCCCATATAAATACTTTTTTAATGTGTATCTGTGTGTGTGTGTGTGTGTGTGTGTGTGTGTGTGGTGGTGGTGGTTGTTCTTCAGTTTTTTAAAAATGTATTTATTTTGAGAGAGACAGAGACAGCATGAGTCGAGAAGGGGCAGAGAGAGAAGAAGAGAGAGAGAATCCCAAGCAGGCTCTGTGCTGCTAATGCAGAGCCTGACTTGGGGCTTGAACTTACGAGATCATGACCTGAGAAACCAAGAGTTGGAAGCTTAACCGACTGAGGCACTCGGGCGCCCCATTTTGTTTTTGTTTTTAGTGTATGTGTTTTTTTTTTTAACCTTTGTAAGTTTGGGGATATTGGATTTAATTTGCTTCTAATTGATGAGATTGATTGGAATGTGGCGCTTAAATTGTGACATTTGTTGAATTAACAAGTCCTAATTTGCTCTTACAAATGATAATGTGAGTGGATTGGACTGCCTCTTGTTGACTAGTAGGCAGCGGCCCTTATAGTCATAATCAGACTAGTTTTCTAGTAACAATGAAATGTTAAGTGCATGCAAATTTGAATTTTTTAGTTAGCATAATATTTATTAGTCGGTGTAAATCTTTTAGTTGTAGTTGCTTTATTTAGAGACTTTTGTCCTATACATAATGTCAGAATTTATTAAATTGTTTCTAGCCTTACTAGAAATTACTTGCTTACTTGAACAAAAATCCCTTCAAAGTAGCTTAAGATAAGTAGATATAGGTATCAAGGAGTATAGTCCAATAGGTAGGAATGGTTCTGTTGTTAGGATGCTATTCTGTGCACAAACTGGTGCAGCCACTTTGAAGAACAGTATGGAGGTTCCTCAAAAAACCGAATATAGAACTACCCTACAATTCAGCAGTTGCACTATTAGGTATTTACCCAAAGGATATAAAAATAGAGATTTGAAGGGGTGCAAGCACCCCAGTGTTTATAGCAGCATTATCAATAAGAGCCAAACTATAGAGAGAGCCCACGTCGACTGATAAATGGATGACTGATGATGTGGATGGAGCTAGAATGTATTATGCTAAGCGAAATAAGTCAGTCAGAGAAAGAAATGCCATATGATTTCACTCATATGTGAAATTTAAGAAACAAAACAGATGAACATAGGGAAGGGGTGGGTGAGGAGAAGGGAGGGAAACAAACCACAAGAGACTCTTAATGATAGAGAACAAACTATGGGTTGATGGAGGGAGGTGGGTGGGAGATGGGCTACATGGGTGGTGGGTATTAAGGAGGACACTTGTGATCAGCACCAGGTGTTGTATGTAGAATTCAGTGAATTCTACTTCTAAAACCAATATTGCACTGTATGCTTACTAAAATTTAAATTAAAAAGAGGAAAAAACCCAAAATAAAAATAACTTTAAAAAAGAATGTTCTTCTGTTGTGTGCCTCTGTCTGTATATGTCTTGGTTTGCCTCAACATTGTGTGTTCTCTTATTTCTGCTCTGCATACCTTTTCTGTTTTAATTATTTTTTCCTTCCATTTTCCTTGCTGTTTACCGTCATTCTCAGACTATATTTGAACAAAATGGCCGGTGGCTTTGCAGTCCACATAGCATTAGAACTCATGTAGTGCCTGTGTCCAACCGTGTCACCAATTTAGATTCCCAGGAGGGAGAGTTTGATTTGTCCATCCTGGTGCAAATAGATGTGACGGGGCACAATAACCTCTTTCTGTAGACTCTGAAGATGAGGGCAAAGTTTTGAAATAGGGGATGTGAACCAAGAGTGCCCTTACTAGTGTAACTTTGGGTTGGGTTTGGTAGTAAACCCCAAATGTCTTGGTAACCTGATAATTTTCTTTTGCTGAGGAAAGTCCATTTAGAAAGCCATTTCCAAAAACATTGGCACACCAGAATTTAGCGTTATATAGAAGATTACAGTGTTGTGTTTTAGTGATTTCATTTTGTGAAATACTTTGTGCATGAAACAGAAACATGGCTGTTAAAATAATGAAAACTTTTTGGTGTACCTTGTACGTATATTAACTACTAGTAGTTATTTTGAATTGCTAGGTGTTTGTGGTTTCAGAGTCTGGGCACTCGAGAACTGTCCTGTACTACCTTTCAATTCTGGTTTACTGTGTGGTCCTTGCCTTTATCATATTCCTGCCACTATGTTAATTACAAGTCTGGACAGTTCAGTCTTTTCCTTAACTGATCTCCTTGCCTCCAGTTTCCCTCTCTAATGCATATAGAAAAGTAAAGAAAATAAAGATCCCCATAATTGTCAAACATGACTACTGCTGTTACTTCTAATCACTTCAAATAATGGGACCATACTATATATTTATATATGATTAGGTAATGTATTTCTTATATTTTGAAGTAACTGTCTACACTAGAATTTTAAAACCTGATTTTCACAGAATTGTAAAATTCTGTAGGTTGTTAAAGGTATCCTAATAAATAAAAGCATTCCAAGGTCAAGGAAGTTTGGGGAAATACTGCATTTATTTAACTAAGGCTGTTAACTTTTAGATTGCTGTAATGAACAATGTATACATAATTACACATAAATAATTTGTGTACATGTTTCCTGACTAAAGGTCCATAAGAACATTTTTGGACCTGAACTTTAAAGGATATGAACATTTAAAGGCAGTTTTTTATACATTAATATAATATGTGTCTTATATGTACATATATTCATAACATTTCAACTTAGGGGTCATACTTCATTATATTTTGTATCTCATTTTCATATTATATCTATATACATCATGTTCTATGAAGGAAAACTGTATAACACTTATGGTTGATTCCCTCTTATAATATTTATATGACATTCTGGTTTTTTCCTCTTAACATATTTTTATTATATTTCATTGTGAGTGGCTAGCTTTTTGGGTTCATTTTTTTTTTAATGTTTATTTTTGAGAGACAGATCAAGTACAAGTGGGGGAGGGACAGAGAGAGACAGAGGCACAGAATCCCAAGCAGGCTCCAGGCTCAGCTGTCAGTACAGAGCCTGACCTGGGGCTTGAACCCACGAACTGTGAGATCATGACCTGAGCTGAGTTGGATGCTTATCCGACTGAGACACCCAGGCGCCCTGGGTTCATTTTTTTTTTAATTTAGATTTTTTTGTCCTAAAAAATTTGTAATTCCAGTACAGTTTCCACACAGTATTCTATTTTAAGTGTACAATATAGTGATTCAATAATTCTATATATTACTCAGCAACATATAAAAACACTAATTCAAAGGGATACACATGAACCCCTGTGTTTATTGCATTATGTACAAATTATGGAAGCAGTTCCAAGTGTCCATTGATAGATGGATAAGGAAGATGTGGTATGTATGTACAATGGAATATTACTCAGCCATCAAAAAGAATGAAAATTTGCCATGGATAACATGGATAGATGTAGAGGGTATAATGCTAAGTGAAATAAGTCAGAGAAAGATAAATACCATATAATTTCATTCATGTGGAATTTAAGAAACAAAACAAGAGACTAACCAAAAATTAGACTCTTAACTACAGAGACGAAACCGATGGTTACCAGAGGGAAAAATAGATGGGAGAGTTGGGTGAAATAGGTGAAAGGGTTCATGTGTATCCCTTTGAATTATTTTTGTAATTTTGGAGTAAAATCCAGTAGTGTGATTACTGGATTGTAGGGTATTTCTATTTTTACTTTTTTGAGGAACCTCCATACTGTTTACCCCAGTGGCTGCACCAATTTGCGTTCCCACCAATAGTGCAAGAGGGTTTTTTATTCTCTGCATCCTTTCAAACACTCGTTTCTTGTGTTTTTTATTTTCACCGTTCTGACAGGTGTGAGGTGTTCTTTCATTGTGATTTTGATTTGCATTTCTCTGACTGAATGATAATGAGCAACTTTTATGTGTCTGTTGGCCATCTCGATATCTTCCTTGGGGAAACATCTGTTCATGTCTTCTGCCCATTTTTAATTGGATTATGTGTGGGGTTTTTTTGGTGTTGAAGAAGTTCTTTATGTATTTTGGATAGTAATCCTTTATGAGATATGTCATTAGCCAGTATTGTCTCCCATTCTTTTAGTTTTGTGGATTGTTCCCTTTATTGTGCAGAAGCTTTTTATTGGGTTGATTCTTCTTTTTTTAATGTTTATTTTGAGAAAGGGAGCATGTGCACAAGCAGGGGAGAGGCAGAGAGAGAGGGAGAGAGAGAATCCCAAGCAGGCTCTGCACTGTCAGTACAGAGCCCAGAGCCCAGAGCCCAACATGGGGCTCCATCCCACAAACTGGGAGATATGACCTGAGCTGAGTCAAGAGTGGGAGGCTTAGCCAACTGAGCCACGTAGGTGCCCCTCTTGAGTTTTTTTTTTTTTAATAATTTATTTTTTAATTTACATCCAAGTTAGCATATAGGCAACAATGATTTCAGGAGTAGATTCCTTAATGCCCCTTACGCATTTAGCCCATCCCCCCTCCCATGACCCCTCCAGCAATCCTCTGTTCTCTATATTTAAGAGACTCTTATGTTTTGTCCCCCTCCTTGGTTTTATATTATTTTTGCTTCCCTTCCCTTCTGTTCATCTGTTATGTCCTCATATGAGTAAAGTCACATGGTATTTGTCTTTCTCTAGCTAATTTCGCTTAGCATAATACTCTCTAGTTCCATCCACATAGTTGCAAATAGCAAGATCTCAGTTGATTGCCGAGTAATACCCCATTGTGTGTGTGTGTGTGTGTATACACCACATCTTTATCCATTCATCCCTCGATGGACATTTGGGCTCCTTCCATACTTTGGCTATTGTTGATAGTGCTGCTATAAACATTGGGGTGCATGTGCCTCTGCAAAACAGCATACCTGTATCCCTTGGATAAATACCTAGTAGTGCAATTGCTGGGTCGCAGGGTAGTTATATTTTTAATCGAGTTGATTCTTAAACAGCTAAATGCTTCTCATTAGTTACTTCTGGAGCTTATACCTCGAATGGTGAGAACTCAGTGTTTACATTTTTTGGGGCCCAATAAAACACCACCTCCCCCCCCCCCCCCCCCCCCCGCCAAGTTGAGTCACCTGAGGGACTCAGACAAATAGAGATCCAAAAAAATATTATCACTGAGAATAAGCTATGTTGGAAGTTGTTGCTTAGATGCCTAGCAACATTGGGCTTTCTGTAGTCTCTGTCCCCTAAGCTTAGACCTTGGCACTCCGCATTAAGGGAATTGCGGCTGTAGAGCACATCCCTGAGATCATTGCCTCATTTTTCATTACATTATTCATTCTTTCTGCTTATCGCCTTGCTTCTGAATGGCATACTATATGATAAGGTAATTTATATCTAGGTATATGTTCTCCAACCTTCTCATGAGATCTGCCCAAAAGTTTGGCCGTTTGTCTGAGTGAGTCTGTGATGTGGGGACTCTGAATAACAAAAGTGATTGAAGCACGACTGTAATTAATTTAGCTGGCACCCATTGGGAAAGTTTCTGCTTATCTGGTTATTGTTTGTTGTTACTAAGTAGATGATGAAAGGCAAGTAGAAGTGCTTTGAATTAGTTTCCAGAGCACTTGGATTCCCTGTCTCTTGTGTTGTTTTTACTTTGTTGGAGGCTTTGTGAGCTGCCTGTGGTATAATCTTCAAATGTGCCTGTTGTTGATATTTTAGCATCCCAGCTCATCATTATGACTGTATTAGTTAGGCTCTTAATGCATTTTCTATTCTTGTATGTTCCCTCCTATTTTGGACCCATGAACCTAATGAAGTCATGTTTCTCTGGGTTTTGTGGGAGCAGCTTATGACCTATCTCTGTCTGAAATATCTCTGCCTCTCCCATCCTTGTATTTTGGGATATTGGAACTGGTAACTTGTAGGGTCCCAAAGTAGTTTTCTTGTGGTCTTCTAATCTCCAGTTGTTTCTTCTACAGTGAACGGGGGGCATCCTCAAGGTCCTGTGGCTACTGGTATTCCTAGTGCAGCTGCTGCTGCTGCTTCATCAGTAAGTTGATTGTCTGGCCAGTGGTCTTCTCTCAGTGTGACCCTGAACTTTGAGTCCCTATATCCTTGGACTAACCGAGGGCATGAAAATACTCCATTGCTGGTGGTAGAATCTCAAACCCATTATAGGGATCTGAAATCATTGACTTGTAAGTGTAAGAGCCGTGTGGTGTCATTGGATACATAGTCATAATTGGGGCTTCTTTAGCCTCTTAAAACATGGTTGCAAATGTAGGTACTTGTGCCCTCTCAGCCAAATCATAATCTGCTTATGTTGCTGGGTTTTCCTCACCTATTTTGACTGTTATTTTTAACAGAGTGTATTTTTATGGGGCACAAACATATCATGTCTTGAATAAATAACCATCCCGCCTAGACTACAGTTCTTACAATTGTTTCAGGGAGTAATGGTTTGTCTGAGGACAGAATCCTTTAGGCAGTGGTTATTGACCTACCCTTGTAAAAAAATCTTTTCCACTGAGAAGGCAGGTGGATTGATGGCATGCCTGGATGTGGGTAGTCAGTCATCCAATCTTGTACCAGGTTTTAAGTACTCCAGGTAACTGACAACACTACACTGCTATGGACATGTAGGTCCTATGCCACATGTCTCTTCTCTCTTCCATGGGTTTAGGCTCAATAGCTATAATACGGCATTTCCTTTTAAGATACCATCTTATTTGAAATGTATCCCAATTTTAGAGGCACTAAACTTTTTTTCCCCCCGCAGGATTACTGAGAAAAATTGACATATATGTTGCTGTGTAAGTTTAAGATGCACAGCATGGTGGTTTGTTTTACAAATATTGTGAAATGTTTACCAAAATAGATTTAGCTAACATCATCATCACATATAGAGACTCTCTAAGTTATTTTTTCTTAAAAAAATTTTTTTAATGCTTATTTATTTTCGAAGGAGAGAGAAACAGAGTGTGAGTGGGGGAGGGGCTGAGAGAGGAAGACACAGAATCTGAAGCAGGCTCCAGGCTCCCAGCTGTCAGCACAGAGCCTGATGTGGGGCTTGAACTCACAAAACCATGAGATCATGAGCTGAGCTGAAACCAAGAGTTTGGATGCTTTACTGACTGAGCCACCCAGGTGCCCCACCATTCAAAATTTTAAATTAAAACTTGCCCTTTTTAGTACTCCTCCTCTCCCCTCCCCCAACTTGGATAATTCCTGATCATGTTTTTGCTACAGAACTGTCTGTACCCATTAGTCCACTTTCTCATGTGAATTTAATTCTGTTTGTCTCTTAGTGGTAATGCCCCAAAACCATTCACTTAATGTAGGTTTTTAAAGACTGCTGTTAAGACTCCAGGTTGCTAACATCTCTGGATATACAGTTACCCTGGGACTGGTTGAGATTGAGACACAGTTTCATCCTTAGCTAACAAATGGGAGCTTTTCAGTACAGTTCATCCGGAATTTCCAGGCTTGTAGACAGAGACAGGGCATGGTACTGTCCACATCTATTACTGGTTCGTGAGGTGTACCCTGTTGTTCAGTTTGTAGAGGCTGCCATGGGAGCTCTATCTCGGTGTCCAGGTCAGTAGAAGCCAGACAGCTGTAGCTTCCCAGGCTTTAGGTGGCATGGGCACACAGGCCATGGATATTACCTAACCTCTGTAACTAACTGATCCCACTAGCCACTTCACTAAACCCCTGGCAGTATTAATTTAATCAGAGCTCTATCATTTATTAACTTTAAAAATACTCTCTTGAATTCAGTCATTTTCTGCTTCCCCTGCCTCATATTTAAATTGGCCTAGGGTGGCTCAGTTGGTTAAGCGTCCAACTCTTGGTTTCAGCTCTGGTCGTGATCTCGAGGTTCCTGGGATCGAGCCCTGTGTTGGGCTTTGTGCTGACAGTGCAGAGCCTGCTTGGATTCTCTCTCTCTCTCTCTCTCTCTCTCTCTCTTTTCTCTCTCTGTCTCTCTCACACACACACGTGCACACACTGAATAAACTTAAAAAAAAAGTTTAAATTGGCCTCTTTAAATTGCTATTTTGTTTATTCCTTTGTGACTCTCTTAACCTAAATTCTCACTTTCCCAAAGCCTTTTCCTCAGGAGCGGTAGTTCACTAGGCCAATTTAAGTCCCCGTGTCAATAGTGGAACATCGTGGACCTTGATGGTCAGTCAGTCAGTCATCTGATATACAGACTGACCACTGTGACCTGGCAAAGTACCAAGATTGACCTTGAGAAAGTGCCAGAATCAAAGGGCTAGGTCCTTCCTTAATCCTAGACCCTCCATTAGTCACAAAATCAATTGGCTTGCTTTCCTTCCTACCAAGACTATATATTACTCTGTTCTGAGAACCATTTATAAGTTCTCCTTTCTCTTCAGAGTTGGGCACTTTATTATTTAAAAAATTTTATTTTTTTAAGTTTATTTTATTTTTTGAGATTGTGTGTGCAAGCAAGTGAAGGAAGGGCAGAGAGATAGGGGGAGAGAGAGAATCCCAAGCAGGCTCAGTGCTGTTAGTGCACAGCGTGGAGCCCTAAGCAGGGCTCAGTCTTAACTGTGAGATCATGACCTGAGCCGAAACCTGAGAGTTGATGTTTAGCCTGTTGAGCCACCTAGGTGTCCCCAGAGTTGGGAGCTTTAGATTAGTAGTTGGCAGAGTTCATGGCTTCATATTTTGGAGAGCTCCAATTATTTGCTCTCAAAAAGTGCCCAGACTTCATTTGGTTGAAATGAAGACCCCCAGATCTCTATGTGTCTGTCAGTCTCATTCTGTCTGGTGGTTCTTCCACCTTGGATGTTGCCCTTGTTTCTCTTGGGGTGAGGGCAGAGCATCTGATTGCCTTACTGTTTGTTATTCAGAGCTTTACGCATGGGCCAGCACATAAATTTCCTAATATGTTCTTTCACAAATTAATCCTGTGCGGGTGCGTGGGTGGCTTAGTTGGTTAAGTGTCTGACTTTTGGTACCTACTCAGGTCATGATCCTTTCTTGTTGTCATGAGATTGAGCCCATGTTGGGCTCTGTGTGCTGAGCACGGGCCTGCTTGAGATTCTCTCTCCCTCTCTCCCTCCCTTCCTCAAAGTAAATAAGCATAGAAAAAATTAACTTTGTGTTTTTATACTAAAAAGCACTGAATGAATGATGTTTTAATTCTCTTCGAGGCCACATTGGGCTAGATTGTTTTTCTGGAGCTTTTTAACTTGCCCACATGTACTAATAAAGTGCTACAGTCAGGGGTTAACTGAGTGAGTGAGCCCTGGTCCTTGCCATCTGAAAGAGCCTAGTAAACACTTAATGAAGAATGAAAGATATATATTTAAACCTCTGACTTCCAAAGTTATTTGTTTAATTGCGTGTAAGGATTATTGGTGAAAAAACAATAAATACCTGAAAACTCTAGATTAGTAATGTATAACAATTGTAATTTTTTAGTATTTTTTAGGTACCAGGTATAACTTTGCCTAAGAATATTTCTGTTTTTGAATCTGAATTCAAAGTAAATTAGCTATTTTCTTTTTTTTTTTTTAACTAGGGTTACACATCATTTTGGAATGACTGTATATCATCTGGATTACGTGGCTGTATGTTGATTGAATTAGCACTGAGAGGAAGGTTACAACTAGAGGCTTGTGGAATGAGACGTAAAAGTCTGTTAACAAGAAAGGTAAGAGGAGTGCTAAATAACACCCTTGTTAAAGAGTTCGTGCTGACTAAAAGTGACAGTTTCTACCAATACCTTTAAAGAATTAAAGAGGAAGTTGATTTTAAAGTTAAGACTTTATTGGAAGTCGTATTTCTGTATCTTTTTTGTAATTTTGGTTTCTTGGTTCTTTGTACATAATGACTCAATGTAACACCTTGTTAGGCTCACTGGCCACTGCATCTCACATATTCAGAAAGACTCCAGATTTCATTCTGCTTCTGAAAGCCATAATTTGGAAAGATCTGATATAATTTTGTTTTAAAACTTGTTATTGTACAAATTAACTATCCATAAGCCATTGGTCTTTTTAGCAGAATATGACTATGTGCTTTTAAATCTGGCTACGTTACTGTAAAGGGCTGTATAAATAGTTATTTTTGGCTAGTTTTTAGGATTTTTAACTCCATCCTCATTCTGAAATACTCAAGACTGTTTCTCTTGTAGTCTGTCATTGTGTTTCTTGGGGGCATGGTGTTTTCAAAACCGTTTTCTTCCCTTTTTTTAAATTAAAAAAAAATTTTTTTTAATGTTTATTTTTGAGAGAGAGATGTGGGGGAGGGGCAGAGAGAGGGAGTCACAGAATCCAAAGCAGGCTTCTAGGTTCCTAGCTGTCAGCACAGAGCCCAATCCAGGGCTTGAACTCATGAACTGCGAGATCATGACCTGAGCCAAAGTCAGACGCACAACTGAGTGAGCCACCCAGGCACCCCAAAACTATTTTTTCCTTAATAATAGCATCTTCAAGATGTCTACATAGTTTTAGGTCAGAATTAAACATTTAAAAAAAAAATTTTTTTTTAAACGTTTGTTTATTTTTGAGAGACATAGAGACAGAATGTGAACAGGGGAAGGGCAGAGAGAGAGGGAGACACAGAATCTGAAGCAGGCTCCAGGCTCCGAGCCGTCAGCACAGAGCCTGACGCGGGGCTCGAACTCATGAACCATGAGATCATGACCTGAGCTGAAGTCGGCCGCTTAACCGACTGAGCCACCCAGGCGCCTGAACTAAACTTTTTTTGATTGATATGCCATAATCCTCTAGGAAAGAAAGTCATTTATATGTTTTTGAAAGTTATATGCAAAGTAAACATTGTATAGCAGAACATATTCCTCATGGGATTTTAAAATTAAATCTACTTTTAGTGATGCAGAGTAGAGTTAAATGAGCTGGCATGGATTGGTTTTAAAATTACTATTTTAGAGAACTGTATCATAAAGCAGAATATAAATTTTATTCTGTTTTACTATGCAACCATAGATTTATGGAGGAAAAAAACCTTAGGAATTTGCCATTATAGTTATCAATAACATATACACATAGGTTGCTGTTGTTTATAGTAATTATAAACAATTTTGCATTAATGTTACGAAGCCCTTACCTAAAGTGAAAAGATTTTGATGCTAGTTCTTTCTGTGGGAATAAGAACCAGCTTTGTGTTGGTTATCAGCAAATTATTTGCTCTTTTGTTCTTTTATTCATTTGTCAAATATTTAGTTAGTGCTTAAGTCTACCACACACTGGGCTCGACCTGGGGAATACAATGGAGGCCAAGAGACATGTGTTTCCTGCCCGCATGGGCTTTCTGTTGCAGTTAATTGTTGGTGTGACCATAACTAGGTGGTTGATAGGTTTTTTGCAAAAATATGTCATATGATTTATTTTATTGACCTAAAAATAATGAATTTTATTAAGATAATACATATTAATAGTTATAAAATCAAATCGTAAAGGGGTTGTAACAAAAATAACAATCTTCTATTCCCTTTTCCCCACTCCTTAGTCCTGCTCCTGAGAAGCACTCATTCTCTGTCCTTGTATTAGTTCTGCAGGGCCTCCGTAGCAAATTAGAGCACACTTGGCAATTTAGAACAACTGATCCTGGGGCGCCTGGGTGGCTCAGTCGGTTAAGCAGCCGACTTCAGCTCAGGTCATGATCTCACAGTCTGTGAGTTCGAGCCCCGCGTCGGGCTCTGTGCTGATGGCTCGGAGCCTGGAGCCTGCTTCAGATTCTGCGTCTGCCTCTCTCTCTCTCTGCCCTTCTCCTGCTCACGCTCTGTCTCTCAAAAATAAATAAACGTTAAAAAAAAAAAAATTTAAAAAAAAAAAAAAAAAAAGAACAACTGATCCTTATTCTCTGAGTTCCGGAGGCCAGCATGTGCTGTGCTCTCATAGAAGGCTCTAAGGAAGATTCTGTTCCTTAATTCTAGCTTCTGGTGGCTCCAGGCTTTCCTTGGCTTTTGGCTGCATCTCTCTGCTCTGTCTTTACACTGCCTTTTCCTCTGTGTCCCTCCTTTGTGTGTCTTTTATAAGGACGCTTTTATTGCATTGTATGTCTTTTATAAGGATGCTTTCATTCCTAGGTAATCCAGATCTAATTAATCCTGGATAATCCAGACCATATGCAGATCTAATTTAACTTAATCTCATCTACAAAGATTTTACTGAGGAGTAAAGGGTTCCAAGGGTTAGGACATGAACACCTCTTGGGGACCACTGTTCAACTTGCTATAGTTCTCTTAGTAATGTCTTCTGGCATTTACCTCCATATTTCTAAATGAGCTTATACTACCATCTCTCTCTCTCTCTCTCTCAGGTTTTATTTTTAAGTAATCTCTACACCCAGCATGGGGCTCAAACTCAAAACCCCGAAATCAATAGTCACATGCTGTCTGACTGAGCCAGCCAGGTGCCCCTGCCGTCTCTTGATAAATCACTTTGAAATGCTGTTTACTTTCTATTAAGAAAGATGAAAAAGAAAAGAAAAGATGAATGTTTGGCTATCTTACATGCTACTTATCTCACCCCCCATTTTCCTAATGGGGTTGTAATTTTCAGCAAAACCAAATGATTATTTTATAGTATTACAATTATGTTAATATTCCCTTCAGAATTAAGTTATATCCTATTTTCTTTCATTTTTTTTTTTCCTCTGGAGTTTTAATAATTTTCTTTTTAAAAAATCTTTTCGGGGCTCCTGGGTGGCTCAGTCAGTTAAGTGTCCTACTTCAGCTCAGGTCATGATCTTAGGGTTTGTGAGTTTGAGCCCGGCTTTGGGCTCTGTGCTGACAGCTCAGAGCCTGGAGCCTGCTTCAGATTCTGTGTCTCCCTCTCTTTCTGCCTCTACAGCACTTACTCTCTCTCCCTCTGAAAAATAAATAAACATTAAAAAAAAATTAAAAATCTTTGTAGCTCTTTTTCCTTACATGCTCCCTCAGAAAAACTAACATTATTAATTTTCAAATACTCAAGTACATTGGTCTGAACTGGTCATGATTTGGTGCTACTGGAACTTCCTGTCATATTTTACTGCTTTCAACCCTCTGTTTTCTGGATCTAATATATATATACTTTTTCCCTATCCTGGGGGGAGGAAATATTTTGAGACTTCGCCTGTCTGAAGATTTCTTTACCTCATTTTTACTTGATAGTTTGGGGATAGAATGTTATATTTAAGTTATTTTCCCACAGAATTTTGAAGTCATTTCCCCATTGTCCTCTAGTACGCAGAGTTGCTGTTAATAAAGTCTGGTGCCCTTTGGATTTTCATTTGCTGTGTGACACCTCTTTTCCAATCTGGAAGCGTTTCAGATCTTCTGTTTATCCGTGGTGTTCTGAAATTGTATGCTGTTCCTTGATGCGGGTCTTCTAAAATTCATTCTGCTGTGCTCACTTTGGCAGCACGTATATTGAAAATCATTTTGCATGGGCTCTTGTGTTGTAGAAGTGTTTAGTTTTGGTTTTACAAAATTTTCTAATGTTTCTTCTGTGCTCTTGTTTTCTAGACTTCTGTAAGTTTGATGTCGACCTCTTGACTAGTCTTGTTTCTTAATTTCCTGCCTTTACTGAGATATAATTGGCATTCTCTTGGGCTCCTGTGCCTTTTAACCCTCTGTTGAGTTTTTATTGTGGCTCATGTTTTTGATTTCCAGGGATCTTTTCTTGTTTGTTTGTTTCTTGCTTGCTTTGTTTTGTCTTTATCACGACTTCTTGTTTTACGGATGTAATATCTTCCTTTAAATCTCTAAGAATATTATGGCTCTTTTGAAAATTTCTTTTGTTTCTTCAAAGTCCTTATTTTCTGTCTTTTGGTCTCTTTGATGTTGAAAGATTTCTTTTCATATCTCCCAAGGTTCTCCTTTCTTTTTTCTTCTTCTCTCTGACCCCTTACTAAAAGCATGATCTGGAATAGCACTGTCCAATAGAACTTTCTGTGATGATGGAAAATGTTCTATATCTGCCAACACTGTAGCCACTAGACACATGTGTCCGTGAGCCAAACACTTGAAATGGGGTTAGTGCAACTGGGCATGTGGTAAATAAAAACACATTGGATTTTTGAAGAGTTACTATGGAAAAGAAGAATGTAAAATATCTCAATTTAAAAATATTTATTACATGTTAATATATTGGCTATAGTGGTTAAATCAAATATATTAAAATTAATTTCGCCTGTGTCTTTCTTTTTTAATATAATTACAAAAGTTTAAAAAATAGATTCGTGGTTTGCATTTGTCCTAATTATATTTCTATTGGGTCATTACTGTCTCAGAAACAGGTATCATTATATATATATTTTAACTTTTCAGAAGATTGAGCATAAAGGTAAGGGCACATTGTTGAGGACAAGTTTAAGGAAGACTGCTGCATTTACAAAATAGTTAGATTTTATGACATTTTAATAGGTAACATAAATAATATAGCAGATTACAATTTGATAATAGAGAATTTCAATCAGAAATTTGTTGCTTAGCCAAGAACTCCGTGAAGCCTGCAGAAATGTAATGCTTGGCTACAGCAGTAAACAGCATCTTCTCATTCCCCACTTGTCTTTTCCCACTTTTAGATGGATTGAGTCTATACCCATCTTAACTTTAAAAAGTTTTGTAGCGTCTAACAATTCTGTTACCAAACCTGTTGGTATTTTCAAGGTTCTGTTTGTTCTCACAATTTTGAAAAAAACTTTCTCACCTGCCAAATTATATTTCATATTTAAATTTTTATCTTTTATTGCGGTGTAAGCTTTTGAGGAGCCACGTCTTTTTTTTACTTCTAATTGGCTAGCCACTTGTTTCAATAACCTGTATTGAAAAACTCCTTTCTCCACTGCTGTAAAATGCCACGTTTATCGTATAGTGAATTTTTATATGTAATTGAGTTTATTTCTATAATAAGTGTTTAAAAAATGAATTTCTTGATTAAATAGCCCAAGGTTTAGCTATGAAAAGAATTAGTATTAACTGTTCTAGCGTTTGTCTTTACTAATTCTTGCACAGTTACTTTATTTTCATTCATGATCATGGCTAATCTGGTTAGGTTAAATGTTGGATTTCTGAATAGAGAATTAATTTAAAATCTGAACGTTGACACTGCGTGAAGAACTTTAAGGAGCTTTTGCATAATTGTTTAAGTTTTTCATGTAAAGAGATGAAGTCAGGAAAAAGAATTCGTGATCAGTTCATTCTTACTGCTCACGTTTTAGGTGATCTGTAAGTCGGATGCTCCAACGGGCGATGTTCTTCTTGATGAAGCTCTGAAGCATGTTAAGGAGACTCAGCCTCCAGAAACGGTCCAGAACTGGATCGAATTACTTAGTGGTAAGCTTTTGTGTATAAAACTAAAAGCTGAATTCTGTTTAAAAGATTTCTGTAAAAAGGGGCACCTGGGTGGCTCAGTCGGTTGAGCATCTGACTCTTCATTTCAGCTCAGGTCATGACCCAGGGTTGTGAGATTGAGCCCAGCAACCAGGCTCCTTGCTGGGCATGGAGCCTGCTTGAGAGTCTCTCTCCCTGTCTCCCACTCTCTCTCTTAAAAAAAAAGTTTTTGTAAAAGTTTAAAATCCTTTTGGGAGGAAGTTAACACAAAATAGCCAAAAGGTTATTTAGTTATTTTGTATTTAGCCAGACTTAAACGTTATTCGTCACTGAATAGGAAAAATAGTGGCTTACGAAGTTTTCACCCCCTTTCATAAGACTGAGCAGATAGATGTTCAGTGAAACATAATACTCTTCCTTAGAGCTTCCACCATTCATTGTCAAAGTTACATTAGGCTACCTTACCCTGGATAGACTCAGTTACGCTGTGGTAACAACTCCCCAAACCTCAGTGGCTTTAAACAGCTGTTGACTTCTCACTCATGTTGTCAGTAATCATAGGCCACTTCATTCTCACTTCGGCAGGCAGACAAGTAGAGCTGCCGCCGCCTGGGACTTTGTCAGTCGCTGTTAGAAAGGGAAGATGAGCATAGCCAGTCACTCAAGTTTCTGCTCAGAAATGACATGTGGTTCAGGTTTCATTGGTTGGAGCAAGTCACATGGCCTCCCTTAATTTAAGGAGACTGGTGAGTGCAGCTGTAGGAAGGAGAATCCGAAACACTTGGTTGACAACACTGGTGGCTTCTGTGTTCACATTAAGGTTTTTTCTTGTGTACCTGTCTCATCTTCTAGATAGAGAGCCTTGAGTATAGGACCCAAGTGTAGGGTCCTCGAGTATAGGACCTGGGTCCTTTTGCTCTTCCTCTCCACTCTAACATGAAATCTTGCTTCTGCATCCATACAATATTTCATTTCATGTTTCAACATCCTGCTCTTTAACTTTTTAAGTGTATTTATTTTTGAGAGAGAGAGAGTGAGAGAACGGGAGACACAGAATTCAAAGCAGGCTCCAGACTCTGAGCTGTCAGTGCAGAGCCTGATGTGGGGCTCCAACCCACGAACCATGAGATCCTGACCTGAGCCAAAGTCGGACGCTTAACTGATTGAGCCACCCAGGGGCCCCACTGGTTTTAACTTTTAAAAACACTTAGATGTTGCGAGATTGGTAATTAACATTGTGTCATTTTTCTTACTTACAAGTAATTTCTTTTTTGTTCCCACTTATAAACAATTCCTAAGAATAATTCTGGTATGAGGATGTTCTTTTTTCAGTAAAAGGTTTTGAGTTTTGCATCTGTGTTTATTTAAAAATTGAATACACATACTCCATTCTTAACTAATAGGCCAACAGTGGGTACTTTACACTTTTGGGCAGCGTTCATTCTTCTTACTGATGGAAAAGTTTTTCGCAAAGTTGTTTTGTTTAAAAATTTTTTTCTTTTGGCTGTCCTTTTGTAGATCTGATAAAGGTGCTTTTTACTTCATTGAGTAAGAAAAATTTTGCCCATTTGGGGTACTGAGGTGGCTCAGTCAGCTCGGTGTCTGACTTCGGCTCAGGTTGTGATCTCTCAGTTCGTGAGTTTGAGCCCTGCGTCGGGCTCTGTGCTGACAGCTCAGAGCCTGGAGCCTGCTTTGGATTCTGTGTCTCCCTCTCTGTCTGCCCCTCCCCTGCTCATGTTCTCTCTCCCTCTCAAAAATAAACATTAAAAAAAAAATTACTTTGCCCATTTGATCAGGGTTTGATTAATACTAGATTCTTGCTTAGCATGTGCCAATACCATATAGGTCACGTTGCCCAGCATGTTGTCAGTCCTCTTTGGGTTAGCCTTCCACTTACGCCTGTTGATGACATATGGCCATTCGCAGAGACTCAGTGAGGGCGTTAACGTTAACTCCAGATGTTCAGTATTAGCAAATATTTTCTCAGATAAATATAAAAGTGCTAATAATTTCTAACTGTACCCTGACGAGGCATTCATTCAAGAGCTCACTGGCCTAAGCAGTCTTCGGGTCATGCTCACATTGAGCTGCGGTCGTTGGCCCGTTCCCACTTGCGTTGGTGCAAATTAGAATTTGTAGTTCAGTTCTCCACTGGTGAAAATCCGGGGTTTTCAAAGTTGTAGTTCATTTTTTTGGCAGGTAAGTCAGTGTTGTTTTATGGAACGTAGTTGGGTCTTGCCTTAACGTTGCTGATACCCATTTTGATGCCACTTACCACTCTGGAGATGTTTTCAGATCCCGCCATCCACCAGCAATCTCTTTATATAAACGTGTATCATATGTGCTAATGGCACATTGGGGTTTGGTTTGCTAACCTGTCTTAGACAACTAAATTTCCTTTGACAATTTATGTATCTGTCATGCAAGTATGTGTGTGGAGGAGTAGGGAATGCAAGTATGGCATGCAGGGAGAGTGAATCTCAACATAAAGGTGGTTGTATCTCAGATTTACCTGATTTGTAACATTTTATGAGTGTAACTTGTCAGCATTCGATATCAGTTCTGATTGAATCAAGTCAGGCTGTTCTCTTGCACTGTTCTCCCCTGACTGAAGAGAGTGAAGAGATGGCAGAAGTCGTTAAAATTTTCTCCAAAGTATTTAAATATACTTAAGATTTTGTGAAACAAAATCTTTATCGAAAGGATCTCATGCTACCTGGTACTGGATAGGCTGGGCTAAGCTGTGGAAACAAGCAACCTCAAAGCCCCAGAAGCCTCAGGCTGTGAGTCAGCCACAGGCCACCTCATTCTCAGCAGTGATTCTGAGTGTCCATGTGGGTCAGGAATTCAGAGTGTCCTTTTGAATTAGGAATTTGGATAAACTGAGGCTAATACTTAGAGCAATTAAAAAAAAAAAAAAGCAATACCCTGTGAAGTTTAGGGTGGCCATAAATGCTAGAATATCACCTGTAGCACCTTAGTCATGTGTTTCTGACATATTAGGAATGACCTGTAATTTCAACTTGAAGGGAATCCAGAATGAGAGGAGGAAAAAGCACATTTCTTTTAAATTAAGAAGGCATTTACTTCCTGCCTCACGAAGGTACTGATAGTACCTTGCTGATTTTGTTTAAAAATACACAGCATAATACCATTTTGACCATTTTTAAATGTTCAGTTCTTGTTGGATTTTAAATTCTTAAAATTTTAAGTTGCTTCCAGGTAATGAGTGGTGGCCAATACCAGTTCCTGTTGCTGTACTGACAGGTGCTGTGACCCTTGAACCTTAAAATCCATTTGAGGAACACTTACATATTTGTAATAATTTGATAACTGGTTAGGGTTTAACAGTATGGTTCCCTGAAAGTACAGTAGCTCAGAGAAGAAAGAAATTTTGGGGAGCTGTAGTAATTGGAGGAGGAAGCAAAACTTGGATCAGGCCTTTGAAGGGTAAGAATGAGACAGAAGGAAGGAAGTGCTCTAGTTCAGAGGGTTAGAGGGAACCGTGAGAGTGGTGGGCCTGGATTGCTGCTGGGCTTTCAGAAGTGCGGTACCATGCCACGTCGTTGGGGCCGTGTGCAGAGGAGTTGAGATTATACGTGACGGTCTGGTGGTTTCCTAAGTGCACAGAGGGGCCTGATTTCCCCGGGGTAGGAGTACCCAAGGATTCGTCAAATTACTTACACTGTACGTTGGTTTATACATGCTAAAACTACAAGTTGTTTCAAGCAATTATGTATCTCATTAATTTAAAATTTAATAAATACATATATGTTTGAGGCAAAGACTATCTAGTGTTTTTAATACGCTTTTGACTTTCTGAAATCTTAAGACTTGTAGTTGATCAGTTTGATCACAAGGCGTCACTAGACTGCCAGATGTATGAACAAAGCTGCTTTTGGTTATGTAACACAAGTTGAGGAATATAGAAGTTTTTTGCAGCAAGACGTACCTGTTAGTACGTCATTTTCACTGAAGTAATTGGGCAGTGGACATAAAGAGCCGTGTCCTCTCTATGTAGACTTCTCACGGTTGCCTTTACAGAAAAGTGAATACCAATACATTCTATACATTTTAAATTAGGCAGAAACCTTTATTGTGTATTCACTCATCAGCTACCCTCCCATCCCAGTTTATACCGGTGTCTTAAGTGTGCTAATTTCAGGGTGACTTTGTTCTTTGGATTTAGCTTAATTTATTATATATTTTTTAAACAAATGGCACAAATGTCAGGATGCCAAGACACTTTTCACCACTCAGTTATTTTATTGTACCTTTTTTGGGGGGTGCTAAAAATAGTAGTACACAGCATCTGCACATCACCCGCACTATTTCAGCCTTCTGCACGTGAGATTTCTTCTGTTTGTCAAATATCCGAGGAGGTCCGAATAACCTTTTTATTGGAGTGAGCATGAGAGATTTGCTCCTTTCCAGGAAATTACTGCAAAGGGAGATGATATCTGAGTCCCTTTTTATTACTTCCTCTGAGGCAAAAACTATAGCCCCTAAGAGGGTCCAGTCACAAATGGAATGAATACTTCATCTGAAGTAAGTCTATGTTTAGGCTCTTTTCACTTTTAGTAATAACACTAACTTGTAAGTTAGCGTGTTTTGGTATTGAGAAGTTTCCCACAGGAACTTCGTAAGCATTACTTGTTCCATTGGTTGTAATATAGAAGATTTAATTTCAGATACGGCATGGATAAATGTTAGTATGACTTCAGTACAAAATTGTAAATTGCTAATCCCATTGATTTCCCATGATAAAAAAAATCATTGTATAGCAGCATTAGAGGGATTTTATGTTTTTAGGTCTGCAAAGAGAAGTTCAACTATGGGCTTCTCAGAATAATCTTGACACCCCCCCCCCCCTCCCATTTTTGGAACTAGATAGCCAAGATACTCTCCGGGGGCATGGAATTCCTTTCTATTTGACTAATGAGTTGCTAGGGAAAAGTACTTGTTCGATCATTGACAAGTTTTACTTATAAGCATAATTAGTTAATTTTAAAGTTGAACTATAATTTTTATGGGTTTTTACATAAATTTGCTATTGATCATGTTTATTTAAATTTCCAAAAGTCAGAAGGTCAGAAAACACAACCTAGCCAATTCTAGCTTAGCGTCTTAGGCTGCCTTAGTGTCTCATGCTGCCATGTGTTGATGATACTAGAAAACACAAACCCCAGTCTGTCTGGTGGAAGGTGCAGCAGGCAGGCATTAGTTGGGGAGGACGGTGGGTTGGTACAACATTTGAAAGATGAAAGTCGTAACATTTTTGAAGGATGTGTACCTCCATTCCAGGGCTCATTATATTCTGCATATAATTGCTGCGTGTCCACTAGGTTGTTTCTTTTGCCTTGTAATGCAGGCTCCGCTTTCTTTCATAGGATGTAGAATCCTGCTGGATTTCAAGATTGAGCCTGAAAATTCTTTCCCCTGAATTTCCTTAGAAATGCCCCTTACGTCGAACCCAAATAATTTCTTACTCCCTCCAGGCGCCTTGTTCATACTGTTTTTATGGTCCTACACATCTTATTCTTGCCAGTGTTGTTAATTATATTATGAATCTGTTTCCTTCACTTGATTTAAAAACTTTTCAGAGTTGGAAATGTCTTACTTACATTTGTATTCTTAGTACCTAATAGGGTTTTTTTTTTAGACCATTACGAACACATTAAATTCTTTCAGAGTGCTGATTCTGCACGTGAATAAATACTAACCTTTGTTACCAGGTTCTGTTCTAAGAACTTGGTATGTCTTAAACTCATTTAATCCTCATAATAACCTGATGAGGTGGGTAGAGTTGTTATCTTGACTTTACGGGTGAGGAAACAGGGATGGAGAAGGTAAGAAACCCTGTCCAGGTTTGCACAGCTAGTAGATGAACAAGTTGGAATTCACTCCAGAGCTTGCCTGGTATGACTGGTTAGCAGTGATGCTACATCAAGTAACTTTTAGTAATTTCTTAACATTAAATGTAGGTAAGGGGGCTGGTTTAACACTGGAAATTGAAATAGGTAGAATTTATTATTGAATTACATTTCTCTTTTATACTATCAGGTTTTAAAATCTAATAGAGTCCCAAATATGTTTCTTTTCCTTTTCAGAGTTACCAAGGGAATTGAATACAATGATTGTTTTTTTTGTGGAAGCTTGGGTTTTTATGGAAAGGAATATTTTTTTAATGCAGGAGGTGACTTCAATTTAGTAATTCATGGTATCAACCCTTCATTATTTGACAGGTTTTTTCAAGTCTCTAGTTTTATAGAGTGAATCATAAATTCAAAATGGTACTTCCAGATCATTTATTCTTTTAAAAAAATAGCTTATTTTCTCTTCATTGCATTCAGGTTTTCCTTTAAATTATTTAGAAATTAATAATTGTCATTTGAAAGTCCTTGTCTGCTAATTCCATCATCTTTGTCGTTTCTGGGTCACGTCTAATTTGGTTCACTGTTTCTGTTGAATCCTCTCCCCTCCCCAGTTTGGGTCACATTTTCCTGGTTTTTGCAAGTCTAGTGATTTTTATTGGTTGCTGGACATTGCGAATGCTATGTTGTTGCATGCTGGATTTTGTTGTTTTCTTTAAAGAGTGTTGAAATTTGTTTTGATAGGCAATTTGGTTACTTGTGGATCAGTTTGTTTTTAAGCTTTATTGGGCCAGGTCTGGAATAGACTTTTCTTAAAGGCTACTTTAGGCCTATTACTGAGGTGTGAGCCTTCTGGAGTCCCTTCTGAATGTCTTGGGATGTTCATTGAGACCTTTCCACTCTGGCTACTAGGCACGCAAATTTTCCCCAGCCCCATGTGAACCCTTACAGTTGTTTAGCTTCCAGCTTTTGGTTAGTTTTTCTTTGCCTAGCCCTGCAGGGTTTCTCATCGTAACTTGTATGGCTTGGTTTTCAGCCAGACCCAAAGGAACACCATACAGATTTCTAGAGCTCTTGTGCATAGCTCTCACTTTTCCAGTACTCTGCCTTTGTATTTTAGCCACCTTACCTTCATGGAACTCTGATCTCTTTTTAATTTGTTTCATTTAAATTTTCAGTTAAATTGTTTTTCTGCCTGTTTCAGACACAGTGTTACTTCTGTGCTCTGTTTGAGGTCTTCTCTCCCACTTTGCTCTCTGGGATGTGCCATCAGATAGTAAGCTTGGGCAAGAGTATGGCTCACTTAGGTTTCTTTCAAGGTTCACAGTTCTGGACTGGCTTTTGACTAGCGTTGGAAAGCAGTTGTTTCATATATTTTATCCAGGTTTCTATTGATGTAAGGTCAGAGGTCTTAACTGTAGCAGTCCAGGCCTGATTACTCTATCATAGCCCCATATTCTTTATGTTAAGTCATATGGTAAAATACGTAAGACAGCACTTTCACTAGAACTTTCTGTGATTATGGAAGTGTTGTTTCTGCGCTGTCCAGTCCATAGACACTAGCCATACATGGCTGTTGAACATTTTGAAACATGGTTCATACAGCTGAGGAACTGAATTTTTTATTTGTTTAACTTTAATAGTCCCGTGTGGTTAGTGGGTCCTGTAGTAGACTGTATAGTTTGTTTTCTCTCAATATTATAAAATTTCAACTTTGGGGTTCCCAGTTTCTAGATGGCTCAGTTGGTCAAGCATCTGACTCTCGATTTCAGTTCAGGTCATGATCACATGGTTGTGGGGTCGCTGACCTCCACATGAGCATGGAGCCTGCTTAGGGTTCTCTCTAAGAGAACATTAAAAATTTTTTTTCAACTTTATTGCTTTGTCATATAATAAAAGTGCCTGTGATTGATCTTTAACATGTCCCAGTTTGGAAAATTGCTGTAGTATTTTTTTCAAATTAAAAAATAGTTACATGTTCCTTAGAGATAATTCAGAAAATACAGAAAGTACAAAAAAAGAAAATTTGTCATACATTATCCCAGAGAAAGCTAAGGTTAATATTTTGGTAACATTTCCTTCCAGTCTTTCTATAGAGAAAAAAATTAGTGAAAATTGTTTGATTTTATTTTAAATATTTCTGTATTGAAAGAAAATGTGCATAGTGACCAGATTAAAATGGTGAAAATGTTTTGTCCTTCTAGAAGTTGCTTTGTATTAATTTGTTACCAAAGAATAGTCTTGTCCAAACAGGCTTTGGTAGCTTTGTAGGCTGTTATGTAGCAGTTTCTGGAATAGCATATTAATCAGGAAACTTTTTTCTTTTGTCTCTTTGTCGCACATTGGTGTTTTTAAATAGAGTTTTGCTCTGGTTGCTTTTTGACAACAGCTGGAGAGAGGCCAAATATATTTAGTATTTAGTTCATTTCCACATTAGGGTACCTGGTTTGAAAAGACTGCTTTCAGTTTGGTCCTTTGAGTAACTGTTGTGCCTGAAAACGTGCCAGGTGCTTAAGAATCCAAAGGCCTGGGCCTCCAGGGGTTCATGGTTTAGTTGACAAGAAAAATAGTTGGATTTTCTTCTATTTATTTAGAGGGGGTGGAAATCAAATTTTATTGTTTAATAGTACATTTTATAAAATTAGTATAATACCTATCATTTCTAACTTCTGAAATCTTTTGTTTAGGGGAGACATGGAATCCGTTAAAATTGCATTATCAGTTAAGAAATGTGCGGGAACGATTGGCTAAAAACCTGGTGGAAAAGGGCGTATTGACAACAGAGAAACAGAACTTCCTACTTTTTGACATGACGACACACCCCCTCACCAACAACAATATCAAGCAGCGCCTCATCAAGAAGGTACAGGAAGCCGTTCTTGACAAATGGGTGAATGACCCTCACCGCATGGACAAACGCTTGCTGGCCCTCATCTACCTAGCCCACGCCTCCGATGTCCTGGAGAATGCTTTCGCTCCCCTTCTGGACGAGCAGTACGATTTAGCCACCAAGAGAGTGCGGCAGCTCCTCGACTTAGATCCCGAAGTGGAGTGTCTGAAGGCCAATACCAACGAGGTCCTGTGGGCGGTGGTGGCGGCGTTCACCAAGTAACTGCTCCGAACGAAGTTCCTTTCTCTCATGTAAACCAGTAGGTTTTCTTCTATTGACTTCTGGTTCTCTGCAGTTTGTACTTTCCACACTGTAATTGGCTTTTGTTTTATGAAATGGTGGGTGGCTTTTTCTTTTTTGTATGTATGCAGGATTCTGCTGGTACGAGAGGCCTTCCTCTTTCTGTTTTAAAAAAAGTTTTACTGCCATATTGGCAATCCATTCCTTGTTGCCATCCTCACTGTTCACCTGTTGCGGGGTTCTGGCCCGCTTTGACTTTCAAAGTGACTCCAGTCTCCTCACATGCACATCTCTTGGATTACCTCAGCTTGAGTTTTTCCCACGTGTGCACGCACATCTAGCATTCTGCCTACAATTCAGACAGAAGTCACAAAAAGGCCTTTAACTCACCAAAGGTAAATATCTGTATCTATTAGGACATTTTATACATAGACCTCAGTTGAGATGTATACTTAGCAAAATTATTTTTAAATTGAAACAACACAGTAAATAATATAAAATGCCCCTCGGATTTTGTTTCCCATGTAAATCTATTGTATTATTACACTCGTTGTAATTTTTAACTATTAAATCATAAAGGTCCAGTTGTTTCACAAAGCCAGATCGGGGTGGGCTGCATTCCACATATGCTGTATATAGTTTGAATTCTATATAAATCGCCCCTCTGGCCACTCCTGCCTCCATCTTAGTATTTTGCAAGATTTCATTAGTTGTACACCTGGTGCCCCTCACTTGCTTCAGTCGATATTATTTGATGGCAAAATAGACCTCTCATCATTGAAGGAAAGAGAAAAGATGTGTCTGATTGGTCCCAAGACTTTGAGCTGTGCCGTTCAGGGCACTCTCTGCCTACACATCTCCTTTTGGAATTATTTTTGGTCTTAAATGTTTCTGTCATTTCTCTAGGGAAGAGGCTTGTGACCAGTACTAATCTTGAGTACAGTTTTTTCTTCTTTCTGTCCACAAGTAGATTAATGTCTGCTCTTAAATGTCATTTATCTACTCATACTTTTTTGGGGGAAAACAAATCAAATGTCAGTTTTAGCAGATATTGCATGTAAATTGTTAGCAAGTAATGACTACAACTCAGATGATTAAGAATTTTGTAACAGAAAGCTCTGCTATGTTTTAATTTTTCTATACAATTATGATAATTAGCACATTGTAAGGATATAAACCTTTGCTTTTTAAAGTTTATTTTTACTATTTCTTTATCACTGTTTATGGTATCAGCATTGGTTTCATAATGTAAATACTATATATTGAACAAATTAAATGTCAAATTTTTTATTACCATAGTTCATGTTAATAGTGGGGCTTTCAGGTGTTTAGAGATTTTTTTTGGTTAACATTCAATGCAAAAGTACTAGATGGTGTATAACTGTAGAGTTGAATTTTAAGGGATTCCCTAATATGTATACTATCTTTTTATCTGAAGTAATAAATAAACTATGATCTTGAAAGTGCCTGAATCAGAGCAAGCATGTCATTTGTATTTTTGTATTCTACCATAGTTGTCTTTATGATTTTTATTCAGCTTTAGTTTAATGTGGTAATACTTCTTTTTTTTCTTGTAAGTTTACTTATTTACTTATTTCGAGGGAGACAGCACGAGTGAGGAAGGGGCAGATAGAAAGGGGGAGACTGAGAGAGAGAGAGAGAGAGAGAAAGAATCCCAAGCAGGCTCTGCACTGTCCACACAGCCTGATGCAGGGCTCAGACCCACGAAGCCGTGAGTTCATGACGTGAGCCAAAACCAAGAGTCAGACACTCAACCTACTGAGCCACACAGGCACCCTCAGAGGGGTAATATTTCAGTGCAGGGGGCTGGCAAACTTTTTCTTGTAGGACTGGATAGTAAATGCTTAGGTTTTGTGAGCCATATATAATGTCACAACTACTCAACTCTTGATTGCTCTATAGACAATACAGATAAATGGATGAGGCTGTATACCAACAAAACTATTTACAGAAACAGGCAGCCAGCCATTGGTAATAGTTTGCCATGCTCTGTTTTTACAATGCATGGAAAAAGACAGATTTTTCTGTTCCTTAAAATAACCTCCTTTACCTCCAAAAGATACTACTGGTGGTAAGTATGGAAACCGTTAATTTTTTTCCCCCCCATAAAGCGGATTACTGAACTGATAACTGGTTCTATCCTGGAATTTTTTTCAGGTGAAGAGGCACTTTTTTTCTTGCAAAGATTTTAGAAGTGAGGTCACGGATGTTTTTCTAAAGTATTCTTCACCTCATTGCCAGCATCTGTACTTTCAAGCAAGGGTGGAAAAGGGCCTTGCCCGAACCTCCGTCAGTGTTTGTTTCAGAGCTGAGTGCCCGGCCCCCTTACCTGTGTGTGGCCCCAACTGCAGTACATGTTTCTGTAGCCAGAGGAGAAGAAAGGGAGTACAATTTGGAGGTGGGGGGATGTCATCTAGAACTCTTTCTCCTATAAAATGCTACCGTATTCAGTCCTCTTTAAAGGAGAAATGATACGACCCCATGGGAGACCCCATGGGAGTAATCGTGCTGTGTGGTAGGAGCGGTGTTTCCACAGGTTTATGCCTCTTGGATCTAAAAATCAGGCAGCGAGTTTTTAGTATAATAAAACTTATGTAAAAGTCTCTTGTGTAAAGAATCTGCTTCTTGAATTCTTCATATATTGCTTAATTGTCGAATGTTCCTTAAAATAACCTGAACTGTAACAGTGCTCCAACCTGGTCTAGAACAAGGCTCCAACAGAAGGGAGCGAGGAGACTTGGTGCAGGCACACTCTGCTTGGTAAAGTGGTCTCTGCCTCGTTTTGAGCTCCCCAAGCCCCGATTACTATCTTCATTTAATGGAGAACAAGCTTGGAGAGGATGGTTTGCTCAATCTCACGTTACCTGGTAAGTGTTTGAACTTCTGATCCCAAGCAATTGAGTAATAGTTGTGGCATTCACCTACAATTTTTCCTTTCTTATTTTGGCTCTAGGTGGGAACTGCTTTTTTCTAACAGAGACAAAAGCAGAAGAGCAGGCACGTAAAACTTCTCCCCGTGGTACAGAATTCAATGATAGAAGGATATTCCTGCTTGCTTCTTGTATCTTGGTATAACTTAACATAGATTGTCTTTTAGGGATGAGAAAGCTGGCTAATTCTCTATGTTCTTAGAGGAAAGAGACATTGTCAGATGTCGGGTGGCCAAGAAACCCCTGATCTGTGGAAGCAGGATTGCCCAGTGGTCTCAGACCCATTCCTTCATTCAGTTCTTCCTATTGTTTGTGAACAGATGGGTACAATACTCTTTTTAAATATAACCTCTGAGTTTGGTCATCATCCAAAGGGAAGTGAAAGGGGCTGGCGTTTGGTCCATTGGCAATATAGGACCGATAAATGATGACAGCCTGATGACAAGAAGGGTCCGTGACTGCCAGATGTGGCCACTCTTGCCTCAAGAACATGGAAATCAGTAGTCACAAGTCTTTGTGAGGTATTTATGAAGTTTAATTCCCGCTCTGGGGGCTGGCTCTCCGTCTCGTATTTCTTCATTATATGTATTTACAGATAACATCGCTCCGTTTCACTTTCATCCAGATCAAGATGACTGACCACCTGAGTAATTTCCTATTCATCGCAGCCCGCTGAGTCCCAGGACGGTATTCCTGGCTCTCATAAATTTTGCATGGATTTCCTGTATTCTTTAACAGCATAAGGTAGTGGTATTAATGGACATAACCCTGTGGGCTACTTTCAGAGGGGTTTGGATGGTGCCATAGTTAAAATTGATAGGCATACTTTCTCAGTTGAATGTTAGAATGTACTTCTTGTTAGACCAGTGGTGTACTGTGATTCCCACTAGCCTCATAATGGGAATATGCAGTATTCTTTTTCCATTCATGTTGTGGAGAGCTTTCAGAATAAGCACACAAAGTGTGAGTGGGGGAGAGGGAGGGAGAGAGTCTCAGGCAGGCTCCACATGCAAAGTGGAGCCCGACATGGGGCTCAGTCTCGTGACCCTGGGATCATGACGTGAGCTGAAATCAAGAGTCACATGCTCAACCAACTGAGCCACCCGGGTGCCCCATATCTTTATATTTGATTTCTGTAGGAGGGATAATAGAAATGAATTTGCTCAAACAGTAGGTCTTGAAAGTGTAAAAGATAAAATCAGTTTGATTTCTAAGATTCATGTTAACTTACACTTCCACCAATAATGTGAATGCTGGTTTCTTTAGCCCTTAGCCAGTACCGCGAGGGTACCATCACTTCTGGTCTTTACTGAGCTAAGAGAGGAGAAGGATCAAATTATTTTAACTACTGAGGGGTTATCATTTACTGGCTTTATTGGTAATTTGCATTTGTTTTTTTCCCCAGTGAGTTACTTGTTCATTTTCTTTATTCCTTTTTTTTAAGGGGCATTGATCTTTTTTTGTATTGCTTTATCAGGACTTTCCATATATTATGTGTATTAACCCTGTGTCTTCGATGCAGTTGGTTTTCCCAGTCTTTGGCGTTGGTATATGGTAAGGCTTTTTGTTTTTGCTTTTTTATATTTGGAAAAGTGTGTGGTGCGGTGCTCGAGGATGGAATCTGTGCAGACCTTAATTGTCCTACTAAAGAGATCTGCCTGGTATTCAGATTTGGGACATGTATATATCCTAAGAATTTAGGGGTACAATTAAATATAACATCTAAAACTCACATGTACGAACATTAGTGTATGCAAACACTTAATTTTTATGATTGAAATACAAATGGAAAATCACATGAGCAAATGTAGAGGCTAATAAATTATTTTAAGGCAAATATGCTTGCAGCCATCTCCCAGGTCAGGAGACAGAACATGGCCAGCTATCCGGAGTCTGTTCCAGGCTTCCTCCCAATTACAGGCTCCCTAATGCCTGAGAGTACTGTTGTGACCCAGTCTGCATCTCTAATAATTTTGTTCTGTTCGTTTTCATTTTCCTTTTTTTTTTTTTAAAGCTTATTTATTTATTCTGAGAGAGAGACTGCAAGTAGGGGAGGGGCAGAGAGAGAGGTTGGAAGAATCCCAAGCAGGCCCCATGCTGACAGTGAAGAGCCTGATGCGGGGCTCAAACCCTTGAACTATGAGATGACTTGATCGGACACCAAGAGTCAGATGCTTACCCGACAGCCACTCAGGTGCCCCTTTCATCTTTCATTTGATGTCTTTTTTTAAGTTTTTTTTTTCTTTAATTGTTTATTTTCGAGAAGAGTACAAGAGGAGGAGGAGCAGAGAGAGGACAGAGGATCTCCTGAACCGCGAGATCATGACCTGAGTTGAAGTTGGACGCTCAACCATCTGAGCCACCCAGGCGCCCCAGGTTTCTCTTAAAATACAGGTCTCCCCTGACACCCATCTCTTGTTTCTTCCCTTGCAAAATAGTTGTTGATAAATTTGGATCACTTGTCCTGTAGAGTTTTCCAAAGTTTGGATTTTGCTGGTTGTATCCACATGGTGATATTTAACATGTTTTTCTGCCTTTTGTACTTCCCACGTATTGGTCATCGGATCTAGAGGCTGTCAGATTCAGGTTTGTTTGGGCAACACTGTTTCACAGGTCGTGGTTTGTTCTTCCATCAGGGAGCTCTTAACCTCTTTTTGTGATGTTGGTACCCCTGCTGGCGAGTTCTGGCATCAGTGAGTTACTGGGATTGCAGAGGGTGATCCTTTAATTCTTACCATTTCTTTGCTCATTGGGTAGAGAATGTCTATAAAAGACTTCAGCTGTGTCATTGCTATTATCTCTAGTATTCATAGAGGAAAAGTAGGATGAAGTTTTTGTTTTTAAGTTTATTTTGAGAGAACGAGCTGGAGAGGGGCAGAGAGAGAAGGGGACCGAAGATCTGAAGTGGGTTCTGCTGGCAGCAGAGAGCCCAATGTGGGCTCGAACTCACAAGCCGTGAGATCATGACCTGAGCTGAAGTTGGATGCTTAACTGACTGAGCCACCACCCAATTCTCTTTTTAAAAGATGTTTATTATTTTGAGAGAAGAGAGAAAGAGTGCGTGTGTGGGGAGGGGGCAGAGAGAGAGAGGGAGAGAGAGAATTCCAAGCAGGCTTCACCCTGTCAGCACGGGGCCCAGTGCGGGGTTCGATCTCATGACCATGAGATCATGACGTGAGCTGAAATCAAGAGTTGGACACTCAACCAACTGAGCCACTCAGGTGCCCCCTAAATTCTACCTTTTATTTACCAAATTTCAAAATAGAGTTGGTTCCCTAACATTCTCTAAAGGTGACTGATTCATTAAGTATTATGTACTTAACAGAAATATACATTATTTTATCGTTATCAATTTCCTTGATGAGAACCAGGATTCTTATATGGAAAACTTGGAGGTACAGCTTTAAGACAGAAGATAGTCCTGCATTTAAGTGGGAATTATGAAGAAGTACTCACTTTATTTTCTTTTTTACTGTGGTAACATAAAATTTACCATTTTAACCACTTTCGAGTGTGCGAGTCAGTGCCCCACTTTGAGCTGTGTCTGCGTTGTAAGAACATCATCATTATATAGTACAGTCTCCCTTTTAACTCCCTGGTCTTCACTCTTCAGGTAAATATGTATTTAGTGCTCACTACCATTCCTTATGTCATCGTCCTGTTAGTTTGGTTGTCTTGCTCATTTATTAGTAGATTCTTCAGAAAGACTTCGTGAGAATAGTCCCTGAATGTTGGTATGCTGATGACAGTTTATCTGCACCCTTTTCATTTAAAGTCAGTTTGTCCGGATAACATTCTAGGTCATATTTTGATTTTTTTTTTTTTTTTTTTTTAGTGTGTTAAGTATGTTCTTTTTGGCCTAAAGCATTACTGTTGAAGTCTGATTGTAATATGATTTTCTTTCCCTCAGGAATGCCTTGCTCTTTTTGCCTGGAGCCCACAGGGTTTTTCCCCCATTTCCCCCAAAAATGTTACCACACTGTGTTTGGGTGTTGGTTGTTCTGGATCAGTATTTCCTTTAAAAATTTTTTTTAATGCTTATTTTTGAGAGAGAGACAGAGCGTGAGCTGGGGAGGGGCAGAGAGAGAGGGAGACACAGAATCCAAAGCAGGGTCCAGGCTCTGAGCTGTCAGCACAGAGCCCGATGCGGGGCTCGAACCCACGAGCAGTGAGATCATGACCTGAGCTGAAGTCGGACGCTTAACCAACTGAGCCACCCAGGCGCCCTCGATCAATAGTTCCAAGTACATGGTGCGTTCCTTCAATATGTAGTGTCAAATCTTTTTTTTTTGTTGTTTTTAGTTTCAGGAAAACTAAGGTTTCAGTGTTCTGTCCCTTGGTTTAGGTTTTCTTCTTTGGGGACTGTTACTACAGTTCCTCATATTTGTCCATCTGCTTGGGCTCTTTTTTCTCTTTACTGTTGATCTTTAAGCCTCTCACCCTTTTTATCTTCTCTTTCTCCTAAGATGTTATCATTCTAGTTTCGTCTTTCCTGAAATTGCTTTTACTGAGTTTTAATAATCAATTTCTGAATTTTTTTCTAATTTCAGTTTACTCATATTTTCTTGATGTATTTTAATTTGTTTTGAGGCATTCGGTTACAGTTTTCACTGGTTTCCTGAGCACATCTTTCTAGTGTGCTTTGTTGTCTATAGGGACTGTATTTGTGCCTCAGGCTCTTTGTTATAATAACGTTGTATGGGATTTTACATAGATTATCTTCTGTTGCCTATTTTTACATGAAATTACTTTTGCTGCTGTTTTGCAAGGGATGTGGGTCAGGGTAGTTTCCTAACTATTTTAGTCTCTACACTTTCCTCTTCTGTTTGGGTGCAGTGGAAAGAAGTGTGGCAAACTACTTTCTGAGATCTGGTTCTGCTCTCATATTGGGTATGTTGATTATGGTGGGGATGGTGGGTGGTTCTAGGGTTGTCAGGTGTCCCGATGCTTCCTCCGCTTCCTTTGCACAGATCCTGCCTGTTTGTGTATTATGGGGTTTGTGGGGGTACTTTCATACCTAGTTCTGTTGTAGTATATAGTTTTTCTATACTAGTTGCTGTGGGGGGGGGGTGGTGGCGGTGGCAGCAGAGAGCAGAAAATGGGTGGGATGTGAGAGATTAAACACTATGTCACTCTTCTGTCATCTTGCCTGAATCTGCTGGGATAGCCCCTAGCAGTTTTTAGTTTGGATGTAGTCTGGTTGAATTGCGAGTCTGTTTTATAGTTTCTGAATTTAGCCTCCTATTCACTTTCTGATTAAAAAAATACAGTATGGTGCAAACTTAAAAAGTATCGATATCTTTTATAATAATTTTTTTTAATAAATTTTTTTGTTTTTAGTCCTAATAAAATGAACTACATTTAAAGATTTCTTAAATTCATACCAATCATGTACTGGAATTAACATCATTTAGGCTTAGTATTTAAAGTATTACTGGATCCTACTGCCTAACATTTCATCAGGATTTTTATTTTATTTATGAATATCCTTTGTCCATTTCCATTGCATTGTGAGCATTTTTCAAGTTCATCTTCAATGTCACTGACTTGGGCTTCTGCAGTTTGATTTGACTTGATGCATCTGATAGGTCTTTAGTTTGGTAAGGTGGCCTCTTCAGTTTCAGTTCTTAGTTATACCAGATCCATATTAATCGCACTTGATTTTCTTTCTTTTTTGATCTTGTTTCTGAGAAGCTACATTCTCTTTAAGTACATTGAGAATACAAATCAGCTTGAATTTATAATCTTCTGATACCCAAGGTAGTCCTCCACATTATATTTTTTATCTGCCTTTTGCTTATTGTGTTTCAGCGTCCTCCACCTTTCCCCATTCTGTCTTCATGAGGAGAACCTTTGCTGAACCGAACTGTTGTTGGTGGGGGTCCTGCCCAAGCTTGCTGTTTGCCCAGTGTTGGTCGGTAGTGGATGTATTAGGTCTCTGTGCTTAAGTATGTTCAGTTCATCCTTTAGGATGAGAGAAGAAAGCAGGATAGTGGCCAGTTTTAATCTTGCTCCATTCAGATAGCTGCTTTGGGGGGACTGGGAGCAGGGCGTGTGGGGTGGTACTTGCTGGAGCCTTTATGGGGTGGGTGAGCTGTGGCAGAGAAACCCTTACTGAATTAGTTCAGCCCTTTTGTGGTAGGATCCTATCTGCCAGGGGCTCCCTTCAGATCAGACCATTCCTTGTGTGTTATTCATTCCTCCGCCCTATCGAGGCTGACCCAGGTATATGGAAAAATCAAAATCCCCCCCTTCAACCTCACCTCACTTCCTATTCTGAGGAGTGTAAATGATGCTTCTGCTCATTCTGGGGCCCACTTTCTCCCGTAATCCCCTTTCTCCAGGTTATGGCTTCGGGTGGCACTCTTCAGGACACTCATCTCCTAATGCTCCTGCTTTCTCTTCTTTAGAGAGAGTTGTATCCCATTTCCTCGCTCTTCAATTTGCTCTTGGATGGGATTTTACCTGGTGTGTAGTCTCAGCATTCATAGAACGGGCTATTTCTGTATTATATTAAAACGCCAGTTTTCGTCTTTGTACTTGAGCTTTAGAGAAAAGACTTAACGTGAACAAATCAGCTCGCTCTCTGTAGAAGTTTTCCTCGACTTGGAGTAAGCCAGTCAGCATCTGACTTTTGGGGTACGTATGGAAAAAATCAGGCACGCAGCAGCTGGTATGCCCAGAGGAGCGTATGCTAGCGATGCCAAAATAGCTTTCATAAGGTTTCTAAGTAAAGAAAAGGTATGGAGAGTTGGGGATAAGGCCACCAGCTGGTAGAGGGAGAAGCGGGTCTGCAGAAACAGACCCACAAATAGCAGGTGGTCTTTTGTTTATTTTTGAGAGAGCGCACATGAGAGGGGGAGGGCCAGAGAGAAAGGGGAGAGACAGAATCCCAAGCAGTCTCAGTGCTGTCAGCCCAGAGCCCAGTGCGGGGCTTGATCCCACAAACCGTGAGATCATGACTGGAGCCGAAACCAAGAATCAGACGCTCAACGGACTAGCCACCCAGGTGCCCCAGATAGCAGGGGAGTCTTACCAGTGGAGGGCACTGAGTGAACACCCCTGAGCCCCATCGCTCAGTCTCAGAGGCCTGGTCATACATTTCTGTGACCTGCTTTCGTCTGTCTTGTGCTACTCTAGGTTGGTGTCTGCATCTCAAGAGAGACTAAGTAAACTGATGGTTTTTATTTTACCGTGTGAAGTAGGATCCCAGGTCATCCAAGCATGGGGCCGCAGGAGGTACTGGAGGGTGAGTGGGTAGCGGTTTTGAGAAAAATGAGGAATTGTAGTCCATATAAAGAGAAAAACTGACAAGGAAACCATGGCTGAGTAGTCTGGGGAGTCTCCAGTTGTCGCTGGAAACCATGGATTTATAGCAGCAGCATTCTGTGTGGTTGTGGGGTTTTCTCTAGGAAGAGGAGTGTAGTGGAAGGAAGGATCCAGGATTAGCGGGATAAGGGTGCTGAGTCTACGGGCCGGGTGGGGGTTGCTGTGCTCTACCATGGTGTCTAGTCTAACAGAGAAGAAATGAAAGGGTGGGGCTTCTGATGGGGAGGACATTGACAGTGTCAGGGGATTAGAGGGCTTGCGGAAATTGAAGACTTAAGAAGTGGAAGAGGGGAGTAAAATCGAGAAGGTCGGGACTTTGCAAAGGCCTGGGCTGGCTGCTGAAGCTCTCACGCCTGGAATGGCTTTAGATCATGTCAGAGCCTCAGTGTGACCATGTAAGAGTTGATTAAGAAATTTTTTTCTTTTAACAATTATTTTTGAGAGAGCGAGCGAGCATGAGCAGGTGGGGGGTCAAAGAGAGAGACACAGAATCTGAAGCAGGCTCTGAGCCATCAGGACAGAGCCCATTGCAGGGCTCGAACTCATGAGCCGTGAGATCATGACCCAGAGTTGGACACTTAGTCAACTGAGCACCCAGGCACCCCAAGAGTTGTTGATTTTGGCTCTGTTGCCTTTGGATCCCTCATTTATGTATTAAGTAATAATAAACATCTCTTGATATTTTTTATATTTTAGAGAGCACAAGCAGGGGGGAGGGAGGGAGAGTGAGACAGAATCCCAAGCAGGCTCCATGACCCGAGCTGAATGCTCAGTTGACTGAGCCATCCAGGCGCCCCTTATCATGCTGTTTTAAAAGGTTACTTTATAGATGGCAGAACTAAAACAACAACAAAAACCAAGTAGTAAGCAGAGTGTTTATTTTTTTAAAATTACTTAAAAAAGTTGTTTACAGAGATGTGGATTTACATAACTTGGCGACAACATTTTAAAAATGTACAGGCTAGTTCATATTATTGCACTTACTCTTTAATATATAAGGCATTTTATTTTACATAAATAAAGGATAATGTATATTATCATACAACAGGTGTGGTGTCAACCATAAAATCAAATGAGATGGGGATGGAAGGACAGAACTGAAACCCGACTTATTCAACCTTCACAGAATATCTTTGCAACTACAAGTTACTTGTTGTGACACGTATTTACCCTCAAGCTTATTGTGGGTGACTGACGAGTTAAATAAAAACCCCAAACAATGAAAGTTTTAGTAGGATAATAGAATACCATTAGTGCTCACTTCAGGAAGTGTGGGAATTAGACTAATTGGAAATACTAGTCATGCCTTGAACACTGAAGACAAAGAAGTAGCTTTCTAAGGGTCAGAGATAGTTTAGCCTTTTGCTTTCTCCCTTAAATTCCAACTGTTGACCAGGGAAACCCTTCTTGCAAGATCTACCAGAAATGGCCAATGACTTTAACATAGTTGAGTGAGCCAAAGGTCTACCCGAAGCAGGGCTCGGGTCGCTGCACTCTTCAGCTACGATGACCAGAGACTCTGGGAAGGAGACTGTCCATTGCTCCACGTTCTCTAGAACCCCCTGTCTGTTGGCATAGGACTGTGAGTTTCTCGCTGGCAGGCACAGCTGGAAGAGTCGAGGCAAATCTTCTTAACCGTTGAGGCAAGAAAGCAGAGACCACAACACTGACCCCAGAGACTTAAAACAATCTAGCATGCACCTTGCACTGACTGCCTATAGTTTCCTACCTGGAACTGTAGTGAAAAGTAGAAACTAAATTAATCAGGTCTTTCTAGCTAACTCTTGGACAACATTCTCTTCTGTATATAACCTATGGAAAAAGAAAAAGCAACCTGGGTTCACACCAGCCAGATACTTCATTCCCATCTGAGGGACCTCTGTGGGCCGACTTTACAGAGGTTTACTGGGATGAGTCACTTGGAAAAGCGATATATGAAGGTGAGCAAGCACCTCTGTGATCAGGGGAGGGGGTACGGTGACCTCCGTTCTTTTCTCTGAGCCACAGACCCAGGCTGCAGGTTCCTGGAAGAAGTCTCCAACATGAAGCCTCGGCGTCCTCCCGCAGACGGGTCACGATTCTCACCCGTACTCCCGGGGCTTGAACCCCGGCCCGGGTCACGACCCCCCGGCCCGGGTCACCCTTGGACCGTTTGTAACTACAAAGTTCTGCTTTACTTTGAAAGAGTGACTCACCCTTGTTCTCCATTTTCTTTTTACATCTTGGTAAGTGTAGCTGGTGAAGGTTTGGAATTTAAGAAAAGAAGGTGCAGTAGAAGGAGAAAAGCTACTTTTGTGACAGGGAACAGTGCATTGAATGGGAACAGCCACAACGAACAAGTCATGCTTTGAGAGGAGAGCAGCCGGGACGAGTTTCACAGGCAGTATGAGTCACGACAGCCTTCTGCAGGGAAACGGTGTTGGCAAAAGGAAGCTTTTGCAAAACAGGAAAACAAAACCAGCAAACTCTTGAGTCGCTGCAGAGCCGTCATTCCACCCAGGTCAGGAAAAGAGGTCACAACCAGCCAGCCAAAAAAAAAAGTCCCCTAAAAGGATTATTTTTAAGCTCCTCCACTTGGATTGTAAATGTAATGCCTATGTTTATAAATCCCAGGGTACTAAAAAGATTTCTAAAAATTTGGCTTAAATTAGTGGTTGGAGTGCCTGAAATCTAGAAATGGAAACCCAGTGACTATGGTATTTCTGCCCACTCTTGTGTTGACTGGTCTTGAATTGAAGCACTTATTCAAGGTAAGTTCCAAACTAGATGCAAGGTGCTTTCAGAGCTGGAACTTTCTGCTCATTCTAAGCAGCAAAGTTCATGGCTACTTAGTGCGGTTTATCAGAACGGCCTTTCTGGAAAACAGCCTTACGACTTACACTTTCAGATCACGATCACTTCGTGATCGACAATCCACCGAGTTGAACTCTGCATCCATACAGTGCACGTCACACTCACTAAAAAATACCACTTTCTGTATTTTGCTTTTTCATTTTTGGCTAATTCCTGAGCTCAGCTTAACTGTTAGGTCATAACCGATCTTTTTTTTTTTTGGTCTCATTTTCTTTTCACGGTAACAATACAGACCCACAGCTCCTTCCACTGAATGTGCCTAAAAGCACTGTTGTTTACTTACAAAATTCTATAAAACTGTAGTCCTTTTAGTTGTGACATTTGTGTTGCCCCCTCGGGCCTGCTTGCCTCCCTCACTGCCAGCACTGGGTACGGCGCGAGAGGAGGCAGGATGCGAAGGTCTAGGTAACTGTTTCGGAGGAAGAAGGGCACGCCGCGTCTCGTATCCCCATCAGTAAACATGAAAAGGAGGGGACAGGCACTGGGAAGAAAGGAGCCCTCCGAGCCTAGATGGTCAAGGTCGAAGGCTTCTCCACGTACAGATGGAGGAGTCTATAGTCTTGCCTGTATCCGTGTTCCTGTGTGTGGTGTTTTAGGAACCCAGCGTTGGAAGAAGTTATTCTGATCTGCTCAAGTAAGGGAACTGAGAAAAGGAGATGCTTGTTCAAAAACGGAACAAGCGTGACCACTGAGTGTCACTACTGCTGACGGCTTCAGGAGGAATTTCTGTGCTTCCTAATGACCAACTGCACAGGTCCCTCCGGGACAGACTTCATAATATTCCAGGCATCAAAGTGCATGAGCCCAACCAGGGGTTTCCCATTAATGGCGAGAATCTCATCTCCAGCTTCTATTGTTCCCGCTTGTTCAGCTGCACCCCCTGTGAGAATAAATGCAGAATAATGACTTGGCACTTTCACAGTATTCAAAATAAATTCCAAGGAAATGAAAAAGTTAAAGGAGAAAAACATCTAAACGATATGTCTATATTAAGACACACAGCGCATATACCCATATTCAAATCTGTACCCCCCTACTCTCCTCCTCAAACACATAAGCAGTTGACTAGGAGATCATTTTCAACATATTTAATTAACAGAGGGAATACGCAGACTAGATCAAGAACTACAAATCAGTAAGTGCAGGAAAACAGGTTCCACTTCTATCCAGTACACCACGATCGCTAATCAGGGACTGGGGCGATTACTTACACACAAAGCCTGATGTATTTCTACGCCGCAGCTTTCTGTGTAACAAGCTTAAGAGTATATGGTGTATGTTACACTGACACCGTTGGTATTAACTCTCAAGATACAATAGCATATTACATAATAGGGAATATAGTATTTTTATATATACTGATATCGTTAGTATAATTATACTTTAAAAAAATGTTAGCGAGTGGGGGGGAGGTGCAGAGAGAGGGAGAGATAAGATCCCAAGCAGGCTCGGTACTGTCAGTGCACAGCCCACTGTGGAGCCCAGATCAAGAGTCAGACGCTTAACTGAGCCACCCAGGCTCCCCTGTAATTACACTCTTAATATAACTGTTTAGCTCAGGCACCTGAAGAGGTTTGAGAGCTGTCCAAGCTCGTCAAATGCTTCAGGGTCATAAAGAGACCTCAGATCTACCACATGTTTCAGTAATCTCTACTGTCATCATAGTATTTTCCATTTTAAATGCATGAGCTCTTGGTCCATGTTAACCACCCCTGACTGGCAACCCTGGTGGCCTTACATCGGTTACGGCTAATGCTAGCTGCGAACACGGAGTTGGATACGGACCCTGGAGCCAGACTGCCTGGGGTCAAGCTTTGTTCTGCCACTTGCGCCTGTGACCTTCGGGGCTTGTGTGGTCCCCTGTGGCACAGTCTCTCCTCTGGTGAAACGGGGATAATGACAGTACCGGATAGGACTGTCATGTGGGGACATGCTGCATTCACATGTGTAGGACAGGGCGGACACACAGTACACACACCTTGTATGTCAGAGAATAAGAACACTTTCCAAATGGAAGGCACCGTCCTACACAGAAAGAGAACAGACCCCTAAGCGGGTTTTCTAGGGCATTACCTTTGTACACTCTTTTAATGACCAGGGGCCCATCTCCAGCCACCGATGATTTTCCTCCATCCAGACTCAGTCCCAGCCCAGCAGAGGTCTTCAGCACTTCAACACACAGAGCATCGTGGGAAGCTACACTTCTACCTGTAGCAACGATGTTCGGAAGGATGAGAATGAGAGGGACACTCGTCACCTCCTGTCCGGTCCCCTAAATGTATTCCCCCGGCACCCTGGGGTCCCATCTACCTTTGAAACCAGCGTTAGGGTTGGTCTCCCAAATTTGGAGCTGGGCTCGTGGCTATGTTCCTGCTGTACCTGCGCCACGTGCACTTCTAAGCACTTCCCGGTGTGCCCGAGCAGAAACCCCCAGAAGCCCAACTGCGCTTGGCAGGCCCCACACACTGTTGCCCTGGGTCTCGGGAATCAAATTCGATTTCCTGACTGCCGGTGGCAGCAGTGTGTCACAGTCTGACACGAATCTTGCAACACCCAGACGCCAGACCCCACATGAGACCGCGATCATGGACTCCAAAGCTGCCAGGGACACCCGGAGCTCCGCTCCTTCCTCCTCCTGCCACGCGTGTTCCTGAGGTGTCTTCATCACACACCAGCTGCCTTCCCTGCCGTCTCCTCCCTCCACTGGGGGCTGGGGGACGTTTCCATGGCAACCCGTCCTCCACTGCAACACACTCGCGCCTGCTCCGTGTGCTAGCGTGGAGAGGCCTGGCTGAAATCCATCTCGGAAATCTGCACAGAGATTGTAAGCTTGCTTTTTTTCCCTCTTATTTACACGCTTTCTCAGTGAAGGATGCTGAGGAAGGGGATGGAAAGGCGCACTGAGTTGTCTGGGGGGCAGGAGAAGGACCACAGATTAAACCGCCCCCTTCGAGTTGAGGCCAAGCTGGCCAGCATCACTGCTTTTGCACAGAAAGATCAGTCCATTAGTGTGGTTTAAAGACGCCGCCGCCACGTCCCATGTGGTCGGAAGGAACCTTGCTAACGGGAGCGGCGTGATTCCTCAGGAGGCGATTTCATCTGCTGTGACATAGGGAAACGGCCCGTGACAGCGGCTGTCGGCTCTGGCCAGACTCTACTGGAATCACCCGGGGACCTTAAAAAGACAGTGACACTGGTCCCTGGCCCTCGCCTTCACTCCCGCCCCTCAGGGTTTATGATTTAAACGAGCTGGAGAATTTGCTGGGCGGGAGGATTTTAAAAAGCTTCCTACGTGTCTCTAACGTGCAGCCGACTGCATTGGCCCTCAAGCGCGATGCTCTCTGTGTTAGGGGATGAACGCACAGGTGCAGGTAGAGCCCCGGGCGGGGGCATCTTAAGGAACGGGAATATGAAAAATACAGTTGAGGCCCTGACTTTGGTAACTACAGAATCTGGTTCAAGGCCAGATGTCCTGAAGGTGCCACAGGAATACTTAACGATTATAAATGACAGGATTAGCCTTCCGTGTCCTGAGGTCGTGAGTCTTAAAAATTCTGGGAGCTACTAGGATTAAGTGTCAAGTGGTTTCCTTTGACAAGTTAAGTTTCTCGGATCCCAGTGAAAGTAGAAGCCATGTTGAACAGAGAGGAATTCAGCTACCCTGGACTTCATCAGGGAGAGATGTTGAGAAGAACCAAAAGCCTCCCCAGAAGGCAGTGCCCTGACTTGAGCTTCGTTGGCTCTCCTGGGCCGCCTGGACTAAAGGCATCACTCCTCAACTCCAAAGGAGAGGACACCACGGAAGTCTGGTGTAGTTATCTGAGGGCCAGAACCAGCCCGTGCTTCAGAAACAGAAGTGGTACTTAGTTCCTTCCGAGTAAGTACTTTGTACACCTTACGCGGCGAGCCTTGATATGGCAGTGTGGAAGGGACACAGAAAATCTATTTCTGAACCTCTTTTTGTAAGGTCTTCGTGGTTGATTCAGGCTACAGTCTCTTTTCAAACATCTGTACCCCCTCATTTCCTTACATTCTTCTAAAACAGGGAAGAATACAAACCTCAATATTTTCCAAGAACAAATCTCAGTACTGGAATTTGGATTTCTCTTTCTATGTTCTCAACATGATTCCCCTCCCCGATCACAAGAGATTCTTGCTTTACTTACCGGCCGCTTAATCCTAAGAAGAAGAGAGAAATGTGAAAGGGCTTCCTTCTTAGCACATTTAGAGAAGCGGTCAAGGGGTCCTTAAAAATCTTCAAAAGTATGACTTTAACGACTCGGGGCGGTGGTTTATAACTCACTTGTGACACTGCTTTTGCAAGAACCATCCGCCAACATTAGACTTCACTACATTTAATTCCTGTCACCCACACGATAGTAGTTCTGTTCCTTCACACTCAACCGGATCGACTCTGCCGGGTGCACACACCCTGCCGGTTGCTGAACTGGCATCTTACCTACTCCGGGCTCCAGGAGGCTGGTCTTTCTGGAGAGCAAGCCCTTCCCATTGGCTTCCTGTCTGGTGGAGGATCTGGGCGGGTCATTCCCTTTCTTGATGACGACGAGGACATCTTTGTGCAGCTGCGCTTGGTGCAGAACCTTCAGGACATCCCCATGGGCTAAACCAGCCAGTGAGGCGCCGTTGACTGATAGAAGGAAGTCCCCTCGGTTCACGGTCCCTTCCTGAGAAGCAGCCCCCTGAGAAAACACCCTGTGCACCTGGGCAAGGAGAAGACCAAAGCCAAAGTCATTTGTAACAGCCACGTAAAGCAAAAGGGTAGCTGCAGATCTGTACTCGAGGAACTCTCCGATGGCCAGTTTTCAAAATCATACAAATGGGGTTCACCAAACACCTGTTCAGTGTGAGGGATGGAATATATATGTTTTTAAAAAATATTTTAATGTTTAGTTTTGAGAAAGAGAGCATGAGTGGGAGAGAGGGGCAGAGAGAGAGGGAGACACAGAATCCGAAGCAGGCTCCAGGCTCTGAGCTGTCAGCACAGAGCCTGATCCAGGGCTCAAACTCATGAACCATGAGACCATGACCTGAGCGGAAGTCGGACGCTCAAACAACTGAGCCAGCCAGGTGCCCCTGGAATATAGTTTTTACTCGACTTCGTGCTAGTGTCTAACATAGGCCTGGCACTCCATGGGGGCAAGAAGAATGCAAAACTGAACAGGACCCTGGTCTTGTGCAGTGAGGGCCACCTCTCCAATGATCTCGAAGTCCTCTGAGTGATATAAAATTTTAGGTTGTTCTTGAGAAGGAAGTGATTTCGAAAGCAAATGTAGGTTTGGTCGGTTAATTCTAGTGTTTTTCTAGTGCTAGAATAAAATGTTTAGGCGAATACGAGGAGACAGAAAACTGTGCTCCTATATGCATTCGCATCTTTCAGGCCGTGTCACGGTCAGCTCTGCACGAAGCAAGTGTATCTTTGCTCATGAATATATCATATACTCCTTTCCCCGCTCTGCCATTTTTGTTTTGTTAGGAGGGAACAAACACCAGCATTATTTGAACTCACGGACGTGAATTCTGTCCCGATCAAACGTGGGGCTGCCTCGGGAGTGACTTTCCCGAGAGCACCTTGGCGCTGTCACTTACCACTACTGATTTTGGCTCCACATCTGCTCCTCCCACCACAGTGAATCCCAGACCTGAGCCTTCTTTTTTACTCAAGACGATGAAGCAAACATCTTCTTCATTCTAGTAAAAAGAAACAGAAAACGGTTTGACCCTTGACCAACGTGGGGCACCGATCCCCGCACTGTTGAAACTCTGCCGATAAATTGTGACTGCCCCTCACTCGTAACCGCTAATAGCCTGATCTTGACCGGAAGCCCTGCTAATGACAAACGGTTAACACACGTTTTCTGTTACACGTATTATATACCGTCTTCTTACAGTAAAGCTAGACAGGGGTGCCTGGTGGCTCGGTTGGTGAAGCTTCCGACTCCTGATTTCGGCTCAGGTCATGGTCTCACAGTTTGTGAGTTCGAGCCCTGCCTTGGGCCCTGCGTTGGCAGTACGGAGCCTGCTTGGGATTCTTGGTCTCCCTCTCTCTGCCCTACCCCTGTTCACTTGCTCTCTCTCAAAATTAATTAAAAAAAAAAAAGCTAGAGGGGAAAAAAAACAGGATGAAGAAAGTCATAACGAAGAGAGTGCATTTAGAGTTCTGTAAAATACTCACGCATAAGTAGACCCGCGCAGTTCAAACCTGTGTTGCTCAAGGGTCAGGCGTCTGCTCCTTGTGCCGGGAGCTAGGAGGTTCTGCCGCGAGTCCTCCCGCAGTGCTGCACGGCTCGCCAGCACGAGCCCCGGCAGCTATTCAGGAGCTTTCGCACCTTTCCTGAACTCAACCGTCCTGCACCCCTCCTGGGCGGTGCTTACTTGGAGTGTGTGCGGGTTCCATCCTGTACCTATAGAACCAGGGGACGGTGGACAAGAGCCAAAGAGGGGCAGGGACGGGACGATACAGGAGCTATTCTAGGCACCAGATCGTGTCTTCCCAAATCTGATGCTAGCGCATAATTTGATTGTGAAGGGAATTCTTTTTCTATTTTTAATGTTTATTTCTTTATTTTTGAGAGCGAGAGAGAGAGAGAGAGCATGAGGGAGGGAGGGGCAGAGAGAGAGGGAGACAGAAGATCTGAAGCGGGCTATGTGCTGAGAGCGCAGAGCCCAACGCGGGGCTCAAACTCACGAACCGGGAAATCATGACCTGAGCCAAAGTCAGACGCTTAACCTTAGACTGAGTCACCCAGGCGCCTCTCGAAAGGAATTCTTTGTAACTGTTTAAGTCTACAATTTAGTCAGGCCAGGGCCAACAAGGCAGAGAGAAGCAGTGTCAAGAGGCAGGATGAGAGCACGCTGAGGCCAACTGTTTTATGTCCCCTTCCCGCCATGTTCAGTTCATTGGATTTGAGGTACAACTAATGAACAGGTATTCCCAAAATACAAAGTATGTTAAAAAAATATAAAGGACCCTAAAACTAATCGCCAACTTGTATTTAAGACTGGAACATTCCCAGTAGTGTCCTAGGCTTACGTAACAAAAGACTGTCCTATGTTTCAGGCATCCAACAAAAGACACCTTGAAATAAAATATTTTAAAATAACTGAGTTAGGCTAATTATTCTGAATTTTGATTTCCTTCGTGCACATGGTATGTATGATTTTGCAACATTTTTCAAGATCTGCATTGCTAGGTTCCCCACGAAGTGATTTATAACCCATTAATTCAAGGTGTTCTTGACTCAGCAACGGAAAAAGATTCTAAAAATAAAACTTAAGTGCTGCTTTGATGAGAGAGAGTGAAAACATTGAAAGAGAGAACTACCCCGGTATTGTGCTGGGGAAGGAACTCATAATTTAAAAGAAAAAAGAGTTTAGGAGCGCCTGGGTGGCTCAGTTGGTTAAGCATCTGACTCTTGTTTTCAGCTTAGGTCATAATGTCAGTTTGCAGGTTCGAGCCCTGAATCAGTCTCCGTGCTGACAGTGCAGAACTGCTTGGGATTTTCTCTCTCTCTGCCCCTCCCCTACTCTCATGCAGGCTGTCTCAAATAAAACAAAAACAAAAACAAAAACAAAGAAAAAGAGTTTAGTCCTAAACAGTAATCCCAAGCACTGTATGCCTCCCCAGGGAAGTTCATTCAAACCAAATCTCCATTTGCTGACGCTGGAGCGTCCCCTGCAGACCTGCTGGGGATTTTGACTTTGCCGGGAAGTCCAACCATTTACAGGCTCAGACACGTTTGGAGAAAAGAACGAGGACTAGCGTTCTCGATGAAAGTGGGGCATGTGGTCTGGTACACACAAATTTTAATTTACTCAATTTTTTTCCTGATTGTGTCTGAGGATGCAAGCACGCTAGAAGCCGCTCTCAGCCACTCTGTGGGAGCAGCCGAAGACGGCGGGGAAATGAGGAGGAATGCCGTTCCGCACTGAACCACGGTCCTTGTCTGGGGGTGAGTGTGGAACCAGAGTGAGGGGGTGGGAGGCCCCCCAGCTGGCGCTCGGCGTCCCGTCCACACACAAAGCCTCCCAGTGTGTCTGCGGTCCCTGAAAACGTGCATCTTGTTTGTGAGGTTGGTTGAGACTTTTTGGTTTTCTGCTTCTACCTTTTTTTTTTTAAAGTTTATTTGAAAGAGAGGCAGAGAAAGAGGGAGAGAGAGAATCCCAAGCAGGCTCTGCTCTGTCAGATTGGGACAGTGCAGAGCCTGACACAGGGCTCGATCCCATGAACCGTGAGATCATGACCCGAGCTGAAATCAAGACTTGGACACTTAACGAACTGAGCTGGCCGGGTGCCCCTCTGTCTACATTTTACCCAACACTAAAATGTCTGGAGGAAAAGGGACCCGGCAAAGTGTGATCCCACCATGCCATGCTGACCGGAAATGCCAGGAGACTTGCATGCATGAAACACTTACTTATTGTTACAAGTCGAAGAAAGAAGGGAGATGACAGAATAGTCCCTTTTACTGAAAGTGAAACATGCTGGATGTCTCCAGGTGTCTGCTACCTGCACAGACCCAGACCAGCGGGCTGAGGACCAGAGGGAGTGTGTAAACTAGGGGGAGCTGGTCTCCTCTCCATCCTGGTGCCCTCCTCGGGAGATGCCAACATCACAGCCCTTCTGGGTAATGCTAGAATTTCTGGAACAGTGTTCTCAGATCTGTGAGTGGCCAAGGTACATTACCAGTCAAGAAAAATTGTTCATACTTGCTTCTTTCTCAAAACAGAAATAGTCATTTATTAGGGTTCAAATCTCTAAGGGCAGTTCTGAGAAATTAATGTTCTTCAGAGAAGTATTCTAGATAATGAACCCAGTGGCTTCTTCTGTAATTGTTTATTGTCACATCTAATTTATTGAAAGACTGCATTTCTCCTATTTTTTAAAAGTTTTTTTAATGTTCATTTTTTTTTGAGAGACAGAGCATGAGCGGGGGAGGGGCACAGAGAGAGAGGGAGACACAGAATCTGAAGCAGGCTCCAGGCTCCGAGCTGTCAGCACAGAGCCCAATGCGAGGCTTGAACCCATGAACTGTGAGATCATGACCTGAGCCGAAGTCAGATGCTTAACCAACTGAGCCCCCCAGGGACCCCAACAGACTGCATTTCTAATGACCAGTTAGCCACCTTGTCTTGAACCCCCGGGTTCTGAGGCTCTTATGCCAGGGGGCCAGGGTAGGGCTACACACGCGCTAACTCATTTCCCCAGCAGGTGGCTCCCTTGACAAGGAGTTAACGTCCACCTAGGTGCAGAGATGAGCTGTGGTCATTCCTTCAGGTTCCCAAGACGCCTAGTTCACTTTTGAGGACCTTCTGTGGACAGACTCCAAGTGTGCGGGGTGAGGAGGGTGGTAACTAGTCACTACTGGGCAATTAACACGGCGCTGCACCAACCTGGCACCTGAAGTTCAAGACAAGGTCTGGCCTGCAAAGCCAGCTGCAAGCTGGGTCCAACCCAGGGGAGGATCTCTGTGCACAAGCTCAGAGCAGAGCTCTCCTTGGCTCCCAGAGCTCCTGCGCGCACCTGGGCACCACCCCGCCCCGGCTCCCTCTCCCTGTGTGGTCGGGGGGCCCACTCACCTCTGATTGTGCTTTCGCTTCCTGAATGAGAGCCGGGACTGTCGATTTGGACCCCACCGACGATAAAACAGACTGTAATCTTTGCTGGTCTCCCGCTGAGACCAGAAGTTGATCCAAACTAAATAATATAAAAATATGAAAAAGGCAATTTTCCCATATAATAAGGATGTATTTACAACACTCTTCCTACCAAATTGCAGGTGTTTTCTGATTTTCATGCTCTTTTGTTTTTAAAAATAATTTTTTAATGTTTATTTATAATTTTTGCAAGAGAGACAGAGACAGAGGGAGAGCGAGGGATGGGCAGAGAGAGGGAGACACAGAATCTGAATCAGGCTCCAAGGCTCTGAGCTGTCAGTACAGAGCCCGACGTGGGGGTTGAACTCATGAGCTGTGAGATCATGACCCGAGCTGAAGTCGGACGCCTAACTGAGACACCCAGACACCCCCTTCACGCTCTCTTCTGGTCACGAGAACTCTCAAACTGCTTGAAGCATCCTAAGGGCTGGGCGGGAATGTCATTCGCAGGAACTTACTGTGGTTTCTGGGATCCCCTCAGGATGTTAGGGAACCAATGCTGGAGCCCAGCAGAAAATTTCTGACATTTTAAAAAATATTCTTTTAAAATGTCATGAATTTTCTGCTTAACTCGGGTCAGTGTCGAAGGCCCAGACTGTTGTCCCCGGAGGTGCAGCCCTCCCTCACTGTCCGCTCTCCTCTCTCCGACAGCACTCTGGCCGAAGTGCCCTGTCCCATCGAGACTTCCCTGCAGAGCGACATTCTGGAAACCTTTCCTCTGCAGGCACGGTCTTTTTCTAGTAAGGATATTAAACAGCGAAGGGGGCTAAATGTAATGCGGCACCTGGCAGAGCAAAAGGACGGTAGTGAAATCTGCTCGGCGAAATCTGAATGCAGTCTGTGGTTGACTCTGTTCTTCCGGTGTGAATTTCTGACTTTGACAACTGGACCAGGATTATGGGAGATGTTCACATTAGGAGGCGCTGGGCCAAGGGTACCTGGGGGCTCTCTGCCACTGTCTTTGCAACTTTCCCGAAAATTGAAAACTAGTTCATAATTTTTAAAAAAGTTTGAGGGGCACCTGAGTGGCTTAGTCGGTAAGCACCGACTTCAGTTCAGGTCACGATCTCACAGTTCGTGGGTTCGAGGCCCGCGTTGGGATCTGTGCTGACAGCTTGGAGCCTGGAGCCTGCTTCGGATTCTGTGTTTTCTTCTCTCTAACCTTCCTCCTCCTGTGCTCACATACTTTCTCTCTCAAAAATATTTAATAAACATTAAAAAAAGTTCTTATAAAGTTTATTTGAATAAAAAGGGGGAGGCAGATACTTACTTAACTGACCAGCCTTTTCCAGAAGGCAGATCCCGGATGGTTTCACCCACATGATGGGCTGAACTGGGTGCCCCAGGCTCACTGGCTTTTGGGCTGCTTTCTCCTGGACAGGCGATGTCACCCTGCTTCATGGGGCACGAAAGGGCAGTGGACCCACGGAGGCCTCCCGCGGGAGAGCCGAGCGACCTCCTGGGGATGATTTCCAGCTCGGTCTTGAAGAGCACGGCCGTCGGGCCTGCTGCGAAGTCCTCGCTGCAGAGCTTGTCGAGGTCGGGCATGCTCAAGGCCCTCAGTTCCTGGAGCTTGGAGCGGGATAAGGGCGAGGGCTGGGTGTGGCGCACCGAGGACTTGTTCCTCTTGACCGGAGAGGTGGCGGTCATGGCTGGGGTGGGAATTCCAGAAGGACTAAGGGATTTCTTTGGGTCCGCGTCAGGGCCTTTGTGACCGGTCTCCGCTAGATTCTGCCGGGAGGCTGTCAACGCTGTGCTGGACGGAGACTTGGTCATTTGGGGGATCAGGGTGCTGGCTTCACTTTGGCTTTCGCTGCAGGAACTCAGGCTGCGTCTCAGTGACCTTGCTGTGGGGTCACCGGGGTGGCTGAGGCTCCCGGAAGCAATGCTGCCGGATGACCGTCTCCCGACGGGGGGCTTGGAGCTTGCTGACAAAAAAGGAGACACCCCAGACTTGGCCACCAGCCGGTCAGAATTGGCTAGGTTCTCAAAAGACTTGATCCTCTGCTTCACAGAGAAAAATGAGGTAGATTCATAGTTCTGCTCAGAGTAGTAATGTCTTCTAGTGACTTTGATTTTGTCCGTGACGAGGCAGCTCGTCTCTCGCACCGAAAGGACATCCCCTTCATCTGTTGTTGGGAGGTTCCTCGATGTCTCCAGGAGGGGCTTGACGCTGTACACGCCCTGTCCGTTAGCCAGGCCGAGCCACCGCCTCTGGCTGCCTTGGCCTCGAGGAGGCCCCCGCTTGTTGCAAGGATCTGGCTGTCCCGGTGAGAGCGACCCGGGCTGTGCAGAGCATGCCCTTCCCGTCCAAAATGGCTCGAAAACTGGGCCGGCATGGAGTAGGTCCTGGTCGCTGGCCTCGGTGTGAAGTACGGATGGTCGTCCGGTACTGGGCCCGCTGGTGTGCCGTTCTTGGTCATCCCAAGGGAGCCTGACGCCTGGCTTGACTTCCCTTGCGAGGAGTCTGCCTTCCTAGTAGGCAGTTGCGGGGAGGAGGAGGAGGAAGCCAGTTTTGCCACGCTGAAAGACCGCTGGGTTTCCTGCTCCACCTGGGACGCACGAGAAGTGAGTGACAGGTGGATGACTTGGGGACGTCTCCTCTGACTGGTGACAGAACCTGATCTCACTCTTCTCCTGACAGTAGCTCTGGGCCAAGAACCCTCCTAGTCTGTCACTTTCAGCTAGCTTGTCACCACATGCACTCTTGGGCGTTCTTTCGGAAGAGATTTCAACTATTTTCAGCTGGTTTGTTCTTTCTAGGGGATCTCCAGTAAACATTCTGCCTCCTTTGTCACCAGTCACCCCGGGTCGGGCTACTTCCGGTGCTGAGTCCATGCGGGTGGCCGTGCGCCGCTCGCTCTGCCCAGGAAGAGGGGCCTCCTGCCCGTTTGTGGCTGTGGAGGCACTGTTCCCCGAGGCCGCAGGGGGAGCCCTGGTCTCTGGCCCACACTCAGGAGATCTGGGGGCGGCTGGACAGCTTCTGGCAGGCTCTGAGTAGAAAGCCACGTGGGATCTACCGCACGCACCGTGCTCAGGGAGAGTCCTGGGGGAGGCGTGGGGCGAAACGGACGCTGTGATGCTTGTTTCCGAAGCCGACGGCTTCAGCGACCCTGAGGCAGCAGGTGGCCTGCTCTCCGGCACACACTGCGGGGACCTGGGGGTGGCCGTGGCGTTTCTGTCAAGCTCCTCGTGGTCAGCTACGTGGAACCGGTTTGATGCTCCCTTCGAAAGCATTTTGTGGGAGGTCTGGGGTGAAATGAGGGGTTTCCTGGGGTCTGTGCCACCAGCCTTGGCGACGTGAGCAGCAGGGGCCTCGGAACTGACTTTGCTTTTGCTTTTGATGCTCAGCCTCTTCAGCTTAGGACCGGATTTGGGTTTCTGACAGTTATTTAAGAGTGTTTCCACTGAACTTTTTTTAGGTGAGTCTTTATTTTCCAGATTCGCTTTCAGCTGGGGGGAGCTATTAGGCACAGCAACCCCCTTTCTGTGGCTGGAACTCAACACCACACTTTTGGGGTCAGGGCTTCTGGTGGGCGCCATGGGTTGCTCCTTTTCCGTTTTCCCCTGTGAATGCGTCCCTTGGTTATTTTTATTTATTTCCTTAAACCAGGCCATGATGGGCCTCCTGGAAACCATTTTTGGTTTCTGTAGCAAGTCATCCAGCTCTTGACTTTCAGAGATATGCAGAGTCGTCAAAACAGACTCCCCGTTCTTAGGGACATGCACACTAAAGGGGGACCGGTTTTCCGTTGCATTGACATTTGTGTCTTGATTTTTATTTGGGGACCCGACACCCAGCCGGTCACGTTCTAGACCATTTACCGTGTTCAGATTGCCGAGAGTGACCGGAGGGTTGTGAAGTATGCGGCGGCTTTAGGAGGCTGGCTGCTCTCCACAGACGAGCTGGTGCTGGTGGCTTCCCTGGTTTCTTCTTCACGTGCGGGCCTGGGGTTCTGTAAAATCCCTACATCTGCATGAAGTTCATGCTCCCGAGAGCTTATATCCAAGAGAGAAAATGGCTGGGAGGAGTTTGGAATTGAAGGGCAAGAGGTTCCTGGCACAAAGGACGCTTTCTCACGTGGATTCCCCACCACGTGACTCAGAGCACTCTGCTTTAATGGCAGAACTTTGGCCAACACGGGGCAGGGTGCCACCTGGGCAGGTGCGTGAGCAGTGGCTGAGGGTAGATTGGGAGAACCATTGGTAGAGCAAATTTCAATCTGCTCCTCCTCAGACTCTGCAGTGTCTTCCTTGTGAGAAGATCCATGAGAACGAGGAAGTGACCACTTGTTCCTGTGGGAAGTTCGTGGGGCTTCGGTGAGTGATTCAGGGTCAGAAGACGAGTCTTCAGCATCGCCATACATGGATGAGAGAGATGGCTCCGTGCTGTCACCCGGGCCCGACAGGGACAGGCTGTCTTCGTGAAAATTGCTAAAATTTCTAGAGTAGTTGCTCAAAAAGTGTTTGTTCACAGTAAAATGTTTGTCGGGATTAATGGAATCCAAAACTGAAGGCTGGGAGGCCCACTGTGCGGGAGGGGGCTGGCCAGCAGCCCAGGCCCTCCTTGGGGTGGGGGTCTGGTTCCCCACGACTGGCTCAGCATGGTGGGAACTTCCACTTCCAGTGCCTGCTGAAGGGTGACCCTGAGAACGCCCCACTTGACTCGACCGGTCCCCTTTCTGAGGAGACTGAAGTCGTGGTTCAGAAGCATCCAGCTCCTTGATGAGCGTGTCGATGTCAGTCACAGGACCAGCCCTGCTTTCCCTGGGGCAGCAGTGCCCCGAGACACCGCCACACACCCCTTCAGCCTTGTCAGCGGGTGACGGCGGGGCGGGGCTGGCCTGCGGGGCCCTCTCGGACACAGAGTCTGTTCCCTTGGGCAGAGCCGAGCCTGGGGAGTTTGCAGGCACGAGGACGCCTGTGGCTTGCAGAGCCTTGCCGTGGTGACCGGGTCCTCTCTGTCTCTCCTCCTGGGACGCGAGGAGGTCTGGAGACAGGACGGCACGAGCTGGAGACGCTGCCTCTGCCTCAGGCCCCGCGCCCCTGTGGGCAGTCACTTTCCTGGGCAAGTTGGCTTCTGGGGCCGCCGGAGGGTTGTCAAAATCACAACGAGCCACTGCCATCTTCCCTGGGGAGGAGCTGCGCTCCTGGGCGAGTCTCACATGGCATCCATCCTCAGACACAGGTGACACCAGCTCTCTGCGGTCCTCAGTTCGCCTTGCTGGCCCCGTGTCCATGGAGGTCTTGCTGGGCTCGCAGGGAGCTGTCCCCTTCTGCTCTGGGGTAGGGATGAGGTCTGGGGGGCCGTCCAGTCCTGCGTGGAGATAAAGAGGGAAAAAGGGAGACAGAGGGGAAACTGTGAGAAAATAGGAAAACTTTCAATTCAAAAAAAAAAAAGGAAAATGAAACAATCTCAAAGTTTTGGTCTTTTTTCAGAAGACATTCCACAGCCTAAATGTAGGCCTCCTTGTCGTTCTGTTTTTCCCTCTGAAATTACAGAGCGCTCACATCTAACAAATCCCACCCTGCTCTAGACGCTCCAAAATAACTCAGACTGGCTGGCAGAATAACCCTTTGTTTCTGCCCTTTTATTCTCTTTGGTTATTTCTAAGGACGGGGACGCCGGAAACCCTTGCGGTGGGTTTCTTTACACCATCCGCTCTGATGGCGACAGCCTCGGGGTCAGTTCTGTGTGATCTCTGGGCTTTGTGTTCGTTCTGCAGAGGCCTCGGGTGTCCGGTTTAGCTCTCGTCATGGGTCTGGCATCATGGTGGGAGTTGTGAGCCGTAAAGTGTAAAGCAGTCGAGTGATGACCTTTGGGGCCTCACTGCTCAGCGCAGGACAGGAGGGAGGAGGCTAATTTGGGAAGGCACACGGGACGCCACAGAAGGATGCGAGTCCGCCCTGCGCCTCGGTCGTGTCTTGACCGCGTTCAGAGGATTGGGAGAGCTGAAAGGCCACATTATCTGGGAAGCTCTGACAGAAGGGGTTGGGACCTGAGGGGGGTTCTGCGGGGAGAGTCGGACCACACAGTGATGAGGAGGAAGGCGAAGAAGAAAATGGAATGAGAGCGGAGAAGAGAGTGCATGACATCTCAGAGGCACAGGGAAAGGCGGTGCGGGTTGGGGACAGTGGGAAATGAAGTCATTTCACGAGACGGGTTCTGGAGGGGCCTCCTTCTGAGGGGCCTCCTCTGAGCGGCCTCGGGCCTCCTCCTGAGGTGCCTCCTCCTGAGGCCCTGCACACTCTCAGGCGAATCTGTCTACCTCTGACACATGGCACCTCACAATGGGAGGAAGGGACATGAAAAGCGCATTAGAGTTGCTATTTTCTTGGGAACTATGGGTTGCCGTGAAACAGTCATGATGAAAGCACCTGCTCTGAGAAGATGGTCTACCCAAACGTTACGGTCACTCCTCATCTCTCACACAAATCGTCTTTTAAAATTTTTAATTTCTTAATTAAAAATTATAAATTTTAAATGTTTATTTTATTTTTGAGAGAGAGAGAGAGAGAGACAGAGAGAGACAGCATGAACAGGGGAGGGGCAGAGAGAGAGGGAGACAAAGAATCCGAAGCAGGCTCCAGCTTTGAGCTGTCAGCACAGAGCCCGATGCGGGGCCCGAGCCCACAGACCACGAGATTATGACTTGAGCCAAAGTTGGACACTTAACTCACTGGGCTGTGCAGGTGCCCCTCCCATACAAATAACTGCACATTCCTTTTCCCTCCCCAAGTTCCTATGTCAACAATTAAGAACTAGTTATTAGGACTTAGCACTGTGCTAAGAGATTTTCATGTACTTAATTTTCCTCCCAACACTGCGAGGTAGGTCCTGTCACCATCTACTTTGGAACAGGAGGGAACTGAGGCACAGAGTGGTTAAGCAATGGATCCAGGGCCAGAGTTTATAGCCAGGGGTCATGGGGAAGGTGGCTCCACACCCCACCCTTTTATCAAAACCCTGACTGCATGACCTCTGTGTGGCCAGCACTTGGCAACAGCAAGGTCGGCCCATCAAGACACACGTGGAGACCACACACAATCTCCCCAGACCCCGTGGAGGGCGAGGGACATGTCAATTCGAATCCGGGGGCTCCTGTCCTTCTCTGCTCTGCCTTTTCGAACTCCCTTCAGAATGAGTTTCCTGTTTCTGTGGGTACCAACTATGGGGACAAGTCACAACGAGACAAAAGGAGGGGATTTAAAAGTTGTTCTTCTGCTTCAGATTCATTTGAGGAACAAACCCTAAATTTTCATTGGCAACTTGACTTATCGCAAAGCGTGTAACTTAAAAGCATTCTGAGGGAGATTAAATGACAAAAGGCAGTTCTTGATGTCCCGTTTCAGAATAACCCTTCACTTGCAAACCCCCCAAATGTCCAATAATGGGCGGAATGTTGCCTCAGTTATGGCAAAGATGGGAAGGAAGGTCCAGCTGCCTTTACAAACGATGTCGCAGGTATGGGAGGGCACGGAAGACGTCGGTGCAGTCTCCGAGCTAGAGCAGGTCACGGATGTGCGGACATGGCCGTTTAGGACGGCCCACCAGGGCCAGCGCCAGCCGGGCAGGCCAGGAGCGTCTCGTGGCCTCAGCACACTGCTCAAATGTTATATCGTGTGGATGTGTGAGGGAAAAGACAGTTCTCAGTGTGCATCTGATTTCACGTAAGCAGAGTGTTGAGATTCTGAAGGGCAGGAACCCCGCCGTGTCATCTCATGACTTATTCACTAAGGTACATGTCACAAAATAGGTACAGAGTACCGACTGATTGAAAATGGACACACTCTGTGTGGAATTAAAACTACGAGTTTAGGCACAATGACCTAGTAAAGTTGTTAAATGCAGGAGCTTTTGAATATCATTCATCTGTGGAAAAGGACTATCCCCCCACCCCCCATCCCTCCCACCCCCCCATCCCCCGCCAAAGTTCTCCACATGTAACATTTGTATAAGGGTAACTTCTACCTTCCCATCTGGAAGCTTAACAAGCAATAAAATAGCCTTACCTGTCCTGGGTTGTTGCCCCTGCTCTGGTGCAGCTTCCAGCAGGTTCTCTGTGTGGTGGCCAGTGTCTAGGTGGGGTGGAACACCGGCTGGCCCCCAGCTGGCAGGGACATGCCCATCCTTGACGGTCAGCTTCCCCAGAGATTCCTGGCATAACGACAACCACAAGTCACTGTCGTCAGCTTTCAGGTTTTCTGTGCCCTAAGACCTCACAACAGAGAAGAGCTGGCTGGGAGAATTTCCGAGAGCCCTGGACGAGGAGCCAGAAGATCCAGATTCTGAGTATCAGATCCACTAGAAATTACATGGACTTGTCATTCTTCCTAAGCCTCAGTTTTCTCAACTTTGAAATGTGGGTGATCAGGGAAATGCAGACCAAAATCACACTGAGATGTCTCCTCACACCCACAAAGGGCGGCGATAATCAAAAGCAGAAATAACAGGTGTTGGCGAGGATGTGGAGGAACCAGAACCTCATGCGCTGCTGGAAATGGTGGAGCCGCTATGGAAAACGCTGTGGAGGTGTCTCAAAAAAATAAACATAGACGTACCATACGATCCACATATCTGACGTCCGGGTAAACACCCAGAAGAACTGAAACCAGGTCTCTAAGAGGTATGTGTGCTGCCGTGTTTATAGGAGCGCTATTCACAATACCTAAAATGTGGAAGCGGTTCAAGTGTCCATTGATAGATGAATGGATAAGCAAGATGGGGAACTGATGTAAAATGGGAAATTACTCAGTCTTAAAAAGGAAGGAAATTCTGATCCAGCTACAACAGGGCTGAACCTTGAGGACATTACGTGAAGTGAAACAAGCCAGTCACAAAAAGACAAAACTGTGTGATTTCACTTATATGAGGTACCGAGGGTAGTCGAAGTCAGAGAGACAGAAAACAGAGTGGTGGTTTCCAGGGGCTGATGGGAATGGGGGTGGTGGGGTGGTGGAGAGTTATTATATAACAGGTACAGAGTTTCAGTTTCACAAGATGAAGAGTTCAGGAGATGGTGGTGATGACTACATGACATTATGAACAAATTAACACCACTGAACTGTACACTTTCATGTTACGTGTATTTTACCACAGAAGAAAATATGGGGAAAAAATGGGGGATAAGACTTGCCCTAACTCATAGAGATTTAAATAAAACATGAGTAAATGAGAAAACCATTATAAAAACAACATGCAGCCCACAAAAGGCTATACAGATGTATATAGCCTGGACTTAGAGGAGAGCGTCCCAGAGGGCATGGGGGACACTCCTTCCCGTTCAGCCAACCTGCTGGCCTCTGCAGAGACTCCCAAGGGTGGCCCTGGCCACGGTACAGTGATGTTCAAGACTATAAGATTGGTGTCTCAGTTTGGTACTTAGGGCTAGGACTCATCTGGATAAATGAAACTGAGATTTAATATTTTGAAATTTCACTTTAGCCAAGTGTCAATTATTTCATCTTCCTATCTAAAACCTGTAACAAAAAAAATCACAAAACAAACCTGCCAACAAGTTAAATCAGATGTGAAATTCACCCTCTGAGTGAAGGAGTCAGCCATAAAGTGGCCCACAGGGGGCAGCAGAGGAGAGAGGTGAAACTGACACAGTATCTTTCAGCTGCTCTTGTATAAAAATCATTTAGTATCTGCTGAGGGAAATCTGCACAGGGTGTGAGTCTGTTAATTTCTATTTAGCAGTAAGGCATACATGTAATATAAAACAGCAAAAGAGGTTTGGAATTAGTAAGGCATAAATGTAACACGAAGTAACGAAAGAGGTTTGGAATTACATAGAGGTATGGCCGCAGGGCACTGTGAATGCACCAAGTGCCACTGAACTGTATTCTAAAATGTTTCACTTTATATTACGTGACGGTCATCTCAATTTGAAAAGTATTAGATAAAAACAGCAGAAGGCAACTTACTTACCAAAGGTTTTTTCTTTTTAAACTTTCAATATTTGAGGGTAAATATGTAATGGCGATACATTTTTTCTTTAAGTTTGTTTATTTGAGAGAGAAAGAGAAACCATGCATGCGTGTGAGCAAGCAGGGGAGGGGCAGAGAGAAAGGGAGAAGAATCCCAAGCAGGCTCCGTGCTGTCAGTGCAGAGCCTGACTTGGGGCTCGATCCGACCAGCCATGAGATCATGACCCGAGCCGAAATCAAGAGTCAGACGCTTATCCACCTACGCCACCCGGGCGCCCCATCATGGCAATGCCTTCTATTTTCGTTCTCATGTATACACGAAATCATATTTTTGAACTAAATTTTTTATGAGAAGAATTAAACTTTTGTGCAAAAGTTTTAAATGCTTCTCAAGATTCTTATTGGGAATACTCCCTCACAATGACAAAAGCTCTTATTTTCTAGATATAAACTGTTAGGAACAAAACCCCCGATCTATATAATTATCCAAAATTGGTTGATACTTTTTAAAAGAAGGGGTTAACCCATGAGCTAAACATTGCATTTTAAAACACATATGCTAGTTGGAAGTAGTAACATATTTTAGGAGGACGAAAAAAGATGTGTTTCCACTTTTTCTATATGGTTAACAAAAATCCCTTCTGCCTAATATGGTTTTTATGACTTCATATTTTCTGGGTCTGCTTACACATGTTTGGATAGACCACTTGAACATGCATCTTTATAAATACGGCCTTACAATCACATCAGAGAGAAACTATTTATGTTGAGGAGATCACAAACATTGGTTTCTCTTACTCTCTCTTTGCTTAAGTGGAGGTATATTGATTAAAATCAAGCAATCTGAGGGACACCTGGGTGGTTCTGTCAGTTGAGCGTCTGACTTCAGCTCAGGTCATGATATCATGGTTTGTGGGTTTGAGCCCTGCGTCGGGCTCTGTGCTGACAGCTGGGAGCCTGGAGCCTGCTTCGGATTCTGTGTCTCCCTCCCTTTCTGCCCTCCCCCGTTCTCACTCTGTCTGTGCCTCTGTCTCTCAAGAATAAACAAAGATTAAAAACAATTTTTTTTTAAACAAGCAATTTGACAATTCTGGACTGTTCTAACACATGTGTAACCAAGTTGTAACATAAATAATATTGACTTGCACTTAAAGTGGTGTATGTAAGTTTTCTTTCTTTTTTTTTCTTTTAGATTTTCTTTTTAAGTCCTCTCTACCCTCAATGTGGGGCTGGAACTCACGACCCCAAGATCGAGAGTCATGCATTCTACCGACTGAGCCTGCCAGGCACCCCGGTGCATGTTAAGTTTCTAAGTGAATGCATGCCCAATTTGTCACGTGATTCTCGCAATAAAGGTACAAGTTTTGATTATACATAGTCGCTGTAGAAAGTCTGAAAAAATAAGGATTGTGCAGAACCTCGTCAGCTGGAGAGAATCACCGTGAACCTGTGCGACGGTCACTCGGGCTCTGAGATAATCAGGGCAGAAAGCACAATCTCTCTTCAATGGTCCAGACAACTGTGTGTCACAAAGATTCAACACCTTGTCGCAATGGTCACCCCCAACCAGTCAGTGGACCAGACCCAGCGTTCTTCCTCACCAGCCTAGCGCTGCCCGCCCCTCATCAACCAGGGCCCCGTGTACAGGTGAGAGAGTGACTTCATCTTTTGGCAGAATGATCAATGACTCAATACCTGGGCACGTTCCCCCACCAGCCGCTGCAGTCTGTTTCTCCACCCACTCCCCCTCTTCCAGGTAGGCTACCCTCTGCTTCCTAACACACCCCACAGTCACTCACACGACAGTCAGCGAGATCCCAAGTTACTAAGAGGAAACCAATTACCTTTTCCACGGTTCCACTGGGATGAAAACCGGTCCTGGTCTCTCTGCCAGAAGTGGCTTGGACACATGGGTCATCGGCTCCATCAGCCAGGTTCACGGTCTCAGAGGTGCTGAGCTTGGCGTCAGCCTCGGGCCTCTTGTGGTGTGGGCTGACCCTGGCCACTGGTTTGTGCCTGGACCCCAGGTTGTCATTCTTCTGCTGAGGGGACCTGGAGGCCTCTGCCCTCACCAGACTCTGGGTGCCTGTATCGGCTTTGTATTCCAGTTTGGGGGAACTCCTCGATCCTGACAGTTCCTTCTTCCCTGAGCGGCCAGGGCCACCCTTGGGGGTCTCTGCAGAGGCCAGCAGGTTGGCTGAACGGGAAGGAGTGTCCCCCATGCCCTCTGGGACGCTCTCCTCTAAGTCCAGTGAGCTGCCAAGGAGAGGCACTGAGGAGGCCTTGCTGACCAGTGTCTTCTGGGGATGTTCCTCCTGGTTGTTGATACTCATGACCTTGGAAGAAGTCATCAAGACCTGCCTACAGCCGTTCTCTGGCAGAGACCTGCTGGGACCGGAGAGCGTCCCTGGGAGGGAAATGCAGTCCCCTTCGCCATCGAACTCTTCCTCATCGCTGGCGTCGTCCGTGTCATAGCAGCCCACCCTCCTCTGGCGGACGAGAGGGTTTCGGAGCGCCTGCGGGCTCCCGGGGAGACTGGCTTGTCTGGCCACCGTCACCTGCTTGTGGAAGAGTCCCGAGGTCCTCTGGCTTCCTAGAGCCACGAGGCTGTTGGCCCTGGCTTTGCCCGGTTCCTTGTGAGCTGGGGGCGGTGGGGAAAGAAATCACCAAATGAGACAGCGTTTCCCGTCTGGCCTGGTTTCTCAGCTCGACCCCCCTCATTACACATGAGCACCCCCACATTCACAACTGCCGCCTATTCCTCCTCTGGCCACTGAACACCCGGCTTGGACGCCGGGGCTTCTTGGGATTTGCACAGAGTGGACACCAGCGTCCCTCTCTCCTTTTCCTACTGGCCTCTTTCTGTGTCTAAAAAAATTTTTTTTTTTTTTTTTTTTTTTTTTACCTCAATCTCTGGATTGTTTAGTTTGAACGTGTATGCTGCCTGGAGACAGACATGTTTAATTGGTCACCACCCACGATGCCTGATACATTGCTGGGGTTCACACTAGATGCTGCTGCTGGGATCTCCTCTTTGGGAGGACACCCAGGGACCAACAAGCCCTGTGTTCCTGGACCTTTTCACACGAGGCCCCCCTTCATCACCGGCAAAGAGTGGGGGCTGGGAACGGGGGGCATATAAGCTCCTAGAACATGGTACAGGGAGTCTGAGATGATGTAAAAAATACATTTTTAGTAGTTTTTTAAAAAAATGTTTATTCAGTTTTGAAAGAGAGAGAGAGAGAGAGAGAGAGAGACAGAGCATGAGCAGGGGAAGGGCAGAGAGAGAGGGAGGCACAGAATCCGAAGCAGGCTCCAGGCTCTGAGCTGTCGTGGGGCTTGAACTCACAAATCATGAGATCGTGACCTGGGCCAAAGTCGGACACTCAGCAGACTGAGCCACCCAGGCACCACCAAAAAATATTTTTTAAAAAGCAAACCATACCAGCAGAAGTCTGAGAAATCAGTATGGTTCACACGAGATTATCTCCTACTATAGTGAGAGCATAATCAATGAGATTTAAAAATACCTGTTTGATAACATCTCTCTTATGGGTTCAGAATCTTTCCCTCACCGTCTTCTAAAAAGAATGAAGTTAGGGCTCAGCAAGGGAAGTGACCTGAACTTGGGTAGGATTCCCCTAAAACATAAGGCCATCAGGTTGCCAACCTGATTTCATGCCATAAATTTCAAGACTACGCTACGTACATGGCATCTAAATGCTGTCTGTTTAGCCACCTCCAACACCCTGGGCACAGAACGGGTGCCCGGACCCTTTACCGCAGACCCGAGGGGCCCGTCACTAAGTGGTAGGCTGCGTTTTTCAGGAATAAACTCTGAATTTAGTCAGGGAACAAAGATGGCTTCTCCTCAAGCAGAGGCATAGTTCTCCATTCACATTAAAGCATCGTAATATGTAAACCCATGTGGCCCGAGTCAGAAAAGAGTCATGGTTTACCGGAGGTGGTGGGTGGCAGGCTGCTGTCCTCGGAGGTGCTGCAGCCACTTCCCGGGTGATCCTCGTCCTCAGAGCCGGCCACCATGAAGTCTGACAGGGGGCCTGGGACGCCAGGGGCAAAGTCCTGGGAGGGTTCGGAGTCCGAGATCAGGGTGTCCTATTGGAGAAGACAGTGGAGATGATGAGCAAGGCGGACCAGAAGCTGATGACCTGAGACAGGAATTACTTCCTGTCTTTCCAACAACACTGTTCGAGTCCATGGTCCTTTGAAACAGTGGTGACAATAAACACCGACTTCCATTTACTTTAGGATGGCTAAATTAAACAATTAATGAAAAAGCCAAAGGTTGCTGCCAGACCATGTTTTTAAAATATCTTTTTTTTTTGACCACATGCTTAGTAATGATCAGAAAAGCCACAGCAGCACTGTATAAACCATCCCAGGAAAAACACTGTGGGGAGAGACAGGAAAACTGAATGAAATTTTGAGCCACTGGTTCAACCTAGTGATGGAACATGAAAGAGGGGAGCTTGAATCCTGGGCTCTGACCCACTGGGATTGAGGAGCCACCGACTGAGAAAGATTCTATTCTCCTTAAAGTCACAGCCCTCCTCCCCCACGACCAACCGGGACCCCTTTATTGTGGAGCAGTTTGCAAACTATCCTTCTAACTGAGCTCATGGGGTGCCTGGGTGGCTCCGCTGGTCAAGCCAGGTCACGGATCTCACAGTCTGTGAGTTTGAGCCCCACATCGGGCTCTGTGCTGACAGCTAGAAGCCTGGAGTCTGCTTCAGATTCGGTGTCTCCCTCGCTCTCTCTGCCTCTCCCTGGCACACACACTCTCTTTCAAAAATAAACATTAAAAAAAATTAAAAAGAAAAAAACAAACTGCAGCTCTATTCTTTTCCTAGATAAATACTTAATAAAAGAAACACATTTTTGTATTTGTTCTCAAATTAGCATTGTTGCAGTTGTCTGTGTAAAGTGGCCAAAATGACTCATGGACAGAAATATGGGCTGGGGCCTCAGGTTTGGCTTCTGGGCTCCAGGAATTAGTTCGTGGGCCAGCTGAGTGAGGCAGCAGTATGCCTTGACTCACCTTTTTGGCAAGAGAGGGACTCTTCAAGGGGGTACCTGTTGGAGGGAAAATTCACCATAATGTTAAAAGAGCAAAGCTCGAATTCTTACAACTAGGCTCTCATTCTCAACAATAAAAGAAGGAGCCAAACATATTAACTCCTCTTTGCTTGACTGACACTGATGGGCTGTGTGCATAGGTGGTACAGACATGCCTGCACTTGACCTGAGTACCCGATCTCCACCCCATCCCATCCCACCTCCCAAGGTTCTGCTTATGCTGCAAGCCCTAATTCAGAAGCTATCAACTCCATGATGTTCCCAGTTGGAAGTAACTTCTTCTGAATCTTCAGAGTATTTTCTATACACATAGCATAATTTAATTATAGATGGATGCCTCTCATCTTCCTTCCTCAGCTATTTATCTACAGGGCTGAGACCTTCACTGATCTGACCCCACAGTGCTCAGCCTTGCATGCGGGTCTAGGAAGTATTCAGTGACATCTGCTCAATGGACCGAAGGATCAATGAACGAAGAAGCCCCGTTCGAGAAACTCCTGAAGAAACTGGGGAGAGAGTTGAATACCTATTCTGGTTTTTAGTAGAAGGATGTGAAGATCTAGCATTGAAACTTTAAATTAAATGCCATGAGCAAAAAGATCTTGGGGAGGAGGTTCAAAGCTTAATAAAATCTTTCATAATAAATGATCGAGTAGGTATGCCGGGCTTAGGAGAGGACAGCTTGCAGGCAGGTCAGGAGAAGGAGCTGGCCGAATAAAGAGCCCATTATGGCTGTGCCCACTTTAAATATATTAATTATGGATGCAAATAATCAGGGTATTACATGGCTGCCAAAAAATCCTATGCCTTCCTTTTCCTCTGACAACCAGTGACTCATGTCTCCCTTCCTTTTTCTTTCGACGTCAATCTTTACATCAGTAACATCTGGAGTTGAGACAGGTTTGCAGAGTCCCCTTGGATTTCCATTCTACCGGAAACATTAGTTTCAAAACTTGATGCAATGTTTCACATTTAAAATTCGTATGAAATTCTTACTATTTCAATCCTTCTCTGCCTGAACTTTCCTACTTAAGGAAGGGGAAAATCATGATTTTTGGGAGCCCCTGTTACACTTAAGTTGAAAATTAAAAAAACACCGACTTATTATTGAAATACAGCTGCCATACTAGGTGGAAACTTTTAATTCATGTAAAAAAACCTCAGGTTTTGGAGTGGAGAACACTCTGTGTCTATCAAACAACTGACGTTTTGGGATTGCTTCAGTTTTACCTAGAACATTTCACGGGAATTGTACATAAACACACGCAACGCTGCTAACTCATTTTTGCAAATGGTCTTGTAGTACGAGAAGCATGCATAGTCAGAACTTTAATAAAGCACATTCAATAACTGCAGAAATCAGAAGCAGTAGCTAAGAAAAAGCACAGAATCTCTTGGAAAACTACTTCTGCCAAACCGGGTAATTACAAAGAATTCAGTAACATTGCATGGGGGGGGGGGGCGTCCCGTGGGGAAGGTTAATTGGGAGACTCTTCTGCGTGCTGAATGATAATGTGCAAATACAGTACCTAAGCCGGGGGAGGGACTGGCCTCTCTGCTCTCCTGGTAAGTGCTGCGCGCTATCACCGCATCCATCTCCTGCTCCGAAACCTGGTTTTCAGCAGAAAGCACAAATTAGATGGTTTTACTTATTTTCCCCCCAGTAAGAGTCGCTAGGACCAGAGTCAGAGGCTGAGCACAAATAAAGAGGAAAACCACAGGACCAAAGACGATGACCGTCCTCTGAAGCAATAGCTCAGGGCGTATAAGAAGTACAGCCAGGTTAACATACCGCCTCAAACAATGTATCCAAAACAAGACCCTCAGTTGGGTCCCAAATTCATTAAAGGATTCAGTTGCTACGCGGCTGATACCTGCCTCTCTCTAGAACGCTCACTTCTAATTCTTTTTTCCTAAATTTTATTTAAATGATTTTAAACCTACATAAGACTTGCAAGAGTAACACGAGAGTAGTATACTTTTCATTGCTTTTTGAAACATTCTCCCACATTTACACTCATGTTCTTTCTTTATACAGATACGGACACTGTTCAACATTTTACTAAACCATTTGGGAGTTAGTTGCAGACATAGGAGGTTAGTTGCAAACCTCCTAAAAACAAGAACATTCTCTTCAATAACCCTGGTACTACTGTCAATTCCAGGAAATTGAACATTGACACAAATGACTAATATACATTTCATATTCCAATTCAGCCAACTGTACTAACACCATCCTTCAGAAATGCAACTCAAAAATGTGTCAGTAGACGGAAGTAGTCACAGGAGTTTGAAGCCAGCTTGTGAGGAGAAAGGATTTTCCTCCAGAATGCTTATCAACACTCAGCTTCTTTCCCAACAGCGTCCTGCTGGGGGAAAAATGTCCACTGAACTGAGTGGTGGACCTACTGACGTAACTGATTTGCGTTCTGGTGCAAACTTCTTATCTTGTGGATCTTTAGTGGACTGTCACTGCCCAACTCCTTCGCATAGTAGTGCTTCATAGAAATTTCATTTTTGGCAATCTGGAATTCAATTTAGGGTCTAGTTATCAAGTCATTTTAGACTCCTTTAATCCATAACGCTACTGAGCCTTTGTCTGTCACAACACTGATATTCTGGAAAAAACCCAGGCCAATCAAACCCTCAATTAGGATTTGTCTAATAGTTTTTTCATGCCAAGATTTAGATTATGCATTTTTTTTTTTTTTTGCAGAAAAACTATAACAACTATTTCCTTTTCAGTGCATCAGAGAGGCACTCAGGGTTAGTGTTTCATGTTTCATGACTGGTGCTAACTTTGACCACTTGACTAGGACAGAGTTTGCCACATTTCTTTATTAGATTTTTTTTTTTTTGGTCATCAGTGAGTAATCTGTGAGGAGACAGTTTGAGATGACATCACTATCTTGCCCCCCAGTCTATTATTACTCAATGGTTTTAGCATCACTGACTATTCTTACCTGAATCAATTTTTATGATGAAGTTTCAAAACAGTCATTTTATGGGACGCCTGGGTGGCTCAGTCGGTTAAGCGTCTGACTTTGGCTCAGGTCATGATCTTGCAATCCGTGAGTTTGAGCCCCATGTCAGGCTCCGTACTGACAGATCAGAGCCTGGAGCCTGCTGCTTCGGATTCTGTGTCTCCCTCTCTCTCTGCCCCTCCCCCACTCACATTCAGTCTCTGTGTCTCTCAAAAATAAATAAAACATAAAAAAATTTCAAAATAGTCATTTTATAACTCTTCTTTTCTTCCTATATTTATTGGGATCATGGTATATTCATGCATTCCCCCCCATTAGTTGTTATCCCTGTCATTATTCATGGAAAAAAAAGTTTAAATCCGGATACATGCTGAACTATGAGATATTTTAAAAGACAATTACATAACCTGCATAGAGGTCTTTTTTAAAGGTAAGAATATTATAAACTTAGAGTAAGTTTTATGTACTAAATAACATTTTAGGTACTAAAATAACATTTAGCATAAGTAATATTTGGATAAGCATACCAATTTGTCTTAATAAGTAAATAAAGTTATGCAAGATTCAGCATCACGTTTTAATCTAATGGATTAATCATAATCACATGTCATGGCTTTTATGTAATACTTTCTAGTAGGCTTCACAGGAAATAAAACATATACATATATACGCACAAGGCATGTACACTTAAACACATATGTATACTTCATAAAGCAATTTGGTATAAATGAGTAGGAAAATATAAGCTTAGATGGCGGTTGCAAATTTTTCTTGACATTAGACTTTTAATATTTGCAACTCTTTTTCTGAGTGGGAGAAAAATGATCGGGTGTTGAAATAAGTGAAAGATTTCCTGGATAATTCTAACCATGCTGAGAACCCCAGTACCAGGTAAAAAGGGACCCCTCTGACCTTCTTCTACTTAAGATAAGCTAGAAGCTGTGACCTGAGTAAGACCAAATCTTAGCTTGTCTAGACCTGGAGGGTTTGAATATCCCAGTTGGGCAGCCACTGCGCCAGTCATTACGAGAAACAGAAGAAAAAAAATTCCTTGTGGTATTTCTACTGGAACAACATGAAAACTAAGGAAGCACATACATTCAGTATCAAAATGTACTACTGGCATGAAATGCTGGGGTGAGCGGTAGAAAAATACATTAAACACAAAATGGAATCTTGACCAAAAGAAAAATATAGTATGATGTTACAAGTAAGAACACCATATTTACCTAGCAAGAAATGTGAAATCTAGTAAAACAAATACTGAAGTCTGGTTTTGCTGGATCTATCTCCAACACCATCATGGTGACCATTTACTGTGGCTAGAAACATGAATCAACCTGCACTTGACAGGATCGCAGACCGCCAGCCCATCAGAATTATGATGCTTTGCACCGAAATGCCATTCTGATGTTTGATTGTATTGGCAAATTAGGTAGATGCTTTTGGGCCGAGACGAAGCAGACCTCCAAACGAATCGTGACCTGCACTATTTTGGAATGGATTTTTGAAGTCTGACACGCCTTGAAACGAATGACTGGAAAACCAATGAGAACTTAAAATTTTATAATGTTGCTGAGGGATGTGTGAGGTCAGCTCTAGCTTCTTGGACTGCTTCCCAAGGGGGAAGCAGGTGATGGAGTCCATGAGAGGACCCTGGAGGAAGGAGTCACGACCACTCTGGCTGTGAGGATGAGGCAAAGTGATGACATGTGGCGCCTGGATGGCTCAGCCGGTTAAGTGTCTGCCTCTTGATTTTGGCTCAGCTCACGATCTTGTGGTTGGTGGGATCGAGCCCTGCATTGGGCTCCTTGCTGACAGCACGGAGCCTGCTTGGGATCCTCTCTGTCCCTCCCCTACTTGCGTACTCTCTCTCTCAAAATAAATAAATAAACATAAAAAAAAAATGACCCAAAGAGAGCTATGGGGACAGCAGGGAGACAAAGTAGAGCAGATTATAAGAGAAAATGTCAGGACTATAAAACAAAGGAGAAAACCAGGAAGTGACAAGTAGGAAAAAATGGAAAAAGGTAGAAGCAGGACTTGATTTTATTGTAACGATATTTATTCAAGAAGTTTTTATTTAATATTCAAGAAGTTTTTATTTAAAACATATATGAGAATGCATGTCGACAAGAGAACACAATCTGGGAAAAAAATAGTAGTGGCGTTCGGTTTGAATGAGTCTCGTGGCCATCCTTGTCCAAGCACCGAGGAGAATCAGTACGACAAAAAGACACCACTGAAACACTAAAAATGATGCCATAAAATTAATACACTAAGGAAATCTCAGAAATGGGAGGACCCAAAGGTCTCTCCACGCAGACTTCGCACTCTCAAAATGGCATACAAGTCCATTAAGCACAGCAGCCTGCGACCATTGAGGATATAATCAAATAATAGTACAAATGATACAGAGGAGGTGGGCAGATGCTAGGCATGAAAAGAACTAATGTTCTTTTTTTAAAAAACTTTTTAAAAATGTTGATGGATTTTTAAGAGACAGAGAGAGAGACTCGCAGAGAGTGCGAGAGGGGGAGGAGCAGAGAGGGAGACACAGAATCTGAAGCAGGCTCCAGGCTCTTGAGCTGTCAGCAGGGCTCAAACCCACGAACCGTGAGATCATGACCTGAGCTGAAGTCGGATGCTTCACCTACTGAGCCACCCAGGCGCCCCAAAAAAGAGCTAATGTTCTTAAGGAGCATTTTGTGTCGCTGAAAGGGAAAAATCTAAATTTTTAAAAATACAATCTGATTGCAATATTACAGACAAGCTAATTTAAAAGGATTTTTATATCAAATACCTGAAACAACAACAACAAAAAGCAGTGCTCAAAGCCAGTAGAGTCGAATTTGCTGAGGTGCCTGTCTGATCAATCTAAAAAAGCTAAAAGCTATTGCTTAAGTATAAGAGTGACACAACCAATACTACAGAGAGCCAACGATACAGAAACTATGATTATCTGCAAACTCAACAATGTGATATCGATGCTGAAAAAAAATTAGTGGGCTCTTAAGCCGTGATCACAAAAGTATTCTCCTCAGGTCAAGGATGGCCCGGACGGATCATTTAATCCAATGCTCTCACATTTTCTTGACGCAGAAACCCAAAAAGGTTAAGTATCTCACTAGAGATCAAACAAACAGCTGAGAGTTACTCAGAACCCGGCATTCTTATCTTCTACTGCATTTTACATTCACCAATAACACTGTCAAAATTTTCTAATAAGATTTCTAAGAGTGTGAAGATGAAGAAATCCACATTGATGATTTGTTCCCATGGCCACTTGTGTGACCACGGGCCACCCTGTGACCACGGGCTGGTTCCCAAGCCCAGCTGGGAGAACTGTCTCACCAAAGAGTGTGCATGACAGGAATGTGTGTCACTGCTACAGGACAAATAACCAAGCCACCTTCTCATATTCATAACCATATGAAGTACTTCACCTTTGGATTCGGGTGCCGGCCAATGACAAGGCGGACAGGTCCCGGGGGGCATTTGCTCAGGATGGTATGGACTTTGCTTAAAGCTGCATGGCGGACGTTGACTGAGTTCACCTCCAGGATTTGATCTCCGCGGCTAGGGAGGGCAACACAACCAACGCTTGTGGTAACAGCTTTTTACAAGATCTCCTTCTGGGAGAGGTTTAGAATATTAAATCTTTTCCGAATACTTTAAAGAAGCAAATGACATTTTTTCATCGTTGCATATGTGTGAAAAAGCAACACATTCTCATAAACACGTTAGATATTAAATCGGCAAAGTCCTTATGCATATCTAACTGCATTTTCAGAAGTAGTGAAGTTAAATAAAATCGATAGTAAGACAATAACGAGGGTTACCATTTCTTGAGCACAGAGTGTAAACCAGGCACTATATGAAGCAATTTACATAACAATACTTTGAACAGGTGCTATTATTCCTATTATTTAGATAAGGCCACACACAGGCTCAGAGAGGCCACTCCGATGTCAACCGCTGTTGAACTCAGGTCTGTCTACCTTCTGATCATCACAAGACAGCCCCTTGACCACCATCGTTTTCTTCTTTTCCTACCATCTTGAAATGATTATTGTAATATAATTTGAGGGGGAAATATCTTGAAGCTCAAAGGTTACCCAAGAATTTGTAAAAACGTTTCAAATTTGAACAAATGAGAAATTGGGGACAAGATGCCCATTCTGACTTGAAATTATAGGCAGAGAACTCAGTATGAGAGAACAAAAGACTCTTTATATGGGGTTTGAAGAATGTTCATTTGGCAGGCTCCGGACATATGGAACCATTCAAGGAAGAAACATCATCTTGGGATGTCATTAAAGGATTTTTTTCCGTGGGTTCTAAAAGTATATTTTCTTTAATGTACTTTGGATGATTTGCTAAATTTTTTTTTGGTATGAAAATTCACTCTGATGATTAACTAAAAACATAATATAATCTATTAACAGGGCCCCAAAATGGCAACCTCAAGGCATGTCATTTTGACAATTCCTCAAGTGCTCAAGGACTTAGAAGCTTATAGGGGAGAAAGGTGATACTGTTTGCACAGAGTGCTCTGTGCACTGTGTGTACATTCTTGGGGAGTTTGGGTGGGCACAGACCTATTGCCATTACTATATAATAGAACACCTAGACATCTCTTGTATATCAGAATACCCACGCTGTGACTCAACTAGCTGGACTAAGGAATCAGACACATGGTGATTTCAGACAACAAGCACCTAGACAATGTCACTCAGAAAGGAATGAAACAACGGGAAAGGATCAAGAGATTATACTTAATAATAACGGAGATCCCCAGTTTAAGGGCATCATTTCGGGACTCTTTTGTATCCAGTGATTCTGAACTGTTATGAGCAGCTCCCGGCATCCCATATAACTCATATAAATTTTACATAAATGAATACAAAAGTGAAAGAAAATATGGAGATGATCATAGTTATCTATGTAGAGTTGTATTTTGTCAAGTTTCGGAAAGTGAGCTTCTGAGTCCAAATAGATCAAAATAGGAAAGCCAAGATCTACAGTTCTCTACTTCAACCCAACTTCATTTAGATTAGCTTTTCATCTTTGGAAATGCTATTAATTGTAATCTTGGCTATATTATAACTGCAAATAATAAAAAAGTTTAGAATCTCACAAAAGAATGTAATAGGGCAGATATCTTAAACGTGTATTCATCCTAAATTCATGAACATGCCAGAAGCCTATGCTATCAGGTTTACAACGAACCTCAGATTGCTCTCCATCTTGGCCACTGATCCTGGGGCGAGGCTGTGAATGTAGATACCTGGCGGGCTGTTTTCTAGAGCCAGGCAGCAGGCACCAATGCCTAACCCAACCCTGGGCTCTGTGAGAGGCATCGAAGAAAACAAAACAAAACAAAACAAAAGTATAAGTGATATGAAGCTACAGCAACGTATATTCAGACCAACAATCATTTATTTATTTATTTTAACGTTTATTTATTTTTGAGAGACATAGAGACACAGTATGAGCAGGGGAAGGGCAGAGAGAGAGGGAGACACAGAATCTGAAGCAGACTCCAGGCTCTGAGCCGTCAGCACAGAGCCCGATGTCGGGGCTCGAACTCACAGACTGTGAGATCATGACCTGAGCTGAAGTCGGCCGCTTAACCAGACTGAGCCACCCAGGTGCCCCAACAATCATTTATTTTTGGCCAGACTCAGAATGTCAACATTATCATGCTCTGTAAATGACATGAGTCCACGGCAGAACCAGGGGCTAACTATGGACTGAATTATTCAGCTGTCTGCTCTCTGCTTAGTCTATAGAACCTCCTCAATTCTGTTTTTGGAAACAGGCAGAGTCAAAGTAGTATCTTTTTAAAAATATTTTATTTTTTAAGTAATCTCTATGTCCAATGTGGGGCTCGAACTTACAACCTTGAGAGGAAGAGTCGCATGATCCTCCAACTGAGCCACCCATGTGTCCCAATATTTTTTATTCTGGATACACAACTTTAGGATTTCTTTCACTTGTCTTTTTTAGCAACTAATTGCTTGGTAATTTCATTGCTCATCATATTTCTATAGTAGTTGTAGAGGCAAAGGAAATAAAGACGAAAAGCAGTAAGATCTGGTGAAGACCCACAACTTTTAGTTGTTATTAGCCGTATTCTTAACTATAATCTTTCGTTCTTCAAAAATTTTTTATTAGCCCCAGAATTAAGTCAGTCAGAGATTTCTTTTGTCTTTTTTTTTTTTTTTTTTTAAAAACATGAGTTTCTGACACATAGTGATTCATCTGGGGAAAGCTTAAAAGACTTTGTGCTACTGGTAACTCCTTTTTGCTTTAGCAAAATGACTAAAATCTCTACTTGTGATTCCACTGTCCATTTACAGAATACCACACATTGTTGGCAAGCAGACTGTTCCAAAGGAACAGTTTCTAGAAAAAATATAAAAATGACACCTAAGAACAGAATACAAATTGTTATGTGAGAGCATGTAAGAAAGTGAGGAGTAGCCGGTATCACCTTTGTTGAGTGTGACTTCCATGACAATTCTGTCCTTGGGCCCAGGGGCCTTCCGACCCAGGGATGAAGAGCCACCTTCGTCGGAGCCTGCCGCTGAGCTGCCCCCGCTGGTGTTGAAGTTGGGGGAGCTGGATCTGCTCATGTGTGTGGGTGTGGAGCAGGGCGTGAGGCTCGGGCTCAGTAACTTCGTGCGTACTGTTAGGACGAATAATCCACTCCGGATTTGCTGAGAAAACAAGAGAGTAGGGCTAAAACATTCAGACTATTCCTAGATTAAAAGATGAAAAAAAAAATCAAACCCAAACTGGAAGGAAATAAGGGAAGAAAAATAAAGAAGATAAAAGAGATAAAGAAGAACGCGGTTACCTTAAAGGTGTGGATGGCTTCTTGGAATGTCAAGCCCTTTATTGGGATCCCATTTACATCTAGGATCTCATCCCCTAGTGACAAAACAGAGAATTACATTAACGTCAAGCTTGGATGTACTAGAATCTAACTGCGTGGTCAGTACCAGAAGAGGATCCCATATGGTACCGATTTGCAATTCTGTAAAATGACTTTTACTGTTCCAACCTACGTTTCCAGGAATTTCACAAAATGGGACAACTAATAACAATATGTATTCTTTTGCAGTAATTCTGTATCTCCATCTTTAATGAAAAACAACCAGGGGAAGTATTAAGTTCTTATTCTTTAGCCATTGCCAAGTTCGCTAATAAGTGTCCTAAGTTTAGAGATCAAAATGCAGTAATGAGTCCCAAGTCTTTCCTCATAGCGTTTGTTTAAAAAACCTGGACCTAGTGGGAGTATAGCATGTACATGTACGACATGTGAGAAAGCCACATGTGAGGAGGAGCTGGTATCACCTTTGTATTTGCAGAAAGACCAGGTTTTCGAGTCTGGAGAATCATCATGGTGTGTGGAAATGGTTTTAATAAGAGGGACAAAATGCTTTTGAGATATTATTTAAAAATGGCAGTCCTCCCTCTAGAAATAGTCTAGATGCCTGGTCTTACCGATGCTGTTCCAGGATCTCGGTCATTAAGCTGTTAATTACTACATGCTTCTATCTAAGAGATTATTGTGGGCTAATGGCAAATTGCTCTCTCATTCATTCTCATTCTCTCTCTCTCTCAAACTATCCCGGACACATCTTCGACCCCAAGAAGGTATGGTCAGGTCATTTTTCCAGCTGTTGATAGTGTCTGCTGGGACTATAAGAGAACTTGGACATTCTGTTGACTTATCAGTTTGTTTTGGTTTATACTCTTGTAACATGGTCTGTATTTTGGAATAACAGTTCATCAAAAACACTCTGAAGGGGTCCCTGAGGATAGAACAGATGAACTTCACACAGCAGTTGCAGGACAAAGGAAAGACTTCCTCTACCCAACAAAGTGCGGCAGCATCAGAACACACCTTTTCACCTCTCCTGGACAGCTAGTCCCAGGGGTGCTCTCTGCATTCCAGTAAAGGAATCCCGTAGATGAGGTTGGAAATGTAGCAGCACCCCATGCACCTGTTACGTACTTTTCTTTCATGAAGTTACAGAAGTTGTAAAATAAGTGAAATAATCTGTTAAAAATAATCACCTAACTAGGTAAGGTTTTTGGTTTGCCTCCATACGGGAAAAGGATACGATCATTAAAATGATTGCTCATGCTCTTAAAAATCTTTATACAAGATTTTTAAAAGATCATACTGAACACACTGAAAATCCATTCTAATGACTTACCTTTATTGTAAATGAACACATATGAAAAAACAGTATTTAGGAGAAGCAAGTGCTATTAACCTTTACTGACTCTTGGTTTTTCCTCCATTTGTCTCCATTCTACCAGTACCGCAGGATGAATTTCAGTCAAATGAACACATGGCACATCCATTAGAAAAGTGTTCTGTTAGAAATTTACATTGTTCTGAAACTAGACACAAATACCACCTGGCAGTTAATCCTTCCTCTCAAAGAGAGATATAAATATTCTGCCATCAAAACAAGCTTGGTCATGTCTTATCATTAGCATATAGGCTCCTAGGGGGACTCTGCTTGAGAAAGGAGCCTCCGATGGACTCTTACCAATTAAAAAAAAAAGAAAAAAAAGCTGGCAGCACACAATAGTGCCTATAATTTGGGTCAACTGAACCAACCAGTCATAGCATTTTTGAAGGTAACTACAAATAGTGTAATTTCATCATTTCATGAAGGAAGTGTGTTAATAATGGAAGAAGAAAAATCAGGACTCATGAGTAGGTTCTGGGGATCTACTGCACAGCACAGTGACTGTAGTTAGCAACGCTGTGCTGTGCAGTTGAAAATTTCTAAGGGGGTAAGTCTTCAATATTCTCACCCCCCACGACCACCACGGCCATTCAATGACGTGATGCGGGTATTAGCGAACTCAATGTGCTAATCATTTTCCAACACATATGTGTATCAAATTGTCATGTTGTACACCTTAAATTTACACAATGTTATGTATAAATTACATGTCAATAAAGCTGGGAGAGAAAAAAAGCACTCCTCTAGCATGTTTATGCATGGTACAATGGCAGGTACGATGGAGAATATAAAAGATGTACATGTACTCCAGCCCTGAGGCAAGAGTGGGCTGCGAGCTCTCAGGAATTTTCAAGACAAGGAAGGTGATCAAGATCCAAGGGGACAAGATAGACATTTAAAGACTCAAATAAAAGTATCAAGTCACGGTCCACATATCATCTCATTTAATCTTCACGGCAACTCTTTAAAATAGGTATCAATATTCCAAGTTTACAAACTGAGAAAAGGGAAGCTCAGGTTACCTCAACTGTCCAAGGCCATGACGTAGTAAGTGTCGGATTCGGCTCATGTCTACTCGACGCCCAAGGCCCTGGCTTTGGCTGCTGTGCATCGGCTTCACATCTTGCAAGGGGGCAGATTCTGATCGAATCAGAACTCACCACCACTGAGAACCATCAAGAGGCTTTCTCCTACCTTCTTTAAGTCTTCCATCCTCTGCGGCTGATCCATTTGGGAAAATAGTCTTGACAAAAATCCCCATCTGTCCTCGAATGCAGTCTCGACCTCCAGCAATGCTAAAGCCAAGGCCCTGCACCCCAAGCAGAAGGGGGTCCAGGTTGTCATTGCAGTATTTGACTGAGGGCATCTGTTTTTGTTTCAGTATTTCACTGAGAGCATGCCTTCCACTGCAGTCTTTAACCAAGGGCATTCTTCCCATTGTAGTATTTAACTGAAGTCTCCTTCCCAACTAGGCTCAGAATTAAGATAACCAGCTATAGATTTGTGTTCCCTTCTCTGTTTCCTTCCTCACATCTATCTGCAGTGCACTAGGTTTGCATTATGTTAAAGGGAGAAATTTTTACACTGAAACATGAAATTGCCAGTATTTGACAACCTTTGATCTCCAAAAATGGCCATTTCACATGGATCGATTAATAGCTCAGGAGAGTCATTTCACACAATTTAGGGGCCATACTTACTTTATTCTTTTGTGTCAGTATTTCCATGTTGTATAATATAAAAATGAATGTTTCGATATTTGTATAATATCAAGTTATTTGTATTATTATCTTTATGATAATGGCAATACTATGAAATTCATTCAAAAGGATAAGTAGGAATATACCCTCTGAAGCTACGGAGGTAGCTTTTCTTTCAATAGTAGTAGTAAATGTTGGAGCATTTATTCCACCCTTGACTGTGCCCTAGCTTCCAGGTGACGGTGACTCCTTATGAAAATAAGGACAAAAGGGCACGGTCAACTCAGCCTCCTACAGTAAAAGAGGCCAGGGAATTCATTCGAATCTATATAAAGGCCACTTAATCGATTCCTCTTTATACCTTTTACTTTTTATTTCATCTAAAAACAACAATAGAAAAATTCACCACTTAAGAAACATACTAACAGGGGCGCCTGGGTGGCTCGGTCGGTGAAGTGTCCAACTCTTGATTTCGGCTCAGGTCATGATCTCATGGTTGGTGAAACTGAGCTCTGCGTTGGGCTCTGTGCTGACATCATGGAGCCTGCTTGGGAGTCTCTCTATCTGCCCCTCCCCTGTACACACACTCTCTTTTTCTCCCTCTCAAAATAAATAAACATTAAAAAAAAGAAATACATACTAGCCTTCACTTGGGAGGACAAAACTGTGCAGAAAGGAGCTCACCTTGCCTTTTTCTTTGTATAGCCCGATGATAGAGATGACCGATGGCCGAATGAGTCTCCAAGGAGATTCCACCTGAGTGGTGCTTAGGGAGCGGGTAGACTTCTTCACAATGTGGTATTCCTAAAAGTCAGCACATGGCAAGGTCAGGGAGAGTCTGGTTTACCCTCCTGTGGCCTCTGGCATAACAACATATTCAGGTTTTGAAAACCTCAGCTGTCTTCTGGGTGACACAGGCATTTCCCCCTGCTCCATCTCTGGTGCAGCGGCTTAAAGGAAGTTTATTTGAAATAACCTCGGAGGAACAGCCCTGGGTGTAAGGAGTGGCCGTGCCTCCCACCGCACAGGAAGAGCTGCGTGGAGGCCGCCGGCAGTCAGTGCTGCTCTGTGACTGTACCCCACAGATCCGACCCTTCTTGCTTTCTGGAATGGAGTGAGGAACAAGAAGCCAAAAGGCCTCAGAGATGTAGGAGGGCCCTCCTGTGGTCAGGTTCTCCCTGGAAGACACCCCCTACCCCCATCCCAAGTTCACAATCATGGTTAGAAAGTATCTTGCCATTTTAAGCTTCATTCACTCAACCAAAAACTTAGCAAGCCCTTGCTTCTTGTAACACCCAAACTGCAAACCCCGACAACTATTATTCTGTATAAAACACCCCGCTGACAAACTGCGGCAGCTTCGATTCTAATCTCTCACATCTGGAAAATAAAATGCTTTCCCAGAAGCCCCCCGTTCCCCGTTTATGGCATGCGGGAGCTCAAATCTCAGTCCCTTTCCTGTCCGTCACCCACATGTACACGTGTGTAAGCAGGGTACACTACTTATAACATAAACGAGAGATAAAGAAAATCTATTTCTAAAGCATTTCTACAGTCCAGCTCCTTTTTATTCTTCTTAGAATAATAAATTTCTTAAATGAGACATATTTCAGCACAAGCAAAAAAGGGAAAAAAATCATTTTGTGCTTAACAGGAGAAAAGAGACATCAGAAAATAGTTTCTATCCCTAATAAGTATATTCTACATTCAAAGGTAGAAATGAGATGTCCGCTAATGATATTTTTGTATTTCTGGCAGCTTAGAACAATTTGATTTTTGCAGTTTTACGAAATATTTGCCAGCTATGTTGGCTTCCCAGACTCTGATTCATTTAAAAAATGTTGGCTTGGCAAGAGTACTACGCTTTTACGGAAACCATCATGGAGACGGGCAGGCCTAGCTTATGGGTTTTCAACCCTCACATATGGAGGTTCATGTGTGGACTCAGAAGGAATACTCCCTGGCCACCCATCTCCAGCAGCACCTCCTTTCATCCTCCTTCTGGGAGCCCAGGGGAACCAGAGGTCTGTGTGCTTCACTGCTCTCCTGATGCATTTCAGGGGTCCCACGGCACTTTTTAGACCTCTGCTGTCCAATATGGCAGCCACCAGACACCAGCCACGGTCTTTATTTAAGTGGAGATTGAAATGCAAACTACACGTCTCAGTCTCACTCGCCACTTCTCATGTGCTCAGTAGACACCTGTGGCTACCATGCTGGACAGTACAGCCATAAAACATTTCTATCACTGCAGAAAGCTGTACTGAGTAACTCTACTCTAGACAATGGTTTGAAGGGGAAGGAGAGAGAACAGGGAAAAGAAGGGTGAATCCTGGGAGAAAAAGAAAAGGGCAGAAAAGAAGAGAAGAAAAGGACAGTTTGAAAAGGGGAAAAAGTCTTCCCTTTAAAATCTTCACTAGCCTGTACTCTGGAAGGCTGGTTAGAAATAGGTATTTCTGGGCTATAAATAATAAATATGGTCAGGTTGTTCAGCAGGTCAGTTAAGAAATCACCACCTCAATGCTAGACATCCTTGGCTGTGAAGAAAGGAAACCCTCTCTCATTTTCCACACTAAACTAAAACAGCCCACAACGTGGCTCTCCTGCAACTTTCTGATCCCCGTCCCTCCTCCCCCAACTGTCAGTCCAGCCGAATCATTCCAAGCAGGCCACAGGCTTGCCTCTAGTCAAGGGTCTGGAGGAGTTTTAACCAGGACCCATGTACGTTTTTTGCTCGATTTTTCTCCATATCCCAACTCAAGTTGTCTTTGGGTAGATTCCATACAAAATAACCTGATCAGCAACTGCCTAAGGAACACGGGCACTTATTATTTTACTGGTTAGGTAAAACTTCCTTTACAGCAATTCTGGCATCTCACCTGGAGCAAAATATTCTATCTCTTTGAGATCCACTGGCCTGTCTGTTAAACGGTGATGATACACCAAAAGGAATGACCCGGCCCAGATGACCGGAAGCAGGTCTTTTGCACCTCTACAGTCTGGAAGTCTACACGTGCTCATGGACGGCATTGCTGCCACCCTCCCCTGACATCTCTGCTTCATTGTAGGCAAGACACCAGTGGCTTCTCTTGAGCTCTCTGGCTGATGATGCCAGGATTCAAAGAACACCCCACAAGTTTTCCAGAGACTGAGCCTGCCTTCAACTTGGTTAGGGGCTGTCTCCCCACTTTTGACTGGGTTGAGGAGGATGTAATCGAGGAAGAGCCTCTGTGAAGAATTACAGAGCTCTGAGCTCTTAGGAGGCAGGCCCTGGAATATTAACATCACCACCCACTTCGCCCCTATCTGCAGCCCCTCTGACCCTGCCTGTTTGAGTCATTACTGTGTAACAGGTAAAACCCCAGCCATGGTACAGGCATGCACACGCACTCTCTCCCTCTCTCATGTGACCCAACACCCACCCACCCACCCACCCGGCGGTTACGCTGACACCTGACGCACCCACTAAACAAGCGATGGTGGTTGACCACAGACCGTGAGGCGCCACTGTCTCCTGGCAGTTGAAAGCAGCTCTCAGTTCCAAAACACACAGTAGGAAGGGGATCAAGATGTTGAGATCCAACAAGGGATTATTTTTCTCTGTTTTCAAATACCAGGCTGACTTCCTTCTAACCTCGATGGGTAGACCTCGCTCTCTGTGCTATGTCTTTAGTCCCAAATATCCCTCTCTGCCCACACAGATGGGAAATTCTTCACAACATGGCTGTTCCTGTTGGTCTCTGAAAGAGTAAAGATGTGAAAGCCTAGGGACCCAGGCTTTCATCCTCTTATATCCCTAACTGGGCGACTTTGTATGAGAAAACAAAAGATTCCATGGCACTGTCCCACCTGTGATGTTCCAGTAGAATCCAGCAGCTGGGGAAGAGAGTGCTTTCGGCCATCTCGGGAGACCTCCAATATTCTGGCCCGCAGGTCCCCATTTCGCACCATCAGCTCGTTATACTCTTCAACAGACTCTAGACGGTGTACACCCCCTTGAAAAAACGGGGGAAAATGTGGTTTGATACGAGATTTAAAGAATCTTATCAGAGCATCATAGGCATAAACTGTTGCATTTATACCCACACTTCATGGTTTTATAAGGCCTGGTGTCTAATGCTTTTGAAGCACTGTGCTCACTGCTTTCTACCAATAAGCTCTGCCTAAGCTGGGTGTATGTCGAGGCCATTAATGCCATGTTATGAAGAATGTGCCAGTTTTTGAAGGGACCAGACTAGATATGGGAAAATGTATATGTTTCATCCAAGTAAGATGCAGCCAGGGTTAATATGGTGATATATAATAGCGAGAACGCCATCAGTAGGTGGTTTTCTAGTGACAGACAGACATTGCTCTGCGGTTGGTATAGTTCCATTCTTGGGGGAGGTGCTTTTTTCACATAATGACTTTTTAAATAAGTTTTTTATTAAAGAGTAACCATTTACAGAAATATGTGCAAATCAGATAGGTGTATGGTTCTATGAAATTTCACAAAGTAAAGGTTCCAAAAACCAACTCCCAGACCAATGAATAGAGTACTATCAGAACCCAAAAGCCACTTTTGCTCCAATAACTACGCTTCGCCCAGGGTAACCATTATCCTGACTTCTAATATTATGGATTCCTTTTGACTATTTTCGAACTTTGTATAAATGAACACATATGATAAATGCTTTTTTATATCTGGCTCCTTATTTTTTAGCATCTGTTTGTGAAACATGGGTTATTGCTAATAGTCTGTTCGTCCAATTTCTGTATACTATTTCACTGAGTAAACATGCCACAATTTGGCTATGCATTCTGTTGTTGATAAACATTTGGTTTATTTCCAGTTTTAGATCCAGAACAAGGATCAACAAGTTTTTTTTTTTTCCTAAAGGCCAGATAGTACATGTTTTAGGCTCTATGGGCCATGGGTGGTCTCTGCTGCATAGTCTTTAAACTTTTTTTTTTTTTTTTAACAACCCACTAAAGATGCAGGAAGCATTCCTAGCTTGTGATCCATACAAATGTAGCTGTGGGCAGTGGTTTGCTGACCCATGATCTAGAATATACTGTCATGGAACTTTCTTATAAAAGTCCTATCTGTGGGGCGGAGACCTAGGAGTGTAGTTGCTGAGCTACTGGTATACCTTCACCTTTACCAATGTTGTAACGCTCATGTGTGTGAGTCCAAGTTTCCCCACATCCTTGTCACACTTGGCAGTGCCCGTTTAATTTTAGCCACTCCGGTGGATATATACTGACATTTCGAGTTTTTTGTTTTTTTTTTTTTAAGATTTTATTTTCAAGTAATCTCCACACCTGATGTGGGGCTTGAACCCACAACCCTGAGATCAAGAGTCACACGTTCCAACAACCGAGACAGGCAGATGCCCCTCATTATGGTTTTTAATTTACATTTTACTGATGACCAATGAGACTGAGCTTCTTTGAATATTTATTGGCTATTTTACTTTTGTAAATTTGCAGAGTGGCTGTTGTTTTGTTTTTTATAAAGTTATAAACTGCCTGCTCAAGTCTTTTGTTTATTTCTTTACTGGGTTTCTGTCTTTTTGTTGATTTATAGAAGTTTTTTATTTTTTTATTGTTAACATATTTTGGATAGGAGTCCTTCGTGGATCTGTTTTCTAAATCTTCCTCCATGTCTGTGACTTACTTGCCTTTTCACTCTTCATGGTATTTTATGATGAGCAAAAATTCATAATTTTAACATTGTACAACATGATGTTTTGCTTTATGCTTAGAACTTTTGTGTCCTAAGAAAAAATGTTTAAATGTTTATTTATTCTGAGAGAGAAAGAGAGCACAGGCAGGGGAGGGTCAGAGAGAGAGGGAGAGAGAAAATCCAAAGCAGGCTCCACGCACCAATGCAGAGCCCAGTGTGGGACTCAAACCCACAAACTGTGAGATCATGACCTGAGCTGAAACCAAGAGTCCGATGCTTAAACGACTGAGGCACCCAGGTGCCCCAATAAATTTTTACAGCAATTTTTAAAGACACCTTTATCGATACTCAGTTTATATTCTATACTTTTTAAAAATAAGATAATTTAAGGGACTTTAATCCTAAGTGATGGTTTAATTACATTGAATATGGCTATATTCACATTACAGAGTTTACATTATACATTATATCTGTGTATATACATATGTGTGTGTATAGTTATATACACATATTCTTTGTAATATTAAGTTCTCCTAGACTATGTAATGTTTCACTTGCTGACCTAAAATTCAATTTACCTAAACATTTCTCAGAAAGTTTTATGGAATAAAACAAGATGATTCTATATCCTTTTAAAAATAATATATTGAGTTTTTAATAGTGATGAAAAGATGGAAGATTGCTGATACAGTTATATTAATATGAACATCACTTAAAGCTTGGTTTTTCAAAAGCTACATATTTAACTTTGTGATATAGGTTTTCAAACACCTGAAACTCCTTTGCAATCAAAGAGAAATTTCCATTTAAAAAGATCACAAACCTAAGGCATTAACGTGGATAAATCAAAAATAGCAAAATGAAAAGGGAACCCTGCTGGCAAAAAAGGAAGTATGAAGTCAGGAAAATTCAGGTTAGAATATCGGGAAAAATGTTCCATGAAATGGCTTGAGTCCTTTTGGAGCCAGGCTCGGCAAAAATCTTAGTGGAAATGGCTGGAACTTGTTTGCAGAATCTCCTTAATAATTCATGACTTACTAATTCATGGCCAGATTAATCCATCTTGGCAAGCTTACTCCTCTGAAAAAGATTTATTAGAAGAAAGTGCCTTCGGAGTCGACAGGGAGGCACTTGCCTCAACAGAAGAGAAACCGCATACGGTAGTGTCTGCAGATAATATACTGATCTGAATACCAGAGTGACTCACTTTTAGAAAATATGAAATAAATATCCAAGTTTACAGGACAGACAAATTAGCAGTTGATCACATTAAAATCTCCTGTATTCAAATGTCTTTAGACTGAACCATATTTCACAGCCCTGAATGAAGACGCGTAAGCCTCTTTCATAGATCTCGAATTACTTCTCCAGCCTTATCTCCCACTACCCTGCTACGTGCATTCGTTGCTCCAGCCTGCTGATTTTCAAAGGAGCAGATTCGTCCTCCTCCCGCATCCTTTCCAAAACCGGGGAGCCTGCAAATATTGCTTGACATTTTACCTCACTTTGCCGGCACCACGGTCTCCCACCCTGAGGGGCTCCTTACCCTAATCTCTCTGACAAGCTCTGCTGGTTTCAATCATTGTTCCTCTTGGGTTACTGGATCTTTCAGATGGCTGGGGAGGAAAAACAGTTGCCAAAAACGTCTCTAACCAATTTTCCCCCATTGCCCCTAAACCTTTCTCGATCATTTTCTCCCTAGTCTACACTGCTGTTTTCTTCCTCTTCGGTTCTGTCAAATCTGGCCAAGGTACTGGCCCTCCTTTGTCTTGTGTCCTTTGGATGCCTCCCCTGAGTACCACAACTCAGAGACACTTCCGTCTTCGGACCTCTCATGCATGCCTTATCATGGCCTACAAGTTCTCAAGAATATTCTAGTCTGACCCTCTTCAACCATCTTCCCCTGTTGAGAGGGAAGGAGGAGACGACGATGATGAACGTGATGTTAATGACGGCAATGGTGACAACAGTGGCAGCTATCACTTGGACTATTGCTACCATATTTGGGAGTGGCTGTGGCACATTCATTCTCTCCATCTTTCTTTTTTTTTTTTTAAATGTTTATTTATTTTTGAGAGACATAGAGACAGAGCATGAGCAGGGGAAGGGCAGAGAGAGAGGGAGACACCGAATCGGAAGCAGGCTCCAGGGTCTGAGCCTTCAGCACAGAGCCTGACGCGGGGCTTGAACTCAGAGACCGCGAGATCGTGACCTGAGCTGAAGTCGGCTGCTTAACCGACTGAGCCACCCAGGCACCCCTCATTCTCTCCATCTTTCAACTGAGACTGTACACTGATTCCTGGAGTAAATGTACATTAGAATTCTCATTTTACACAGGAAGAAAGAGAGACTCCGAGAAGTCAAGTCATTTGTCTCAGGTCACACAGCCTGAGGAACAGACGAGCTGAGGCAGAGCTGGGACTGAACATGGTTCTACCTGACTTCATGCGTGTTATACATAGTTCCTTATTATGGCTCCAGATGTCTGGGAAGGACCAGAAGGGAGGGTGACATCCATTTGTGGCAAACAGTAGCCAGTCCTGGATTTACTACTCGGCTGAATGTACTGCTTGTTCTAAATTAATAGTATAAACAGTGCTAGAGATTTATGATTTGAAAGGTCCCTAGCTACACCGCCCTCCCCACATCTGTATCTAGAAAGCCGCTGACTGGGGAGGAGGAGTCTCTTCCAGAGTCTCAGGAAGCCTAGGGGTAGGAAGAAGAAGTATCTGGGAGGCAGATCTTTTTGCTGGCACCGAGTGACCTTTGGGATTCCCTTAGCTTCTCTGGCCTCAACCATAAAACGAGGAATGTGACTGTACGGGTTTCAAAGGTCCCTGAAACTTCCCCAGGGCCCCGTGGCCCTCCTGAGAACTGTTTACAAGGTGTTGATTAACTCCACTATGACAGCTGACCTACAGATCTCCGCCTGCTATGCCCTGTGACCTGCAGGCGCACAGCACACAGGGGGTAAGTGGATTTCTCTCAGTTGTTCTTTGGGGCTGCAGGGGTGCCGGTCTTTGGTACCACATCTGTCCTCTGCCTTGTCAGCCTCTGGCCAGAGCGCACTGTTCTGTCACAACCCCTTGTTCAGGTATATACAGCCTGATGATTACGAGTTACCAATACAAACTAATTCACCTTGTTACTCAGGTTTTTAAAGACAGACGGATCTGTTCTGTGGTCCCACACTGGCCACTCTACCTGAGAGTAACTCAGCAGAGGGCCAGGCAGCGGGGGTGGGGAGGAGGGGTGCTCCTGGCCGGCAGGCACGGACACTACCCCTCGCCAGCGATCTGTGGGGCAGGAAGGGACTGACATTTTTGCGATGTTCGCACACTATGCTTTGGACGGCTACTTTTATGTGTTTTGTTTGTGTTCTAATCTGCTCAACCTTTCAAAGTCAGGGGTATTATCTCCTTTTTCCAGGTGAGGGACTGGAAGTTCGGGGCTTTAAATAACTAGCTCAAGGTCATATGGGCTGTCCTTCATGGGTGGGCAGCCAGCGCTGGCTTTTCCATCAGGCCAGCAGACACAGTGCTCAGGGCCCACAAAACAGTTTTAATTGTAAGTGTAATAGTAATGCAGAGACAATAATGGATCCAGCTTGAATCATTATACCAATGCTGCCACATAATATAATCTTTAGTTTTTAAAATAATTCTTTTAAGTTTATTTATTTGAGAAAGGGAGAGTGTGTGGGCATGCATGCCGGCGTCAAGGGGTAGAGAGAGAGGGAGAGAGAGAGAATTCCACATGGCCTCTAGATTGTTACCGTAGAGCCTGATGTGGAGCTCGAACCCACAAACTGCGAGATCATGCCCTGAGCTGAAATCAAGAGTCAGACGCTCAACTGACTGGGCCACCCAGGCGCCCTTTAGTGGTTTTTTGTTGGTCTGTTTGTTTGTTTTTAAATAGGGAAAAGAGCCCATCAAGGACATCGTGCCTAGGACCCACGGATCATAACAGGTCTCTGCACACGGCCTCTGCTTTCGACACTGACTTTTTCTCTCAAGGCCTAGGCCAGCTACTATGAGGCTATACCCAGGAAATGGGAAGTCTTCTCGTTCCCAAAGCTGCAACTCCTATCCCATTTTTCCGCCTGCTTACTTGAGATGTAGATATAATAGTTAATAGCTCACTGCCCCGTTGTTCTGGTAGACCAACGGTGTGGGGGAGACGGACATTTGCCCAGAAGTCAGGCCAGGAGGAATACTCCACAGTGAATGGGTCATGCGAAGTCCTGTGGCAGTAAATGATCGAGTTGATGCAGAGACAACCGGAGATGTGGACACTGGCTTCATTACGACTCAAACAAAAACATTCACCTGGGCAGCCGGACAGAACGCAGTTTATGCCTGGGGCACATACTACCTAAAGGAGAAATAATTTTGAGGGGATAAGGAGACAAAAAGAGCTCATTCTGCTAATGACTCCATCATCCCACTCCTGAGGCGGGAAGCTGACGGGCCACACCAGGCAGAGTTCCGCTTACCTGAAAGACGACTCTTGAGTTTCACCTTACTGCTGCCCTGTTTGGGACTTTCCAGGTTTCCCTTGGATTCCTCGGGGCCACATGAATCTTGAGGCTCCTCTGTCCCGGGCATCTGAAATGCAGACAGCACAGAGCTGATGGGAGAGGCCGGCCTGCAATCATTGAGCAGGTCCTCTCCCAGAATTTATCTCAAGGTTTGAAGTGCAGCAACACAGGTATCACGTGAGAAAGAAGGTTCCTGGGATCAAAGCACAACCCCTCAGATGACCTGGGACCACACAGCCTTCTGCTGGCCCACTCCTCCTCAGCACGCCGTCTCGGCTGCACAGCAGAGAAACCGGAGGTTTCACAGCGGAAATGGCCCTAGAGGCCAGCTCATTTCTGGAGAAAACTTGTGGGTCATGGTCACCCAGGTGGTCATCAAAACACGACTGACAACAGCCCAGGTCTCTTGACTTGTGGGCGAGTGCTTGTCCCTACAGTGCATGTTGCAAGAAATATGAAACCAGAAATTTAAATTCAATTCTAAAATACAGTAACATGTTAATTTTGTGGAGCCAAATAACTACATCTTGTGGGTCAACCACACTGTCTGGGTGCCACACTCCTGTGTACGGATTCAGCACCGCCCAGGCTACGTGCAAGCAGCCACACACGGTCAGCCCACACGTCTGCGCATTGTGCGTCTGTGCTCCCAGACCCTAAGGGATGATACAGAAAGAAAAGTCCCAAGGTCTGTAGGGTCCTTTATCCAAGAAAATCCAAAGCTAACAATAACCAATTACATTTATTAGAGAGGAAAAGAAGACTTACATGCTTGAGAGTCTGTATAAAAGATTGGGGAGGTAAATTTATATGTACATAACTTATGAGACAGATCAAACAATGAGCCTTCCCATTTGAAATTTTATTTTCCTTTGGGGTGTTGGAGGGAAAAAGTCATGTTAATTAAAATAGGTAGGATTCACCTGAAGAAACATATGAACTTTAAAAGACATAGAAGGTATCCTTTAACACTTCGTGGTCATTAAAAGTCATGTAACTATGATGTAAAAAAACAAACACACACAAAAAAACCCCCAATCCTGAATGTTAACAGATAATAAAAATTATATATTGTATGCCAAACTCAGTATATGACAATGTATAAAGTAAGCAGTAAGAGGAATCTCCGAGGTAAACCCACTTCCTTCTCAAGTTCCCCTCCCTCCTCAGGTTCACATATCTTTCTGGATGAGAAAGAGGAGGGAAAAAAAAGGTCTGAGAAATGAGGAGATGTAGGTAAGTTGAGGAAGAGGCACCAGGAAAACAAATCAACCCTGATATATAAAAACAAAGATAAATTTGGTGAAGCCCGATTACGATGTCAGGGATTGGCAGGCCTCCAGGTTTAAATTATGAAGTCAAGGCCAGACTGGAATCCTGAGGAGGATTTTAGAGATTTTCGAGAGGGAGGTCTTTTCCCAACCCCGAACTGCAACATTTAATTCACACCCAGAGCAGAAGCCTCGTGGAGACATGCCAGAGATCTGGGGCACAGGAGGAGACATGCAAATAGGAATGATCCAGAAGCCTCGGGGCTCTCCTTTGCTTAATTTAAAAGCTTTATGGAAAGAACCTGTTTCCAGACTATAAACAGCAATTACTGGAGACGGAGTTAAGTTCCTGGTTCTTTCTCTTATACCACCTGACCTGGGCTACCAGCCTCTGAGGAAGAGAAAGGATTCCTCAGCTTGTAAGGCATTACTTCCTCTGTGCTCATTCAGTGGGTGGCTTATTACATAGCAGCCAAGGCCCAAACCATCAGAAAGCATGTCTAAGGATCTCATGTTGAGGAGGAAAACAACTCTAGCCGACCGTTTCTGGATTCATGAAGCTTCCTTCTTCCATTTTCCCCTCTTTCGAGCATGGCCCTAGGTTTTCATACAATCAGAGAAATTCTGGAGACGACATAATCCTTCATGAGTAACAGAACAGAAAGTGACCTGTCCAAGGCTTCTCAGCTCATTACAGGCAAGGCCGAGACTTCTTAATCTCCTAATTTCCAGTTTCATGCATTACTAGGATTTTCCCTCCCTCCATCCTTAGAGAATTTTTAACTGTTTCTTTTTTTTAGATGTTTATTTATTTATTTTGAGAGAGAGAGAGAGAGAGAGTAAGCGAGCATGAGCAGGGAAGGGGCAGAGAGGTTGGGAGAGAATTCCGAGCAGGCTCTGTGCTGTCAGCTCAGAGCCCAACACAGGGCTTGAACTTACGAAACCACGAGACTATGACCTGAGCTGAAATCAAGAGTCCAACGCTTAACTGACCGAGCGCCCCAGGCGCCCCAGATGCTTTTTAATGACGTTAATACTTTGGATGATCAATACTGTATCATACTGTATAGTTTGTATACCTCAAATTTTTTCCTCTTAATGTTCACAGGAAACATGTGTCCCAACGTAAAACAAAAATATCCTCTCCGTTGACAGATGAGGAAAGAAACGGAGAACCTTCAGTAACACCCTTTTGTTCGTAACATACGTCCCGGATCTAGGCTAGATCATGTGCACAGCAAACGCGAGCACAAGCTGAAGGGTGTAGTTTCACAAGAGCACACACACGCTGTGTCAAATCTGTGTTCTTGTGATGTGAGCCCCACGGCTGCCAACTCTGCTTTATTTTCAGAATCTGAGAGAGGCGGTTCAGAAGAAAGAGAATCACAGCCTTAAGGAATAACTTTTTTTTTTTTAATCTTAAATGCACCAAAGAAAGAAATGACATTTGGTTTCTATGATCTATAAAATACCAATACCATTTCTTATACCAAAGAAATCTTACATTCAAGTTGGTAGGTGTGATACATTACTACTGAAAGCCTGTGACGAAAGCCAACAAGAATGGACCTAGAGACATCTCAGAGAGTTGCAAACGGTACACTGTTGAACTCGGGCAGCAGTGCGGTCTTATTTCGGAACCCCTCCAAGTGTTGGCGTTGGGTTCTGAATTTAAACAGAACCTTTCCCCCTCACAACGGAAAACTGTCATGATTTTAGGTGGTATGTAAGTCAATGAGCAGGAAGTAACAACATACGAAGTGTAATTCTGATCACAATGAGCCTCTCTTCAGTCTTGGGACTACTGTCCAAAAACGTCCACACTCTACAGAGTCCCTTTGCTGTATTTTTATTTTTATTATTTTAGATACACAGAACAAATCAAGCTGTTCTAGGAATGATGTCATTGTAGTTGTTCTAAAATGAAATGTGCAAAAAGTGCTCCTGGAAGGCCTTTGGTTCAGCTGGTACAATCTATTATTCATCAGCAATTTCTAATTCATGTCTTATACCACAATGCCATTATATTAATGGAATCTAATATAATTTGCCAATTTCCAAGTTAGAGCCTTTCTGTTTGGACAGTTTCTACACCTGTAGCCTATGAGATTCTCACTGAAGCAGAATCTTAAGCTTCTGCTTTGTAGAGCAGAGCGGTTGAGAGTCCAGCTCCCTGGGTACAGATCCTGGTGCCGTTTACCACCAGTGTAGGCACATGAGTCGACCTCCTTGAGCTACAGTGTCCTCATCTGTAAAATGGGGTCTAAGAATTAAACGATAATTTTCTGATTAAAGATAGAAGATTTCCTTTTTCTTTCTCCCCTCATGGGAAACCACATTCAAATGACAGAGAAGAGATTTTAAAATGAAAGACATCAGGGGTGCCTTAGTGGCTCATTCAGGTTCAGCGTCTGACTTCAGCTCAGGTCATGATCTCACAGTTCATGGGTTCGAGCCCCACGTCAGGCTCTGTGCTGACAGCTGAGAGCCTGGAGCCTGCTTCGGAGTCTGTGTCTCCCTCCCTCCCTCCTCTCTCTCTCTCTCTGCCCCTCCCCAACTCGTGCTCTGTCTCTCTCTGTCTCTTTCTCTCTCAAAAAAATAAACATTAAAAAAAAAAAAAAAGAAAGACATCATCTCACACAGGTTCAAAGAGAACGGAAGACAACAGCAACCAAACTCTGGAAACCAGTAAGCAGACGAGTATGTGGTAATGGATCCAACTTGAGAAAGCTAAAAAGCGACCCAGTTTGAATGAAGAACTCCCCCAGAGGCTCAGGAGTTGCCAGTGAAGGGTCTCTGGAGGTGCGGGGATGTAGCGAGGCTGAGGCAGCGGGGGAGAGCGGAAAGTGCCTGACACAGGTACTTAGAATGGATCTGATCGGGAGGAGACTCCCAGGCCTCAGGAATGACCGGGACAAACTCTGGCGTGCAACGGAATTCCCCGGAGAGTTAAGAAAGAACACGGAGGCCCAGGCTGGTGGAAGTGGGGCAGGGCTGGGCCTCTGGCGTTCACCACTGCCCTGGTCCAGACAGAGCCGAGCCGTAATTACCGAGCTTGTTCTAGAGGGAAGGATGGAGGCTCCAGCTGCACCACAGTAACCTGTCAGCCAAAGGACGAGGGAGAGCTGTGGCCATCATGCTGCTCTCTATCGGGCATATTGCTACTTTAGCCAGCAATAGCGGAAAGTATGCCTCCCTCTGTATGAACGAGAAGCATTTGCACCGCATGCCAAGTATAATGCGATTTCCGTGTACTAGAGGTAGTGACATGGATTGTGCCCAGGATATATCAATAGAGCAGTGACATCAGAGGTGGTTTTTCATGATGTAAAATAGAAACAAGAGTATTTTATTCATTGATTCATTCATTTATTTTAGACTGTTGCCTTTTTTTTTCCTTTCAATTCTCAGGTTAGCTAACACAGTATAGTCTTGGCTTCAGTAGAACCCAGTGATTCATCTCTTACATAGGACACCCACTGCTTATCCTGAAAAGTGCCCTCCCTTAATGCCCATCACCCATTTAACCCACCACCCCCACCCCCATCAACCCTCAGTTTGTTCTCCGTATTTAAGAGTCTCTTATGGTTTGCCTCCCTCCCTGTTTGTAATTTATTTTCCTTTCTTTCCCCTGTGTTCATCTGTTAAGTTTCTCAGATTCCACATATGAGTGAAATCATATATCTGTCTTTCTCTGACTTATTTTGCTTAGCATAACACCCTCAGTTCCATCTATGTCGTTGCAAATGGCAAGATTTCATTCTTTTTCATCTCTGAGTAATATTCCATTACACACACACACACATACACATCTCACATCTTTTTTTAAATTTATTTTTGAGAGAGAGAGAGAGAGAGCATGCGAGCGACCAGGGGTGGTGGGGAGAGAGATATGGAGACACAAAATCTGAAGCAGTCTCCAGCTCTGAGCTGTCAGCATTGAGCCCGACGCGGGGCTCAAACTCACAAACTGAGAAGTCATGACCTGGGCCGAAGTCGGCTGCTTAACCAACTGAACCACCCGGGTGCCCTTATATATACTACATCTTCTTAATCCATTCATCAGTTGATGGACGTTTGGAATCTTTCCAAATTTAGCTATTGCTGACAGTGCTGCTATAAAATTGGGATGCATGTGCCCCTTCAAATCAGCATTTTTGTATCCTTTGGATAAATACCTAGTAATGCAATTGCTGGGTTGTAGGGTAGTTCTATTTTTAATTTTTTGAGGAACCTCCACACTGTTTCCCCGAGTGGCTGCACCAGGTTGCCTTCCCACCAGTAGTGCAATAGGGTTCCCCTTTCTCCACATCCTCGCCAACATCTGTCGTTGCCTGAGTTGTTAATTTTAGCCATTCTGACTGGTGTGAGGTGGTATCTCATTGTTGTTTTGATTTGTATTTCCCTGATGATGAGTGATGCTGAACATCTTTTAACATGTCTGTTAGCCATCTGGATGTCTTCTTTGGAAAATGTCTATTAATATCTTCTGCCCATTTCTTCATTGGATTATTTGTTATTTGGGTGTTGAGTCTGGTAAGTTCTTCATAGATTTTTGGATACTAATCTTTTTTCCAATACGTCATTTGCAAGTATCTTCTCCCATTCCATCAATTGCCTTTTAGTTTTATTGATTGTTTCCTTTGTTGTGCAGAATTATCTTGATAGGGTCCCAATATTTCATTTTTGTTTTTATTTCCCTTACCTCTGGAGAAATAAGTAAGAGGTTGCTGTGGCTGAGGTCAAAGAGGTTGCTGCCTGTTTTCTTCCGTAGGATTTTGATGGTCTCCTTCCTCACTCACATTTAGGTCTTTCATCCATTTCAAGTATATTTTGTGTACAGTGTAAGAAAGCGGTCCCTCATCATACTTCTGCATGCTGCTGTCCAGTTCTTAGCGCCATTTGCTAAAAGGTCTTTTTTCTGTTGCGTACTCTTTCCTGCTTTGTTGAAGATTAGTTGGCCATATACTTGTGCATCCATTTCTGGGTTCTGTATTCCAGTGATCTATGTGTCTGTTTTTGTGCCAATACCATACTGTCTTGATGATTACAGCTTTGTAATACAGGTTAAAGTCTGGGATTGTGAGGCCTCCAGCTTTGGTTTTCTTTTTCAATGTTACTTTGGCTATTTGGGATATTCTGTGGTTCCATACAAATTTGTGTATTTATTTTTAAGTAGGCTTCATGCTGATTGAACTCAAGACCCTGAGATCAAGAGTCACATGCTCTACTGACTGAGCCAGCCAGGTGCCCCAACAGTCTTTATTTTGATTTTTTCACTTTTTTTTAGAGTTTTATTTATTTCATTAAAAGTTTGAGAGAGAGAGAAAGAAAGAAAGAGAGAGGCATCATGAGTGGGGGAGGGGCAGGGAGAGGGAGAGAGAAAAAAAATCCCAAGCAGGCTCCACACTGTCAGTGTGCGGAGCCCAGTGCGGGCTTGAACCCACAGACTATGAGATCATGACCTGAGCTGAGCTGAGCTGAAGTCAGATGCTCAACTGATTGAGCCACCCAGGTGCCCCCAAAGTATTTATCTTTAAAGGGCTAAACTTGCCTTGTAATGATCTTATAAGGGTTATTATGAGAATTAAATAAAAATTCACTTGAGAGTACTAAGAGAGTACCTAATGTGTATCATAAAATTATAGTAAAGGTTCAGCTCAAACAAAACACCTCAAGCCTTCTCCCCACCAAGTCTCAGGGTGCTGCTAGATTTGATGACTACATAGACTCTGATTATAGCTCTAGACCGCAGAGATAAGCATTTCAACTTCATACCTCCACAAAGGTAGCATATTTAATGAATGAACAAAGCAAAACAAATGGGGACTCAACAAGAATATGCCATCTTGCTGAATTCAAGATGAGAACAAAGCACCCTAAGATTATTGCAAACTTCTAAGAAGACAGTTTCAAATGCATGTACCTGGAAATGCATGTTTTTAGAAATCAGGTTTGTACAAGATACTAAGGAGGATCTGGGAACACGCTGTGGTCTTACAATCAAAGTAGAAGCAGTAGAAGAGAGAAAGTAAAGGAATATGTGATGATTTTTTTTTAATGTTTATTTATTTTTGTGAGAGAGAGTCAGAGCATGAGCGGGAGAAAGGCAGAGAGAGAGGGAGACACAGAATCCAAAGCAGGCTCCAGGCTCTGAGCTGTCAGCACAGAGCCCGACATGGGGCTTGAACTCACGTGCCGTGAGATCATGACCTGAGCCTGACACTTAACTGACTGAGCCACCCAGGCGCTCCTGGAATACGTGATGATTTCTTAAAGGAAGAAAGAGGTTTCCTTAAAGGAAAACCAGGGAACTTAGACAACAGGCTGTGTGGATATGAAGGGGAGAAGACACTGTGAAGTCCAGGCAGCCAGTTCCTAACCATGATTAAAGTGGGTGTCATACTACTACATGGCAATGAGAAAAAATGAAATCTGGCCATGTGTAGCAACATGGATGGAACTGGAGGGTATTATGTTAAGTGAAATAAGTCAGTCAGAAAAAGACACATACCATATGTTTCCACGAATAGGTGGACTTTGTGAGACTAAGCAAAAACCAGGGGGAGGGGAAGAGGGGAAAGGAAAAAAAGACTCAGAGAGGGAAGGAGATAAAACATAAGAGACTCTCAAAGACTAAGAACAATCTGAGGGTGAAGGAGGTGAGGGAGGTGAGGGAGGGGGGAGAGGGGGTGATGGACATTAAAGAGGGCACGTGTTGGGATGAACACTGGGTGTTATATGTAAACCAATTTGAAAATAAACTATTAAAAAAATAAAAAAAAACATTATAAGATTAAAAAAAAATAAAGTGGGTGTCATAAGAGTGAGGAGACACTTTAGTTTTTACTAGATGGGAGGGTGTGACGGGGCCTTAAGAAATCCATCTGAGAAAGAGAGGCAAAACCAGAGGGAACAGAATGTGACCACACTTCTATGGAGATCTCAGGCCCAGAGAACAGCGAGAGGTGATTTCAAAACTGCAGAGCTTGAGTAAGAGGATTTGGCACAGCTATACCAAAGAGGGATCAGAAAGTTTGGACAGATTTTTGTTGGCCTGATGGAAGTGGCCTAAGAAATGTATGAAACGAGCACTGTAAAGGAAGCAAACATGAGACGTACAAGGGGAACCAGGCAGTATGATAAGAGGCCAGAACTGGATGCTGGTCAGATGGGAGAATACTTCCTGTGTGGAATTAGCCAACTCGGAGGTGGTGGTGGTCAGGATGCATTTGAACAATGGAGACTTTAGTAAACAGAGGGTTCACTGATTCCATACCTTTCCCGATGATGAGCCCCATGTGACAGAATCTAGAACAGTATTTTAGGGGGAAAAAATCTATGTCAGAAAGCAAAGGGACAGAGGAAGTATAAAAAGTACATAGACTCAACAAGCGAGGCTATGAAAGAAGAAAGGAGTCCATTTAAACAGCAGGTTTGAGTCTTCCCAAAAGGAGACAGATACAAAACACCAGAGGCATATCCAGTTACTACCCCAAAATATGCAGCAGAAAGCAATGTTACTCAACCCTTAGAACACTCAAAACCTGAGGAAAGACCAATCTCAAGGGGCAGGTGACAGAAGTATTAGCCCTTACTAGCTCATTAGGGGCATAGGCTTCAGAATCATCAACAGCATGTCCGGTTCATGGATCTACGGAGGGTGTTTTTCCAGCTGAGTAAATGGAGGAGGGGAGACTCAGCTTTCTCTAGTCTAAGCACTTCAAAGAGGTGGTGGAAATGGAGAATGTGGCCCAGGACTGAAAATGCCTGCCCCCGAGATCACAGAAGCTCTGTCAGATGCACAATCCACACAAAATGCAGTGCACAAGGAGCCTTCTACTTTCACCTCAAAGTGCAAATGCAAATCAAGATTCTGAATATAAATGAAAAGTACTTGAAGTAGGACCCACTTGATTTCCCCCATCCAGACTGGGAGGAAGATTTCTGCCAGTTGAATTGAAATTCACGGTCAAGGACTCCAAACAACTGCCACACACTGAGTTGTATTTAGAGAAGCCAAGAATATTTTCATCAGCTCTCCTTTACTTGATATGATTGGGTCTCTGCTATGGGCTGCTGGGAGACAGTCCTCCATGGATCTCTTCCGTTCCTATGTGGCCTGTGGACAGAGGCACAGGCTGTTTTTACTCTAGATTATCTATCTTTTCAAGGATGTTTGTAGAGTAAACAGCCTTGAAAGTCAGAGACAGTGTCTCTGAAGGAAGAGGCAGGTTTGTTATTGTCCAGTATAATAAAGATAATGTCTCTCTCGGAAGCAAAGGGCAGTCAGATCTGCTCCGAACCTATCACGAGAGAGGCAGGTTGGCAACGATCAGGGTTCCTTAGCCGTGATACCAATCCACCATATGAGCAACAGCTCGACTCCCTTTGTATCATTCCCACAGGACTTGGAGGTGCAGGGGGAAATTATGCAAACATGACTCTCTAAACTGGGATTGAATCCTAAACTGGGATTGGAGAAAGCCAAAAGGCACTTGCTGTGCCATGAGTAATAAAGTCGTTTGTCTCTGACCCAGGAATTTCATGTCTTGTGCCAGCATCCATTATTACTGTAGTGTAAAAACTCAAACTTTTAAAAGTTCTCGATGTGGTCTTTGGCAAAATTAAATAAGATCCCGAGGACAAAATTTTTCCTGGGACAACTGTCTAGAAGCGAGGGATTGGCTCATTTTTCTAAATGTCAAGGGTAATAGGTCCGTTTTCTCTTTGTTCATTTACATTTCATTAAAAAGGAAAGCACACAAGAGACTTGCTGTCCAACAAATTCAACTTTCTTGGAGCTGAAAGAGCCGCATTTGTTCCAGTGAGAAATTGCCCAGGCTGCAGATGCTGGAGAGCACAACCTCTCCCCAGTGTCAAGAATCTCATTTGTGAAGATGGAGCAAAACAAGTAAGAGAAGAGGTCTAAGAAGGCCACTAAGTGCTTTGGTTTGTAACTCAAAAGGTGAAGGAAATTTAAGTTTGGATGTTAGTTCCTTTAGATGTTAAGATCTTTGGATTATGACTTGCGAGGGGATTTGAATTTGTTGGCATTTTACTTGTTTGAGTATCAGGATTATGTTGACATTTTGTCTTTTTGTAGCACCTCTGAAAAGCTGCACTGGACAATGAGGTTAGAAATTATTGTGTATGAGAAACAGCCTAGGGATTGAGTTTTAGCTTCTGGCAAATTTCATTCTTCTGGAGGTGAGGAGAAACCTTCATCGCCTTAGAGACAGGCCCCCTGGGTCCCGGGTAAAAGCCTAGTATTGAGAAATGTTCTGTAACTGTTGTCCAAGACATTTACAAGATCTCCTTCAACACGCTGAGACTAATATAGTGCTGAACCCTGAGCGTCATCTGTCTTTCTCAGCAAACTCTCGAAGCCTCACAAACAAACCATGCAAAGCGTGGCTTTTATCTCCAACCACTTCCATTGTGCAAGCAAATCCGATCCCAAGGAACACTGCAGGAGGACGGGTTGCACCCAGTTCATGCCATGTTTTTACAGTTCCCAGCACTTGAAAAAAAAATAATCTGCAGATGTGACAGAAGACCTCCTCTGAGCTCCAAATCCCTGGGAAGCTGTGCTATCTCATTCCCCTGGTCAGTATCTACTGGACGGTGGAGCGGGGTGATTTCCCTTTCATGCTTCAGTCACACGAAGATTATTTTTAGGCTGCCAAAGGAAGCTCATTTTCCAAATCTCTGGGGCAGATGTTTGAGTGACCGAAGGAGAACCAGATGGCCATCAGAGAGGGCAGGGCTGGGAATGAATAGCCATTCACAAAAAGGGAATCAGAACAATAAATCAGCCCGAAGTAGCAAGAAGGCTGTGAGTCGACTTCAGAAATTAAAACACAAATCTACGGCTACACTAGATTCATTGCTTCTCAACAAAGAGGACTCAGGACTGAAGAGGAAAACAGGAAAACCTAAAAGCAAAGCTTGCCAGACCCCAGATGGCTCTGGTACACGTAGAATGTGTGTGCAGAGCATCAGATGCAGCTGGGGAAAAGCAGCAGCTGATGTGGACACAGCCTGGCGCTCTGAAAACCGAGTAATATTGTCCTTGTTCTGAGCCCATTTCTGGTTTCATCCCATTGATCATCCCCCAAAAATGTGAATGGCCTCAACATATTTTGTTGATTATTCGGATGATTTTTACGCATACAAATTAAATAGATTTCTTAGTCCCTTGGAAAGTTGAGGCAAAGAAATCACCTTTAAGGATGAGGAATGAAATCAGCTGTTGGCCCAAGTTTGCCTCCCCTGTGGTGGGTCAAGAGGGGTCACCCTCCAAGGAAGAGGACAATGTCTTCGAGTGACTCAGTTCTTCAAAAATAACAGATGTGGATCGCAAGGATAATTGGCACATGTCCCTCTTTGGTACTGATTTCAAATTGAGGCAAGGCGAGTGCAGACATTGTCTACAAAGTAGGAATCTCTCACTCTCGCCATGTTCCATAACCTCGTGGGTGAGAAAAATGTGCAGTCTGGAGCTCTCCTCTGGCCTGTGGGCTGGCTACTAAAGACAGATCCTTGGGTCATTTCTCAGCAGGAGCTGGCTGCCCGCCCGCCGTGGACATATTTCTGGGAGCAGGACTATGAGATTCTTTACCCTAAACTCCAGAATGATAGAATCGTGTGTGTGTAGGAAAATCTCAAAATATACAAAAAGTAGAGGTGGGTGAGCTGTCAGAAATGTTGAAGGAGGCCCAAGAAGAAAGCGGGAGGATTGGAGAAAGAAAATAAGGATGAAATCAGATTCTTCCAGGGCCTTTTCTTTCTCTGTATGTTTTAGAAAAAGTTTTACATGATTATCTGGCTTAGAAAAATAGAAACAGATCATTTTAGGGGAGCTTGGGTGGCTCAGTCGATTAAGCGTCTGACTTCGGCTCACATCCTGATCTCACAGTTTGTGAATTCGAGCCCCATGTCGGGCTCTGTGCTGACAGCTCAGAGCCTGGAGCCTGCTTCAGATTCTGTGTCTCCCTCACTCTCTGTCCCTCCCCCACTCATGGTCTTTCTCTCTCTCAAAAATAAATAAACATTAAAAAGAAAGAGATCATTTTAACTGAACACACCATGTAGGCAGGTTTTAGATGAAGAGTAACTGGTCATGCTGAAGACACTAAATTTTGGCATGCTGGTAAGTTCTAGGGGGCAGCCTAAGGCCTTCTGCTGCCTTTTCCAGATCAACAGGAGTAGTATCCTCAACTCTTTATTTTCCAGGAATGGTACTAACTTCATGCTTATTTGCTGGTATATATTTCTAAGGGCATGTCCTTCTTGAAGAATCTGACTAGAAAGCTGGGGTGTGCTCATGGAAGCCCACGTGGGAAGCAATAGTAAGAGTCGCTGTCCCAGGATCACACATGATCATCTATAGATGGGCTGGCAAACTGCTGCCTGGGGGCCAAATCTGGCTCAACATGTATTTTTGTAAAGTTTTATTGAAACAGTCATGCCCGTTCGTTCACTGATTCCCTATGACTGCTGCACACTACTAACGCAGAGAGGAACCATTGCAAGAGAGACCATTTGCCCAGCAAAGCCTGAAACATTTATGATCTGGCCTTGTAGTTGCTGACTTCTCAACTGTAGGAATAGTTCATACCCTCTATGAACCTCCCACCTCCCTCCCTCCCCCCCAATCCAAAGTCACAGTGAACAAACTTGAGAAGTATTAGGAAGCATAACTTAGTAAGTTGAAGGGAAGGTACTGACAAGTAGAGACAGACATCTTAAGGAAGCTGCTACTGGAAACAAGGCTTATTTACTGGTCTACCATAGTATTTCCTCTAAAAACATCTTTGGCATCCACACTTTATGGTTTTATCTTTAAATTTCATTTTAAAATGACACTGGTAAGAAACTCATTTGAAATAACAAGGATTCTCTCTTTAAAATGCACAGTTTGGGGTGCCTGGGTGGCTCAGTCAGTTAAAGTCTGACTTCGGCTCAGGTCGTGATCTCACAGCTCATTAGTTTGAGCCCTGCATCAGGCTCTGTGCTGACAGCTTAGAGCCTGGAGCCTGCTTCGGATTCTGTGTCTCCCTCTCTCTCTGCCCCTCCCCTGCTCATATCTGTGTCTTTCTCTCTCTCTCTCAAAAATAAATAAGCATTAAAAAAATTTTTTTAAATGCGGATTGTTTGCTAAGTGACAGAATTACTGGCCACCATTTAGACTGGTATAATCAGATTGCTTTATTCACAAACATACTGCTTAGAAGAAATGGAAAAGATTTTGTTTATTGGGTGGTATTTTTTGTTACTGATGTTAGTAGTGAAGGGGGGGGAAATGATTTGGGAGAAGAAGGAAGGACTTTTGGGGAGCCTGGAGTCTCGCAGGGGCCAGGGGAGACTGTGGGTATCCTCGGAAGGGGAATTTAGAGCGATGTGAGGACACTGGGCTTCAGGAAACCTGTGAAGAGAGGAACTAGAGAGTGAGGAGGAACAGATGACAGCAAGTTGGAGGTTTCAAAGGTCAGCAAAATCCTATTCAAACTATTGCTGAGGATTGGCCCTGTCGTCACACACACACACACACACACACACAAATGTGGGGAGGAAATTCTTTTTATCCTTCTTTTCTACCACCAAGGAGCCCTTGCCTGCAGAACCCAGCACTGTTTGGTGGGCTGGGGCTGCTTCTTTCCTTCCCTGACCAGTCAGTCACACTGCTTCCTGCCTTACCATCTTTATGGCCACCTTTACTGCCACACAGGCTCTGGTCACTTCCTAGTGGGACTACAGCAAAGGCTTCTATTCCCATCTCTGCACTCCACCACTGTTGCTCTGCTTTTCTTCAGACCAGCTTTCTCTACCTCACTGCTGGAGTAACCTTAGAACGAATACTCTGGGGGGAAATCAGTTTTCCCCACTGAGGACTGTATTTACCCCTAAGGTCAGGAACACGACAGGGATGTCCACTCTCACCACTGTTATTCAACATAGTATTAGAAGTCCTAGCCTTAACAATTAGACAACACAAAGGAATAAAAGGCATCAAAATCAGCAAGGAGGACGTTGAACTTTCACTGTTCGCAGATAACATGATACTCTATATGGAAAACCCAAAAGACTCCACCAAAAAAACTGCTAGAACTGATCCATGAATTCAGCAAATTCACAGGATATAAAACAAATGCACAGAAAACAGTTGTGTTTCTATACACCAATAATGAAGCAACAGAAAGAGAAATCAAGGACTCAATCTCATTTACAATCGCACCAAAAACCATAAAATACCTAGGAATAAACCTAACTGAAGAGGTGAAAAAGCCATCTACTGAAAACCATAGAAAGCTTATGAAAGAAATCAAAGACAACACACACATACACAAAAATATTCCATGCGCATGGATTGGAAGAACAAATATTGTTAAAATGTCAATACTACCCAAAGCAATCTACATATTTAATGAAATCCCTATCAAAATACCACCAGCATTCTTCACAGAGCTAGAAGAAACAATTCTAAAATTTGTATGGAACCAGAAAAGACCCTGAATAGCCAAAGCATCCTGAAAAAGAAAACCGAAGCTGGAGGCATCACAATCCCAAACTTCAGGATGTATTATAAAGCTGTAATCACCAAGACACTATGATCTAAATGTCTGTTTTTGCGCCAGTACCAATGAAATAGAATAGAGAACCCAGAAATGGACCCACAAACATATGGGCAACTAGGCTTTGACAAAGCAGGAAAGAATATCCAATGGAATAAAGACAGTCTCTTTGGCAAGTGGTGCTGGGAAAACTGAACAGTGACATGATAAAGAATGAACCTGGAACACTTTCTTACACCATACACAAAAATAAACTCAAAGTGGATAAAGACCTAAATGTAAGACAGGAAGTCATCAAAATCTAGAGGAGAAAGCAGGCAAAAACCTCTTTGACCTTGGCCACAGCAACTTCTTACTCAACACATCTCGGGAGGCAAGGGAAACAAAGGCAAAAATGAACTATTGAGACTTCATCAAGATAAAAAGCTTCTGCACAGTGAAAGAAACAATTGGCAAAACTAAAGGCAACCAACAGAGTGGGAGAAGATATTTGCAAATGACATATCTGATAAAGTGTTAGTATCCAAAATCTATAAAGAACTTATCAAACTCAACACCCAAAAAACAATTCGGTGAAGAAATGGGAGAAAGACATGAATAGACACTTTTCCAAAGAAGACATCCAGATGGCTAACATAAAAAACTGCTCAATATGAGTCATCATCAGGGCAATACAAATCAAAACAACAATGAGATACCACCTCATACCAGTCAGAATGGCTAACATTAACAACTCAGGCAAAAAGAGGTGTTGGCGAGGATGTGGAGAATGGGGAACTCTATTGCACTGTTGGTGGGAAGGAAACCTAGTGCAGCTGCTCAGGGAAACAGTGTGGAGGTTCCTCAAAAAATTGAAAATAGAACTACCCTATGACCCAGTAACTGCACTACTAGGTATTTATCCAATAGATACAGGTGTGCTGTTTCGAAGAGACACATGAACCCCAATGTTTACAGCAGCGCTATTGACAATAGTCAAATTATAGAAAGAGCCCATATATCTTTCAACAGTTGAATGGGTAAAGAAGATGTGGTGTATACACACACACATGATGGAGTATTACTCAGCAATCGAAAAGAATGATATCTTGGCATTTGCAACAACGTGGATGGAACTAGAGGGTATTATGCTAAGCGAAATTAGAGAAAGACAAATACCATATGATCCCACTCATATGTGGAATTTAAGATACAAAAAATGAATATAGGAGAAGGGAAGCAAAAATAATATAATAACAGGGAGGGGGACAAAACATAAGAGACTCTTAAATATAGAGAACAAACCATGGGTTGCTGGAGGGGTTGTGGGGGGGGATGGGCTAAATGGGCAAGGGCATTAAGCAAGACACTTGTTAGGAGGAGCACTGGGTGTTATACATAGGGGATGAATCACTGGATCTTACTCCTGAAATCATTACTGTACTATATGCTAACTAACTTGGATATAAATTAAAATAAATAAATTAATTAAAAAAAATAAGAACAAATACTCTGACTCATTCAACTTGAAAACCATCACTGAGAAGAGTAGTTGTAAGAAAAGTCAAATTCCCTAGTCTGGAACTAAAAGCACAGACTGAACATCTGTGCTTAATAGACTATTTGTTGATCTTTGAATGAGCTATAATATTTCCTATTTGAGGACCACTGTGCATGTTGTTCTTCCGCTCTAGAAAGTCACCCACTTCTGTGGGTGTTCCTGTGGAAAATGTATGGGTTAGTCGAACACCACCCCATCCACTGAGCCCTCCTAGACTCTGCAAGGAATCAGACGTCCCTCCTCTGGGTCCATACGGCATACGGTTCCTAAGAATTTATTATGTGGAAGAGGGGAATATGAAAAGTATAGAAATAATTATAATTCACTATGGAATATAATAAATCCTGTTAAGACAAGAAGATTATCTGTTATCTCTTTGTATCTCCCAGAGTGCCCAGCGTGGCCCTCAGTATACGGATGGCAATGCCAGGCTGGCTATAGTTGATCATTGGCTCCTACCGGGACCTGGTTGTGGGCACTTGCAGGGCCATGTTACCAACCTTTGAGGTTGTATCTGGGATCAACAGGAAGAAAGTCAGGAAGAATTACAGCTTTTGGAGCTGAGGGGAGGGTGTGTGTGTGACATGCAGGCTACCTATCTGTCTTTACTACCTCAAAAGATAATTCCACAAATATCTATTAAGTAAATATGTTTGCTGCTAGGAGAAATAAGTTTGAATATGCAAACGACAGCTTTGCCAAAAAATTTCTGAAAACATTTACCCCATTTTTATTTTTTATTTATTTATTAAGTTTATTTATTTATTTTGAGAGAGAGAAGTGCAAGTCAGGGAGGGAGGGAGAGGGAGGGAGGGAGAGGGAGAGAGGGAGAGGGAGAGAGGGAGAGAGGGAGAGGGAGAGAGGGAGAGAGGGAGAGAGGGAGAGAGGGAGAGAGGGAGAGAGGGAGAGAGGGAGAGAGGGAGAGGGAGAGAGGGAGAGAGGGAGAGAGGGAGAGGGAGAGAGGGAGAGGGAGGGAGAAAGAAAGAATCCCAAGCAGGCTCTGAACTGCCCTGATGTGGGGCTCAAACCCAGAAGTTAGGAGATCATGACCTGAGCTGAAGTCAGATGCTTAACTGACTGAGCCACCCAGAGAACCCTACTCCATTTTTAAATCAGGAGGGGTATTTTTGATTTTAAGTGCTATGATGTGAGAAATGACAAATGAAATTAGCAATCAGAAAAGACAGAGATGACAGAGGCTGGTCCTCCTTGAAAAGTCTCTTTGAAAGATAAGGGGCTTCAAAATCCTTTTTTTTTTTTTAAATGTCTATTCATTTTTGAGAGAGAGAGAGAGATACAGACAGATAGAATGTGAGCAGGGGAGGGTCAGAGAAAGAGGGAGACACAGAATCCAAAGCAGGCTCCAAGTTCTGAGTTGTCAGCACAGAGCCTGATGCAGGGCTTGTGCCCACAAACTGTGCAATCATGACCTGAGCCAAAGTGACTAAGGCACCCAGGCTTCCCAAGGGGCTTCAGAATCTTGATAGTCAGAGGTAGAAGGAAGGATATTTCAAGTGAAGAAATAAGAGCAAGAACAGAAGGAGAGGCATGGTTTTCTTTTTCTGCAAATGTCATTTACTGAGATCCCTCTGTCCTATGTAAAAAGCTTACCGAGCAAAAACAAAGCAAACGAACAGCAAACAAAAAGCTAGGCAAGCAAACAACATTAACAACAGGGGTGGGGAGAATGCTATTAATTTCAACAACCCCGTTTCTTTGAGAAATGTCTGCCCTGGATTCCACAGGGGAATTTCTGATCTCTTATATTTTGCTTTGTTTTTATTTCCAGGCTCTGAATTACTGTTTTGCCTAAGATGTGGTGAAAAAGAGAAAAACACCCCAAAACCTCGAAATCTTCCATTGCTCATGAAGTCTTCAGGCGAGGTGTTTTTTCCCAGCGCACAGTGCCTATTTGTCTTGCTCATCTGTACACTGTCAAAGTGGTTTTGTCATTTTCCTAAAAAACCCAACACAATAACTGGAATTGAAACTAAGTGGGGATATCCTGTGTCTCTTAAGAGAGGAAGAATCGGGCTGTATCAGCACTATCTCCATTTACAGTCTCAAAAGACACATCTATCTCAAGGATTTCTGTTACCTTAAAGACTTAGCGAAGCTGATAAACAAATAAGATAGAGTTCCTAGGATACGTGGTGCACAAATAAGTCGCATTATCCCCTTCTGCCTCCTGCGCAACTGCCATCATCCTGTCTAGGGCAGAAAAAGTTTTATTTCAGTTTCATTTCTGAACTGCCACCGTCCTCAAGTCTTAATATATTTTACTTTACGTTTCAGTGTGAGAATCACAGGTTTAATCTCCCAAAGGACAGATGAAACTAAACTGGTGGGGGTGACATTTATTAGAGGTAAATTCCTAAGAGGGGACAGGGCTGAAAGGCATCTTGGGCGACAGTAATGGAGTACATAATGACAGGAACCAACTTAACTGAAGTCATGAAGTTGCTTCATGACTCTATGGTGTTATTTTTGTTTTTTTTTAATTTTTTTGGGGGGCATTTATTTATTTTGAGAGAAAGAGAGAGAGAGAGAGAGAGAGAGAGAGAGACAAAGCATGAGCAGGGGAAGGGCAGAGAGAGAGGGAGACACAGAATCGGAAGCAGGCTCCAGGCTCTGAGCTGTCAGCACAGAGCCCGATGCGGGGCCCGAACCCATGAGCGAGATTATGACCTGAGCCGAAGTCGGACGCTCAACCGACTGAGCCACCCAGGCGCCCCTATGGTGTTATTTTCATAAAAGAAATTAATTTGAGGGCAAAGAACTATTATTACATGTTCTAGTGGTCCATATTTTATTTTCCCTGAAATTTGAAGGAAGTTTTCAAATCCAAAATACGAAAATAGAGTTGATTGGACACTATGGGGATTTCTTTGGGTGTATTTCACAATGCTCCATGCTGTAATGTCAACCTTTGTAGATGGTGTGGCCACCAGGCCCTCCTAAAATAGATTCATAAATCATAACCCTATGCTACTGTACTCATGTACGCATACGCTGTGAGACACGAAACAAACTACAATGAAATAAAATCTATACAGGTTCTAATACTTTCCTTGCACACGCCAAGGGACTGTCTGCTATCCCCCCCCGGGTATGTTCACCCCACTTTGGAGACCACTGTGCTGAGACCGTGGGACACGATATTTGCTTCTTTAATGCGAATCACTCGAGTTGTTTACTTCTTTGAGAAATGCAAACTGCTCATTTGAAAATGCAGCGGAGCCAGGTAGCGAGCTGGAACAGGCCCCAGAAAATGTGTCACGGGAAGAAACCTAACGCAGACTTCAGCAGTTTTCTGGGCCATTTATCCAGGCCAAATAATTATTCTTATCTTATTCCCCTCCCCCTCCATTTAAATAATCACTTCATCTCCTTAGTATGAAACCAAACCAAACAAAAACCACCCCCAAATTTAAATCTTATTTTCCTAGACCAGCAATAATTGCAGCCTTGTCTTAGCTTGTTCCGGCCATTCCACACGCTGCGCTAAGTTTCACGCAGCCTCGTACATGCTGCTTGAGCCAGCTGGAGTGTGGCTTCGGGAGCATCGACGTGATCGGGGACCTGCTTGGGAAAGTCTAGGACTCTGAGGGGAAAGAGAAAGCAGTTCCTAGTCTGGGACAGTGGAACGGAAAAGGTACAACTCGGGAACTGCGGGCAGCATGTGTGTCTGCCTGCTTTGAGGCGGTGGGTGCAGGGAATAACAGAGCTTTGCACCACACGACCGTCGCACCATCGGGACCTGGTGCCTGCGAAGGCAACAAGAACCATGAGGTGCATGCAAGTCTATGCTCGTGGAAGATCCAGAGGAGGCTGGGGGAATCCGTGTTTCCAAGTTTCCCAAGAGCACCTCAAACACATGGCCTCACCCCCTCATCTCCAGCTACGGGAAGGAGGGAGGGAATTGGGAGCCTAAAACCTCCCTTTATCTCAAAGCCACGGACAAAGAGTCCTTGGGGCTCAGTCAGCCCCTAGCCAGGAGACTCAGGAGCCCTGCCACTTTGGGTCAGGTCATGGAAATTGCCACAGAGCCAACAAAGGGTGTTTTCGAAACTGCTCCTTCCTATGGCAGTCACCTTCTCCCCAAAATTTGTTTTCAAAACCTGAGTAAGCATCCGAATCACCTGGGAACCTTCTAAAAATAAACTCCTGGGCCCCACCCCACTCAGACCAGGCAAATGGGACTCTCCAGCATGGACCCCGACGACCTGATGACCAGCCGAAACCATGCCCTCACTGTGCATGCTAGACCCGTCCAAGCGTGTGGAGCTACACGTACACATGTATGTGTCTGCAACACACAGTGGCTCCCCTTGCGTATTCGAGAAGTGCTGTGCACACCTTTCTGAGTGCTTTCCCCCCTTTCTTTCCTGGCTCTTTTTCTTTTCCCTCGTAGCTGCCTTGAGTCATAAGCATGACTTGTCTGGAGGACAAGCAGAGCTCAGTAGGCTTCTCTCTTACTACACATGTCTAGCTTAAAAAGTGCAAGGTTTGGACCAGCTAATCCCCAAAGTTCCCTGTGGCTCTGGCACTCTACAGTTCTATTTATTGGAACCCCACATCTTTGAGACTCTTAGTTCCATGGTCTTTTCCCTGGTGCCTTTGTGACTTATTTCTTCACTAACATTCCACGTACTAGTTCACCAACTCCCTTGGGGTGTTTAATCTTCTGTTGTTGCTGTCGATTTGTTAAAAAATCAAGTCCTAAATTCCATTTCTAGCCTGTAGTTTTTAAACCTTCATATAACAACAACAAAAAGAAATCTACTCATTTGTTAATGAGGGGCTACGATGAATGTCCTATTTTAAGGGAAGGTAAGCTGTGTTTTTTCCATGCTATACTTAGAAAGATGATTTCTCTATCACCGATATTCCTATGTCAGGTGCTCCAGAAGGGACAGGCAGATAGACTTTCTAGTTTGCAGACACAAACAATAAGCGCCTACTATGTGCCATGCCCATTTTAACTTCATGGTGTGCTGGGGAAGGCAGGCAAGTCAGTGGAAGGTGACCACATATATGAGAGGGAGCATCAGCTATCCCACTGTCCAAACGCCCTTCCATCCCATACATACGTACATATTGAGAGTCAACAGTAGACACTTGGGATACATGAGGGAGCAAACCTGACATGGTCCCTGACCACATGGGTCCTCTACTAATGGGGGAGGATGACATTAAGCAAGCTGTCACATGAATATATGCATCACTATGAATTGTGTTAAAGACAGTGAAGGAAAACACAGGGCATATTACATGCTGGGGGCCCTGAAATAAAGGATATGTGTAAGGGAAGACTTCCTGGAAAGAAGCGAGTCCCAAAGTCAGAGAAGTAAAAAGAGGAAGCCCAGAAAGAAGGGAAGGCCATTCCTGACCCAGGGGAATGAGTACATCCCTAAGCAGCTGCTGCCATGGCCACGTACTTAGAGGCATCCTGAGGTTAGTAGCACAGCCCACTGAGGCCAGAGGAGCAGCCTCTCTTCACGCCCTGCCCTCCGGGCTTTCGGGAAAGAACATTCGCTCCCCTTGCGGAAAGCGCAGGGTGCCCTGTGTCAGTGTCTCTGCATGAACAGTTTCACTCTGTGAGGATCTGATTCTGATTTTCAGTCCTAAATGGATCGTCCCAGGTTAGTACTAACTGCAAGTTTATATACGTGGTGCTCACTGTCCTTTGCATCAGGCTCTAAGTTCGAGTCATCAGAAAACAGTCTAGCTTAGGCACCAAACAAGACACAATTTCCTGTCTAGGACAGCTCGACTCCACCAGAAACAGTACTCCCAGATACTGCAGTACAAGTCCTCAGTGCCCAGACGCTCCTGGAAACATTCAAGGGCTGACACTTTATTAGTTCTTCAATCCAGACAAAACACAAGAGGTCTTGTCCTTTCTTTTCATACATAGATTAATGTACCTCCGAGAAGCTAACTCTTTTAGAAAATACTGTAATTCAGGTTCTCACACCTCAGGACTATTCCAATAAAGAATCAAACACCAATATCAGACTTACAGAATCGTAAGATCCACTTTGGTGCTTCTTTCCTTTTGAAAGATGAGGTCCTTTATTCCTTTGTAAAACCCTAATCGCACGAAAGTTCTCCAAGATTTTCCCGAACTGGCGATTCCAAAAATGTTAGAACTGATTCCCTTGATGTCAAAGGAAGCCGGATACAGGCCTGCTGATTGATGTGCTAAACAAACTCTTCCTAACCGAGCCTTGACAATTGCAGGTTTGGCAAGAGGATCATTACTTCCAGTTTTGTTTTCGTTAAAATATAAAAAGGGAGAGACAGCCTTCCAATCCTTTGAGAGGTATCACCCAGTCCACGCCCTGTTATATTAAAACTCTCCTTCTTCTCTTCATTTTAAAACAGAGGAACCATCCGTGGGGCATTTGGTGGCTCAGTTGGTTGAGCCTCTGAATCTTGATTTTGGCTCAGGTCGTGATCCCAGGGTCGTGGGATCGAGCCTTGAATGGGGCTCCATCCTGAGCATGGAGCCTGCTTAGGATTCTTTCTCTCTCCCTCAGCCCTTCTGCCCAACTCGTGCCCTCTCTCTCTGAATAAAACTTAAAAAAAAAAAAAAGAAAAAAGAGGAGCCACTCTCTCTGGAGGCTAGATTTATTTTCCCTAACAAAAATCTCATTTTTAAAAAGATGAACTGTAATTATTTACACTTGAGAAAGGACACAAGATTTTCTGGAGTGGCCAATAATAAAACAGGTACCACTCATTTTATTGGAGGGCTCTAAAGGTCGCAAATGTTAGCCTGTGTCCAAATCGCCTAGAAAGCTGGTTAAAAGCATTGCTGGATGCCACCCTTAGAGTTTCTGAGTCAGCAGGGACCTGCGGATCCATGGCTCTAACAAGTTTCCAGGTGATGCTGTTGCTACTGGTCCGAGGATCACACTTCGAGAACCAGTGCTCTAGAGACAGCTTTATAATCAAGAAACATGTACTGAGTAAGTACTGAATACAAGGTACTCCAATGGATACTGGGAGCCCAAAGAGATATACCTGACTTCAAAAGTTTACAAACCTTAAATATTTTCTTTCTTCCCCCAAAGAGATAAGCAGCAAGTAAACAGAGAAGAGCAGATGCTAAATGCCCAGGGAGTAGTGATCAGCAGATTTGGGAGAGAGAGCGATGATGTCAGATGCTGCAAGCCAAGGGCAGCCTTGGAGATAACTCTGAACTTGATCTGGTCCTTGAGAGGAAGGTTAGTGCTGAGACAACCAGAGATGAGGGCACACGTGTAATGCCCCAAACCAAAGCATCTCAATTCCTTTCAACACCGACTCTCCTTGCTATGGGGAGGTTGGCGTGCAGAACAGGAATTATGGCTCATGTCCTCCACAGGCTTCCGCACTCAGCTGCAAACACCGTGAGGGTTCCAAGTGCGCAAAACCTGCAACTGAGTAGAGCCTCCTTCAACTGGCCACAAGGACCAGAACAGAATTACTCTTCCTGATTCTCCTATCAGCACCAAGGCCAGATCTCGCAGCACCGAGATGCCCCACAAGGTGCCGTCCTAAATGATGGAAGAGGCAGGGGCCAATTCCTCTGAGGAGTAGATGGACCCAGGCAGGGCGTGTGTTGGGGGCAAGAGGAATGAAGCACAAAGGTCAGAAGCTCGCAGACCCAGGATGTAAGAGGACGAGGTGAGCACTGAGGGGCAGATCAGAAGTGGTCAAGGAGTGACAAGAGGTCACAGGAGAATTCTCCTTTTCAATCCCCTCTAAGATCCCAGGGGGACAGAGATGCTTAAGGCATCGTGGTCTTTGCCCTTGAAATGTTCCTGTCTAATGAGGAAGAGAGAAGAATAGAAAGATTAATTATGAAAACAAGAAGGGCTTATATGTCATAGTGCTATGACAGAAATCTATTCATAGTGCTATGCGAGTGCAGAGCACAGACCAAGTAACTCTGGGAGGTCAAAGAAAGGTTTACCTATGCGGAGAGGTAACATGTGGGCTGGGTTTACAAGTATCTTCCAAGTAAAAAGAGCAGGTATAAGGCACAAAGTAGTGGAGGGTTCTGGACACCTGTGGAATGTGGAGCTCGCAGTGCTAGGGTGTGTGTGTGTGTGTGTGTGTGTGTGTGCGCGCGCGCGCGTAGGACTGCCGGGGCCATGTACAGAAGTCAGGGAAGGCAGGCTGGAGCTGACGGCGTTCATGTTAAGGAGTTGGAATTTTGGAATTTTCACCTCAGTGTGACTGAGAGTCACTGAATGATTTTTAAAAAATTTTTATTTTTAAGAGAAAGAGACAGGGCATGAGCAGGGGAATGGCAGAGAGAGAGGGAGACATGGAATCTGAAGCAGGCTCCAGGCTCTGAGCTGTCAGCACAGAGCCCGACGTGGGGCCTGAACTCATGAACCATGAGATCACGACCTGAGCCGAAGTCAGATGCTCAACCGACTGAGCCACCCAGGTGCCCCAAAGTCACTGAAGGATTTTTAAACCATTAAGTGACATGGCTAGATTCTCATTTAAAGATTGTCACTGGAGAGCAGAAGACAAAGTGGAGAAGAAAGACTTGGGAAAGGATGGCCAATCATGTGGACAGGACCACATGTGGAGAGGGCCAGATTTAGGTATCTTGGAGACTGAACTGGCAATCTTTCGTACTGGAGGTGTGGGAGGGGGGTGAGCGGTGGATGGTGGAGACAGAGCCCTGTCACTGAAGCCAGACCCCTCTGAGATGGATGACAGTTATGCAAATGACCATGGAATTTCACTGTCCCAGCCCAATGCATTCTCTTTTTTCCTGCCTCTATTCTTCCAATTTGACATTGACCATATGACTTTATTCTAAGCATGGCTCAGTCTTTTTGGAAGAAAAATCTCATTGCTGTCTACTGTAGCCATGCAAAATAAATCATAGGGGTGCCAAGCACAGATCCTCAGCATCGTATTCCAATTGCTCAGCTAAGGCTTGGAGCGCACGGTGACTTACAGGTGCAAAAATTGTCCATGTCTGAGTGGAGTCTGGCAGCAGGTTTAATTATAATCATCTGCGAAATAAAAGGCTTTGTAACGTGATTAAACAGAACCAGGTTTCTTTCACTTAAATGGTTCATTAGTGTTTAAAAATGATAAAACAGAGAGTCTTAGACTGTAAACATAGAATTGAAAAAAAGGATTTTTTTTCCCCCCTGTAGTTCAGTACCTTTATAAGGCAGAGCAGGGGAGACCCCGGGCACACTGTCAAATTCAGAAAACACTTCATGCCGGCTGACCAATTTCCAGCCCTGCAAGGCTCTGTCTCAGGCTTGCTTCTCCTGGTGAAGACCAGAGCTCGAGGATGGTAACAAATGATTGGTGTTGAGGCATCAGCGGTGAGCTGGGGAGAAACCCAGTGTCCCCTCCTCTGTGAGTGCTTTGTGAGGAAGGCAGAGAAGCTCAGAGAAGGGAGAACCCTTAAAGCAGGATGAGTTTGGGTTTCACAGGGATAAAGGGTTTGGGATTGTCTAGGGACACCTGGGCTGACAGGACAGAGAGCCCCTAACACCCTGCACCGAAACATGTGCTTGTGAGAATTAGTGCTGCGTTTCCCCAATAAACTATGTGATAACACAATGCATTGCAATTCCTTTGGCAAAAATGCAATAAAACATAGAAAATAATATATGATTAATTGGTAAACTGTTAAAAAAGATAAGGTTATTTTTTTTTAATGTTATTAGTGATGATGGGAAGTGGCCACTGTTAGATGTCTAAATTAGTAGAAATAACCTCTCTGGAGAAAGTCCATTTTTAAATTAGATTATTTGTGGGTAGGTGTTGAGTTACATAAGTTCATTATGTATTTTGAACACTGACCCTTTATCAGATATGCCATTTGCAAACATCTTCTCCCATACAGTAGGTTGTCTTTTAGTTTTGTTTGTTGTTTCTTTGTGGTGCAGAAACTTTTTATTTTGATGTAGTCCCAACAGTTTATGTTTGCTTTGTTTTCCTTGCCTTAGGAGACATTCTAGAAAAATGTTGCTACGGTAGAGAAATTACTGTCTCTCTTCCAAAGATGACATATGGATGGCCAACATACATGTGAAAAGATGCTCAACATCACCTATCATCAGAGAAATGCAAACCCAAATCACGAGATACCACCTCACACCTGTCAGAATGGCTAAAATCAAAAACATGAGAAACAACAGGTGTTGGTGAGGATGTGGAGAAAAAGGAGCCCTCGTGCACTGTTGTGGGAATGCAGACTGGTGCAGCCATTGTGAAAACTAGTGTGGAGTTTCCTCAAAAAACTAAAAATAGAACTACCATATAATCCAGTAATTCCACTCCTGGGTATTTACCCAGAGTACAAAAATACAAATTGGAAAAGATATGTGCACCCTATGTTTACAGCAGCATTGTTTACAATAGTTTAATTATGGAAGCAGCCCAGGTGTTTGATAGATGAATGGATAAAGATGCGATACACACACACACACACACACACACGGGAATATTATTCAGCCATAAAAAGGATGAAATCTTACCATTTGCAACAAAATGGATGGATCTAGAGAGTATTATGCTAAGTGAAATAAATCAGAGAAAGCAAACATCCTATGATTTCACTCATATGTGGAATTTAAGAAATAACAAAACAAATGAGCAAAGAAAAAAAGAGGCAAACCAAAAACCAGACTCTTAACCATAGAGAACTGATGGTTACCAGGCGGGAAGTGGGTGGGGGGATGGGAGAAATAGGTGAAGGGGATGAAGAGTGCATTTGTCATGATCGGCTCCTGGTAGTGTACAGAACTGCTGAGTCGGCATACTGTACACCTGAAACTAATGTAACACTGTATGTGAGATCAGGAACTATACTAGAGTTTAAAAAATACATATGTGCTTAAGGGAAAATAGAAAGTCATTAAAAATGTCAAATATGGCTATTTTAAATAGAAGGACTATGGGTGATTTATATGCTCTTGTGGGCTTTTTCTGATCAAAAATCATTTATATAGTGAAAATAGTATTATAATCAGAAAAATTCACTTAAATTGTATGTACTAACTTAAATTATAATAAATGAATAAATTATAAATTTATACAAATAAGTTTAATTTAAAAATATGCAATACGATGTATTTAATATAGAGAAAGGTCCATTTACTAGAGCAGTATTTAGTGTAAAAAATTCGCAATTAAAGAATTCCTTGGTGTTTTTTGTGAGAGTGCGAGTGACAAATTCTTAAAAACGTACCTGACTGTAACCTCTCGCAAGTGGCCCTGGGCTTTATCGGAGGAGGCACAGATGTGCTACCAGCCTCTCCCTCTCTTTAAGATCCTGAGCTTGTTCAGCTCTCTGTTGGGTAGTGACTGAGCCCTCCCAGGGCCGTGTCCCCAGCAGTGGGGTCCTGTGGGGGGAGGTCCCCGGGGGAGGGAGCCGGGCTGGGGAGACACTAGGGACGGCAGCCCGGTTAGTCAGGTGGAAATATGGGAGTCACGCTGGAGTTAAGAAGTCTCTGGTGGGGCTGCCACATACTCCAACCCGCTTCTTGTGCCAGAGATAACAAGGAGCAGAGGGTAACCGCTGGGTCCACACAGAGAACGCAGGGCCCCTGGGGCTGGGAGTCACGGGGCGGGGAGGATGAGTGGGTAGGCAGTAGTGAAAGAGGCGGTGGGGAGGAGACATCTGATGTTCAAGGCTGTTCCAGGCTGATTCGAAGACCATCTCTGTGGGCTAAGAGGGCCGCAAGGTCGATATTAACCCAAAGGCCCTTTGAGGCTGCCTGTGGTTAGCTGTGGGCCTCTGAGTAGCCATAATTTTCATGGTGGATAAATCCAGTTCGATTTTGGTGTCATTTTCATTAGCATTCAATGAATGCTTACTCTGTCGTTTGATTTTACATTCATTTAGTTATTTAAAACTCAGCACCAGATGTACTGGCTGAATTCTGGGGATTCACTGGGAACCCAATCCCGTCATCACGTGCCCTTACCTCATGGAGTTTAGAGTTGGATGGGAGAAGCAGATCTTAATCAAATAATCACAAATCCAAATGTGATAAGCAGTGCATAGGAGAGCCGCATGGTCATGCTGTGAGAGCTGAGAGATTTTTGTTTTAAAGCTAGTTTACGCTTTTTCTTTTTAAGTTTATTTTTGAGAGAAAGAAAAAGTGTGAGCGGGGGAGGGGCAGAGAGTGAGGGGGAGAGAGGATCAGAAATAGGCTCATGCCGGCAGCAGAGAGCCTGATGCAGGGCTCGAACTCATGAACCGTGAGCTCACGACCTGAGCCGATAGCCGACTGAGCCACCCAGGTGCCCCAGACAGCTAAGAGATTTAATATACAGGGGTATAGTTTCTCTGACACAGTGACACTATGGGATCCCAAAGATAAGAGTCCTCTTATTCAGGCAGAGAATTCCAGAGACAGAATAGCGTTTGCGAAGGTCCTGTGGCAGAAAAACATGCAGCCATCATGAGGGACTACAGGAAGGGGGTGTAGTGGTTGCTTAGGAGTGATGAGCTCCGTGAGAAGCAAGGTTCAAGAAGTGGGCAGCAGTCAGGGAGGCAGTGTAAACCACGGAAATTAGTTTGGTCTCTACTCTTACTGAAAGTAAAAGTAAGGGAAACCACTGAATGGTGGCATAATCCAAAGAAATGGGACTAATCACAGTTGTTTTTAAACTGTTCACCTGAATGCCAGTCATTCAGCTCTGGTTTACTTGCTTTACAGGTTAGTCTTCTGAGAAAGTTCTCCTGTGAAGAAAAGCAGCTAGGAAAGTGTTTCAAATAAACATTGGGCTTAGACAATGCCTCTGGGCAAATTATAAAAAGGCATCTCTTCTTTAAGATGCTTTCCTTCCTTTATTGGCAAATTGTCCTGATATATTGATTTTTGTTGGAGCAAAACTCTTTGTTGCCATTTTCCAGAAAATTGACATATGATTTTTATGATGCGAGTGTGCTTCCTTAGATGTAGCACCTGTGTGCAGTCCACACTTGCACAACCATACTCAGTGGCCCTAGACGTCCAGTGATCAAAAAGAAAGGAAAAAGCAACTTTTTCTTCCTTAAAACAACATACTGTGTAAATGTAATAAAACATGGAATTGTTTTTGTCTTCTAAGGCCTAATTTAACCAAAACTAATTTTCCAATGCTGACCACCCATGCCGCCCGGGTTTAGCGCTGGTGGGAGAGAGTAAGGGGCTCCAGACGGCAGAAGGAGGGCACCCTCTCCATGGCTGGTTGGAAGGGGAACAGGAGCTAACAAGAGTTTACACTAAAAATGA